>JAYESD010000008.1:86975860-88450860 GCA_036927565.1 Tuctoria greenei
CAAAACCGAGTTGGGTGTGTGGTGCATAACCAGGGCCCCTGAGCAGGAATAGAGGAGCTGTAATAGGGTGCATTGGGTGGTGCAAGGCGAGGGCACACATTACTTCCTTGTTGCTGTCCTTGATACGGTGCCTTCCTCTTGATTTCTTGCTCCATCTCACGGATCTTGTTCTCAACCACAATTGCTTTGTCCACAAGTTTCTGAAAAATTGGCATAATCGCAGTTGAGTAGTTGCACTTGGATCTCATTGTTCAAGCCCCTCATGAACAAGTATTGCTTTCGGCTGTCCCCGACTAATATCTTCAGGCGCGTACCTTGAAAGTTGAGTGAATTTATTGAGATATTAACTCACGCTTGATCTTCCTTGTCTCAAGTTCTCAAATTCTTGCCTCTTCAAGAGCATAACACCTTCCGGCACATAATGAGAACGAAAATTCTCCTTGAATTCTGCCCAAGTGATCCTCTCTTGATTCTCATGAGCATTGCAATAGGCATCCCACCAGTCGGCGGCTACTCCAACTAGTTGATGTGACGAAAGAGAACCTTCTCCCTATTAGTGCACTGGACAATAGCAAGTTTCTTCTCAACGGACTTCAGCCAATCATCAGCTTCCATTGGGTCTGTGGCTTGTGCAAAGGTAGGCGGTCTGGTCCTCATGAACTCTCCCAATCGGTTATGAGGAGGCGGGGGTGGTGGTGGAGGCATGTGGGGCTAATTGTTGTTATTGCCAGCCTGCAGCTGTCCCATTGTTTGTATCATGGTCTGCATGAGCTGGTTTTGCATAGCTAGTAGCTGCTCGATATTGATGGCTCCATGAGCAGATCCTTGTCCCAACGTTGTTTCTGAGGTACTCCACTGTTCTCCTCCTCATCATTGCCATCCCTCTGGTTGCGAAAACTCACCATCTGAAGAAAAGCAGTAGGTAAGAATTAGAAAACGTCCCCAACTATATGCATCAAGGGATATGAAGCTAACCAACCAGCTATACTAGCCTAGGTGGACATGGCAATGCTAAAGCATCCCAAAATCCTCTATTAAGCACACAAGCAAGCAATATATATAGCAAACAGCACACCAAGCAAACACATCGATTCGTGAGTGCTTCTATGTGCTCTAAAGTGTCCATTCTATCTAGGCTGCGTCCTACGGTCAAACCTGTGGCTCCTGATACCAATCTGTGACGCCCAGTTCCGAAAAAACTGAACCAAGCTAACGCATATGTGTGCCCAGGATGGTTCATCACACATATACGAGTGCAATCACAAACGATATACAGATAATTACCACAAAACAAGATTAATTATCAAATTTTATTACACAACTATATTATCCTCAAATACAAGCTCTAATGAATATTAATGACAAGTTCAACTAATGCAGCGGAATTAAACCAATTAAGCAACTAAGCAAAAGGGATAGCGCAACCCCAAAAACACCACAGGCAAAGCTGACGTAGACACGGCCTAGAACTCCGCATTATCGCCATTAAACTCATAATCCTGTCCTGCAACTGTTGGGGGGGGGATTGCAAGAGTGAGTACATGTCGTACTCAGCAAGTGTGGAAAGTATGACATGTGGCTTATTCAAAATGACGACAATAATAATGGCTAAGTGCTGAAAAGTACAGTAAAACATTTGGAAAAGCAATATATTCATATTTATGTGAAGTAAACCCCATCATAAACCATGTAACCATCATAATACCAGTCCATAATTCACCATTACAATACCATAACCATAATCAATGTCATAAACCATTAATCCCATCCATAACCATAACCCTAATCATAACCATAACCATAATCATAACCATAATCATAACCATAACCATAACCATCCCAAATCCCAATTTCCCTCTAATCATGGAAGTTGTCCAGGTGCTCATAACCGGGAGCACGGCTATCATGATAGTTTTAGTTAAACTCTGCAGAGGTTTGTACCTCTTTACCCCACGTGTTCGTGATTTCATCACCTTTCGGCGACTAGGAACCTCCCTTATGCCCATGACCCGTCGGTCACATTACACACTTCCGTTGGTGTGTGGCCAAGAGATCACAAAATAGCCTTTACAAAGGGATTACTAGCCTATTTAGACCCCACTGAGGTTTCACCGGTGGCGATGCCTCCAACTGAGCACATCTTCAACCAAGGGCCCCCTCTTGAGCCATTCGGATCCCAGGGTAGTCCCACCAATCATCAACAAACCCAATCCGACTACCCCTTCCCCGAGCATCCACAATGGTCCAAACAGCACTAGCAAAGCCCTAATTAATCAGCTACGCCGCACCCATAACTTGGCCTCGTGGTGGCACTGTAGTCCTGGCTTATTCTCGCATGAATCGGTCCTTAGATCTAAAGCAAGCAAACCACCATAACATCCAACCCATCCACATACCAGGCTTGCTTAGATCACCCATCGTATTGACCAGTTAACATTAACCAGAATATCATTAATACACAATTAAATGTGTAGTGTTGGTTTTTCCATCCCAATTAATTAAGCGAAGCAAAAAAGGTAAGAACCCTTCCCGACTCTCTACCATAAATTCCAGGTGACAAGGGTGGTTTAACAAATCTAGTAAACTTCCTACCATAGGATTCCCATCAATTTGACACAAGCATGCAATTTTACAAACAAAACATTTATTTTAAAACAAGATCAATATGCTTCAAGGACACTTGCCTTGCTTCGACGGATGGGGTTGCTCAAATGCTTCAAAGTCTTGATTTTGGAAATCCTCGTACACGATCTCTTGAGCACTTCCCTCTACTCGTGATCACACATACAAGAAAATACTTACAATTAAATATGATGCACATACTTTAATCAACATGCGATGATATGCATGGATGCAAGTACAGTAATTAATTAACTATAGTTGTTTATTAATTAGATGCAACTAGTTCATACGTGTTCATACGAGTTTACGGGGTTTTAGTGAGGATTAATGCTGCTGACAATAAAAATACGACGCAACTACGATCAATTAACGTCTATTAGATTCAACATGGTTGCTAAAATTCGCATCGGGAACAAATCCTACCGTAGATCTGACGGCTTGACAGTCGCGGAACAAATGCGACGCGTAGACGAAGTGGATGGCGCAGCAGTCCTTCAGCGGCACGACGACGGCGACGATCTCCGGTGAACGGTGGCACCCTCCTCTTTTTTTCCTCTTCTTCCCCTCTTTTTTTCTCTCTTTTCTTCCCCTGGCGGCATAGCCTTCTGTTGCCCTTTTATTTTCTGTACCGGCGATAGGGCTTTCGTGGAGGCGGCGGCTGTTCTCTGGGTATCGGGAAAACCTACGGAGGCTACAGGAGTTTTTATAGACGGCGGAACCGCGTAGGCGAGCGGGAAAATCGGGCGGCGGCTGGCGTGGAAGACGGCGCGGGAATCGGGAGGCGGTGCGTACTGGGCGCGGGCGTGTGCGGCGGGAGCCGGGGCGTGGGACCCAAGGGGCGGCGCGGGCGACGGGGTCGCGCTGGCGCGGTCGCGCGCGTGATGCGGCCAGGAGCAGGTGGCGGGGCCCGCGGGAGCGGCGCGCGGGGCGCGTGTAGGCGGGCCAGGCGGCGGGGCGTGGCGCGCGTGGAGGCGGGGGCAGCATCGCTGCAGTGCGGGGTGGGGTCGGCTCCGGGCGGTGCGGTGTTCGGCGGGGCCCAGGGTGCGTGCGCACCGCGTGGGCGACGTGGGAGGAGGCGGGGCGGGCTGGCGTGGGGGCCATGGAGGCGGGGTGGGCCGGGAGCAGGCGGCGCTCGGTGCGTGGGGGCCTCAGGTGGCGTGCGGGGCCGGCTGGCGGCTCGGCCGCTGGGCGGTAGCTTTTTTTTTCCTTTTTTTTTTCATTTAGTATTATTATTATTTTATAATTTATATTTATTTATTTTACTTACTTTTTTTTATACTTTTTTTATTTTTCTTATTCATTATTTTTATATGTATATATTTATTATTATATAATTTATTTATATATTTCTTTTTATATATTATTATTATTTTATATTTATTATTTATATTTTATTTATTTTATTTATCTTATTCATTTATTGATTCATATATATATTTTTATCTATTACTATTATTATTTTAATTTCTTCTTTTGCTACATACATATATGTATGTTTTATCTTTTCTTTTATTCTTTTATCCCTCTAATGTTTAATGCATGATCATGTATGCAATGCAGGATGCGAAAATTTAGGGTGTTACACTGAGACTGTGACAAGTGTTGCATGAACTTTGCGGACCTTCCGGGATAGGTTCGGCTGTTCTCCCAGAGGAACTACCTGACTCTGTACAATGACTCTATAACATACACCTTAAGTTACTACAGACTCACCTCCGTGATATTAAGTGTAGAACTTACGGAGGTGCTCAATGTTCCAAGGATTTGGGAGAGGTGTCCCATCCTCGGTATCCAAGCGAAGCTCCCGGGACGAGATACTTTAATCACTCGGAAGGGTCCCTCCCAGCTGGGGGAGAGTTTGTTTAACCCTTCTCTGGATTGTATTCTCCGTAGCACCAGGTCGCCTTCCTCGAGCTGTCGGTTGTGTACATGCCGCTAATGATAGCGCCGAAGGGCTTGGCGGTATCGGGCATTCCGAATAGCTGCTTGGCACCTTCCCTCCTCGAGGAGCTGGTCCTGCGTGGCTTCGTCGAAGGTCCGGACCCGGAGTGACCCCAAGGTGATTTCTGGAGGAAGGATTGCTTCAGCTCCATACACCAGGAAGAATGGTGTCTCTCCAGTTGAGCGGTTTGGAGATGTCCTATTGGCCCATAAAGTAGGCGGAAGTTCTTCAATCCAGTTGGCTCCATGTTTTTTCAAACGCTCATAGGTGCGCGTTTTGAGTCATTTTAGGATTTCAGCATTTGCTCTCTCGGCTTGGCCATTGCTTGCTGGGTGAGCTACGGAGGCGTAGCAAACTTGAATGCCGAGGTCTTCGCAATATCCTTGAAATGCAGAGCTTGTGAATTGGGTCCCATTATCAGTGATGATTTTGTTTGGTACTCCAAATCTACATACAATGGACTGCAAAAAGTTGATAGCAGATTGCTTGTTGATTATCACAACTGGAGTTGCTTTCGGCCACTTAGTGAACTTTTCAATGGCGACGTACAGGAACTTGTAACCTCCGACGGCTCTTGGGAAAGGTCCCAAGATGTCCATCCCCCACACAGCGAAGGGCCATGTAGGAGGTATCATTTGTAGGGGCTGAGCCGGTGTGTGAATTTGCTTTGCATGAAATTGACATGCTTCGCATTTCTTCACCAGCTCAGTTGCATCCTAGAGTGCTGTTGGCCAGTAGAAGCCATGCCGAAAGCCTTTACCAACCAGCGTGCGGGAAGACGCGTGGTTCCCACACTCGCCTCCATGGATTTCTGCGAGGAGCTCGCAGCCTTCTTCCCTTGTGATGCACCGCATTAGGATGTCGTTGGCACCGCGCCGGTAGAGATCCCCTTCTACCAAAGTGTATCTTTTAGCCAATCTGACTACCCGGTCAGCGGACACATCATCGTCAGGACGGATGTTGTCTTTCAAGTAGTTCCGGATCTTCGAGATCCATGCATCGGAACTAACTTGAGCATTTGAGTCTTGCGTGTTGGGTTGCTCGGAGCTTCCGGCAGCACCTACGACCCTTGATGGCTGCCATGGTAACAGGGCCATCGGGACCGTCAGCTTCGGGATGCTGATCTTGCCCCCTTCGCTCAGTTCGGCAGGCTGAGCTGTGGGTTTTGACAACCTCCGCACAAAAGTTCCGTCAGGAGCCGGAGCTCCGGTTGACGCTTTCGTTGAGAGTTCGTCGGCTTCAGCGTTGTGGGCACGCTGGACATAGTGGAGATCTAGGACTTCGAAGTCCTTCTGAAGCCTCTGGACTTCAAGGAGGTAAGCAGCAAGCTGGAGATTGTTGCAGGAGCATTCACCCTTCACTTGCTTAATGATGAGCTGTGAATCTCCCTTGACCAGCAATTGCTTGACACCGTATGATAGTGCCACCTTTAGTCCGTAGATGAGAGCTTCGTACTCCGCCATGTTGTTGGTCGCCTTGAAGTCAAGGTGTACCATGTATTTTACCTTCTCCCCGGTTGGTGCAAGGAGAAGGATTCCAGCTCCGGCCCCCTACTTTTGCATGGAGCCGTCGAAGTAGAGGGTCCAATGAGGCTCGGTGAAGGCCGGAGCTTCGTGTTTTGGCTTCTGGCTGGGGTCCCCAGGGTTTGATGGAGAGGGAGTCCATTCCGCCACGAAGTCTGCCAATGCTTGACTCTTGATTGCTTGCCTTGAAATGAATTCGAGATCGAATTCGGCTAATTCCGCTGCCCACTTTGCAATATTCCCAGTTGAGTTGGGATTATGCAAGATTGCTCGAAGTGGGTAAGAGGTCACCACTGAGATTTTGTGAGCTTGGAAGTAATGTCGAAGCTTCCTGGAGGCGATAAGAACTGCGTAGACCAGCTTATGCACCTCTAAGTATCGAGTCTTGGCATCATGTGGTACTTCACTGATGATGTATACTAGGCGCTGAATGGTCCGGACCCTCCCGGAGGGGCCCAAAGCTTCCTCTTCACTGACCCAGATCCTCCCGGAGGGATCCTGATTTTCTTCAGGGACTTCCGGGTCCTGACTGGAGGAACCTGGAGCTTCTTCAGAAACGACCTGGATCCTCCCGGAGGAGTCTGGGTCTTCTGAAGTGGTTTCTTGTGGATTCGAATATGGGAGCTGGGACCCAGACTCGCTTTCAGGAACCTCCGGACCCTCCCGAAGGGGTCTGGATCCCTGAGTATGGGGTAGTTCTAGTCTTTCCGCGACCAGGACCATACTGATGACTTCGTCAGTAGCTGAAATGTAAAGCAACAAAGGCTCACCAGGGTTCAGAGCTACCAGAATTGGTAGGGTGGAGAGGAACTGTTTTAGCTCCTGGAACGCCTTTTCTGCTTCTTCAGACCATTGGAATGGTCCGGACTTCCTCAATAACTTGAAGAAGGGGAGTGCCCGTTCCGCCAGTCTTGAAATAAACCGGCTGAGGGCTGCTAGACATCCAGTTAGATTTTGGATATCTTTGATGTGAGCTGGTGGCTGCATGTCTTCAATGGCCTTGATCTTTGCCGGATTAGCTTCTATGACCCGGTGACTTACCAGGAAACCAAGAAGTTTTCCGGAGCTAACCCTGAAGACACACTTGTCTGGGTTTAGCTTTGTGCGGGTGACCCGCAGCTTATCGAAGATAGCCTGCAAGGTGTCAAGAAGTGACTCCTTGTTCTTGACCTTGACCATGATGTCATCAACATACACTTCCACTATGTCTCTAATGAGGTCTTCAAAGGTTTTGTACATAGATCGTACAAAGGTTGAAGCTGCATTCTTGAGACCAAATGGCATGGATGTATAACAGTACAATCCATCTACTGTGATGAAAGAGGTATGCTCTTCATCTTCCCTAGACATTCTGATTTGATGATACCCAGAATATGCGTCTAGGAAACACAGTAATTCACACCCGGAGGTGGAATCCACTATCTGATCTATTCTAGGTAGTGGGAATGGATCTTTTGGACATGCCTTATTTAGTGTTGTGTAGTCGATACACATCCGAAGCTTCCCGCCGGCCTTGGGCTCAACGACTGGGTTTGCCAGCCATTTTGGATGGAAGACTTCTCGGATGAATCCAGCTTCGAGCAACTTCTTCACTTCTTGTCGAATGAAGTTTTGTCGCTCAACGGATTGCTTCTGAGGCTTCTCATGCACAGGCTGGGCATCGGGGTAGATCTTCAGATTGTGCTCAATCACTTCCCTGGGGATCCCAGACATTTGTGACGGTTGCCAGGCAAACACGTCGACATTAGCCTGGAGGAAAGCGATGAGCGCGAGTTCCTATTTGTCGTTCAATCCTTCCGATATACGGGTGGTCTGAGCAGCATCAGAACCAATTAGGACGACTTTGACGAGGATGTCGGCGTCGCCGCTTTGCTGCACATGAGGTGCAGATGTCGAGCCTCGTTGACGAATGCTCGAGGGTTTTGGAGCTTGCTCCTGCCTGGAGTCCTCCTCTTGCGCCGTGGTAAGTGCATGGAGTTCTTGAGGATGGTGATCTCCTTGATCGCCAGTTTCTCCAGCATCTTCTTGTCCCGTACACCCTGTCTGAATGCCACAATGACAGAGGCACTAGAGATAGAAGGGATAGTGTTTCGTACCTGAGAGAACATCTGGA
Source organism: Tuctoria greenei (assembly GCA_036927565.1). NCBI lineage: Eukaryota > Viridiplantae > Streptophyta > Magnoliopsida > Poales > Poaceae > Tuctoria > Tuctoria greenei. The sequence continues at coordinate 86,984,061 of JAYESD010000008.1, forward strand.
TGAATGATCGTAGGGATTCTCCCCCTTTTTGCACGACTGCAAAAAGGTCCAGTTCAGTGCCTGGTCGGGTGTATGAACTCCCGAAGTTGGCGGTGAACTGCTGGCACGGCTCCTCCCAACTTGATGGAGTTGGGTGGAAGGCTCATAAACCAGGACCTGGCGGTCCCAGTTAAAGCCATTGGGAAATAATTGGCCATTACAGCCTCATTTCCTCTAGCTGCCAAGATAGCAGTGGAGTAGATCTGAAGGAATTCGACAGTATTGACGGTCCCATCGAACTTCTCCGGCAGGTGAGGCCGGAACTTCTGTGGCCACCTGACCATACGCAGATGCATGGCCAGGGCTGAACAGCCTCCTCCCACTCCTTCACGAGCAAGAACGTCTTGAGCTTCTCGTCTTTCATGAGCACGCTCAATATGGACTCGGCCATCCCGTTGGCGGTATCGGCGATCAAGCTCCGTCCGGAGGTCATGAGTTGAAAGCCTGGATACCGTGTGAGTGCGTCGTGCCCCGGAAGGCAATGACATCACTTGCTGTGATGCAGCACGTCTCCTGTTGTTGGAAACGTGCGGACCGAGTCTACCAGACAAGGTCCGCCGCTGCGACGGGGCCCATCCTGAAGGAGGAGGACCCTGGTTGCTAATGCGGTCGGCTGCTGCTGCAACCAAATGTTCCACATCAGCCCTCCACTGCTCCAGTGCATCTCGGGATGCATCCGGAGGTGGTGGGCGTTGGAGAAGAGCACGTGCTGCATGGAGCGCATGTTCCGGGTTGTCATGATTTCCTGACGTAGTGACTGACGCCGGTGCACCATCGCGCTGTCGAGCTTGATTTGCTGGTGGAGGTGGCAGTGGTGGCAGTGTGACTCCTGCTGGCGCTGAGGCCCCTGCTGGTGGCTGCATATTGGAGGGATTGCCCCCAACAGCTTGAACAGCAGGATGACTGTTGGATGATCCAGCAGCTGAGTTCACCATTCTTGAAATCTCAGGCGCCCGACCTGGCGTGCCAGCTGTCGGTGGTTTGGATTCGGCAGATCTCCCAACACTACTAAAGTGTTAGAGGAGTTTGATGTTCGGTGTGGGCGCGCGGAGATTCAAGAATGTGAATTGTAAATGGCACAGGAGACACGAAGATTTACGTGGTTCGGGCCGCCTGAGCGTAATACCTTACTCCACGGGTGTGTTAGTGTTGTATTAGCTGTATGAGCTTGTGTCGAGCGTCTATGGAACATGTAGAGTGTGTCGTCGGCCTGTCCTTTTATAGTACAAGGGCAGGCCGTTACAAGTGGCCTGGCCCGACATGTGGCCCCGACGGTTACTAATATTGATACTCATTCAACACGTTTAATTGCCCTTAATGACCAGGTAATGGGCTCTGACAGCACCGTTACTGGTAATTAAGGTCGTCTGATCGTGTGTCATTAATATAGTATTAATGACACTTAATCGGGTCTTGAAGCCCTTGATTCCCCTTTGAAGATCCGGAGCCATTATGGAATCTTCCGGAGGTTAAAGGCTCAAGATCCAACGGTTGGACACGTGGCAGCTCCGAAGCATACTGTGGGAAACAGAAAGCATCGGAGCTACCTGACACGTGTCAGTTCCGGAGCTTCCCTCGGTCTGGGGTTAGGTCCGGGGGTGCCATTTCGGTACACAGCCCGGAGCTTCCCCCTTGTGGGTGGTAGCTCCGGTTTGACAGTACACGTGGCGACCCTGGGACTAACCATGTTGGAGAAGCGGGTCCGGTTATGTCTGACATGTGGGCCTCCGAAGGTCTTCAAATCAAATCGATGACTTTCCCTTGAGATCTTTGTAATCTCAAGGGGTGTATGGATCCCAGGGTACCGACAAAAATCTAGAATGTACCTACACGGCAGCTTGCATCTGTAGCATGAACGAGTTTTGATACTCGTCCCTAGCCCTCTGCGACTCATCCTAGCCCTGATCTCCACTGCCCGTGCCTCGTCCCTATCTCTGAGCACTTCTTGAGTCCTCTAGAGTTCCTCTTGAAGACTCTGGAGCTCTAGATTTCGGCTCGCAGGGCTGCTGCTGGACCCGCCCTGATGTGGTGAAGAGACCCTCGAGGAAGCGCGCGCCTGCCTCGAGTCGACCACTCCATCGAAGATGGCTAAACTGCACAACGAAGTAAGATTATTAAATTTTTGTATCTCGAAATGTGTAACAGTAAATTAAAAATAACAAAGCTCACCGTCCGTGAGTGTGACACCCGGTTCTGAAAAACGAACCAAGTGCAGTGTATGTGTGCCCAGGATGTTGCTTCACACATACACATCAACATCATAAATGATAATCAAAATTTAACCATGCCACAAATAATAAATATACTTTGGTCTATTGCAGCGGTAAATAATCTAGTGTAGGCGACTCCAACTCCACAGACAATCGACATTAGTACGCACACCTATTGCTCCACGTTGTCTACCAAAATATCTCATGCAGCTGAATTAATGTGGGAATAGCAAGAGTGAGCACATGTCGTACTCAGCAAGTGTAGGAAAATATGACATGTAGCTAAAATAAGGAATAATAATAATAATTGGCTAATTAAAGAAAAGTACATTTAAAACATGTAAAAAAGCATCCTACAATGTCTATGTGAATTTAATCCCATCATAACTCTAGTAATTACCATATCACATGTTCAACATCCTCATTTGAAATCATAATTCATTAATAACCAACCTACAATTAATATCATCATCATATCCCAATTTTATAACTTCTCATAACTAACCATATCCGTATGACAGAACCAGTCCCATACCGAACCGTCCCAAAATCTGAGTCCAATTCTAATCATGTAGGTTATCCAGGTGCTCGTGAATGGGTGCACAACTATCATGATAGTTTTTAACGCTTTGAAGAAGTTGTACCCCTTTACCCACAAGTTCATGATTTCATCCCCTTTCGGTGACTAAAGAAACCTCTATTATGCCCGTGACACGTCAGCCACATTACACACTTCCGTCGGTGTGCGGCCAATAGATCACAAAATAGCCTTTACAAGGGGACTACCAACATATTCAAATCCACTAAGGTTTCATCGATGGTGATGCCTCCAACTGAGCACATCCAACCAAGAGGCCCCTCTTGTGTCGTTCTGATCCCAGAGCAGTCCCGCAACTATTGCAATTCTAACCGACTCCTATTCTTCGCTCCACCAAATGATCCGAACTATGCTGATAATACAACTAATCAATCAGCTAAGCCGCACCATACTTAGCCTTGTGGTGGCGCTGTTGTCCTGACTAATTCTTGCATGAACCGGTCCTTAGATCTAAAGCAAGCGAATCACCATATCATCCAACCCAATCCAAAAATCATGCTTGCTTAGATCTCCTAAATCCCATATTACCATTATCCATGTTCATCAATTTTTCATCAGTTATAAGTTCATTAATTCATAATTAAGCCATTGAGTTGTTTTCTCATCCCAATCAATTAGAGTGAAGCAAAAAGGTAAAATACCCTTCCCGAATCTTTACTATATATTCAAAGCGACAAGGGTGGTCAAACAAGTCTAGTAAACACCTATCATATGTTTCCCATCAATTTGACATAAGCATGCAATTTTGCAAACAAAATGTTTAAAAATAGGATCAAAATGATCAAGGACACTTGCCTTTATATTTCATAATTTGATGGCTCAAGCAATTCAAAGTCATGCGCATGAAGATCCTCTGATACTCGCTTCTCGATCGTAACCAGTTGAGTGTACCCGTCTACTCGCGATCACACACATACAAGAAAACAGATGCAAATCAATACAATGCACACATATTAATCAATATGCAATGACATGAATGCACGCAAAGTTAGATAATTAATTATCTACGGTTGTTTATGAATTAGATGCAACTAGTTTATATGTGTTCATGCAAGTTTACGGGTTTTAGCAATAATTATTTGCGGCTGAAATAAAATAGGTGCAACTACAATTTAATTCCGGATATTATATCTATTACACCGTTAAAATTCGTCTCGAAAAAATGTATCATAGCATTGGTGCAGCGGCTTCGAGGGTCGCAGGATGTAGACGTAGTGTAGACGAAGTAAACAGTGCAGCGACCCTCTGGCGAAGAGACGACGGCGACGCAACGATCTCCTGCAGACAGCGGCTCCTTCCTTCTCCTTCTCTTCTTATTTTTTCTCTCTTCCTTTTTCTCATGGTGTTGGCGGCTCGGGCTTGGTCCCTTTTTCTCTCTCTGGCGGCGCTCACGGTGCAAGGCTAAGGGCGTGGGTTTTTTATTTGAGCAGGATTGCAGGAATGAGCCTACGGGAGGGAGCATGCACTTTTTATAGAGGGCGCGGCCAGGGAACTCGAGTCCTGCTCGGGAGCGGATGGGGCTGGGGCAGGCGCTCGCCAAGTCCCGATGGTGCTGCCCTGGCAGGCTGGCACTCGGTGGCTCTTTTTTTTTTTGGCTGGCGGGGTTGGGGTTGTGTGGCCGTGTTTCTGGCCAGCAGCTGCCTTTGGTTTTTCTTTCTTCTTTTCTTTTTTTAATATATATATATATATTATTTTTTCTTTGTTTCTCTCATATTCATCTTCTTTGGTTGTTCGGCCAGGGGTGTTGATTGACTTTAGTTTTTCTCTTTTCTTGTTGTGTGGCTAGGGCTATGGCCAGGAGTTGACTTTCATTTTCTTTGTTTTGTTTTTATTTGTTTATTTATTTATTTTGTATGGTATATATATATATTTCTTTGTCTTTTATTTTTATTTCTTTTACCTTACTTAATAATTATTATTATCTCTTCCATCGATATTAGATCACTCTTCTATTATTATTATTTTTGTTGTGCGGCAGAGCTCTTTGTGCGGTTCGTGTCACGCCCGATCATCGTAAAGATGAGCAGACGCTAATCACATGTACGCCAGGATCAGTTGAATCGTACATGCGTCGACGAAAGTGAAATATCATTACATTGCCATGTTCGGATACATAAATAGTCTTACAGCATGACCCGAAGGTCTACAAATACACTCCACAAATATTTACATCCACAACAAAGCTAACGAAGTTCAACTACAGCAGAAGACTAATAGGTAAGAGCAGCTCCAACTCCACAGGCAGCCGTTGCGCGTGAGGTCGCCAGCCTAGACCAAGTCCTCCGGGTTGACGTAGAAGTCTTCCGGTGCCGCTTCTTCCTCTTCATATTCTAAAGGAGAATTAAACGCTTGAGTACATAGAGTACTCAGCAAGTGCGGGAAGAGATGATATGATTGGCTAAAGCAAGGAAAGGCCAATTATGGCTTAGCACTATGCTTAAAACCTAACCTTAGCTTTCAATTACCAATATCATAATTCAAGAAGTAATCAACTCATAAGTAGTGATAATGAATGTAATTGAATCATAATTAACCACCATTTCCCAACCATAGACTAATTATGAACTGGCCCCAAGCCGCTCTTGTCCGAGAGCACGGCTGTCATGACAGTTTTTACCAATCTCTGCAGAGAGTGTACCCTTTCCCCACAAGCAGTGATTTCATCCCCTGTTGCCAGGTGGACTTGAGTAAACCTCCATGTAGCTCGTGGTGATCAACCACATTTCACACTTCCGTAGGTGTGTGGCCCGGAGATCACTACATGGTCTTTACAAAGGTACTCCCGACTAGTGCTAGCCCTCTAAGGTTTCCACCACTGGGGATTCTCGGAGTAACCCTCCGCCCCAGAGCCCCCTCTTGAGCCTTGCGGATCCCAGAGCAGATCACCCGCATCATTCCCCGCACCATCCAACCACTAGCATTTCATCGGGAGAAACCTAATTAATTGACCACGCTGCCCCATCTCAGTCTCGTGGTGGTACTATAAAGCTTAGTGGCTTCCTCCATAAACCGGTCCTTAGAATCCGGTGGTAACAAACCCCAATCCCGGGTCTCGTGCAAACTGCACCATACCAATACTAACCAACCACCAGATTCCTATCCACTACAATAGTGTAATCACCACAAGTTCAAGTGATCATAAAGTTTAATGTAGCACAATTGTATAAAATCCCAATCCCAACATTTAAGCATGGCTAAGCATAACTATAACCTATCTACTTTCCAACCCATTTCAGGTAACAAGGAATTATATAGAACAGGGCATGTAAACATGAAGTAGGACATCAATTTAATTAGCATGCATCTATCTAAATCCCTAGAACTGGAGCAAAATGGTCAAGGGCACTTGCCTTCGTTGAAGACTTGAGTGTTGTTGAAGTCCTGGTCTTGGAGGTTAAGATTAGGGTCGTAAAACGACTCTAGATATATACCAAGCATGGCAGAATAGAATAAAGCTAAATAAGTAAAGGCACGCAAAACAATACATCACACATACACATACACAAAATCCTACACTAATGCGTCCCTACGAGGTATTTATCACTTAACATGGCCAAAGTATGCATTTTATATTTTTCCTACAATTTTGGGATTTTATTATAGCCTAAAACCATTTTTATTGAATTTTCTATAGCAAAAATGTATTTTAAAACATTTATAATAAATATTCCATGGACCAAATATATTTTATCTGAACACTACAATTAATTCACAGCATAAAATAGATTATAACAATTTTTCATAACATTCCTACACTTAATTACCATTTTTATCTAATTTCTACACATCAAATACAATTAAAAACCCTATTCAGCAAATAAATAAAAGTCCAGGGGCTAAATGAATAGTTTTCTACACTGTACAGGGTCTAAATACATTATTCTACAAAATTACAGGGGTTAGAATGCTTAATTAAATGATTAAAACCAATTTTTAGGGATCCAGGGGCTAGTCTGTGATTTCTGGGGGCTAGATACGAATTACAGAGAAGTACAGGGGGTAGCAACTAAGTTTGCAGGGGCCTGGGTGTAAAGCTGGCGGCGGGAAAAGGTGCTTTGAATGCAGGCCGTTGGATCCGAAGCGAACGGCCCAGATTTTATTTTACCGAACCGGTATGGAGGCTTCTAATCTCGGCCGTCGGCTGCGAGGGAACGGCCCAGAGCGAGCCACGTCGCTCCTGGCCAGGGCACGCGCGCGGTGCGGCGGCGCCCGACGGCCGGCGACGGCGAACCTCGCCGGCGTTGGCCAATTTGGCCAAAACGCCACTAATTCTAAGCGCCAATTACACAGAACGAAAGAGGGGGAGAAGGGGAGTATACCTAGAGGGGTTTCGGGGGGCGAAATCGACTGGAGAGAGATTGGCGTCGAGAGGGGCGGCGGTTGGCGTCGGTGCACGTCGGATCCGGCGATTCTCCGGCGATCTCCCCGCGCAGACTTGCCTGGCGTGTTCCTGGTGACACGGCGACGAGGTTAGAGGGGTAGATGAGGTGTTGCAACCGTCGGCTAGCCGGGAACGCGCGAGACAGACCTTGGGGACGGCGAGGCTAGGGTTTTGGCGTGGGGAAGGGGAAACAGAGGGGGAAGGGCTGAATTTATAGGTCCGGAGGAGGCGGTGGTTGCTGGCGCACGCGATGGGGGGGTTTCCCGGGGTGATCACGTCGTGGGAGGGCGGTTTGGAGAGGGGGGGTGCGGAGTGGGCGCGGGGGGGGGGGGGGGGGCGACGGTTAAGCGCGGCGCGGGAAAGAGAGGGGAGGGAGGTAAGGGATGGCGCCGACATGCGGGCCCCGCCCGGCAGAGAGAGGAAGAGAGGGGAGAGGCTGGCTGGGACGCGGGAGAGAGGAGGGGAAATGGGCCAGGGGAGGGAAATTCGGCCCAGGTAGGGGTTTAATTCCTTTTCTTTTTATTTTTCATTTCTTTTCTTTTGATTTGAATTCAAATTCAAATTCAAACGTTTGCTACACTCTTGCACTTCAAAAATTCACATAAAAATGCAGGCTACAATGATCAAGGGTTTGAGCAAATTTTTATTCATAAAATATGGGTGTTACAACTCTACCCCCCTTAAAAGGAATCTCGCCCTCGAGATTCGGACGTCCTAAGAGAATAAATGAGGGAATTCGGCCTTGAGAGTTTCTTCTCTTTCCCATGTTGCTTCTGCCTCTGAATGATGCTTCCATTGCACTTTACACATGCGAATGACTTTATTCCTTGTGATCTTTTCCAGTGTCTCAAGTATCTTGACAGGCTGCTCCACATAAGACAAATCTTCTTGTACATCCACTGCTTCCATTGGCAATTGCTCTTCAGGCTCCCTTGGGCACTTCTTAAGCTGCGACACATGGAACACATTGTGCACATCTGCCAGGTGTGGCGGAAGCTCAAGCTGATAAGCCACTTCACCACGTCGTTCCAGTATCTTGAACGGACCAATGTAACGAGGTGACAACTTGCCTCTTACTTTGAATCTTCTCAATCCTCTCATAGGTGACACCTTCAAGTACACATAGTTACCAACTTCAAATGTGAGATCACGTCTTCGAGTATCCGCATAACTCTTCTATCTTGTTTGAGCTGCCTTTAGATTCTTCCGAATTTCTTGTACTTGTCTTTCAGCCTCTTGTAATACGTCAGGCCCAAAGACTTGACTTTCCCCAGTTTGATTCCAAAACAACGGTGTTCTACATCTTCGCCCATACAATGCTTCAAAAGGAGACATCTTCAAACTGGCTTGATAACTGTTGTTGTAAGAGAATTCGGCATACGGCAGATTCTTATCCCAACTTTTGCTATTCTTTAGAGCACACGCTCTCAACATATCTTCCAGTATTTGGTTGGTGCGTTCAGTTTGACCATCAGTTTGAGGATGATACGCCGAACTAAAATTTAGACGGGTATCCATTGATTCATGCAACTTCTGCCAGAATCTTGAGGTGAATTGAGTGCCTCTGTCTGAGATGATCTTCTTTGGAACTCCATGTAAACATACAATCCTGGAGATGTACAGTTCCGCTAACTTGGGGCCATTATATGTTTCGTTCACGGGAATAAAGTGAGCAACTTTAGTCAAACGATCCACAATAACCCATATAGAGTCATAGCCAGACTGTGTTCTTGGTAGTCCCACAATGAAATCCATACTAATTTCTTCCCACTTCCATTCTGGCACTTTGATTGGTTGCAATAACCCTGCTGGTCTTTGATGTTCCGCTTTTATTAATTGACATGTATCACATATGGCCACATATTCTGCTACATCTCGTTTCATTCCATGCCACCAATATCGATCTTTGAGGTCTTGATACATCTTTGTGCTTCCGGGATGAATGGAGTATGATGAGTCATGAGATTCTCTTAATATCAACTCTTTAATCTCCTTGACATCTGGAACACAAATCCTCTTTCCAAGCCATAAGGTTCCTTGTTCATCCTCTCTAAAGTTCGGAGCTTTTCCTTTCTTCATCAACTGTTTGATCTCCTTGACCTTCTCATCATTCTTTTGCCCTTATCGTATATCACGTTCAAGGGTTGAGTCCACTTCCATAGCAACTGCTTCAGTGCTAGACACCAGACATAGATTTAACCTTGCAAACTCTTCACATAGCTGGGGTTGGAGAGCTTGTACTGACAAGTTATTGCTTTGTCCCTTCCTGCTTAGAGCATCGGCGACCACATTAGCCTTGCCTGGATGGTAATTGATTCCCACATCAAAATCATTTATTAACTCCAACCAACGACGTTGCCTGAGATTAAGATCCTGTTGTGTGAATATGTATTTCAAGCTCTTGTGATCTGTGTATATCTCAGTCCTTTTTCCCATCAAGTAGTGTCTCCATATCTTCAAAGCATGAACAACAGCTGCCAATTCCAAATCATGTGTTGGATAGTTCCTCTCATGTTTCCGAAGCTATCTTGAAGCGTAGGCCACAACATGTCCTCCTTGCATTAAGACACATCCTAAACCATGACCAGATGCATCACAATAGACCACAAACTCCTTCTGCATATCAGGAATCACCAATACCGGTGCACTGGTCAACCTCTTCTTCAATTCGGTGAAGCTTACTTCACATTCGGGGGTCCACTTGAAAGCAACTCCTTTCTCAAGCAACTTGGTTAGTGGTCGAGAGATCTTTGAAAATCCCTCGATGAATCGCCGATAGTAACCAGCCATACCCAAGAATCTTCGTATATCATGCACACTCTCGGGTGTTTCCCACTTAAGAACATCTGCCACTTTGCCTGGATCTACTGCTATACCTCCTTCGGATATGACATGTCCCAAAAACGATACCTCCTTTAGCCAAAACTCACACTTACTAAGTTTGGCATACAGTTGATGTTGGCGAAGCTTCTGTAGAGCCATCCTGAGGTGCTTCTCATGCTCTTCTTCAGTCTTGGAGTAGATAAGTATGTCATCGATGAATACCACTACAAACTTGTCCAAGTACTCCATGAATACCTTGTTCATAAGATACATAAAATATGCCGGAGCATTGGTCAATCCAAACGACATAACTATATACTCATATAATCCATACCGAGAGACAAATGTCATCTTGGGAATATCTGACGGTCTAATCTTCAGTTGATGGTAGCCCGAACGAAGATCAATCTTGGAAAACACACATGCTCCTCTCAACTGATCAAACAAATCTTCAATCCTTGGTAGTGGGTATTTATTCTTGATTGTTACCTCATTTAAGGCGCGGTAATCCACACACAACCTTTGAGTTCCATCCTTCTTAGGTACAAATATGACTGGTGCTCCCCAAGGCGATGAGCTAGGACGAATATATCCTTTTGCCAATAACTCCTCAATATGATCCTTTAGTTCAGCTAATTGTTTAGCATCCATTCTATACGGCCTCTTATATATTGGGGCCGTTCCAGGTACTAATTCAATGATAAATTCAATCTCTCGATCAGGGGGCATACCTGGTAAGTCATTTGGGAATACATCCGGAAATTCTTTCACAACCCTGATGTCTTTGGTACTCTCAAGATGGTTGAGTTGCACTACTGCTTCTTGTGTCTGATCTGGCTTGAACTCCACTATAGTGCCATCCGGGTGTGTTAAGCAGACTGTTCTAGTTGCACAATGAATTACTCCTTGATTCTTTGTCAACCAGTCCATTCCCAGAATGATATCTAATCCTTGTGAGTCCAGCACTATTAGGTTTTCCCAAAAGACTACCCCCCTTATGTTTATACTCACTTTTCGGCATAGATGCCTTGCCACCATCTCTCCTCCAGGAGAGTTTATCAATAATGGCCCATTCAAGAATGTAACTACCATATCATGCTTCTTTATGAAATCCTTGGATATAAATGAATGTGTAGCACCCGAATCAAACAATATGGTGGCGGGGTGGGAGTTAACAGAAAACATACCGATCACCACATCAGGCGCTTCCTGTGCTTGTTCCAGAGTCACATGGTTGACACGACCAGATGGGTTCTGTTGCTTCTTTGGAAAACTGCTGGCATAGTGTCCCCATTCTCCGCACTTGTAACATTGTACTCCCGCAGCATTATTTGGGCCCTTGTTGCCTCCTGATTGGTTTCTTGGGGGTTGGCCGTTTGGACGGTTAGCTGGAGCTGAAGGGCGGGGCGGCTGCATCTGCTGACGTGGGGGTTGCATTGGCTAGCGTGGTGGCTGCTTCTACTGCTGCTGCTGCAGGCGCATCTGCTGGTTGTAGGGAGTGGGTGGCCTGTAGTTGGAGTTGGGAAACCTCTGTCCCGAGTAGTTCATGGGACGATTCATTTGGTTTGCAGGCAGAGGGTTAAGATGGGGGCGCACATTGCTGCTAGAGGCGTGTGCCATAGTCAGCTTCCTTTTTCTTTCTTCATCATCTAGTTCCTTTTTAGTCCTCTCCACTTCAAAAGCTTTGTCAACCAGCTTCTGAAAGTCGCCATAGTCGCTGGAAGACATGGCGGACCTTAACTCCTTGTCCAACCCATTCTTGAAGCGGAATTGTTTCTTGGAGTCAGTATCCACATCGGTTGGAGCATAGCGGGATAACAGGGTGAATGCATTCAAATAGGCCCTCACAGTCATACGACCTTGCTTTAACATCAGGAACTCTTCACGTCTTGCTTGTATTTCTCCTTCTGGCACAAAGTGATTGCGGTAGTTGGTCCTGAATTCTTCCCAGGTAATGTTTTCTGGGTCCCGGTGAGCTTCAGTAAAGGCAGTCCACTAGTCGGCTGCCGGTCCTTGGAGTTGATGGGAGGCTAGTAGTACTTTCTCCCTTCCTTCACAGTGGATGATTCTCAACTTGCTTTCAATGGTACGGAGCCAATCATCTGCATCCATGGGTTCGGTGACCGTGGCAAAAGTGGGTGGATGAGTGTTCAGGAAGTCCCTAAGGAAGGACCTAGGTGGAAAAGGTGGTGGTGGCGGAAGGTTGTAATTTGGTGGTGGTGGGGGTGGGGCTTGTTGCAGGTTGGTGACAATTTGAGTGAGGTTATTAAGCAGCTGGGTTTGGATGGCCATCATCTGCTGCATTTGTTGCGCGGCTGGGGCCCCTCAGGCACCCCTACCATTCCATTCAGGCACACCTCCAAGTCCTTCATCTTGGGGCACAACACCCCTTCCACGACCTCTACCTCTACCTCTTCCAGACATCTGTGTAGGGAAGAATTGAAATTTTAGAACAATAGATGAGATATAGAAGGGTACGCTATGGAAAATGGTCCCAACTACATGCATCAAGGGAGACACATACATATATAAAGCAAGCAAATTCATTAAACAACTAGTGCGGATGTGGACAAGATGCTAATGCATTCCACAACTCGCACAACACACTAACAAGCCTATATACAAATGACATGGATGTGGACAGAATGCCGAAGCATTCCACAACTCATGTTGCACACACACACAACATAAAGCAATCTACTAGCATAACAACATAAATAACACAACTCAAGACTAAAGAGGGTGCAACTACACGCTCCTACATACTAAGGATAGGTGTCCTGAGTCGTCCAGCGGGAAAGCAAGTCCACTCCTACTCATCGGAGTCCTCCTCAACCTCCATCTCCGGGTCTTCTTCTTCTGAGTCCTCCCTTGATTCCTGGGGGGAGTTCATGCGACGATCTGGAGAGTTCGGGTCCCAAGGCTCCACGTCCGAAGCGTACTGAGGAGAGTTAGGATCAACTGCAGTGATCCTCGCGTAGCGTCGGCGAAGTCGCTCGTAGCGGTCAACCAGGTCCCTGCTGTCCTGAAGCTCCTGCTGACAACGCTGGAGTCGCGAAGACAACTCCACAACGTCGTCCACCAGCCTCTCGCACTGAGGGTGAGTCAAGTGCCCCTCGACGTCACGTCCAGTGAAGGCGGCCGTGCCACTAGGGCGCTGAGGGGTGTACGCGTGCTCCGTGCACCCAAGAAGGAACCTGTGGGCGTGGCTCCAGTAGGTGGTCGCCTCCCACGTGGCGTCCTCCTCAGCCGCACGCTGGGAGCTCCTCCGGGCCGGAGAGAAGTGTGAGTGTAGCAGCTCCGAGTCGTAGTAGACGGCCAGCTGAGAACTCCACTCTAGTCCACCAGTATAGGGTGCAAAGACCCTAGTGGTGTGGTAGACTAGGCGAACACGGTACTCACGGTACCCCGCAGCTCGAAGAAGAGAGCGAAGATGGACACGCATCCTCGAAGCAGCACTCCCAGTGGAGAACAGCGTCGTCTCCCTCCTGGGGGTGTAAGGTGCGGAGCGACTGGCTAGGGCGTGGCGTGGAACACGACCCCCAGTCGACTTACGAGCCGTCTGCTTGGTTCGCGCCATCTACAAACATTTGAAAAGAAGAGAGTGAGATCAATAATCCATAAATTAAATTAGAATAAAGCAAATAGCACAGCAAGATAAGAAGCACAAGGTTTGAGATAGAGAGCACAAAATTTTGGAAATACTATTTCATAAGAAAATAGTATAGTCCTTAATTTTCGGCCATTTCTAACTAGGCTTGCGTCCTACAGGCAACACGGCTCTGATACCACTTTGTCACGCCCGGTCATCGTAAAGATGAACAGACGCTAATCACATGTACGCCAGGATCAGTTGAATCGTACATGCGTCGACGAAAGTGAAATATCATTACATTGCCATGTTCGGATACATAAATAGTCTTACAGCATGACCCGAAGTTCTACAAATACACTCCACAAATATTTACATCCACAACAAAGCTAACGAAGTTCAACTACAGCAGAAGACTAATAGGTAAGAGCATCTCCAACTCCACAGGCAGCCGTTGCGCGTGAGGTCGCCAGCCTAGACCAAGTCCTCCGGGTTGACGTAGAAGTCTTCCGGTGCCGCTTCTTCCTCTTCATATTCTAAAGGAGAATTAAACGCTTGAGTACATAGAGTACTCAACAAGTGCTGGAAGAGATGATATGATTGGCTAAAGCAAGGAAAGGCCAATTATGGCTTAACACTATGCTTAAAACCTAACCTTAGCTTTCAATTACCAATATCATAATTCAAGAAGTAATCAACTCATAAGTAGTGATAATGAATGTAATTGAATCATAATTAACCACCATTTCCCAACCATAGACTAATTATGAACTGGCCCCAAGCCGCTCTTGTCCGAGAGCACGGCTGTCATGACAGTTTTTACCAATCTCTGCAGAGAGTGTACCCTTTCCCCACAAGCAGTGATTTCATCCCCTGTTGCCAGGTGGACTTGAGTAAACCTCCATGTAGCCCGTGGTGATCAACCACATTTCACACTTCCGTAGGTGTGTGGCCCGGAGATCACTACATGGTCTTTACAAAGGTACTCCCGACTAGTGCTAGCCCTCTAAGGTTTCCACCACTGGGGATTCTCGGAGTAACCCTCCGCCCCAGAGCCCCCTCTTGAGCCTTGCGGATCCCAGAGCAGATCACCCGCATCATTCCCCGCACCATCCAACCACTAGCATTTCATCGGGAGAAACCTAATTAATTGACCACGCTGCCCCATCTCAGTCTTGTGGTGGTACTATAAAGCTTAGTGGCTTCCTCCATAAACCGGTCCTTAGAATCCGGTGGTAACAAACCCCAATCCCGGGTCTCGTGCAAACTGCACCATACCAATACTAACCAACCACCAGATTCCTATCCACTACAATAGTGTAATCACCACAAGTTCAAGTGATCATAAAGTTTAATGTAGCACAATTGTATAAAATCCCAATCCCAACATTTAAGCATGGCTAAGCATAACTATAACCTATCTACTTCCCAACCCATTTCAGGTAACAAGGAATTATATAGAACAGGGCATGTAAACAAGAAGTAGGACATCAATTTAATTAGCATGCATCTATCTAAATCCCTAGAACTGGAGCAAAATGGTCAAGGGCACTTGCCTTCGTTGAAGACTTGAGTGTTGTTGAAGTCCTGGTCTTGGAGGTTAAGATTAGGGTCGTAAAACGACTCTAGATATATACCAAGCATGGCAGAATAGAATAAAGCTAAATAAGTAAAGGCACGCAAAACAATACATCACACATACACATAAGCACAAAATCCTACACTAATGCGTCCCTACGAGGTATTTATCACTTAACATGGCCAAAGTATGCATTTTATATTTTTCCTACAATTTTGGGATTTTATTATAGCCTAAAACCATTTTTATTGAATTTTCTATAGCAAAAATGTATTTTAAAACATTTATAATAAATATTCCATGGACCAAATATATTTTATCTGAACACTACAATTAATTCACAACATAAAATAGATTATAAAAATTTTTCATAACATTCCTACACTTAATTACCATTTTTATCTAATTTCTACACCTCAAATACAATTAAAAACCCTATTCAGCAAATAAATAAAAGTCCAGGGGCTAAATAAATAGTTTTCTACACTGTACAGGGTCTAAATACATTATTCTACAAAATTACAGGGGTTAGAATGCTTAATTAAATGATTAAAACCAATTTTTAGGGATCCAGGGGCTAGTTTGTGATTTCTGGGGGCTAGATACGAATTACAGAGAAGTACAGGGGGTAGCAACTAAGTTTGCAGGGGCCTGGGTGTAAAGCTGGCGGCGGGAAAAGGTGCTTTGAATGCAGGCCGTTGGATCCGAAGCGAACGACCCAAATTTTATTTTACCGAACCGGTATGGAGGCTTCTAATCTCGGCCGTCGGCTGCGAGGGAACGGCCCAGAGCGAGCCACGTCGCTCCTGGCCAGCGCACGCGCGCGGCGCGGCGGCGCCCGACGGCCGGCGACGGCGGACCTCGCCGGCGTTGGCCAATTTGGCCAAAATGCCACTAATTCTAAGCGCCAATTACACAGAACGAAAGAGGGGGAGAAGGGGAGTATACCTAGAGGGGTTTCGGGGGGCGAAATCGACTGGAGAGAGGTCGGCGTCGAGAGGGGCGGCGGTTGGCGTCGGTGCACGTCGGATCCGGCGATTCTCCGGCGATCTCCCCGCGCAGACTTGCCTGGCGTGTTCCTGGTGACACGGCGACGAGGTTAGAGGGGTAGATGAGGTGTTGCAACCGTCGGCTAGCCGGGAACGCACGAGACAGACCTTGGGGACGGCGAGGCTAGGGTTTTGGCACGGGGAAGGGGAAACAGAGGGGGAAGGGCTGAATTTATAGGTCCGGGGGAGGCGGTGGTTGCTGGCGCATGCGATGGGGGGGTTTCCTGGGGTGATCACGTCGTGGGAGGGCGGTTTGGAGAGGGGGGGTGCGGAGTGGGCGGGGGGGGGGGGGGGGGGGCGACGGTTAAGCGCGGCACAGGAAAGAGAGGGGAGGGAGGTAAGGGATGGCGCCGACATGCGGGCCCCGCCCGGCAGAGAGAGGAAGAGAGGGGAGAGGCTGGCTGGGCCGCGGGAGAGAGGAGGGGAAATGGGCCAGGGGAGGGAAATTCGGCCCAGGGAGGGGTTTAATTCCTTTTCTTTTTCTTTTTCATTTCATTTCTTTTGATTTGAATTCAAATTCAAATTCAAACGTTTGCTACACGCTTGCACTTCAAAAATTCACATAAAAATGCAGGCTACAATGATCAAGGGTTTGAGCAAATTTTTATTCATAAAATATGGGTGTTACAGTTCGTGATCAGACTAGTGGTTGACTTATGTTTATTATTTATACATCTAGTATGGAAAAGTGTTAAAATACACCAAACTGTAGAGTACCGGATTATTCCATTTAATACCGGACAAGTCCATTGCGGTACAGAGAGCTATATCGGACATGTCCGGTGTGGTGCCGGATAAGTCCGGAGTTGTATAATAAGGGACTTCGGACTAGTCTGTTGTTGTAACGGATAAGTCCATGGTGGGGAGAATCTTGATTAGGTCTGTGCATACCGGACTTATCCGATATTGTACTGGACAAGTTCGTTTTTGTCCAGTAAAGGCATTTGGACTAATCCGTTATTGTGCAGACTAATCCGTTGTCTGACTCAATTTTACTTGCATCTTTATTTCTATTTCTTTTCGTTTGTTCCTTTTTATCCTACTTAACTTTTTTTGCATGAATTCATCATATAGATTATATATATATATATATATATATATATATATATATATGTCTTTAATCTCCATTATTTCTTTTATCCCATATTTGTTATGATAAATAAACTACTTTGGCGTATTTAGTTTGGTAACTAATTTTCAATGTTTGAAGATGAATGCAAAATGCAATATGAGATGCATATATTTTATATTTTTCTTTATAAAAATAACTTCTTCCTATTATTAACTCTAAATTTTCATTTAAATTTTTAATTTGCCAACACTCGAAAATTAGATTGTCACAGTGAGGTTTCCCACCACCGCTTACATACGCGGCTAAGGGGAATGATTGGTGCACTCTGTGTTGACGTTTCCTACGCACTACTAACAATTCATTCCTAGCAAGAGTAACAGAATTGCTTATTAATAGATTTTAGATTACACATGTAAATATGCAAGTGCACGAAATCTATCGATGTAGCATTTTCCCTCTAAGAGTATTCCCAAAGGGTGTCATTTATATTCTCCCAAAGGAAGGCTAGACGGAAGTAAAGCAATCATCAAATGGAGAGGCTATATTGGCCTAGGTAGAGTTCTAGCAAGGATGGATAAATGATATTTGGAGTAGTATGACACACAAAAGAGCATTCTATCCTAAGAGAGGTAAATGAGGTAAAGAGGGACTAGGCTAAGGGTTAGGTAGAGACTCCTACTATGCTTCTAATGTACATATACATAGCCCAAGTTAGTTACTAATGATTATATCAATTATAAATTCTCATGCTAAGTGGATTAACACATCAGACACGGGTTTACCCCTAGCAACACTAGGACGACTCCCGTCAAGAGTCTGTGGCATAGCCAAAAGTGGAGGATTACAAAGGACAGATAGGACTATCACCACCTACTGCCTATCTATTCAATCTTTGGGTCTACGAGACATTCAACGCTCATTATCTATCCTAGCACCATGCTAGCATATTAAGTATTACTTTAAGAGCCTAGGTACAAGCCATCCTAAGGCAATGAACTAAATCATCGTTGAACCAATGTTCATTCATAGCATAAGTGATTCATATCAACATAATCATTTCATAGCTTTAGACTACAGTGGGAGTTTGTAGTGTTTATGATGATATAATGAGAATGGTATCGCATAATCATAAATATTACTCTTACCACATACATAGAATCCACAATCAAACAAGAAACGTTTCATCCACGTATATGAACAATAGAAGTGTGAGACCTATGTGTGCTGAATACATTGGCTATGACGATAGAAGTTTTGAATTTTACCAAAGCACCTGTCTCATAAAGGTCCGACTCTAGGTCCGAGTTCCTGCAAGGTCCGATGTAAGGTCCGACTTTCTTTGGATAGGTCCGACTTCTTTGTCTAGGTCCAACTTATTTTGGTTAGGTCCGACTTGCTGTGGCTAGGTCTGACTAGCTTTGGTCAGCTCTGGCGCTAGGTCCAACTAGCTTTGGTAAGCTCTGGTGCTATGTTCGACTAGCTTTGATAAGTTTTGGCACTATGTCCTGCTAGCATTTGTAAGCTCCAATTCAAGGTCCAGTTAGCTTTGGCAAGGTCCGGTGCTGAATTGAAATGGTTCTGCTTTCAACTTGCAATGTTTCGAACTTGTTTTACACTTATAACATCTACTTAGTATTCTTTTACTATGTTTTTGGTTTGTTTTGGTGCTTATGGTTGATAACATTTTTCTATAGTTTGCAACATGCTTATTTGAGGCACTCACGTAAGGTGTTGTAGTTTCAAAACTAACGTGAGTCAAGTTGAGGACTTGTGCTCGGAAGTATTGGATGTTTATTCATGCGCAGGTGTTGCTTGAGTTCAAGACATGGCTAGTGACATGATCCATTGAACTAGTCTTAGGGAGAAGATGACGATCAACAACCAAGTTCGGGAGGAATTGTGGTTGACATGATCGAGAGTTCACGCAACATGTTTGAATCAAGAACAATGCATACGAAGGTATCATGGACATCGTTGGAAGGTGTTTGCACATGTGTAAGGAGTGCATGGACGTGGCTACATGGTTCCGAGGTGTGATGAAGAGATGTGGACGCAAAGAATTGGTCGGAAATGTCCAACCGACTAGGTTATGGACTCACACTGCGGTTGAGTCGGGTTTGACTCAAATATGGAATGATTTGAGTTGGTTATCATAGGATTTTGTGTAGGTCACGAATTTGGTTTTTTTAGGAATGTGTGATATGTTACTAAGGTGTTTGGAAGTCTTAAGGTTGCTTCTATCTGCGTATGGAAGAGTCTTGAGAAGTTATGGAAAGTTTCGGTTGAATCTGTGTAGGATTTGAGTCCTAGTTAGGATTAGGTTGGCCTAAGGGCTGGTTATATAAGCAAGGGAGGACAAAGCTCATGGGGCACAACTTTGGGGCTGTTCCTTTTGTGTTTTTATTGATAAAATTAGTTTTCTAAATGAGCTTTTGTGCCTTTTTCGTTCGACTTGTTTCCATCAAGTTTTTCTTGTCGAGTTTCTGCACAACACTACCTTGTTTTGGTGGTTTTAGAATAACTCAATTTTTACAGATCCAATTGATGTGATTCTTTTTAGGTTGTCTTCACAACTTGAATATATATCATCTGTAAAAATTTCACGGTCATTGGATTTTTTTGTATCTACACTAGTTTCACTACAGTGTTGCAGATCAAGTTTTTCTCGGGTAGAACAGATTTACCTTCGTCTAATCTTTCGATCATAACTTGAGTTTTTCTCGACCATTTTTCATGATTCTGGTTGTCGTCTCTTCGAGACTTGATTCTTCACAATTTATACTGTTTTTGTTGAGATTGATCACATTTAGATCAGTCGCACACATGATTTCTTAACATATTGATTTTCTACCGAGGGGTTTTTGTTGCTTCTGCTGAAAAAGTTTTAAATGTACCATTCACCCTGCCCACTCTGGTAGCTTTTCTCGTGCTCTTCAATCCTAAAATAAGACTAAATATATCATATTTATCAAGAGCAAAGTCACAAATACAAATAGGAATATAAGAGCCATACCTTTCCCAATTAGGAATTGGGAGGAGACTCCATCTACTCCTATACTACTTGGACTATGGACTAGAGGCTCTCCTCTCTACAGCCTATACTCTTCTACACCTATGGAGAGTAGTGGATACAATGGATGAATACTCAAGTAGTGTGTGTTGAAGTGATGGGTCCTATTTATAGCTTGGAGAAGGGTCAATTCCCGTCACCAAGTAAATAGAGCGTGCATACCCTAGGAATCAAGTTCCACTCAAATTCCAGAGAGTTCAATTTAGATTATAAGTATCTCAATTTGATTCTCTCATTCTCTCCTTTATGTGTAGTGAAAATATTTCCTCACCAAGGCATTGTGCCTACACTCATCCTACCTCTACATAAGGCTTGTATCTGGAGCTTAATAGGGAATATAGTAGGCATATTTGCAACACATAATATTGCTAAGTCAAAAGAGCAAGCCTTAGGAGAAATAAATTCAAAACAATTTGATTCAAGACTAGTGCATGTGTGATGAAATGGAGGTGGATGTGGATATTTGAGATGACTCCTTGTGGATGAAATATGGATACTTTTTTCTCTCTTTTTTTTTTCTCGTGCTTATGATGTAAGCATGCATTTTTTTGTAGTCATGTCTTCTACTTCCTTTTTATGCAAATAAATTTTGGAGAGATTACTAAGCATGAATGGTATGGCATTCTCTTTTTATTGTGGAATGGTGGTATGATGGAATTTTGATTACTTCTAGTGTAGAAGTATAGCATGTGCAAGTGAAGTCTTGAATTCAAAAAGTAATGAATGAAATCTCACATAGGTCTATACTAGTTTGACAAAGCTCAATGTGAAAAAAAAATAGCATATGCATAAAGTCTATCAATGTATTATATTATATGGCTTTGGTAGGTATTTCCAATCAAATGAGAGTAACTTAAATCTTTTTAGCATTTTCTCTTGAAATCCAAGTTTCGCTTTCAAACTAGGAATAGCAGCCCTATCACTATATCATATCTCACGGCAACTTAGAACAGATTAAGCTTTTGCTACCCACAATTTCCAAATCAAGGCAAAAGCAATTTTTAGCTAATAACAGCAATATGTTTGATACTTATAAGTTGTAAACTAGGGACTTAGAAAAGTTAAAACAGAGCAACTATTCATCATTTCGTCTATGTGAATTCCATGTCATTCTTATCGCACATCTTTTATTTTATTTGAAAACAACTCTATCCTACTTTACTTTTTTTTATATGCAAGGTGGATGATGGGTGAATGGAAAATAAATATGCAAAGGGTATGATACAATTTACCTCAAGTGGGGGTCCTCCCCTGTGGGGACCGGGTCGCACATTCCAGGAATCGCATAGGGTGGTGCTTGGCGATGCGGCACCCAACAACACACACAAAAAGAATACAACAAAATACAAAGTTTTATTTATATAGACAATAGAAGTCTTTTATAATACTTAATATACAACAGAAGATAATACTCATAGCTAAACTCTCGACCTAGCTATGCAAAAGTGCAGCCGTCCAGCCCGAGGATGCAAAACACTAGCAACACACAAATTCATGGCGGCGTGTAGGGCTCCCACTCGGCGGTATACCCTGAGGGGGCATCGCCTCATCTTCGGGCCCTTCCTCATACGTCTCACCTATAAACAACTTAATATAGCAACCATGAGTACGAAGGCTCAGCAAGACTTAACCGTCTCACCTAAACATGGAAGTCTACATGCAGGGATACTTAACATAGGAATAGATATAGCAGTAAATGACTCGCCTACATGTTGATCCTAAATTTTTCAAGTTATAACCGCAGCTTAAAAGTTGAATAACACTAACGTTAGTGATCATATTTGAAAGCAATCATAGTTGCAAACAATTATAAATCAATACATTATATTCTCCTGACTTCTTTAGTATTTACTAGGTCACAGCGCAGTGAACAAGTGGTACTCAAATAACCGTGAGGGACGATGATTGCAATTAGTAGACACCCTGATAACACGTCACATAAATCCATTTCGGAAGTGGAGTGAATCACACTTGAATACTATATTGTATGCAACAACCTTTCAAAGGGAACCCAAATGCCAAACCGGTCCTTCCGTAATGGGCAAGAGGTCCCCGCGCGGAGCATCTCTATTCCCGCCAGCAGATTTACACCTTGCTGCCCTCAACCCACTCCTATAAAACGATAGGGTAAGCCTCGACACCCAAGTTAACAAAATATATCTGTTTCCTGGTTTCCATATAGCCAGTATGCAGCCGGTACAGTTCAAACTTGTCCAGCAGGGCCGCACACGGATCGGTCCTCAATCAACACAAGTAGGGCTACGCACGTGAGACCACGTCTCGCTGCATCCTACCCGCTGCTCCGTCTCAATTTCTTATTCATCAACCATCCTTTGATCAAATCCTTCCCGTGTGATAAAATCCTATCTATCGAGTAGATTCCAACTACTCGACTTCTACCGGATTCCTCAAAACATTAGTGTGACATTTTCTACTCATCAAGCTGTAGACCTACGAATACTCCATGGGATTTTTGGGTCATGCAAGTGGAGTAACAAGCACCTTAGCCCTAATGCAAAAAAACCATCCTAAACATAAGTGATACAAATAGAAACTTTGAAATAGCACTTAAATGCAAACCGGGGCTTGCCTGGCTGCGAGTCAGAGGGAAAGTTAGCTTCTGGGAGGATGCTGTCCAAAGCCTCCGCCTCCTCCTCGATCTCGGTCACTATATGATATGCAATATATAAAGTAGACGAGTGATGGTGAAACAATATCAAAGATCTTATGAACACTAATCAGGTATGAAGATGATTTTAATTGGCTTTGGCATTTTTACAGTGGATACTAGGTTCCATGAGGAAGATCTGGACCAAAAATTGGAGATGTTCAAGGAAGCTTGTTGTCTCTAAAATTCCAAAAACTAAAAGCCTTATCTGAAATTTGATATTAAGTCTGGAGTTTTTTCATGGCTAAAGGTGAATGATTATGGTATAGGAGGTTCTTCTGGTTCTGGTAGAATTTGTTTCACATTTTTCTGAGCTTTCTATAGGGAGAAATTGATTTTACAAGTTTGCAAGAAATTCTAAAAAGGTTTCTGTACATTTTTCATTTTTGAATTGACATAGGTGATTTGAACACTGTTTGGTCCAGTAAATGAAGTCCAATGAACTTGAATTTTTTACTGGAGATTAAGGGTATTTTTAAGATAGTTCCGATCAAAATTGGAAATTTTCCAATTAACAGAACAGGGATAATTAATTTCTCTAGAAGTTATATCAAATGAATTAATTATGAAAATTCTGGCACTTTCATGTCCAACAAATTGCACCACTGAAAAATAGGGATCAATATGAGTCTACCAGAATTTATTTGGAATTAGTTGAGCAAATATAGTAGGAGTAATTGAATTTAGAAGCTGGCTCAATTCCTGGAATTATTTTCTTAATGGAAAATTTGAATTAACACGCTGGCCCCACCCATCTAAAATGGCCCAATCGCAACTGGGCCACACCGAGGGTCACAGGGTTAAACCGCGCAGCCACAACAGATCCCGCACCCACGCGTGAACTCGAGGGCGTTAAACAGCGGCTGACGCACCGTGCCCACCTTGTCATCTTCTACCTTGGACGCGCGACGCGGCCGCGGCGGTGCTGCACCAGCGTGCTTGCCATCTCGGGTTTACCGGCCACTATCCCTATCAAAACTCGCCGCCTAACCATTTTCCAAGGTGCTAAGCATGATGGAAATGTCGTTGAACGCCAGCGATGGCCAGAAACCCGCACACGACGGCCGCAGTGTCGGCTAGGGTTTCAGCCATGTTGAAACTTCGCATCCTCAGCGCAAATGCCTCTGAAAAAGGTCGGGGAGACTCCTGGGAGCATGAGTAAGGTGACCATGGGGAAGAATAGGGATGGAATAGCTGGCAAAGTCGACTTCGACGATGAATCAAAGATTTTTCCCAAGATGGTGGAGAAAACTCGCCTAACTCAGCTCTCACTGAACCATTTCCGTTGATTCTTGGTAGAGGGGTGTGCTAGGAGGTGGTGAACATAATACCTAACTGCATTAGAAAAATTTTGCACCTAGAAACGGAATGGAGCGTACAACCTAGACACGATGCTCTGTTTTGCCGTCGCGAAAAACAGGAAATACTTGAGCTAGGATCTATGAATCAATCTGAAGCTTTGTGAGTACAAGGGGTCCAGGTAGGCGCACCTTTTTTCAGTTGACAGTGAAGCTTGAGACGGCCTAGAACGTCGTCTCCACGGTGACGCAGAAAGGGTCCGACGTCGGTACACCCTGACGGCCGAAAAAGACCTTCACAATACCACAAATTTAAGCAAGTAATTGACAAAGGAATTGGAGGAGAGGATGTAGAATCATTATGCATCCCACTTTGATTCACGAAGCTCAATCGATCAGGGGCTAGATGGCTCGGGCGGGCAGGAGCAGAGGCGAGGAGCTCTGTTCTTGGTGGAAGAAAGAAAACAGAGAGAGAGAGGAGCATGACGGTTGCCACTCTGGCCAAAGGAGTAGAAATAGAGATGGAGAGGAGTGTGGGACACACTATGAAGCAACCTAGCAAGCCACTCTGTGGCATGCATGCCGTGCGCTGTTGCCACGGTGAGCGGAAGCAGAGCACTCACGTAAATATGCCACTGACCAGTGGGTCCCACAGCCCCCTTAAGTCTATCTTCTCTGTTCCTTTAATTCATCCACTTATATTGATCCAAAAATCCTAGATATTTTCTGGTATACTAAATTGAAGGTGTAAAAATTGATTCTGAACTCCAAAAATTTGAATTGATCAAGTTTCAATGAAAATTCAAATTTGAATTTGAATTTGAATTTGAAAGAATTCAATGTTTCCACTGAATTATATAGCGATTATACTTCAAAAATTTTTAAACTTTGCAGAGAGGCTATTTGGTATATTTGGAATTTAATGGTGAACTCAGATTTTTTATTTTGGCAAAGTTTGAACAGGAGCTAATTTGAATTTTTGAATTCTTTCTATTGAAGATTGAAATGGTTTTGATTTTTTCAGTTTCCATTTTGATTTCTTTTTCCTATTCAAAATTTAAATTCTTCTCTATGACTTTGCACTCTGAATTTAGGGCTTTTACATCCCTCCCAATTAAAAGAATCTCGTCCCGATATTACAAATAAAAGAGACGGAAATAAAAAGATTACCGGATATGAGATGATAATAAATCCGGATAGTTTGATCGGAGATAGTCCTCACTTTCCCATGTCACTTCCTCAGCGGTATGGTTACTCCACAAGACTTTGTAGAAGTACAAAGTACGGTTCCTAGTGGCACGGGTCTTTTCATCGATAATCCGGATCGGATACTCAGAATAAGTGAGATTCGGTTGGAGAGCTTCAATGTTTTCGGTGCAGATTTCAGTTGGGAATTTAAGGCACTTATGCAGCTAAGAAATGTGGAATACATTGTGAGCACCAGCAAGCGATGCCGGTAACTCCAAACGATAGGCCACGGGTCCGCATTTTTTAGTGACGGCGAACGGGCCGATGAATCGTGGAGCAAACTTTCCCTTCACTACGAAATGATGAATCCCTTTCATCGGAGAGACACGGAGATAAATGTGGTCTCCAATGTCGAAGTGGAGAGGTCGACGTCTTTTATCCGCATAGCTTTTCTGACGAGATTGAGAAGCCTTGAGCTTGGCTTGAATCACTCGCACTCGTTCTTCGACTTCCTTCACAAGATCAATACCATATATCACTCGCTCGCTGGATTCACACCAGTTGAGTGGTGTGCGACATTTTCAGCCGTAGAGAGCTTTATACGGTGCCATCTTGATGCTATCTTGATAGCCATTGTTATATGAGAACTCCACCAACGGTAAATGATCATCCCAATTTTTTTCGTAGTGGATGGCACAAGCGCATAGCATATCTTCAAGAACTTGATTCACCCGCTATGTTTGACCATAGGTCTGCGAGTGATATGCGGAGCTTCGGATCAGTCTCGTCCCCAATGACGCGTGCAGCTGCTACCAGAAACGAGTAACAAACAGGCACCGCGATCTGCAATAATTGTCCGGGGAACTCCGTGCAAGCACATGACTCTTGCAATATACAACTCCGCATATTTCTTGGGAATGCACTTTGTATGTACAGGGATGAAATGAGCTGATTTGGTTAGTCGATCAACTATCACCCAAATCGAATCATGCTTGTGAAACATGAGAGGTAATCCGACAATAAAATCCATACTAAGATCCTCCCATTTCCACGCCTGAATTTTCAATGGTTGCAGCTGTTCGGCCTTTCTCATGTGATCGGCTTTCACCCGCCGACATGTATCACACTCGGATACGTAATGTGCAATTTCCCTTTTCATCCGTGTCTACCAAAATCTGGTTTTCAGATCTTGATGCATCTTGTTGCTGAACGGATGAATAGAGTACTTAGACAAGTGAGCTTCATCCAAGATTTTTTTTCCGAAGTTCCATGTCACGGGGTACCATGATACGATCTTTGAACCACAGGGTACCATGTTCATCACTTCGGAAGCATTTAATTTCCCCATTCTTCATTCTCCTCTGAATGTGCGACATACCCACGCCTTTCTTTTGAGCTTCCATAATCCCCTCTCGTATGGTAGGAATGGGAGTGATATTATATAAAGCTCCATATTGAACATAGTATAAACTCGACTCATCCTCTTCCATCGGGATAATGGACAGATTATTGACGTGAGACTTGCGACTTAGCGCATTGGCAACCACATTCGCCTTGCCAGGATTGTAGTGAATCTCAATCTCATAATCTTTTATCAGCTCCAACCATCTTCGCTGTCGCATATTCAACTCCTTCTGAGTAAAAATATATTTCAGGCTCTTGTGATCGGTGTAGAGGTGCACTAGATTTCCAAGTAAATAATGCCTCCACATTTTCAAAGCGAGCACCACGGCAGCAAGCTCAAGGTCATGATTTGGATAATGCTGCTCATAATTTCAGAGCTGCCGTGATCCATACGTGATCACGTAGCCTTCTTGCATTAACACGCAGCCGAGACCATTGCCAGATGCATCACAAAAAACATCGAAAGATTTGGTTGTGTCCGACTGAGCTAGCACTAGGGCTGTTGTGAGATATTTCACCAATGCTTGAAAGGCATCCTAACATGCCTTGCTCCAAATATATTTACTCCCCTTTTTTAGCAGATCCGTCATTGGTTTAGCGATTTTTGAGAAGCTCGGAATGAACCTCCGATAATATCCCACTAATCCGAGGAAGTTGCAAACTTCGTGTATGGACGTTGGAGACTTCCATTTCAGAACTTGCACAATTTTGCTTGGATCAATAGTGATGCCCTCCGCTGAAGTAAAGTGACCAAGAAATGGTACTTGGATGATCCAAAATTCACACTTGCTGAATTTTACATAAGCTTGTGATCTCGCAATCG
Source organism: Tuctoria greenei (assembly GCA_036927565.1). Taxonomy (NCBI): domain Eukaryota; kingdom Viridiplantae; phylum Streptophyta; class Magnoliopsida; order Poales; family Poaceae; genus Tuctoria; species Tuctoria greenei. Next base: position 87,011,855 of record JAYESD010000008.1, read on the forward strand.
TTGGAGCATGATATGCAAGTGTTTGGTGTGTTCTTCCTCCGATTTAGAATAAACCAGAATGTCATCGATGAAGACCACGACAAACTTGTCCAATTTCGGCATGAATACGGAATTCATCAAATACATGGAGTGAGCCGGCGCATTGGTAAGTCCGAACGACAAGATGAGATATTCATAGAGTTCGTATCTCGTCGAGAATGCCGTCTTCGGTACATCCTCCGGTCGGATTTTTATTTGATGGTATCTGGACCGAAGATCTATCTTTAAGAATACTTTAGCACCCACTAGTTGATTGAATAAAATATCGATGCGCGGTAGTGGATACTTGTTCTTGATCGTCACAGCGTTGAGCGGATGATAGTCCACACATAGACGTAACATCTTGTCCTTCTTCTTCACAAATAATGCGGAGCAGCCCCAAGGTGATGAACTTGGGCATATGAGACCTTTGTCCAGCAGGTCCTTCAAATGCTCCTTTAATTCCGCTAACTCATTTGGTGCCATCTTGTACGGTCTTCGAGAAATAGGTGTGGTTCCCAGAATCAGTTCAATCTTGAACACGATGTCCCCATCCAGTGGCATACCCAGAAGGTTGTTGGGAAACACGTCCAGATATTCACGGATCACACAAATGTCCTCAAGCTTGGTGGCTTCCTTGTTGTACCTGGCTGGAATTTCTTGGATAAGGCGGTCTAGAATGAGAGTCTGGTTCATGTAGTGGAGAGTTTAAATGGACCACAAGTGGAACGATGTCGAGAATAGCACCATGACAGTGTAGCCACGACATTCCTAAAATGATGTCAAGCTTCTGACTCTCTAATATAATTAGAGAAGTCGGATATAGATTTCTACCCATCTCAAGTGGTGCCCGATAGACCATCCTATCGGCTGCTACTTTCCCACCCACAGAGCAAATCAACTATGGACATTTTGTTGGAATGATAGGTAAATGATATTTGATGACATATGTTGGCTAATGAAATTATGGGTGGCACTGGAGTCAAATAATATGACTATGGGAGTTTTGAGTAGAGAAAACGTACCCGCAAAGACGGGTTCGCCTTACGGCACGTCATCGATAGCTAGGTGGTGGACGTTGCCGGGTTTTGCTGCTGGTTTTTTGGGCTGGTTGCGGGGCTGAGCTGCACCCTGATATGGTGCTTGTCCGCTTCCTTGTCGCTTTTCGGGGCAGTCCCTTGAAAAATGCCCAACATGGCCACATGTGTAGCACGTGTATTGTGTCGGGTTCCCGCCAAGCTGTGGACAGAATCCCGGTTCACGTGGTGGAGGTGGATACGCACGTGGGGACATCCTTTGCTGCTGCTACTGCTGCTGATGTGGAAATGGCGGTCGGAAATGTGGCGCATTGAAAGAACGACCGTGGAATTGCTGCGGTCGTGCCGGTGGATGCCATTGCTGACCGGATGGTGAGCGATACACCACATGGTACTTTTGTGGACCACCATTGCTGCTGTTCGATGGTGCACTCCGTTTCCTCTTATTAGAAACGAGGTCGCGCTGAGCATCCTCCTGCACTATCGCGGCATTGACGATGTCGTTGAAGGTGTCACGATTGCATTGTGCGAGTTGGACCTTCAGCTTGGGATTAATGCCCCGGAAGAATGTATCTCGCTTCTTATCTTTCGTTTCCACATACTCTAGCGCGTACTGTGCCAAGTGATTGAATGCGCGGGAGTATTCATGAGCACTCCTCCCGCCTTGCTTCAGCTCCAAAAATTCTTGAAGCTTCCTCTTCATTATACCGGGAGGTATATGGTAGGCGCGGAACGCCTCCCAGAATTCTGTCCATGTGACCGCATGACCAGCCGGTAGTGACGCGATGTTATTCGCCCACCAAGCACCGGCGGACCCCTGATGTTGTTGTGCTGCGAACAACGCCTTCTGTTTTTCAGTGCATCATAGCAAACCGAACTTCGCCTCAAGGGTGAGAATAATGTTGTCCGCCTCCAGAGGCTCCACGGCCTCCGTGAAGACCGGTGGATGCGTTGCCAAGAAGTTCGAGTACAAACTCTGTTGGGGCTGGCGTTACCCATTGTCTTGTCGACACCCTTGATGGGATGAGTTCTGCACCAACATTCTCAGTAACTCGGTTTGCTCATCGCGCGAGCCGAGTACTGCAGCCAGAATCTCCACGAGAGTCCTCGGAGGTTCGGGTGGTGGTGGTGGAGGAACTTGTTGCTGCGGTGTTGTGGTTTGCTCCCGGGTTGGAGATTCATCCTCACGACCCCGGCTAGAGCCTCCCATCTCGGGCGTAGAGCGTGTATGGACCATATTTCATCCACATGATTTAAAAATCAGCAACATGTTCATTTTCTTCATCCATTTTATACCATAGTAGTGTGAGTATTGACATTGTGATGATTGCATAACATTCACATATATTGATAAAGTACAAACTTTATACAAGATATATTATCTCATGACCAAGTTTACAGTAGTGAACTCCAAAATGACGGACTCCCTCTACGGAAGTGCATCTCAACTATACTTTGTCTCCATGAGTCGTTATACACACCTTGTCATCTTCTACACACCCACTACTATTTATAATATGACACAAACATGGCTACAAAATAGACACAAGCAACCGCTAACTATACGTTGCCCCGTGATGGGAATAGTGATGCCCCATCCTATTCCGATGCATTCTCAACGACGTAGTCAAGTATCTCAGGATCTTCCTCCTCCTCAGAACTCGAAGGCACCTGCTCACCCATGTTCAGTGGCATGTCATGAGCCGGTGGATACATGACTGGGTGCGGCAAGTGTGCTTCGGCCTCAATCAAGTCATCCTGAAGTTGGCCTGCCTCGAACTCCCAATTCTGAGCTTCTTCGACGGCTTCATCTCATGCCTCGGTTACTACCAACAGCTGCTCTTGCTGTTGCTGCACCACCGATTGACTCGCCTGCAGTCCATCACGAGTTTGCTGCAGTTCGTTGCGAGTTTACCTCAGTTCAGCGCGAGCTTTTCGCAGTCTAGTGTGGGTGTGATGCAGTTGCTTATTGCACTGATTCAGCCGGTGATTTGTCGGAGCCAGGAATGAACATAGGTTCTCAATCATGTAATCAAGAGTATTACCCCGTTCAATCGCTTGCCTCAAGGCTTCAAACTGCTCCCGAAGGATTGCACCTTATGTAAGAACCACCATGCTGGATGCAGCGGCGTAAGTCCCAAGTGTTGTCAAGGTTGTGTCGCCACATGGTTGATAGGCCGCAACCATACGACGTTGCCACTCAAGACCAGCCACACCATGGACTGGAAGAAGAGAAAATTGTGTCCCAGCCATGGCATCTTGATGAAGCTCGCAAAGCTTCATAAGTGCTTCACCCGCTGCGATGGCCCACGTGTCCTCCAAACGAGCTCCTTGGATAGTGACCGAAAAAGGAGCCCATCAATAAAACGCGGACTAGCAGGGATGTCGACCAGGACAGTACATGACAGTACGCCTCTGTCGACCCTCTCTTGACCCCAATAGCCTTGCATTTTGATGAAACCAAACTGTTGGAGCACTTCCCGTAGCATGATCAGGAAGCCCAGACGGTTGGCGCACGTGGAGAACACCCATCCGTCCGGCAACAGCATCACATCAGTCATCTATAAAAGAAGTACTTGAATGAGTCAAATACTCAAATTCAACAAACTTTCGTGATAAACTGATCATGGATGTGATAGTTGAATTATGAATGGGAATTCAAATTCAAATGCCAAATGAGACATAACACTGGAATTCTGTCTCAGTTTCTGTTCATTCTGACCAGTATAGAGAAATTCGAAGTTTTCATCCAGTCAGAGGCACATTCAGGACTGGAGTTTAACTACAAAATTGTAGTACACTCAAAGATATTTCCATAATGTATTTATTTGCCTCCAGATCATTTCTGTATAAGGAGATATGATTTCTGCAAGTTGACAGTTTTTTGGAAAAATTTTGGCAGAACCTCCTCTGTTTATGGCTTTGTCCACATTTTTCCAGATACAAAACATCAAATTATGCAAAAATCATAAATTACAACATTGTGGCATACATCCTCAGGATTACAGAAATGCATTATATAAAGTCATTCGTGGATTATACGAAGATATATGATCAAGAGAGTGACAAGATACAGAAACTGTCAAGTCTCTGTCCAGATTTAACAGAGTTTGGAATTTTGAATTTTTCATTAGTTTACAGGGGATTCTGATCTGGAGTTCAACATAAGAGTTTTAGAGGACTCTCTAAAATTTCCTACCATGTATGGTAAACCTTCAGGGGTGAATTATACAGGAAGTTATGCTATTCCCAACTTAGTTAATTTTCTGTCCAGTTCACAGTTTGAACCAGGAACTGGGCAATTTAAGTTCAGATGAAGTTTTCAAGTTTTAAATCTTAAAATATGCCTTGGAGCTGAAAATGAAACCTATGGAGGACTTCCTCAAGTTCCCAAACCACATGCCTGCTTACCGCAGCGACCACGTGATTAATTGTAAATCTGACCAGCACGCTCCAAAACAGAGATTACAAATTTAAACTTAGTCCTAGGTAGGAAATTTTTACTTGTCGTCGAGTCACACCACCAGCACGGATATAATCATCGACGTGCCTGATGAAACTAGAATATCATGTTGGTAGTACGCCCTCACCAAAGAAAATCCTAGGCCGGTATTCCGGCATACGTCTCAACAGCGGCACTAATGACGTTCACTCTCAAACGTTTTCAACTCGACCTACTTAAAGCATGGTTAGTGTCCTGCAAACACACACAAATGATGGATCAATCATATGGTGCCGTATGGCACAGCCCGCACGGGCGATCAATTTACAATAATATATATGAAAGTAAAACATTCATCCCGTATCATTCCATACGGGCCGCCCCGAGCTAAGCCACGTCTCGAGGTACATGACCGGGTTTTCTACCACCTAATGAGGTCCCACGTCTTTGAATAGTGCTGCACCAGTAGGGGGCACATCGGGTTATGTCCCACCCGATGGGGCTCCCACTAACTTTGAAGCACGCTGGAGTATCACGTGTCATATGTTCTCAGAAACATGGAGAGTTTCAGAGACTCATATTGACATTTCCGTGCCAAGCCACGAAAACAATCACATACTACCTCTCGCATGGTAAGCTTACTGTAATTGATCCACTTGCGGTGGCATACTTACCTCTTACCTGACGTTGGAGCGTTGTTACAGCATATAATAACACATAAGTTAGCTTACCACCTTAGGTAACTAATACTATAATAGACCTTATGTGGGCATAGTTACTAATCCTCACTCGACTACTTTTAAGTTTTCAAAATAGGCTCTTTTCGAGCGTGCTATCCCCAATGCGGCTCCGATACCAGGCTGTCGGGACCGGGTCTGCACATTCCAGGAACCGCAGAGGGTGGTGCCGTGCGATGCGGCACCCAACAGCACACACGAAAAGAATACGACAAAATACAAAGTTTTATTTATATAAACAGTGGAAGTATTTTACAATACTTAATATACAACAGAAGATAATATTCATAGCTAAACTCTAGGCCTATCTATGCAAAAGTGCAGCCGTCCAGCCCGGGGATGCTATACACTAGCAACACACAAATTCACAGCGGCATGCAGGGTCCCACTCGGTGGTATACCGCGATGGGGGCATCACCTCATCTTTGGTCCCTTCCTCATACATCTCACCTATAAACAACTTAATATAGCAACCGTGAGCACGAAGGCTCAGCAAGACTTAACCGTCTCACCTAAACATTGAACTTTACATGCAGGGATACTTAACATAGGAATAGATATAGCAGTAAATGACTCACCTACATGTTGATCCTTAATTTTTCAAGTTATTAACCATAGCTTACAAGTTGAATAACTGTAACTTTAGTGAGCATATTTGATAGCAATCATAGTTGCAAGCAATTATAAATCAATACATCATATTCTCCCGACTTCTTCAGTATTTACTACGTCATAGCGCAGTGAACAAGCGGTACTCAAATAACCACAAGGGACGGTGATTGCAATCAGTAGACACTCGTATTACATATCACATACACCCATTTCCAAAGTGGAGCGAATCACACTTCAATGATATGTTGTATGCAACAATCTTTCAAAGGGAACCCAAATGCCGAACCTGTCCTTCCGTTACGGCAGGAGGTCCCCGCGCAGAGCATCTCTATGCTCGCCGGCAGATTTACACCTTGCTGCCCTCAACCCACTCCTATAAAACGGTAGGGTAAGCCTCGACACTCAGGTTAACCAATTACATCGGTTTCCTAGTTTCCATATAGTTAGTATGCATCCGGTACAATTCAAACTTTTCTAGTAGGGCCACAGACGGATCTGTCCTCAATCAACACAAACAGGGCTATGCACGTGAGACCATGTCTCGCTGCATCCTACCCGATGCTCGGTCTCAATTTCATATTCATCAACCATCCTTTGATCAAATCTTTCCCATGTGATAAAATCCTATCTTGCAGGCAGATTCCAACTACTCCGACTTCTACCGGATTCCTCAAAACATTAGTGTGGCATTTTCTACTCATCAAGCTGTAGACCTGCCCAATACTCCATGGGAGTTGTTGGTCATGCAAGTGGAGTAACAAGCACCTTAGCCCTAAATCACAAAAACCATCCTAGACATAAGTGATACAAATAGAAACTTTGAAATAGCACTTAAATGCAAACTGGGGCTTCCCTGGCTGCGAGTCAAAGGGAAAGTTAGCTTTTGGGAGGATACCGTCCAAGGCCTCTGGCTCCTCCTCGATCTCAGTCACTATATGATATGCAATATATAAAGTAGATGAGTGATAGTGAAACTATAAAAAAGATCTTATGAACACTAATCAGGTCTGAAGATGATTTTAATTGGCTTTGGTATTTTTACGGTGGATACTAGGTTCTATGTCGAGGATCTGGACCAAAAATTGGAGTTGTTCAAATAAGCTTGTTGCCTCTAAAATTCTCCAAAATTTGATATTAATTATGGAGTTTTTTCATGGATAAAAGCGGATGATTATGGTAGAGGAGGTTCTTATGGTTCTGGAAAAATTGTTTCACATTTTTCTGAGCTTTCTATAGGGAGAAATTGATTTTACAAGTTTGCAAGAAATTCTGAAAAGGTTTCTGTACATTTTTCATTTTTTCAATTGATTTAGGTGATTTGAACACTGTTTGGTCCAGTAAATGAAGTCAAATGAGCTTGAAATTTTTACTGGACATTAAGGTATTTTTACGAGTGTTCTGACCAAAATTGGAAATTTTCCAATTAACAGAACAGGGATCATTAATTTCTCAAGCAGTTATCTCAAAGGATTTAATTATGAAAATTCTGGGACTTTCATGTCCAACAAATTACACCACTGCAAAATAGGAATCAATATGAGTCTACCATAATTTATTTGGAATTATTTGAGCAAATATACTAGGAGTAATTGAATTTAGAAGTTGGCTCAATTCCTGGAATTATTTTCTTATTGGAAAATTTGAATTAAACCGCTGGCCCCACCCATTTAAAATGTCCCAATCACAACTGGGCCACACCGAGGGCCACATGGTTAAACCATGCAGCCACAATAGATCCTGCAGCCACATCTGATCCTGAGGGTGTTAAACAGCGGCTGACGCATGGGGCCCACCTTGTCATCTTCTACCTTGGACGCGCGACGTGGCCGCGGCAGCGCTGCGCCAGCGAGCTCGCCGGATCGGCTTTCCCGGCCACTATCCCTATCCAAACTCGCCGCCTAACCATTTTCCAAGGTGCTGAGCACGATGGAAAGGTCGCTGAACACTGGCGATGGCCGAAAACCCGCGCGCGACAGCGGCGGCGGCTAGGGTTTCGGCTATGACGAAACTTCACATCCGCAGCGTAAACGCCTCAGAAAAAGGGTGGGGAGACTCCTGGGAGCTGAGGAAGGTTACCATGGGGAGAAAAAGGGATGGAATAGCCGGCAAAGTCGACTTCGACAGTAAATCAAAGCTTTTTTCCATGGCGGTGGGGAAAACTCGCCTAACTCAGCTCTCACTCGATCATTTCCGTTGATTCTTGGTAGAGGCATGCCCTAGGAGGTGGAGAACATAATACCTAACTAGATTAGAAAAAGTTTGCACCTTAAACGGAATTGAGCGTACGACCTAGACCTGATGCTCTGTTTTTCCGTTGGGAAAAACGGGAAATGCTTGAGCTACGATCCATGAATCAATCTGAAACATTGTGAGTACAAGGGGCTCGGGCAGGCCCACCTTTTTTAGTTGACGGTGAAGCGTGAGACGGCCTAGAACGTCGGCTCCACGGTGACGCAGAGAGGGTCCGACGGTGGTACACCCTGATGGCCGAAAAAAGACCTTCACAATACTACAAATTTAAGCAAGGAATTGACAAGGGAATTTGAGGAGAGGATGTAGAATCATTATGCACCTTACTTTGCTTCACAAAGCTCAATCGATCAGGGGCTAGATGGCTCGTGCGAGCAGGAGCAGAGGCGACGAGCCCTGTTCTTGGTGGAAGAGAGAAAACAGAGAGAGAGAGAGGAGCAAGACGGTTGCCACTCTGGCCAAAGGAGTAGAAATAGAGATGGAGAGGAGTGTGGGACACGCTATGAAGCAACCTAGCAAGAAGCTCTGTGGCATGTATGCCGTGCGGTGTCGCCACGGTGAGCGGAACCAGAGCACTCACATAAATATGCCACTGACCAGTGGGTCCCACAGCCCCCTTAAGTCTATCTTCTCCGTTCCTTTAATTCTCCCACCTATTTTGATCCAAAAATCCTAGATATTTTCTGGTATACTAAATTGAAAGTGTAGAAATTGATTATGAACTCCAAACTTTGAATTGATAAAGTTTCAATGAAAATTCAAATTTGAATTTGAATTTGAAATTATTCAATGTTTGCACTGAATTATATAGCAATTGTGCTTCAAAAATTTTAAAACTTTGCAGAGAGGCTATTTGGAATATTTGGAATTTAATGGTGATCTCAGATTTTTATTTTGGCGAAGTTTGAACGGGAGCTAATTTGAATTTTTGAATTCCTTCTATTGAAGCTTGAAATGGTTTTGATTTTTTTTCAGATTCCATTTTGATTTATTTTTCCTATTCAAATTTTAAATTCTCCTCTATGACTTTGCACTCTGAATTGAGCATCTATGTGTTGTTGCCAGTCTTAAGTACCTTGGACATGCCCTTGGAGAGTGTTGTAGATGTCACCAGTTCTCACTTCAAGCTCTTTCATACGTCTACTGAGATCCGTCATTCCTTGGCTATAGTCATTATGACTTCTAGCCGAAGAGGAACGACATCTTCTCATGGACGTTGGAGGCAAGCTGCTAGAGATTGATGTGGATAGGGGTGGCTCCCATGTGGCACCTGGCCATCCATGCCAAGACGGACTTTCGGTCTCATACGATGGAGGTTGAGTCCATCCGGGTGCATCACCCTCGGGGTTCTCTTCCTCTTCATACTCAGTGACCGTGGAGGTTGTCGGAGGCATGGCCGCTCTCCTTGTACGGCTTCTAGTTACCTTTCTAAAGACAATACTTCTTCGGGCTTCCTCGATGGGAAGAAGGTCAATGGTTAACCTCTGGCATTTGTACAAATGATAATCCGGGTTAGGTAACAAATTTCATTGACAAAGCTGGGATAATAAAATAACAAAGAGCCATCTTGATCATGCCTAAGGGTATGTCCTTTCACTAAATAATCTTCATTAATCAATTCTCTTTCATTTTCAATATACTCAAATGAAGAATATCCTAGTACTCCTACCCTAGTAGCAATACGAGTAATCAATGACGTGCATTCAATTGGCCCTGTTCTTGGAATGTAATCTAACCATTGAGTCATCATGGCAATAACTAGAGCAACTTTTAACTTTTTAATCATGGCAAATAAAATTTTCAGCTCATCATCAAACACTACCCTTACGTCTCCTCTAGGAAACATAGTCATAGCCACCCATCTATGCATGAAGTGTAAAGTAGGGTTGTGTAAGTGGCTATTCCTAGGTGCACTACATCTGACCTCACTAGTTAAATCTTGCCAAAAACTATGTTTGTTAAACTTAGGCAAAGCTTCTAAATCTAGCAAACAACGTCTATGGAATCCTAGGTTTTACTTAATTCTTTCCATAGGATGTTGTTTCTTTTTGAAATAATCTATAAGTAATACCATCAAATCCTATTTTGAGTGTGCAAAGGAATTGTATGGAGAGAAGGCATGAACCTCTCTCCTCTATGTGAGCAAACTTTTCCCATCCTAGTGCACGCCAAATATTAAAGAATTCGGAATCCATACCTATTTTTGAGATCATATCCGAATCATGAGCTTTCATATGAGAAAAATCACGATCTTGGGGGAGCTTGCGTGCTTGATCTTCAACTCAACTTTGTACGTGAAGGTCGTCGTTGTGAAGAAGTTAGTGCAGGTTGCTTCTGTCCCCCATGGGAGTGTCCTCACCTACACTCCTCCTCTGTGAACATTGTGTTGCAACGGAAGAGGGGTGTGCACTTGAGTCTCCACCATGGCCTGATCTTGCAGCCTCCTTCCTCTTTCCAAACAATCTCTTCATCCCTTTCATGGTCTCAACAAACAAGAACACAACAAGGCCAAAACTCGGAAGAGGTAATGTTAGTAAAAGCAAAACCCCCGATGAATTTTCTCTTGAAGAACTTGAGAGCAAATTGCAAATGCAAACAAAAGCAAATCTTTTTGGGAGTTGGATTTTAAGCAAGAGTATTTCAATGAAGAGAAAGAAAAACAATGTGAGCAAGAGTGACTTCGGGGAGGTATGAAATGAGGTGAAATGTGAGGAGAAGTGTCCCTCACGGCCACTATTTATAGTGTGCACTTCACATCGGTCACTAGGGAATCAATTGTAGCCATTGGAGGAGAGAGAGCCAAAATGGCTCTTTCCCCTAATCGGCCGAACAGGGGGTCGGCCGCACTGACAAGTGGGTCCCCTTTTCTCCCTTTTGGCAGGTGACTCCCCAACAGCTATGGAATAAGCACGTTGGTGAATTACCACTTTTGCAGCGCAGAAAAATTATATTCCGAATAAAAACTTCTTTTTCAAAACCCAGCAATTTTCTTTTTGAAAAATAAAGAAATAAATATGATAGTTGAGAATATAAGATTCTCAACTTACTAAGAAAAACCAAATATGCATTGGGGAAAAATCAAACTAAATGGGGAAAACAAAATGAAGAGAAAAGAAAAATTAAAGAAAATGATAACTACCAATTTAACCTATTGGCTATGTCTCACCACTATCCGATGAGATGGACATTCCTCCTTCTTCATTTCTGCATCCGAGCCCAGAGGGATGGGCTCAGACGGCTTGTCTTGCTTCTTCCGCCATTTCTTTTTTGGCGGCCTTGTGGACTTGGGCTTTTGGGGAGGCCCGATCTTCTCCGTCTTCTTGGGGTGTCGGCGTGGACGAAAAGACTGGTTTTCCGCATAGATCAAATTCCTCATGAATGCAATGAGCGGGTCCAACTTTGGAGGTGTGATTTTGACCTCTTGAATGTGTTTACCATTCAGCCATTCTTGATACGAATCATGGAGCATTGCTCCAACTTTGGGCAAAAGTTAAACTTCTCCTCCTTGCCATTGATATAGAAGTGGATTTCTCCAGCTCCCACATCTATGCGAGCCTTCGCGGTGCTAAGGAACGGGCACCCAAGAATGAGCGGTGTATCCTTCTCAACCTCCATGTCGAGCACTGCTGAGGACATCACAATAGTGGAGACACACATTGAACTACAAGGACCAATCACAAGAGCACGGGCACGGTTAATAAATCAGCACGTGAACTCGCTCCTAACTTCCTTTGCATGCGTGTTTGAGAATAGATTGCTATGTGATGATTTAATTGTTATTAGGAACAATGGAGAAGGTCTACAAGTGAGGGGAAGAGGCCTTGGGAACGTGGAGAACCATCTAGGACGTCCACAAGTTGATGGAATCAGTTTACAACTCGGACTCGAGTTCAACTCTAAGTCCAGGAGCAGTCCAAATTAAAACAGAAGCCCATGATGCATACGGACTCCGTTTTCGACGTTCTACACATGCACGAAAAGAGGAGAAGATAAACTTTCCAATGGATCTGGTTCCCCCTCGAAATTCTTAAGGAGTCATTGGAAATCATCCAAATAAGTCGAATCCAGATTTTTGTCCGGTGCTGCGCCACCGAATCGGGCCTTTGGGCCTTGTATCCCGTATGAGTCCATTAGGGATGCGTCTAAGAGTGTTTTGGCCAAACCCTAGCCTGTAAATACTACATCCGCCGATCATATCGGTGGGTTTTTCTTAGATTAATAATATCGCCGTTCTACGATTTGTGAGACCCCAACTTCGCGATTCAGATCGTGTCTTCTACAATCTTGCTTGTGTTCTCAGTTGGACTTGCAAGAATTAGCCTTCTTGGCAAGGTCAAGCGCGTGCAGCATGGTTGATAACAAACAGAGCAGCGGTGTAGTGATTGCAGGGGTATTCGAACTGCTCGAGTGCCGCGGATCATCAACATCGAGTTATCCACCCCCAATCGACTTACCTTTCGCAAGATCGGGCCTAAACTACTCATCAAGCACCACGAAATCCACGGGTATGAAGCAATTCCGGATTTTCACTAAAACATCTTCAATGATACAGGCAAGATAACTGACTGAAGAATCAGCCAGTTGGGGCTGCATTGGTGTAGGAGTAAGCTCCATGAAGTTTAGCTGGTCGAAAACCACATTGGGCATCACACTCACACTTGCTCCAAGGTCACAAAGGGCCTTGTAAAAGTGGTGAGCCCCAATTGAGCATGAAATTGTAGGACATCCGGGATCCTTCTGCCAGTTGCCTCCTTGTAGAGAAATCATGTTGACATTCTCCACTAGAGGTTTGAGTTGTCCTGGCATTTTTCCATTCTCCACTGGAGAAACTGCAGCTGCCAATTGAGCCAACTGAGTTTCCAACATCTTGTTGAAACTCAATTGATTCTTGAAGGTTGAGGATAGTCCTTCAATCATGGCATTAATGCTTTCTATGGTCTTGTCATTAGCCGAAAGTTTCTTGGATAGAGTATCATTGATCTTCAGCTTGCCAATGCCAAGTTCCCTCAAGTTGGGTTGATTTCCATTATTGCCATTGTTGTTGTATCCTCCTTGAAAGAATGGGCATTGTTGGCCCCACCCTTGACCTCCTGGAAGATAACCATTGTTATTTCCATTGTTGGCTACGTATAAGGCATCCTCACGGGTTTCAGGGCAGTCGTTGCCCAAATGGCCCATGTTGCCACTGACTTAACAAGTGATGGAGTCTAGGGCATAGGCATTGCCACATACATCACCATTGCCTTGTCCATCAGATTTCTTCATAAGGAGGTCCAATTTGGCAGTGATCATGTCCACCTCCTTCAAGGTGTGCATGCCTTGCTAGCGGGTATGGAGACGCTCGTTGCTCTAACCCATGTTTGACGCCATCTTCTCAATCAATTCTTTAGCTTTGGGCACCATCCATGAGACGAAGGCACCTCCAGCAGCAGCATCAACATGGTCACGGGCGGAAGGGATCAGCCTGTTGTAGAAGTTTTGGATAATAAGCCAATCATCGATCACATTGTGGGGACAGACCATGATGTATTCCTGGAGCCTTTCCCAAGCCTTGAGAATAGATTCCTTGGCATCTTACTGGAAGCTGGAAATTCTTCCACGTATGGAATTGGTCTTGCCCGACGCAAAAAACATGGCGAGGAATGCCGCAAAACACTTCTCCCAAGTGTCTACAACACTTCGGTTCGCATAGAACAACCGTTTCAATCTCCTAAGAAGAGAGAACAAAAACAACCTAAGATGAACAACATCAGGAGATACGTCTTTGATCTTAAAAGTGCTACAAATCTTAAGGAACTATTGTAGGTGAGCACTTGCATCCTCGTTAGCCTTCCCACAAAATGGGTTGGCTTGCACCATAGTGATCAAACCAGTCTTGATGTAGAATTTCACGTCTCCCATGTTAATAGTGGGCCCAACAGGCACATTGTTAGCAGAGGAAGCCGAAACTCATGAAGGGTCTTCTGGGCCATTGGCTTTTCAGTTGTTGGTGCAGTTGCATTGGCTTGCTTTGCCGCTCGAAGCTTCTGAGGGGTAACGACACGAGGTCGATCTCTTAGAAAGGATTCGGGATCTTCAACAAAGTTTTCTGGCAAGCAAAAACCAGACATACACTACCCTATTTTCTCATAAAATGCGAAAACAAAGAAGGGTTAACCTACTAAAACCTATCAAGGTCCTTTCCTATTTACTCAATCATGCAATACTTCGGCTGCCTTCCCAGCAACAGCGCTGGAGATGCTTGTTGACGTTTCCTACGCACTACTAACAATTCATCTCTAGCAGTGGTGCTTAAAATACTTGTTAATAGATTTTATATTACACATATAAATCCGCAAGTGCACAGTATCTATCAATGTAGCATTTCCCCTCTAAGAGTATTCCAAAAGGGTGTCATTTATATTCTCCCAAAGGAAGGCTAGATGGAAGTAAAGCAATCATCAAACGGAGAGTTTAGGTTGGTCTAAGTAGGGTTCTAGCAAGGATGGATAAATGATATTTGGAGTAGTGTGACACACACAAGAGCATTCTATCCTCACACTTCAAGAAACACGATCATTTGCAGTGGCCCAATTAATTTGCAATGGCCCGCAATGACCCGTCGCGTATCACTACAGCCATCGCACATAGGCGGATAATTTGCAATGGCCGCCCCGTCGTAAATAAGCATTCTTTGCGACGGCTGGTTTCCTAAGCCGTCGCAAATAATGTTAATTGCGACGACCAACCCTAGGGCCATCGCAATTAACCTGTCCATCGGAAATTAAAGCCTTATACCCCTGTCCTCCCTTCTCCAGACTCATTTCCAAAGCGTGCACATTTACTACCATCGCCGATGCCGCTGCTCGCCACGCCCGCCGCCGCCGCCGCAGCCGAAGCGGCTGCCGCTGCTGCCATTTCAAGGTAAGCTCCCCCTCCATGGCCGCCCCGCCTCTTCTCCCTCCCTCTATCCATGGCCGCCCCCTCCATGGCCACCCTCTCCCCCCTCCCTCCCCTCCATAGCCGGTCCCCCTCCCCCTCCATGGCCGCCCCCTTCTTCCCCCATCCATGGCCGCCCCCCCCCCCTTCCATGGCCGTCGCCCTCCTCCCCCCTTCCATGGCCGCCCCCCTCCTAGCCGACCCCCTACCTCCCCCCTCCATGGCCGCCCCTCCCCCTCCCCTTCCTCCTTGCTGACCCCCCCTTTCAGGGCCTCCCCTCCCTTCCTCCCTCCCGCCCCTCCTCCATGGCTTAATGTGTTGAATTAGTGTTGAATTAATGTGTTGAATTTTGCTTAATGTGTTGAATTAGTTAGGTTAATTGGTTATTAGTTGATTAGAGGATTGAATTGTGTAATCCGTTGGTTAAATTGGTGACTAGTTAATTGAATTGTGTAATTCATAGATTAAATTGTTGATTAGTGGAAGAATTGTTGTATTAAATTTATAATGCTTATGTCTATGTTAATTATGCTTAGCTAGGTTTAGGTTTAATTATGTTTAGGTTTATTTATGCCTAGGTTCAATTTTTTGTTAATTGAGATTATGTTTGCTAAGCTAGGTTTAGGTCAATGCTTATGTCTATGTTTATGATAAAATTTTTTATGTTTAGGTTTATGTTGATTAATTGATAAGTTACAATTTAATAATTGTTGTGTTTACGTTTAATTGAATTGCTTTGTTTTTTTAGATTGTGGTTATAATTTTTGATTTGATTGCTTGAGTGTTACTATAGGTACAAAAATGGGATTCGAGTCGGCTTGACCCGACACAACACATTTAGGGCCCAACAAGGCCCATTAGTTAGAAGTTAAAGTATGCGTCTAAACGGACACGAAGATGAACGACGACGGTGTAGACGGCAAGCACTGTGCGTGAGGATGGCAGACCTCGACAGACGCACTTCCCTGTCTCTCTCTCTCGTTCTTTCTTCTTCTCTCGTCTTGAAGAGCTGCGACCCCCGACGAGCGGCTGACATACGTATGATGGATATAACCGTATTGTCGTCCCCCTTTTTACTTGAACAACTGCACCGAATAGGGGGGTGTAGTGTTAAATAGGCGGTGTTATGTTGTCGAAATTTTAGGACCTATCCTGTATACATTAACGATAATTTCTACCGCTTTAAACTACAGAGCCAAACATGGGTGAAGACCGTAGTTGGATGTATACTGACTGGAGGAGCAGAACTGGTCGTCACTCGGATATGTGGTACATAAAGTTAGATAAATTTTGGATCGAGCATTTTCATTGTCAATAGATGATAAGGTGTGGTGCCCATGTACGAAATGCCGAAACACCAAGTTTTTGAGCAGATTTCATCTTTCATTTCACTTACATCAAAACAGTTGAACGCCACATTATGAGGTGTGAACCTTCCACGGCGAGACTAAATCTCAAGTCATAGCAGAAGTGGATGAGGATGATGATATAACAGGGGTTGATAGGATGTATGAGATGCTAGAATCTTTGGAAGCGGAGGATCCTGTTACAAATGAGGCAGAGGAGTTCTTCGAGGAGCTTAAGAAATCACAACAGTTGTTGCATGAACACACGGCTATGACCGTCCTTGCTTTCTTGACCGAATTTCTGGCAATTAAGTCTAAGTACTTTTTTTCCATCAACTTCTACAATGATCTCATGTAACTAATCTGCGATATCCTTCCACAACCTCACAAAGCGCCTAAAGATATGTATCAGTTAAAGATCAAGATATCTGGTCTCGGTATGAACTATGAAAAAATTGATGTGTGCCCAGACAACATCATGTTTTTCTGGAAAGAGTACGCCAACGAGAACATGTACTTGAAATGTAGTAAACCGAGGTACATCAAAGTTGTTAATGATGATGGTGATAATGTGATGACAGATGTCGCACATAAGCAGCTTCGTTATTTGCTTGTGACACATCAGTTGAAGCGGTTGTTTCTTTCAAAAAGAACCACAAGACACATGAGATGGCACAAAGAAGGTAAATATCATAACAAAGAATTCTTGACGCATCCGTCTGACGGTGATGCATGGAAGGCGCTAGACCGTTTCGATCCAGATTTTTCTCGTGGTCCAAGAAATGTTCGCATTGGGTTAGCGACAGACGGATTCTCACCGTTCAGTAAAAACGCCACGTCATACTCCTGTTGGCCCGTCTTTGTCATTCTGTACAACGTACCACTGGCTCTTTGTACGAGGAACGAGTTCATGTTTCACAGCCTCATTATACCTGAACCTGATCATCCCGGGTCACGTCTCAACGTGTTGTTGAAACTGCTGATCAGAGAATTGAAAGTGTTGTGGATAGGAGTCGAAGCGTACAACAGTTACAAGAAGCAGCTATTCATCCTTCGAGCTGCTTATGTGTGGTACATCCATGATTTGTCATCATACGACATGTTTTTCGGATGGAGCACTCACGATCGTCTGACGTGTCCGATATGTACTTCGAACACGGATTGCTTTCGACTAACTCATGGAGGCAAAATATCTTACTTCGATTGTCACAGACGTTGGCTGCCTTCGAATCACATATTTAGGCGACAAAGGCATGTCTTTAGAAAGAACACCGTTGTAACTAAAGGACCACCGAAACATCTCAATGCTCAAAAATTTCTTATATGTTGGACAAATTGGTGACAGATGAAGGACGCCCTGGATATTTCGTAGGTTAGGGAGAGGAATACAATTGGACTCACATATGTGGACTTTGGGAGCTACCGTATCTGAAGTCGTTGATTCTAATGCACAACATTGATGTCATGCATCAAGAGCGTAACATGAGCAAAAGTATCATAAGCACTTGCATGGATATGTCTGGCAAAATGAAAGACTATAAAAGCTAGACTAGATTTGGAGACATTTGTCACTGTCCAACTCTTAAAATCTCTGAAAGTGGTGGTATGCCACGTGGTTCTTCTGTCTTTGATCTAAAGAAAAGAAAAAATTCATGAAATGGTTGAAAACTTTGAAATTCTCAGATGGTTACGCAGCTAGTCTGAAACGAGCCGTGAATTTGAACACAAGAAACCTCACTGGGTTAAAGAGTCATGATTATCACATTATAATGGAAAGACTCTTACCTATTATATTTAGGGGCCATCTAGATGATGCGGCATGGAAGGTTTTAGCCGATCTCAGCTATTTCTATAGACAGCTTTGTGCTAAAGTAATCAAATAGGGATGATAGATAAGTTAGAGAAGGAGATACCCATACTTTTATGTAAGATGGAAAATATTTCCACTGGGTTTCTTCAATCCAATGCAACATCTGCTTATCCAACTTCCATTCAAAGCTAAAGTCGGCGGTCCTGTGCAATACAGGTGGATGTATCACATTGAAAAAGCGCTACGACATTTGAAACGAAGGGTTGGCAACAGGGCAAGGGTGGAAGGGTGCATCGCTGAAGCATATGCTCTTAAGGAAGTATGAATTTCAAGTGTCTACTGTGCGGAAGAAAACAATGTAAATACTTTGGCAATGTGGTACAGTGTGGACGAAGCACCCCCTTTAAGCGACCTCTCCATTCTTCAAACGAGAGGCACTACCGTTGGTAGCTTCACGACCTACGTGCTACCCGAACGTGACAGGAACGTTGCTTTACTCTACATGTACGCAAATATAGATGGCATGCAGGAATACTTCGAGTAAGTGTTTGTCCTACATTTATGCTAATCGACATATTTTGCTACACATGTATTCTAAAAGATGGTTTTTCACGTTCAGTGAGTTCCACAAACAATGTTGGCCACATAGGCAACAACCTACGACCAAACAAGTAGAAGGGATGCGAAAATAAAGAATAAATGGAGGGCCGAGTTTCCTATCCTAGTTTCAAGATTATGTAATACTCTCTCGTCTTCTATATATTATAAGTTACTATTATTAAAGAAGTATTATTTTAACTTACTATCATTTTTGAAAGTGTCAGACTCACAATGTCCATGATGATTTGCGGCAGCTATCTTATGGATTGGTGAATGTTAGAAGCTATGGTCAATTTTACGTAAATGACTTTCGATTCTGTACAACTCATTTTGAAGCTCTTCGCCCTCTCGCTGCAACATCATATTCTGGTGTTGTGACGAGAGCAATTGACACTAAAGGGAATGTAACCAATTATTATGATATCATTAACAAAATCCTTGAATTTACATTTACTAGAAATAAGACCCTTCAAGTTGTCTTTTTTGACCGTGACTGGTTTGATAGCACTCATGGAACTCGAGAAAACCAATTTGGAATGGTGGAAGTGAAACATAAGGACCAACTACGAGGTAATGATACATTTGTTCTTCCACATCAAGTGGAGCAAGTGTATTATCTATCTTATCCACGCACAAAGCTCACTGCTTGGTAGGTGGTATATAAGGTGAATCCTCGTGAGCGGTTATATACTCTTTGGGATGATGGTTACCATGATAGTGAAGACGTTGAAGAAGTGTACCAAGAAGAAGAGTTGCCAGACACTTTTATTGTCGAGCTTGGTGCAGGACTCAATCAATTAGTTGGAGATGTTGAAGATGTAGAGACAGATGATATGCAAAAATGAAAATTAGAACAGGCAACGATGGAAGATCATTGGGATGGTTTAAGGAGTAGGGCACATGATAATGATATTGATGAATTTTGAAAGTGATTACAAGTAACATTTTCTTATAGATAGTAACGTGAATTTTGTATATCTTATTTTCATATTTACTAATTATCTATTAAAACAAGATGGTGTCAAAGAAGGCTAAGAAGGTGCCACCGACAAGGATGTTCTACCCCTCAAGACCTGAGGATGCTTTTGTTGGTACCTCGTCGACCGGGAGTAGATGCTCTCAGCTGCTGGGGCACGTTCTGAGCAGCTCTAGGACTTCGTCACTGGTAAATTTCAGCAACTCAATTTCTAATTAAACATCCTTATGAATCATTTGAATGTTGTAGTTCTTACCGGCTGACTCAGAGGCTATGCCGCTAGTTGACCTTGGCTACACTTTGGTGAGCCAGCCCTTGGCTGGCGAGCCTTCTGTTCCTGAGGCCTTTGGCTCGGCTGGTGACGTACCTTCTGGGTCACCTGACGTGGAGCTCGAGCAGATGCGGAGGATGAGGAGGACTCACTTCGTCAGTCCTCCTACGGTCCCTTCACAGACGGTCGTGATTCGCCTGGTCGAAGACAGGTAATAAAATCATAGTGTTCAATTCTAGTTTCTTTTGGTTACTTAAGTAATAAATCAATAAATATCTTGCAGCACTTGGTACGATGCGTCTTTCACCAACGAGAGACACTACAAACCGGTGAACGGTGTCCTCGGGTCCTTAGTGCGTTTGCACTATCCCGGTGTCATCGACAGGGTGCCTGCTCTTTCGTGGGAGGACTACGCACGAGTCCATCACCAGGAGCACGGCAACCTTTAGGAAGCCGTATGGGCCAATTTTATGGTAAGTATGTTAAATAAAGTTTCTATGTTTTAACTCTTAAACTCTTTTAATGAACATCTCTTCAATATATTCTTTATCACAGGTAAGGTATGTTTTAGAGGATCTGAATGACCCTCGCATGTTTGAGGATGCGAGGAGAGTGTTTCACTAGAACACTTTCAAGGCACTTCGACAAGCTTTGTCGAATGCTTGCATTCAAATTATCAATGAGCACTTGAAGGTGAACCTGCACCACGTGCAACATTTCTGGCAAGAGAGCGAGAGGCACCTGATGGAGGAGGAGTATGCGCAGGTACATGGGGTGTAGTAAATATTTTTCCTGATTATTTCCTCAATGGTATTTTTAACAACCTACAACTATATGCAGGGCCACGTAAGCTGGTTGCAGGGTCGGTCCGATGCATTCCGGGCCCTTTGTCAGTACTTGGCTAGCGATGAGTTTAAGGCTAAGTCCAAGAAGGCTTGAGAGTGCAGAGGGGTCGAGGGGAAGAGCAGGCACGACCAAGATAACCACTTGCATTTAGCTAAATGCATGGTAAGTGTATGTAACTTATGTTTATATATTCATAATATACTGTTTGTACTAACACGTATTGACAGGAGCACGAGACGGGGTGCCACCGACCCCTGCTGAGATCTGAAAGAGAGGTTACATGGACCCTTCTCTAGCTTAGGGGTGTAGTCAGGCCGCAGCCGAGCGATTGGTAAGTTTATAACTCATTCATATTAAATATAACTATATGGATTGTTGAACTTACACGTTTTTTTTTGTTTTCAAGGCTAAATACAAAGTGGAGGCTAAGAAGATACACGACGAAGATTTTGATTGGGAACATGAACCAATCGATCCTCAAGCCGCATATGCAAGCAGAGCTGGAAAAGCCCACGGAACGTGAGTTCATAAGTCATTTTATCATTTTTGATTCAAAGTATTCAAGATATTTCAATTTCATATTACTGATTTTTTTTATAGGCTCATCATATTCGATTGAGTGGTCAACTAAAGGGTGGCGAGACCTGCGAGAGGAAGCTCATCGCAAACTTTGTTGATGGGCATGTCAGGTTGCCACGTCTCGCAGAGAGACATCAAGATGCAGTCCCTCCGACAAACTGTATAAGAGAGCCTCAAGTGACAGGAGGAGGTGGAACGACAAAGGATCATGATTGAGGCCATGATCTCTTCCCATGCAACCTGGATGGCGCAGATGCGGGACACAATGGAGGTAACAAAATGAAAACTGAAGTTCTCATTAATTCAGCATAAATTACTTACTAATAGGTAACATCTAATGTTTGCAATGACAGGCCATGGCTTGGGCGCAAGGTTTGGGGATCTAGCTACCACCACTACTGGTCCTTCCAGGCGACCCTTCTTCTGCGAGTCAGGTAATTTTCTATGTCAACTTAACAATTCCAGTTTTACCTCAACTTAGCTAGAAATAAAGCGAGGAAAGAGAGTGAGAGTGAGAGATAGTTAGATAGAGTGAGAGATATAATTAGAACAGTGAGGAAGATAGAGGGAAAAAGATTGAGATAGAGTGGGAGAGGAATGAAGAGGGAGAAAGAGATGTAGATTGAGATAGAGGGAGAGAGGGAGATGTAGATGGAGATAGAGGGAAGAAGATAGAAGAAAAAGGATAGCAATAGGGAGATAGAGTGAGAGAGAGATAGATTGAAATAGAGAGAGAGAGGAATGAAGAGAGAGCAGGAGAGAGGGAGATGTAGATGGAGATAGAGGGAGAGGAAGGGAGGGAGAGAGATGTTTATGCATTTCTATTCTAACTCCAAGTTTCATTAACTACAGGGATCGATGAAGGCATCTCAAACTCCATTATAGTCCCTAGTATCTACCATAAAAGTTCCAAAACCAATTAAGATCATTATCTTATTTTGATCACAAGATATTAGCTTGTGACCTTAAATATATTATTTATTTTCAAATTCATTCATATATAGTATACGCATATCGTGTAGTAACTGAAGCTGAGGAGCAGCCGGAAGCCTTGGAAGTCCATCTACCGAAGACTAACTTGGACCCGGACTCATTTTCAGGCAAGCCCTGGTTTGCATTTAAGTTCCTTACAGTGTCTTTGCAGTTTTCATTCACCTTACGTCTTCAGATGTTTGTGCATTATGTTTAAGGTGTTTGACATCCACTTGCATGACCCACAAATCCCATGGAGTATTGGGTAGGTCTACAACTCGATGAGTAAAAACTGCCATGATTATGTTCATAGGAACCCAGTAGAAGTCGAGTAGTTGGAATCTACTCGCGCGATAGGATTTTATCACACGGGATGAATTGGATCAAGAAATGGTTTATGAATATGAAATTGAGATCGAGCTGCGGGTAGGATGCGGCGAGACGTGGTCTCACGTGCGTAGCCCTGCTTGTGTGGATTGAGGACCGATCCGTGTGCGGCCCTGCTGGACAAGCTTGAATCATACCGGTGACATACTGGAGAAATGGGCTCCAGCAAACTAACGTAGCTTGATATTGTTTTGTCAAGGCATACTGTTCTGTTTTAGAGGCGTAGGTTGAGGGCAGCAAGGTGTAAATCAACTGGTGGGCACATCAGAGTACGCCCCACACAAGGACCTCCTGCCCATGACAGATTGACCGGTTCGACATTCGAGTGTTGGGTGAAAGGTGGTCATTACAACTAGTACTGAAGAGTTATGTAGGTAATGCTGTAAGTACTCGCTGGCACTTCCGAAAGTGCGTATGTGTCGTGTTGTCTGGGTGTGTCTTGATTGCAATCACCATCCCTCGCAATAATAGAGTACCACTTGTTCAATGCGTTGTGACGTAGTAAATACTGAAGAAGTTAGGAGAATACGATGTATTGAATTATAATTGTTTTGGAAGTTTGATTGTTGTCCAATAT
Source organism: Tuctoria greenei (assembly GCA_036927565.1). Lineage (NCBI taxonomy): Eukaryota > Viridiplantae > Streptophyta > Magnoliopsida > Poales > Poaceae > Tuctoria > Tuctoria greenei. The sequence continues at coordinate 87,035,233 of JAYESD010000008.1, forward strand.
GATCACTAAAGTTATTTTCATTAAAATGGTAAGCTGCTGATAATAACTGGAAAGCTAAGGATCCACTTTTAGGCGAGTCCTTTACTGCTTTACCTTACCTATGCTTAGTATTCACCCTCCATATGTCTAGTGAGATGGGTTAGTCTTGCTGAGCCTTAAGCTCATGTTTGCAGTTAACAAGTTTTTGCAGATTACACGACTAATGACGGGTTCGACGACGAGGCTGCACCCCCTCCAGGGTTTACAGCCGAGTGGGGGCCCTGCACGCCACCGTAAGTTTGTTGTTGCTAGTGCGAAGCATCCAGGGCGTGGATGACTTTGATTTTGCCTAGCTAGTGCCGAGAGTGTAGTTATGATGTATATGTTACATTCCTTTTCGTTTAGTATTGTAAAACTTCTATCGTGTTTATAAATAAAGACTTGGTATTGTATTTTATTCTCGTTCTTTTCTTGTATACTGTTGGGTGTCACATCGCACGGCACCACCCAATGAGATCCTTGGATGTCGGGACCCCGGTCCCCACATCATGGTATCAGAGCATTATTGGGAACAGTGTGCATGAAAAGAGCATATTTTCAAAAACTTAGCATTATATGAGTGAGGAATTAGCTATATGCCCATATAAGGAGTATTATTAGTATTTGATATAAAGGTAGTAAATTAACTTATTTGTTATTATTTCTATAACGACGCTCCGACGTCAGCTAAGAGGTAAGGTATGCCACCGAGAGCAGATCAATCTCGGTAAGCTCACCATACGAGGAGTGGTATGTGATATTTTCGTGACTTTGCACAGAAAGTTAATATGAGTCTCTGAAACTATTCATGTTTTTGAGAACATATGACACGCGGTACCCCAGCGTGACACAAAATTAGTGGGAGCCCCCGTCGGGTGGTGGATAACCCGACAGTATGCATCTCTAGAACTATTCATGTTCTATTGGAGCATGTGGAACACGTATGCCTGAGCGTGTATAAGCCGGTTCGTGCGGGAGTCTTCGTTGTACAGACGTAGTACAGCCATGTACCTCGAGACATGACATCGCTCGAGGGCGACTCACACCAGAGTCGTATGCATTTACTTTCATATATATTATTGTGAATGCTTATCATGTTTCCCCGAACCGCCCTTGTGGTGTGCAGGTGTGAAAGGGGATTGTTTATCTTCTACAGCTACACTGACTACGGTAGCGACCTATATAGAACACGTTCGCGAGTGAACGATACTAGGGCCACCTATAAACGTATCCGGATATACCGGTTAGAATTTTCTTTGGTGAGACACGTAGTAACGTTAGTATCAAATTTGATACTTGACCATCCCAATGACAGAATGTCTGCATTACGTTGTGGAAAGTCCGACTATCTCATGCTGGTAGGTTGGACTCCGAAAAATGGGTTTCGACTTGACAAAGGGGTTAGAACCAAGATTCTTAATTTCTGGCTGAAGTTTGCTCAACTCCGCTGGATTATGATCTTGGTTAGTTTTTATTTATAATAGGGATATGCTATATGGATGAAAAGATCTTGAAGACCTCTACAACTTTTCTGTTGACCATCAAGGCAGAAAAGCTTGATAATCTGTTGAAATTTGGAGTATATTTAAACTGCTCCAGATGACCATCCCATTGTACCAGTCTCTGTGTTTTTGCAATAACTCACTGTAGAAAAATCTTCTTCCTTATTGCGATACATATCTGGAAATGGTACAAGAATATCTACAGATTTGTTGTTCAAAGTTTTTCCTGATTCAAATTTGAGTCAAATCAAATTTTGAGTTCAAAACAGTGAACTGCAGGACTGCTGGTGAAAACCAGTCAGTTCATCTGTTAAGTTTGGATAGTTATAACTCTTAATCCATAATAGTGACATGGTCACATATATACATTTCTGGAAATCTTAAGATGTCCTCTATCAACTTTATGTTTCACTTATGACCTGAATCTTGGTGTAACTGTGTGTAATTCCTATTGTCGCATACTTCGTTCTGGCAGACCAGAACTTTAAACAGTTTGCGCATTGTTTCGAATTTGCGCGCTATACCTGTATAATTTTTTTTCAAGGCTGAACTCTTTTACTTCTGGATTGTTAACTTGATGATATACAATGTTTATTTTGTCATTACCTCAATATAATGTTATGATATACCTGTATAAATTGTGGAAATAACCACATATACAGGGGAGGTGCTCCAAAATTTTCCAGAAAACTTGGGTCAACTTTAAACCTGTATAGATTCTACTTCCTTTCGCACCTGGATCTTTATGAGTACAATCTGGAAATCTTGTAAAGTGTACTACAACTTGTGTATTCAACCCAACGTCTGGTTCTGATATTTCCTGTATGAAAATATTGAATTTATAGAGGAAGGTCAGCTGGAACAGACTTTGATTACTACTCCAGCTTTAAATTTTTCTTGAACTTCTGGAAGATGGAAACATTTTCATTGTTCAAGTATCCTTCCCACCGATGGAGGATTTGATGGTACACTTACCGAACGGGTGGTTGTTCGCGACGTGTGCCCTTCGAAGAGGTTTTCCGGAGTTGTTGATAGTGCTGCTTCAACGGTTCGGGTATCGCGGCATACCGAGCTATTGGGGCAGGGAATTCCATGACGGAGGTGTGACAAGACGCACCATCTATGTTGATGTGCCTGCTGGTCCGCCATATATTGGATGGGCTCCTTTCTCCATCCAGGTGAAAGGGACTCAGTTGGAAGACAAGTGGTGTTTTGCCGCGAGTGTTGCTATTGCGAGGTTTTGCAAGCTTCATTATCATCATATGATGGGCACCCCGTTCGCGCTCTTTCCAGTCGACGGTAGAGCTGGTGATGAGTGGGCGAGTCGAATGGGTGCAGCTTATGGCATTCACGAAGAGGTACCTAAGATAATCTTCGCGTTATATGCAGCATCATCATGTCAAGTGAGCGTTACACAGCATGCTAGCATTGAAAGGTTGATGGGTGATCTGAAGCAGGCTATGATTCGAGGAGATCATTTTGAGTGGGCCAATGACTCACTTAGAGCCATGATTGCTTCTCTCAGTCGATGTTTAAACGGTGAGGAGAATCAGTGGCACCGAGCTGTTCAAGATCTATCGTAAGCTCGCCAGGAAACACACTACGCAGAAAGCGTGTCGGAGGCGAGTCAACTTGAGGTGCAGCTGCTGAATGATCATTTGAGTAAGGTGACTTAAGAACAGGATCAATCCAGGGAGGAGACTCAGGATTGGAAAGCCAGTTGCGAGCATGCACAAAAGGAACTGGAAAACTATAAGATGTTTCTTCTACAGATGTGCAATCATTAGTTGCCGCGGCATCATCGATGGCGGGTGAGGCAGCAGTTCCTGCTCCAGCACCCGCACCTGTGGCACCAAATCCTGAGGACAAGGACGAAGAAGATCCTGAGATACTCGAGTACACCGAAGAGGGTGTATCAGAGTAGGATGGGGCAGCACTCCTACCATCACGGGGCCACGTATAGTTAGTAGTTGCTCGTGGTTATTTTGTGGCCATGTTTGTGTCATATTAAAAATAGTAGTGGGTGTGCATAAGATGACAAGGTGTGTATGACGCCTCATGGAGACCAAGTATAGTAGAGATACACTTCCATAGTGGGAGTCCGTCATTTTGGAGTTCACTACTGAAAACTTGGTCATGAGATAATATATCTTGTATAAAGTTTGTACTTTATCAATATATGTGAATGTTTTGCACTTATTCCCTTGTCAAGATTTGCACTACTGTAATATGAAATGGATGAAAGAAAACAAAACATGTTGCTGATTTTTAAATCATGTGGATGCAGCATGGTGCGTACGCGTTCGACACCCGAGATGGGACGCTCGAGCCATGGTCGTGAGGACAAAACTCCGACCCGGGAGCAAGCTGAGATACCGCAGCAACAAGTTCCACCACCACCACCACCTCCTGAACTTTCAAGGAGTCTCGCGGAGGTTCTCGCCGCAGTGCTCGGCTCGCGCGACGAGCAAACCGAGTTGCTGCAGACCTTGGTTCTACATTCGTCTTGTCAAGGGGGGCGGGGCGGGGGGGGGGGGGGGGGGGGGCGACAAGATGTGGGTCCACGAGAGCCCTATCCGAGTTCATACTCGGACTTCATGTCAATGAACCCGCCGATCTTTGTGGAGGCCGATGAACTATTGGAGGCGGACAACTGGCTCCGCTCCATAGAAGGAAAGTTTGGTTTGCTGCGATTAATCGAACAGCAAAAGACCCTGTTCGCGGCACAACAGTTGGGGGTCTGCTGGTGCGTGGTGGGCGAATTATCTCCACGCACGACCATCAGATTATGCCGTGAGCTGGGAGGCATTCCAGGAGGCGTTCCACACCTATCAACAACCTCCCGAGATCATGAGGAGGAAGCCATATAAGATGGCACCTAAGGAACTTGCAGAACTGAAGGAGAAGCTAAAGGAACTTTTGGATAAGGGTTTCATTCGTCCAAGTTCATCACCTTGGGGTTGTTCTGCATTGTTCATGGAGAAGAAGGATAAGACATTGAGACTATGTGTGGACTATCATCCACTCAATGTTGTCACAATCAAGAATAAGTATCCACTACCACACATCTATATTCTGTTCGATCAATTGGTGGGTGCTAAGGTATTCTCGTAGATGGATCTTCATTTTTGGTATCATCAGATCAGGATTTGACCAGAGGATATACCTAAGACGGCATTCTCGACGAGGTATGGATTGTATGTATACCTTGTCACATCCTTTGGATTTACCAATGCACCGGCTCATTTCATGTATCTCATGAATTCAGTGTTCATGCCGGAATTGGACAAGTTTTTTTGTGGTCTTCATTGACGACATCCTTGTGTATTCGAAATCTGAAGAAGAACATGCTCAACACTTATGCATCGTTCTTCAACAATTGCGAAACCACAAGCTGTATGCTAAGTTTAGCAAATGTGAGTTCTAGATCAGCCAAGAGCCATTTCTAGGGCACATCATCTCCGCTGAGGGGATTGCAGTTGATCCAAACAAGATTAAGCAAGTACTCAAATGGGAGTCTCCAAAGTCTGTACATGATGTTCGAAGCTTCTTGGGTTTAGCAAGATATTATCAGAGATTCATTCCATGTTTCTCCAAGATAGCTAAACCTATGACAGAACTTCTGAAGAAAGGGAAGAAGTATGTATGGATGAAGGAATGTGAGGAAGGTTTTCAAGCATTAGTGAAACACCTCACAACAGCACCAGTATTAGCTCAATCGGACACAACCAAGTCATTTGATGTCTATTGTGATGTATCCGGGATTGGTTTGGGCTGTGTATTGATGCAAGACAGAAGGGTGATCGCTTATGTATCACGGCAGCTTCGGAACCATGAGCAGCATTATCCGACTCATGATCTTGAGCTCGCTGCTGTGGTACTTGCATTGGAGACAGAATCTGTTGGGCAACCTAATGCATCTTTACACCGATCACAAAAGCTTGAAGTACATGTTCACCCAAAAGGACTTGAATATGCGACAGCGAAGATGGTTGGAATTGATCAAAGACTACGAGATTGAGATCCACTACCATCCTGGCAAAGCGAATGTAGTTGCAGATGCACTGTGTTGCAAGTCCCATGTCAATAATCATTCCATCACCTCGATAGAAGAAGAAGAGTCGAGTCTCTACTTCATTCCATATGGAGCGCTCTACAATCTAGCTCTCGTTCCTACCATAAGGGAAGATATTGTAGAGGCTCAGAGGGAAGACAAGGGCATGTCACACATTCGCCGAAGAATGAAGAAGGGGGAGATGAAGTGTTTCTGATGTGACGATGACAGTACCATCTGGTTCAAAGACCGCATCCTGGTGCCCCACAATGTGGAACTTCGGAAGAAGATTTTGGACAAAGCTCATTTGTCCAAATATTCTATTCATTCGGGAAGTAACAAAATGTACCAAGACTTAAAGAAGAAATTCTGGTGGATGCGGATGAAGAGGGAGATAGCAAAGTACGTATCCGAGTGTGATATGTGTCGGCGGGTGAAAGCTGACCATTTGAAGACAGCTGGTCAGCTTCAACCTTTAGGCATAGCGGCCTGGAAATGGGATGACATCAGCATGGATTTCATTGTTGGATTACCTCTAACCATTCACAAGCATGACTCGATTTGGGTGATAGTTGACCGACTCACCAAGTCAGCTCACTTTATTCCAGTCAATGTTAAATATGTGGCACGGCAATATGCAGAGTTATATTTTGCCAGGATCCTGTGCCTACACGGAGTACCCCGCACTATCATATCAGATCGTGGAACCTTATTTGTTGCTCGATTTTGGGAGCATCCCCATGCATCTCTAGATACCTAGTTGATTTGGAGCTCAACTTACCATCCTCAGACTGATGATCAAACGGGGCGAGTAAACCAAGTGCTAGAGGATATGCTCCGCTCCTGTGCCATCCACCATGGTAAGAATTAGGATGATCATCGACCATTGGTGGAGTTTTCATACAACAATGGTTATCAGGCTAGCATCCAGATGCCACCATATGAAGCTCTTTATGGCCAGAAGTGCCGCACACCTTTGAACTGGTATGAATCTGGTGAATGAGTGATATATGGTATCGACTTGGTGAATGAAGCCGAAGAACGAGTACGAGTTATTCAAGCCAACCTCAAGGCTGCTCAGTCTTGCCAGAAAAACTATGCGGACAAACGGCATCGACCTCTTCACTTCGATGTCGGGGAGCTCGTTTATCTTTGTGTATCCCCAATGAAAGGGATTCATCGCTTCGGAGTAAAAGGGAAGCTAGCTCCACGCTTCACTGGGCCGTTTGAATTAATTGAACACTGCGGACATGTGGCCTATCAGCTAGAGCTACCAGCGTCGCTTTCAGGGGTCCACAATATGTCTCACATTTCACAGTTGCGGAAATGTCTCAAGGCCCCAACTAACGTCTATATGGAGGATTTGGAAGCTCTCCAACCAGATCTTACTTACTCTGAGCATCCAACCCAGATAATCGATGAGAAGACACGCACCATAAGAAGCCGCACCTTGAATTTCTACAAGGTCTTGTGGGGCAACCACACCGTTGAAGAAGCAATGTGGGAAAGCGAGGAATACCTTAGAATGAACTATCCATACTTATTAGCGGCATATGTTCATTAGATCTTTTTCTTTTATCCTTCCTATTGTAATCTCGGGACGAAATTCTTTTAAGGGGGGAGAAATGTAAAATCCCAGTTTTTCCTTAATATGGTTACCAGTTTGTTATCAACCATAGTGGAGATCAATTATGGTTGTACACATAAACTTGATATCATCAAGAATCTTTCTTACACTCATACTTAAATTTTATTATCATGGGGAATGGACTTCACCAATGACCTAGAATAATTCAAGTGACCTTTCTGCAAATTTTGGAATTTATTGAATGGAATTTTGCTAGGGCAAAACAATATGCAGTACTAAATATAATCAAATTGTTTCAAGAACTTGAATATAGCTGTCGGTGGTTTGGAACCCGCAGATCTCCCGACACTACTAAAGTACTAGAGGAGTTTGATGTTCGGTGTGGGCGCGCGGAGATTCAAGAAGGTGAAGTGTAAATGACACAGGAGACACAAGAGTTTACGTGGTTCGGGCCGCCTGAGCATAATACCCTACTCCACGGGATGTGTTGGTGTTGTATTGGATGTAGCAAGTGTGTCCGTGTGTAAGACCTATGTGTGCTGAATACATTGGCTTGTAGTGAATACACTTGGCTTTGATGATAAAAGTTTTTAATATCACCAAAACACCTTTTTATCAAGGTCCGACTCTAGCTCCGAGCTACAGCAAGGTCCGATGATAGGTCCGGCTTGCTTTGGGTAGCTCCGGTTACGTTTGATGCTAGGTCCGACTTCTTGGTAAGGTCCGACCAGCTTTGGTTAGCTCCGGTGAGCTTTATCTTTAGCTCCGGCATATATTTGATAGCTCCGGCATATTTTCGTTAGCTCTGGGATGCTAAGCTCCGACGTACTTTGTCTAGCTCCGGTTTTTGGGTTGACTAGTTCCGACTAGTTTTGGCAAGCTCCGGATCTAGGATCTACTAGTTTTGGCAAGCTCCGGATCTAGGATCTACTAGTTTTGATAAGCTCCGGATCCAGGATCTACTAGTTTTGGTATGCTCCGGCAGGTGCTTCTTTGTTCTAGTTTTGGTAAGCTCCGGCAGGTGCTTCATTGTACTAGTTTTGGTAAGCTCTGGCGCTAGGTTCTACTAGCTCTTGTTAGCTCCGGCTCAAGCTCCGGGTTGCTCTGGCAAGGTCCGGAACTTGACTGCAGTGTTTCTTGTTAGCTCCGGCTCAAGCTCCGGGTTGCTCTGGCAAGGTCCGGAACTTGACCGAAGTGCTTCTGCTTTTCATTTGCAATGTTTCGTACTTGCTTTACTTGTTAGGAAAGATTGCTTAGTATTCATTTGCTAAGTTTTTGGTGCGTTTTGGTTGAATACGGTTGATATCGTTTCTACTGTGGTTTTGCAACATGCTTATGTGAGGTTCTCATGTAAGGTGTTGTGTTTGGAACTAACGTGAGTCAAGTCGAGGACTTGGGCTCGTATGGATTGTTTGTTTGTTCATGTGCAGGTGTTACTTGAGTTCAAGTCATGGCTGGTGACAGGATCCATTGGACTAGTCTCAGGAGGAGATGAGGTTCCAACAACCAAGTTCGGGAGGAACTGTGGTTGAGCGGGTCAGGAGGTCGCGCAGGATGATTGAATCAAGGGCAGTGCATATGAAGGTCGAAGGAAGGTGTTCGCACGTATGCATGAGGTGCATGACGTGGCAATATGCTTCTAGAGACGGATTATGGAAGGAAGATCTGATCGGAAGGATCAGATCGTATCGGTTGAAGACTTAGGCTGCTAGCTGAGTCGGTTATGGCTCGGTATGGGAAGTATCAAGTTGGTTATGTTAGGATTTCGTGTGTGTCACGAAATTGAGTTGTTTAGGAATGTGGGATACGTTCCTAAGGTGTTTGGAAGTCTTAAGATTGCTTCTATCTGCGTGTAGAAGAATCTTGAGCAGTTATGGTAAGTTCCGATTGTGATCGGATTAGGATTAGAGTCCTAGTTGTATTGGGATGGCCTAAGGGCTGGTTATATAAGCAAGGGAAGGCCAAAGCTCGTTAGAGACGACTTTGGGGCTGTTCCTCTTGTGTTCTATTGAATAAAATTCGTAGTTTGAAGGAACTTTTGTGCCTTGTTCGTCTGACTTGTTCCAGACAAGTTTTACTCGTCGAGTTTCTGGACAGCACTACCTTTCGTCGGTGGTTTTATCATAACTTGAGTTTTACAGATTCAATTGACGTGATTCTTTTTGGGTTGTCTTCACAACTTGATTGTCTATCATCTGTAAAAATTTCACGGTCATTGGATTTGTGGTTTTTGATCTACACGAGTTTATTTGCAGCACTCCAGAAACTGTTTTTCTCGGGTAGGTCAGATTGACCAGTGTTTCATCTTTTGATCATAACTTGAGTTGTTCTCGACGGATTTGAGTAATTCTTTTTGTGTTCTCTTCGTGACTTGATTATCTCTGATATATATCACTTTTGTCATGGTGAAACACGTTTAGATTAGTCTCATATACGATTTCTTTAAACAGATCGTTTTTCTACCGAAGGGATTAGGGTTTTATTGTTTCCGCTGCGTAAGATTTTTAAAATCTACCATTCACCCCCCCTCTGGTAGCTTTTCACGTGCCCTTCGATCCTACAATTGGTATCAGAGCCACGATGCTCTAATCTTTGAGATTTGCACGTGTTTTTGACTAATCATCATGGAGAAGTACTCCGCCAAACCTTGTGTGTTTTCTGGCATTGATTTCCAGGTTTGGAAGGCACGCATGGAAGCCTTCATCCAGGCGCAAGGCTTCGCAATATGGGAAAAGGTATACAAACCTTATGAAGTCCCGCCTAACGATCAAGTTACGGCTACGAACCTCCGGGACGTCGACAACAACAACAAAGCCCGAAACTTGCTCATCCAAGGACTCACTCAAAGCGACTTTGATCGTGTCGCGCACCTCCGGTCAGCATACGACGTTTGGAGAGCTCTCTGTGATTACCATGAAGGCTCCAACACAATCAAGGAGGTAAAACAAGATATGTTCAAGAAAGAATATATGCGTTTTGAGATGCAACCAGGTGAGTCGATCGATGACCTCTTTGCTCGTTTCAATAAAATTCTCAGCAACTTACGTAGTGTCAATGTAAATTTTTCTGATGCTGAGAATGCTAGACAACTCCTTAGTGCATTAGACATGACAATTTGGGAGATGAAAGTAACATCTATTCGTGAATCAACTGCCATGAGTTCTCTTACATTAGATGTACTTTATTCTAAACTAAAAACTCATGAAATTGACATCTTAGCACGTAAGAACCCAAACAAGTCTATTGCATTTGTCTCACAACGTGATATGTCTAGCTCCAGCCAATCATCATCCTGCAATACTCTTGCTTTGTTGTCCTCGCTAACCCTGGAACAGATCGAAGAATTTCCAGAAGAGGAGTTGGCACTCATCTCTACTAGATTCTCAAAAGCATTGCAAAATGTGAGAACTAGAAGGAGAGGAAGCTCCGGACCTCAACGCTATTTTGAATGTGGTAAAATAGGACACTTTCGTACAGAATGTCCTAACCTTTCAGGTCCGACCACCTGGGAAGAAAAACAAAGCAAGGTCCGGACCTCCTCTGGAAACTCCAACAAGAAGAAGAAGGGTACCATAGGACGCAAGATGATTAACAGCTTCATCACCGCACTTCAAGAACTTAGTTCAAGTGACATTGACTTTGAAAGTGATGAAGAGAATGATGACCTGGCCAACATATGCTTCATGGCGGGCAAAGCAAGATCAAGATCAAGTCAGGAGGAAGCAGAACACAACAGTGACGATGATGAGGTATGTTCAACCTGTAATGAAATGTGTGATGCTATTTCTCGTGCCACTGTTATTGTCAAGAAAAAGGACAAAAAGCTTAGGGACAATGTTGCTAAAATTGAGTCACTAGAATCTGAAATTAATCGTTTGAAATCCTTAATTCCTAGTGACGATTCTTGTTCCTCATGTGACTTAATATACAAACAATTGTCCTCCCTAAGAAGTGCACATTCCTCCACTCTAGACAGACTTGATGAAGAAATTGAAAAGAACAAAAAGCTTGCTGCACTTAGTGATAAAAACTTAAAAGATGCTTCTTGTTCTACAGATGATTTGCATTGTTCTGCATGTGAAAATCTTGATAAGAAACTAAAAGATGCAATGAATGAAATTTCCATTCTGAACAATGCTTTACGATCTCATGAAGTTAAAAATTGTTCCAATTGCAAACTAAAAGGAAAAACTTCATGTGCAAACTGCCTAGACTTGTCTAAGAAACTTGATGACATGAATAGGACACTAGGTCGGTTTTGTAATGGGAATAAGAATCTGAACCTGCTGTTGAATTCTTCTAAGTCTTGCAATGATAAATCTGGTTTAGGTTTTGATTCTCATGCTCATGCTAAGGCACATCCACCTAAAATTGAAAAGTCATTAGGAAGTGGTTTGATTCAAACAGTTCCTAAACAAAAAGGAGTGGTTTTCAAATCTGTAGAAGTGCTTTCTAATTCTGTTTCTAATGTTGGGTGCTCATCGAGACATGATTACAAAGTTAAATTTCATTGTACCTACTGTGGTAGAGATGGTCATGTCATAGATTTTTGTTATAGACTAGCTAAACAACAGAAAAGGGAAAGAATGTCTGCTAGATCTCATAACTTTCATGCTAAACCAAAAATTAGAAACATGCAACCTGCTTTAGTGAGTCAGAAATTTGAAAAGGTAGCTTCCGGACCTTCTGGTAAGAAATCCGCAAAAGCAGCTCCGATAGTTCCGATAGCTCCGAGAGCTCCCGGATCTTCTGTTGTTCCCTCCGGAGCTTCAGTTTTTGCCTCCGGGCCTTCTGCTTTTACCTCCGGAGCTACTGGTTTTCACTCTAAACAAGTAACAACTGCTAAATCAACTGTTAAGAAAAGAAAACCTCAATCTTTGACTCATAAACCTGCTGTTTTGTCTCAGCTTTCGCGTGTTTTTCCTGCTGCACGTCGCGTGACTCAGTACTGGATTCCTAAATGCCTTTTGACTAACCCCAGTACTGAGTCATCGACGAATTGTGCTTCTATGTAGGTTACACGCTTGAGGAAGGAGAATATTTGGATTGTGGATTCAGGTTGCTCACGCCACATGACCGGTAACAAAGATTGGTTCCCCTCACCTTTGTGTCACGTGTAGAGAATGTTACTTTTGCCGATAATTCTTCAACTCCTATAATTGCTAAGGGTTCGGTTAGAGTAAATGATCACTACACTTTGAAGGATGTGGCACTTGTCAAAAATTTGAAATATAACTTGCTTTCTGTTTCACAATTGCTAGATGAAAATCTAGAAATTACTTTCAATAAAAACTGCTGCAAGGTTGTAGATTCAAATAGTGAGCTTATTTTTAACATGTCTCGGTTTGGAAGAGTTTTTAAAGCTGATTTTGATATGTCTTCTTCTAAGCATAGGTGTCTAGTTGCTAATGATTCAAAGGACTTATATTTTTGGCATCGTAGACTTGGTCACGTAGGCTTTGATCACCTAACGCGTGTTAGTGCTCTTGATCGCATACGTGGGCTGCCTAAGCTTAAAGGGGACAAAGAAATTGTGTGCTCTTCTTGTAGACATGCTAAGATGGTTGCAGGTTCACATAATCCTCTCACAATGATCATGACAACTGAACCATGTCAACTTTTGCATCTTGACACCGTAGGACCTTCATGTGTTCAATCCTTCGGAGGTAAATGGTATGCTCTTGTTATTGTTGATGATTATTCTAGATATTCTTGGGTGTATTTTATGGCGTCTAAGAATGAAGTCTTTAGTCACTTTAGAACTTTATTTCTTAGATTATCAATTGATCACCCAGGATCATTAAAAGCAATTAGAAGTGATAATGGAACTGAATTTAAAAATCAATTCTTTGATCACTTTTGTGCTGAAAATAGAATAGATCATCAATTTTCTTCACCATATGTACCTCAACAAAACGGTGTTGTAGAAAGAAAGAATAGAACCCTAGTTGAGATGGCTAGGACTATGCTTGATGAATATCAAACCCCTAGGAAATTTTGGGCTGATGCATTAGCAACCGCTTGTTATGTCTCAAATCGTGTTTTCTTGCGTGCTAAGCTAGGTAAAACACCATATGAGCTCCAGTTTGGACATAGGCCTAGTGTTACACACTTTCGGGTCTTTGGTTGCAAATGCTTTGTTAAGAAACATGGTAATCTTGATAAATTTGAACCTAGATCCAATGATGGCATGTTTCTTGGTTATCCATCTCATACTAGAGGCTATCGTGTGCTTTTACTTGACACTAACAAAATTGTGGAGACTTGTGAAGTGTCTTTTGATGAAGCTAGCCCAGGTACTAGCTCCGGTGTTGCAGGACCAAATTCATATTCTCAGGGGGAGGGTATTTTCGAAGATGAAGAAGAGCCGGTGATACTGCCTGGTAGTTCCGAAGTTGACACGTGTCCAGCTCCGGACATTGAACAAGCTCCGGCTGTCACCTCTGCTGGTCCTGATCGTCCACAAATCACAAGCTCATCAATCTACAATGAACTTAATGAAAAAGAAGCTTGTGAGACATCTGTTCCCCTACGTTTTTACAAAGATCATCCCCCACAACAGATGATTGGAAGCTTGCATGAATGAGTCACACAGTCCAGGTTTTGCGATCCAAACTCTCATACTCATTCTGCTTTTGTTGCTTCTTTTGAACCCAAAGATATATCACACGCACTCACTAATGAATCTTGGATTATTGCCATGCAAGAAGAGTTAGAAAATTTTGAAAGAAATAATGTTTGGAAACTTGTACCTCCACCTCAAGGCCACACTTTAATTGGAACTAAATGGGTATATAAAAATAAACAAAGTGAGGATGGGGTTGTGATTAGGAATAAGGCTAGGTTGGTTGCTCAAGGGTTCACTCAAGTTGAAGGTCTAGATTTTGATGAAACTTTTGCTCCTGTCGCTAGATTAGAAGCCATAAGAATTTTGTTAGCTTTCGCAGCATCTAAAGGTTTTAAGCTATATCAAATGGATGTTAAAAGTGCTTTTCTTAATGGCTACATAGATGAGGAGGTTTATGTCAAACAACCACCGGGTTTTGAAAATCCAGATTTTCCTAATCATGTTTACAAACTGTCCAAAGCCTTATACGGTCTCAAACAAGCCCCTAGAGCATGGTATGATAGGTTAAAAACATTCTTACTTGAAAAGGGGTTTACCATGGGCAAGGTTGATAAAACTCTTTTTGTGCTTAAGCATGGCAATGACTCATTATTTGTTCAAGTGTATGTGGATGATATTATCTTTGGTTGTGCTTCTCATGATCTTGTGTCCAAGTTTTCAGCAATGATGAGTTCCGAATTTGAAATGAGTATGATGGGTGAACTCACTTACTTTTTGGGGCTGCAAATCAAACAAACCAAGGAGGGTACCTTTGTGCATCAAACAAAGTATACCAAAGATCTCCTAAGGCGCTTCAACATGGACAAAAGCAAGCCTCTTCGGACACCAATGGGAACAGCAACAACACTTGAACTTGATGAAGATGGTGAATCCGTGGATCAAAAAGAATATAGAAGTATGATCGGATCACTTTTGTACCTTACAGCATCAAGACCGGATATACAATTCAGCGTATGTCTTTGTGCACGGTTTCAAGCTTCCCCACGTGTTTCACATCGTCAAGCCGTCAAAAGGATTCTCAGGTACTTACATGGAACTCAAGAATTTGGCATTTTTCTTCCTTCTTCCTCAATCGTTTCTTTGAAAGCTTTTTCGGATGCTGATTTTGGGGGTTGTAGGATTGATAGGAAAAGTACTTCCGGTGCTTGTCATTTTCTTGGTAATTCTCTTGTTGCTTGGTCCTCTAGAAAACAAAGTTCAGTTGCACAATCCACAGCCGAATCTGAGTATGTAGCTGCTGCTAGTGCTTGTTCACAAATTCTTTGGATTGTTCAAACACTTAAGGACTATGGGGTTGATCTAGATAGTGTTCCATTGTTCTGTGATAACACTAGTGCTATTTGCATTGCTAAAAACCCCGTGCAACATTCTAGAACTAAGCACATTGACATTAGGTATCACTTTCTCCGTGATAATGTTGAAAAAGGAAACATTGTGCTTCACCATGTAGATACCGAACAACAATTGGCTGACATTTTTACAAAACCTTTGGATTTCACTCGTTTTTGTTACATTCGTAGTGAAATAGGGGTTATGCATCCTCATGGCTTAAATTGAGGGGGAGTTTTTGAAACTTAGGAAGTCTATGTGTGAATCTGAAATTAAAATAATATGAGCATATTATTTCATACATATATGACTTTGTGATTCCTTTTACATGCTGAAAGTTCTTACTACATTACTCGTGTTATACTTTTTGTAGTTTTTGCCATGTCTAGTAATTGGAATAATTACTTACACAAAATCTGGTCATGGTCGAACTTTCTTGCTGTTTTGAACTTGTTGCATGCTCACAAATGCTTTTAATCATTAAGAATTTATCAAGTAATCAACTCACATGTTGAGTTTTTATGAACAAATATAAATTGAGAAAATATCAAGAGAATATGCATGCATCGCACTTCTTCTTTTTGAGATGGCTTGTCATTGCACTTAGATATGAACTTGGAAGAAGTTGTGTATGACTAAAACCATGTCCTTAAGCTTCTGATTGTCACATGACATAGCCTTGGCTTGGTTGGTTAGAATAAGGCAGATGCGCATATAATCTCTTGCAAATATCATATGATCTAGATTTATGCTTTGAAAATAATAAAATACAGCAACTAGTGTCATGCTTTCAGGTTTTGAAATAGTTAAGTTTGTGAGATCATGACCTGCTAAAATTGAAAATCACACTTGCTCTCTAGCATGGCTTACACTACATTATGTATCTCATTGATGTGATAGTGTAAGTTACTTGATAGTATGACTTGGATGAGCTTTGTTTATATGTATATGTTATAATATGCTCATAACAACTAAAGAGGGAGAGATAATTTGTTTATAACTCATAACAATTAAAATTTCTCTTTTACCTTGCTGAATACATTGTCAAAGGGGGAGAGATTAATCACATATTAAAAAAAGGAGAGATAATAAAGGGAGAGACATTTTCATTTTCAAAAGGGGGAGAGATTTTCATTTACGTTTGTTTTACAAAAGGGGAGAAATTGTTTTCAAAACTTTTATGAGAATAAGCCAATGTTTGGATTTTAAATGGTGTTGCCAATGCATTCATCAAGGGGGAGATTGTAAGACCTATGTGTGATGAATACATTGGCTTGTAGTGAATACACTTGGCTTTGATGATAAAAGTTTTTAATATCACCAAAACACCTTTTTATCAAGGTCCGACTCTAGCTCCGAGCTACAGCAAGGTCCGATGATAGGTCCGGCTTGCTTTGGGTAGCTCCGGTTACGTTTGATGCTAGGTCCGACTTCTTGGTAAGGTCCGACCAGCTTTGGTTAGCTCCGGTGAGCTTTATCTTTAGCTCCGGCATATATTTGATAGCTCCGGCATATTTTCGTTAGCTCCGGGATGCTAAGCTCCGACGTACTTTGTCTAGCTCCGGTTTTTGGGTTGACTAGTTCCGACTAGTTTTGGCAAGCTCCGGATCTAGGATCTACTAGTTTTGGCAAGCTCCGGATCTAGGATCTACTAGTTTTGATAAGCTCCGGATCCAGGATCTACTAGTTTTGGTAAGCTCCGGCAGGTGCTTCTTTGTTCTAGTTTTGGTAAGCTCCGGCAGGTGCTTCATTGTACTAGTTTTGGTAAGCTCTGGCGCTAGGTTCTACTAGCTCTTGTTAGCTCCGGCTCAAGCTCCGGGTTGCTCTGGCAAGGTCCAGAACTTGACTGCAGTGTTTCTTGTTAGCTCCGGCTCAAGCTCCGGGTTGCTCTGGCAAGGTCCGGAACTTGACCGAAGTGCTTCTGCTTTTCATTTGCAATGTTTCGTACTTGATTTACTTGTTAGGAAAGATTGCTTAGTATTCATTTGCTAAGTTTTTGGTGCGTTTTGGTTGAATACGGTTGATATCGTTTCTACTGTGGTTTTGCAACATGCTTATGTGAGGTTCTCATGTAAGGTGTTGTGTTCGGAACTAACGTGAGTCAAGTCGAGGACTTGGGCTCGTATGGATTGTTTGTTTGTTCATGTGCAGGTGTTACTTGAGTTCAAGTCATGGCTGGTGACAGGATCCATTGGACTAGTCTTAGGAGGAGATGAGGTTCCAACAACCAAGTTCGGGAGGAACTGTGGTTGAGCGGGTCAGGAGGTCGCGCAGGATGATTGAATCAAGGGCAGTGCATATGAAGGTCGAAGGAAGGTGTTCGCACGTATGCATGAGGTGCATGACGTGGAAATATTCTTCTAGAGACGGATTATGGAAGGAAGATCTGATCGGAAGGATCAGATCGTATCGGTTGAAGACTTAGGCTGCTAGCTGAGTCGGTTATGGCTCGGTATGGGAAGTATCGAGTTGGTTATGTTAGAATTTCGTGTGTGTCACGAAATTGAGTTGTTTAGGAATGTGGGATACGTTCCTAAGGTGTTTGGAAGTCTTAAGATTGCTTCTATCTGCGTGTAGAAGAATCTTGAGCAGTTATGGTAAGTTCCGATTGTGATCGGATTAGGATTAGAGTCCTAGTTGTATTGGGATGGCCTAAGGGCTGGTTATATAAGCAAGGGAAGGCCAAAGCTCGTTAGAGACGACTTTGGGGCTGTTCCTCTTGTGTTCTATTGAATAAAATTCGTAGTTTGAAGGAACTTTTGTGCCTTGTTCGTCTGACTTGTTCCAGACAAGTTTTACTCGTCGAGTTTCTGGACAGCACTACCTTTCGTCGGTGGTTTTATCATAACTTGAGTTTTACAGATTCAATTGACGTGATTATTTTTGGGTTGTCTTCACAACTTGATTGTATATCATCTGTCAAAATTTCACGGTCATTGGATTTGTGGTTTTTGATCTACACGAGTTTATTTGCAGCACTCCAGAAACTGTTTTTCTCGGGTAGGTCAGATTGACCAGTGTTTGATCTTTTGATCATAACTTGAGTTGTTCTCGACGGATTTGAGTAATTCTTTTTGTGTTCTCTTCGTGACTTGATTATATCTGATATATATCACTTTTGTCACGGTGAAACACGTTTAGATTAGTCTCATATACGATTTCTTTAAACAGATCGTTTTTCTACCGAAGGGATCAGGGTTTTATTGTTTCCGCTGCGTAAGATTTTTAAAATCTACCATTCACCCCCCTCTGGTAGCTTTTCACGTGCTCTTCGATCCTACACCGTGTGTCTGAACATCACTCGAGCGTGTCTCAACGTCTATCTCGCCTGTGTGTTAACGTCGTTGGCCTGTCCTTTTATAGTATAAGGGCAGGACGTTACAAATTAGCCTGGCCCGACATGTGGCCCCGACGTTTACTAGTGTTGATACCTCTTCAACACGTTTAATTGCCCTTAATGACCGTGTAATGGGCTTTGACAGCACCGTTACTGGTATTAAGGTCGTCCGATTAAGTGTCTTTAATATGGTATTAATGACACTTAATCGGGTCTTGAAGTCCTCGATTCCCCTTTGAAGATCCGGAGCCGTTGCGGGGTCTTCTGGAGGTTAGAGGGGAAGATCCAACGGTTGGACATGTGGCAGCACAGGAGCACGCTGTGGAAAACAAATAGTTCCGGGGTTAGCCGACACATGTCAGCACTGGAGCTTCCCTCAGTCTGGGGTTAGGTCCGGGGATCCCACTTCGGTACATAGTTCGGAGCTTCCACCCTTGCGGGCGGTAGCTCCGGTTTGATAGTACACGTGGCGACCTTGGGGATAACCATGTTGGAGAAGCGGGTCCGGACATGTCTGACATGTGGGCCTCTGAAGGTCTTCAAATCAAGTGGGCGACTTTCCCTTGATATCTTTGCAATCCCAAGGGGTATATGGTACCCAGGGTACCGACAGTGGCCCCCTGGGCCCACCTCCGGGGAAGACCCCTTGGATGAAGTTGTTCCACCGGAGGTGGGTCCATCCTTCGACTTTTGAACTGAGTCTTCAAAGATCTTCGGTTGTGCCGTTGGCGATGGTCCGGAGTTAAATCTACGCTGCGTGGCATATACCGTGTGCGGCAGGTGAGATCTTTGGCGTGCGGATATCACGCAATTGAAGGTCGCTGGTTCCCGATACAAAAATCGTATCGGTTCCGCACGCCTTGTCAGGCCGCCGCCTTCGGGCTTCCCGCCTCATGATGGCAACCGTTCGCCTAGGTAAGAACCTCGACTTGATCGTCGGGGTAGTCTCGGGCCCTCTTGTCATCGGCTGGGTGGAATTTTTGAGTGGTATCTTCGACTTCTCTGCGGTTTCCATCCAAGCGTCGTGAGGGTTTACTTAAGAAGGAAAGCGCGCACCGTTTGGGGCTCTTTACGCCTCCCATCTGGTCTTGTGCTCAAACTCCCTACTTGTGCTTCGCTTTTCTTCTCTTGCCTAGCTGTGTCGCGATGGAGTTGGGTCTCCACGAGAGTCGCTTGAAGACTGACGGCAACCTGAAGAAGGTCCGGGCCCTCATGGGATGGTCCTCGGACTTCTTCAACCGCTCGGTCCATGCCGGTGGAGAGCTCCCGTTTGATAAGGAGCACGCCGGCGAAATGGCGTACTTCTCCTCGTACGCCATGGTGGGGTTGATCCCACCTTTTTCTTCCTTTTTCTTGATGCTGCTAGACTTCCATGGTCTGCAGTTGTATCATCTCGGCCCCCACTCCATTCTTCTTGTGTCCATTTTCGTCCACTTCTGTGAGATGTGGGTGGGCATCCCCCCTGCATTGAACTCTTCTGGACCTTCTTCACCGTCCATACCATCGGCAGGAGCAATGAGTACCTTGGCTTCTACTACTTCGTGAAGCGCAAGAAGTGCCCATTCGAGTACCTCCGGTCATTTCCCCCTGGGAAGTGGGATGGCTGGAAGAAGGACTGGATAGTCGTTCGGGTGGAGGAGCACGAGAGGCTGGAGCTGCCCGAAGGCCTTCCCAGCATCGACATGACAATCTGGAGTGAAGCTCCAGTGCTGGTGGAAGCCTTCAACCCTGCTTTGACCAGGATCCGCCAATGCGTGGAGGGAGGATTGACTCCTCAGGCGGTGTTTTGCAACTTCTTGGTCAACAGGTGGGCGCCGCTGAAGAGGAGAGAGAAACCCGCCTGGGCCCTCAACAGCGTGATGGACGACGACTGGGTCGAGACCGGGCTGAAGTCCAACATGGTGGGGAAAACCTTGGAGCTCCACCTCAAGAAGTTCCAGCACGGCATCGACATCGATGGTGACGACTTGACTCCGCCATCAGCTTTTCTTCCTCTGAACGTGGAAGTGGAGTTCAGTAGGGAGCTCCGGCGGAAGATGCCCGTGCTTGACGACCTTGGTGTCGTCAAGAGAAGATCAACCACCAGGGTAGCGATCCCCGTAATGCCCGAGGATGGCTCCGACCCTGCTCCGAAGCCGAGGGAAGAGGTCGTCAGCAAGGGCAAGGAGCTGGTGGATGAACCCGTGAGCCAGAAGAGGAAGCTGCAGTACGCCGACGGAAGGTCCGTCAGGCCCGCTACTTCTGCGTCGGCTCCTTCTCCCCGGAGGGGAAGGTCTTCTACAACTGTGGCGACTGTTCCCGTTGTGGGGTCCTCCCAGGGCGCGACTGTTCCCGCAGTGGGGTCCTCTCGGGGTGTTAGCTCTGGGCATGTGACTCCAGCACCTGGGCCGGTGGAGGCCTCTAGGTCCGGGAGTTCTTCCCGATCGAGGGGGGCCTCGACTCGGGAAACACACGTGGCTGCGACGAGTTCCGGGGGGCCTTCCGGAGCTTCCACGCCGGCTATGACCAGCCCAGAACGCCCGGGAAAAAGATTCCGCGCAAGCTGGTGGGAAAGCCTCCCAAGGTAATTTTTAATCTTTACCTTGGATAGTTGTTTTAATTGTAGTAACTATTTTTTAAGTTTCTTCATTCATCATCTGCAGCGTCCCCAAGAAGGGGAGTGAGGCTCCACTCTCAGCCACAGCGGCTGAAGCCGTGAGGGTGGAAGCTTCTGCTCCTGTCCCAGTGCCGCCCCAAATGGTGGCTGAAGCTGCGACAGCTCCGGCGCCGGCTGTCGTGGTCATGGACCTAGACTCATCCCCAGAGGCTCCCGTGGTAGCACCGCACCGCGGGAGTGAAGATGCGCCAGCGGCACCTGTCCCGGAGGTTGAAGCTCTAGGTCCTGATGCTGAGATGATGGAAGCTCCGGCCGTTGAGCTGGAAGAAGCTGTGATTCCGGACCTAGAGCTGGAAAGTGTCGAAGCTCCGGCGGTCGAGCCGGAGGTGATTGAAGTCCCAGCGTGCGCGCTGGATGTTGAGGAAGTCCTGGCGGTTGGGCCGGCTACCTCAGAAGTAGCTGCCGCAGAGCCTGTAGTTGTTGGAGGTCCGACTGTGGGGCCGATTGAAGATGAAGATCTTCTGTCTCCTGAGCTGGTTGATACAGAAGTATCGGAGCTCGGGCCCCCATCGGAGGAGGTGCCAAGGCCGGAGCCAGAAGCGGCCCCTGCTCCAGAAGTGATGACGTCGGAGGTACCCACGGCTGAGCCGGAGTGCCCTAGCGAAGTCGCTGGCCCCTTGTCTGAGGGGGTGAATGAAGACTTGGCAGCGGGGCCCTCCTCGATGGCAACTGAGGCCGTCCCGGAGGACGGCCCTAGTACCATGGAGACACAGGGGACCACTCTTGTGGAGTGGGACCCAATTTTTGTATCTGAAAACCCGCTGGAACCAGCGGAGGAGACCCCAGCAGGTCCGGAACCTATCCCGTTGTCACTGTCCATTGACAACGCATGTTCCAGTCTACGTCAAGTTCAACTGGCCTTCTTCCACGCGTAACCGACTCTACTTCGAGACCAAGCTGGCACAGTTAAGGCTAGCGGATGACAAAGAGTGGATCAAACGGGAGAAAGTCCGCCTGGAGTATTGGGGTAAATTATTGGATGACAGTGAGAGTTTGACTCGCGCCCTCGACGCTCAATCCCGGGAGATCTACGATCAGGCCAAAGCAGCCAATAGTGCGGCCGATGAACGCCACGAAAGGCTTGAGGACATTAACACTACACTCATCAAGCGCCGAGAGGCACTTGAAGAGAGGGAGAAACGGCTCGAAGATGAAGAGCAGAAACTCCTAGAGCTGCGGGATGACATCCTGAGGAGGGAGGAGGAGCTCTCTGAGAAGGTGGCTCTGGCTGACAAGGGCCTTGAGGAGCGCGCCAAGAAATTGGAAGAGCACTGCGTAGAGGAGGAGAAGAAGGCCAGGGTGCGAGGGCAGGAGCTCCATAAATGGGAGTGTGCCCTCGTTGCCAGGGAAAAGAAAGTGAGGGGCAGGGAGAAGGACCTGGTCGACCGCCGGAACAAGATCCACCTCCGGGAGGAGGAGCTCGGAAAACTCGAGAAGCGGGTTGCTGAGAAGATTCAGCAAAACGCCAAAGAAGTTGAGCGCCTCGCCCGTGAGAATTCCGAACTGGTGGCGGCCAGAAGATCTTTGGAAGAATTGAAAGGCTTGAGGACTGCGGACTCCCTACAAATTTGGGAGTTCCTGAGCAAGGCCAACGACGCGCTGACACCAATGGGCTTCAGTCCCGTGCGCCCGGATGATCCGGAGCCGGAGCTGGACCTAGCGCTGCAGGAATTGAGCTCGGTACGTAGCAAGCTCTCCATGGTGGGCGATGTCATCGCGGACCAATTGGAGTTTGAGGGGCAATCCCTGGCGAAGAATGTCGCAGAGTACGTGTTGACGTGCTACACCAGCCGGAACTCCCAATTTCCTCTGGACCCGGTGCTTGAAGGTCCCGTCGAAGGAGAAGGGGAAGCTGCCCGAGCCAACGTGTCGGAGGTTGCCCAGAAAGTCGCTCAATTCTTCCATAGGGTCTAGGACCATCTCCGTAGTTCCCACTTGTATCCTCTCTTCTTCTTCCTCAATTTTTTAATCCCTTGTCTCAGATGAATGAAATCCCCAAATTTTAGTGAATTTCACTTTTTGTCTTCAACACTTTTGTCTTCACTTGGCCCCCTGGTAGATGTACACAATTTGATTGTGAACATGTACTAAGAGGATATTATGTTTTGTTGAAGACTCATTTTCTTCGAACTTGTAGAGCGTAGGTCCGAAGTCTTTGATGGTGAAGGCCCCCTGAGGTCAAAACGACTACCGTCGGAGCTTAGTAGCTCTAATAATAGTCCCTATCAACGCATAGAGCATCGACAGTTAGTCCTCCGGGGTGTCAGAGCTTAGCAGCTCCGGCACTGACCTTTGCCAACACATAACTTGTCGACAGTAGACTCCACTTGTGGGGACTTATCACCATCTTTTACGTCGACGGCTGACCCCCCTAGCTTTATCGGGGCTTGGTTGCTCCGGTGATGCTTGTTAACATCGATTACAAGCCATCTAGAGGAGTCGGAGCTTTGTTAGCTCCAGCTTTTCTCCATCAATGTGTATTTTATTTTTCCTGCACACTGACGTCAAGAAAAATAGTAAAATTCGTTTCTTGCCTATAACTTCATCGCGGCTTACGATTCTCGAGAAAGTTTTAGGTCAAACGCGATTCTAAACACAATCAAATGTGTTGCCTTTTCTTCCAGATTCAATTGTATTTGGACTCGCCTTACTTCGGCCAGCCGGGGTGTAGGTAGAGTGGCGTACTTAGAGTGCTTGACCAGGCTAAGTCGATAGCACACTCTGGCCCTAGATTGTCTTGGCGGCATTCAGGCGAGTGAACCATGAACAATATTTGAATTCAGAAGAATAGTCAATACAACTCGAATCGTATATGAACCGGTCGAACTAAATTTTTTTTAAGAATTGCACGTCTTTGTTATAGACAAGAAAGAGAAAAATAAAAAATAAAAATGTTGAGCCTGTACAAAATGAATGCACGTGGAGTCTGTTTCACCTGAAGATGTCTTTCATTATAGATCCGGGGTTCAAGGGAAACAAGTACACTCTTAGGGTACGGAACCAAGCTAAGCGTGTTTAATTTCTTGTTTGTCCCAGGGTAGCTAGCCACACTTTTAGTTCTGAGACTATGACAAGTGTTGCATGAACTTTGTGGACCTTCCGGGGAAGGTCCGGCTGTTCTCCCGGAGGAACTACCCGACTTTGTACAATGATTCTATAACATACACCTCAAGTTACTCAAGACTCACCTCCGTGGTATTAAGTTTAGAACTTACGGAGGTGCTCGATGTTCCAAGGATTTGGGAGAGGTGTCCCATCCTCGGTAGCCAGGCGAACGCTTCCGGGACGGGATACTTTAATCACTCGGAAGGGTCCCTCCCAGCCGGGGGAGAGTTTGTTTAACCCTTCTCTGGATTGTATTCTCCGTAGCACCAGATCGCCTTCCTCAAGCTGTCGGTTGTGTACATGCCGCTGATGATAACGCCGTAGGGCTTGGCGATATCGGGCATTCCGAACAGCTGCTTGGCACCTTCCCTCCTCAAGGAGGTCTAGGTCTTCACGCCAGAGCTGATCCTGCGCGGCTTCGTCGAAGGTCCGGACCCGGAGTGAACCCAAGGTGATTTCCGGAGGAAGGATTGCTTCAGCTCCGTACACCAGAAAGAAGGGTGTCTCTCCAGTTGACCGGTTTGGAGATGTCCTGTTCGCCCATAAAGTGGGCGGAAGCTCTTCAATCCAGTTAGCTCCATGTTTTTTTAAGCGCTCATATGTGCGCGTCTCGAGTCCTTTAAGGATTTCAGCATTTGCTCTCTCGGCTTGGCCATTGCTTGCTGGGTGAGCTACGTAGGCATAGCAAACTTGTATGCCGAGGTCTTCGCAATATCCTTGGAATGCAGAGCTTGTGAATTGGGTCCCATTATCAGTGATGATTTTGTTTGGGACTCCATATCTGCATACAATGGACTGCAAAAAGTTGATAGCAGATTGCTTGTTGATTGTCACAACTGGAGTTGCTTCCGACCACTTGGTGAACTTATCAATGGCGACGTACAGGAACTTGTAACCTTCGACGGCTCTTGGGAAAGGTCCCAAGATGTCCATCCCCCACACAGCGAAGGGCCATGTAGGAGGTATCATTTGTAGGGGCTGAGCCGATGTGTGAATTTGCCTTGCATGAAATTGACATGCTTTGCATTTCTTCACCAGCTCAGTTGCATCCTGGAGTGATGTAGGCCAGTAGAAGCCATGCCAAAAGGCTTTACCAACTAGCGTGCGGGAAGACGCTTTGTTCCCACACTCGCCTCCATGGATTAATGCGAGGAGTTCGCAGCCTTCTTCCCTTGTGATGCACCACATTAGGATTCCATTGGCACCACGCCGGTAGAGATCCCCTTCTACCAGCGTGTATCTTTTAGCCAATCTGACTACCCGGTCAGCGGATACATCATTGTTAGGAAGGATGTTGTCTTTCAAGTAGTTCCGGATCTCCGATATCCATGCATAGGAACTAGCTTGAGCTTTTGAGTCTTGCGTGCTGGGTTGCTCGGAGCTCCCGGCAGCACCTACGACCCTTGATGGCTGCCATGGTAACAGGGCCATCGGGACCATCAACTTCAGGATGTTGATCTCGCCCCCTTCGCTCAGTTTGGCAGGCTGAGCTGTTGGCTTTGACAACCTCCGGACAAAAATTCCGTCAGGAGCCGGAGCTCCGGTTGACACCTTCGTCAAGAGTTCTTCAGCTTCAGCGTTATGGGCACACTGAACATGGTGGAGATCTAGGACTTCAAAGTCCTTCTGAAGCCTCTGGACTTCAAGGAGGTAAGCAGCTAGCTGGAGATTATTGCAGGAACATTCACCCTTCACCTGCTTAATGATGAGCTGGGAATCTCCCTTAACCAGCAGTTGCTTGACACCATATGACAGTGCCACCTTTAGTCTGTAGATGAGCTTTGTACTCTGCCATGTTGTTGGTCGCCTTGAAGTCAAGGTGTACCATGTATTTCACCTTCTCCCTGGTCGGTGCAAGGAGAAGGATTCCAGCTCCGGCCCCCTGCTTCTGCATGGAGCCGTCAAAGTAGAGGGTCCAGTGAGGCTCGGTGAAGGCTGGAGCTTGATGCTCCGTCTTCTGCTCACTGGGGCCCCCAGGGTTTGATGGAGAGGGAGTCCATTCTGCCACAAAATCTGCCAATGCTTGACTCTTGACTGCATGCCTTGAAATAAATTAAAGATCAAATTCAGCCAATTCTGCTGCCCACTTTGCAATATCCCCAGTTGAATTGGGATTATGCAAGATTGCTCGAAGTGGGTAAGAGGTCACCACTGAGACTTTGTGAGCTTGGAAGTAATGGCGAAGCTTCCTGGAGGCAATAAGAACTGCATAGAGCAGCTTATGCACCTCTAGGTATCGAGTCTTGGCATCATGTAGTACTTAACTAATGAAGTACACTGGGCGTTGAATGGTCCGGACCCTCCCGGGGGGGGGGGGGGGGGTCCGGAGCTTCCTCTTCACTGACCCGGATCCTCTCAGAGGAATCCGGATTTTCTTCGGGGACCAACGGGTCCTGGCTGGAGGAACCCGGGGCTTCTTCAGAAGCGACCTGGACCCTCCCGGAGGGGTCTGGGTCTCTTGAAGTGACTTCTTGTGGATTCGAGTCTGGGAGCTAGGACCTAGACTCGCTTTCAGGTACCTCCAGACCCTCCTGAAGGGGTCTGGATTCCTGAATATGAGGTAGCTCTGGTCTCTTCGCAACAAGAACCATACTGACGACTTCATCAGTTGCTGAAATGTAAAGCAACAAAGGCTCACCAGGGTTCAGAGCTACCTGAATTGGTAGGGTGGTGAGGAACTGCTTCAGCTCCTGGAATGCCTTCTCTGCTTCTTCGGACCATTTGAATGGTCCGGACTTCCTCAATAACTTGAAGAAGGGGAGTGCCCTTTCCGCCAGTCTTGAAATGAACCGGCTGAGGGCTGCTAGACATCCAGTTAACTTTTGGACGTCTTTGATGCGGGTTGGTGGCCGCATGTCTTCAATGGCCTCAATCTTCGCCGGATTAGCTTCTATGCCCCGGTGACTTACCAGGAAACCGAGAAGTTTTCCGGAGCTAACCCCGAAGACACACTTGTCTGGGTTTAGCTTTGTGCGGGTGGCCCGCAGCTTGTCGGAGACAGCCTGCAAGGTGTCAAGGAGTGACTCCTTGTCCCTGACCTTGACCACGATGTCATCGACGTACACTTCCACTATGTCTCTAATGAGTTCTTCAAAAGTTTTGTACATAGCTCATACAAAAGTTGAAACTTCATTCTTGAGACCAAAGGGCATGGCTGTATAACAGTACAATCCATCTACTGTGATGAATGAGGTATGCTCTTCATCTTCCCTAGACATCCTGATTTGATGATACCCGGAATATGCGTCTAGGAAACACAGTAATTCACACACAGAGGTGGAATCCACTATCTGATCTATTCAAGGTAGTGGGAATGGATCTTTTGGACATGCCTTATTTAGTGTGGTGTAGTCGATGCACATCCGAAGCTTCCCGTCGGCCTTGGGCACAACGATTGGGTTTGCCAGCCATTTTGGATGGAAGACTTCTCGGATGAATCCAGCTTGGAGTAACTTCTTCACTTCTTGTCGGATGAAGTTCTGTCGCTCTACGGATTGCTTCCGAGGCTTCTGATGCACAGGCCGGGCGTCGGGGTAGATCTTCAGATTGTGCTCAATCACTTCCCTGGGGATCCCAGGCATTTGTGACGGTTGCCAAGCAAACACATCGACGTTAGCCCGGAGGAAAGTGATGAGCGCGAGTTCCTATTTGTCGTTCAACCCCCCCCCCCCCCCCCCCCCCGATATACGGGTGGTCTGAGCGGCATCGGAACCAATTTTGACGACTTTGACGGGAATGTCGATGTCGTCGCTTGGCTGCACACGAGGTGCAGAAGTCGAGCCTCGTTGACGAATGCTCGGGGGCTTTGGAGCTTGCTCCTGCCTGGAGTCCTCCTCTTGCGCCGTGGTGAGTGCATGGAGTTCTTCCAGAGCAGTTACTCCGGCAGTACGATCTCCGCGGATCCGGAGAATGCCTATTGGTGTTGGCATCTTCAACACCAGACAACCATAATGAGCGGCTGCCATGAATTTGTACAAGGCAGGCCTACCCAAGATGGCATTGAAGGGTAAGTTGATCTGAGCGACGTCGAAGACCAACTTCTCGGTACGGTACTTCTCCCGTGTACCGAAGGTAATGGGGAGAGTAATAGCTCCGAGTGGGGTAATGGCCCCCGGACCTACTCCGGAGAAAGGTCGAGAGGGGTGGAGATCCGAAGGTCGGAGTTGAAGCTTAGTAAAAGCTTTGAAGCTTATGAGGTTAAGCCCCGAACCTCCGTCTACCATGACGTGGTGGAGCTGGATGTTGTTGATGGTAGGAGATACCATCAAAGGTAACTGACCTGCTCCAACCATGCTCCAAGGGCAGTCCGAAGCATCAAAAGTGATGGCTGTGTCCATCCACTTCCGATGAGGTTCCGGCCTGACTGTAGGAGCTACGTCAGCCATATCCCGACGCATAGTCTTGATGACGCGGCGGGAGGTGATGTCCCATGATCCACCAAAAATGTGGCTGCCCGTTTTGTGAATTGGGCACCACACCTTGGGCTTGCTACCGTCTTCAGAAGACGGTCGAGGTCGCTTTTCGGGGCGTGGCCCCCGGCCACCCGGAGTTGCAGCAGCTGCAACATTGGATGTACTGGCCGACGGCTTCTTCTTGCCGTTGGTCTTTTTCTTCTTCTTGCCGTTCCCGGAGGTAGCGGCTTCTTCTTTGGAGGATTTCTTGTGACCCTCTGGGGTTGGTTTGGAGTGCATCTCACGGCCCTCCGCAGCTCTGGCACATTTGTTAGCCAAGCTGAAGAGTTCCGTGACGCTGGTGATCTCCTTGATCGCCAGTTTCTCCAACATCTTCTTGTCCCGTACACCCTGTCTGAATGCTACAATGACAGAGGCGATAGAGATAGAAGGGATAGTGTTTTGTACCTGAGAGAACCTCTAGATGAATGATCGTAGGGATTCTCCCCCTTTTTGCACGACTGCAAAAAGGTCCAGTTCAGTGCCTGGTCGGGTGTATGAACACCCGAAATTGGCGGTGAACTGTCGGCACAACTCCTCCCAACTGTTGATAGAGTTGGGTGGAAGGCTCATAAACCAGGACCTGGCAGTCCCAGTTAAGGCCACTGGAAAATAATTGGCCATCACAGCCTCGTTTCCTCCAACTGCCAAGATTGCAGTGGAGTAGATCTGAAGAAATTCGTCAGGATTGACAGTCCTGTCGAATTTTTTCGGCAGGTGAGGCCGGAACTTCTGTGGCCACCTGACCATACGCAGATGTATGGCCAGAGCTGAATAGCCTCCTCCTACTCCTTCAGGAGCAGAAAGGTCCTGAGCTTCCCGTCTTTCACGAGCACGCTCAATATGGACTCGGCCATCTTGTTGGCGGTATCGGCGATCAAGCTCCGCCCGGAGGTCATGAGTTGAGAGCCTAGATACCGTGTGAGTGCGTCGTGCCCCGGAGGGCAATGACGTCACTTGTTGTGATGCAGCACGTCTCCTGCTATTGGAAACGTGCGGACCAAGTCTACCAGACAAAGTCCGCCGCAGCGTCGGGGCTCGTCCCGAAGGAGGAGGACCCTGGTTGCTGAGGCGTTCGGCTGCTGCTGCAACCAAATGTTCCACATCGGCCCTCCACTGTTCCAGTGCATCCCGGGATGCATCCGGAGGTGGTGGGCGTTGGAGAAGAGCACGCACTGCATGGAGCGCGTGTTCCGGGTTGTCATGATTTGCCGACGCAGTGATTGACGCCGGCGCACCATCGCGTTGCCCAGCTTGATTTGCTGGTGGAGACGGTGGTGGTGGGAGTGTGACTCCTGCTGGTACTGAGGCTCCTGCTGGTGGCTGCATATTGGAGGGATTGCCCCCAACATCTTGAGCAGCAGGTTGACCGTTGGATGATCCAGCAGCTGAGTTCACCATTCTCAAAATCTCAGGCCCCCCTACCTGGCGCACCAACTGTCGGTGGTTTGGAACCGGCAGATCTCCCGACACTACTAAAGTGCTAGAGGAGTTTGATGTTCGGTGTGGGCGCACGGAGATTCAAGAAGGTGAAGTGTAAATGACACAGGAGACACAAGAGTTTACGTGGTTCGGGCCGCCTGAGCGTAATACCCTACTCCACAGGATGTGTTGGTGTTGTATTGGATGTTGCAAGTGTGTCCGTGTGTCTGAACATCACTCGAGCGTGTCTCAACGTCTATCTCGCCCGTGTGTAAACATCGTTGTCCTGTCCTTTTATAGCATAAGGGCAGGCTGTTACAAATTAGCTTTGCCTGACATGTGGCCCCGACGTTTACTAGTGTTGATACCTCTTCAACACGTTTAATTGCCCTTAATGACCGTGTAATGGGCTTTGACAGCACCGTTACTGGTATTAAGGTCGTCCGATTAAGTGTCATTAATATGGTATTAATGACACTTAATCGGGTCTTGAAGTCCTCGATTCCCCTTTGAAGATCTAGAGCCGTTGCGGGGTCTTCTGGAGGTTAGAGGGGAAGATCCGACGATTGGACACATGGCAGTACAGGAGCACGCTGTGGAGAATAGATAGTTCCGGGGTTAGCCAACACGTGTCAGCACCGGAGCTTCCCTCGGTCTGGGGTTAGGTCCGGGGATGCCACTTCGGTACATAGTTCGGAGCTTCCACCCTTGCGGGCGGTAGCTCCGGTTTGATAGTACACGTGGCGACCCTGGGGCTAACCATGTTGGAGAAGCGGGTCCAGACATGTCTGACATGTGGGCCTCCGAAGGTCTTCAAATCAAGTGGGTGACTTTCCCTTGATATCTTTGCAATCCCAAGGGGTATATGGTACCCAGGGTACCGACAATACCTACTGTACATTTAGGCCCTGTCAAAATATTCAAATCTTAGGCTATAAATTTTTCTATGGCCTCATAATATTCCAAATATCACCCCTGAAGATTTTCATAATTTTTGTAGCTCATTTGCTATTTAATTCAGTGACTCCATTGAATTACATTCAAATTCAAATTTGAATATGAATTCCAGTTGAAACTTGTCCAAATTTGAAATCCAATTTCAGAATCTGACTATACACATTTGATTTGGCCTCTCCACAAAAATGTAGGATTTTTGGATCAAGTTTGGTAAGGGAATTAATGTTCCAGAGAGGATTGACTTGAAGGGTCATTGGGACCCACTAGTCATAGAGGCATTACCGTTAGTGCTCTGCCGTCGAAATCTTGTCGCCGCTCCACTCGACACACGCATGCAAAACTCCAGCGAGCTGCCTGCTTGCCTGCTCGGGGCGCGCACTAAAGCCGCAGCTGCCGCCACCGCCTCATGCCACTTCCCTCACTTCTCCGTTCCCTTTTCGTGTTTTCCCCTCTGCTCGTGCGACGCTGACCTCACCTCGGAAATCCGATGATAGCTTGCCATCTAGACAAGGATCGATTGTGAGTTCTTTAGCAAAGTTGTTCAGAACTTGCTTTCGCATCTTCTCAACCTTTTGGTTCGGTGTTTCCTCACCCGGTTGTGCGGTATTCCGCAGTTTTCTTACGATAGCGGAAGAAGCCCCAAGAACCGTCCCTCCTCCACCGTTGACAAGCCGGAGGAAGCCTCTACAGGCCTCGACTTCTATAATAGAAAGGTGTGTTATCGCACCTTATGCATGCTGACCATGTCTCAAGCAATTCCATACCTTGTAGTGTTCTTATTTCCATTTTCCCCCATGATAGTTCTTACCGAGGTCCATAGATCGTCGGTTTAATTCTGTTTCTTTGTGCAACTATTTTTCAATCAAATGGAGGATTATATTCTATACCTCCTAGCGCACCATCTCACCAAAAATAAAGGGAAGTCATCGAGAGACGAGGTCGAATTTCAAGTTTTCCCCGCCGCCAATAAAAATTTGTCAGTTCACCATCGAAGTCGACGTTGCCAGTGATTTCATTCCATTTGCACCCCATAGTTATCTTCCCCATGTTCCCAGGAATGTTCCCGACCTTTCCCCGAGCTTCTTGCACCATTCCCGAGCGATTACAACAATCGTCGAAACCCTAGCTCCGCTGCCGCCGTCGCGCCACCATCTCCGACCGTCGCCTCCACGATTGGACCCCACCATCATGTTGCATGGTCAATTTATGGTTAGGCTGTCAAGGCTAGGTCGGGATGAGGTCGATGCAACCGTTCCAGTGAGCTTGTCGGCGCTGCGACGCCGCGGCCGAGCGACGCGTCGGGAGGTAGACGAAGACCCCCTAGGTCCCGCTTGTCAGTGACTCTTCCTCTCGCGTGAGATCAGCTGTGGCTCGAATCTAATGCGGCTGCACGGGTTAACCCCGTGGCCCCCGGTGTGGCCCATATAAGATTGGCCCATTCAAATGAAGTGGGGCCAACTGCTTTATTTAAATTTTCCAGTTGGAAAATAATTCCAGGATTCAATCAAACTTCTAAAATTCATTACTCCTAGAGATTTGCTCAAAAAATTCCATATAAATTCTGGTAGACTCATATCAATCTCAACTTTTCAGTGGTGCAATTAGTTGGACATGAAACTCCAATAATTTTCATAATTAATTCCTTTGAACAAACTACTTGGGAAATTAATTACTCATATTCTCTTAATTGGAAAATTCCCAATTTTCGTCAAAACACTCTCCAAAATTTATTTGATATCCATTAAAAATTACAAGTTCATTGGGTTTCACGTGAATTTACATGCCTCTCTCTTTAAAGTCGGACTTGTCCGATGTTTGGCCAGACTTGTCTGATTTTCTCTCTGGACGACTTCGGACTAGTCCGGTCCTTTTCGGACTTGTCTGATATTTTGCGACTCCGAGTTGATCTTTTGTTTTACGACTTGTTTCTTGGGTTTCACGTGAAGTGGGCCTAGGGACGTCGTGCCTAACTCTTTTAGAGCCCATGTGGGACTCTAAACCGGCCTCTATTCATCTCAAACTCGTAATCCATCTAACCCTAGCCTCCACCTCTATATAAACAACCCCACCCCTTGGCTTGACATCTATTTGACACTTTTCCACCCCACCAAAACCCTAGTTCGTTGAGAGCCACCATCAAGGAGGGAGGAGGAGATCCCAAGCAAGAAGAAGAAGAGGAGGAAACGAAAGAGGATCAAGATCTCCATCAAGTTTTGTTCTTCATCACCAATTCATCTCCAAGTTCATCACCAACCCTAGATCGTCAAGATCCAAGTGTTATCTCCAAGTTTCTTGATTCATTGGAGTTCTAAACACCTGGTATACCTTATGTTCTCTTTTACTTATGTGAATTCAACCCCTAATCTCCAAATTTACGTCGATCTAGAAAACCCTAGTTTGCTAGTTCTGCGAAGTGCGGACTAGTCCGGTCTTCTGCAGACTAGTCCGATTTTCCTGGTTAAATTGCATCGGATTAATTCTAAAATTGATTTGAATCAACTCCAAACCTGTATAAACTTGTTAAAATCTATTAGAACTAGTTAGTGATCATTAAAAGCAATTTATTAACAAGTTCAACCTTGGATTTGCATCAATCATGCATATCATGTCATATTGAGTAATATTTGTGCACTCTTTGATTGTGTTTCTTGTCTTGTATGTTTATTGTGTGGATTAGACGGATTTGCGCTAGAGAGTGTCGTGGAGGATCTACAGCACTAAGAGTTTGAAGGCTTTGACCCTAATCAACCGCAAGAGCAAGGCAAGTGTCCTTGAAGCATATTGATCTTGTTTTGAAATAAATGTTTTGTTTGAAAATTGCATGCTTGTGTCAATTTGATGGGAAATCCTATGGTAGGGAGTTTACTAGTTTTGTTGACCACCCTTGTCACCTGGAATTATGGTAGGGACTTGGGAAGGGCTTTTTACCTTTTTGCTTTGCTTAATCAACTGGGATGGAAAAACAACTATACCACTCAATTTAATTATGCATGGATGGGATTATGGTTAACATGAACTGGTTAAATATGATATGGTAATGGGTGATCTAAGCAAGTTTGGTATGTGGATGGGTTGGATGTTATGGTGGTTTTGCTTGCTTTAGATCTAAGGACCCGTTCGTGGAGCGACCATCCAGGATTTACAGTGCCACCACGAGGCCATGTATGGGTGTGGCGTAGCTGATTAATTAGGGCTTTGCCAGTGCTATTTGGACCATTAAGGATGCTCGGAGAAGGGGTAGTCGGATTGGGTTTGTTGATGATTGGTGGGACTACCCTGGGATCCGAATGCCTCAAGAGGGGGCCCTTGGTTGAAGATGTGCTCAGTTGGAGGCATCGCCACCACTGAAACCTCAGTGGGGTCTAAATAGGCTAGTAATCCCTTTGTAAAGGCTATTTTGTGATCTCTTGGCCACACACCTACGGAAGTATGAGACGGCATAATTGAGATTCTATAGTCACCGAAAGGTGATGAAATCATAAACACGTGGGTAAAGCGGTACAACCTCTGCAGAGTGTGTCTAAAAACTATCATGATAGCCGTGCTCCCAGTTATGAGCAACCTGGACCCTCACATGATTAGAGAGAAATTGGGATTTGGGATGGTTATGGGTTGGTATTGGTTCTGGCTGGATAAAGATTAATTATGGTATTGAATATGGATATTGGTATATGATGATGGATATGGAATATGGACTGGTATTATGATAACTACATGGCTTATGATGGGTTTATTTCATATACATGTAATATATTGCTTTTCCAAATGTTTTAATGTACTTTTCAGCACTCAGCCATTATTATATTTGTCATTTGAATCAGCCACATGTCACACTTTTCACACTTGCTGAGTACGACATGTACTCACTCTTGCAATCCCCCCCTCAACAGTTGCAGGTCAGGATTGGGAGTTTAATGGTGACAATGCGGAGATCTAGGCTGTGTCTACCGTCAGCTTTGCCTGTGGTGTTATTGGAGTTGCGCTATCCCTTTTGCTTAGTTTGCTCAGTTTAGTTTATTTCCGCTACATTAGTTGAACTCGTCATTAATATTCACTAGAGCTTGTATTCGAGGATAATATGGTTTGTGTAATAAAATTTGGTTAATTAATCTTGTTTTGTGGTAATTTTTTGTGTACTCTTTTGTGATGCACTCGTGTATGTGTGTTGAAAGTCCTGGGCACACATATGCATTCACTTGGTTCATTTTCGGAACTGGGTGTCATAGATTGGTATCAGAGCCACATGTTGACCGTAGGACGCAGCCTAGATAGAATGGACACTTTAGAGCACATAGGAGCACTCAGGAATAGATGTGTTTCTGTTTGGTCTGTTGTTTGCTATATATTGTTTGCTTGTGTGCTTAATAGAGTATTTTGGGATGCTTTAGCATTGCAATGTCCACGTAGGCTAGTTAGTTGTCTAGTTTCATATCCCTTGATGCATATAGTTGGGGACGTTTTCTAATTCTAACCTATTGCTTTTCTTCAGATGGTGAGGACTTGCAACCAGAGGGATGCTAATGATGAGGAGGAGAATCATGGAGCACCTCAGAACAACAATGGACAAGGACTTGCCCAAGGAGCTATTAATATTGAGCAGCTATTGGCGATGAAGAACCAGCTCATGCAGACCATGATACAAACAATGGGACAACTGCAGGCTTGCAACATCAACAATCAGCCGAAGATGCCTCCACCGCCACCCCCACATCCTCATAACCGGTTGGGAGAGTTTATGAGGACTAGGCCGCCAACCTTTGCTCAAGCCGCTGACCCTATGGACGCGGATGATTGGCTCAAGTCCATGGAGATGAAACTTGCTATTGTCCAATGCAGTGACCGGGAGAAGGTCTTATATACTTCTCATCAACTAGTTGGAGCAGCTGCGGATTGGTGGGATTCATATTGCAATGCTCATGAGAATCAAGAGAGAATCACTTGGATGGAATTCAAGGAGAACTTCCATTCTCATCATGTGCCAGAAGGAGTTATGATTTTGAAGAGGCAAGAATTTGAGAACTTGAGGCAAGGAAGATCGAGCGTGGGTGAATATGTCAACAAGTTCACTCAACTCTCAAGGTATGCGCCTGAGGATCTAAGCTGGGACAGCCGGAAACAATACTTATTCATGAGGGGCTTGAACAATGATATTCAAGTGCAATTTCTCAACTGTGATTATGCGAATTTCTAGAAGCTTGTGGACAAAGCAATCATGGTTGAGAACAAGATCCGTGAGATGGAACAAGACAACAAGAGGAAGGCGTCATATCAAGGACAGCCGCAAGGAAGTAATGTGCGCCCTCGCTTCGCGCCGCCCAAAGCGCCTTATTTCAGCTCTTCTATTCCTGCTCAACGCCCTAGTTATGCATTGCCCCCAGCTCAGTTTGTGCAGCAGCGCCCTGTCATGCAAGCACCTACGCCTCCAATGCCTTATGCACCCCGTGCTAATTTTCCTGGTGCAAATGTTCAAAACCAAGCCTGTCCCAATAATTCTGGTGGAGTTAAGAAGTGCTATACTTGTGGAGAAGCTGGACACTTTGCGCATCAATGTCCTAAGTTAGGCCTTGGTCAAGGAAGCAATGCGCCGAGGCAAAACCCAAGACCCAATGGAGGACAACCACAAGGGAACCGTGGACAACAGAATTTTGCTCATGGCAACATGAACCATGTCTCTATGGAGGATGCTCAACAAGCGGATGACGTGGTCATTGATATGTTTCTCGCCAACTCCAACCCCGCGACTATGTTATTTGATTCTGGAGCATCGCATTCATTCACTGCATTGAAGTATGTTGCCAAGAATAGTTTTCCTATCTCTCATATGAAGTTTACTCTATTGGTTAAGTCTCCTGGAGGAGAGACGAGGACAAATATAGTATGTCCAAAAGTAAGCCTTAGAATAAGGGGGGTACACTTCTCTGCCAACCTCATTATTTTGGACTCTCAAGGATTGTACATTATACTTGGTATGGACTGGTTGAGGAAGCACAATGGAGTTATTGAGTGTGCCACGAAGACGGTGAAGTTGACTAATGAAGAAGGGATCACCGTAGAATTTGAAGCATCTCAAACTACACCGAAGCAATTGGAGCTGAATCATATGGACGGTGCCGCAATTGAGGAGATTCCGATGGTGTGTGAATTTTTGGATGTTTTTTCGGACGAGTTGCCAGGTAGGCCACCTGATCAAGACATTGAGTTTATTATTGAATTAATACCTGGAACTGCACCTATAACTAAGAGGCCATATAGGATGCCTCCTATGGAATTAGCAAAGCTCAAGAAGCAAATTCAAGAGCAACTAGAGAAGGGTTTTATTCGCTCAAGCTCTTCACCTTGGGGAGCACCCGTGTTGTTTGTGGACAAGAAGGATGGAACCCAAAGGATGTGTGTGGATTACTGAGTTCTCAACGAGGTAACAATCAAGAACAAGTACACCTTGCCACACATAGAGGACTTGTTTGATCAGATGAAGGGTGCTTGTGTCTTCTCTAAGATTGATTTGAGATCGGGATACTTTCAAATGAAGATTAGACCATCGGACATACCCAAAATAGCTTTTAGGACGTGATATGGATCTTATCAGTACATCGTGATGTCCTTTGGTTTGACAAATGCGCCTGCCTACTTTATGTACCTCATGAATAAGGTCTTCATGGAGTACTTGGACAGGTATGTTGTGGTGTTTATTGACGACATTATGATCTACTCGAAGGATGAGAAGGAACATGAGGAACACTTGAGGCTTACGCTGCAGAAATTGAGGGGGCATCAATTGTATGCCAAGTTCAACAAGTGTCAGTTTTGGTTGAAAGAGGTGTCATTTTTGGGTCATATCATCTCAGGAGGAGTACTGGTTGACCCCGGAAAAGTGGGAGACGTGTTAAAATGGGAGCCCCCGCAAAATGTAAAGGAAATAAGGAGTTTTCTTGGCATGGATGGATATTACCGTCGATTCATCAAGGACTTTTCCAAGATAGCCAAGCTGATGATGGAATTGCTAATGAAGGGACAGGCATTCCAATGGACTCAAGCCTGTCGAAACAGTTTTAGGAGTTGAAGAAGAGGTTGACAGCAGCCCCAATATTGGTACTGCCGGATGTAAGCAAGAGTTTTGACATATATTGCGATGCATCAAGACAAGGACTTGGATGTGTGCTTATGCAAGAAGGTCAAGTGGTCACCTATGCATCGAGACAATTGTAGAAACATGAGCAGAATTACCCAACGCACGATTTGGAACTTGCAGCCGTGGTACATGCATTAAAGATTTGGAGACACTATATCCTTGGACATAGGTGTGAAATTTATACGGATCACAAGAGTCTTAAGTATATTTTCACACAAATGGATCTGAATTTGAGGCAATGAAGATGGTTGGAGGTCATCAAAGATTATGATTTGGGGATCAACTATCATCCGGGAAAGGCCAACGTAGCGGCCGATGCTCTGAGTAGAAAAGGAGTAAGTCATCAACTCACAGTTCGAGAGTTACCATCCGAGTTATGTAAGGAGTTCGAACAGTTGAAC
This sequence comes from Tuctoria greenei, assembly GCA_036927565.1. Classification (NCBI taxonomy): domain Eukaryota; kingdom Viridiplantae; phylum Streptophyta; class Magnoliopsida; order Poales; family Poaceae; genus Tuctoria; species Tuctoria greenei. Next base: position 87,073,810 of record JAYESD010000008.1, read on the forward strand.
CATGGATTTCTGGATGATATGGGAATAATTAAGTTAAATCCAACCCTAGAGCAAGAAATTCGAGAAGCACAAACCACGGATGAGGAAATTCAGGAAATCAAGGAAAGGACCCAAGAGGGGAGAGAATTCAGATTTGATGAGGATGAACATGGTACCTTATGGCTGGGAAAAAGGATTGTCGTGCCTAATGTGAAGCATATTCGGGAGACGATATAAAAGAGGCACATGACTCACCTTACTCAATTCACCCCGGTTGTACAAAGATGTACAAAGACTTGAAGACTTGCTATTGGTGGGATAGCATGAAACAAGACATAGCTGAATATGTAGCGTTGTGTGATGTGTGCCAACGAGTCAAGGCGCAACATCAAAGGCCAGCTGGACTATTACAACCATTAAAGATCCCGAAATCAAAGTGGGAAGAAATTGGAATGGACGTCATAGTTGGTTTACCACGTACTCACTCCGGTTACGACTCAATTTGGGTAATTGTGGATCGGTTAACTAAGTCAGCCCACTTTATTCCCGTCAAGACCACCTATAATGGGGTGAAATTGGCGGAACTGTATATGGGAAGAATAGTATGTTTGCATGGAGTTCCGAAGAAGATAGTCTCGGATAGAGGTTCACAATTCACTTCCAGGTTTTGGCAAAAATTGCATGAATCTTTGGGAACAAGGTTGAAATTTAGTTCAGCATATCACCCTCAAACGGATGGACAAACCAAGAGGACCAATCAAATTATGGAGGACATGTTAAGAGCTTGTGCTTTAAAGCAAGGGAAAGGTTGGGACAAAAGCTTGCCATATGCAGAATTTTCATACAACAATAGTTACCAAGCAAGCTAGAAAATGTCACCATATGAAGCGCTTTATGGAAGGAAGTGTAGGACACCTTTATTCTGGAATGAGGCAGGAGAAACTCAAGTATTTGGTCCGGATGTGTTGCAAGAAGCCGAAAAGCAAGTCCAAATAATTCGTGAAAACTTGAGGGCTGCCCAATCAAGACAAAAAGGCTATGCGGGCAATAGGAGAAGGAAATTAGCCTTTGAAGTGGGAGATTTTGTTTACCTCAAGGTGTCACCAATGAGAGGTCATAAGAGGTTTAACATAAGAGGCAAGCTAGCACCTCATTATATTGGACCATTCAAGATTTTGGACAAAAAGAAGTAGCGTATAAGTTGGAGATGCCAGCTCATCTTTCGGACGTCCATGATGTCTTTCATGTTTCTCAGCTCAAGAAATGCTTGAGAGTACCGGAAGAACAAGTGGCAATGGAAGAATTGGAACTAGAGGAAGATTTAACTTATGCCGAGCAACTGGTTAAGATCTTGGAAACCAAGGAGAGAGTCACAAGGAACAAGGTGATCCAATGGTGTAAAGTTCAATGGAAGCACCACACGAAAAAAGAAGCAACGTGGAAATTGGAGGATGATCTCAAGAAGGAATTTCCTTGTCTCTTCTCTTCCGCATTGAATCTTGAGGGCGAGATTCATTTTAAGGGGGGTAGGTTTGTAACACCCTCATTTTCATGCAGCATGCCCTACTTACATTCATATACATGTTTAACATTAACCCACATCAAGAGGAACGAGTGTAAAAATGATTTGGAGCAAAACCGCACTTAAAATGCACGAAAGTGCAGACTAATCCAATTTTACTGAGGAATAGTTCGATTTCTCTCTAACTAAAAACACACTTGTCCGATGTTGTTGCGGACTAGTACGATTTTGCCTCTGGAAACTTTCGGACTTGTCCGATTTTGTGCGGACTAGTCCGATATTCCAAGAATCCTTGAAAATTTGCTAAGTCCCTAGACTTTTCTGGACTAGTCCGGTGTTCTAGTGGACTTGTCCGTTTTCCTCTCTGACTAAAGTCGGACTTGTCCAATTTTAGGCCAGACATGTCCGATTTTCTCTCTGGACATTTTTGGACTAGTCCGGTCCTTTTCGGACTTGTCCGATATTTTGCGACTCTGAGTTGATCTTTTGTTTTATGACTTGTTTCTTGGGTTTCACGTTAAGTGGGCCTAGGGACGTCATGCCTAACTCTTTTAGAGCCCATGTGGGACTCTAAACCGGCCTCTATTCATCTCAAACTCGAAATCCATCTAACCCTAGCCTCCACCTCTATATAAACAACCCCACCCCTTGGCTTGACATCTATTTGCCACTTTTCCATCCCACCAAAACCCTAGTTCGTGGAGAGTGACCATCAAGGAGGGAGGAGGAGATCCCAAGCACGAAGAAAAAGAGGAGGAAACGAAAGAGGATCAAGATCTCCATCATGTTTTGTTCTTCATCACCAATTCATCTCCAAGTTCATCACCAACCCTAGATCATCAAGATCCAAGCGTTACCTCCAAGTTTCTTAATTAATTGGAGTTCTAAACACCTGGTATACCTTCTATTCTCTTTTCCTTACGTGAATTCAACCCCTAATCTCCAAATTTACGTCGATCTAGAAAACCCTAGTTCGCTAGTTCTGCGAAGTGCGGACTAGTCCGGTCTTCTGCAGACTAGTCTGATTTTCCTGGTTAAATTGCATAGGATTAATTCTAAAATTGATTTGAATCAACTCCAAACCTGTATAAACTTGTTAAAATCTATTAGAACTAGTTAGTGATCATTAAAAGCAATCTATTAACAAGTTCTACCTTGCATTTGCATCAATCATGCATATCATGTCATATTGAGTAATATTTGTGCACTCTTTGATTGTGTTTCTTGTCTTGTATGTTTATTGTGCGGATTAGACTAATTTGCTCTTGAGAGTGCCGCAGAGGATCTACAGCGCCAAGAGTTTGAAGGCTTTGACCCTAATCAACCGCAAGAGCAAGGCAAGTGACCTTGAAGCATATTGATCCTGTTTTGAAATAAATGTTTTGTTTGGAAATTGCATGCTTGTGTAAATTTGATGGGAAATCCTATGGTAGGAAGTTTACTAGTTTTGTTGACCACCCTTGTCACCTGGAATTATCGTAGGGAGTCGGGAAGGACTTTTTACCTTTTTGCTTCGCTTAATCAACTGGGATGGGAAAACAACTGTACCACTCAATTTAATTATGCATGGATGGGATTATGGTTAACATGAACTGGTTAAATATGATATGGTAATGGGTGACCTAAGAAAGTTTGGTATGTGGATGGGTTGGATGTTATGGTGGCTTTGTTTGCTTTAGATCTAAGGACCGGTTCGTGGAGCGACCATCCAGGATTTATAGTGCCACCACGAGGCCTAGTATGGTTGCGGCGTAGCTGATTAATTAGGGCTTTGCCAGTGCTATTTGGACCATTAAGGATGCTCGGGGAAGGGGTAGTCGGATTGGGTTTGTTGATGATTGGTGGGACTACCCTGGGATCCGAATGGCTCAAGAGGGGGCCCTTGGTTGAAGATGTGCTCAGTTGGAGGAATCGCCACCGGTGAAACCTCAGTGGGGTCTAAATGGGCTAGTAATCCATTTGTAAAGGCTATTTTGTGATCTCTTGGCCACACACCTACGGAAGTGTGAGACATCATAATTGAGATTCTATAGTCATCGAAAGGTGATGAAATCATAAACATGTGGGTAAAGCGGTACAACCTCTGTAGAGTGTGTATAAAAACTACCATGATAGCCGCGCTCCCGGTTATGAGCAACCTGGACCCTCACATTATTAGAGGGAAATTGGGATTTGGGATGGTTATGGGTTGGTATTGGTTATGGCTGGATATGGATTAATTCTGGTATTGAATATGGATATTGGTATATGATGATGGATATGGAATATGGACTGGTATTATGATAATTACATGGCTTATGATGGGTTTATTTCATATGCATATAATATATTGCTTTTCCAAATGTTTTAATGTACTTTTCAGCACTCAGCCATTATTATATTCGCCGTTTGAATCAGCCACATGTCATACTTTCCACACTTGCTGAGTACGACATGTACTCACTCTTGCAACCCCCCCCCCCCCCCAGCAGTTGCAGGTCAGGATTGGGAGTTTATGGTGATAATGCGGAGATTTAGGCCGTGTCTACCGTCAGCTTTGCCTATGGTGTTATTGGAGCTGCGCTATCCCTTTTGCTTAGTTTGCTCAGTTTAGTTTATTTCCGCTGCATTAGTTGAACTCATCATTAATATTCACTAGAGATTGTATTCGAGGATAATATGGTTTGTGTAATAAAATTTGGTTAATTAATCTTGTTTTGTGGTAATTTTTTGTATACTCTTTTGTGATGCACTCGTGTATGTGTGTTGAACGTCCTGGGCACACATATGCGTTCACTTGGTTCATTTTCGGAACCGGGTGTCACACTGCTCCACGCTGTTCGTTAAGAAGAAGGATGAAACGTTGAGGTTATGTGTGGACTATCGTCCGCTAAATGCCGTAACTATCAAGAACAAGTATCCACTACCTCGCATCGACTTTCTCTTCGATCAATTAGTGGGTGCTAAGGTATTTTCCAAGATGGATCTTCAGTCTGGATATCATCAAATCAAAATTTGGACGAAAGATATACCAAAGACGGCATTGTCAACGCGATATGGACTATATGAATATCTCGTCATGTCATTTGGTCTCACCAACGCTCTGGCCCACTTTATGTACCTTACGAACTCGGTGTTCATGCCGGAGTTGGACAAGTTCGTCGTGGTCTTCATTGATGACATTTTGGTTTATTTCAAATCGGAGGAAGTACACGTCGAACACTTGCATATCGTACTCCAACGATTGCGAGACCATAAATTCTATGCAAAATTCAGAAACTGTGAATTTTGGATCAGTCAAGTGCCATTCTTGGGACACATTATTTCAGCTGAGGGCATTGTTGTGGACCCAAGTAAAATTGTTCAAATGCTGAAATGGCAATCTCCAAAGTCCGTACATGAAGTCCGAAGCTTCCTTGGTTTAGTGGGATATTATCAGAGGTTCATCCCGAGCTTCTCAAAAATTGCTAAACCAATGACAGAGCTATTGAAGAAAGGTACCATATATAATTGGAGTGAAGCATGTGAGAAGGCATTTCAAACATTGTTGAAGTATCTAACAACAGCCCCAGTTTTAGCTCAACCGGATACGACGAAACCGTTCGATGTTTATTGTGATGCATCCGGCATCGGTCTTGTCTGCGTTCTTATGCAAGAAGGACGTGTGGTCGCATATGGATCACGACAGCTCCGCAATCATGACTTGGAGCTCGCTGCCGTGGTGCTTGCTCTAAAAATGTGGAGGTATTATCTGCTTGGAAATTTGGTTCACCTCTACACCAACCACAAAAGTTTGAAGTATATCTTCACTCAGAAGGAACTGAACATGAAGCAACGAAGATGGCTTGAGTTGATCAAGGATTATCAGATTGAGATTCATTATCATACCGGCAAAGCTAATATGGTTGCCGATGCACTTAGTTGCAAATCTCATGTCAATAACTTGACCATCACACCTATGGAAGAGGATGAACTGAGTCTATACATGGTTCCATATAGAGCTTTATGCAATATTTCTCTCATTCCGACAATCCGGGATGATATTATTGAAGCTCAAAAGAAGGACAAGGGTATGTCTCACATACTCAAGAGAATGGACAGCGGTGACATGAAGTGTTTTAGAAAAGACGTGCAGGGCGCTCTATGGTTCAAGAATCGAATTATAGTGCCCCATGACATGGAACTTCAAAAGAAAATTTTGGACGAAGCTCATTTGTCCAAATATTCCACTCATCCGCGCAGTAATAAAATGTATCAAGACTAGAAGACTATGTTTTGGTGGACAAGAATGAAGCGTGAGATTGCTAAGTACGTATCCGAGTGTTAGACATGTCGGCGAGTGAAGGCCGACCACATGAGGAAAGCGGGACAGCTGCAACCACTGAATATTCCAGCATGGAAATGGGACGATGTGAGTATGGATTTTATCGTCGGATTGCCACTCACATTCTGGAAGCATGATTCAATTTGGGTGATAGTCGATCGACTAACCAAATCAGCACATTTCATTCAGGTAAATGTCGGATTCAATGCCAAGAAATATGCGGAGTTGTACATATCGAGAATCGTGTGCCTACATGGCATTCCTCGCACCATTATTTCAGATCGAGGCTCGCTGTTCGTTGCTCGTTTCTGGGAGCAGCTGCACGCCTTGTTGGGTACTAAACTGATTAGAAGCTCCGCCTATCACCCGCAGACCGATGGACAAACTGAGCAGGTGAATCAAGTACTTGAGGACATGTTGCGAGCGTGTGCCATCCACCACGGTAAAAATTAGGATGATCATTTTCCGTTGGCGGAATTCTCGTACAACAATGGTTATCAAGCGAGTATGAAGATGGCACTATATGAAGCCCTCTATGGCCGAAAATGTCGCACCCCGCTGAATTGGTGCGAGTCTGGTGAAAGAGTGACCTTCGGGATTGATCTTGTCAATGAAGCCGAGGAACAAGTTCGGATCATTCAAGCGAACTTGAGAGCGGCTCAATCTCGACAGAAGAATTATGCAGACAAGTGGCATCGCCCACTGCACTTCGATGTCGGGGATCACATGTACCTCCGCGTGTCTCTGATGAAAGGAATTCACTGGTTCGGAGTAAAAGGAAAGCTAGCTCCCCGGTTTATTGGCCCGTTTGCTATTACGGAGAAGTGCAGACCAGTGGCTTATAGATTGGAATTGCCGGCATCTCTTGCTGGAATCCACGACATTTTCCACATATCTCAGCTCCGGAAATATCTCAAGTTCACAGCTGCAGTCCACACGGATGAAATCGACGAGTTGCAACCGGATCTCACATACTCTGAACATCGGGTTCAGATTCTCGACCACAAGGCTCGAACAACGCGGAATCGCACGCTGTGGTTCTATAAAGTGTTATGGAGCAACCATAATGTTGATTCGGAATTCTTATCGTCTCATATCCGGTAATTTCTCTCCTACTTTCGTCTCTTCATTATAATCTCGGGACGAGATTGTTTCAAGGGGGGAGGAATGTAAGAGCCCTAATTTCAATAATATAATGTTCAGTTAGGACAAAATTTTTTGAATAATAAAAAAGCAATGAAAAGGAAATGAGAAAACAAATAAATACAAATTCCACATGAGGGAATTAAAAAAAATAAACTTAGCTACTGTTCAAATGAAGTTAACATGAAGATTTGAGTTGACAAATGGATTCCATGTTTCAAATAGCCTCCCTGCAAACTTTCATAATTTTTTATGCAAGTTTGCTATTTAATTCAATGGCTACATTGAACTCAACTCAAGTTCAAATTCAAGTTTGAAGTTAAATGAAACTTTGTCAAATCAACAATGGGATTTCAAAAGCAAATTCTATATGATTAATCCATCCATCCCACAAATATCTAGCAACTTTGGAATGAACTAGGTGGCAGAATTGATGGGGCAAGGATGAGGATGAGGTGGGACCCACTTGTCATCCAAAGCAAAGTGCTGTTTTTGTTCTCCAAGTGACACCACATGCCATGCAAAGTCTAGACAGCTGCTTGCACTATTGTGGCCTCCTCCTTATCTCCCCTCCATGGCCCTGAGCTGACCATTTCTTCACCCTTAAGTTTCCAGCACCATATTTGCTTCTCTCCCGATTCCTCCTCTGTCCAGCCGATTTGCAGCAATGGTACTCCGTGTTGAGCACTTTTCTTTGCCTCTATTCACTCCCCAATCTCTTGCGCAGCTTTGTGATCAAGTTGTTGCACAGCTAGGCCATTCCAGAAGCTGTTAACTTCGAAACCGAGGCCGCCAGGAATCTCCCCTGTTTTGCCGCGCCTCTGCTCATCGTCAACCCGGCGATACAGACATCATCTCGCCTCGTTCCTAGAAGCAAAAAGGTTCGCCTACTCATATTCTAGCTGCTCTTAAAATTTGAGCCCATGCCATGTCTCCTAGCCCCCGTATTTCCTTTTCAACGATTAACTTCGGTTATGAGTAGAGTTGCTTCGCGCGCGAAATCCTTTTAGGTGGCGGCGTCATGTTCTCCATCGGATTTTAGGTGGGGGCGGCGAGTTTGGAGGTCCGGTGTGCCCTGGAACGGCCGCCGGTGAGTGGCCGCCGTCGCACGCCGCCGTGCGCCACGCCCGAGCGCCGCTGTCGCGAGGTTGACGACGGCCAGTGGAGCCCGGCCGTCCGCCTAACGAGCACGCGCCCTGGATCTGCTGCGGCCCATGGATCACGTGTGGCTACATCCTTTAATTCCGTGGCCCCTTGTGGCTTCAACCCTATTGGCCCATTTTAAACCTGTGGGCCCAGCCATTTATTCAAATATTTTCAATTGGAATTTTATTCCAGATTTGGTCCCAACTTTGAAAATCCATAGATCCTAAAAGACTTGTCAAAAATTCCCAAATAAATTTTGTTTGAATCAGGATGTTCTATACATTCAATTGGCGCACTTGGATCTGTATGAATGTCCATAGGAATTTCTACATAATTCAAATAAAAAAAATACTTATAGAATTAATTCCTATAGTTCTGCTCTTTGGAAAATTACCAAAACTTTCCATAACCTTCAATTGAAAATTATTTAATATCAATAAAAACTTCAGGGTCATTAGAATTCATTTACATGGTATGATCACCTGTGTATCTTCTATGCACATAAAAATAGCCAAATTCATTTAGAATTTGTACAGAAAGGTGTGCAGGTTTCTAAATTGAATATCTCTCAGTAGAAAGCTTCAAAAATTGTCAAAATAACTTTTTTGGTTTGCTATTTATCCACACTGACCATAACTACATTCCAATCCTCATTAAAATCCCTAGATTTTCCTGTAGAGCCCTTTAAAGCAAAATCATGTTTGATTTTTATATGATGATTCACTTCATAGAAAAATCTGAAATTTTGCCAAGATGTTCTTTTGTAAGTTTGTGAACTCTTGTAGAAATTTAAGCTTCATTGGACTTCATTAACCTAGTTCAATCTGGAGATTTTCCTAAATGGTCATAGAATGCCCAAAAACGACAGAAACATTTCAGAAATTTGTCCAAACTTCTAAATTCAATATCTCACAGTAGAAAGCTTAGAAAATTGTGAAACCAATTTTTTTGAGTCCCCCTTGACCTTCTATAAACAGAAAACAAACTTTTAGCCATGTTAAAGTTCCATATTGCCCATGAAAATTCGGGGAAAGGTTTTTATACATTGAATTTTATACAACAGATACTTCCATGAACTTAGCCCAAATTTGGCCAGAACCTCAACCATAGTGCCTAGTGTCTTCTTTATAATTTTCGGAACCACTGGACATCATTTAATATACTGAACTGTCTTTCCTTTGAGCTATGTTATAATCCCAATATTGAATCACTTGCATTTTTCTTTGCATATCGAATAGTTGCCGAGCTCGAAGAGACCCCGGAGCCACCGGAAGTCATCAACCCAGAGACTAACTTTAATCCCTTCTCGCAGCCAGGCAAGCCCCGGTTTGCATTTAACAGCGTTTTAAATTTTATTTGTATCACACTATATGGTTTAGGATGTATGTGCATTAAGTCTAGGATTTTCTTGGAGTTTTCCACATGCATGACCAGAGAACCCATGAGAGAAAGGTATATGGTTAAGTCCTCGATGTGTTCATACTATGCTTAATGTTATAGTTGCTTCGGTAGAAGTCGAGTTGTTGGAATCTACTCGCGAGTTCAGGAATTGGGTTCACACGGGATTGGTCGAACGAGAGATTCACCATTTGATTAAATATGAGACCGAACATGGATTAAGAGAAGCAGGACATAGGGTCATGTGAGCTGTAGTTGTGCTTGTGTCGGTCAAGGACCGATCCGTGAGCGGCCCTGTTGAGCAAGTTTGAATGTACCGAAGGCATACTGATGAGGACATCACAACAGCGGAGACACACATCGAACTGCAAGGACCAATCACAAGAGCACGAGCACGATTAATAAATCAGCAGGTGAATTCGTTCCTAACTTCCTTTGCATGTGAGTTTGAGAATAGATTGCTATGTGATGATTTATTTATTATTAGGAACAATGGAGAAGATCAACAAATGAAGGGAAGCGGCCTAGGAAACATGGAGAACCTCCTGGGACGTCCACAAGTTGATGGAATCAGTTTACAACTCGGACTTGAGTTCAACTCGGAGTCCAGGAGCAGTCCACCTTAAAACGGACGCCCAGGATGCATACAGACTCCGTTTTCGACGTTCCACATATGCACGGAAAGTGGAGAAGATAAAATTTCCAATGGCTCTGGTCCGACCTCAAAATTCCTCCGAGGTCGTGGGAATCGTCGAAAACAAGTCGATTCCAGAATTCTGTCCGGTGCTGCGCCACCAAATCGGGCCTTTGGGCCTTGTATCCTGTATGAGTCCATTAGGGACGCATCTAATCGTGTGTTGGCCGAACCCTAGCCTTTAAATACTGCATACGCCGGTCATATTCTGTGGGTTTTGCTTAGAATAACAATTTCGCCGTTTTACGGTTTGTGAGACCCCAACTTCTCAATTTTAGATCGTGTCCTCTACGTTCTTGCTTGTGTTCTCGGTTCACTTGCAGGGATTAGCCTTCTTGGTGAGGTCTACACCAGAGCACACACTTGACCTCGATCTTGTAGGTTTAGGCTCGATCTTCCAAAAGGTAAGTCGATTGGGGTGGAGAACTCGACGTTGATGATCCGTGGCACTCGAGGAGTTCTAATACCCCTGCAATCACTACACCACTGCTCCGTTGGTTATCAACCATGCGGCACACGCTTGACCTCGCCAAGAAGGCTAATCCCTGCAAGTGAACCGAGAACGAACACAAGCAAGAACGTAGAGGACACTATCTGAAATTGAGAAGTTGGGGTCTCACAAACAGTATAACGGCGAAATTGTTATTCTAAGCAAAATACACCGAATATAACCGGTGGCCGCAGTATTTAAAGGCTAGGGTTCGGCCAACACACGATTAGACACATCCCTAATGGACTCATACGGGATACAAGGCCCAAAGGCCTGATTCGGTGGCGCAACACCGGACAGAATTCTGGACTCGACTTGTTTCGACGATTCCCAATGACTCCGAAGGTATTTTGAGGTGGGACCAGAGCCATTGGAAAGCTATCTTCTCCTCTTTCCGTGCATATATGGAACGTCGAAAATGGAGTCCGTATGCATGTTGGGTGTCCGTTTTAAGGTGGACTGCTCCTGGACTCCGAGTTGAACTCAAGTCCGAGTAGTAAACTATTTCCATCAACTTGTGGACGTCCCAACAGGTTCTCCGTGTTCCCCAAGCCTCTTCCCTTCACTTGTTGATTTTCTCCATTGTTCCTAATAATAATTAAATCATCACATAGCAATCTATTCTCAAACTCACATGCAAAGGAAGTTAGGAACGAATTCACATGCTGATTTATTAACCATGCTCGTGCTCTTGTGATTAGTCCTTGCAGTTCGATGTGCGTCTCCGCTGTTGTGATGTCCTCATCACATACTGGATACATGGGACCCAGTAAACCGATGTAACTTGTCCACCTTAGCGTTGAGGCATACCCTACCACCTTATAGGTGTGGGTTGAGAGCAGCAAGGTGTAAACCTGCTAGCGGGTACGTTGTACTCCGTGTGGGAGCCTCCTGCTCGTAGAGGTGGGACCTCTTCGGCGTGTAGGAAGCAGGTGAAAGGTTGTTGCATACAACATGAGTGGAGTGTGCCGTTGCAGCTCCGGTGTGGGTGTATTTGTCGTGCTATTCGGGTATCCTTGCAGGTGTATATCGATTCGAGTTGCCGTCCCTCGCGGTTATTGAGTACCGCTTGTTCGTTGAGTCGTGACGTAGTTAATTATTTGGAGCTGAATATTATTGAATCATGCTATATGGATTAATCATGTATTGATGCTTGTATGTTTAGATCATGTTGTTCACTAGATTTCAGATTCACAAAGCCTTATTTTGCTGCTAAAAGCTGAAAGTAAGGACTAACATTTAGGCGAGTCTTTTATTGCAAACTGACGTCCTATCTTATGTATATCTTGCATATAGAGTTCCATGCTTAATGGAGACGGTTAAGTCTTGCTGAGCCTTCGTGCTCACGGTTGCTATTTTAAGTTTTTGCTGCAGATGATGACGTATATGATGAAGGGTTCGCCGGTGAGGCGTTGCCCCCGTCGGGGTACAAGGCCGAGTGGGAACCGTGCACGCCGTGTTGCTTTCTGTGTGCTGCCAGTGTGATTCCGTTCTAGGGCTGAACGGAATGACTTTTGCATAGCTTAGGCTTGAGTGTCGAGATCTATGAACTTATCTTCCGCTGTAGTGTATTTAAATGTATATTATTTGTAAAAGACAAAGCTTGTATAATACTATGTTGTTTTATGTAATACGATGTATCTTTTTCTATGTGCTGTTGGGTGCTGCATCGCACGACACCACCCAATTGCGATTCCTGGAATGTGTGGACTCCAGTCCCCACAGAGATGAGCGTGATTCGTCTGCTCGGCCTCGTTCTCCAAACGATATCATGCCTAAAAAAAGAAATATACAAGTAAATGTATGTATCTTATGTTAGATTTGTATTACATAAGTATTGTTCATACATACCATGAAGTCCTGCCAAACAGCCTCCTGGTGGTTGCCGTGAAGAACATCCTGGACCCTATAGTAGTCATCCCAAGACGTGGCAGCGCATCCATTCATTACACCGGGGTAGTGCAAATGGACTAGACAGCCCAAAACACCATTCACCAGCGTGTGGCGTCCCTGTCCGGTGAGCGAAGCATCCTCCCAAGTCCTGATACATTATTCTAAATTAGTATATATATAGGTATAAAAGTATCTAATTGAATTCTTAGAGATTTACTTACCTATCACCAATCGGACGAATAACGATATGATCATTTGGGTTTGCAGTAGCCGAAGGAGGATCCACTACGTGGCTCGTCCTAGTCCGCCGCTGTGGAACCGCCTCCAAATCAAGAACCGGCTCCAAAGTTTGGGGTAGCTAAAAATTTCTTGTTGATGACGGTGTAGTACCATCGTCGACAAGCCACTATTGACGACGATGTAATTGGACCGTCGTCTATTACGACTCGGGTGGGCCCGGTTTCGGCCCATATTGACGATGGGCCTTAATTGACGAAGGTCGTCCTTTTTTTAAGTAATTGACGACGGTACTAGGTCAGCCGTCGTCAATTATGAGCTAATTGACGAAGGTTAGATTTAGCCATCATCAATTATTTAAAAGATGTCGGCCCCTTCGTCTATTATTTTGACCGTCGTCTATTGTCGCGATTCCTGTAGTGGTGGCAACCTTTATAGGACACCTAAATGTTGAAACTGTAACGGGCAGGAGGTCCCTGCATGGAGCGAATAGTAACATTGTTGCCCGCCAGCAGATTTACACCTTGCTGTCCTACACCGACTCCTATGAAATGGTAGGGTAAGCCTCAACATCCAAGTTAACAAGTTACATCGGTTTACTGAGGCCTATATATCCAGTATCGCCAGTATAGTTCAAACATGATCAGCGAAACTGCACACAGATCGGTCGTCAATCAACACAAGCATCACTATGCACATGAGACCACGTATCGCTGCTTCCTACGCTGCTGGACAATCTCATATTCATTTCCATAAACCATTCTCGACATAAACCAATCCCGTGTGACGGTAATGCTATATCGCGAGTATATTCCGACTACTCGACTTCTACCGGATTCTATATAACATTAGCATGTCAATTCTACACGTCGAGCTGAAAACCTACCCAAACACTACATGTGATCGTGGGTCATGCATTTGGAGTATCAATACACCTTAGACATAATGCAATTCAAACTTAGACTTCAGAGTGATACAAATTAAAACTTTGCAATGGATCAAATGCAAACTAGGGCTTGCCTGGTTGTGACTCAAACTGGAAGTTATCTTCTTGGAGGATGTTGTCAAGTTCTTCTGGGCCCTCCTCGAGCTTGGTCACTATATGATATGTAAGACATTATGTGCATAAGTGACATTGCAACTATATGAATCAACTTTTATAGAAAATATCCGGTAATAAATGACTTTAATTGGTCTTGGGATTTTTATAGTGGCTACTAGGTACTATACCAAGGATCTGGGACAAGAATTGCCGATGTTCAAGAAAGCCTGCTATCTCTAAAATTCCAACAAATAAATGGATTCTCTGAATTTTGGTATTTAATCTGGAGCTTTGACATGACTAACAGTGAAGGATATGGTTATAGGAGGTCTCACTGTTTCTAGCAAACAAACATCATAATTTTCTGAGCTTCCTATTTGGAGATATTGAATTTACAAATTTGGAATAAATTCTGGAATAGTTTGTGTTGATTTTTGGATTTTCAAATAACATAGAGAAATGGAACACTAATTCACCTAGCAAACTAAGTCCAATGAACTCGAAATATTTATTGGAGATCAATTAAATTTGAATGAGGGTGTTGACCAAAATTGGAAATTTTCCAATTAGGAGAACATGAGTAATTAATTTTTTGAATGTGGCCTAGAGGGGGGTGAATAGGCTTTTTTGCAAATTGTCGGATCCTGCAACACTTAACAACCAGTTCAGTACGAGAGATATCGGACTAGTTCGATAAAGTGTGGACTAGTACGATGTTCACGGACTAAGTTGGTTGAGCTTGATCGATTAGATTGATTCTTTTATGTATGCAGCGGAAATATAGAATCAAATAAAGGTTTCAATGTTATATGCTAGATTGTATCACAATTAAATCTTATGTTTAACAATTCAACGTGAGATAAGCAATGATTATGAAACCCTAGGTTATATTGATGAACAAGAACGATGAACAACAAAAACACAAGACACAAGGGTTTATCCCGTGGTTCGGCTCCCACAAAAGCAACCTACATCCACGTTGAGGAGTCCACAAAAGGACCGGGTCTTCTCCAACCCTATCCTTGTTGGATCGCCATGAAGGCCAATCCTCTTCCACTAATCACAAAGGGGTGAATAACTGAATTCAAAGGGGCCTTCTCACATGTTGAGAGCTCCCTTGGATTACAACATGAAATACCACCAAAACGCACTCAAAAGATTACAATTAAATCGTAGGAGTGTGTTAGAGAATCAAACCAAGAGCTCAATATGGTGTTGAACGTATCTCTCCAATGATCTAGAGTGAATCCTCAAAGGATTGATCGTTGTTGCACTTAATTTCGTGGAGAGATGTGGTTTTTGAGGCTCTTGGGAGGTGTGAGGGCGCTAGGGTTCGAGAGGGATCGAAAAATATGGTCGTACAACTCTATTTATATGGGTTTCTAAAAGTGACCGTTATGGTTCAGAAAGTTCGGACTAGTCCGTGGTGGTCACCGGACTAGTCCGATGTGCTAAGTGTAGCAAACCCTAAGTGTCCCAAAATATCAGACTAGTCCAGCTAGGAGCGGACTTGTCCGATTTCGCTACTGGAAATCTTCGGACTAGTCCGATAGACATCATACTTGTCCGGATATGTGAAACCCTAAGTGTATAGGATGACAAGTCCGTACTTGGAGGACTTGTCCAATTCAGATGAGAGGGTTTTTTGGACTAGTCCGTGCAAACATCGGACTTGTCGGATTTGAATCAGAAAGAATATTGGACTAGTCCGGATGTGATCGGACTTGTCCGATTTTGTGTGACTTGTGAAGTGTTTTGAGGACTAGTCTGCACTAGGGAGGACTAGTCCGATTCTGGTCAGAAAGGATATCGGACTAGTCTGATGGATATCGGACTTGTCCGATTTTGTGCAGAAAGGATATCGGACTAGTCGGTGTCTGTCGAACTAGTCCGGTCCTGTGTAACTTTGTGCAATGTGTGTGTTTAAATGTGGTTGAGCTCTTGGGATGTGCTTCCTTAACACACTCCATACACAATAATCTACTACTCTGCTTCCTTGAGCTCATTTCCACTTTGCTCCTCATTCTTCCTTCTTTTTGGTACTTTTCTCATTTTTCTATCATAAGCCTACAATCATCTCAACAAAGAGGTTAGGATCCCAATTGCTTGTCATAAATCATCCAAAACTCACAAGGGAGTCCTAGATGCACTTTCAATCTCCCCCTTTTTTGTGATTGATGACAACCAATTGAGATTTCACACAATGTGATAAAAATGGAGATTTTCATAAAGTATGCACATATGAATCCAAAATACATCAAGCAGTGAAAAGTATTATCCATATGTGCATTCTTTATGGTGGGCTGCATAACTAAGTACACTGAAACATTGATAATGATATAATTGACATTAATTACCAAATAGCAAGCATATATGACATTCTAGAGCAAAATCACAGTTTTTATAAATACTACTCAAAGGATTAACTCATTGCATCACAGAACCATAATTAACATAAGATCATTGTGAACATAAGATCATTGTGAAAACATTACAGGCCACAAAAGAGGTAAAAAGAAAAACATAGAACTCTCTCCTCGCAAACTACAGCTAAGACTAAGAATCCCCCTCAATCTCTCCCCCTTTGGCATCAAGACACCAAAAAGAAGGTGAGAAGGATCCTAGGGTCTTCACTCTTCGCTGTCGGTCCTCTCATCATCGTCTTCATCATCTTCATCTTCAGCTTGATGAGGAGGAGGAGGAGGAGGTGCGGAGGTACTCGAGCCCCCAACACCAAAGTTGGCAAGCTCGGAGGGGGTCAAGGGCCCAAGCTCAGTGAAGTTCGGGTCAGAGTCCTCAGAAATCACTGGAGATCCAATGGGGTCAATCACCAGCTTCTGGCAAATTTGCTTCACATTTGCCTTGATGTATTTCATGTCCTCCTTTCTTTTCTGATTGAGCTTGTGAGCCTTCACTTCGGTCTTCTTGCAGGAGGCAAAGATTGCAGCCAGGTACTTGAGAATTCCACTAGTTGAACCTTTTTGAGGGGCTGCCCTACCAGCAGGGGCAACACTTGCATCTTCTCTTGTTTTTGCTGGTGCCTCAGGGCTGGAGGCCGGCGAGGGAGCAGCCTGGACATTTACTTGTTGAGGCTTCAGAGGCCTCAAAGGTGTGTGCTCCACATCTTTGACAAACTCAATCCTTGTGACTTTCTCAATCATGAACATGAGATAAGGGGCATAGCCACGGGATCCGTTATGAGTGCAGGATATGTTCACCATGTCATTCCAAATGTATTCCGCCACATCAAATGGGCGGTTTTTGCTTATGACCCTCATCAGAGTTCGGAGGTATCCTTGCACACTCCCTGCATCCCCATCCTTAGGGGCTATTGTCTTCCTCAGGACTCTGTTTAGCACCACAAAGAATGGCTTCATGTTCATTGTGGAAGGAGGGATGAACTTTGAGTTGGGCTCATAGATAAACTTCATCTTTTCCTTCTCGATGACACCAACGTTGTGAATAATCACATTGTCATTGCTTGAGGTTTCAATATGCAACATCCTTGCAAATTCTTCATATGTGATAGTGTACTTGGATCCATGAGTCATCCAAGTCACTCTCTCTTCTTCATTGCTTGCAAAGTAACAAGTAGCATAGAACTGAGCCACCACTTCATCATTCTAATTGTACTTGAAGGCAAAGAGGTCCTTCAAGCCATGTCTTTCAGCTGCTGCAATCACTTCATCAAATGCAGAGCATCTCTTCTTCTCAAGATGTGCCCAGTCAATCCACTGACTACGCACCACCGGTGTCTTCATCTGCAGGTAAACAACCCTATAATAGTCAGCATGAAAATTGCTCCAGAATCTTCCATCTGCAGCTTGCTTTGTATGACTGTAGCAATCCACACTGCGGATCTTGGCCGCTGAGTCACTGCCCTTTCCATTAAACTTCTCTTCAGTGGAGTCCCGGGCCCCTTCCCTCGAAGCATGTAGCTTCAATGGGCCAACTGGACCCGTAGTAATCCCTTTGCCCTTGCCCTTTGCTTGGCGAGGGACACTCGATGATGCAGCTACCTTGGACATTGGCTTCTTAGCCAACACTACCCTTCGAGCCTGTGGAGGAGACTGAGCTGGCTCGGACGATCTTTCTTGGCGCTTCTTGCCAAGACCCGTCGAGGTCCGAGGTGCCACCTCAAGGTCAATCTCCGCCTCAAAATCGAAAACTTCATCGTTTGAGCTCGACATGACCTGAGAATGAGTGGCTTGATTGAGAATGAATGGTACAAGGCATAGGTATGAAAGTATAGCAAGTACTTGCATTGAGGAATTGAAAAGTTAGGTTTTGAGTTCAGAAAAGTCAGACTTGTCCGGTGTCCAGGCACGGACTAGTCCGGGATATCGGACTTGTCCGTGCATGTACCAGACTAGTCCGGTATTCAAACTCAAAAACCTAGGAAACTAGACAAATGGAGATTCTTAATGCATAGTAGGCTTAGAATAAAAGTAATACATCAAGGAGTCATGTATATAGTGAAATATGCTAGGCTATTTGATCAACAATGAAGGAATTTGGGATTTCTAGGGTTAGGGTGAAAGATTACCGAAGAAATCGACTGGAGCTTGAAGAAGAGGACGTTGAAGGCCGGACTAGTCCAAGAGCTTCAGTCCTGATGCAATGTCGATCAAATCCCACCCAAACTTGCAAAGTTTTGATGGAGAAATCAAGAAATCGCCTTGGGGGCTCGAGCATGAAGAGAGAGAGCGCGTGAGGCAAGAGTGGAGGTGAGGAATTTAGGGTTTAGCTGCGGCTAGGGTTATGGACACGAAAAATCGGACAAGTCCGGAGATGACCGGACTAGTACGAACTTTCCAGGGGATATATCGGACTAGTCTGTTGTCTACCGGACTAGTACAACCTAACCGGCACTCTACAGACTAGTCTGCATGGGCGGACTAGTCCGGGCAACCACAGACTAGTCCGTGCTCACCAGACAAGAATTTTTAGCCCATTCATATATATTTGAAGGTACATATTTAGAGAAAAGAGAGGCAAAACACATCAAATAATCTTGATGAATATGATCAGTAAGCATACAACAATCAAGCAATGATCATAATTCACCAAGATCTAGTAATTGACATAGTTTTTCTGAGAAAAATGAGAGAGATGATTTTCACAATCCAATCAACTTACTTGAAGAATTCATACAGGTATGCAACATTTCAAGCCACACTCCGAGCATCAAGGATATTTTGTTCATTTCGGAGTTCACAAAAACTTTTTTCATCAAGTGGCTAGGTGAATATGTCGCCCAATTGCTTTTGAGTGTTGACATGTTAAATGGCTATGTCTCCTTTCATGGCATGATCTCTCAAAAAGTGATGTCTTATGTCTATGTGTTTAGTTCTAGAGTGCTCAACTGGGTTGTGGGCAATTTTAATGGCACTCTCATTGTCACAAAGGAGTGGAATATTGTTCATATTGTAACCATAGTCCCTTAGAGTTTGTCGCATCCAAAGGAGTTGATCACAACAACTCCCGGCTGCAACATACTCCGCTTCGGCTGTGGATAAGGCAATGGAATTTTGTTTCTTGGAGGACCAAGAAACTAAGGATCTCCCTAGGAATTGGCATGTACCGGAAGTGCTTTTTCTATCTACTTTGCACCCGGCATAATCGGCATCAGAATAACCGATGAGATTAAATTTTGATCATTTTGGGTACCAAAGGCCAAGGTTGGGTGTATGAACTAAATATCTCAAGATCCTTTTTACGGCTGTCAAGTGACATTCCTTAGGATTGGCTTGAAATCTTGCACACAAACATACACTCAACATAATATCTATCCTAGATGCACATAAATAGAGTAAAGATCCAATCATGGAGCGATATACCTTTTGGTCGACGTTAGGTCCATCTTCATTGAGATCCAAGTGGCCATTTGTTGCCATAGGGGCCTTTATGGGCTTTGCCTTGTCCATACCAAACTTTAAGTATGTCCTGCGTGTACTTGGTTTGACTTAGGAATGTCCCTTCCT
This sequence comes from Tuctoria greenei, assembly GCA_036927565.1. Taxonomy (NCBI): domain Eukaryota; kingdom Viridiplantae; phylum Streptophyta; class Magnoliopsida; order Poales; family Poaceae; genus Tuctoria; species Tuctoria greenei. Next base: position 87,093,641 of record JAYESD010000008.1, read on the forward strand.
TTTGTTGCCGCACTTGGAATCCCAAGAAGTACTTTAACTCTCCCATCATTGACATTTCAAACCTTTCTGTCATGATTTTACTAAATTCTTCACAAAAAGATTGGTTAGTTGACCCAAAGATTATATCGTCAACATAAATTTGACAAATAAAAAGATCATAATCAAAATTCATTGTAAACAGTGTATAGTCTACTTTGCCAATCTTAAAGCCATTTTCAATTAAGAAATCTCTAAGACACTCATACCAAGCTCTACGAGCTTGTTTGAGGCCGTAGAGAGCCTTACGCAATTTAAACACGTGGTCGGGGAACTCTTCATCTTCAAATCCGGGTGGTTGCTCCACGTACACCTCTTCCTTGATTGGTTCGTTGAGGAAGGCGCTTTTCACATCCATTTGCTACAGCTTGAAATCATGGTGAGTAGCATATGCAAGTAATATTCTAATAGATTCAAGCCTAGCTACTTGAGCAAAAGTTTCATCAAAATCCAAACCTTCGACTTGTGAGTACCCTTTGGCCACAAGTCGTGCCTTGTTCCTTGTCACCACCCCGTGTTCATCTTGTTTGTTGCGGAAGACCCACTTGGTGCCGAAAATGTTTGCATTGGGTCGTGCCACAAGTTCCCACACTTCGTTCCGCTTGAAGTTGTTCAATTCTTCTTGCATTGGCACCACCCAGTCCGGATCTTTCAATGCATCTTCAACCCTGCGTGGTTCCAAAAGGATACAAACAAAGAGTGTTCACAAAAGTTAGCTATGCGAGATCTAGTAGTTACTCCCTTTTGGATGTCATCGATGATGTTGTCGATTGGGTGATCCCTTTGGACGCATTCATGTACTCTTGGGTGTGGCACTTGTGGAGTTGTATCTTCATGGTAATCTTCTTCTCCCCCTAAGTCATTGCCTTCGTTGACTTGTTGATTATCTTCGTATCCTTGTAGTTAATCTTGTGTTGATGCTCCCCCTTGATTGTTGATCTCCTCTTGTGGTTCATCTTCTTCATGTACATGTGGAGGTGGCTCTTGTGGTCGAACCTCACCTAGAGCCATTCTTTTCAATGCTTGACAAGGCGCTTCTTCTTTACCTAGTTCACATGGATCAAGTTGCTCCTTTTGGGAGCCATTAGTCTCATCGAACACTACATCACATGATACTTCAACAAGTACGGAGGTCTTGTTGAAAACGCGATAGGCGTAAGTGTTCGAATCATAACCAAGCAAGAAACCTTCATCGGACTTCGAAGCGAACTTTGAAGTCCTAGGCTTCTTGTTCAAGATAAAACATGGAGAACCGAAAACACGAAAATGAAATATTTGGTTTTTTACTGGTGAGTAGCTCATATGATGTCTTCTTGAGTAGTCGATGAAGGTAGAGTCAATTTACGGCGTGGCAAGCGGTGTTAACCGCTTTCGCCCAAAATCGATCCGATGTCTTGTACTCATCGAGCATTGTTTTTGCCATCTCTATGAGTGTTCGATTCTTTCTTTCGGTAACTCCGTTTTGTCGTGGGGAGTACGGTGCTGAAAATTCATGCTTTATGCCTTCTTCATCAAGGTACTCTTCCACTTGCGTGTTCTTGAACTCCGTGCCGTTGTCGCTTCGAATATTCTTGATTGTCAATGAGAATTCATTTTGAGCTTGCTTGAAGAACTTCTTGAGTGTTCCTTGTGTCTCTGACTTATAATGCAAAAAGAAAACCCAAATGAAGCGAGAAAAGTCATCAACAACTACTAAACCATATTTGTTACCGCTGATGCTTATGTAAGTAATTGGACCAAATAAGTCCATGTGTAGTAGTTCGAGCGGTCTTGTTGTAGTCTTGACGTTCTTTGAGGGATGAGGTGCTCCAACTTGCTTCCTGGCTTGGCACGCACTACAAGGCTTGTCTTTCTCAAAAACAACATCCTTCAAACCGCGGATGTGATTGCCCTTGAGGAGTTTTTGAAAATTCCTCATACCAACATTCGCTAGCCGTCTATGCCACAGCCAACCCATGTTGGTCTTTGCAATCAAGCATATGTCAAGTTCGGCTTTATCCTTGTTGAAATCAACAAGGTAAAGCTTTCTCTTTAACATGCCCTTGAATGCAATGGAACCATCACTCCTCCTAGAGACGGTCACACCCTCGTTAGTGAACAAGCAATTATAACCTTTGTCACATAGTGGAGATATGGACAGCAGGTTAATCTAAGGATTCAATATGTAGTACATGAGAAAGTGTGTGTTTAGATGATATAGCAATTTTACCGGTACCGAGCACCCTTCCTTGACTGTTATCTCCAAAGTAGATGCCCTCATTTTTGTCCTCATTCTCTTCATATTCCACGAACATTCTTCTTTCTCTGGTCATATGGTTGGTGCACCCACTGTCTAGCACCCATTTAGATCCACCGGAGGAATAGGCCTGCAAAAACAAATTATGCTTTGGTTTTAGGTACCCAAGCTTGCTTGGGTCCTTGGAGGTTAGTTAAAATACATTTGGGCACCCACATATGAGATTTAGTGTTCCTATGGCGTGGCCCAACATAATGAGCATAAACCTTGCCAAAATTATTTCTCATTAACACATAGGAGGCATCAAAAGTTTTAAACAATAGCTGTTTATGTACAGAACTAGTCTGGGGGCCGGACTTGTCCGGGGAACCGGACTTGTTCGGACACACACCGGACTAGTCCGATGTTACTGTGCAGGTAAAGTCTTAATCTGTGACTTTCCAGTTTGAGGGGGCCTTCCTTTTACAAAGGTAATCCTCTCCTTGTTATTCTTATGACTTCTAGCATGCTGCTTTTCACCATAAGAGTAACCAATGCCATATTTGACGTTTGGAGGTCATTGGACCAAGTATGCACTACGTGCATAGTTGATCTTCTCCTTGTCAAATATTCCACGTTGGGAAGGATGTTTATCCTTTGTGGAGGTTGACTTCTCCTTCAAACTGGTGTCACCTTTCTTACATGTACAAGCATGAGCAAAATCAGTTTTAGTGGGTTGAGAAGGTGAACTTGAAGAGGAGGATGGTTCACTCAGCTTGAGTCACTCAACTTGCACTTCAAGGATCTTGTTAACCTTGATCTGGTCAGCAAGTTGGTCCTTGATTGCAACATTTGAGTTGGTTAACTCCAGGCAAGCTTCCTTGCTTGAAGCTAACTCAAGCTCTAGTGAATTGCTTTTCTCCTTTTCAAGTTCTAGAAGTTTGTCAAGTTCGACATACTCCTCCTTTTGGGAGATAATCATGTCCTCTTGACGATGAATTAACCTCTCCTTCTCAACAAGTTGATCAAGTAAAAATTTCATTTTTGTTGCAGCTTTCCTATCTAGTCCAATAAGCATATCCTCATTATCACTATTTATTTCATCATCACTAGAGTAGGAATGCACAGAAGGGGCTTTGATGGTTACCTTGCTTTTACCTTCCTTTGCCATGAAGCAAGTACCATTTCCCTTCCTTGTGCCGAGTGTAGGGAAGAAAGTAGACTTCTTGGGTGTGCTCTCGATAGCTATGCTAGCCATCTCTTCTTCTTCGGATGATGAGCTCATCATTTGAGTCCCACTCCTTCCCTATGGTAGCTTGTTCGGCTTGTTTCTTCTTCTTGAAGAATTTATTGGGTTGAGGCTTGGCTTCTTTTGTCTTCTTCTTGTTCTCTTCGTACGGGCAATCAACAATAAAGTGGCTATACTCACCACAATTATATCATTCCCACCTAAACTTTGCCTTTGTTCTGTCCTTGTACTTTCCTTCAATTGATTTTGTACCTTGTCTTTTCTTCATTATTCTCTTGAACTTTTTCATGAATAATATCATGTCATCTTCATCTAGTTCACTGCTCTCGTCATCACTGTCTTCCTCTAGTTGTGCTTCTCTAGCTTCTTTGGATAGGGGCTTGAGGGTGGAGTTCAAAGCAACCCCTTTCTTCTTTGCCGAGGTGAGGTCGGCAATTTCCTTGACGTGCTTTGCTTGTTTTTCCATCATCTCAAAGTTGATGATCTTTCCAAGCAATTCATCCGGAGTCATCCTTTTGTATCCGGGGCTTTCTCTAATCGTGGAGCATAGTGTGACATTGCGAGGCATAAAAGCTTCGAGGATGAGCTTTACCACCTCGTGATCATTCTACTTCTTGCTCCCATATGATTGAACTTTGTTGACGAGTGTCTTCAATCGGTTGTACATTTCCTGGGGTGACTCGTCTTCCTCGATTACAGATCTTCCTACTTGCCCTTCGATCATCTCAATCTTTGCTTCACACACATGTCGGTCACCTTTATGTGCGGTTTGCAGTGTATCCCATATCTCCTTAGCAATTTCGAGTCCATCCACCTTGGTGAACTCATCCCGACTAAGTGAGGAGGTGATTACTGCTGCGGCTTGAGCGTTTCTATGAATAGCCTGCTCTTGGCTTGGGGTGAGCTCTCCGTAGTCGTCCGAAATATATATCCCTGTGCATACAACATGCCATAGACTTGGATTGAGGGAAATCAAATGCATTTTCATATTCTGCCTCCACATTGAATAATCACTTACATCGAAGTGTGGGGATTTTCCAAGTGGGATAGATAAGTAATGACTATTATTGGAATTTAGACGATCATAGTTAAAAGGATATCGGGAGTAGTCGGTGTGACTACTCCCCTTCTTCTTCTCTTCAACTTTCACTTTCCCTTTGGAAAGTGCCTTCTTTCTGAGCAGCGCCTTTAGCTCCAGCGTCTCCTCATCATCGTCCTCGAAGTCTTGAATGGCTTCGAGGTACTTCTCCATCTTTTGGGTCTTGTCATTGTTACCCTCCTCTTGGTTGTTGGTTTTGTGAATGTCCTTCATCTCTGACATGATCTCTTCAAGTGGTTAGACTCTTTCTTGAAGAACCCGCTCTGATACCAATTGAATGTGGCCTAGAGGGGGGGTGAATAGGCCTTTTTGCAAATTGTCGGATCCTGCAACACTTAACAACCAGTTCAATATGAGAGATATCAGACTATTCTGGTAAAGTGTGGACTAGTCCGGTGTTCACGGACTAAGTTGTTTGAGCTTGATCGATTAGATTGATTCTTTTATGTATGCAGCAGAAATATAGAATCAAATAAAGGTTTCAATGTTATATGCTAGATTATATCACAATTAAATCTTATGTTTAACAATTCAACGTGAGATAAGCAATGATTATGAAACCCTAGGTGATATTGATGAATAAGAACGATGAACACCAAAAACACAAGACACAAGGGTTTATCCCGTGGTTCGGCTGCCACAAAGGCAACCTACATCCACTCTGAGGAGTCCACAAAAGGACCGTCTTCTCCAACCCTACCCTCTTCAGATCGCCACGAAGGCCAATCCTCTTCCACTAATCACAAAAGGGTGAATAACCGAATTCAAAGGGGCCTTCTCACACATTGAGAGCTCCCTTGGATTACAACACGAAATACCACCAAACACACTCAAAAGATTGCAATTAAATCGCAGGAGTGTGTTAGAGAATCAAACCAAGAGCTCAATGTGGTGTTGAACGTGTCTCTTCAATGATCTAGAGTGAATCCTCAAAGTATTGATCGTTGTTGCACTTAATTTCATGGAGAGATGTGGTTTTTGAGGCTCTTGGGAGGTGTGACGGCGCTAGGGTTCGAGAGGGATCGAAAATATGGCCGTACAACTCTATTTATATGGGTTTCTAAATGTGACCGTTAGGGTTTAGAAAGTTCGGACTAGTCCGTGGTGGTCACCGGACTAGTCCGGTGTGCTGAGTGTAGCAAACCCTAAGTGTCCCGAAATATCGGACTAGTCCGACTAGGAGTGGACTTGTCCGATTTCGCTACTGGAAATCTTCAGACTAGTCTGATAGACATTAGACTTGTCCAGATATGTGAAACCCTAAGTGTATAGGATGACAAGTCCGCACTTGGAGGACTTGTCCGATTCAGATCAGAGGGTTTTTCGGACTAGTCCGTGCAAACATCGGACTTGTTCGATTTGGATCAGAAAGAATATCGGACTAGTCCGGATGTGATCGGACTTGTCCGATTCTGTGTGACTTGTGAAGTGTTTTGAGGACTAGTCCGCATTGGGGAGGACTAGTCCGATTCTTGTCAAAAAGGATATCGGACTAGTCCGATCGATATCGGACTTGTTCGATTTCATGCAGAAAGGATATCGGACTAGTCCGGTGTCTGTCGGACTAGTCCAGTCCTGTGTAACTTTATGCAATGTGTGTGTTTAAATGTGGTTGAGCTCTTGGTATGTGCTTCCTTAACACACTCCATACACAATAATCTACTACTCTTCTTCCTTGAGGTCATTTCCACTTTGCTCCTCATTCTTCCTTCTTTTTGGTACTTTGCTCATTTTTCTATCATAAGCCTGCACTCATCTCAACAAAGAGGTTAGTATCCCAATTGCTTGTCATAAATCATCCAAAACCCACAAGGGAGTCCTAGATGCACTTTCATTTTCCAAGCAATTAGATCAAAGGAATTGGTTATAGAAATACTGGGACTTTCATGTCCAATAAATTGCACTACTACATAGCTGGATCAAGGTGAGTCTACCAGAATTTATTTGAGAATTTTTGTGATAATCTACTCGGAGAAATGGAATTTAGAAGTTTGGATCTATTCTCGAATTTTTCTACAATAGGAAAATTTAAATATCCAAACATAGGCCCACTGTTGAAATTGTCTCAATAGGATCAAAGCCACATGTGGGCTACTAAGCTGCCCCGCACGGCCACATAAGATCTGGTGCCAAAACGTGATCCCACCCGAGTCCTCAGTCACTTACAAGCGGGCCCCTCCTAGGTTGTCTTCAACCTTGGGACGGGCAACCCACGAGTATCGACGAAAAGGGACATAGATGGCCGGACCACCTCCCTCGACATCGGCGGCGGACGTTAGGGTTCCGATGATGTCGAAACTGACACACCACACTTAAATTAGCTCGGGAAAAGGTCTAGGAGAACCCTAGGATCATGGGAAAGACGAATATGGACACAAGAATAGGTGGAACAACTTGCAAATCAAAGCTCGACGGTGAACATCGACCCTTTTCAATGGCAATTGGCAAAATCATGCATATCTCGGCCTATCTCAATGATTTATTTTGCTTGCTGGTTGAGGGTGTGCGCTAGGAAGTTTGGAAACCGTGTTTCAACTGGATTGTTGATGATCGTTATATACCAACTTAGGTCATCAATATAACTCAATTATGTGAAGGAATAAATATTTCTTGCACACATCATAGTTAGATTTGACATTATTCCACTCGTACTTGGAGAAATAGTGCATGCATGAGTTTTTTTGCAGAACTAATGGAGAATGAGGGAAGCAATCTGAAAAAGTGCCAACCCAGCCAATCACACGACGACATGTGGCATCACATGGATCCATGAATCCATTCCCAAATGTATCTGAGGGAATCCAACGTGTGAAGCATGGGCCCACTTATTAGTCGCTAGGAGAAAGCACAACGGAGGGGGGGCCAGGACCAGGTCAGCCGACCCCTGGGTCGGCCGACAAGGTCTTGGCGCCAAACTCGGTCTGCTGACGTGTGGCGCTCTCCTATGGTTCCCTAGAGGCAGTGAAGACTGATTTGCACGCTTTTGGTGGTAGGAACCGCCTCTACTCCATGTATAAATAGCAGGGTGCCTCACTTGTCCCACACACTACTCAAGCATCTCTCTTGTATTACACCAGTGCTCTCTTAGTCTTTAGTGGATGTTAGGCTAGAGACAGGAGCCTCTAGTCCAGAGTCTAAATTGGGAAAGGTATGGCTCATATATATTTTCTTTATTTAGTGACTTTATGCTTCATGATAATGTGATTATTAGTTTTTATTTATTTATATACTTATGCAAAACATTCCTTTTTCGGTTGTAGAGTCCATGTATGTGGTAGGTGTAGATGTTGTTATGATCTAATCATAATGCTCATATCATGTTATCATAAACATCACACTGCTACAATAATCCTCATCACATGCGGCTCCAATCCTATTATCACAAACGGCTTTTAAAACCGCCTGAAACGAAGAGACTGTGATAATCCACAATTTCACAGGCGGAGAAGTGATACCGCCTGTGAAGACACATTATCATAGGCGGTTCTTTACTTAGGCTAGCCGCCTGTGAAGACACATTATCATAGACGGTTCTTTACTTAGGCTAGCCGCCTGTGAAGATACTTTATCATAGGCGGGTCGTGCAGCATATATAACCGCCTGTGATAAATGTCTTCTCACAGACGGGTATTGAAGCATAACTAACCGCCTATGATAATGTGTCTTCACAGATGGGTATTGAAGCATAAATAATTGCCTATGATAATTTGTCTTCACAGACGGGTATTGAAGCTTAACTAACCATCTATGATAATGGTGTTATCACAGACGGACGTTTACCTACATCAGCCGTCTGTGAAGACCCTTTAACGCAGCCAGTTTCTACCATAACAGTCACCGCCTGTGAAAATTAGGTTATCACAGATGTTTTTTTACTTGTATCTAGCCGCCTGTGATAATTGTTTTTCACAGTCATGCCTAGCCGTTGGTTAATAACCGCCTGTGATAAGGTATAACCTATGCAGTACTACTGCTGTTATTTCTAATTTCCAGATCAATTCAATATAATCACAGAACAAAAAACAACAATATCATCACAGAACAAAAGTCAACAATATTATCATCACAGAAGTCAATTTCACTAAAACAATATACATATGTACAAGTTACAGATACAATTCATCTCAAAGTTTACAAGTTTTCACTAAAAACTGTTTCTATTGGCATAGTCGCAAAGTTCTGGCACATCAACTGCTGCACCATTCTTATCAAAGAACCTCCCTATTTTGTGCAAAATTTCGCGACGAATGAACTGATAGAGTTCAAAAGCAATCCTGTCGGCTCCTTCATCAGGAATACTTCTACAAACCGGCCATTCTTCGTTCATATTCTTCGTGTGCTGCAATGTAACACATAACAAGGTTTAGAATGTGTTGGTTTGAACAATCTCAAAGTATAGATCAAAGTGAGAGTATACATGAATTTATTTGGTATTTTTGGAGCAGTTGTATTATGAGCAATTGTTTTGAAGTTGGAATCAAAATATGAAAATAATGTTTCTGGTAATATTGAACAGCAGAGAATATAAGCATTAAACTATGCTAGTTATAATGAAAATGAAACACAAAAATTAGAAAATAAGGTATCGACATTAAGGATAACTTACATCCTCACTATTCACTCTATATACGCCGGCGGTCCGAAGATGCTCGCATACATAATACCCGCATAAGACACTCCCAACAGGCTGCTTCGGACAAGCATAATACATTTTAATGTTCAATGCATTCGTATTAGGAGGTCTCTGACCGCCAAGCTGTTCCGCGTAGAACCGCCAAGCGCTGTAATACAAGAAATGTCATATAAAACTTGTCAACACATTCTAAATGTGCGTAAATTAAAATTATTGAATAAACGTACAGTTTCAAAATTGAAAGGAAATCATTGTAACGATCTGGTGAGAAATCGGCCGAGTCCAAGACTGTTGCCATTCCCTGCGTTGGCTTGATGAAGATCATTATATAGTGATTACTGCAAACATACAAACACACGTGTTAATAATTACCAATAATTGCTATTTCAATGTCATATGTCGAACTTACTCGAAGTGGTACGGAGCCTTTACGAAGTCCTTGCCGTCTCTGACAAAGTTAAACATCGCATGTCCTATGTAAGATGCAACTTCTGTCTTTCTATCCTTCTTAAGTTTTGCAATTGCTTTTTCAAAATCTCTTTTGTTCATGTGTTTGTACTGTCCTGAGTCTCGATTCGCCTGGACGTCGAATAGCAACTTTGCAATCCTAGTAGGGTCAAGGATACCTGTCTTGTGCTCCAATTTTCATTATCCATGTATTGCATCCTATTGTAGAAGTCCAGAATTGTTATAATCTCATGAAATGCATATGCGTGTAGTAAGAAAAGCAAATACAAAATATTAGAGCACTTACAAGCACCAGACGAGCAGCAGGTTGATTTCGAGCATGGCCCGATGGAAAAGGGCATGCAACTCTTCAAATAAAATGACTCGTCTATCTACTCCAGTGCTCCAGAATGCTTCTTTTGGAATACAAAATGTGACGCAATTAAGACCATATTTTGTGCTGGCAGTGATGTACCACTCATGCATTCTTATGAGTTGGACGAGTTGTTTGCTAAGTTGTATGGATGTCATGAATGGCTTCCCATTCTTAAATTTAAGAGAAACATCCTCAAGCTTGTATATTGGAACTCCTGGTTTAACTAAAGTCGTCCGCCGATTATACATGACACCGTCTTCTTCCCACTCCTCGATATCTCCTAATGATGGCTCATGAGAAGAACGAGATGCACTCGATTTTCTAAAATTTTCCTTCATAGCTTCCAAATACTTTGACACTTCTGATGAAGGTTTATTAATTTTGTATGAGCTAACTTTGATAGGCACTGATGATCGAGGAGTAGTCGTCGGAAGTTGGACACTGGCTTGTTGTTGAACCTGTTGTTCAACTGATTGCTCTTTACTCCCAGCAGTTGGCTCTAGTACTACTTCAAGCTATTGCTCAACTAGTTGCTCTTTACTAGCAACAGCTTGCTCTGGTACTGCTTGAAGCTGTTGTCCAACTTGTTGCTCTTGGATATCATCCTTGCTGAGAAATAGGGGGAGTGGATCTTCCCGGACTGGGAGTGGATCTTCTTCATGCACTTTCGCCTTAGAAGATGGGGTTGTAGTATTTGGAGATGCGACGGGGCTAGAAATTGGCTCATCGTCCAACACGATATCGTGTCGGTGCCAAAGGATTAATTGGTTGATAGCCTGCCCAGAGTCGCGATCCCCTCAGGTGTGACGTGGTCTATTTCATAATCTTCATAATCATTATCAATGATATGAAGAACTTGCACCACAGCATAATACAACGGAAGTGGATTCCCGTTGAAGTCACGATCAGGCTTTGCCATAGTAGTGGCAACCTGTTTGGTTTTGTTCCCTGCTCTGCCTATCGGGACAAGAAGACGACAAGATTTGTCGTTAGCAATATCATCGACAGGGAACTTATGGGTTGACCATGAGCCTGGCACAGAACCAACGCTGCTAGGGTAGGCAGTTGGAGATACTAATTGCTCCTTTTGCACCGAAACCATCACTGTACTCGGTGCCACTAATTTTCCTGATTGTCTAAGTTGTTCCATTATTTCTTGCATATTTTCTTTGACCTTTTGAGCAATCATTTCATCAAGTGTTTCTTAAACTTCTCACATCTTCTATATGTGTCTTTATCTTTAGGGAAACCATCTAGCCAAGACATTTGAGAAGAGACCGCTCGAACCCGTCCGCTGTGTTTAAGGTTTCCTAAGATAGCGGTAAGTTGGTCATTCTCCCTCTTTGGCTTTTCAATTACTTCTTTCATTTTATCCTCTACTTCATTCAGAGAGTCGGGCTTTTCAAGTTTGCCCTCGCTGGTCAAACCTGACCGAGCAAAGACCCAGCGTTGGGTTCGCTTATCGCACCCTTCTAATGGGTGAGGATTACCCTTACTGGTAATTTCGTCTAATATCTTATTCCATTTCTGGACTTTGGGGGCATATCCGGCAGACCCCAAGCGATGATGGTATTTGTTCTTTTTTTGCAAGCTCTGACCTAGTTGCACTTAGAGCTTTAGCATCAGGTGTGCTCTTTTGACGAACAAACTCTTGCCACTGAGCTTATGTGATTTTTCCCATCTTCCTCGGGCTAGGGACCTTATCGGCCTTAACATAAGCATTCATTTCACTCTTCCAGCATCGAAACTTCTTGCCGCAAGAGACCAATGTTGATTTCTTTACAGCTTCTTCTGTGCCTTTCGGGAACTTGAATTGTTTCTTTATCTTTTCCCACAACTCATTCTTGGTCTGCTCGGGTAATTTCCTCCAATTCTCGGTTGTGATCGGCACAACCTCCCTAACAAGAAAACTGCATGCATTACGGTACTTGGTAACTGAATCCAGTGGTTCTTGGGGAAGCCCACCTGGACCGACCCTTGTTATGTACATGATGCGGTCCAATGGACCCTTATTGGGACTTCGTTGCCCTCGTTTCCGCTTGAGTGAAGCTGAGGATTCATCCGTTGGAGAACCTTCTGCGGTTTTAGGAGCCGATGTCACCTCATTGTCTTCGCGATTAATCTAGGTAGAAAAAATTATAAGACTTTGTATACTTGACAACCAACATTAACTTGAACTGCTGAAGTTAAGATTCGTGATCCATACCTCGTCGGCAGGATCATATTCCAGGTCTAGATCCACTGAAGTCTTTTTAATTTTTATATTCGGAAAAGAATCCAATGGACTGTGATAGGAGCCTGAACTGCTGGATTCAGTAAACTCCATATTGTCTTCTTTGTTGTTACTACCAAGACCAGTCTTCTTAGGGCTTTCCATGATAGATCTAATAAGACAAAAAATCTAATAAATGGCATATTAACTCTATATGAAGTGTTGCATGAAGAAAAAGATGGAAGCATTCTAGGATTTGATAAGGCATTCTAGGGTTTAAGGCGACTGACCAAAAGGTTCCTATACATTGCGAGGGTGACAAGCATGTTAAAGTTGATCACCAGTAATGGCAATTTTATCTTTTTATTCTAAATAGGCTAGCGTCGTTCAGAGTAGCTGCAGGCGAGAAGAGACACTCTTTTTCAATGATCGTCTCTACAACCGTGGGATTTGCACGGTAAAAAAAGATAAAAGACACGCATTCTCAAACGAATCAGGAGTTCGGAAACATTCGCCAAAATCTAATCCCGGTGTGCCCGGCCGCACCAAATGGGCTCATCATGGCAACAGGTTCATCCATCATGAAAGGCATTACGTACCCCACATATGATGGCACCAAGGATTTTTGGGATGGTCAGTTGTCTTGGCTGTTTAGAAAACAGGACAGGGAAGTCAGCGCCTCCTATAGTGATAAACTTGGTGAGTTCTAGAGGTTCACGAGGTTTAGGTGACTTGATCAAGCCTGGGCATATGAAACCTTTGGTGGAATATTTCTGATAGGATGGGATTAACCAGGTCGAGGGGTTGGGGGCTTGTTTTTGAAATCCCCCTTCATGTGACTCCAAATCCTATATGGATTGTAACTCAATTCGTACTAGGACTAGGACTGGTTCCTAAACTGAATCTAACTCCTAACTCTATTCAGAGTAGGACTCTACTAATATGGTTAAGGACAAAATCTGCTTTATCTAGAACAATCATATACCCCTAGACTGGTGTTTCCGAAACTTTGTCCAAAGTCCAAGTTCGACTCCTCTACTGGGTGCACAAGATACCCAGATCATCCAACAAAAATGAAGTCCCAATATATCTAGTTTGATACAAATGGTGCTAACAAATCATAAATGGGTACATAAAATTTTTTCCTGTGAAATGCTTTAATATTAAGCTGAGTTCAATAATGGGATACTTAATTGTTTTAACGCATGCAATCCTTCTGTAATTCTTCACATCATCATGATTGAATAAGCTATTCAATAAACAAACTCATAGTCATATAACAGCTACACTATCAGCAAGAATTATTCAGCATAGTAATATATCATTCTCCAAAGGATAAGATACATATATGTTTATTGTACGTGTTGCTGGAACTACTTCTACGTAGAATTGATGGAAGTACACCGACAACCCAAGGATGTCTACCCACCGAACCATAACCAAAGATGCCACCGAACTTGACAGTTTTTTGAATTCCACCGAACCCTAACAAAGGATGCCTACCATTTTCCAATTCCCGAACCCTAACCAAGGATATGCAAGGCGGCGGCGAGGGCGGGGAGGGAGGCGGCACGGCGAAGGAGGATGGAAGGTCGAAGGGTTTAGGGTTTACCTTGAAGCTCGGCGGCGACAGCAATGGATTCGCTCAGCATACCTGGAAGTGACGAGGGAGAAGCTCGACGGCGACGGCGAAGCTCGGCGACGGCGAAGCTCAGCGGCGTACCTGGAACTGACGAGGGCAAACTCTTGGCGGCAAATGAAATTTTGGCAGCCTAACGGTGTCTAAGTGTTTCGCCCGGGTTAGGTTTTTCCAATGCTGCCAAGGGGTATATATAGACTCCCATTTTCTCAAGCGGATTTTAAGTACCGACCGCCTGAGAAGATTGTTACCTTTGTCGGGTTTTACTTACCAACCGCCTGGGAAGCTACAATTATCTCAGACGGTTGGTTAGTAACACCCGCTTGAGATAAACATGGGCTTGTGAAGATATTTACTTCTTCTTAATTAATATGTGTTCATAATTTGATGAACGCCTACATAAAGACCCCTCACAAACCGTCTATGAAGACGTGTCGACGATCGTGCGCGACCTTTCTTTTCCCCGAGGCGCGACCTTTCAATGCGTGGTAAACCAACTGCTCCATCTTCCACTCCGCGCGGCCTTAAAGACGCGCTATCACCCGTTAGTTCTCCACAAGCGCATCGCTCACTTTGAATCCTCTTGTTTTCTTCTCCTTCCTCCACTCCGATGACCCAACACCACTATGGCTGACCTTCCGCCGCCAAGCCCTCTGAGGGAGCCACCTTGCAAGAAACTATGTTGTAGCTCCCCCGAGAAGATCAACATCGAGCAGCGCCTCCTCATGGCGCGAGAGGCGTACAACAATACGTCTCGCGCCATGAGTGCCTTGGGGTTGGGAACCCTTCCAGAGTATCCTGGAATGGGTACCATGGGCCACTACCTCTACGCCCTCACGGGGGTGGCTGATCGTCTCGACATTCTGTTCGCGACGATGGCCCAGGTTCTTGGCCCCGAGGGCCGTAGAACGCTGGTGGAGGCGACAGCTAGCAACCTCGGGGTTGCACCGGCGGTGCAACCGGTGCAGCCGGTGCAGCCGGCCCTGCCTCCTGTTGCACCGGTGCCGGAGTCGCCGCCGGAGGACGAGGAGGAGGAAGAGGAGTAGGAGTAGGAGTAGGATTTAATTTTTTTCTCCTTGTTGTTTTTAGTTGCTTCTGTTTTGTAAATATCGTTAATGAATGAAATCTATCTTTGTTCATCTATGTGATTGAATATTAATACTTGTGTATCTTGTGTGTTCTTGTGTAAATATTGTGCATCTTGTGTGTTCTTTTGTGAGATGTGTGATTGAATATTGTTAACGAATGAGTATCTTGTGTGTTCTTCAACTGCGTGAATGAATGAATGTGTAGTGTGTTCATCGTTAATTAAAACACGTCTCAGAAGAAGATTATCTTAGGCAGTTGGTAAGTAATACCCGCCTGAGATAAACATCTTCTTAGATGGTTGGTAAGTACCAACCGCCTGTGAAGATATTTACTTCTTCTTAATTAATATCCTTGATTAAATGTGGTCCTTTAAAAAGGCAAAAATCCACTTTCTTGTAATATTGTTGATAAGTAAAGGTTACCATTAAATTTCACTTCATAAATCCTTTGAAATTGGTCAGAACATAAAAAACATACAACAAATGCTATTTTTCATTTTTCTATCTTGATGAATATAATGCCTTTTTAATTTATTTTTTCAGTGGACATTTTTACTCATCATACCAACCTCTATGAATTTTTTCAGATTTTTTTAATTTTTTTTTGAATCAATGTGTGTTCATAATTGGATGAATGCCTCATATGTATATGAGCACTTAGTTAGAATGGTGGATAATTTGAAGCTTGACATGATGGGATGCTTTTAAAAAAATTAAAAAAATTCATACATGTATAAATTATACATATATGTCCATACCAACAATTTTGATTGAAGGTACTTTTTTTATGAGATACACAAATGTGAATAATATGTGAGTAGAAATTAATTTGATATTTACCAAAACATTACAATGTAAGCTATACAAGTTTTAAAAATATTTGGTTCAGGTGGTAGATGTTAATTTTGGAATCTAAATAAAAAAGAAGCAAGGGATAAGGAAACTGAAGAACAGTATCGGGCATTATCTCAGACGGTTGGTAAGTAATACCCGCCTGAGATAAACATTTTTGAAACCACATGATGTTAATTAACTGACGCGCCGCACGAGGTCTGTGGAGAAGTTAAGAAGTCGTGGTGCAGGGACGCATGCGCGACGTTCCACAAGGATATCTGAAGATCGTCTTCCACAGTGGTTTAATTGTGCACCGCACGAGGTCTGCAAAGAGTTCAATGCGCGGGAAACGAACCGCTCCCTCGTCTACTCCGCACAGACCATATATAAGGTGCGTCGTCGGTTATGTACAAGCACATAACTTTTGCACTCCTTTCTTCTTCTTCCATCGTTCCACCTCCTAGCCCGGCACCGACGAACCACCACAGCCGTGGCCAACCTTCCGCCTCCTAGACCGACAAGGCAGCCACCCTGCAAGCGTATATGCTGCATCTCCCCCGAGAGTGTGAATGACGACCAGCCCGTTCCACCGCCGGTGCAGCCGGAGCCACCGGTACAGCCGGAGCAATCGGCTCAGCTGGAGCAGCCGACCCACTCTCCTGCTGCATCGTCACTGGTGGAGGAGGAGGAGGAGGAGGAGGAGGAGGAGGAGGACGATGACGATGATGATGATGATGACGATGATGATGACGACGATGATGACGGCGACGACAACGGCGACCACCACCATGGTGACGACGACGAGTCGGAGGAGGACCGCTTGGCATGGTTTGAGAAGTTGGCGGAGAGGGCGGAGGAGGCGGGGCCGTAGTGTAGTTTTAGGAGTTCTTCTACATGTTTAGCTTCAATTCTGTTCTTGTACATATTTCTTGTGTTTTGTAATATATATGTGTTCATTCGTGTCAATGAATACTGGTGTGTTAGAATTTCTAGATTTAAATCAAGTGAATGTGCTCTAAATGCTCATATGTATATGAGCATTTAGTTACAATGGTGGATAATTTGAAGTTTGACATGTTGGAATGCTTTTAAAAAAATTCATACATATATAAATTATACAAATATGTTCATACCAACAATTTTGAGTGAAGGAACTTTTTTTATGAGATACACAAATGTGAATAATATGTGAGTAGAAATTAATTTTATATTTACCAAAACATTACAATGACAGCTATACAAGTTTTAAAAATATTTTGTTCAGTTGGCATTATCTCAGGCGGTTGGTAAGTAATACCCGCCTGAGATAAACATCTTCTCAAGCGGTTATTAAGTACCAACAGCCTGTGAAGATATTTACTTCTTAATTAATATTCTTGATTAAATATATTTTCAGGCGGTTGGTAAGTAAAACCTGCCTGAGATAAAGTTAAAAACCGCCTGTGAAAAACCGACGTCTATATAAGGACCCCTCACCGGAGTCAAAACGCAACCCTGGAGAATTTATATCAACGCCACAAGGCTGTTGAATTTCCCCTGCGCCGCCCCGCCGCTCCGCCGCCCAGCCCATACTGCCGCGCCGCCGCTCAACCCCGCACCGCCACTTCTCCACCTAGCCGGCCCACTGTGCTGATGCCTCCCCACCGTGCTGACGCCTCTGCAAGGTAAATGTAGTTTCCTTACTTTTTCTTTGTATATTTTCATTAGCTGATAAGCTGTTAGTTTTGTGTGTTCTGGTATATGGATTCTGTCCTTTTGCATGTGTATGCACTATATGGATTGTGTTCTGGTATATTGATGTATGGACTATATGGATTGTTTTCTTTTTTGTACCTATTATGTGACATGAATATGATGTTTAATTAACAGATGCTATTGTAACAGATGCTATTGTAATATATATATATATATATATATAAGATGTTTTATAACTCACCCATTTAGTTACCATTGTTGGATGGGATCCGACGTCAAGATATAACAGACCGGATCGCACCCAGACCTAGCCCATGCTGCTGGGCTTGTTCCCCCCTTTGACTCCATCCGCCTCAAGACGTCGCCCGTCACCTACATTAGTCGCTCTAATCATACTTGTTATGTCTCTGTAAATTCATTTTATAGAATACCTTTAGAGAATATTTGTGGCCAAATTTTGTAAATCTGACAAAAATTCTATTATTGAAGCATGGACCGTCGAGCGTGGATGTATAACATGCCAAGATCCGATCCTATGTACATCCATAATGTTGCAAATTTTATTGAAGCATCCAAGAGACATGCGAAGTTGCAAAAGATAGATGACATATTATGTCCATGTATCGACTGTGAAAATAAGATTGCTTCGACGGATACTATAGTAATCCAATCTCATTTGGTGAAAAGAGGTTTCAAAAATAACTACACAATATGGACAGAGCATGGTGAGTTAGATACACATGATGTGGATAAAGATGATGAGAGAGGCTCAGATGATGATAATGTTCATATCGATGATGGTAGTGACAATCAAGTTGGTGGTGATGATGATGAGTTTGATTGTGAGGAGATGGTGCGTCACATTGAACCATATGTACTGACTTCTATGGGAGCAAGCATGGGTTTAAGTAAAATGGAGACATTGCAGAATGCGGCGACAGAGCTTTTATATGATGAATCAAACGGTTGTGATAAAGAGTTTACTACATTGCGTGCAGTCTTAGAACTACTAAAGTTGAAAGCTACGCACGAATGGTCTAATTGTAGTTTCTATGATCTTTTGAATCTTCTGGCAGAAATTCTTCCAAATCCAAATAAACTGCCCAGAAGCACTTATAAAGCAAATAAACTTCTTTGCCCGATGGCACTAGGTGTGACAAAAATACACGCTTGTGTGAACCATTGTATTCTGTATCGCAAAGAGCATGAGCTCGCAACTAGATGCCCCATTTGTGGTGTCAGTAGATATAAGAAGGACTACAATCACCAGTATGTTACCAACATGAAAAAGAGTCAGAAGAATAAGAAGTTTATAATAGGTCCTGAAGGTGACGATGACGATACTTCTGGCGATGTAGACGGGAAGAATAAGAGAAAAATTCCTGCCTTGGTGATGTGGTACCTTCCGGTTGAAGCGTTTGTTCTCAAACCCTAGGGAGGCTGAACTTATGCGTTGGCATTCCGAGCAACGCCAGAAGAATGAAAAACATATACGACACCCTGGTGATGCAACACAGTGGAAAAATTTTGATATTCAGTATCCAGAATTTGCGAAGGAAATAAAAAATGTGAGGTTTGCCTTGGGGACACATGAAATGAATCCGTTTGGTGAAAAAAGGAGCATACACAACACATGGCCCGTGGTCTTAACAATGTACAACCTACCGACCTGGTTGTGTCACAAAAGGAAATATATCTTATTATCTGTTCTTATCCAAGGTCCGAAACAACCCGGCATCAAAATTGATGTGTTCTTGGAACCTTTAATGGAAGATATGGCGAAATTGTGGAATGAAGGGGTACGTACATGGGATGAGTACAAGCGGGAGTATTTAACGCTAAGAGCAATGATATTCATTAATGTGCATGATTATCCCGGACTGTTTACATTATCGGGACAAATGAAAGGGAAGAAAGGTTGTGTTAGGTGCGTGGATAGAACTGGATTTCTATACCTCACTTCATCCAGAAAGACGGTGTAGATGAGACATCGACGGTTCTTGACAGACACACACAAGTATAGGAAGATGATAGAACAATTTGATAACAAAATCGAAAAAGATACTGTACCAAAACCTTACAGTGGAAAACTTGTGTTTGAAATGGTCAAGAACATTCATATTGCTTTCGGTAAGGGAAAAAAATAGTAAAGGAATTAATAGAAAAAAAAATACATCTTCGGATGATACAACTGACATGGCTTTCAAGAAACAATCAATTTTTTTCAAGTATCTTCCGTATTGGAAGAATCTGGAATTTTGCCATAGTATTGATTTGATGCACGTTACAAAGAATGTATTTGACAGCATCATTGGGACCTTGCTGGACATGCCGAGGAAAACAAAGGACGGATTAAATTCACGTATGGACCTAGTAAATCTTGATTTGAGACCAGAGCTTCATCCAGTAGAAAAGGCGAACGGGAAGCATTACCTTCCCCCAGCCAGCTACAACTTGACGCTAGAAGAGAAAAAAGCAATTCGCGAATGCTTGCGTGGGATCAAAGTTCCCACGAGTTTCTCATCCAATATCCGCAAACTAGTCCCGATGAAAGACTTGTCTTTATTTGGTTATAATTCTCACGACTGTCACATGATGATGACAGTTTTCCTTGCCATTGCAATAAGAGTAATCAAACCTGAGCATATAAAAGTTGTCATCACACGTTTGTGTTTTTTCTTCAATGCAGTATCGCAAAAGGTGATAGCACGTGAAGATTCAGACTATCTAAAAACATACATCGTCGAGACAATGTGCAAGCTTGAGATGTGTTTCCCACCATCCTTTTTTGATATGCAGGTACACCTAATCATACATCTTGTTGATCAGATAAAAGCATTGGGGCCACTTTATTTACATCATATGTTTTCGTTGGAGAGATATTTAGGAGTATTAAAAGGTTATGTGCGGAACCGTGCTCACCCAGAGGGTTCAATTATGGAAGGATACACCACTGAAGAAGTGATTGAGGGTTGCGCTGATTATATCAAAGATGGAAAATCGATAGGTGTGCCTATACCAGTACATGAGGGTAGACTACGTAGGAGAGGCAAAGTGGGTAAGAAAACTTTTATTGTTCAAGATTACAAGAATGTACACCGTGCATATTTTGGTGTACTACAACAGCTCGCAATAGCTGAGCCGTACATCGAGGAACACCAAATTGATAAAAACCAAGACCGCACAGAGGACTGGATCATGAAAGAGCACAAAAGATGTTTCACTGAATGGTTAATGGACAAAAATATATCATACGGAAACACTATAGAAGCGGCGACAATGAAGAAGTTAGCTTCTGGCCCATCTGCTTTGGTAACATCATGGCAAGCATATGACATCAATGGTTACACATTTTACACTAAAGAAAAAGATGGTAAGAGTGTTGCACAAAATAGTGGTGTTCGTATTGAGGCTTATGATTCACAAGGACAGAAGACCACATACTTCAGGTTCATAGAGGAAATATGGGAACTCGATTATGGCGAAAGAGTGGTAATGCCCGTATTTAAGTGCCAATGGGTCAAACATCCTGATGGTTTGAGAGTGGACAATTTCGGGCTGACACTGGTAGACTTGAATAAAGTGGGTTACAAAGATGACGTGTGAGTTCTCGCTAATAATGTTGCACAAGTTTTTTATGTTCAAGATCCAGAAACTGAGAAGTTGCACGTAGTTGTTTCTGGAAAGCAAAATATTGTTGGGGTTGAGAATGTGGGAGATAATGAAGAGGAATATAATCAGTATGAAGAGATATACCTTTTCGCCGAACCAGAAAACATCAAGCGCGTAGAGAGAAGCATTAAAAAGAATTTGAAACCCTATATGCGCGAAGATGTCAATGCTGGAAAAAATGTATATAGCAATGCGAGATGATATATATTGTATATATTTGTATCTTCTGAAATCAACTTAGAACAATGTTGGTATATGGATTGTGTCCTTTTGCATTTGTGTACATATGCGTTTGGACTCAATAATTTGGAAGTTTGATCTTTCAGATAATGATGTCTTTGACTTAGTGACCAATGTTGGTTATTCGTTCCTCCTTCGACATTTGTTAATTTAAATAATGTCAATATTTTCAGGATCCAGTGGAATATAAGAGAAGTGTTCGGGAGCAAGCAGGACGGTACAATTTAGATTGATCGATGGGAGCTTCATCGTCGATCTACCATGAATGTAGCATGATTTTTGTTCTCAGTGTGTAAAGAAATTATCTTTGAACAATTGTAAAGCCTCTAATGGTGTATTATCACAATTAAGCCAGCCTCACTAGTGATCGAGCATTTCCTATAATGCATTACTGTACTAGTATCCGCTCATCTGTGTTTTTTTCCTGATACCATACAGTTGTGATAATTGCAACGACTACATCCCTGTAATTTCAATGAAAACCGCTTGTGATAATTGAACAACTACAGACGGTTCTTAAACAATGACTGCCACTGAAAATACATGATCTTCTCAGGCCATTGTTAATTAAGAACCGTCTGTGAAGTTCATTACATTACAGGCGGTTATTAATTAAGAACCGCCAATGAAGATCATGTATTTACCCACGCGGTTATTCCTTAAAATCCGTCTGTGAAGTTCATTGCATTATAGGCGGTTCTTAATTAAGAACTGCCTGTGAAGATCAAGTATTTACCCAGACGGTTGTTCTTTAGAATCCGCCTGTGTTGTTCTTTCATCACAGGCGGTTATTATATCATTCGTCATCACAGTCGCATATTTTTAAGAACCTCCTATGTTTGAAAAATTGAAGCGCCTGTAAAAATGCTTTTTGTAGTAGTGTCATACACCACCATTATAGTCTAATTAGGTATTAATATGATTATATTAATATGAGTAAGTTAGGGCTTGGTTCCAACATTGATTTCAACGATGTTTAGGTTAGTCATTGCCTTCAAAAGGTACTTGTACTGCATCTCTTAAGGTATTTACTTAACATGTAAGTATGTTGCTTAGATAGTTAAGTAGCATTACATGTCTCATAGACCACAGGTTGTAGGGGTATGCGGCAGGTGGTGACAACCCTGTTCGTCCTTTATAATACCCCATTGAAAGTTCATCAAGGCAATCCCTTGTGGGTTTTGGATGATAGATGACAAACAAATGAGATCCTAACAAATTTGTAGAGATGACTGCAGGTTAAGCAAAATGATATAGTTTGGTGCACTAAAAAAGGTGAAAAATGAAGTGGTGTACAAAAGAGAAAAGTCCAACTGTCAAATGAAGCACAAAGTAGATTTAAATGTATATGATGTGTGTGAGAGACACATCCCAAGAGCTCAATTCTTTGCATCGGGGTAAGGGCTTAATAACACCTAAAAATTCACTGAGCACCAGACTAGTCCGATCATGGACCGGACTAGTCCATTAAACTCTCTGTTGTCCAAGTACACTGTGCACCGGACTAGTCCGATTAGGGACCGGACTAGTCTGTTAACCTTTCTGAAATCCAATAACACAGTACACCGTACTAGTACGATCATGGACCAGACTAGTCCATTTATGTCTCTATAAATCATTTTCAGTGCACTCCGGACATGTCCGTCCATAGGACATGACTAGCCCATTGAACTCTCTGATGTTCAATAACACATAGCATCGGACAAGTCCGTTAAACTCTCTGGAGCTCAATTTCACATGGCACTGGACACGTCCGGACACAAACCGGACTAGTCCGGAATACCTCACACAATTAAGATTTCTAGTGTGTTGCATTCCACGCCAACATTTACACAGCACACCGAACAAGTTCGGTACACAGTATGGACTAGTCCGGTCATCGGGATTTCTAAGGGTAACTTTTTGGAAACCCTATTGTCGGTACCCTGAGTACCGTATACCCCTTGGGATTACAAAGATCTCAAGAAAATGTCATCTACTTGATTTGAAGACGTTCGGAGGCCCACATGTCAGACATAACCGGACCCGCTTCCCCAACATGGTTAGTCCCAGGGTCGCCACGTGTACCATCAAACTGGAGCTACCGCCCACAAGGGGGAAGCTCCGGGATATGTACCATAACGGCACCCCCGGACCTAACCCCAGACCGAGGGAAGCTCCGGAACTGACACGTGTCTGGTGGCACCGGACCTATCTGTTCCCCACAGTATGCTCCAGAGCTGCCACGTGTCCAACCGTCGGATCTTCAGCCTCAAACCTCCAGTAGACTCCACAACGGCCCCGGATCTTCAAAGGGGATTCAAGGACTTCAAGACCCGATTAAGTGTCATTAATACTATGTTAATGACACACGATCGGACGACCCTTATTACCAGTAACGGCGCTGTCAAAGCCCGTAACTCGGTCATTAAGGGTAATTAAGCGCATCAATGTGTATCAATATTAGTAGCCGCTGGGGCCACATGTCGGGCCAGGCCAACTTGTAACGGCATGTCCTTGTACTATAAAAGGACAGGCCGACGATACATAGAGATCTGATCTGGTCTGATCGGCTCACACGCGCTCTCAACTCACATCACCTGAGTCGAGTTCATACATCCAATACAACACCAACACACCCCGTGGAGTAGGGTATTACACTCAGGCGGCCCGAACCACATAAATCTTTGTGTCTCCTGTGTCATTTTACATTTCACCTTCTTGAATCTCCGCGCGCCCACACTAAACTTCAAACTCCGCAAACACTTTTAGTAGTGTCAGGTGATCTGCCGGATCAAAACCACCGACAGTTGGCACGCCAGGTAGGGGGCGCCTGAGGTTTCAAGAATAGTGAACTCAGCTGCTGAATCATCCAATGGTCATCCCGCTG
This sequence comes from Tuctoria greenei, assembly GCA_036927565.1. Taxonomy (NCBI): domain Eukaryota; kingdom Viridiplantae; phylum Streptophyta; class Magnoliopsida; order Poales; family Poaceae; genus Tuctoria; species Tuctoria greenei. The sequence continues at coordinate 87,117,945 of JAYESD010000008.1, forward strand.
TTCAAGCTGCTGGGGGCAATCCCTCCAATATGCAGCCACCAGCAGGAACCTCAGTCCCAGCAAGAGTCACACTTCCACCACCGCCGCCTCCACCAGCAAATCAAGCTGGGCAGCACGATGGTGCACCAGCGTCAATCAATGCGTCGGCGAATCATGAAAACCCGGAACACGCGCTCCATGCAGCACGTGCTCTCCTTCGGCCCACCACCTCCGGATGCATCCCGGGATGCAATGGAGCAGTGGAGGGCCGATGTGGAACACTTGGTTGCAGCAGCAGCCGACCGCATCAGTAACCAGGGTCCTCCTCCTTCAGGACGGGCCCCGTCACAGCAATAGACCTTGTCTGAGAGACTTGGTCTGCACGTTTCCAACAACAGGAGACGTGCTGCATCACAGCAAGTGATGTCGTTGCCCTCCGAAGCGCGACGCACTCACACGGTATCAAGGTTTTCAACTCATGACCTCAGGGCGGAGCTTGATCGCTGATACCGTCAACAAGACAGCCGAGTCCATATCGAGCGTGCTCGTGAAAGATGAGAAGCTCAGGACATTCCTGCTCCTGAACGAGTAGGAGGAGGCTGTTCAGCCCTGGCCATGCACCTGCGTATGGTCAGGTGGCCAAAGAAATTCTAGCCTCACCTGCCGGAGAAGTTTGACAGGGCCGTTAATCCCGTCGAATTTCTTAAGATTTACTCCACTGCTATCTTGGCAGCTGGAGGAAATGAGGCCGTAATGGCCAACTGTTTTCCAGTGGCTTTAACTGGGACCGCCCGGTCCTGGTTTATGAGCCTTCCACCCAACTCCATCAACAGTTGGGAGGAGTTGTGCCGATAGTTCACCACCAACTTCGGGAGTTCATACACCCGACCAGGCACCAAACTGGACCTTTTTGCAGTCGTGCAAAAAGGGGGAGAATCTCTGCGATCATTCATCTAGAGATTCTCTCAGGTACGAAACACTATCCCTTCTATCTCTAGCGCTTCTGTCATTGTGGCATTTAGACAGGGCGTACGGGATAAGAAGATGTTGGAGAAACTGGCGATCAAGGAGATCACCAGTGTCACGGAACTCTTCAGCTTGGCCGACAAATGTGCCAGAGCTGCGGAGGGCCGTGAAATGCACTCCAAACCACCTCCGGAGGATCGCATGAAATCCTCCAAAGGAGAAGCCGCTACCTCCAGGAGTGGCAAAAAGAAGAAAAAGACCAACGGCAAGAAGAAGCCGTCGGCCAGCGCATCTAATGCTACAGCTGCTGCAGCTCCGGGTGGCCGGGGCCCACGCCCCGAGAAGCGACCTCGACCGTCTTCTAGACGGTGGCAAACCCAAGGTGTCATGTCCAATTCATAAGATGGACAGCCACAGTTTGGAAGACTGCTGGGAGGTCCAAAACATTGCCAAGCGTTACAACAAGCGCTAGGAAGAAGTTCCTTTCCGACAGAGGGAAGGAAAACAAAAAGTTGACGAAGCTCCGGCTGAAGAGGAGTTAGGTTTTCAGGATCCTAAAAAGGTCCTGAAGGTCGTCTACACCTCCGTCGACGATGATTGTGACGTCTCTGATAACGAGAGTCAGAAGATCATGAACACCATTTTTGGTGGATCATGGGACATCACCTTCTGCCGTGTCCTTAAGACAATGCGTCGGGACATGGCCGCTGTAGCTCCTACAGCCAGGGTGGAGCCTCATCGGAAGTGGATGGTCACATCCATCACTACTGATGCTTCGGACTGCCCTCGAAGCATGGTTGGAGCAGGCCAGTTACCTTTGATGGTATCTCCTACCGTCAATAACATTCAGCTCCACCATGTTATGGTAGACGGAGGTTCGGGGCTGAACCTCATAAACTTCGAAGCTTTTACCAAGCTTCAGCTCCGACCTTCGGATCTTCACCCCTCCTGACCTTTCTCAAGAGTAGGTCCGGGAGCCATTACCCCACTCGGTGCTATTACTCTCCCTGTTACCTTCGGGACCCAAGAAAAGTATCGCACTGAGAAGTTGGTATTTGACGTTGCTCAGATCAACTTACCTTTCAACGCCATCTTGGGTAGGCCTGCCTTGTACAAATTCATGGCATCTGCTCATTATGGCTACTTGGTGTTAAAGATGCCAACACCAGTAGGCGTTCTCCTGATCTGCGGAGATCGCACTGCTGGAGTAACCGCTCTAGAAGAACTTCATGCGCTTACTACGGCGCAAGAGAAGGACTCCAGGCAGGAGCAAGCTCCAAAACCCCCGAGCATTCGTCAACGAGGCTCGACTTTTGCACCTCGTGTGCAGCCAAGCGGCGACACCGACATTCCCGTCAAAGTCATCCAAATCAGTTCTGATGCCGCTCAGTCCACCCGTATATCGGGGGGACTGAATGACAAATAGGAACTCACGCTCATCGCTTTCCTCCGGCTAATGTCGACATGTTTGCCTGGAAACCGTCACAAATGCCTGGGATCCCCAGGGAAGTGATTGAGCACAATCTGAAGATATACCCTGACGCCCGACCCGTGCATCAGAAACCTCGGAAGCAATCCGTGGAGCGATAGAACTTCATTCGACAAGAAGTGAAGAAGTTGCTCGAAGCTGGATTCATCCGAGAAGTCTTCCATCAAAAATGGCTGGCAAACCCAGTCGTTGTGCCCAAGGCCGGCGGGAAGCTTCGGATGTGTATTGACTACACAACACTAAATAACGCGTGTCCAAAAGATCCATTCCCACTACCTAGAATAGATCAGATAGTGGATTCCACCTACGGGTGTGAATTACTATGTTTCCTAGACGCATATTCTGGGTATCATCAAATCAGAATGTCTAGGGAAGATGAAGAGCATACCTCTTTCATCACAGTAGATGGATTGTACTGTTATACAACCATGCCATTTGGTCTTAAAAATGCAGCTTCAACCTTTGTACGAGCTATGTACAAAACTTTTGAAGAAATCATTAGAGACATAGTGGAAGTGTACGTCGATGACATTGTGGTCAAGGTCAAGAACAAGGAGTCACTCCTTGACACCTTACAAGCTGTCTTCGACAAGCTGCGGGTCACCCGCACAAAGCTAAACCCAGACAAGTGTGTCTTCGGGGTTAGCTCCGGAAAACTTATTGGTTTCCTGGTAAATCACTGGGGCACAGAGGCTAATCCGACGAAGATCAAAGCCATTGAAGGCATGCGGCCACCAGCCCGCATCAAGGATGTCCAAAAGCTGACTGGATGTCTAGCAGCCCTCAGCCGGTTCATTTCAAGACTGGCGGAACGGGCACTTCCCTTCTTCAAGTTATTCAGGAAGTCCAGACCATTCCAATGGTCTGAAGAAGCAGAAAAGGTGTTCCAGGAGCTAAAATAGCTCCTCACCACCCTACCAACTCTGGTAGCTCCGAACCCTGGTGAGCCTTTGCTGCTTTACGTTTCAGCAATTGACGAAGTCGTCAGTATGGTCCTGGTTGCGGAGAGACCAGAACAATCCCATGCTCAGGAATCCAGACCCCTCCGGGAGGGTCCGGATGTTCCTGAAAGCGAGTCTGGGTCCCAATTCCCAGACTTGAGTCCACAAGAAGTTACTTCAGAAGACCCAGACCCCTCCGGAAGGGTTCAGGTCGCTTCTGAAGAAGCTCCGGGTCCCTCCAGCAAGGACCCGAAGGTCCCCGAAGAAGGTCCAGATCCCTCCAGGATGATCAGGGTCAATGAAGAGGAAGCTCCAGGCCCCTCCGGGAGGGTCCAGACCATCCAGCGCCCAGTGTACTTCATCACTGAAGTACTTCATGACGACAAGACTCGATACCTAGAGGTGCATAAGCTGCTCTATGTAGTTCTTATCGCCTCCAGGAAGCTTTGCCATTACTTCCAAGCTCACAAGATTTCAGTGGTGACTTCTTACCCACTTCGAGCAATCTTGCATAATCCCAATTCAACTGGGAATATTGCAAATTGGGCAGCAGAATTGGCCAAATTCGATCTCGAATTCATTCCAAGACAAGCAATCAAGAGTCAAGCATTGGCAGATTTTGTGGCAGAATGGACTCCCTCTCCATCAAACCCTGGGGGCCCCAGTGAGCAGAAGCCGGAACACAAGGCTCCGATCTTCACCGACCCTCACTGGACCCTCTACTTCGACGGCTCCATGCAAAAGCAGGGGGCTGGAGCTGGAATCCTTCTCCTCGCACCAACCGGGGAGAAGGTAAAATACATGGTACACCTTGACTTCAAGGCGACCAACAACATGGCGGAGTACGAAGCACTCATCTATGGACTAAAGGTGGCACTGTCATATGGTGTCAAGCAGCTGCTGGTCAAGGGAGATTCACAGCTCATCATTAAACAAGTGAATGGTGAATGCTCCTGCAACTATCTCCAGCTAGCTGCTTAACTCCTTGAAGTCCAGAGGCTTCAGAAGGACTTCGAAGTCCTAGAGCTCCACCACATCCAGCGTGTCCACAATGCTGAAGCCGACGAACTCTCACGAAAGCGACAACCGGAGCTCCAGCTCCTGACGGAACTTTTGTCCGAAGGTTGTCAAAACCCACAGCTCAGCCTGCCGAACTGAGCGAAGGGGGCAAGATCAGCATCCCGAAGCTGATGGTCCCGATGGCCCTGTTACCATGGCAGCCATCAGGGGTCGTAGTTGCTGTCGGAAGCTCCGAGCAACCCAGCACGCAAGACTCAAATGCTCAAGTTAGCTCAGATGCGTGGATCTCAGAGATCCGGAGCTACTTGAAAGACAACATCCTTCCTGACGATGATGTATCCGCTGACCGGATAGTCAGATTGGTTAAAAGATACACGTTGGTAGAAGGGGATCTCTACCGGCGCGGTGCCAACGGCGTCCTAATGCGGTGCATCACAAGGGAAGAAGGTTGCGAGCTCCTCGCAGAAATCCATGGAGGCGAGTGTGGGAACCACGCGTCTTCCCGCACCCTGGTCGGTAAAGCCTTCCGGCATGGCTTCTACTGGCCTACAGCACTCTAGGATGCAACTGAGCTGGTGAAGAAATGCAAAGCATGCCAATTTCATGCAAAGCAAATTCACACACCGGCTCAGCCTCTACAAATGATACCTCCTACATGGCCCTTCGCTGTGTGGGGGATGGACATCTTGGGACCTTTCCCAAGAGCCGTCGGAGGTTACAAGTTCCTGTATGTCGCCATTGACAAGTTCACCAAGTGGCCGGAAGCAACTACATTGTGATAATAAACAAGCAATCTGCTATCAACTTTTTGCAGTCCATTGTATGCATATTTGGAGTCCCAAACAAAATCATTACTGATAATGGGACCCAATTCACAAGCTCTGCATTTCAAAGATATTGCAAAGACCTCGGCATTCAAATTTGCTACGCCTCCATAGCTCACCCGGCAAGCAATGGCCAGGCCGAGAGAGCAAATGCTGAAATCCTGAAAGGACTCAATACGCACACCTATGAGCACTTGAAAAAACATGGAGCCAACTGGATTGAAGAGCTTCTGCCCACTCTATGGGCCAACAGGACAACTCCAAACCGGTCAACTGGAGAGACACCCTTCTTCCTGGTGTACGGAGCTAAAGCAATCTTTCCTCCGGAAATCACCTTGGGGTCACTCCGGGTCCAGACCTTCGACGAAGCCACGCAGGACCAGCTCCGGCGTGAAGACCTAGACCTCCTTGAGGAGGGAAGGTGCCAAGCAGCTGTTCGGAATGCCCGATACCACCAAGCCCTTCGGCGCTATCATCAGCATCATGTACACAACCGACAGCTCGAGGAAGGCGATCTGGTGCTACGGAGAATACAATCCAGAGAAGGGTTAAACAAACTCTCTCCCAGCTGGGAGGGACCCTTCCGAGTGATTAAAGTATCCCGTCCCGGAAGCGTTCGCTTGGCTACAGAGGATGGGACACCTCTCCCATATCTTTGGAATATTGAGCACCTCCGTAAGTTCTACACTTAATATCACGGAGGTGAGTCTGTAGTAACTTGAGGTGTATGTTATAGAGTCATTGTACAGAGTCGGGTAGTTCCTCCGCAAGAACAGCCGGACCTTTCCCGGAAGGTCCGCAAAGTTCATGCAACACTTGTCACAGTCTCATAACTAAAAGTGTGGCTAGCTACCCTGGGTCAAACGAGAAATGAAACACGCTTAGACTGGTTTCGTACCCTAAGAGTGTACTTGTTTCCCCTGTACCCCATACCTATAATGAAAGACATCTTCATGTGAAACAGACTCCACGTGCATTTATTTTGTACAGGCTCAACATTTTTTATTTTTCTCTTTCATGTCTATAACAAAGTTGTGCAATTCTTAAGAAATTTTAGTTCGACTAGTTCATGTACAATTCGAGTTGTATTGTCAATTCTTTTGGATTCAAATATTGTTCATGGCCCACTCGCCTGAATGCTGCCAATCCAATCTAGGGCCGAAGTGTGCTATCGACTTAGCCTGGTCAAGCACCCTAAGTACACCACTCTACCTACACCCCGGCAGGCCGAAGTAAGGCGGGTCCAAGTACAATTGGATCTGGAAGAAAGAAGGCAACGCATTCGGTTGTATTCAGAATTCAGTTTGACCTAAAACTATCTTGGGAATCGTAAGCCGCGACGAAGTTATAGGCAAGGAGCGAATTTTACTATTTTTCTTGGCTTCAATGTGTAGGAAAAATAAAGAATCCACGTTGATGGAGAAAAGCTGAAGCTAACAAAGCTCCGACTCCCCCTAGGTGGCTTGTGATCGATGTTAAACATTGAAAACGAGCATTACCGGAGCAACCAAGCTCCGGCAAAGCTAGGGTGGCCAGCCGTCGACGCAGAATAAAAGATGGTGAGAAGACCCCACAAGCGGAGTCTGCTGCCGACAAGCTACGCGTTGGCAAAGGTCACTGCCGGAGCTACTAAGCTCCGACACCCCGGAGGGCTAACTATTGATGCTCTACGCGTTGATAGGGACTATTGCCGGAGCTATTAAGCTCCGACGGTAGTCAATTCTGGAGCTTCTGAGCTCCGACAACCTCAGGGGGCCTTCACTATCGAAGACTTTGGACCTACACTCTACAAGTTCGAAGCAAACGAGTCTTCAACAAAATACAATATTCTCTTGGTACATGTTCACAATCAAATTGTGTACATCCACCAGGGGCCAAGTGAAGACAGAAGTGTTGAAGACAAAAAATGAAATTCATTAACAAATTGTGGATTTCATTCATCTAGAGACAAGGGATTATAAAATTGGGGAAGAAAAAGAGAGAATACAAGTGGGAGCTACAGAGATGGTCCTAGACCCTATGGAAAAACTGGGCGACCTTCTGAGCAACATCCGACACGTTGGCTCGGGTGGCTTCACCTTCTCCTTCGACAAGACCTTCAAGCATCGGGTCCAGAGGAAATTGGGGTTCCCGGCTAGTGTAGCACGTTAGCACATACTCTGCAACGTTCTCCGCCAGGGACTACCCCTCAACCTCCAACTGGTCCGCGATGGCGTCACCTACCTTGGAGAGTTTGTCACCCGCCGAGCTCAACGCTTGCAACGCTAGGTCCGGCTCCGGCTCCGGATCATCCGGATGCACAGGACTAAAGCCCATTGGTGTCATCGCGTCGTTGGCTTTGCTCAGGAACTCCCAAACCTGTAGGGAGTCCACAGTCCTCAAGCCCTTCAGTTCCTCCAAGGATCTTTTGGCCGCCGCTAGTTCAGAATTCTCACGAGCAAGGTGCTCAACCTCTTTGGCATTTTGCTAAATCTTTTCAGCATCCTGCTTCTCGAGTTTTCGGAGCTCCTCCTCCCGGAGGTGGATCTTGTTCCGGAGGTCGACCAGGTCCTCCTCCCGGCCCCTAACTTTCTTCTCCCTGGCAGTGATGGCACACTCTTGCTTGTAGAGTTCTTGCCCTCGCACCCAGGCCTTATCCTCCTCCTCAACGCAACGCTCCTCCAATTTCTTGGTGCGTTCCTCGAGGCCCTTGTCAGCTAGAGCCACCTTTTCGGCGAGCTCCTCCTCCCTCTTCAAGACATCATCCCGCATCTCTAGGAGTTTTTGCTCTTCGTCTTCGAGCATCTTCTCCCTCTCCTCAAGTGCCTCCCGGCGCTTGATGAGGCTAGTGTTAATGGCCTCAAGCCTTTCTTGGTGATCATCAGCCGCACTATTAGCTGCCTTGGTCTGCTCATTGAGTGTTGAGGGCACAAGTCAAGCTCTCTCTATCATCCAATAATTTGCCCCAGTATTCCACGCGGACCTTCTCCTGTTTGATCAACTCCTTGTCGTCTGCCAGCCTCGACTGCGCCAGCTTAGTCTCGAAGTAGAGCCGATTATGCCACCGCCTAAGGGTTTGGCGCTCCTCTTCAAGAGCCTTGCTGTCGTGGTAGAACGCCAGCTAGACTTGATGCAGACTGGAGCAAGCGTTGTCAATGGACAACGACAGGGGAATAGGGTTCGGACCTGCTGGGGTCTCCTCTGCTGGTTGCAGCGGGTTCTCGCTTACAAAAATTGGGTCCCACTCCCCAAGAGTGGTCCCTTGAGCCTCCACGGCACTAGGGCCGTCCTCTGGGATAGCCTCAGTCGCCACCGAGGAGGGTCCCGCTGAAGAAGTTCCGACCTCCGGAAGTGGTTCCGAAGGCCCTGCCACCAGGTCTTCATTTGCCCCCTCAGGCAGGGGGCCAATGACTTCATGAGGGCACCCTGGATCAGCAGCAGGCACCTCTGTCGTCATCACTTCCTGAGCAAGGGTTACTTCCGGCTCTGGCCTGGGCTCCTCCTCCGCTGGTGGCTCGGGTGTTGGCGCCTCGACCATCATGGGTTCGAGTGCTAATGCCTCCGCAACGACCGGCTCGGGCGCCAGAAGCTCAACAACAACCGGCCTTGAGGCCGGAGCTTCAACCTCAACCAGCTCAGGCGTCGGAAGTTCTTCAACTGCAACCGGCTCTGCAGCCGGAGCTTCAGTGGTAACCGGCTCTGAGGCTGGAGCTTTGGAGATAGCCGGCTCAACCGCCGGGACTTCCTCAACATCCGGCTCGCTTGCCGGGACTTCAATAACCTCCGGCACAACCGCTGGGGCTTCGACAATTTCCAGCTCTGGGCCGGAATCACTTCTTCCTCCGGCTCAGCGGCCGAAGCTTCCAAAACTCAGCATCAAGACCCGGGGCTTCAACCTCCAGGGCAGGTGCCACTGGCGCATCTTCTCTCCCGTGGACCGGCGCTACCACGGGAGTCTCGGCGGATGAGTCGAGGTCCATGACCACGACAGCTGGCGCCGGAGCTGCCGCAGCTTCAGCCACCACTTGGGGCGGCACCGGGACAGGAGCAGAAGCCTCCGCCCTCACAGCTTCAGCTGCTGTGGCTGAGGGCGGAGCCTCACTCCTCTTCTTGGGGACGCTGCAGATGATGGATGAAGAAACTTAAAAAATAGTTACTACAACAAAACAATTGTCTGAGGTAAAGATTAAAAATTACCTCGGAAGGCTTCCGCACCAGCTTGCACGGAATCTCTTTCCTGGGCGTTCTTGACTGACCATGGCCGCCGCCGGCGTGGTAGCTCCGGAAGGCTCCCGGGAACTTGTTGCAGCCGCGGGCATTTCCTTAGTCGAGGGCCCCCTCGACCGAGAAGGACCTCCGGACCCAAAGACCTCAGCTGGCCCTGGTACTGGAGTCACATGCCCGGGGCTAGCACCCCGAGAAGACACTGCTGCAGGTACAGTCGCCACAGTTGTAGAAGACCTCCCCCTCCGGGAAGAAGGAGCTGCTGCAGAGGGTGCAGACCTCACGGACCTTCTGTCGTCATGCTTTAGCTTCCTCTTCTGGCTCGAGGGTTCAGCCGCCGGCTCCTTGCCCTTGCCGACGACTTCGGTCCTTGGCTTCGGGCCAGGGGCGGAGCCACCTTCAGAAGCCCCAGGGATCACCACCCTGGAAGTCGATCGTCTCTCGACGACACCGAGGTCGTCAAGCACCGGCATCGTCCACCCGAGCTCCATGCTAAACTGTAGTTCCACGTTTAGAGGGAGGAAAGCTGGTGGCGGGGTCAAGTCATCACCCGCGACGTTGATGTCGTGCTGGTACTTCTTGAGATGAAACTCCAAGGTCGCCCCCTCCATGTTGGACTTCAGCCCGGTCTCGACCCGGTCGTCGTCCATCACACTATTGACGGTCCAAGCGAGTTTTTCTCTCCTTTCAGCGGTGCCCAACTGTTGACCAGGAAATTGCAAAATACCGCCTGAGGAGTTAATCCTCCCTCCACACAATGGCGGATCTTGGTCAGAGCAGGGTTGAAGGCATCCGACAGCACCGGAGCTTCACTCCAGACTGCAGTGTCGATGTTGGGGAGACCTTCAGGCAGCTCCAGCTTCTTGTGCTCCTCCACCCGGATGATTATCCAGTCTTTCTTCCAGTTGTCCCACTTTCCAGAGGGAAACGACCGGAGGTACTTGAATGGGCACTTCTTGCGCTTCACAAAGTAGTAGAAGCCAAGGTACACATCACTCCTTCTGGTGGTATGGACGGTGAAGAAGGTACGGAAAAGCTCAATGCAGGGGGGATGCCCACCCACATTGCACAGAAGTGGATGAAGACAGACACTAGAAGAATGGAATGGGGGCCAAGGTGGTACAGCTGCAGACCATAGAAGTCTAGCAGCATCAAGAAAAAGGAGGAAAAATGTGGGATCAACCCCACCATGGCATACGCAGAAAAGTACACCATCTCGTCGGCGTGCTCCTTCTCGAATGGGAGCTTTCCCCCGGCCCAGACCAGGTGGTTGAAGAAGTCCGGGGACCACCCCATGAGGGCCCGGACCTTCTTCAGGTCACTTTCGATCTTCAAGCGGCTCTCGCGGAGACCCAACTCCATCACAGCACAGCGAGGCAAGGGAGGAAAAGCAAGCACAAGTTTGGGAGTTCAAGCGCAAGTTCAGATGAGAGGCGTAAAGAACCCTAGACGGTGCGCGCTTTCCTTCTTAAGTAAGCCCCCGCAATGCTTGAATGGAAACCGCAGAGAAGCCGAAGATACTATTCAAAAATTTCACCCTGCCGATGACAAGATGGCCCGGGACCACCCCGACGATCAAGTCGAGGTTCTTACTCAGGCGAACGGTTGTCATCATGAAAGGCAGGAAGCCCGAAAGCGGCGGCCTCACAAGGCGCGGAACCGATACAATTTTCGTATCGGGAACCGGCGGCCTTCAATTGCGTGAGATCTGCACGCCAAAGATTTCATTTGCCGCACCCAGGATATGCCACGCGGCGAGGATTTAACTCCAAAACTATCGCCAACGGCACATCTGAAGACCTTTGAAGACTCGGCTCAAAAGTCGAAGGATGGACCCACCTCCGTGGAATGACTTCACCCAAGGGGTCTTCCCGAGAGGTGGGCCCAGGGGGCCACTATCGGTACCCTGAGTACTGTATACCCCTTGAGATTGCAAAGATCTCAAGGAAATGTCATCTACTTGATTTGAAGACCTTCGGAGGCCCACATGTCAGACATAACTGGACCCGCTTCCCCAACATGGTTAGTCCCAGGGTCGCCACGTGTACCATCAAACTGGAGCTACCGCCCACAAGGGGGAAGCTCCGGGCTATGTACCATAACGGCACCCCCGGACCTAACCCCAGACCGAGGGAAGCTCCAGAACTGACACGTGTCTGGTGGCACTGGATCTATTTGTTCCCCACAGTATGCTCTAGAGCTGCCACGTGTCCAACCGTCAGATCTTCAGCCTCAAACCTCTGGTAGACTCCACAACGGCTCCGGATCTTCAAAGGGTAATCAAGAACTTCAAGACCCGATTAAGTGTCATTAATACTATGCTAATGACACACGATCGGATGACCCTTATTACCAGTAACGGCGCTGTCAAAGCCCGTAACTCGATCATTAAGGGTAATTAAGCGCATCAAATGTGTATCAATATTAGTAGCCGTTGGGGCCACATGTCGGGCCAGGACAACTTGTAACGACCTGTCCTTGTACTATAAAAGGACAGGCCGACAATACATAGAGATCTGATCTGGTCTTATCGGCTCACACGCGCTCTCAACTCACATCACCTGAGTCGAGTTCATACATCCAATACAACACCAACACACCCCTTGGAGTAGGGTATTACGCTCAGGCGGCCCGAACCACGTAAATCTTTGTGTCTCCTGTGTCATTTTACATTTCACCTTCTTGAATCTCCGCGCGCCCACACCAAACTTCAAACTCCGCAAACACTTTTAGTAGTGTTGGGAGATCTGCCAGATCAAAACCACCGACACCTATAAATAGGAGATCCACGGCCCCACAATGACAACTTTCGATTCCTACTATCAAAATCATAAACCCTAGCACCACCACCTGTCCCAAGAGCCCAAAAACACATCTCCCCACTCATCTAAAGTCCAAAAAGGTGAAGATCAATTGAACACTAGATTTGGGATTGGGAGATCGTTGTCTACACATCGTTGAGCTCTTGGAGTTTGATCCTTTACACTCGTGCTCTTTCTTGTAATCTTTTTGATTATATTTGATCATTTTATCATTGTAATTCTTGTGAGGGCCCTCAACGTGTGAGGTTGCCCCATAACCTCGTTGATTGCCCGTGATAGTGGAATCAAGTCGGCCTTGTGTGGTGACTTGAAGAGGGAAACGGTTTGAAAAGACCTGGCTCTGTGTGGGCTTCCTCAACGAGGAGTAGATCTCTTTGGTGAGATCGAACCTCAGTAAAAATCAATGTCTCATGTGCTTCTTTACTTTTGCATCTTGATTAGGGGACATCAATTGTAAATTCAAGTAATCTTATATGTTGTTCACATTTCTGCTGCTTAAAAGAATTTAAATTATGTATCTATACTTAGTCAAATCGGCATACACCAGGCACACCGAACTAGTCCACCCACACAACCGGACAAGTCCGGTCAATCAAGTTTTGACCGTTTGATAAAGTGTGCAGGAAATTTTCAAAGCCTATTCACCCCCCCCCCCCCCCTCTAGGCCACATTCAATTGTTATCAGAGCAGGTTCTCAATCAACGAGACTAACCGCTCGGATAGATCAATGACCTCTGAGAAGAACAATGAGATCCTGAAAGGTGCCCAACACCGAGGAAGAGCAAGAAACTAAAGCCTTCGATATATTAAGAGAAAATCCACATGATGATGAAGAAGTACATCAACTGAAGGCACTTCCGAGGAAGAAATTGCTGGCACAAAAGCGAAAAGAAGAAGAGAAGACGACATGGAGTGGTCATCACAACTACTCCCGATATCCTTACAATTACAATCGTCTTAATTCAAATAATCACTATCTTTCTATTCCCATTGGAAGACCTCCCCAATTTGACAGAAATGACTACACCATGTGGAAATACAACATGAGGATGCATCTAATCTCTTGAAATCCTAGTCTTTGGCATATTGTGTGCACAGGTGTAGATATCCCAGATACGGAAAAAGAGCTCACTCTGGAACAAGAACAAGAAATCCACCGCAATGCACAAGCTGTTGCAGTGATCACCTCATCACTGAGCAGAGAGGAGTTCACCAAAATTGATGAATTGGAAAGCATAAAAGAAATATAGGATACACTTAAAACAGCTCATGAGGGAAATAAGTTAGTCTGAGAAGCCAAAATTGAGATGCTTGAAGGAGAGTTGGGGAGATTTGCTATTGAGGAAGGCGAATCACCTCAAGACATGTACAACCGGATGAAGGCGCTCATCAATAAAATCCGCGCCGACGGAAGCAAGAAGTGGACTGACCATGAGGTGGTTAAAAGGATGATTAGAGCCTTTATGCCAAGAAACGTCACATTATGCTCAATGATCAGAGAAAGCCCCGGGTTCCACAAAATGACCCTGGAAGAGCTATTAGGCAAGATCATAAACCATGAAATGATGGAGAAGGAAGCCCAATACGTCAAAGATCTAGCTGAGCTCACCTCCTCCAAAAAGTAGAAAGTTGCTCTCAAAGCAACATGTAGGCCTAAAGGAATGGAAACTCGTGAAGCTCAAGATGAGGAAGATACAAGTGACGTGAGCACTGATCTAGATGTGAAGAGATGTTACTCTTCATAAAGAAATTCAAGCGCATGATGAAAAGAAGACATGGCAACAACTCAAATTAAGGGAAGAGCGAAGAGAAAGGAAAATCCAAGGCTCGACGCACTTGCTATAACTGTGGCGAGTATGGTCACTTCATGTTTGACTGCACCTATGAAGAGAACAAGAGGAAGAAGGAAACGAAGCCTCAAGAGAAGAAGATATTTGGAAAAAGGTGACAAGCTAATCAAGCACACATCGGCAAGGAGTGGGACTCAAACGACGAGTCATCCTCCGATGAAGAAGAGGAGATGGCCACCATTGCCATCAAGAAACCCACGAAGAGGTCTACACTCTTCCCAAACATGGGAGGACGGGAGACTCACAATCACACTTGCCTTATGGCTAAGGAAGGCAAGAAAAAGGTTCGACTCACTCCTCCCTCACTAAATTCCTCTATTGATGATTTCGATAGTTCTAGTGAAAATGAGGAGATGTTTAGGGGATTAAGTAAAACTGCACTAAAGAAAATGAAAATATTGTCGGATGAAATCTTTGAGAAGGAGGAGCTTGTCAAACGACAAGAAGATATGTTCATTTGTGAAAGGAAGAGATATTGAGAGGTTGAGAAACTCCTTGAGCTCGAAAGAGAGAAGAGCATGTCACTTGAGCATGAGCTAGCCTTGAGTAAGAAAACTTACTCAAAGTTAGGAAACTCACACCTTGCAATCAAGGATGAACTTGCTAACTTGTCAAAAGTTAACAAGATTCTTGAAGTGCAAGTTGAGTCACTCAAGCAAAGTGACTCCTCCTCCTCCAAAAGCTCACCTTCCAATGGTGTAAGTTCAACAAAAATTACAACCTGCACATGTTCTATTAAGAAAAATGTTGTCAAATCTGATCCTTCTACTTCTCATGCAAAGCATCCTTCCCAAAGCGGCATCTTTGACAAGGAGAAGATCCAATATGCACGTAATGCATATATGGTCACTAGGCCTCCCAACGTCAAAGATGGTCTTGGGTTTAACAAGAACAAACACTTGTCCAAAAATGGTCAGGCTAAGAAGAAAATTACCTTTGTTAAGGAAAAATCGCAAGAATCTGACTTGCAAATATTATTTCGTACTTTTGATGCTTCGTACGTACTTATGGAAGAGAAATTTGGAAATGTATTTGCTAAATATGCAGGGCCACGCCACAAGTATTCGAAAACTTGTGTCTGGGTGCCCAAGACTCTTGTGACTAACCTGAGAGGACCCAAGCAAGCTTGGGTACCTAAAACTAAGGAATAATCTTGTTTTGCAGGCCAACTCCACCGGTGGATCAAAATGGGTACTAGACAGCGGATGCACCAATCACATGACCAGAGAGAGGAACATGTTCGTGAAGTATGAGCGCAATGCAGATCCAAGTGAAGGGATATACTTTGGAGACAACAGCCAAGGAAAGGTCCTTGGTAGCAGTAAAGTTGAAATCTCTTCTCAATATACTCTCTCGAATGTTTTACATGTATATTCTTTAGATTATAACCTTCTGTCAATATCTCAGCTATGCGACAAAGGTTATATTTATTCACTAATGAGGGTGTGGCCACTTTTAGAAGAAGCGATGGCTTGATTGCATTCAAGGGATTATTGAAGAGAAAGCTTTATCTTGTTGATTTCAACAAATATAAAGCCGAACTCAACACTTGCTTGATTGCTAAAACTAACATGGGATGGCTGTGGCATAGACGGCTAGCCCATGTTGGGATGAGAAATCTGCAGAAACTTCTAAAAGGTGGTCACATCCGAGGTTTAAAAGATGTTTCTTTTGAGAAAGACAGGCCATGCAGTGCTTGCCAGGCGGGAAAACAAGTTGGAGCACAACACCCCACCAAGAACGTGATGACTACTACAAGACCGCTAGAACTTCTTCACATGGACCATTTCGATCCAATTGCTTACATAAGCATTGGCGGTAACAAATACAATTTAGTTATTATTGATGATTTTTCAAGATTCACCTGGGTATTTTTCTTGTATGATAAATCAGAAACTCGGGGAATCCTCAACAAATTCCTAAAAAGATCTCAAAATGAATTCTCATCAACTGTGAAGAATATTAGAAGTGACAACAGGATAGAATTAAGAAATACACAAGTTGAGGAGTACCTTGATGAAGAAGGAATAAAGCACGAGTTTTCGGCACCCTACTCCCCTCAACGAAACGGGGTGGCTGAAAGGAAAAACAGAACACTAATTGAAATGGCGAGGACAATGTTGGATGAATACAAGACATCGGACCGGTTTTGGGCTGAAGCTGTGAACACTGCTTGTCATGCCACAAATCGGTTGTATCTTCACCGACTCCTGAAGAAAATGCCATATGAGATTCTTACCGGTAACAAACCAAATATTTCATATTTTAAAGTATTTGGTTGTAAATGTTTATTCTGAACGAGAAACCGAGGATTTCGAAGTTCACTTCGAAATCTAATGAAGGGTTCTTGCTCGGTTATGATTCGAATGCCTAAGCTTATTGTGTCTTCAACAAAGTCTCTGGCCTTGTTGAATTAGCCCGTGATGTAGTGTTCGATGAGACTAACGGCTCCCGAGTGTAGCAAGTTGATAAGTGTGTGCTAGATCGACAAGAAGCCACATGTGAAGCATTGAGAATAATGGCACTTGGTGATATTCTACCTCAAGAGCAACCACAAGACTCAAGTGCATAAGATGAACCTCAACAAGGAAGCAATGATCAAGGGGGGAGCTCATGCACAAGATCAAAATCAGGAAGATCAAGAAGATCCATATAACCATGGAAGTTATGATTTAGGGGAAGACAATGACAATGAAGACAATGAGGAGCAAGAAACTTCACAAGTCCCACACCCAAGAGTACATCAGAGTGTGCAAAGAGATCATCCCGTCAACAACATCATTGGAGATATTTCTAAGGGAGTAACTACTAGATCTCGCATAGCAAATTTTTGTGAATATTACTCTTTTGTATCCTTTCTGGAACCATACAGGGTAGAAGAAGCCTTAAAAGATCCATATTGGGTGGTGGCAATGCAAGAGGAGTTGAATAACTTCAAGAGAAATGAAGTGTGGGAACTGGTGGAAAGACCAAAGGCGAACATTGTTAGAACCAAATGGGTCCTTCGGAACAAACAAGATGAACATGGAGTGGTAACAAAAAATAAGGAGAGTCTTGTGGCCAAAGGTTACTCACAAGTCAAAGGTTTGGAATTCAACGAAACGTTCGCTCCCGTAGCTAGACTTGAGTCCATTCGTATTTTATTGGCATATGCTACTCACCATATTTTCAAGTTGTATCAAATGGACGTTAAAAGTGTCTTCCTCAACGGTCCAAATAAGAAGGAAGTGTACGTGGAGCAGCCACCAGGATTTGAAGTTCAGGAGTACCCCAACCATGTCTATAAACTGCGTAAGGATCTCTATGGCCTCAAACAAGCTCCTTGAGCTTGGTATGAGTGCCTTAGAGATTTTCTGACTCAAAATGGTTTTACAATTGGAAAAGTTGATTATACTCTGTTCACAAAACACTTTGATGATCATCTATTTGTATGTCAAATCTATGTTGATGATACTATCTTTGGTTCTACTAATAAGTCATTTTGTGAAGAGTTTAGCGAGATTATGACACATAGGTTCGAGATGTCGATGTTGGGTGAATTGAAGTTCTTCTTGGGATTCCAAGTGAAGCAACTAAGAGAGGGCACTTTTATAAGTCAAACTACATAAAGGACATCCTCAGGAAGTTTAATATGGACAATGCCAAGCCCATCAAGACACCCATGGCGACAAACAGACATCTCGACCTCAATGAAGATGGTCCAAATGTGGATTAAAAGGTATATCGGTCTATGATTGGTTCATTACTCTATTTATGTGCATCTAGGCTAGATATAATGCTTAGTGTGTTTATGTGTGCAAGATTTCAAGTCGCACCTAAAGAGTACCACTTAATAGCTGTAAAAAGAATTTTAAGGTACCTTGTGCGCACACCCAACTTGGACATTTGGTATCCCAAAGGATCCAAGTTTAACTTGATAGGTTATTGAAAGGCGGCCTAGAGGGGGGGTGAATAGGCGATAATCGATAATTTAAACCTAATTCAGAGTTATGAAAACAGAGAAGTCGGACTTGTCTGACTTCTAGTTGGACTTGTCTGACCTAAGTCGGACAAGTCTGACCTGGGTCGGATAAGTCCGAGATTACCTGCACGATCAGATCAAAAATCCAATTTTTAAGCGATCTAGTGAGAGATATCGATCCCTAGCAGTTCTACACGAAGTATGGAGTAGAAAGAAAACTGAGGGAGAGATAGCACGCGGAAAAACACTAGAATCAAAACTTATGAGGACGAAAGAACAACAAGAGACAAATGATTTTATCCCGAGGTTTGGAACCACAAAGGATCCTACATCCCCGTTGAGGAGTCCACAAGGGACCAGGACTTCTCTAGCCTTTCCCTCATGAGTTGCCACAAGGGCTAACTCCCGATCTTCCACTATCACAAAGATTGTTACAAACTCCACGATTACAAGAGATCACAAAGAAATCGCAGGGCGACGCCTAACCGTCTAGGGGAGAACCCCAAGAGCAACAAACACGCAATCACGAAGAAACTTAGCGAATCACACGTTGCTCAACCCCTCAACAAACCGTTTCTCCCAATCCTCACAAAGCACTCTTCACTCTCCCAAAAATTCGAATTTGGGCTCTAGAGGTGAAGAACAAGTGGAGAGAGGTTCTTGAGTTCAAATGGGCGTTCAGAACTATTCTGGGGTGTTAGGCATTGTTGGTGGGTCGAAACCACCCACTATTTATACTCCAAAAAGTCATTAGAGCCGTTTGACACAGCCCACGTCGGACATGTCTGACACAAGGTCGGACACGTCTGACCTCAAAGGTCAGGCCTTTCACTTCAGACTTGTCTGACCAAAACCACTTCAGACATGTCTGACATACAATCTCGGGCATGTCTGAAATTCTGCAGATAGAACTCGGACAAGTCTGACTCTCTGGGACTTAGAAAATTTTCCTTAGTCCCTGGGAACAGATCCATCTCGGACATGTCCGACCCCCAGGTTCGGACAAGTCCGAAACTTCACTGGAACTCTCGCTGGAACCCTTCCAGTGCCAATTCGGACATGTCTGACTTACAGATTCGGACATGTCCGAATTCCAACAGAGGGAATTCGGACATGTCTGACACCACAAGTCAGACAAGTCTGCCCAAGCCACAAAGGCCCTACTAAAATCTTCTACTAAGGGGTTGAGCACCCGAATGACTCACTAAGTGTCTACGCGTCGTGTCCCTCTTAATAGTACGGTTTTTCATACGACTAAAGGAGAAAATAGAAAACCCTATTTCTATTCTTATTCGCCACAACTTTTCTCCTTTTGCCGTCTTTCTTCAAAGCTCCATTCCGTACTTCGGATCTGCGCTCATGCTCAACCAAGTTCATTAGCACTTTAATGGTTCATCATCAATCCACCAAAACCCACAAGGGACCTAGATGCACTTACAATCTCCCCCTTTTTGGTGATTGATGACAACCAACTAAAGTCTTCGACAAAAATAAGATT
Organism: Tuctoria greenei; assembly: GCA_036927565.1. Classification (NCBI taxonomy): domain Eukaryota; kingdom Viridiplantae; phylum Streptophyta; class Magnoliopsida; order Poales; family Poaceae; genus Tuctoria; species Tuctoria greenei. The sequence continues at coordinate 87,137,498 of JAYESD010000008.1, forward strand.
TGATAGAAGTTTTGAGTATCAAGTGTATATGAGCTTTTGGAATAACAATAAAAACAACTCATATACACTTAATCGTCGTGGGGTGCCTATATGCTCATGTGTGTGCAACAACGTGATAAATATGAAGAAATGCACACGAGATCAATGAAGCATCATAATGATCATCATAAGGCATCAATAAACATCATTAAGCATTAACAGCCATAAACGAGTGACAAATAAGTACAAGACACACCACGATAGAAAATATGACTAGATACATGTCCATGTCCAAGAAAAAGCACTAGAGACTAATACTTCTCCCCCTTTGGCATCAAGGCACCAAAAAGGAGAAAAGTGGACACTAAGACCTAGTCTACTCGGTGTCTTCCTCGTCGTTGCCGCCGTCATCGTCGTCGTCGCTCTCCTCCTCGTAGACGCTCTCCTCGCCGGAGTCGCCGAGAGCTGCAGGAGGTGCAGAGGAAGAAGCGTCAGTGCCGGTGAAGAACGCCATCTCCGCCTCGGTGAGCTCCGGAAACTCCGGTGGCTCCTCGTTTGAGCTGGCATCGTCGACTGGAGGAAGCTGGAGGTGCTCCCTGATGGCAGCGAGGTCCCTCTGGTTCCTCTTTGCCATGCGCTGAGTCGACCAGCAGATGGTGATGATTGACTTCAGGATCTTGAGCAGACCTGAGGAGAAAGACGGCTGCTGCTGGGGCACGGAGGATGAGTTGGGAGGCTGAGCAGACTTCCTCCTCGAGGAGCTGGGTCCTCCCTCTGCTGGTGCCGGCGCAGCTGCACGAATCAGGCGGTGAAGCTTGGAAGGCTTCTGAGGCATGAGGCGCCTATGAGGCACATCCTTCAGAAAATTCTTCCCAGACACCGTCCCAATTAGCTTCATCAGGTACGGGGCATAGCAGCAAGACCTAGCCGGCGTCTCCGAGGCGAGGTAAATCTCTTCGAAGATATAGTCAAAAGCATTGAATTGCTGCTCCCCTGCCAAGAGATATATCAGATTTCTGCAGTTGTGATTGATCCTATTGGCATCCCCATCCTTGGGGGAGAGGGTCTTCCTTATCAAATGGTTCACCACGGCATGGAATGGCTTGAGGCCATGGATATGAGGAGGGTCGGCTGGATACCCATCCTCATAGAAACTCTCCATCTCCAGGAGGTTCACTATATTCATCTCATGGATCTTCAGTGAGTGCTGCAGGCTGTCCTCCATCCCGAGAATGCGGGCAAACTCCTCATAGCTGACTTCGTACTTCACCCCATTTGTCATCCAGGTGAAGCCGTGCTTGTCAACCCAATAGAACACAGTTGCATAAAATTGAAGGATGACTTCCTTGTTCCATGGGTATTGGAGACCCATGATCTCGCTGACTCCGTGGTGCTCGCAAGCTTCGAGCACCCCCTTGAAGAGAAGAAAGGAATCCTTCTTCTTCAATGCAGCCTTCCAATCAACCCATTGCATCTCCGTGACTGGGTTCTTCTTGGTCTTGAGGACTGACCGGTAGTAATCCATGTGGAAGAAGCACCAGAAACGGGGGTCCTTGCTCTCCCTTGGCATGTCATAACACCGCACATCTCTCATGTGCATGGTGTCGTGGATGTTCCTCCGGTAATTCACCCTGTCGGCCGTGCGTCGAGTGTCACCGACTGGAGAGTGCATGACCAACGGACCGATCTCTTGCTGCCCTTGGGAGATCGAGCTGCCCCCCTGACCACTGTGAATAGTGAGCTGACCGCTTGCGGGTCACTTGGCAACCACCTTCTTTGGTCGCTTTGATGGTTGAGCCAAAGAATCGGGACCCGCGGGCTCCTTGCCTCTCTTGTCATGACCCATAGCTGAAGAAGAGATACAAGGATAGGTAAGAGTCAAGTCAAGAGAGATAGAGCAATTAACTTGATAGTTTCGATAGAAATTAGGCCTCAGAGTTATACAGGATCGGACATGTCTGACTGGAAAGTCAGACTTGTCTGACTCAGGAATTTCGGACATGTCCGAATTTCAGAGTCAGACCTGTCCGATGTGGGGACCGGAATCCACACATTCGAGGATTTCATTGGGTGGTACCGTGCGATGCGGCACCTAACAGCACACACAAAAAGGATACCAAAACATTTAAAGTTTTCATTTCATAATAAGAAGAGTTTACAAAAGAGTGTACAATAGAAGTACACACGCAGCGGAAAATACATACTCATAATCTCACCTAACTAAGCAGGAGAGAAGACGTCCATGCCCTAGGACGATTCTCACTAGCAACACGAAGAACAAACAGCAGCGGCGTGGCTCACATGAGATTTATCTCGACACCTCGAGTCTCATGTACAACCTGAACAGCAGAAATAAAACTAATACCTGCAAAAATCGTTAAAGCGCAAACGTGAGCATAAGGCTCAGCAAGACTTAACCGTCTCACTAGACAGATGCAAGGGGACACTAAACATAGGTAAGGAATAGCATAAATGACTCGCCTACAAGTGGATCCTTATAATCAAGTTTTAAGTAGCAAATGACATTCTCTGAGCACGGCACATCATGGGCTCCACAATCAAACAAGAAACGCTTTACCGATGATATGACATGCCCAAAGCACATAGTGCTATTACAGCTAAAGTATGGGGAAACTGTAAACTTTTAATTGTACTATCTCTAAATCATACAAGGTTGCAAAGTAATTATAATTCAATACAATATGACTTTCTGGCTTCTTTAGTATTTACTACGTCACCGCTCAGTGAACAAGTGGTACTCTATTACTGCGAGGGACAGTGATTGCAATCAGGACACACCCGGACAACACGACACATACGTCGTTCGGAAGTGTCAGCGAGCACACCTGTACCTACATAACACTTCAGTACTAGGCGTATATGGCCACCTTTCACAAGAAACTTGAATGATGAGCCCGTCTCACCTCCGCAAACAGAAGGTCTCCGCACGGAACACCTCATGTGTCCGCCGACCGATTTACACCTTACTGTCCTCAACCCACCCCTATCGATGGTGAGTTAATGGGTCTCAACATCCCAGTTATCAAGTTACATCAGTTTATTGGATTCCATATGTCCATTATATTGCCGGTACAATTCAAGCTTGTCCGAAGGGGCTGCATACGGACGGGCCTTAATCGACACAGGCAGGGCTATGCGACCGAGACTCAATTCTCGCCGCTTCCTATCCATTCCCTGCCCGGTCTCAATTTCATTATATTAAGCCATTTTCTATTCAACCAATCCTGTGAGATACATCTCTCGCGAGTAGATTCCAACTACTCGACTTCTACCGGATTTCCTATGCATTAGCAAAGCAGTTACTACAGGTCAAACTGTAACTCGTGCCAAATAAACCCTGGGATTTTTTATCATGCATGTGGAGTATCATTCACCCTAGACGTAATGCACAATTCATATACTACTCATCCTAGTGATAAAGCAAAAGTTTATAAACGACTTAAATGCAAACCGGGGCTTGCCTTAGTTTGCGACTGAACAAATGTCAATTGTTAGGGCTTGATCTTCCTCCGGAGAACCTGCCATGGAACCTCAGTGGAAACACATCGGCCTTCTCCTCCAAGCGAAGTTTCCTGTCGATCACCTATCAGCACGTTCCTATCGACATGATATGCATATAAGTACTTAATTAATTAAGTAATTTAAGAAAAGACTCCACAGGATTGTGTAAACTCTAAGAATGAGGAGTCCGACTAGGAAGGACAGATATGCCTTTGTTGTGTGAATGAACAAAGGATGAAGTCAAGTGGTCATAGTAGTATCGAGATGTGAATTGAAAGGTGCAATGTAAGCACACATTGCAACTTGGCACTCAACACTCGACGCTATGCCACTCAAGGATGATACATCTGAATGGTGTGGAAGTGTTGGACTGGTAGTGTAAGGATGACCTAAGTGTCAAGGTGGCATAGTAGTGTCGAGATAAGCACTGAAAGGTGCAATGTAATGACACATCGCAATTTAGCACTCAACACATGGAGCTATGCCGCACAAAGAGTGATAAGGTAGAATAGTGAAGAAGTATTACTGGACTGTGTGATGTAAGGATGACTAAGCGATCAAGATGGAGCATTGAAAGCTTAAGGCATGAGTGAACTGTGCAACAAGAGGTTGTGATTTAGAAGTCAACCAACGAAGTTACACAAACTCATTAAAGAGTAAACCTAATTACGTGACAAGTGTGATCGCAGGGTTCTGATAAGGGTGAACCAGGGTGAAACCCTAGCGACACTTGGGAGTGAAGTGAGGTCAACATTGCTTGGACTCAAAGAGTCGTAACAAGCCCTGTTAATTTGATGTGAGTACCAAGACAACATTGAAATGACTTTTTGGTAAAGTAGTTTCTACGGCAAGCTTCTTGAGCATCGTTCAAGTGCTTACACGACACTATTGCAGTGTCCTTTGCAAGATTGTCCAGATGAGCTCGGTGAACTCCTAGAACTCGAACATGATGCGAGACCTTGTCATGACGATCATGCTTTGCCATCACGAGAAGATCGGATTAGCGAGGTCCACATCGACCCGGACTCGTCAAAGGGGTGAGCGGAATCTCGAACACCACTTCATGAGTCGAAGAGTTAGGGACTCGACTTAGTTGTCGACAAAAGACTCGACGAACCTACCGTCGATGAAGAGGTACACTTAGGTAAGCAATTCTGCGAGCGGAAAGGAAACGTCCTCGACACGACTAAGAAATTCTTATCCAAGGTTCCACTTGGACTAGTTCTCCTCGTCGGTCGCAACGTTCTCGCAGTATTCTACCCTAGGTCATCGGTGGTCACCAATACACTCGGTTTGACCTAGAAGGCATTTCATCTAGCATCTAGGCTACACCTAGGACTCGACGAGTCTCGCCTTGACCAAACCCTAATTTGGCTAAACGACCATCGACTGATGTGTCATGGTCGTGTTCCAGTACCACGTACATCACATGTATCCTTCACCTCGATGCCAGGACACGATAACGGCTCGGAGCGTCACGACGACGTCATATGGTCAACGACGTCGACGCGGCTCATGGTGGAGCATCACGAGCACACACGGACAAGTTAACGCGATCCAAAGGACAAAGAAGGTCAACTTGGGGACTCCTATAGGAATGATATCAATGCGGAAACTGGATGTACGACTTGACGAAACATGAGTAACCTTAGCGATCATGACGAACGGACGTCGGTGACATCAAGCAAGGTATTTCAGGGTAAGGCTCACCTTGTATGCATTTCGCCGAACATCTTGGGTGTGTACTTGATTTCCGTCGCTTCATCACCATTCAAAGGGTATCTTGGCACATGTCCTTGTCGATTGCTACCCCAGAATAGACCTGCATCCATAGACCAGCATCGAATGGCAACACACTTAGTTTCGCCTTGTAACCATTTCATCGAACACCTTGACTGCAATCACTGATCCAATCACTCTTGCAAAATAAGAGCTAACCTTGGACCAGTTGTCGATACCATGGTGTCAAAGGTGTGTTCCTGCATATCCTCCATCACACCCATTACTCGCTTTGCTTCCAGGACATAGACACGGCGCGGAACGCGGACATGGCGTCATGGTGCTCGCGGTCGGCCCGGAAAGGCGCGACCAGTAGCAAGCCGGAACACGACATGCGGTTGGTGTGGCACGGCGCGACAACCATCGTCGTGGCGACGCGGCACGGGGACAGCACGAGCATGGCGGCAGGGCACCGGCGGTGGTGGCGCGCATGCGGGGCACAGCGAGGCAAGCAGCAGCAGGGTGGCATGCTGCACGCGGGCATGCTCGCCACGGGAGCAGGGCGCGACGAGGCGCAGAACGGCGACGTAGGCGGTGTGGCAGAGCTGGGAGCGGCGAGGCACGGACGATGGCATCCGTGAGGAGGTGGCCGACGCGAGGAGGCGCGCGGCTAGTGGGGCGCTGGCGTCGGTGGCCGGTGTTGGGTGGGCGCGACGTCGTGGAGGAGCTGCGCGGGTCAGCGGCAAGGCGAGCGGCGCGGTGGTGCGGTTCCGGCCGAGCGGTGTCGGGCGCCGCGCGGGTCGTGCAGCGCCGGGATGGCACCGGAGGCGAGGAGGCGGCCGGCGGGACGCAGGGCCGGCGAGGAGGAGGCACGGTGCTGGCGGCGGCGCCACGGTTGGACGGCGGGGCGCCGGTGCAGTGGCGCAGGGGCGACGCGCGCGGGGGTGCAGGAAGCGCGCGGGTCGGGGATGACCCGGAGGCTGGCGGGGAGGCGCCATGGGGGCGAGCTGCGGGGAAGCTGGAGAGGCGTGCGCGGGCCAACGGGAGCGCGCAGCTCAGGGACAGCACCGGAGGCGGGCGCTGGCGGCGGGAGACGGTGGCCGGACGGGGTCGGGAGGGAGAATGAAGGCGCGAGGAGCAGCGTGGAGGAGGTGCGAGGTCGGGCGAGGATGCAGGGCCGGCTGGGAGTCGGGCGGGCACGATAAGGACGGATTTCATCGCGGTGGCGCTGCATGCCGTCGCGTGGAGGCAGGGGAGGAGAGAGGAAGCCTTGCCGACCTGACTGGTGGGGACCATCTGTGGGACCCACTTCCCTCTTCTTTCCAAAATTCAAATAGGGTTAGCAAGCATGCTTCAAAAATAGTCAAATTTGGCCCAGTGACTAAATAAAATGTGGAGAATTTTATGGTGCAATCAGATTTCAAAACTGAGCAAGTTGAATTTGAACTCAGATTTGAATTTGAATTCAAGTGGTGATACTTGACTCAAGGAAATAAATAGTAGATTAGGTTCAAAAATCCTGAAACTTTGAGGTTAACCTTTTTGAACCATAAGGGACCTCAGGAAAAATTTGGAATTGATTTGGACAAGGTTGAGCATGAAGTTTAAATTTGAAGTCGACGTTGATTAAACTCTCAGTACGTGTCCAATAAATGGGAAATGGGCTTCAAAAATTTTGAAACTTTACCGGGAGTCTAATTGGAATATTAGTAGGTCATGGAAAAATTTACGGCCTGAGATTTGAATATTTTTGGATGTCCCATTTTAGGGTTGGAATAATTCCTTTTTCTTTCTCTCTATTTTGTTTTCTTTTCTCCTTTAATTTTTCATTGAAAATGTGAATACTTGGAAATTAAGGATTCTTCACCTTAAGTTCCATTCCACATCAGCAACCATGTTCTATATGTAAAGTTTTAACAAGTCCCTATTTTTAGTGAACATAGCTTAACTCATATGGCTCATGTGAGTTTGGATTTCCAAGTCTATTTTCAAAATTTTTAAGTTCGCATTTTTGTGTTTTTGTTCTTCCGAAAAACGGGCTTTTACAATCCTTCCCCCTTAAAGGAATCTCGTCCCGAGATTCTAACAGGTAGAATAACAGAACGATGAGGGAACGATCCGTAAAAGAGGGTCATTGACTAAGGAAAATGGCAATGCCCTTAAAAACTTGGGTTCTACAAAATAGTGATTATCTTCATGCATCTTAAGAAATTCTAAAGTTTGCCTCAGGAGATTCCAGTCTTTAGGTTGATAGCCTTGACAGGATGCTCGACATGACAATATCACATCGTAAAGCTCTCACGTCTGGTACTGATCCTTTATTGTTGTACTCTTATACTGACATGACATCTTGTCCTGTCCTAGTCTTGATTTGAAGAATTTGCACTTGTTCTTTGCTTCTCTAGGTCACCTTGATAGTTTGAAACTTTTCTTGCATTGATTCTTGGTTGCTTGCTTGGTTTTGCATAGGTCCTTTCAACTTAATGTGGTATTTCCCTTGACATGAGCTAAGATGGTTTACAAGGTTAAACAACAATTATTAACCTCGTTTGATGTTTAGTCAACCATAGGATTCCTTAGCCGTAGCATAAGAGTAGCAAGACACTCAACACTCTTATGTAATCAAAACAACAGGAATATTGAAGATATGACGACTACAAGGTTTCTGGGTATATCAACGTCTTCAAACAATAGAAGCAGAAGATGAAGACCTTTTTGTGGTGGCACATGAGGATGTAAGGATTCAGTATCCTCATATGTTTCAACACAGCAAAGAACTCAATCATATGGTAACTACAAGGTAATTAGTATAGCAAGGTTACCATATAACAACATAAGATCTTAGATGGACCCAAAGAGTTTCACGAGGTTGACAAACGAACGGTATCCTCGCGAGGAAGGAGATTTCATGGATTTTACAAGGTTGATCATCGAACTGATGACTACTCGATGACGAACGGTATAGTTGCAACAATCAAGGTACTTGAACCTAACAAGTCAAGGATGGAAGTCCAAGTGTTTGTTTAGTTGCAAGTACTCAAGGCGATTTGAGTTTCAACAAGTCAAGGACAAGGACTCAACTGTGTTTTAGTCACAAGGTGTCCCTTGTGCTACTCAAGATAATGAAACCAGTCGAAGGCGTTGCGAACGATAAAATTGATCACAACTCAAAAATGTTAGGCACTACTTAAGTATCTGAATGGGGTCACATATTCTTGCTCAAAACTCCTTAGTAATTACGTTTTATGATGCATCACAAACCGGATGATGTTATGCAGACACAATGCAACTCCGCGGATAATTATGCAAGGTATGGTGCATTCAGTATTATACTTTGAGCAAAAATAGGTAAGACAATCCAAACACAGTCAGAAGTATCCCAAATACAGGAGGATTGATTAAACTTGGGCATGAAAGGCGCTAGAAAAGACTTGCTACTTTCATATCTCGACCAAGTTCGATGGTTTCAAGGTAAAGGTATTAGCAAGGAATGGTGAGGTTCATCTCAAGGCAACGGAGTGTACAAAATGGAACGAAGTGATTGAACTTCTTGTTGATCGGAAGTTCCCTAAAGCTTGTTAATCACAACCTACAGGTAATTGTGGTTCCTTAACAATGGGTCAGGTTTTTCATCTCGTAGTTTTCTTAAAGTACTATGTCTACCCCTTAAAAGGTGCGGTAGGGTTGCCTTCAGAAGTGGCAAAGAGAGTAACCTTTGAAGAGTAAGGTTCTCCTCACTTCCGTAGGTTGCACTAAGTGGTTGACAAGTTACTGTGCTAGGCACGACCTTGGTTAGTAATCCACGTTCTTGCTAAAGAATTTCCAGCTCGTACTACTCACTTATGGCTTCTCGTCTCAAAGACTGAAGCAAAGGAGTGGTTTAGCGTGAAGAATCAACTGACTCCTTTAACTCGTTGATCGAGTTCCACAAGAAACGGGGTTCAAGGTGATTCGTTACTTAATCTTCGCATTGACTTAATAAGTCAATGTTGTACTCGGTCCTACTTACTTGAGCATTGCTCCCAGCACGTTGGTTCGGTGTCGATGTACCTTGGTATGACACCTAGGTGAACGTAATACTTCAATTACTAGATGAACTCCTTCCCCCTTAAGATTCAAGCTAGGTGAGCAAGAAACTTACTCCAAGCAAAATTTATGGGGAGGGTCGTCCAACTAAAGGAAGTGTCATACATGCTCAATGCACAATTAAAGTGTGAGATGCAAGGTTGCATAGTCAAAACACTAGCATGTGCATCCGAGCAAAAAGGGATTTTCCTTAGTGTAATACTCAACTCTAAAGGCAAATATTGTTGGGTCGCAACACCTGGGATGTTATGAAACTCCTCGATTTGAACTCGAGAACCAAATCCATAAACACCCTGAAGGGTCATCACCCGGGTAAATCCTGGTGGAGGATGAACAGCTTGGACGCAACTTCGATTTTGGCCAAGTAAATGGCAAAATCAGGTCTTGAGGTGAACAACAAAGTTAAAGTACACTTCAATACATTTCCAAAAAGTATTGGTTTGCCCCTAGATCATCTCTGGTTTGCAAGTTATGATATTTTAAAGTCAGCAGAATTTTTCTGCACTTTCAGCAGAACCTGCCTAAGAAGTAACAGTTTTGATCTAAAGTTTTCAGGCTGTTCTGATAGAAATCTGGAAATATTATGATTTACAAAGTTGTATCCAATGTAATAAGCTTTCCAGAATGTACTTACTTGTCTTCATATCAGTTCTGGTTCAAAAGATATGAATTTTTGAAGTTGGGTAAAATTTCAGCATTCAGAATTGAATTCAGTTCAGATTGACCACTCTGTATTCAAACTCGATTTGGAATAGGTAGATGACCGATTCAGGTCTGGAGCCAATTGCAAAAATTGTAGCTGACTCTCTAACCTCTCCAACGGTTACTCGCGCGACACCATTGGATCAAGGGTCTGCGAGTTATGGATTAAATTCATAGGTGTACAGATTGCTGTCCAGTTTGGGTATGCCTGGACAGTCTCTGCAATTATCCAAATTTCACCCATTTAGAAAAGGATTCTGGTCTGGTGTTGAACAGAAAACATGTAGAGGACTTCCAAATCTTTCTAAATAGTATTTACTTTCCCTCGTAGCATTTCTGGTTGAGAAGATACGGCATTTGCAAGTTGACAGTTTTTTTTTGAAAATTTGGACAGCACCTCCTTTGTTTAAGGCTGATTTTGTCCACAAATTTCAGATATACAAACATCAACATTTGCAAAAGTAACACATAGAAAACTTGTTGCATACATTCTCAAGATTCCAGAAATGAAACTTATGAAGTCTTTCGACAATTATACAGCGAGTTATGCGAGAAACAGTAACTGTATACAGGACTGTCCACTCGCTGTCCAGATTTGATCAAGTCTAGAAATCTGAAATTTTGAGTATGTTAGAGATGGATTCCGCTTTGAAGTTCTATAGAAATGTTGTAGAGGACTCTCTAATTTTTCCATACATGTATAAACATGCATAGGTTGCATTTCTAGTTTAACAGTTATGGCTATTTAAAGTTCAAAATTTTTCTGGCTGTTTCAGATAGCATCGATATACATGTACTATCTTCAACTCTGTTTTTATTTAGTTTTAAACTGAATTTGAGGTATCACTGAATAACAAAGTTGTAGAATAGCTCTTCCACTTTCCAGAAATGTATCATAATGGAATAGAAGAGCTTTCTCCAAGGAAATATGACAAAAATTCGGATGCTGGTCCGTGTAGTTTCAGAACAGCAGCTGCTGTGATAATGGTGCATTTTCATCACCATAAAAGCATCTTTTGGCTTGGAGGTCAATAGGAAGCTATTAGAAGATTCCAAAAGCTTTTCAAAAAGTATTCACTTGCCTCCAAAGCCCTCCAGGTTGAAGAGATACAAATTTTTGGAGTGGAGCAATCGGTTCAGATTTCAGAATTTAGTTTGATAGATCATGGTTGTTTGAAGCTGATTTCGCCACTGATTTTCAGATGGATATCCTCACAATTTGACAGCAAGTCCTATTACAAACTTGTTCTACAAGTCACAAGGTTTCCGTAAATGTACTATATGAAGTTATTTGATGACTCTACGAAGAGTTATGGTCGAAATCGTAACTGTACACGTATCTGTCCGCAGCTGGTCCAGATTGGCGAAGAATAGATAACTTCGAATTTTTCATCGAGTTATGTGAAGATTCAGACTTGGAGTTCAAATGAAAAGTTGTCGATGACTTTCTGCACTTTCCCACCATATAAAATAGGTCTGTAGAGATGAAATCTACAAGGAGTTATGATCAAAATGGATAAGGGCTCATTAGATCAAGGAGGTGAATAATTGTTGGTTTTCAAGGATTTGGACCGGTTCAAAGTGCTTTCCGGTCCAAATTGTCAAAGAATATGTCGTAGAGGACTTGAAGACCTTCTCCATTCATGTGGTATACTATTAGGTTCTATGAAGTTTAACTAGAAGCACCTTTTGACATAATCGAGCTAGATTCCGTCAAGAGTACACAAAAGCCTTAATCTTCATACTTCTTCGCATTGCACTAACCATGTCGAAACTTTGACCCAAAACTTACCAGCAACTGTTAGTTGGATCTTACAAGATGATAATGAAGCCATTCTTTCGTGGGGGATGGTCAAAGTATCAGTTGTGATACTGACGGTACTACGTGCCTTACCAAAAGAAAAATCTAACCCGGTACATCCGGATACGTCTATAGGTGGTCCTAATACCGATCACTCGCAAACGTTTGCTACACGGGTCGCTATCGGAGTTAGTGTACCTGCAGAAGACAAACAATCCCCTTCCACACCTTCACACCTCAAGGGCGGCACGGGGAAACACGACAGGCAGTCACAATAAGATATAATAAAAAGTAAATGCATACGACTCTGGTGTGAGTCGCCCTCGAGCGAAGTCATGTCTCGAGGTACATGGCTGTATATACGTCTGTACAGCAAAGACTCCCGTACGAACCGGCTTATACACGCTCGGGCATACGTGTTTCGCATGATCCCATAGAACATGAATAGTTCTAGAGATACATACTATCGGGTTATACACCACCCGATGGGGGCTCCCACTAATTTTGTGTCACGCTGGGGTACCGCGTGTCATATGTTCTCAGAAACATGGAAAGTTTCAAAGACTCATATTGACTTTCCGTGCTAAGCCACGGAAATTTCACATACCATATCTCGTATGTAGAGTTTACCGAGATTGATCCGCTCTCGGCGGCATACCTTACCTCTTACCTTGAAGACAGAGCGTCGTTACAGAATAATATAACAAGTTAGTTCACCACCTTTATAACTTATACTAGCAATAGTCCTTAATGGGCATATAGCTAAACCTCACTCGACTACTTCGGAGTTTTCGAAAATAGGCTCTTTTCGAGCGTGCTATTCCCAATGAAGCTCTGATACCATGTCTGTGGGGACCGGAATCCACACATCCGAGGATCTCATTGGGTGGTACCGTGCGATGCGGCACCTAACAGCACACACAAAAAGGATACCAAAACATTTAAAGTTTTCATTTCATAATAAGAAGAGTTTACAAAAGAGTGTACAATAGAAGTACACACGCAGCGGAAAATACATACTCATAATCTCACCTAACTAAGCAGGAGAGAAGACGTCCATGCCCTAGGACGATTCTCGCTAGCAACACGAAGAACAAACAGCAGCGGCGTGGCTCACATGAGATTTATCTCGACACCTCGAGTCTCATGTACAACCTGAACAGCAGAAATAAAACTAATACCTGCAAAAATCGTTAAAGCGCAAACGTGAGCATAAGGCTCAGCAAGACTTAACCGTCTCACTAGACAGATGCAAGGGGACACTAAACATAGGTAAGGAATAGCATAAATGACTCGCCTACAAGTGGATCCTTATAATCAAGTTTTAAGTAGCAAATGACATTCTCTGAGCACGGCACATCATGGGCTCCACAATCAAACAAGAAACGCTTTACCGATGATATGACATGCCCAAAGCACATAGTGCTATTACAGCTAAAGTATGGGGAAACTGTAAACTTTTAATTGTACTATCTCTAAATCATACAAGGTTGCAAAGTAATTATAATTCAATACAATATGACTTTCTGGCTTCTTTAGTATTTACTACGTCACCGCTCAGTGAACAAGTGGTACTCTATTACTGCGAGGGACAGTGATTGCAATCAGGACACACCCGGACAACACGACACATACGTCGTTCGGAAGTGTCAGCGAGCACACCTGTACCTACATAACACTTCAGTACTAGGCGTATATGGCCACCTTTCACAAGAAACTTGAATGATGAGCCCGTCTCACCTCCGCAAACAGAAGGTCTCCGCACGGAACACCTCGTGTGTCCGCCGACCGATTTACACCTTACTGTCCTCAACCCACCCCTATCGATGGTGAGTTAATGGGTCTCAACATCCCAGTTATCAAGTTACATCAGTTTATTGGATTCCATATGTCCATTATATTGCCGGTACAATTCAAGCTTGTCCGAAGGGGCTGCATACGGACGGGCCTTAATCGACACAGGCAGGGCTATGCGACCGAGACTCAATTCTCGCCGCTTCCTATCCATTCCCTGCCCGGTCTCAATTTCATTATATTAAGCCATTTTCTATTCAACCAATCCTGTGAGATACATCTCTCGCGAGTAGATTCCAACTACTCGACTTCTACCGGATTTCCTATGCATTAGCAAAGCAGTTACTACAGGTCAAACTGTAACTCGTGCCAAATAAACCCTGGGATTTTTGATCATGCATGTGGAGTATCATTCACCCTAGACGTAATGCACAATTCATATACTACTCATCCTAGTGATAAAGCAAAAGTTTATAAACGACTTAAATGCAAACCGGGGCTTGCCTTAGTTTGCGACTGAACAAATGTCAATTGTTAGGGCTTGATCTTCCTCCGGAGAACCTGCCATGGAACCTCAGTGGAAACACATCGGCCTTCTCCTCCAAGCGAAGTTTCCTGTCGATCACCTATCAGCACGTTCCTATCGACATGATATGCATATAAGTACTTAATTAATTAAGTAATTTAAGAAAAGACTCCACGGGATTGTGTAAACTCTAAGAATGAGGAGTCCGACTAGGAAGGACAGATATGCCTTTGTTGTGTGAATGAACAAAGGATGAAGTCAAGTGGTCATAGTAGTATCGAGATGTGAATTGAAAGGTGCAATGTAAGCACACATTGCAACTTGGCACTCAACACTCGACGCTATGCCACTCAAGGATGATACATCTGAATGGTGTGGAAGTGTTGGACTGGTAGTGTAAGGATGACCTAAGTGTCAAGGTGGCATAGTAGTGTCGAGATAAGCACTGAAAGGTGCAATGTAATGACACATCGCAATTTAGCACTCAACACATGGAGCTATGCCGCACAAAGAGTGATAAGGTAGAATAGTGAAGAAGTATTACTGGACTGTGTGATGTAAGGATGACTAAGCGATCAAGATGGAGCATTGAAAGCTTAAGGCATGAGTGAACTGTGCAACAAGAAGTTGTGATTTAGAAGTCGACCAACGAAGTTACACAAACTCATTAAAGAGTAAACCTAATTACGTTGCAAGTGTGATCGCAGGGTTCTGATAAGGGTGAACCAGGGTGAAACCCTAGCGACACTTGGGAGTGAAGTGAGGTCAACATTGCTTGGACTCAAAGAGTCATAACAAGCCCTGTTAATTTGATGTGAGTACCAAGACAACATTGAAATGACTTTTTGGTAAAGTAGTTTCTACGGCAAGCTTCTTGAGCATCGTTCAAGTGCTTACACGACACTATTGCAGTGTCCTTTGCAAGATTGTCCAGATGAGCTCGGTGAACTCCTAGAACTCGAACATGATGCGAGACCTTGTCATGACGATCATGCTTTGCCATCACGAGAAGATCGGATTAGCGAGGTCCACATCGACCCGGACTCGTCAAAGGGGTGAGCGGAATCTCGAACACCACTTCATGAGTCGAAGAGTTAGGGACTCGACTTAGTTGTCGACAAAAGACTCGACGAACCTACCGTCGATGAAGAGGTACACTTAGGTAAGCAATTCTGCGAGCGGAAAGGAAACGTCCTCGACACGACTAAGAAATTCTTATCCAAGGTTCCACTTGGACTAGTTCTCCTCGTCGGTCGCAACGTTCTCGCAGTATTCTACCCTAGGTCATCGGTGGTCACCAATACACTCGGTTTGACCTAGAAGGCATTTCATCTAGCATCTAGGCTACACCTAGGACTCGACGAGTCTCGCCTTGACCAAACCCTAATTTGGCTAAACGACCATCGACTGATGTGTCGTGGTCGTGTTCCAGTACCACGTACATCACATGTATCCTTCACCTCGATGCCAGGACACGATAACGGCTCGGAGCGTCACGACGACGTCATATGGTCAACGACGTCGACGCGGCTCATGGTGGAGCATCACGAGCACACACGGACAAGTTAACGCGATCCAAAGGACAAAGAAGGTCAACTTGGGGACTCCTATAGGAATGATATCAATGCGGAAACTGGATGTACGACTTGACGACACATGAGTAACCTTAGCGATCATGACGAACGGACGTCGGTGACATCAAGCAAGGTATTTCAGGGTAAGGCTCACCTTGTATGCATTTCGCCGAACATCTTGGGTGTGTACTTGATTTCCGTCGCTTCATCACCATTCAAAGGGTATCTTGGCACATGTCCTTGTCGATTGCTACCCCAGAATAGACCTGCATCCATAGACCAGCATCGAATGGCAACACACTTAGTTTCGCCTTGTAACCATTTCATCGAACACCTTGACTGCAATCACTGATCCAATCACTCTTGCAAAATAAGAGCTAACCTTGGACCAGTTGTCGATACCATGGTGTCAAAGGTGTGTTCCTGCATATCCTCCATCACACCCATTACTCACTTTGCTTCCAGGACATAGACACGGCGCGGAACGCGGACATGGCATCATGGTGCTCACGGTCGGCCCGGAAAGGCGCGACCAGTAGCAAGCCGGAACACGACATGCGGTTGGTGTGGCACGGCGCGACAACCATCGTCGTGGCGACGCGGCACGGGGACAACACGAGCATGGCGGCAGGGCACCGACGGTGGTGGCGCGCATGCGGGGCACAGCGAGGCAAGCAGCAGCAGGGTGGCATGCTGCACGCGGGCATGCTCGCCACGGGAGCAGGGCGCGACGAGGCGCAGAACGGCGACGTAGGTAGTGTGGCAGAGCTGGGAGCGGCGAGGCACGGACGATGGCATCCGTGAGGAGGTGGCCGACGCGAGGAGGCGCGCGGCTAGTGGGGCGCTAGCGTCGGTGGCCGGTGTTGGGTGGGCGCGACGTCGTGGAGGAGCTGCGCGGGTCGGCGGCAAGGCGAGCGGCGCGGTGGTGCGGTTCCGGCCGAGCGGTGTCGGGCGCCGCGCGGGTCGTGCAGCGCCGGGATGGCACCGGAGGCGAGGAGGCGGCCGGCGGGACGCAGGGCCGGCGAGGAGGAGGCACGGTGCTGGCGGCGGCGCCACGGTTGGACGGCGGGGCGCCGGTGCAGTGGCGCAGGGGCGACGCGCGCGGGGGTGCAGGAAGCGCGTGGGTCAGGGATGACCCGGAGGCTGGCGGGGAGGCGCCATGGGGGCGAGCTGCGGGGAAGCTGGAGAGGCGTGCGCGGGGCAACGGGAGCGTGCAGCTCGGGGACAGCACCGGAGGCGGGCGCTGGCGGCGGGAGCCGGTGGCCGGACGGGGTCGGGAGGGAGAATGAAGGCGCGAGGAGCAGCGTGGAGGAGGTGCGAGGTCGGGCGAGGATGCAGGGCCGGCTGGGAGTCGGGCGGGCACGATAAGGACGGATTTCATCGCGGTGGCGCTGCATGCCGTCGCGTGGAGGCAGGGGAGGAGAGAGGAAGCCTTGCCGACCTGACTGGTGGGGACCATCTGTGGGACCCACTTCCCTCTTCTTTCCAAAATTCAAATAGGGTTAGCAAGCATGCTTCAAAAATAGTCAAATTTGGCCCAGTGACTAAATAAAATGTGGAGAATTTTATGGTGCAATCAGATTTCAAAACTGAGCAAGTTGAATTTGAACTCAGATTTGAATTTGAATTCAAGTGGTGATACTTGACTCAAGGAAATAAATAGTAGATTAGGTTCAAAAATCCTGAAACTTTGAGGTTAACCTTTTTGAACCATAAGGGACCTCAGGAAAAATTTGGAATTGATTTGGACAAGGTTGAGCATGAAGTTTAAATTTGAAGTCGACGTTGATTAAACTCTCAGTACGTGTCCAATAAATGGGAAATGGGCTTCAAAAATTTTGAAACTTTACCGAGAGTCTAATTGGAATATTAGTAGGTCATGGAAAAATTTACGGCCTGATATTTGAATATTTTTGGATGTCCCATTTTAGGGTTGGAATAATTCCTTTTTCTTTCTCTCTATTTTGTTTTCTTTTCTCCTTTAATTTTTCATTGAAAATGTGAATACGTGGAAATTAAGGATTCTTCACCTTAAGTTCCATTCCACATCAGCAACCATGTTCTATATGTAAAGTTTTAACAAGTCCCTATTTTTAGTGAACATAGCTTAACTCATATGGCTCATGTGAGTTTGGATTTCCAAGTCTATTTTCAAAATTTTTAAGTTCGCATTTTTGTGTTTTTGTTCTTCCAAAAAACGGGCTTTTACATCCGACCTGTACAGAACTGACCCTAATTGCTAAGGAAACTAAGCAAATCAATTTTTCTACCGACCAAATTTTGCACCAAGGTTGTAAACATGCCTAGGAACAATTTCAAGGGCATAAATTTGCAATCTTGCTGCTAGATTTAGAATTGAGAGGAAAGATGCGGAAAAATACCTTCGGATGGAGAAAAGATTGAAGGACTCCTTGGGGGATGTGAATCCTCCTCCTCCGAGGGATATTTTCCCTCAAGAACTCCTCACAAGTGCCTCAAAAGCAATGTGAATCGCCTTGGGAGGTTTGAGAGAGATGGAGATTAGGGTTTGAAGTGAGGAGAGAGAAGGAAAGGAAATCGTCAGCCTCTTTGAAGGGGTTCGGACTTCCCACGTCGGACATGTCCGAATTTGACTTCGGACAAGTCCGAGTTCTCTCTGCAGACTTAAAACCCACTTCGGACATGTCTGACTTTTGTCAGACTTGTCCGACGCCCCCTGAGTGTATGCAATGTGCAAACACTTGGGGATCTAAAGAAGGGAATATATGGACATTTTGGACAAGTTTTTGCAAATATCTTTGACAAAAATGATCAGTAAGCAACCAACACTCAAACTATGATCATTTTCGCCAAAGAGAAGTTTAGAACATAGTTTTCAGGAAAAATAGATGAGATTTTCGAAAAACACACAACATTTTGAAGTTGAAAACTAGTAGCAATCAGATGTGCACGACTCAAGCAATGTTTCGAGAATCCAAGATATTTAGCTCACTCCTTAGGTCACAAAAGCATCTCTCATCAAGGGGTTTGGTGAAGATATCCGCCAATTGCTTCTCACATCTAACATGAGAGATAACGATATCTCCCTTGATAGAGTGGTCTCGCAGGAAATGGTGACGGATGTCTATGTGTTTGGTTCTAGAATGCTCGACGGGGTTGTGAGCAATCTTGATGGCGCTCTCATTGTCACATAGGAGAGGAATATGGCTCAGATTGTAACCATAACCCCTAAGAGTTTGTCGCATCCAAAGAAGTTGCGCACAGCAACTTCCGGCTGCAACGTACTCCGCTTCGGCTGTGGAAGGGGCAATGGAGTTTTGTTTCTTGGAAGACCACACAACCAAGGACCTGCCAAGGAATTGGCATGTCCCGGATGTGCTCTTCCTATCTACCCTACAGCTCGCATAATCCGCATCGGAATAACCGACGAGATCAAACTTGGATCCTTTAGGGTACCAAAGACCTAGATTAGGAGTGTGAACTAAATACCTAAGGATCCTCTTAACCGCTGTAAAGTGACACTCTTTTGGAGTGGCTTGGAATCGAGCACACATGCACACACTAAGCATAATGTCGGGTCTAAAAGCACAAAGATAAAGCAAAGATCCAATCATAGAAGGGTATACCTTTTGGTCCACGCTCGCTCCTTCTTCGTTTAGTCCTAGATGCCCGTTTGTTCCCATAGGTGTCTTGATGGGCTTCGCCTTCTCCATGCCACACTTCTTGAGAATGTCATGAGTGTACTTGGTTTGGCATATGAAAGTCCCTTCCTTGAGTTGCTTTACTTGGAAACCTAGGAAAAACTTCAACTCCCCCATCATAGACATCTCAAATCTCTCCGTCATGATTTTGGAAAACTCATCACAAAAAGTCTTGTTAGTAGAACCAAATATGATATCATCAACATAAATTTGGCATATGAACAAGTCATTATCAAAATGCTTAGTGAAGAGAGTATAATCGGCTTTCCCAATCTTAAAACCATTTTGAGTGAGAAAATCCCTAAGGCACTCATACCAAGCTCTAGGTGCTTGTTTGAGGCCATAGAGAGCCTTACACAACTTGTAGACGTGATCGGGATGCTCTTCATCTTCAAATCCGGGCGGTTGCTCAACATACACTTCCTCCTTGATTGGACCGTTGAGGAATGCACTTTTCACATCCATTTGATATAACTTGAAATCATGGTGAGTAGCAAAAGCCAATAATATACGAATAGATTCAAGACTAGCTACGGGAGCAAAGGTTTCATCAAAATCCAAACCTTCGACTTGAGCGTATCCTTTTGCTACAAGTCTTGCCTTGTTTCTTGTTACCACCCCGTGTTCATCTTGTTTGTTGTGGAACACCCACTTGGTTCCAACAACATTTGCATTTGGTCTTCTCACGAGTTCCCACACCTTGTTCCTCTTGAAGTTGTTGAGCTCTTCTTGCATCGCCATTACCCAATCCGGGTCTTGTAGAGCTTCTTCTACTTTCTGTGGCTCTATAGAGGAAACAAAGGAATAGTGTTCACAAAAGTTAGCCATACGTGAGCGAGTAGTTACCCCTTTGGAGATGTCTCTAAGTATGTTGTCAACGGGATGGTCCCGTTGAACGCTTTGATGAACTCTTGGGTGTGGTGGTTGAGCTTCTTGATCATTGTCTTCATTTTGATCATTTTCTTAATATCCCCCTTGATCCAAGCCTCCTCCTTGATTTTGATCTTGTTGAGATTCATCTTGAGGGTCTTGATCTTGTTCATGTGGGGGATTTGCATCTTCTTTGCTTGCTTGAAGTTCATTTGGATCATGTGGTCGCACATCTCCAAGTGCCATTCTCCTAAGTGCTTCTTGTGGAGTTTCCTCTTGATCTAGCACACACTTATCAACTCGCTCCACTTGAGAGCCATTAGTCTCATCAAACACTGCGTCATGTGCTACTTCAACAATCCCGGAGGACTTGTTGAAGACACGATAGGCGTAGGTGTTTGAGTCATAGCCAAGCAAGAAACCTTCATCGGATTTCGAAGCGAACTTCGAATTCCTAGGCTTCTTGTTGAGAATATAGCACTTGCTCCCGAAAACACGAAAGTATGAGATGTTGGGTTTGTTACTGGTTAGGAGTTCATACGAGGTCTTCTTCAAGAATCGATGAAGATACAACCGGTTTATGGCATGGCAAGCGGTGTTAACCGCTTCCACCCAAAACTGGTCGGACGTCTTGTACTCATCAAGCATCATCCTTGACATCTCGATAAGAGTCCTATTCTTCCTCTCCGCTACTCCATTTTGTTGAGGGGAGTAGGGAGCAGAGAACTCGTGCTTGATTCCTTCTTCATCCAAGAAGTCAGTGTTCTTGAACTCCGTCCTGTTGTCGCTCCTAATCTTCTTGATTCTTAAGGAGAACTCGTTTTGAACTCTCCTCAAGAACTTCTTGAGAACTCCTTGGGTTTCACCTTTGTCATGCAAGAAAAATACCCACGTGAAGTGAGAAAAATCATCAACAATAACTAGACCATACTTGTTACCGCCAATACTAATGTAGGCGATCGGTCCGAATAGATCCATGTGTAGTAGCTCCAATGGTCTTGAGGTTGTCATGATGTTCTTGGACAGATGTTGAACTCCTACTTGCTTTCCGGCTTGACATGCGCTACATGGTCTATCTTTCTCAAAGACAACATCCTTTAGTCCATGGATATGATCTCCCTTAAGAAGTTTTTGCAAGTTTCTCATCCCAACATGGGCTAGCCTTCGATGCCATAGCCATCCCATGTTAGTTTTTGCCATTAAGCACGTATCAAGTTGGGCTTTATCCGTGGAGAAATCCACAGGGTAAAGCTTTCCCTTGAGTATGCCCTTAAAGGCGATTGAGTTGTTGCATCTTCTTGAGACGGTCACACCGTTGTTAGTAAAAAGACAATCATAACCATTATCGCATAATTGAGAAATAGACAAGAGATTGCAATCAAGCGAATCAACATGAAGCACATTAGAAAGAGTGTGTTTTGAGGAGATAGCAATTTTACCGGTGCCAAGGATTTTCCCTTGGCTATTATCCCCAAAGAAGATTCCTTCACTAGGATCTTCATTCTCCTTGTACTATACAAACATCTTCCTCTCTCCGGTTATATGATTAGTGCATCCACTGTCGAGCACCCATTTTGATCCACCGGAGGAGTATGCCTACAAAAAGAGTTAAGCCTTTCCTTTAGGTACCCAAACGGAGTTGGGTCCTTTGATGTTAGTCACAAGGCATTTGGGCACCCACACGCAAGGATTTGGGCTCTTGCGGAGTGGCCCAACATATCTAGCATAAGTCTTGCCAAATTTGTTCCTCAATAAAACATAAGAAGCATCAAAGTCATGGAACAAAGGATGAGGTTCATTTTTAGGCATATAAGATGTTGAGACAGTGTTCTTTCCTTTATCTTGGGTGGATGAACCTTCCTTGACAAAAACAATCAAGTCTTTGTTATTCTTGGGGGCTTTGGCATTTTGCCTCCGCTCCCGAGAATAACCAAGACCATCCTTGACATGGGAAGGTCTCACATTGGTGTATGCGCTACGTGCATAGGCCACCTTCTCCTTGTCAAAGATGCCACCTTTCGGTGCTTGTTTGTTTTGTGCCAAGTTAAGTTCATCCTTAAGTTTTAGGATCAAGCTTGAGCACATGCAAGTGTGAACTTCCTCGGATGAAATCTTTTGAGAAGATGATCTCTTTGAGGAAGAAGGTGCATTGATGTTAAGTGACTCAACCTTTGTCTCTAGAATCTTGTTAACCTTTGTCAAGTTAACAAGTTCATCCTTGAGCTCAATGGTCTTGTCCTTAAGATTTGAGCATGCTTCCTTGGTCATGGCAAGGTCATGCTCCAATGCATTGCTTCTTTCTCTCTCGCGCTCGAGGAGCTCCTCAAGCTCTTGACATCTCTCCAATTTTTGGATGAGCATGCCCTCTTGACGCTCATGGAGATCCTCCTTCTCGGAGATTTCATCCATAAAAAAGTTCATCTTTCTCATGGCACTCTTACTTAAGCCTTTAAGCATGGATTCAAGTTCACTACCACTATCAAATTCATCACAAGAAGTTATAGAGGGAGTGGGTTTAGATTTGACCTTTCTTCTTCCCTCCTTTGCCATGAAACATGTGGACTTGAAATCATTAAGGTTGGGGAAAAGCTTTCTTGCACTTGAGCTCTTTCCGATGGCAATGGTTGCCACCTTCTCTTCATTTTCGGAAGATGAGTCTTCATTTGAGTCCCATTCTCTTCCAAGGTGGGCATGTCCCGATGGCTTCTTTTTCTTGAAGAGCTTCTTATCTTGGGTCTTGCCCTCCTTCTTCTTGCTTTCATTGTATGGGCAATCCGCAATGAAGTGCCCATGTTCACCACACTTGTAGCAAGTCTTCTTCTTTAGCTTCTCCTTGCTCTTGCCTTCTTGGTGATAGCCTCCCTTCTTCCTTCTCATCATCCTTCTAAACTTGTTGATGAAGAAATCTTCTTCCTCATCGGAGTCCATGCTCTCATCATCACTTGCATTTTCATTGTAGGATGTGGAAGTTGATTTGAGGGCTATGTCTTTCTTCTTTGATGAGACAAGCTTTTGGAGATCATTGTAGAACATAGCTTCCTTCTCCATCATCTCATTGTTGATTATCCTCCCAAGCACTTCTTCCGGAGTCATCTTGGTGTAGTCGGGGCTTTCACAGATCAAGGAGCAAATAGCGATGTTTCGAGGCATGAATGCCCGAAGCATCCTCTTCACCACTTCATGGTCCGTCCACCGAGTGCTTCCATGGGCACGAATCTTGTTCACGAGCACCTTGAGGCGGTTGTACATGTCTTGGGGCGACTCACCATCCATGATGGTAAATCTCCCAAGCTCTCCTTCGATCATCTCAATCTTCGCCTCCCGGATGACTCGGTTGCCCTCATGCGCCGTCTTGAGTGTATCCCAAATATCTTTGGCCACTTCCAAACCTTCGACTCGGTTGAATTCATCCCGAGTCAAAGATGAGGTTATGACTCCCACGGCTTGAGCATTGCGATGAAGTAGGACAGCTTGTTGTGGAGTGACGTCTTCCTCATTCCTTGGCATATGAACTCCGGTTTGCACAATCTGCCACAAACTAGGATTCAAAGAGATTAAATGCATCTTCATATTGTGTTTCCACATTGAATAGTCATTTCCATCGAATTGAGGAGGTTTGCCAAGTGGAATAGACAAATAGTGATTGTTAGCATGAAGACGATCATAATCAAAGTGAGTTTGAGTATAGTCATCGTTACTCTTCTCCTTCTCTTTGTTGATCTTGGGTTGTTTCCCTAGCTTCTCCTGAAGCTTCGCCTTGAGTTGGCGAGTCTCTTCATCGTCCTTCGGATCATCAAGAAGAACGTCATAGTTCTGGTCAATTGAGCCTTCACCCTTGACATATGAGGTATCATCCTTGTTCCTTTCTTCCGCCATCGATTCTCCGGGATGTTAGTCTCTTCCGGAGAAACCTGCTTTGATACCAATTGAAAGGCGGCCTAGAGGGGGGCTAATAGGCGATAATCGATAATTTAAACCTAATTCAGAGTTATGAAAACAGAGAAGTCGGACTTGTCTGACTTCTAGTCGGACTTGTCTGACCTAAGTCGAACAAGTCTAACCTGGGTCGGATAAGTCCGAGATTACCTGCACGATCAGACCAAAAATCCAATTTTTAAGCGATCTAGTGAGAGATATCAATCCCTAGGAGTTCTACACGAAGTATGGAGTAGAAAGAAAACTGAGGGAGAGATAGCACGCGAAAAAACACTAGAATCAAAACTTGCGAGGACGAAAGAACAACAAGAGACAAACAATTTTATCCTGAGGTTCGGAACCACAAAGGATCCTACATCCCCGTTGAGGAGTCCACAAGGGACCAGGCCTTCTCTAGCCTTTCCCTCACGAGTTGCCACAAGGGCCAACCCCCGATCTTCCACTATCACAAAGATTGTTACAAACTCCCCGATTACAAGAGATCACAAAGAAATCGCGGGGCGATGCCTAACCATCTAGGGGAGAACCCCAAGAGCAACAAACACGCAATCACTAAGAAACTTAGCGAATCACACGTTGCTCAACCCCTCAACAAACCGTTTCTCCCAATCCTCACAAAGCACTCTTCACTCTCCCAAAAATTCGAATTTGGTCTAGAGGTGAAGAACAAGTGGAGAGAGGTTCTTGAGTTCAAATGGGCGTTCAGAACTGTTCTGGGGTGTTAGGCATTGTTGGTGGGTCGAAACCACCCACTATTTATACTCCAAAAAGTCATTAGAGCCATTTGACGCAGCCCACGTCGGACATGTCTGACACAAGGTCGGACATGTCTGACCTCAAAGGTCAGGCACTTCAGACTTGTCTTCCAAAACCACTCCAGACATGTCTGACATACAATCTCGGACATGTCTGAAATTCTGCAGATAGAACTCGGACAAGTCTGACTCTCTGGGACTAAGAAAATTTTCCTTAGTCCCTGGGAACAGATCCATCTCGGACATGTCCGACCCCCAGGTTCGGACAAGTCCGAAACTTCACTGGAACTCTCGCTGGAACCCTTCCAGTGCCAATTCGGACATGTCTGACTTACAGATTTGGAGTCCGAATTCCAACAGAGGGAATTCGGACATGTCTGACACCACAAGTCAGAAAAGTCCGCCCAAGCCACAAAGGCCCTACTAAAATCTTCTACTAAGGGGTTGAGCACCCGAATGACTCACTAAGTGTCTACGCGTCGTGTCCCTCTTAATAGTACGGTTTTTCCTACGACTCAAGGAGAAAATAGAAAACCCTATTTCTATTCTTCTTCGCCACAACTTTTCTCCTTTTGCCGTCTTTCTTCAAAGCTCCATTCCGTACTTCGGATCTGCGCTCATGCTCAACCAAGTTCATTAGCACTTTAATGGTTCATCATCAATCCACCAAAACCCACAAGGGACCTAGATGCACTTACAGTTATTCCGATGTCGACTATGCAGGATGCAAAGTCGATAGAAAGAGCACGTCGGGACCTATCAATTTCTTGGCAGATCCCAGAAAGCAAAACTCCATTGCTCTTTCCACAGCCGAAGCAGAGTATGTTGCAGTCAGTTGTTGTTGCGCACAACTACTTTGGATGCAACAAACTCTAAGGGACTATGGTTACAATATGAACAATATTCCACTCCTATGCGATAATGAGAGTGCTATAAAAATTGCACACAACCCAGTAGAGCACTCAAGAACTAAGCACAATAATATTTGTCACCATTTTCTGAGAGATCATTCATTAAAAAATGATATTGTAATTTCACATGTTAGGACTGTAAACAAACTTGTAGATATTTTCACCAAGCCATTAGATGAGAAAAGGTTTTGTGAGCTAAGAAATGAGCTAAATATACTTGACCCTCGAAATGTGGCTTAAAACAATGCATATCTGATTGTGATTTCAATGTTTACTCATTTTTGCAAAAATTTCCCCCTTTCCTCGATTTTCTCTAGAAAACTATTTAAATGAGTAAATCTTGGTGAATTATGGCCATTGTATGATTATTGTTTGCTTACTGGTCATGTTCATCAAGATTGTTTGTGAAATAATGTCCTTTAGATCACTATTAGATCAAATAACCAAAATCTAGTTGTTTCAATTCAATTTTGTCCTACTGACATCGGACTTGTTCGGCGTCAGCACCGAACTCGTCCGTTGTCACAGACTATTCCGGCCCTATTCCGATGCACCGGACTTGTCCGGTGTCGACCGGACTAGTCCGCATTTGTCGGGGTTAACCCTAATTCGCCGCCAGGGGCTCTTCTTCCACATCTCACAACCTCCATTCCATTCTCTCTCCTCTTCCTGAGCCGCAAAGGCGATTTTCACATCTAGCCACCAACAACGCGGATTTATCCAAGGGAAATCTACTCCTCGATGCGAAGCTTGCCCACTCCAGACTAATCCGGCCCCAAGTCCGCTCCTTCAACGCGAATCTTCCCATTTTGGTAAAATCCTCCTCAAACCCTAGCTCTCAACTTTTCCTGATTCTAGCCTGTTTCACTCAATTCCTATGGCATACATTACTTCTGTAGATGTACTCCTATTGTTTCCTAGTCCTTGTGCATCAATTCGAGCTAGATTTGGTTCAAATAGGAAAGTTAGGGTTCTTATGCCAGACCGACTAGTCTGCTGTCCAGGTGCGGACATGTTCAGTTCACTGGACAAGTCCGATATCTGAGATCTGGACTTCTAAATTCCTAAATGTACTTAGTGTCCAATCCATTCTTATCTAATCCTTGCACCTCCTTGTCAGGCATGATGTCTTCAGGTTCAGAGGACATTTCCTTTCATTATGATGAAGAGGTAGAATGTGCTCGAGTGCAAAGGTCCAAGGAGAGGTGATGAAGAAAAGACATGATGTCAATGTCCACTCTCTTTCTTCTAACGACATCCTTCCTAAGAGAAGGAGAGTTTTAGTGAAGAAAGCTTAGGGCAAGGATGCAGTTGGGAGCTCATCGGGGCCCAAGAGAGCCCTCAACAAGGGCAAAGGACTTGCTAGTGGCCCTATTGGTCCATTGAAGATGAAAGCTCCTACTCAGCGCAACAGACAACCATCTTGTGCTGACTTCACTAGCAAAGGTGGTGAGCTAGCTGACAGGTTCAAAAAGGTAGAAGTCTATGATCAGCCCAAACAATTAGCTGATCCTATATTTTGGAGTAATTTTGATGCTGACTCCTATGAACATGTGCATTTAAAGATGAGGAATCCTATCATTGAAAGCCAATGAGTTGATATCACTTATATATGGTCCAAAAGATGTCAAGCCTATCAAGAAGTTTTGGAAGCCTTGGAGCTGCATGGTCTGAAAGATATAGTCTCTTTCCAGTGGGACTGGAACATTGAGGTCATCACTCAATTCTACTCAACTCTCTATTTTGCTCGTGATGACAGTAACAGGATGATTTGGATGACACATGAAGCACAATACAATGTCACTTATGAAGAGTTTGCAAGAATTCTTCACCTGGAAGATTCCTTGGAGAATGACATCATTATCCACAATCTGAACCCTCTGGAGAAAGATCAGCTTGAATTTCTCTATGATACAAAGATGCCATTCAAGTCTCCAACCACTAAGTATTTGAAGCCCTTCTATGCTGTCCTTAACAGGATCCCAAAGAAGACCATATCTCCCGAAGAGGGAGATGCAGGGACCATTCAAGGCACCCTCAGAACATTGATGAAGCTGATAAGTAGGAAATGCACTTTCAATGTTTTTTAGTACATGTACAATGACATTGTGAACATCTCTATCACTCCTAACAGGTCCTACGGCTATGCACCTTACATCATGTACATGATTGAGAAGGTGACAGGACTGGAATTCGTCAAGGATGTGCCTCACACTAGACTCAGGCCCCAGAAGCCTACCATCTACATTGTCTCCTATTCTCCTACTTCACTTGTACTGGAAATAAGATCCAAGAGGGCTCATGAAGGCACAAGACCTGAGGCTGCTGCTCCAGCTCCTTCACCTCCTGGAGAGTCATCCAATGAAATTCTAAAGATGTTGTCGTCCATCTTTGGTTCCTGATGCAAAGTGGAAATCAAGCAGCATCAGGAGAGTCTGGCCAGAAAAAAGCATCAAAGATATGTGAAGGCCAACATCAAATCCATATGCGACAAGCTAGAGATTGAGCCAGTGGGGTTACCACAGATCTCAGAAGACTCTGAAGAAGGTATCACTGCGATGGCTCCTTTAACTGACCAAGAGTTGGCCTCATTTGGACTAGCTAGTACCTCTGCCCCTCCTCCTCCTCCTCATGCACCTGAAGATGAAGAAGAAGATGAAAAGAGGACTGAGTGTGAGAGAGGAAGTGATGATGAGTGATTCTACTCAATTTTCCCTTTTTGGTGCCTTGATGCCAAAGGGGGAGAGATTGAGATTAGTTGTCTAGGTTGTAGTTTTTAAGCCATTAAGGACTTGTGATCAAGGACATGTACTAATTTTCAAACTATTGTAAATTACTTTGGATATGAGTAATTTACTTAATGTGTGATGCTTAGTTAATGTTAATGTGATGACTGTTGCTATAACTTTCAAATGCTTTTGTATTACTCATCACATCTCTTGATCACACACTTGTTAGGCACCCCACCATAAAGAGTACATATATGTTAGAAGTATTTTGTTACTCATTCATTATTCTCATATATGCACACTTTATGAAAATTGACCTTTTTACTCTTAATTATGATATCTCAATTGGTTGTCATCAATCACGAAAAAGGGCGAGATTGAAAGTGCATCTAGGCAATCACTTGTGGGTTTTGGACGATTGATGACATACAAATGAGATCCTAATGAATTTGTTGAGATGACTGCAGGTTAAGCAAAATGAGATAGTTTGGTGCACTCAAAAATATTAAAAACAAAGTGGTGTATAGATGAGAAAAGTCCAACTGTCAAATGAAGCGCAAAGTAGATTTAAATGTATAGGATGTGTGTGAGAGACACATCCTAAGAGCTCAAGTCTTTGCGTAGGGGTAAGGGCTTAATAACACCTAAAAATTCACTAAGCACCGGACTAGTACGATCATGGACCGGACTAGTCAGTTAAACTCTCTGTTGTCCAAGTACACTGTGCACCAGACTAGTCTGATCAGGGACCGGACTAGTCCGTTAACCTTTCTGGAATCCAATAACACAGTGCACCGGACTAGTCCGATCATGGACCGGACTAGTCTGTTTATTGTGGGGCCGGGGTCTCGACATCCAAGGATCTCATCGGGTGGTGTCGTGGGATGCGACACCCAACGGCATACATGAGAAGAACGAGAATAAAACACAACACAAGTCTTTTATTTATAAACACAGCGGAAGTTTTACAATATATAATGTAGGAAAGAATTCTATACATTATACTACGCTCTCAGCACTAGCTATGCATGAGTAAAGCTGCCCATGCCCTCGGACGCTTTACACAAGCAGCATCTCACAAATATCGACGGCGTGCAGGGCTTCCACTCAGCCGTGAACCCTAAAGCGTACGACATCGTCGTCAAGCCTGCCAATCGTATATACTGCAAAAAATCGTTAACTACAAACGTGAGCATAAAGCTCAGCAAGACTGACCCGTCTCACCTAAACATGCGACTCTATATGCAAGGTAACCAACTAAACATAGGTAGGATATTGCATAAACAAACTCGCCTACAAGTGGATCCTTAGCTTTCAAGTTATTAGCAACAATTTAATGGTTCCAAAAAGATAACTTTAATAAGCATCTATTGCAGCACATAAGGTTACCAGACAAATAAATCATCAAGATCATATATCATATTCTCATGGCATTCAAGTTATTTACTACGTCACGACAGCGATGGACAAGTGGTACTCAAATAAACGCGAGGGACGGTGATTGCAATCAGTAGACACCCGTTTACACGACACGCACACATGCGTGGAAGACACATACGTGCTCTCCTCCCCATGTTATACGTGGCCACCTTTCACCCAAGACCCCAATGCCGACAAACCTCTTCATCCCGAGCAAAAAGATCTCCTACACGGACACGTCGAAGTTGCCCGCTAGAAGATTTACGCCTTTGTTCCTTCGCATCTCCATTCGAGGACAACAAAGGAGTCTCCACACTACAGTCTAGAGTTACATCAGTTTATTGGTCCCATATCCCATTATGCAAGTGGTACAGTTCAAGCTTGCCCAACGGTGCCGCATATGGCACGGTCCTCAAGCGACACAGGCAGGGCTATGCGCCCGAGACTCCATCTCGTCGACTCCTATCCCCTGCCCGGTCACATATTCATCTCATAAGCCATTCTCTCATCTTTCATCCTCATATGGACTGTCATTCCTATCTCGCGAGTAGATTCCAACTACTCGACTTCTACCGATCAATCTACAACATTAGCATGGCAGTTCTACACGTCAAGTTGTAAACCTTTCCAACCCTCCAATAGGATTTGTGGATATGCAAGTGGAGTATCAAACACCGTACACGTAATGCACATAACATATACAACTTATAGACGTAAGTGAATAAAACTGGAAAACTTTAAAAAGCTCTTAAATGCAAACTGGGGCTTGCCTTAGTTTGCGACTCGATTAAATGTTAACGGTCAGTGGTCTTCCTCCAGAGACTACACCAAGTACTTCAAGTGGACACCCTGGCCTTCTCCTCTAAGCGACACTCCTCGTCAATCTCGATCACTACATGACATGCATATAGAACATGTATGAATGCTAGTGAAATCATAATCCATATATGTTCACAAGCTTCTAACTATGGTAATAGTTAGTGAATGATCTTAATTGGCTTTGGAACTTTTATGTTAGTTATCCGGTATTATAAGAAAGACTTTGGAAGAAGATTGAAGAAGATAAAGAGAGCTTGCTATATTTAAAATTATAACAAGTAAAGGGCTTCCTAGAATTTTGAAGAAAAACCTGTAGCCTTAACATAGCTAAAAGTATATTATAATGGTAGAGGAGGTTGTCCTGGTCCAAATAAATTTATTTAACATTTTTATAAGCTTTCTAAAATGAGAGATAGAATTTAGAAGTTTGATACAATTTCTGATAATTGTTTCTGTTTATTAACGAACAGCAGCTATAAATTTGAATTCTGAGGAAGTTATACAGGTCCAATGGTTATAAATGTTTCCTGGAAGTCAAGAAAATGATAAAGAATTTTCTGGTAATTTTGGGGATTTATCCAGTGGAAGGATTTGCTGTAAAAATTCCAGGAATGTTTGGAGAAAAGTAAGTATCCGTAAATGAAAAAACGATTTTTATGGACATTAATTAGTACTAACAGAAACTAGAGATCAAGGTATTTGAAACAAAATTTGTTTGAAGATTTTTGGATAAATCTACAGAGGGTTATGGATTTTCTAAGTTTGAACTAAATCTGGAATTGTCTGCATTAAATTGGATTCAAATAAGGTGCTTGGGCCCCACCAGCTGACGTGGCATTCTCTGGTCGAAGCAACAAACGGGTGCACATGGTTTTTCCCACGTAGCCACATGGAATCCAGTAGCCACACCAGATCCGCGAATAAAGAAAACACTCACTGACGTGTGCACACCGCCAGGTCTTGGTCTTCCTCGGGCCGGCGGCGGGCAGGCGGCGCTCGTGGTTCCCGCGGTGGCATGCTCTGGCGAGCCTCACCGGAACCGAGCTCCCGGGCACCGCAGCGCCTAGTTTTGGGCGCCTAACCTTCAAATAATGCGCTGAACACGATGGTGGGGTCGGTAAGGGCCACGGAGGACCGGAACTCTGCGTGCGACGGCGGCGGCGGAGCTAGGGTTCTGGTGATGTCGAAAACCCGAGTTTCTTAGCTAAAACTCATCGCAAAGTGATCGGAAACGCTCCTGGGGGTTTGAGGAAGCTGATAGTAAGGTGCAAATGGAATGACAAGACCGGCCACCACGGTTGCGACGGTGAACCGCGGCATTTTTATTGGTGGCAACAAAAACTCTACATTCATCACCCCTACTCGATAACTTTTGATACTAAGTGATCGAGAGGGTGTGCTAGGATGTGAGGAAACTATCTTCTAGCAATCATGAAGATTAGATACTTGTGGAAACCGAATTTAAATGACAATCTATCGAGTTCATTTGTTTCGGCGGAGAACGGAATTTGAATAACTCGCTAGATACTTAACGAAAAGGGGAACAGTTTGCACTGTTAGTTAGAGGGTGCCTGGGCGCACCTTCTTGCTGTTGGAGTTGAAAACTGAAACGGCTCGCAGCAGCTTGGCACCGTGGAACAGAGACGGTGCACGGCGACCTCGACGGCGAGCTCCGGTTTGGCTTCAAAATACCGGCCAAAACATTAACCGAATGGAGAATGGATTGAACCAGAAGATAGAGGAGGGAGTGGGGAGCAACTTCTCTGTTGAGACCATGACAAGAAAACACTTGGGATGGCCGGCAACCGTCGAGCAGCACCGGCGATCGGAAAACGCGCGCGGGAGCGAACTGGAACAGAACTTGGCTCAGCGTGAGGGAGGAAGAAAAGATCAACCGTAGAATGGATAAGGAGGAGCAGGGGAGCAATATTTGTAGGTCTTAAAGGGCAAGCAGCTCGCTGGTGCCCTGGGAACAACCGAAGAGAGTCTGTCTTAAGGTTGTGAGGCTGTCAGGTGGGCCCCACATGCTATCTCAAGCACCCTTCTGGTCTTTTAATTCACTGATGAAGATTGTGTTCAAAATTTTCCAAAATTTGTATGCCATCTAAAAAAATATGAGGATTCCAAATCTGCAATCAGATTTCAAATTGGACATGGTTTGTTTCAGATTCAAATCCAAATTTGAATTCAAATCGTTTTTCAATGATTTCATTGAAATAAATATTAAACCAGCTCCAAAAATTACCCAATTTGAAATGTAAGTTATTTCGAATATTTGAATCTGATTGGGTGATTCAAATACACCATAATGTGTAGTTTGAACATGGTCATTTGAATGTGATTAAAATTCAATGTTAGGGTATATTGGAAACTAAATAAAGAAAATGTTTTAATCTCAACAATAATTTTCACTATTGTTAACCACCTAGTGGAGAATCATTTGATGCAGTATACTCTCATGGTACAGTTGAACATGAGTTAAAAGAAAATTTTGAATCCCTCTCATTTCACATGTAGGCATCAATTCATGTGAGAAATTTTGATTATGTTTGAAACGGATTCATATAATTGATGAGAAAAATGTTTACAAAGTTAGAGCTTTTACATTTATGTCTCTGTAAATCCTTTTCAGTGCACTCCGGACATGTCCGTCCACAGGACAGGACTAGTCTGTTGAACTTTCTAATGTTCAATAACACATAGCGCTGGACAAGTTTGTTCTTGATCGTACTAGTCCGTTCAACTCTCTGGAGCTCAATTTCACATGGCACCGGACAAGTCCGGACACAAACCGGGCTAGTCCGGCATAACTCACACAATTAGGGTTTCTAGTGTGCTGCATTCCATGCCGACTTTTACACAGCGCACCGGACAAGTCTGGTACCCAGTTTGGACTAGTCTGTCATCAGGATTTCTAATGGTAACTTTTTGGAAACCCTATATATTGGAGATCCACAGCCCAACAATGACAACTTTTGATTCCTACTGTCAAAATCATAAACCCTAGCACTGCCACCTGTCCCAAGAGCCCAAAAACACATCTCCCCACTAATCTAAAGTCCAAAAAGGTGAAAATAAATTGAACACTTAGATTTGGGATTGAGATCGTCGTCTGCACGTCGTTGAGCTCTTGGGGTATGATCTGTTTACACTCGTGCTCTTTTTTGTAATCTTTTCAAGTGTATTTGATCATTTTCCCATTGTAATTCTTGTGGGAGCCCTCAACATGTGAGGTTGCTCCATAAACTCGGTGATTGCCCGTGATAGTGGAATCAAGTTGGCCTTGTGTGGTGACTTGAAGAGGGAAAGAGTTTGAAGAGACCCGGCTCTGTGTGGGCTTCCTCAACGAGGAGTAGATCTCTTTGGTGAGTTCGAACCTCGGTAAGAATCAGTGTCTCGTGTGCTTCTTTACTTTTGCATCTTGATTAGGGCACATAGCTGATCAATATCGTAACTTGAATTACAAATTGTTTTTGTCGTGCAACTTCACGACATCAATTGTAAATTCAAGTAATCTTATCTTTTGTTCACATATCCGCTGCTAAAAAGAATTTAAATAATGTATCTATACTCAGTCAAATCGGCATACACCAGGCACACCGGACTAGTCCACCCACACAACAGGACAAGTCCGGTCAATCAAGTTTTTGATCGTTTGATTAAGTGTGCAGGAAATTTTCAAAGCCTATTCACCCCCTCTAGGCAACATTCACCCATGTTCGGCTATGCCACAGGCTCGAGGCATAGATCGTCCTGATTTTGTTAGGGATAAACACGTGCCCAATGTGTTGAATCACTAAGCCTTAGTACTCATCGTTAGCATACTCATGTGTACACTGGTAGGCTACGTATATGAATACTTAAAGATAGTAGGAGTAGCTCCATCTATAACCTGACTACCACTAGGACATTCTTACCTTTTAGAGTAGTTTGCTTAGGTGTGTGTCACACTACCCCACTTCGTCATTCACCCATCCTAATGGATCCTTCACTAGAATACCCTATTCTTCCTTTGATCTTGTCACTCTTCCCTTGCCTTCCATTGGGATAACCAAATATGATACCCTAGGGAATACTCTTAGGTGAAATGCTATAGTGGTACTTTCCGTTTGCTTGCGGAACTCATCTTGCTTTGGCTTAGGTTTGCCTAGTGCCTCTATAGAATTGGCCTTTGCTTCTAGGATGGCTGTAGACTTTATGAAATACCAACAAGCATTTCTGCAACCGTTGTCGCAGAAGGAACAGAAGATTTGCATGATCATGCGGTAGATAGTATTCTAGTAGGTGTTTAGTAGGATAACCCTCCTTTGTTTTTGCATTCTTTGATGTGAAAATAGGGTTGTGTATGATCGATTTCTGTTGGCCGACAAACTATATTGAAGACCCTAAATAAATGCAGAGAAGAGTTCGACCTCGTGTCCTTCTTTCTCAGGGGACCTTGTCAGCAAGGAAATTCATCATTTCTGCGCCATCATGCTGTAACACAATGGCCCAGAATACCCTTTGTGAGTTTTTGGCTCCCTCTGCTGAAAATGTGCCTACTGGACTCAATGTCAGCACGAGAGACGTAAACATCAAAATCAAGATTGGCCTAATCACTATGGCGCATGCTAATCCCTTCTATTGGAAAGCCAGTGAGGATGCAAGTGCTCACCTGCAACAATACCTTGACATTTGTAGCACTTTCAAGATCAAGGATGTCACACCTGATGCCATCCCTCTTCAACTGTTTCAGTTCTCCCTCCTTAGCAGAGCGAAGCACTGGTTCTATGCAAATCGAAGCGCTATAAACACTTGGGAAAAATATTCTATAGCATCCCTTGCAAAGTTCTTCCCGTTGGGCAAGACCAATGCCCTATGTGGAAGAATTTCAAGCTTCTAGCAAGAGCACAAGGAGTCCATTCTCGAGGCATGGGAAAGGCTACAACAGTATATCCTAGCTTGTCACCACCTTTGGATGGATGATTGGCTCATCATCCAAAGCATCTGCAACGGGCTAACTCCATGTTGATGGTTGTTAAGTACCAATTTTGACTGTCAACATATCACAATTATGTGATGGAATAGATATTTTTACACGAATTGCTTTTAGAAATAACCTAGTTCCACTTATACTTGGAGAAAATTGTGCATGCATGTATTATATGCTGAAATGAAGTGAATTCAAGAGGGGAATCCTAAAGAATACATTCCCAGCCAATTAGACACCAACACGTGGCAGCACATGGATCGAATGGTCCACCTACAGGAGTATCCGAGGGCATGAAATGGTGTAGCACCCCGAAATGGTCAGAAGACCCACCACTCGATGAAGCACACCACGGATGGTGCACTGACCAGGTCGGCCGACCCCCTGGCTCGGCCGACCTGGTAGTGATGCCGAATGCGGTCAACTTCCACATGTAAACCTATTGCAGTCAGCTGATAACAACAGAGACTGATTCACGTGCTTTTGGTGACGAGA
Source organism: Tuctoria greenei (assembly GCA_036927565.1). NCBI lineage: Eukaryota > Viridiplantae > Streptophyta > Magnoliopsida > Poales > Poaceae > Tuctoria > Tuctoria greenei. Next base: position 87,173,784 of record JAYESD010000008.1, read on the forward strand.
ACCGCCTCTACTCCTTGTATAAATAGGGGGAGAAGCCTCACTTCACTAACACACTACTCAAGCATTCTCTCTTGTATACACTAGTTCTCCAAGGTCCTTAGTGTAGGTTAGGCCGTAGAGTGGAGCCTCTAGACCCATGTCTAAATTGGGAAAGGTATGGCTCATGTATCTTTCTTTCCTTATTTGACTTCATGCACTATAATAATATTATTATTAGTCTCCCTTTATTTATATACATGGGCAAAGCATTTCTTGTTTGATTGTGGAGTTCATTTATGTGCTAGGTGTAGATGCTATTATGATCTTTTAATAATGCTCATATCATGTTAGCATAAACATCATACACCACCACTGTAGTCTAATTAGGTAATAATATGATTATATTACTATGAATATGTTAGTGCTTGGTCCAAACATTGGTTCAACGATGTTTAGGTTAGTCATTGATTTAGGATGGAAATTGTAGTCGGGCTTTTATGGTATTTACTTAACATGTAAGTGTGGTGCTTAGATAGTTAAGTAGCATTGGATGTCTTGTAGACCCACGAGTTGTAGGGGTAGGCGGCAGGCGGTGACAGTCCTGTCCGTCTTTTGTTGTAAGGGGTAAACCAATTCCCCATACGTTGGACCACTAAGCTCTAGTATATACCGTTAGCATATTCATGTGTACCCTATTAGGCTATGTATATGAGTAATTAGAGCACAGTAGGAGTATCTCGGTCTCGTAGCTTAACCCTCACTAGGACAACCTTACCCCTTAAGTGTATATTGCTTAGGTGTGTGTCACACTACCCCAATTATCATCTTACCCCTATTCTGATGAATCATTCTGATATTGGTAGGGATAAATCCGTGCCCAATGAGTTGGACCACTAAGCCCTAGTACTCATTTTTAGCATACTCACATGTACAATGATAGGCTATGTATATGAATACCTAAAGAAAAGTAGAAGTAGCTCCATACCTAACTTGACCTCCACTAGGACATTCTTACCCTTTAGGGTAGTTTGGTTAGGTGTGTGTCACACTACCCTACTACATCATTTACCCATCCTACTAGATCCTTCATTATAATACCCTATTCTTTCTTTGATCTTGCCAGTCTTCCCTTGCTTCCTTTTGGATAAACAAATATGATACCCTAGAGAATACTCTTGGGTGAAATTCTACAGCGGTATTTTCCGTACGCTTGCAGAACTCATCTTGTTGTGGCTTAGGTTAGCCTAGTTCCTCTGCAAAACTGGACTTTTCCGCTAGGATGACTGTAGACGTTAAGAAATTCCAACATGGATTAAAGGATAGCTCTACCTAGAAAACAAATTGTGATGGAAACCTAGCACATAAGCTATGAACATACTAAGAGGAAAATGGGGGATTGCATGCTTGAAAAGGAATAAACTTGGAATTACTTTTCACCTTGAGACAGAAGATGTAGCAGCAAAGCTTTTTATGTCGGGGGCGGTTCAAGACACCTCTTCTAGCATCGGCTCCACTACGGGACAGAGAGGCTTCTCCTCGGCGGAAAATGACTATGGCCGCAAAGCTATTAAATTGTGGGGATCGGAATCCTGACATCCAAGGATCTCATTGGGTGGTGTCGTGCGATGCGACACCCAATAGTATACAAGTAAAGAACAAGAATAAAATACAATACCAAGTCTTTATTTATAAACACAGCAGAAGTTTTATAATACTAAGGGAAAAGGAAAGAGAACTATACATCATAGCTACGCTCTCGGCACTAGCTATGCAAAAGAAAAGTCATCCATGCCCTGGAAACTTTGCACTAGCAACACCCAAATTACGGCGGCATGCAGGGTTCCCACTTGGCTGTAAACCCTGGAGGGGGTGCAGCATCACCATCAAATCCGTCATCAGTCGTATAATCTGCAAAAACTTGTTAACTGCAAACGTGAGCTTAAGGCTCAGCAAGACTAACCCATCTCACTAGACATATGCAGGGGGAAATACTAAGCATAGGTAAGGAATAGCATAAGGGACACACCTACAAGTGGATCCTTATAAACAAGTTTTAAGTAGCACATAACATTCTTCAGGCACGGCACATCACAGACTCCACAATCAAACAAGAAACGCTTTGCCGATGATATGACATGCCCAAAGCACAGAATGCTATTACGGGTAAAGTATGGGGAAACTGTAAACTTTTAATTGTGCTTGTCGACTGTTGGAGTCGGCAGATCTCCTGACACTATGAAAGTGTTGAAGGAGTTTGTAGTTCGGTTTGGGCGCGCGGAGACTCAAGAAGGTGAATCACGATTGGACACGAGAGACACGGAGGTTTACGTGGTTCGGGACGCGTGAGCGTAATACCCTACTCCACGGGTGTGTTGTGTTGTATTAGTTTGTGTGCTTGAGAGCGTACCAGAGTTCTCCTCTTGTGTACCGTCGATTTGTCCTTTTATAGTACAAGGACAAACCGTTACAAGTCAGCCTGGCCCGACATGTGGCCCTGGCGGTTACTAGTATTGATACACGAGATTAATTGTTGTTAATAACCCTGTAACGGCTCCGACAGTACCGTTACAGGTGTTAAGATCGTCTGATTAAGTGTCATTAACGTGGAATTAATGATAATTAATCGGGTCTTGAAGTCCGCGGCTGTCCTTTGAAGATCCGGAGCCGTTACAATGTCTCCCGGAGGTTTGAAGCGGCCAGCTCTGACGTATGGACACGTGGCAGCTCCGGAGCTTGCTTGTGGGAAACGGGAAGCTCCGGGGTGGCCTGGCACGTGTCAAGTCCGGAGCTTCTCTTGGTCAGGGGTTAAGTCCGGAGGTGCCGTTTCAGTATCTAGCCCGGAGCTTCACCCTTGCGGGTAATAGCTCCGGTCTGACAGTACACGTGGCAACCTAGGGGTTAACCATGTTGGAGAAGCAGGTCCGGCTATGTCTGACAAGTGGGCCCCCGAGGGTCTTCAATTTGAGTAGATGTCCTTCCCCAAAGATCTTTGTTATCTCAGGGGGTGTATGGTTTTTAGGGTACCGACAGTGGCCCCCTGGACCTACCTCCGGGGAAAGTCACCGGGGTGAAGTCATTCCGTCGGAGGTGGGTCCATACTCGCGACTCTTGAACTGGGTCTTCAAGGGTCTTCGGAGGTGCCGTTGGCAGGGCTTTACGGTTAAATCTCGACACGTGGCGTACCTTAGGCGGCAGATAGGATCTTTGGCGTGCGGATCTCTCGCAATTGAAGGTCGCCAGTTCCCGATACGAAAACCGTATCGGTTCCGCGCGCCTTGTCAGGTCGCCGCCTTTGGGTTTCCCGCCTCGTGATGACAACCGTTCGCCTGGGTAAGAACCTCGACTTGATCGTCAGGGTGGTCCCGGGCCCTCTTGTCATCGGCAGGGTTGAATTCTTGAGTAGTATCCTTGACTCCCCCGCAGTTTCCATCCAAGCGTTGCGAGGGCTTACTTAAGAAGGAAAGCGCACCGTCGGGAGTTCTTTACGCTTTCCATCTGTTCTTGCGCTCAAACTCCCAACTCGTGCTTTGCTCCTCTTCTCTTGCCTAGCTGTGCTGCGATGGAGTTGGGTCTGCGTGAGAGTCGTTTGAAGACGGAAAGCGATCTGAAGAAGGTCCGAGCCCTCATGGGGTGGTCTTCGGACTTCTTCAACCGCTTGGTCCGCGCCGGCGGAGAGCTTCCCTTTAAAAAGGAGCACTCCGGCGAGATGGTGTACTTTTCATCGTACGCCATGGTGGGGCTGATCCCACCGTTTTCTTCTTTCTTCTTGATGCTGCTGGACTTCTATGGTCTGCAGCTGTACCACCTTGGCCCCCACTCCATTCTCCTTGTGTCCATCTTTGTCCACTTCTGCGAGATGTGGGTGGGTATCCCTCCCTGCATCGAGCTCTTCCGAACCTTCTTCACCGTCCAAACCACCGGCCGAAGCGACGAGTATCTTGGCTTCTACTACTTCGTGAAGCGCAAGAAGTGCCCGTTCAAGTACCTCCGGTCATTCCCTTCCGGGAAGTGGGATGACTGGAAGAAATATTGGGTAGTTGTACGGGTGGAGGAGCATGAGCGGTTGGAGTTGCCAGACGGTCTGCCCGGCATTGACACGTCGGTGTGGAGCGAAGTTCCGGTGCTGGCGGCAGCTTTCGACCCCGTCCTGACCAAGATCCGCCAATGTGTGGAGGGAGGATTGACTCCCCAGGCGGTGTTCTGCAACTTCCTGTCCAACAGGTGGGCACTACTGAAGAGGAGGGAGAAGCTCGCCTGGGCCCTCAACAGTGTGATGGACGAGGACCGGGTTGAGACCGGGTTGAAGTCCAGCATGGTGGGGAAGACCTTAGAGATTCACCTCAAGAAATTCCAGCACGGCATCGATGTTGACGGAGATTACTTGACTCCGCCGCCGGCTTTCCTCCCCCTGAACGTGGAAGTTGAGTTTAGCAGGGAGCTCCGGCGGAAGATGCCCGCGCTTGACGACCTTGGCGTCGTCGAGAGAAGATCAACCGCCCGGCTGGCGATTCCCGGGTTGTCCGAAGGCGGCTCTGCCCCTGTCTCTCAGCCAAGAGCTGAGGTCGTCGGCAAGGGCAAGGAGCTGGCGGAGGAGCCGGAGAGCTGGAAGAGAAAGCTGCGACATGCTGACGGAAGGTCCGTCGGGCTTGCCACCTCCCCCCTAGTTCCCCGTCCTCAGGAAGGAAGATCCTCCGCCGCCGTGGCGGCTGTCCCCGTGGTGGGGTCTTTCCGGAGAGCTACTGTTCCGGCGGTGGGATCCTCCCGGAGTGCGACTGTCCCCGTGGTGGATCCGTCCGGAGGTGCCAGCTCCGGGCACGCGACTTCGCCATCTGGAGCGGTGAGGGCCTCCAGGTCCAGGAGTTCCTCTAGATCAAGGAGAGCTCCGACCCGGGAAACGCCCGCGGCTACGGCAAGTCCTGGGAGTCCTCCTGGAGCTCCTACGCCGACCGTGGCCAGCCCGGAGCGTCCGGGAAAGAGGTTCCGCGCAAGCTGGTGCGTGAGCCTCCCAAGGTAATTTTTCTTGCTTACCTCGATTAACTTTTAATTGTGGCATCTGTTTGCTCAATTTCTTCATTCTTTATCAGCAGTGTTCCTAAGAAGGGGAGTGAAGCTCCGCCCTCAGCCACAGTGTCTGAGGCTGCGAGGGCTTCTGCTCCAGCCCCGGTGCCGCCCCAAGTGGAGGCTGCGACAGCTCCGGCGCCGGCTGTCGTGGTCATGGACCTCGACTCGTCTCCAGAAGTTCCCGTGGTTGCGCCGGACCACGGGATTGAAGATGCGCCAGCGGCACCCGTTCTGGAGGTAGAAGCTCCGGGTCCCGGTGCTGCAGAAGTAGAAGCTCCGGCTGTTGAGTCGGAGGAAGTAGCGGTCCCGGCTTCAGAGCCGGAATGTGCTGAAGCCCCAGCGGTTGAGCCGGAGGTAGCTGAAGCCCCGGCATGCGAGCCGGAAGTTGAAGTAGTTCCGGTAGTTGAGCCGGTTACTTCCGAAACTCCGGTCGCAGAGCCGGTGATTGTTGGAGCGCCGGCCGCAGAGCCGGTGGCTGAAGTGGCGAGGGAGCTTGAGCCTCCCTCAGAAGAAGTGTCCCGGCCGGAGCCAGTGGAGGCGACGACGTCGATGGTACCCGTGGCGGAGCCAGAGTGCCTGAACGAAGTCGCCGGCCCCCAGCCTGAGGGGGCAAATGAAGATTTGGTGGCGGGACCTCCTTCGGTGGCGACTGAGGCCATCCCGGAGGAGGGCCCTAGCGCTTTGGAAGCTCGGGGTTCCACTCTCGTAGAGTGGGAACCAATTTTTGTAAGTGAAGACCCGCTGGAACCAGCGGAAGAGACCCCAGTAGGTCCGGAGCCCATCTCTCTGTCGATGTCCATCGACAACGCCTGCTCCAGTCTACGTCAGGTCCAACTGGCCTTCTTCCACGACAGCAAAGCTCTTGAAGAGGAGCGCCAAACCCTTAGGCGGTGGCGTATTCGGCTCCACTTCGAGACTAAGCTGGCGCAGTCGAGGATAGCGGATGACAAGGAATGGATCAAGCGGGAGAAGATCCGTCTGGAGCTCTGGGGTGAGCTGCTGGACGAGAGGGAGAGCATGACTCACGCCCTTGACGCGCAATCCCGGGAGTTCCATGACCAAGCTAAGGCTGCTAACGATGCGGCCAACGCTCGGTTCGATCAGCTCGAGGCCATCAGCACCGCACTTATCAAGCGCCGAGAGGCACTTGAAGGAAGGGAAAGACGGCTCGAGGATGAGGAGCAAAAACTCCTGGAGCTAAGGGATGACGTCTTGCGACGGGAAGAAGAGCTCGCCGAGAAAACAGCTCTGGCAGACAAGGGCCTCGAGGAGCACGCTAAGAAATTAGAAGAGCGCTGCCTCGAGGAGGAGGAGAAGACCTGGGTGCGGGGGCAGGAACTCTATGAGTACGAGTGTGCCCTTGTCGCCCAGGAGAAGAAAATAGAGGCTAGGGAGAAGGACCTGGTCGACCGCCGGAACAAGATCCACCTCCGGGAGGAGGAGCTCGGAAGACTTGAGAAGCGGGTTGCTGCGAAGATCCAGCAAAACGCCAAAGAAGTTGAGCGCCTTGCCCGCGAGAATTCGGAGCTAACGGCGGCCCGGAGATCCCTGGAGGAGCTGAAGAACTTGAGGAAGGCGGACTCCCTACAGATTTGGGAGTTCCTGGGCAAGGCCGACGATGCGCTGGCGCCGATGGGTTTCAGCCCCGTGCTCCCGGATGATCCGGAGCCGGAGCCGGACCTTGCGTTGCAAGCGTTGAGCGCCGCGGGCAACAAGCTCTCCAAGGTGGGCGACGTCATCGCGGACCAACTGGAGGTCGAGGGGCAATCCCTGGCTAGGAACGTCACAGAATATGTGTTGACGTGCTACACCAGCCGGAACCCTCGATTTCCTCTGGACCCGGTACTTGAAGGCCCCGTCGAAGGAGAAGGCGAAGCTACCCGAGCCAGCGTGTCGGAGGTCGCCCAGAAGGTCGCCGAGTTCTTCCATAGGGTCTAGGACCGTTTCTCTTAGCCTTTACTTGTATCTTCCCTTCTTCCTCAATTTTGTAATCCCTTGTCTCCAGATGTAATCTCTGGTCTTCGAATGAAATGAAATCCCCAATTTTTTGCGAATTTCATTTTTTTGTCTTCAACATCTTTATCTTCACTTGTCCCCCTGGTAGATGTGCACAATTTGATTGTGGACATGTACCAAGAGGATGTTGAGTTTTGTTGAAGACGAATTTGCTTCGAACTTGTGGAATTTAAGTCCGAAGTTTTTGACAGTGAAGGTCCCCTGAAGTTGTCGGAGCTTAGAAGCTCTGGCACTGTCCATCGCTGGAGCTTAGTAGCTCCGACAATAGCCTCTATCAACACGTTGAGCGTCGATAGTTAATACTCCAAGGTGTCGGAGCTTAGTAGCTCCGGCAATGACCCTTGCCACACTTAGTTTGTTGGCAACAGACTCCAGTGACGGGGTCTTCTCACTATCTTTTAGTCAACGCCAACGGTTGACGTCCTGGTGGGAGTCGGAGCTTGGTTAGCTCCGGTTTTTCTCCATCAGCGTAGGGTTCATTTTTCCTGCACACTTAAGCCAAGAAAAATAGTAAAATTCATTCCTTGTCTATAACTTCGTCGCGGCTTACGGTTCTCAAGAAAATTTTAAGTTGGACACGATTTTTAATACGACTGGATGAATTGTCTTTTCTTTTAGATCCAATTGTCCACGGACCCACCTTACTTTGGCCTGCCGGGATGTAGGTAGAGTGGCGTACTTAGGGTGCTTGACCAGGCTAAGTCGATAGCGCACTCCGGCCCTAGAATGGCTTGGCGGCTTTCAGGCGGGTTGGCCACAAACGATATTTAAATCCAAAAAATCTGACAATTCAACTCGAATCGTATGTAAACCGGTCAAACTAGAACTTCTTAAGATATGCACGTTTCTGTTATAGACAAGAAAGAGAAAAATAAAAATGTCGAGCCTATGCAAAAATGAATGCACGTGGAGTCTATTTCACATGAAGATGTCTTTCATTATAGGTCCGGGGTACAGGGGAAACAAGTACACTCTTAGGGTACGGAACCAGGCTAAGTGTGTTTGGTTTCTCGTTTGACCCAGGGTAGTTAGCCACACTTCTGGTCCGGAGACTGTATCAAGTGTTGCATGAGCTTTTCAAACCTTTCGGGAAAGGTCCGGCTGCTCTCCCGGAGGAACTACCCGACTCTGTACAATGACTCTATAACATACATTTCAAGTTACTTCAGACTCACCTCCGTGGAATTAAGTGTAGAACTTACGGAGGTGCTCGATGTTCCAAGGATTTGGGAGAGGTGTCCCATCCTCGGTAGCCAAGCGAACGCTTCCGGGACGGGATACTTTGATCACTCGGAAGGGCCCTTCCCAGCCGGGGGAGAGTTTGTTTTGCCCTTCTCTGGATAGTATTCTCCGTAGCACCAGATCGCCTTCCTCGAGCTGTCGGTTGTGTACATGCCGCTGGTGATAACGCCGTAGAGCTTGGCGGTATCGGGCATTCCGAACAGCTGCTTGGCACCTTCCCTCCTCGAGGAGGTCTAGGTCTTCACGCCGGAGCTGGTCCTGCGCGGCTTCGTCGAAGGTCCGGACTCGGAGGGAACCCAAGGTGATTTCTGGAGGAAGGATCGCTTCAGCTCCGTACACCAAAAAGAAGGGTGTTTCTCCGGTTGCCCGACTTGGAGAAGTCCTGTTGGCCCATAGAGTGGGCGGAAGCTCTTCGATCCAATTGGCTCCGTGCTTTTTCAAGCGCTCATAAGTGCGTGTTTTGAGTCCTTTAAGGATCTCTGCATTTGCTCTCTCGGCTTGTCCATTGCTGGCAGGATGGGCTACAGAAGCGTAGCAAACTTGTATGCCGAGGTCTTCGCAATATCCTTGAAATGCGGAGCTTGTGAACTGAGTCCCATTATCAGTGATGATCTTATTTGGGACTCCGAATATTCTCACGATGGATTGTAGAAAATTGATTGCAGATTGTTTGTTGATCGTCACAACGGGAGTTGCTTCCGGCCACTTGGTGAACTTGTCGATGGCGACGTACAGGAACTTGTAACCTCCGACGGCTCTTGGGAAGGGTCCCAAAATATCCATCCCCCACACAGCGAAAGGCCATGTGGGAGGTATCATTTGTAAGGACTGAGCAGGTGTATGAATTTGCTTCGCATGAAATTGGCATGCTTTGCATTTCTTCACCAGCTCAGTGGCATCCTGGAGCGCTGTAGGCCAGTAGAAGCCGTGCCGAAAGGCTTTTCCGACCAACGTGCGGGAAGATGCGTGGTTCCCACACTCGCCTCCATGGATTTCTGCGAGAAGCTCGCAGCCTTCTTCCCTTGTGATGCACCGCATTAGGATGCCGTTGGCACCGCACCGGTAGAGATCCCCTTCTACCAACGTGTATCTTTTAGCCAATCTGACTACCCGGTCAGCGGATACATCATCGTCAGGAAGGATGTTGTCTTTCAAGTAGCTCCGGATCTCCGAGATCCATGCATCGGAACTTACTTGAGCATTTGAGTCTTGCGTGCTGGGTTGCTCGGAGCTTCCGGCAGCACCTACGACCCTTGATGGCTGCCATGGTAACAGGGCCATCGGGACCGTCAGCTTCGGGATGCTGATCTCGCCCCCTTCGTTCAGTTCGGCAGGCTGAACTGTGGGTTTTGACAACCTCCGGACAAAGGTTCCGTCAGGAGCCGGAGCTCCAGTTGATGCCTTGGTCGAGAGTTCGTCAGCTTCAGCGTTGTGAGCACGCTGAACATGATGAAGGTCTAGGACTTCGAAGTCCTTCTGAAGCCTCTGGACTTCAAGGAGGTAAGCAGCCAGCTGGGGATTATTGCAGGAGCATTCACCCTTCACCTGCTTGATGACGAGTTGTGAATCTCCTTTGACCAGCAGTTGCTTGACACCGTATGATAGTGCCACCTTTAATCCATAGATGAGTGCTTCGTACTCCGCCATGTTGTTGGTTGCCTTGAAGTCAAGGTGTACCATGTATTTCACCTTCTCCCCGGTTGGTGCGAGGAGAAGGATTCCAGCTCCGGCTCCCTGCTTCTGCATGGATCCGTCGAAATAAAGGGTCCAGTGAGGCTTAGTGAAGGTTGGAACTTGAGGTTCCGTCTTCTGCTCGCTGGAGCCCCCAGGGTTTAATGGAGAGGGAGTCCATTCTGCCACGAAATCTGCCAACGCTTGACTCTTGATTGCTTGTCTCGGAATGAATTCAAGATCGAATTCAGCCAATTCCGCTGCCCACTTTGCAATATTCCCAATTGAACTGGGATTATGCAGGATCGCTCGAAGTGGATATGAGGTCACCACCAAGACTTTATGAGCTTGGAATTAGTGTCGAAGCTTCCTTGAGGCAATAAGAACTGCATAAAGCAGTTTATGTACCTCTAGGTATCGAGTCTTGGCATCATGTAATACTTCACTGATAAAGTATACCGGGCGTTGAATGGTCCGGACCTTCCCGGAGGGGTCCGGAGCTTCCTCTTCATTGATCCGGTCCCTCTCAGAGGGGTCCAGACTCTCTTCGGGGACCTCCGGGTTCTAGGTGGAGGAACCCGGAGCTTCTTCAGGAATGACCTGGATCCTCTCGGAGGGATCCGGGTCCTCTGAAGTGGCTTCTTGTGGGTTCAAGTCTGGGAGCTGGGACCCAGACCCGCTTTCGGGAACCTCCGGACCCTCCCGAAGGGGTCTGGATTCCTGAGTATTGGGTAGTTCCGGTCTCTCCGCAACCAGAACCATACTGACGACTTCGTCAGTAGCTGAAATGTAAAGCAATAAAGGCTCACCAGGGTTCGGAGCTACCAGGACTGGTAGGGTGGTGAGGAACTGTTTCAGCTCCTGGAATGCCTTCTCTGCTTCTTCAGACCATTGGAATGGTCCGGACTTCCTCAGTAACTTGAAGAAGGGAAGTGCTCTTTCCGCCAGTCTTGAAATGAACCGGCTGAGGGCTGCTAGACATCCAGTTAGTTTTTGGACGTCTTTGATGCTGGTTGGTGGCCGCATGTCTTCAATGGCTTTTATCTTCGTCGGATTAGCCTCTATGCCCCGGTGACTTACCAGGAAACCAAGAAGCTTTCCGGAACTAACCTCTATGCCTCTACGCACTTGTCTGGGTTTAGCTTCGTGCGGGTGGCCCGCAGCTTGTCGAAGACAGCCTGCGTGTCCAAGAGGGACTCCTTGTTCTTGACTTTGACCACGATGTCATCGACGTACACTTCCACTATGTCTCTGATGAGTTCTTCAAAAGTTTTGTACATAGCTCGTACAAAAGTTGAAGCTGCATTCTTGAGACCAAAAGGCATGGCTGTGTAACAATATAATCCATCTACTGTGATGAATGAAGTATGCTCTTCATCCTCCCTAGACATCCTGATTTGATGATATCCAGAATATGCGTCTAGAAAACACAGTAACTCGCACCCGGAGGTGGAATCCACTATCTGATCTATTCTAGGTAGTGGAAATGGATCTTTTGGACATGCCTTATTCAGTGTGGTGTAGTCGATGCACATCCGAAGTTTACCGCCGGCCTTAGGCACAACGACTGGGTTTGCCAGCCATTTTTGATGGAAGACTTCTCGGATGAATCCGGCTTCGAGCAACTTCTTCACTTCTTGTCAGATGAAGTTCTGTCGCTCCACAGATTGCTTCCGAGGTTTCTGATGCACAGGCCGAGCGTCGGGGTAAATCTTCAGATTGTGCTCAATCACTTCCCTGGGGATCCCAGGCATTTGTGACGGTTGCCAAGCAAACACGTCAACGTTAGCCCGGAGGAAAGTGATGAGCGCGAGTTCCTATTTGTCGTTCAACCCTCCTGATATACGGGTGGTTTGAGCGGCATCGGAACCAATTTGGACGACTTTGACGGGAATGTCGGTGTCGCCGCTTGGCTGCACACGAGGTGCAGAGGTTGAGCCTCGTTGACGAATGCTCGGGGGTTTCGGAGCTTGCTCCTGTCTGGAGTCCTCCTCTTGCGCCGTGGTGAGTGCGTGGAGTTCCTCCAGAGCAGTTACTCCGGCAGTGCGATCTCCGCGGATCCGGAGAACGCCTACTGGTGTTGGCATCTTCAACACCAGGTATCCATAATGAGCAGCTGCCATGAATTTGTACAGGGCAGGTCTACCCAAGATGGCGTTGAATGGTAAGTTGATCTGAGCGACGTCGAAGACCAACTTCTCGGTGCGATACTTCTCCCGGGTCCCGAAGGTAACGGGGAGAGTAATAGCTCCGAGTGGGGTAATGGCCCCCGGATCTACTCCGGAGAAAGGTCGAGAGGGCTGGAGGTCCGAAGGTCAGAGCTGAAGCTTAGTGAAAGCTTCGAAGCTGATGAGGTTAAGCCCCGAACCTCCGTCTACCATGACATGATGGAGCTGGATGTTGTTGATGGTGGGAGATACCATCAAGGGTAATTGGCCAGCTCTGACCATGCTTTGAGGACAGTCCGAAGCATCAAAAGTGATGGGTTAGTCCATCCACTTTCGATGTGGCTCCGGTCTAGCTGTAGGAGCTACAGCAGCCATATCCCGTCGCATAGTCTTGATGACACGACGAGAAGTGATGTCCCATGATCCACCAAAGATGGTGTTCATGGTTTTCCGGCGCTCGTTGTCGGAGACGTCGGAGTCATCGTCGACGGAGGTGTAGACGGCTTTCAGGACCTTTTTGGGGTCCTGAAACCCTAACTCCTCTTCAGCCGGAGCTTCATCGATCTTTTGTTTTCCCTCCCTCTGTCAGAAGGGAGACCCTTCCCGGCGCTTGTGGTAGCGCTCGGCAAGGTTTTGGACCTCCCGGCAGTCTTCCAACCTGTGGCTGCCCGTTTTGTGAATGGGGCACCACATCTTGGATTTGCCGCCGTCTTTAGAAGACGGTCGAGGTCGCTTCTCGGGGCGTGGCCCCCGGCCACCAGGAGTTGCAGTGGCTGCAACGTTGGATGTGCCGGCCGACGGCTTCTTCTTGCCGTTGGTCTTCTTTTTCTTCTTGCCACTCCCGGAGGTAGCGGCTTCTTCTTTGGAGGATTTTTTATGATCCTCCAAGGCTGGTTTGGAGTGCATTTCACGGCCCTCCGCAACTCTGGCACATTTGTCTGCCAAGCTGAAGAGCTCCGTGACGCTGGTGATCTCTTTGATCGCCAGCTTCTCCAACATCTTCTTGTCTCGCACACCCTGTCTGAATGCCACAATGACAGAAGCGCTTGAGATAGAAGGGATTGTGTTACGTACCTGAGATAACCTCTGGATGAATGACCGCAAAGATTCTCCTCCTTTTTGCACGACCGCAAAAAGGTCCAGTTCAGTGCCCGGTCGGGTGTATGAACTCCCGAAGTTGGCAGTGAACTGACGGCACAGCTCCTCCCAACTGTCAATAGAGTTGGGTGGAAGGCTCATAAACCAGGACCTGGCGGTCCCAGTTAAGGCCACTGGAAAGTAGTTGGCCATTACGGCCTCGTTTCCTCCAGCTGCTAAGATTGCAGTGGAGTATATCTGCAGAAATTCTACGGGGTTGACAGTCCCGTCGAATTTTTCCGGCAAATGTGGCCGGAACTTCTGTGGCCATCTAACCATGCGCAGGTGCATGGCTAGGGTGGAACAGCCTCCTCCTACCCCTTCCAGAGTAGAAAGGTCTTGAGCATCTCGTCTTTCTCGAGCTCGCTCGATATGGACACGGCCATCCTGTTGGCGGTATCGGCGATCAAGCTCCGCCCGGAGGTCGTGTGTCGAAAGCCGAGATGCGGTATGGGTGCGTCGTGCCCCAGAGGGCAACGACGTCACTTGCTGTGACGCAGCTCGTCTTCGGTTGTTGGAGACATCCGGACCAAGTCTTCCAGACAACGTCCGTCGCTGCGACGGGGCCCGCCCTGAAGGAGGTGGACCCTGGTTGTTGAGGCGTTCGGCCGCTGCTGCGACCAAATGCTCAACATCAGCCCTCCATTGCTCCATGGCACCTTGAGATGCATCCGGAGGTGGTGGTCGCTGGAGAAGAGCACGCGCTGCATGGAGCGCATGTTCTGGGTTGTCATGACTTGCCGGTGCAGTATGTGACGTCGGCGCACCATCATGTTGCCCGGCGCGTCTTGTCGGAGAAGATGGTGGTGGTGGGAGTGTGACTCCCGCTGGTGCTGAGGCTCCTGCTGGTGGCTGCATGTTGGAGGGATTGCCTCCGACAGCCTGAGCAGCAGGTTGCCCGTTGGATGATCCAGCCGCAGAATTCACCATTCTTGAAAATCTCAGGCGCCCCCTACCTGGCGCGCCAACTGTCGACTGTTGGAGTCGGCAGATCTCCTGACACTATGAAAGTGTTGAAGGAGTTTGTAGTTCGGTTTGGGCGCGCGGAGACTCAAGAAGGTGAATCACGATTGGACACGAGAGACACGGAGGTTTACGTGGTTCAGGCCGCCTGAGCGTAATACCCTACTCCACGGGTGTGTTGTGTTGTATTAGTTTGTGTGCCTGAGAGCGTACCAGAGTTCTCCTCTTGTGTACCGTCGATTTGTCCTTTTATAGTACAAGGACAAACCGTTACAAGTCAGCCTGGCCCGACATGTGGCCCTGGCGGTTACTAGTATTGATACACGAGATTAATTGTTGTTAATAACCCTGTAACGGCTCCGACAGTACCGTTACAGGTGTTAAGATCGTCTGATTAAGTGTCATTAACGTGGAATTAATGATAATTAATCGGGTCTTGAAGTCCGCGGCTGTCCTTTGAAGATCCGGAGCCGTTACAATGTCTCCCGGAGGTTTGAAGCGGCCAGCTCTGACGTATGGACACGTGGCAGCTCCGGAGCTTGCTTGTGGGAAACGGGAAGCTCCGGGGTGGCCTGGCACATGTCAAGTCCGGAGCTTCTCTTGGTCAGGGGTTAAGTCCGGAGGTGCCGTTTCAGTATCTAGCCCGGAGCTTCACCCTTGCGGGTAATAGCTCCGGTCTGACAGTACACGTGGCAACCTAGGGGTTAACCATGTTGGAGAAGCAGGTCCGGCTATGTCTGACAAGTGGGCCCCCGAGGGTCTTCAATTTGAGTAGATGTCCTTCCCCAAAGATCTTTGTTATCTCAGGGGGTGTATGGTTTTTAGGGTACCGACAGTGCTATTTCTAAGCCATACAAGGTTGCAAAACAATTATAATTCAATACATCGTATTCTCCTGACTTCTTCAGTATTTACTACGTCACGACGCAGTGAATAAGTGGTACTCTATTACCGCGAGGGATGGTGATTGCAATCAGGACACACCCAGACAACACGACACATATGCACTTTCAGAAATGCCAGCGAGTACTTACAGTAGTACCTACATAGCACTTCAGTACTAGTCGTAAATGGCCACCTTTCACCCAACACTTGAATGTCGAACCGGTCGATCCGTCACGAGCAGGATGTCACTGCATGGGGCGTACTCTGACGTGCCCACTAGCTGATTTACACCTCGCTGCCCTCAACCTACGCCTATAAAATAGAATGGTATGCCTCGACAAACTAGTATCAAGCTACGTCAGTTTGTTGGACCCCATTTCTCCAGTATGTCGCTGGTACAATTCAAGCTTGTCTAACAGGGCCGCACATGAATCGGTCCTCAATCGACCCAAGCAGGTCTACGCACGTGAGACCATGTCTCGCTGCATCCTACACGTTGCTCGGTCTCAATTTCATATTCATAAGCCATTTCTTGATCTAATTCATCCCATGTGATAAAATCCTATTTCGCGAGTAGATTCCAACTACTCGACTTCCACTGGATCCCTATGAATATATGCATGGCAGTAACTACACGAGTCTATGAGCTATGCTAACCACTCCCTGGTTTATTTGATCATGCAAGTGGATGTCAAACACCTTAAACATAATGCACTAACATCTGAAGACGTAAGGTGAAAGAAAGCTGCAAAGACACTATAGGAGCTTAAATGCAAACTGGGGCTTGCCCGAATGCGAGTCCGAGTCTATGTTAGTTTCCGGCAGTTGGACGTCCAAAGTTTCCGGCTGCTCATCGACTTCAGTTACTACACGTTATGCATACACTATATATGAATGATTTGTAAATAATTAATATACTTAAGCTCACAAGCTAATATCATGTGATAAAAATAATATAAGGATCTTATTTGGCTTTGGAACTTTAATGGTAGATATTAGGGACTATAGTGGACACTCTTCCTAAGAACAGGAGATGATCAAGGAAATTTGTTGTCCCTAAAATTCCTTCAAGTATAAACCTTATCTGAATTTTGGTTCCAATTCTGGAGGTCTATCATGGCTACCAGTGGTTGTACCATGTAGAGGGGGTCTCACTGATTCTAGGAAAATTGGTTTCACAATTTTCCATGCTCCCTACAGGGAGAAACTGATTTTACAAGTTTGGGGGAATTTCTGAAATTGATTTCGTATTTTTCTCAATTTTCAACTACATAGAGATTTGGAACACTCATCAACCCAGTAATTTAAGTACAATGAACTTCAATTTTTTACTGGAGATCAAGTGTATTAACAAGAGTGTTCTGAACAAAATTGGGAATTTTCCAATTAACAAAACAGAAGTAATTAATTTCCCAAGCAGTTAGCTAAAAGGAATTATTTACGAAAATTCTGGGAGTTTCATGTCCAATAAGTTGAATCAGTGCAAAGTAGAGATTGATATGAGTCTACCAGAATTTATTTGGAAATTTTTGGGAAATTCTACTAGGAGTAATGATTTTTAGAAGTTTGGTTGAATTCAGGAATTATTTTCCAAAGGGAAAACATTTAAATAAAGCAGCCGGGCCCACTGGTTTTAAATCAACCAATGGCAGCTGGGACGCACCGGGGGCCACGGGGTTAACCTGCACAGCCGCACTGGATCCAGAGCCGCAGCTGATCCCGCGCGGTGGACAGCGTCGCTGACAGGCGGGGCCCATAGGCCTTCATCTACCTCGCGACGCGCCGCTCGGCCGCGGCGGCGCTGCGCCGGCGAGCTCGCCGCGATAGCTGCGTCAATCTCCATTCGACTCGACCCTGACCGCCTAGCCATAGAATCGACCTCACAACACGATGGTGAGGTCCAATCGCGGCTGCGACGGCCGGAGATGGCAGCGTGACGACGGCGGCGGAGCTAGGGTTTCGGCTATCGTCGGAATCGCTCAAGAATGGCGCAAACGGCTCAGGAAAAAGGTCGGGGAGGCTTCTGGGATCATGAGGAAGACTCCTAGGTGGTGTAAACAGCATGGAACCGCCGGGAAACACAAGTTCGTCGGTGAACTGGGGAGGTTTAAATGGCGGAGGGGAAAACTCCAATATCTCAGCCATCCTTCGACTGTTTCCATCGAGTCTTGGCACGAAGGTGAGATAGAGGTATGGATCAATACCTATGAATTGATTAATGAATAGTTGCGTGTGGAAAGCGAATTAAATAGAGAATGTAACACCCTCATTTTCATGCATCATGCCCTACATGCACTCATATACATGTTTAACATTAGCCCACAACAAGAGGAACGAGTTTAAAATTGATTCGGAGCATTTAAAATTGATTTGGAGCAAAACCGCACTTAAAACGCAGGAAAGTGCGGACTAGTCCGATTTTACTGAGGACTAGTCCGATTTCTCTCTGACTAAAAACGGACTTGTCCGTTTTTGCTGCGGACTAGTCCGATTTTGGCTCTGGAAACTTTCGGACTTGTCCGATTTTGTGCGGACTAGTCCGATATTCCATGAATCCTTGAAAATTTGCTAAGTCCCTGGACTTTTCCGGACTAGTCCGGTGTTCCAGCGGACTTGTCCGTTTTCCTTTCTGACTAAGATCGGACTTGTCCGATTTTTGGCCAGACTTGTCCGATTTTCTCTCTGGACGACTTCGGACTAGTCCGGTCCTTTCCGGACTTGTCCGATATTTCGTGACTCCGAGATTGACCTTTTGTTTTACGACTTGTTTCTTGGGTTTCACGTCAAGTGGGCCTAGGGACGTCGTGCCCAACTCTTTTAGAGCCCATGTGGGACTCTAAACCGGCCTCTACTCATCCCAAAACTCGAAATCCATCTAACCCTAGCCTCCACCTCTATATAAACAACCCCACCCCTTGGTTTGACATCTATTTGCCACTTTTTCCACCCACCCAAACCCTAGTTCGTGGGGAGCCACCATCAAGGAGGGAGGAAAAGATCCCAAACGAGAAGAAGAAGAGGAGGAAACGAAGAAGGATCAAGATCTCCACCAAGTTTCGTCCTTCACCACCAATTCATCCCCAAGTTCATCACAAACCCTAGATCATCAAGATCCCAGTGTTACCTCCAAGTTTCTTGGTTCATTGGAGTTCTAAACACCTGGTATACCTTCTATTCTCTTTTCCTTACGAGAATTCAACCCCTAATCTCCAAATTCACGTCGATCTAGAAAACCCTAATCCGCTGATCTCGCAGAGTGCGGACTTGTCCGATCCCAAGCGGACTAGTCCGATCTTTCTGGTTAAATTGTGTTGAATTAATTCTAAAATTTGATCTAATCAACCCCAAACCTGTATAAACTTGTTATAATCTATTAGAGCTAGTTAGTGATCATTAAAAGCAATCTAGTAACAAGTTCTACCTTGCATTGCATCAATCATGCATGTCATGGCATATTGAGTAATATTTGTGCACTCTTTGATTGTGTTTCTTGTTTTGTATGTTTCCTGTGTGGATTAGACGGATTTGCGCTAGAAAGTGCCGCGGAGGATCTACAGCATCAAGAGGTTGAAGGCTTTGACCCTAATCGACAGCAAGAGCAAGGCAAGTGTCCTTGAAGCATATTGATCCTGTTTTAAAATAAATGTTTTGTTTGCAAAACTGCATGCTTGTGTCAAATTGATGGGAATCCTATGGTAGGAAGTTTACTAGACTTGTTAAACCACCCTTGTCACCTGGAAATTATGGTAAAGAGGTACAAACTCTGCAGAGTTAATTAAAACTATCATGATAGCCGTGCTCCCGGTTATGAGCACCTGGACAACTTCCATGATTAGAGGGAAATTGGAATTTGGGATGGTCATGGTTTGATAATGGTTATGGATGGTTATGGATTAATCTCTGGTAATGAATATGGTTATTGGCAATGGTGAAATCTGGAATTTTTTTTTGATGATGGTAATGAATTCAGATTTGGTATTATGATATCATTTATGATTATGATGGGTTTACTTCACATACATAAGATATATTGCTTTTCAAATGTTTTACCGTACTTTTCAGCACTTTACCATTATTATTGTCGTCATTTGAATCAGCCACATGTCATACTTTCCACACTTGCTGAGTACGACATGTACTCACTCTTGCAATTCCCCACCCCAACAGTTGCAGGTCAGGACTGGGATTTTAATGGCGATAATGCGGAGTTCTAGGCCGTGTCTACCGTCAGCTTTGCCTGTGGTGTTGATTGGAGCTGCGCATATACATACCCTGTCGCTTATGCTGCATAGTTGCTTAGTTTGCTTAGTTGTTTAATTAGTTTATTTCCGCTGCATTAGTTGAACTTGTCATTAATATTCATTAGAGCTTGTATTCGAGGATTTAATGAATTGTGTAATAAGAATACTTATTTAATAATTTGAGCTGTGGTAATTTTCTGTATATCCTTTTGTGATTTCACTCGTGTATGTGTGGTGAACATCCTGGGCACACATATGCGTTAGCTTGGTTCATTTTCGGAACCGGGCGTCACAGATTGGTATCAGAGCCACAGGTTGACCGTAGGATGCAGCCTAGATAGAATGGACACTTTAGAGCACATAGGAGCACTCAGGAATCGATGTATTTTTGCTTGGAGTGCTGTTTGCTATATATATTGCTTGCTGGTGTGCTTAATAGAGGATTTTGGGATGCTTTAGCATTGCCATGTCCACCTAGGCTAGTGTAGCCAGTTGTTTAGTTTCATATCCCTTGATGCATATAGTTGGGGCGTTTTCTAATTCTTACCTACTGCTTTTCTTCAGATGGTGAGGACTCGCAACCAGAGGGATGGCAATGATGAAGAGGAGAACAATGGAGTGCCTCAAAACGACAATGGACAAGGACCGGCTCAGGGAGCTATCAACATCGAGCAGCTATTGGCCATGCAAAACCAGCTCATGCAGACCATGATACAGACTATGGGACAGCTGCAGGCTGGCAATATCAACAATCAGCCCCACATGCCTCCACCGCCACCCCCACCTCCTCATAACCGATTGGGAGAGTTTATGAGGACTAGGCCGCCAACCTTTGCTCAAGCTGCTGACCCTATGGACGCTGATGATTGGCTCAAGTCCGTGGAAAAGAAGCTAGCCATTGTCCAATGCAGTGACCGGGAGAAGGTGCTATTTGCTTCTCATCAACTCGTTGGAGCAGCTGCAGATTGGTGGGATTCTTATTGCAGTGCTCATGAGAACCAAGAGAGAATTACCTGGGCGGAATTCAAGGAGAGTTTCCGTTCTCATTATGTGCCGGAAGGTGTTATGCTCTTGAAGAGGCAAGAATTTGAGAACTTGAGACAAGGAAAATCAAGCGTGAGTGAATATCTCAATAAGTTCACTCAACTCTCAAGATATGCGCCTGAGGATGTTAGCCGGGACAGCCGGAAGCAATACCTGTTCATGAGGGGATTGAACAATACGATCCAAGTGCAATTGCTCAACTGTGATTATGTCAATTTTCAGAAGCTTGTGGACAAGGCAATTGTGGTTGAGAACAAGATCCGTGAGATGGAGCAAGAAATCAAGAGGAAGGCGCCATATCAAGGACAACAACAAGGAAGTAATGTGCGCCCTCGCTTTGCGCCACCCAATGCGCCTAATTACAGCTCCTCTATTCCTGCTCAGCGCCCTGGATATGCACCGCGCCCAACTCAGTTTGTGCAGCAGCGCCCTGTCATGCAAGCACCTAGGCCTCCGACGCCTTATGCACCTCGTGCTGATTTTCCTGGAGCCAATGCTCAAAACCAAGCTCGTCCCAATAATTCTGGTGGAGTTAAGAAGTGCTATACTTGTGGAGAAGCTGGACACTTTGCACATCAATGTCCTAAGTCGGGCCTTGGTCAAGGAAGCAATGCATCGAGGCAAAACCCAAGACCTAATGGAGGACAGCCACAAGGAAGCCGTGGACAGCAGAATTTTGCTCGTGGCAACGTGAACCATGTCTCTACGGAGGATGCTCAACAAGCGGATGATGTGGTCATTGGTATGTTTCTCGCCAACTCCAACCCCGCGACTATGTTATTTGATTCTGGAGCATCGCATTCATTCATTGCATCGAAGTATGTTGCCAAGTATAGTTTGCCTATCTCTCATATGAAGTTTACTCTGTTGGTTAAGTCTCCTGGAGGAGAGATGAGGACAAATATAGTATGTCCAAAAGTAAGCCTTAGAATAAGGGGGGTAGACTTCTCCGCCAACCTCATTGTTTTAGATTCTCAAGGGTTGGATATTATACTTGGTATGGACTGGTTGAGGAAGCACAATGGGGTTATTGAATGTGCCACAAAGACAGTGAAGTTGACCAATGAGGAAGGGATAACTGTAGAATTTGAAGCATCTCAAACCGCACCGAAGCAATTGGAATTGAATCATATAGACGGTGTCGCAATTGAGGAGATTCCGGTGGTGTGTGAATTTTTGGATGTTTTTCCGGATGAGTTGCCAGGTATGCCACCCGATCGAGACATTGAGTTTGTTATTGATTTAATACCTGGAACTGCACCTATAGCTAAGAGGCCGTATAGGATGCCTCCTATGGAATTAGCGGAGCTCAAGAAACAAATTCAAGAGCAATTAGAGAAGGGTTTTATTCGCCCAAGCTCTTCACCTTGGGGAGCGCCCGTTCTATTTGTGGACAAGAAGGACGGATCCCAAAGGATGTGCGTGGATTACCGAGCTCTCAACGAGGTAACAATCAAGAACAAGTACACCTTGCCACGCATAGAAGACTTGTTTGATCAGATGAAGGGTGCTTGTGTCTTCTCTAAGATTGACTTGAGGTCGGGATACTTTCAAATGAAGATTAGACCATCGGACATACCCAAGACAGCTTTTAGGACACGGTATGGATCTTATGAGTACACCGTGATGTCTTTTGGATTGACAAATGCACCTGCCTACTTTATGTACCTCATGAATAAGGTCTTCATGGAGTACTTAGATAAGTTCGTTGTGGTGTTTATTGATGATATTATGATCTACTCGAAGGATGAGAAGGAACATGAGGAACACTTGAGGCTTACGCTGCAGAAATTGAGGGAGCATCGATTGTATGCCAAGTTCAACAAGTGCCAGTTTTGGTTGAAAGAGGTGCCATTTTTGGGTCATATAATCTCAGGAGGAGGAGTATCGGTTGACCCCGGAAAAGTGAGAGACGTGTTGAAGTGGGAACCACCGCAAAACGTCAAGGAAATAAGGAGTTTTCTTGGGATGGCTGGATATTACCGTCGGTTTATCAAGGATTTTTCTAAGATAGCCAAGCCTATGACGGAGTTGCTAACGAAGGGAAAGGCATTCCAATGGACTCATGCTTGTCAAGAGAGTTTTGAGGAGTTGAAGAAGCGGTTGACAACAGCCCCAGTTTTGGTATTGCCGGATGTAAGCAAGAGTTTTGACATTTATTGCGATGCATCAAGACAAGGGCTTGGATGTGTATTGATGCAAGAAGGTCAAGTGGTCGCCTATGCGTCAAGACAATTGAAGAAACATGAGCAGAATTACCCCACGCATGATTTAGAACTTGCAGCCGTGGTACATGCATTGAAGGTTTGGAGACACTATATTCTTGGACACAGGTGTGAAATTTATACGGATCATAAGAGTTTGAAGTATATTTTCACACAAACGGATCTGAACTTGAGGCAACGAAGATGGTTAGAGCTCATCAAAGATTATGATTTGGGGATCAACTATCATCCGGGAAAAGCCAACGTAGTGGCCGATGCTTTGAGTAGGAAAGGAGTAAGTCATCAACTTACCGTTCGAGAGTTACCGTTCGAGTTATGTAAGGAGTTTGAAAGGATGAACCTCGGGTTTGTAAATGAGATGGAGATGATGGAGTTAAATCCAACCTTAGAGCAAGAAATTCGAGAAGCACAAACCACGGATGAGGATATCAAGGAAATCAAGGAAAGGATCGAAGAAGGGAGAGAATTCAGATTTGACGAGGATGAACATGGTACCTTATGGCTTGGAAAGAGAATCGTTGTGCCTAATGTAAAGCATATTCGGGAGACAATATTAAAGGAGGCACATGACTCGCCATACTCAATTCACCCTGGTTGTACGAAGATGTACAAGGATTTGAAGACTTGTTATTGGTGGGATAGCATGAAAAAGGACATAGCTGAATATGTAGCATTATGTGATGTGTGCCAACGAGTCAAGGCGGAACATCAAAGGCCAGCCGGATTATTGCAACCGTTGAAGATTCCGGAATGGAAGTGGGAAGAAATTGGTATGGACTTCATAGTTGGGTTACCCCGTACTCAGTCCGGGTATGACTCAATTTGGGTAATTGTGGATCGTTTAACCAAGTCAGCTCATTTTGTCCCTGTGAAGACCAAGTATACAGCTGCACGATTGGCCGAAATATACATGGAGCATATTGTGTGTCGACATGGAGTCCCTAAGAAGATAGTCTCGGATAGAGGTTCTCAATTTACCTCCAGATTTTGGCAAAAATTGCATGAAGCTTTGGGAACGAGGTTGAATTTTAGTTCAGCATATCATCCTCAAACGGATGGACAAACCGAGAGGACCAATCAGATTTTGGAGGACATGTTAAGAGCTTGTGCTTTAAAGCATGGGAAAAGTTGGGACAAAAGCTTGCCATACGCGGAATTTTCATACAACAATAGTTACCAAGCAAGCTTGAAAATGTCGCCATATGAAGCGCTTTATGGGAGGAAGTGTAGGACACCTTTATTCTGGAATGAGGCAGGAGAAACTCAAGTATTTGGTCCGGACGTGTTGCAAGAAGCCGAAAAGCAAGTCCAAATAATTCGTGGAAACTTGAGGGCTGCCCAATCAAGGCAAAAAGGCTATGCGGATAATAGGAGAAGGAAATTAGCCTTTGAAATAGGAGATTTTGTTTACCTCAAGGTGTCACCAATGAGAGGTCATAAGAGGTTTAACATAAGGGGTAAGCTCGCACCTCGTTATATTGGACCATTCAAGATTTTGGACAAAAGAGGAGAAGTAGCATATAAGTTGGAGATGCCAGCTCATCTTTCAGACGTACATGATGTGTTTCACGTTTCCCAGCTCAAGAAGTGCTTGAGGGTACCGGAAGATCAAGTGCCAATGGAAGAATTGGAACTAGAGGAAGATTTGACGTATGCCGAGCAACCGGTCAAGATCTTGGAAACCAAGGAGAGAGTCACAAGGAACAAGGTGATTCGATGGTGTAAAGTCCAATGGAAGCACCATACAGAAAAAGAAGCAACTTGGGAGCTAGAAGACGATCTCAAGAAGGAATTTCCCCATCTCTTCTCTTCCGCGTCGAATCTCGAGGGCGAGATTCATTTTAAGGGGGGTAGGTTTCTAACACCCTCATTTTCATGCATCATGCCCTACATGCACTCATATACATGTTTAACATTAGCCCACAACAAGAGGAACGAGTTTAAAATTGATTCGGAGCATTTAAAATTGATTTGGAGCAAAACCGCACTTAAAACGCAGGAAAGTGCGGACTAGTCCGATTTTACTGAGGACTAGTCCGATTTCTCTCTGACTAAAAACGGACTTGTCCGTTTTTGCTGCGGACTAGTCCGATTTTGGCTCTGGAAACTTTCGGACTTGTCCGATTTTGTGCGGACTAGTCCGATATTCCATGAATCCTTGAAAATTTGCTAAGTCCCTGGACTTTTCCGGACTAGTCCGGTGTTCCAGCGGACTTGTCCGTTTTCCTTTCTGACTAAGATCGGACTTGTCCGATTTTTGGCCAGACTTGTCCGATTTTCTCTCTGGACGACTTCGGACTAGTCCGGTCCTTTCCGGACTTGTCCGATATTTCGTGACTCCGAGATTGACCTTTTGTTTTACGACTTGTTTCTTGGGTTTCACGTCAAGTGGGCCTAGGGACGTCGTGCCCAACTCTTTTAGAGCCCATGTGGGACTCTAAACCGGCCTCTACTCATCCCAAAACTCGAAATCCATCTAACCCTAGCCTCCACCTCTATATAAACAACCCCACCCCTTGGTTTGACATCTATTTGCCACTTTTTCCACCCACCCAAACCCTAGTTCGTGGGGAGCCACCATCAAGGAGGGAGGAAAAGATCCCAAACGAGAAGAAGAAGAGGAGGAAACGAAGAAGGATCAAGATCTCCACCAAGTTTCGTCCTTCACCACCAATTCATCCCCAAGTTCATCACAAACCCTAGATCATCAAGATCCCAGTGTTACCTCCAAGTTTCTTGGTTCATTGGAGTTCTAAACACCTGGTATACCTTCTATTCTCTTTTCCTTACGAGAATTCAACCCCTAATCTCCAAATTCACGTCGATCTAGAAAACCCTAATCCGCTGATCTCGCAGAGTGCGGACTTGTCCGATCCCAAGCGGACTAGTCCGATCTTTCTGGTTAAATTGTGTTGAATTAATTCTAAAATTTGATCTAATCAACCCCAAACCTGTATAAACTTGTTATAATCTATTAGAGCTAGTTAGTGATCATTAAAAGCAATCTAGTAACAAGTTCTACCTTGCATTGCATCAATCATGCATGTCATGGCATATTGAGTAATATTTGTGCACTCTTTGATTGTGTTTCTTGTTTTGTATGTTTCCTGTGTGGATTAGACGGATTTGCGCTAGAAAGTGCCGCGGAGGATCTACAGCATCAAGAGGTTGAAGGCTTTGACCCTAATCGACAGCAAGAGCAAGGCAAGTGTCCTTGAAGCATATTGATCCTGTTTTAAAATAAATGTTTTGTTTGCAAAACTGCATGCTTGTGTCAAATTGATGGGAATCCTATGGTAGGAAGTTTACTAGACTTGTTAAACCACCCTTGTCACCTGGAAATTATGGTAAAGAGGTACAAACTCTGCAGAGTTAATTAAAACTATCATGATAGCCGTGCTCCCGGTTATGAGCACCTGGACAACTTCCATGATTAGAGGGAAATTGGAATTTGGGATGGTCATGGTTTGATAATGGTTATGGATGGTTATGGATTAATCTCTGGTAATGAATATGGTTATTGGCAATGGTGAAATCTGGAATTTTTTTTTGATGATGGTAATGAATTCAGATTTGGTATTATGATATCATTTATGATTATGATGGGTTTACTTCACATACATAAGATATATTGCTTTTCAAATGTTTTACCGTACTTTTCAGCACTTTACCATTATTATTGTCGTCATTTGAATCAGCCACATGTCATACTTTCCACACTTGCTGAGTACGACATGTACTCACTCTTGCAATTCCCCACCCCAACAGTTGCAGGTCAGGACTGGGATTTTAATGGCGATAATGCGGAGTTCTAGGCCGTGTCTACCGTCAGCTTTGCCTGTGGTGTTGATTGGAGCTGCGCATATACATACCCTGTCGCTTATGCTGCATAGTTGCTTAGTTTGCTTAGTTGTTTAATTAGTTTATTTCCGCTGCATTAGTTGAACTTGTCATTAATATTCATTAGAGCTTGTATTCGAGGATTTAATGAATTGTGTAATAAGAATACTTATTTAATAATTTGAGCTGTGGTAATTTTCTGTATATCCTTTTGTGATTTCACTCGTGTATGTGTGGTGAACATCCTGGGCACACATATGCGTTAGCTTGGTTCATTTTCGGAACCGGGCGTCACAGAGAAGTAAGATAGTTTATGGACCACGACTGAAAGAAAAACTTGAATAACTTGCTCGATACTTAACGAAGTGAAGCACGGGTTTTACCGTGAGAAAGATCTCGTGATGTCGATCCTTTTTGCTGTTGGAGCCGAGGCGCAACACTGCTTGTTGAGGGCTGACAATGGTGGCACAGAGGCATCGTTCTTCCCCAACTTCGGTGGCGTCCATGAAACTCCAAACTACAGCCAACCCAAGGAGCAAAACGATAAGCTAGTTGGCGTAGATGATAGAGCACAAACGTGGCGCCAACTTTGCCATTTGCATCAAAGGGAATATAGATAAGACCGAGGTGCTTACCTGGAGGAAAGGAAAGCGGCGGTGTTGTGCGACGGCGGGGCAAAACTGCGGCGAGGGGAAGCAAAACGAGGATGGAACTCGACGCCGTCGGTCGGGAGGGGTAGATATAGGCCAGGGGAGGTGTTTAGGCCACGCAGCTGCCTGCTTTGCATGCCTTGTCGCGGCGGCGAGCTCCCCCGACATTGAAGCGTGGGGACAACAGTAAACAGAGCGCTTCGTCAGTTCATCGAGTGGGAGAGGCTGACAGTGGGTCCCACCGCCCCTCTTAAGCCATATCCTCTCTGGAACTTTAATTCCCCTACCAAACCTGATCCAAAAATCATGAAAATTTGTGGATAGGCTCAAATAAATATCTGGAATTTGATTCTGAAATCAAAACTATAAATTGATCAAGTTTCAGTTGAAATTCAAATTTGAATTTGAATTTTAATTAGATTCAATGGAGCCACTGAATTAAATAGCAAATGAGTTTCAAAAATTGTGAAACTTATTGGATAAGTCCGGCAAGTCATGCTGATCAAGATGGTGTGTTCAAATTTTCATGTTCAATAAGTTTGAACAGAATTCAAAATTTGAACTGAAATATGGCTCTAGTTTGCTAAGCGTCTCAAATAAAATAGCAAATGGAATTCAAAAAACTTGAAACTTTGCAGGAGGGCTGTTTGGAATATTATGAGGCCATGGAAAAATGTATAGCCTCAGATTTGAATATTTTGACAGGGCCTAAATGTACAGTGCTATATTCAAATTAATTTGAATATATTTAGTATTCCATAGTGTTTTGCCCTAGCAAAATCCATTCAATAAAATATAAATTTGCAGGAAGGTCGCTTGAATTATCCTAGGGTCATTGGTGAAGTCCATCCCTTATGATAATAAAATTTTAAGTATGAGGGAATGAAATATTCTTGATGATATCAAGTTCATGTGTACAACCATAATTGATCGTTACTATGGTTGAAAACAAACTGGTAACTGAACTTCATATTAAGGAGAAGCTGGGATTTTACATTGCTCCACCCTTAAAAGAATCTCGTCCCGAGATTACAAAAGAAAGGATAACTGAAAAAGATCTAATGAACACATGCCGCTAACAAGTCCGGATAATTCGTTCTAAGTTATTCCTAGCTTTCCGACGTTGCTTCTTCAGCGGTGTGGTTTCCCCAACAGACCTTGCGGAAATGCAAGGTGCGGCTTGATGAGTAGGTTTAGGCCCGATCTTCCGAAAGGTAATGGATAGGTCGATTGATGTGGAGATCTCGATGTTGATGATCCGAGGCTCTCGAGTAGAATACGAACAACCCCTGCAATCACTACACCACCGCTCCGTTGGTTATCAACCGTGCTGCACACGATTGACCTCGCCAAGAAGGCTAATCCCTGCAAGTGCAACCGAGAACACAAGCAAGAACGTAGAAGAAGCAATCTGAAATTGCTGAATTGGGGTCTCACAAACCGATAAATGGCGATATTATTGATCTAAGCAAAACCCAATTGTCTATGGCGGCTACCATGGAGTATATATAGGTGGGAGGACGTCCAAGGGGTGTTAGGGTCGTGACCTAACCCTAAGACACGAAAATAATGGACTTAGACTTGATACAAGGCCCAATGGCCCAATACGGTGGCGCAGCACCCTGACAGATTCTGTACATTATTTTGTTTCAACGATTCCCGACGACTCCGAAGGAATTTTGACATGGGACCGGTGCCATTGGAAATGTTATCCTCTCCCCTTTCCGTGCATATGTAGAACGTCCAAAACGGAGTTCGTATGCGTCCTGGGCGTCCATTTTAGTGCGTACTGCTCCTGGACTCCGAGTTGGATACGATTTGGAGTTTGGTTCGGTTTCCATCTTCTTTGAACGAATTCTCTGGTCTTACACGTCCCTAATACTCCCTCCAAGTACTCTTGAACCTCTCCATGGATCCTAATCACAAATAAATCATTAAGTAGCAATCTATGCTCAAAAACATATAAGGAAATATATAAGAACGAGTTCACCTCTGAAATTAATTGTTGTGTATGAACTCTATTGATTGCATCTTGTATATTCAGTAGAGTGTTGTTTGTATCCATATAAGTGATGTCCTCATCATCCTCCCCTCCTTGAATTGGAGTCGTCCTCGACTCAAGTTCGTCTCCTCTCATGTGTTGGTCCAAATGTGCAATGCCATCAAATCTTCTTGTATGCATGAATGGAGGAGGCCAAGGTGGTGGACGACATAGTGCGCCATCTTGATCTTGTCCATCAAATAAGAGTGCACATTCACTTGAGCCAGGATCCCAAACAAATAAATATTGTGTCATGTTTGTAGGTGCAATAATAATGTGCATGATCTCATCACAATGGCCCAATACGGTGGCGCAGCACCCTGACAGATTCTGTACTTGATTTTGTTTCGACGATTCCCGACGACTCCGAAGGTATTTTGACATGGGACCGGTGCCATTGGAAAGGATATCCTCTCCCCTTTCCGTGCATATGTAGAACGTCCAAAACGGAGTTCGTATGCGTCCTGAGCGTCCATTTTAGTGCGTACTGCTCCTGGACTCCGAGTTGGATACGATTTGGAGTTTGGTTCGGTTTCCATCTTCTTTGAACGAATTCTCTGGTCTTCCACGTCCCTAATACTCTCTCCAAGTACTCCTTGAACCTCTCCATGGATCCTAATCACAAATAAATCATTAAGTAGCAATCTATGCTCAAAAACATATAAGGAAATATATAAGAATGAGTTCACCTCTGAAATTAATTGTTGTGTATGAACTCTATTGATTGCATCTTGTATATTCAGTAGAGTGTTGTTTGTATCCATATAAGTGATGTCCTCATCATCCTCCCCTCCTTGAATTGGAGTCGTCCTCGACTCAAGTTCGTCTCCTCTCATGTGTTGGTCCAAATGTGCAACGCCATCAAATCTTCTTGTATGCATGAATGGAGGAGGCCAAGGTGGTGGACGACATAGTGCGCTATCTTGATCTTGTCCATCAAATAAGAGTGCACATTCACTTGAGCCAGGATCCCAAACAAATAAATATTGTGTCATGTTTGTAGGTGCAATAATAATGTGCATGATCTCATCACTGCTTCTTGTGGTGCGAGTCTTCTCATCGATTATCTAGGTTGGATGCTCAGAGTAAGTAAGATATAGTTGGAGAGCTTCCAAATCCTCCATACAGACGTTAGCTGGAGCCTTGAGACATTTCTGCAACTGTGAAATGTGAAATACATTGTGGATCCCTGAAACATACACTGGCAGTTCTAGCCGATAGGCCACAGGTCCACATTGTTCAATTATTGCGAACGGCCCAATGAAGCGTGGAGCTAGCTTCCCTTTTACTTCGAAGCGATGAATCTCTTTCATTGGGGATACACGAAGATAAACGTGATCCCCGACATTGAAGTGAAGGGGTCAACGTCGTTTCTCTGCATAGCTTTTTTGACGAGACTGAGCAGCTTTGAGGTTGGATTGAATAACTTGTTCTCGTTCTTCGGCTTCATTTACCAAGTCGATACCATATATCACTCGTTCACCGGATTCACACCAGTTCAAAGGTGTGTGACACTTTCGGCCATACAGAGCTTCATATGGTGCTATCTAGATTCTAGCTTGATAACCATTGTTGTATGAAAACTCTGCCAATGGTAGATGATCATCCCAATTTTTACCATGGTGGATGGCACAGGCGCAGAGCATATCCTCTAGCACTTGGTTTACTCACTCCGTTTGACCCTCAGCCTGAGGATGGTAAGCTGAGCTTCAAATCAACTTGCTACCCAGAGATGTGTGGAGCTGCTCCCAAAACCGAGCAACAAGTAAGGTTCCACGATCTGATATGATAGTGTGGGGTACTTCGTGTAGGCACAGGATCTTGGCAATATACAACTCTGCATATTGTCTTGCCACATAATTGACATTTACTGGAATAAAGTGAGCCAACTTGGTGAGTCGGTCGACTATCACCCAAATTGAGTCATGCTTGCGAAAGGTGAGAGGTAATCCAACAATGAAATCCATGCTGATATCCTCCCATTTCCAGGCTGGTATGCTCAAAGGTTGAAGCTGGCCAATTGTCTTCAGATGGTCGGCTTTCACCCGCCGACATGTATCACATTCGAATACGTACTTTGCTATCTCCCTCTTCATCCGAGTCCACCAAAATTTCTTCTTTAATTCTTGGTACAATTTTTTACTTCCCGGATGAATTGAATACTTGGACAAATGAGCTTCGTCCAATATCTTCTTCCGAAGTTCTACATTGCGGGGCACCACAATGCGGTCTTTGAACCAGATGGTACCGTCATTGTCACATCAGAAACATTTCATCTCCCCCTTCTTCATTCTTCGGCGAATTTGCAATATGCCCTTGTCTTTCTTCTGAGCCTCTACAATATCTTCCCTTACGGTAGGAATGAGAGCTAGATTGTAGAGCGCCCCATATGGAACCAAGTAGAGACTTGGCTCTTCTTCTTTTATCAAGGTGATGGAAATATTATTGACATGGGACTTGCGACTCAGCGCATCTACAACTACATTCGCCTTGCCAGGATGGTAGTGGATCTCAATCTCATAGTCTTTGATCAATTCCAACCATCTTCGATGTCGCATATTCAAGTCCTTCTGGGTGAAGATGTACTTCAAGCTTTTGTGATCGATGTAGAGATGCACTAGGTTGCCGAATAAATAGTGTATCTACATCTTCAATGCAAGTACCATGGCAGCAAGCTCAAGATCATGAGTCGGATAATGCTGCTCATGGTTCCGAAGTTGCAGTTATCCATAAGTGATCACCCATCTGTCTTGCATTAATACACAACCCAAACCAATCCCCAATGCATCACAATAAACATCAAATGACTTGGTTGTGTCTGGTTGGGCTAATACCGGCGCTGTTGTGAGGTGTTTCACTAACGCTTGAAAACCTTCCTCACATTCCTTCATCCATACATACTTCTTCCCTTTCTTTAGAAGTTCCATCATTGGTTTATCTATCTTGGAGAAACTTGGAATGAACCTCCGATAATATCCCGCTAAACCCAGGAAGCTTCGAGCTTCATGTACAGACTTTGGAGACTCCCATTTGAGTACTTGCTAAATCTTGCTTGGATCAACTGAAATCCCCTCGGCAGAGATGATGTGCCCTAGAAATGGCACTTGGCTGATCCAGAACTCACATTTGCTGAACTAGGCATACATCTTGTAGTCTCGCAATCGTTGAAGCACGATGCACAAATGTTGAGCATGTTCTTCTTTGGATTTCGAATACACAAGGATGTTGTCGATAAAGACCACAACAAACTTGTCCAATTCCAGCATGAACACCGAATTCATGAGATACATGAAATGAGCCAATGCATTGATCAATCTGAAGGACATGACAAGGTACTCATACAATCCATACCTCATCGAGAATGCCATCTTAGGTATATCCTCTGGTTGAATTCTGGTCTGATGATATCCAGAATGAAGATCCATCTTTGAAAATACCTTAGCACCCACCAATTGATCGAACAGAATATTGATACGTGGTAGTGGACACTTATTCTTGATTGTGACAGCATTGAGTGGACGATAGTCCACACATAGTCTCAACGTATTATCCTTCTTCTCCACGAAGAATGCAGAACAGCCCCAAGGTGTTGAACTTGGATGAATGAAACACTTGTCCATAAGTTCCTTCATCTGCTCTTTCAGTTCTGCAAGTTCCTTTGGTGCCATCTTATACGGCTTCCTTGAGATCGGCATTGTTCCCGGTACAAGTTCAATCTTAAACTCGACATCTCTTTCTGTTGGCATAACAGGAAGATCTTCGGGAAATACATCCGGATACTCACATACCACTAGAATGTCCTCAAGTTTACAGGCCTCGATGTTGTAAGTAGTTGGAGTCACATGGATATTACTCTCAAGAGTGAGAGCTTGGGGGTGGAGTGGAGAATTCAGATATATCCTCTGAGGAATGATGTCGATAATAGCACAATTGTGTTGCAACCATGCCATCCCTAAGATGACATCTAACTTCTGATGCTCCAGTAATATAAGAGAGGTAGGGTATATGTTCCCACCTTGATTAAGAGGTACCCTATGGACCATCTCATTTGCTACTACTCTCCCACCCGGAGAACAAATCATATAAGGGTTTTTTTTCGAAATGATAGGCAACTGATATTGAATGACATAAGTCTTGCTAATAAAGTTGTGGGAAGCACCGGAGTCAAAGAGGATGACTACGGGATGACCAATGAGAGAGAACGTACCTGTGAGTACGGGTGCGCTTTCCGGAACGTCCTCAATGACGAGGTGGTGGACGTTGCTGGTTCTGGTGGTTGGCTTCTTGGGATGGTTGTGGGGCTGGTTTGCCTCCTAGTATGAAGATTGTGATCCACTCTACAGGCAGTCCTTGGTGAAGTGCCCCGTACGACCACATGTGAAACATGTGTATGGGGTCTGACCGACACGGAAGGGAGGACTGAATCCCGGTGCACGTGGTGGAGGTGGAAGTGCACACAGAATCATCCCCTACTGCTGTTGCGGGCGGAAGTCGGTGTTGTTGAACTGGCGACCACAAAACATCGGTGGTCGCGATTGCGGCTGCCACCTCTGGCCGGATGGTGATCGATACACCATTCGGTACTTCTGAGGAGCACCACCTCCGTTGCTCTACGGAGCACTCCTTTTCTTCTTGTCAGAATACAGCTCCCTAGTAGCGTCCTCTTGTACGACTGTGGTGTTGACAATGTTGTTGAAGTTGCCGCTGTTGAACAAGGCAAGCTTGTCCTTCATCTTGGGGTTCAAACCCCGATAGAAGCATTCAGGCTTCCGATCTTCAGTGCTCACTTGGTCCTGAGCATAATGGGCCAAGTTGTTGAATGCCTTGGAGTACTCGTAAGAACTCCTCCCTCCTTGCTTCAGCTCCAAGAACTCTTGAAGCTTCCTCCTCATAATACCGAGAGGTATATGATAGGCGCGGAACACCTCCCGAAATTCTCTCCAGCTCACGACATATTTTGTTGGTCGTTCAGCGAGATAATTCGCCCACCATGCCCTAGCATAACCCTGCAACTGTTGTGCCACGAAAAGGGTCTTCTGTTGTTCAGTCATCCGCAACAAACCGAACTTTCCTTTGATGGAGCGGAGCCAGCTGTCCGCCTCCAATGGTTCATCGGCCTCCATGAAGACCGGCGGGTGCGTTGACATGAAGTCCGAGTATGAACTCGGAGAAGGCTGTCGTGGACCCACATCTGGTCGCCCCCCTTGACGGGATGAATTTTGAACCAAAGTCCGCAACAACTAAGTTTGCTCGTCGCGCAAGCCGAGCACTGCGGCAAGAACCTCCGCTAGACTCCTCGGAAGTTCAGGAGGTGGTGGTGGTAGAACTTATTGCTGCGGTGTCGCAGCTGGCTCCTTGGTCGGAGATTCTTCCTCACGACCACGACTTGAACCTCCCATTTCAGGCATCGAACGCATACGCACCATTCTACATCCATATGATTTAAAATCAGCACATGTTTGCTTTTCCTTCATCCATTTCATATTACAGTAGTACGAATATTGACAAGGGAAGAAGTGCATAACATTCACAAATATTGATAAAGTACAAACTTTATACAAGACATATTATCTCATGACCAAGTTTACAGTAGTGAACTCCAAAATGACGGACTCCCACTACGGAAGTGCATCTCTACCATACTTGGTCCCCATGAGATGTCATACACACCTTTTCATCTTATACATACACACTATTTTTTATAATATGACACAAACATGGCCACAAAATAAAGACAAGCAACTACTAAATTATACGTTGTCCCATAATGGCAGGAGTGCTGCCCCATCCTACTCCAATACGTCCTATTCGACGTACTCGCGTTCCTCAAAATCTTCTTCTTCCTCTTCGTCCTCAGAAATTGGTGCCACAGGTGCGGGTGATGGAGCAGGAGTTGCTACCTCACCCGCCACCGATCATGTCGCGACAACTAATGATTGCACATCAGCCTGTAGAAGAAACATCTTATAGTCTTCCAATTCCTTTCATGCATGCTCGCAACTGGCTTTCCAATTCTGAGTCTCCTCCCTGGATTGATCCCGTTCTTGAGTTATCGTTCTTGAGTTATTATCCCTGAATTGATCGTCCCTGGATTGGTCATCCAGCAGCTGTACCTCAAGTTGACTCGCCTCCAATGCGCTTTCTGCGCTTTGCGCTTCCTGGCGAGCTTTTGATAGGTCCTGAACAGCTTAGTGCCACTGATTCACCCCAACGTTTAAACGTCAGTTGAGAGGAGCAATTATGGCTCTAAGTGAGTCATTGGCCCACTCAAAATGATCTCCTCGAATTAAAGCTTGCTTCAGATCAACCAGCACCCTTCAATGCCAATATGTTGTGTAACGCTCACTTGGCACGATGATGCTGCATATAATGCCAAGATTATCTTGGGTACCTCTCCGTGAATGCCATAATCTGCACTCATTCGACTTGCCCACTCCTCACTAGCTCTACCATGACTGGAAAGAGCGCGAACGGGGTGCCCGCCAAATGACGAAAATGAAGCGTGCAAAACCTTGCAATAATAACACTCGCGGCAAAACACCACGTGTCTTCCAACTGAGCCCCTTTCACCCGGATGGAGAAAGGAGCCCATCCAATATATTACGGACCAGCGGGCACATCAAAATAGATGGTGCATCTTGTCACACCTCCGTCATCGAATTCCCTGCCCCAATAGCTCGGTATGTTGCAATACCCGAACCGTTGAAGCAGCGCTATGAACAATTTTGGGAAACCTTTCCGATGAGCACACATCGCGAACACCCATCCGTTTGATAAGTGTACCATCAAATCCACCATCTGTGGAAAAGATACTTGAACAATGAGAAGGTTTCCAACTTCCAACAGTTCAAGAAAAATTTTAAAACTGGAGTTGTAATCACAGTCTGTTCCAGCTGACCTTCCTGTATAAAATCAAAATTTTCATACAGGAAACGTCAGAACCAGATGTTGGGTTGAACACAAAAGTTATAGTAAACTTTACAAACTTTCCATATTGTACTCATACAGCTCTAGATGAGCTAGGAAGTAAAATCTATACAGGTTTAAATTGACCCAAATTTTTTGTAAATTTTGACAGAACCTCCCCTGTATATGTTGGTATTTCCACAATTTATACAGGTATATCAAAACAATATGTTGAGGTAATGACAAAATAAACATTGTATAACATCAAGTTAAAAATCCATAAGTAAAAGATTTCAGCCATGGAACATTTGTTATACTGTTATAACGCTCAAATTCAAACTATGTGCAAACTGATTCAAGTTCTGGTCTGCCAGAACCAGGTTTGCGACAATAGGAATTAAACACCGTTACACCATGATTCAGGTCAGAAATAAAAGATAAAGTTGATAGAGGATTCTTAAGCTTTCCAGAAATGTATATATGTGACCATGTCACTATTCTGGGTTCAAAGCTAGAGCTATCCCAACTTAACAGATGAACTGACTGTTTTTCAACAGCAGCCCTGCAGTTCACTGTTTTGAACTCGAAATTTGAATTGCCTCAAATTCGAATCAGGAAAAACTCTGAATAACAAATCTGTAGATATCCTTCTACCCTTTCCATATATGTATAAAAATAAGGCAGAAGATTTTTTACAGTGAGTTATGGCAAAAATACGCAGACTGGTACAATGGTAGGGTCATCTGGAGCAGTTTAAGCAATACCCCGAATTTCAACAGATTATCAACCTTTTCTGCCTTGATGGTAAACAGAAAAGTTGTAGAGGTCTTCAAGAGATTTCCATCCATATAGAATACCCATAAGTATATTCATAACTAACCAAGATTACAACCGGACGAAAATGAGCAAACTTCTGCCAGAAATCAAGAATCTTGGTTCTAACCCTTTGTCGAGTCAAAACTCAATTTGCGGAGTCCGAACCTACCAGCACCTGATAGTCAGACTTTTCAAAATATTAATGCAACCATTTTGTCGTTTGGGATGGTCAAGTATCAAAGTCGATACTGACGGTACTACATGCCTCACCGTAGAAAATTCTAACAGGTATATTCGGATACGTTTATAGGTGGCTCTAGTATCGTTCACTCGTAAACGTGTTCTACATGGGTCGCTACCGTAGTTAGAGCTGTGGAAGACAAACAATCCCCTATCACACCTGCACGCCACAAGGGCGGTTCGGGGAAACATGACAGACAGTCACAATAATAATATATATGAAATTAATTGCATACGACTCTGGTGTGAGTCGCCCTGGAGCGATGTCATGTCTCGAGGTACATGGATGTACTACGTATGTACAACAAAGACTCCCGCATGAACCGGCTTATACACACTCGGGCATACGTGTTTTGCATGCTCCCATAGAACATTAATAGTTCTAGAGACGCATACTATCAGGTTATTCACCACCCGACGGGGGCTCCCACTAACTTTGAAGCACACTGGGGTACCGCGTGTCATAGGTTCTCATAAACATGGAAAGTTTCAGAGACTCCTATTAACATTTCCGTGCCAAGCCATGGAAAGACTTCCACGCTACCTCTCGCATGGTGAGCTTAGCGCAATTGACCCACTTGCGGTGGTGTACCTTACCTCTTACCTGACGTCAGAGCATCATTACAGAATATAATAACACATAGTTAGTTTACCACCTTTATATCATATACTAATAATACTCCTTATCTGGGCATATAGCTAATTCCTCACTTATATAATCCTTAGTTTTTGAAAATATTCTCTTTTCAAGCACACTTTTACCAATGATTCTCTGATACCATGCTGTGGGGACCGGAATCCCGACATCCAAGGATCTCATTGGGTGGGGTCGTGCGATGCGACACCCAACAGTATACAAGAAAAGAACGAGAATAAAATACAATACTAAGTCTTTATTTATAAACACAGCGGAAGTTTTACAATACTAAGCTAAAAGGAAAGAGAACTATATATCATAGCTACGCTCTCGGCACTAGCTATGCAAAAGCAAAGTCATCCATGCCTTGGATATTTCGCACTAGCAACACCCAAATTACGGCGGTGTGCAGGGTTCCCACTCGGCTATAAACCCTGGAGGGGGTGCAACCTTGTCATCAAACCCATCATCAGTCGTATAATCTGAAAAAACTTGTTAACTACAAATGTGAGCTTAAGGCTCAGCAAGACTAACCCGTCTCACTAGACCTATGCAGGGGGGAATACTAAGCTTAGGTGAGGAATAGCATAAGGGACACGCCTACATGTGGATCCTTATAATCAAGTTCTAAGTAGCACATGACATTCTTCAGGCATGGCACATCATAGACTCCACAATAAGACAAAAAACGTTTTGTCGATGATATGACATGCCCAAAGCAGATAATGCTATTATAGGTAAAGTATGGGGAAACTGTAAACTTTTAATTGTGCTATTTCTAAGCCATACAAGGTTGCAAAACAATTATAATTCAATACATCATATTCTTCTGTCTTCTTAAGTATTTACTACATCACGACACAGTGAACAAGTGGTACTCAATTACCGCAACGGACGGTGATTGCAATCAGGACACACCCGGACAACACGACACATACGCACTTTTGGAAATGCCAGCGAGTACTTACAGCAGTACCTATGTAGCACTTTAGTACTAGTCATAGATGGCCACCTTTTACTCAACACTCGAATGTCGAACCGGTCGATCCATCATGAGCAGGAGGTAACTTCGTGGGGCATACTCTGACGTGCCCACCAGCTGATTTACACCTCACTGCCCTCAACCTACGCCTATAAAACGGAACGGTATGCCTCGACAAACTAGTATCAAGCTACATCAGTTTGATGGAGCCCATTTCTCCAGTATGTTGCCAGTACAATTCAAGCTTGTCTAGTAACGCCGCACACGAATAGGTCCTCAATCGACCCAAGCAGGGCTACGCACGTGATACCATGTCTCGCTACATCCTACCCACTGCTCGGTCTCAATTTCATAGTCATAAGCCATTTCTTGATCCAATCCATCCCATGTGATAAAATCCTATCTCGCGAGTAGATTCCAACTACTCGACTTCTACCAGATCCCTATGAATATAAGCATGGCAGTAACTACATGAGTCTATGAGCTATTCTAACCACTCCCTGGTTTATTTGGTCATGCATATGGATGGCAGACACCTTAAACGTAATGCACAAACATCTGAAGACGTAAGGTAAAAGAAAATTGCAAAGACATTGTAGTAGCTTAAATGCAAACCGGGGCTTGACTGAATGCAAGTCCGGGTCTATGTTAGTTTCCGGCAGCTGGACTTCAAAAGCGTTCGGCTACTCCTCGACTTCAGTTACTACACGTTATGCATATACTATATATGAATGACTTTGAAAATAAATAATATACTTAAGGTCACAAGCTAATATCATGTGATAAAAATAAGATAAGGATCTTATTTGGCTTTGGGACGTTTATGGTAGATATTAGGGACTATAGTGGAGACTCTTGCAAAGAACAGGAGATGATCAAGGAAATTTGTTGTCCCTAAAATTCCTTCAAGTATAAACCTTCTCTGAATTTTGGTTCCAATTTTGGAAGTCTATCATGGCTACCAGTCATTGTACCATGTAGAGGGGGTCTCACTGATTCTAGGAAAATTGGTTTCACAATTTTCTAAGCTTCCTACAGGGACAAACTGATTTTACAAGTTTGGGAAAATTTCTGAAATTGATTTTGTATTTTTCTCAATTTTCAACTACATAGAGATTTGGAACACTGATCAACCCAATAATTTAAGTCCAATGAACTTGAAATTTTTACTGGAGATCAAGTGTATTGACAAGAGTGTTCTGACAAAAATTGGGAATTTTCCAATTAACAGAACAGGAGTAATTAATTTCCAAAGCAGTTAGATCAAAGAATTAATTATAAAAATTCCGGCAGTTTCATGTCCAATAAATTATATCACTGCAAAATAGATATTGATATGAGTCTACCAGAATTTATTTGGAAAATTTTGAGCTATTCTACTAGGAGTAATGATTTTTAGAAGTTTGGTTGAATTCTGGAATTATTTTCCAAAGGGAAAACATTTAAATAAAGCAGCCGGGCCCACTGGTTTTAAATTAACCAATCGAAGCTGGGCTGCACCGGGGGCCACGGGGTTAACCCGTGCAGCCGCACTGGATCCAGAGCCACGGCTGATCCCGCACGGTGGATAGCATCGCTGACAGGCGGGGCCCATAGGCCTTTGTCTACCTCGCGACGCGCCGCTCGGCCTTCATACGACTCGGCCCTGACTGCCTAGCCATAGAATCGACCGCACAACATGATGGTGAGGTCCAATCGCG
Organism: Tuctoria greenei; assembly: GCA_036927565.1. NCBI lineage: Eukaryota > Viridiplantae > Streptophyta > Magnoliopsida > Poales > Poaceae > Tuctoria > Tuctoria greenei. Next base: position 87,214,228 of record JAYESD010000008.1, read on the forward strand.
GCGGCGACAGCCGGAGATGGCGGTGCGACGATGGCGGTGGATCTAGGGTTTCGGCTATCGTTGGAATCACTCAAGAATGGCACAAACGGCTCGGGAAATGGTCAGGGAGGCTTCTGGGATCATGAGGAAGACTCCTAGGTGGTCTAAACGGCGTGGAACTGCCGGAAAACACAAGTTCGTCGGTGAACAGGGGAGGTTTCAATGGCGGAGGGGAAAACTCCAATATCTCGACAATCATTCGATTGTTTCCATCAATTCATTGCAGGAAGGTGCGCTAGGAGGTATGGATCAATATCTATGAATTGATTAACGAATAGTTGCGTGTGGAAAGCAAATTAAATAGAGAAGTAAGATAGTTCATGGACCACGGCTGAAAGAAAAACTTGAATAACTTGCTCGATACTTAAGGAAGTGAAGCACATGTTTTACCGTGAGAAAGATCTCGTGATGGCAATCCTTTTTTCTGTTGGAGTCGAGGCGCGACACTGCTTGTTGAGGGCTGACAACGGTAGCGCTGAGGCGTCGTTCTTCCCCAACTTCGGTGGCGTCCGCGGAACTCCAAACTACGACCAACACAAGGAGCAAAATGATAAGCTAGTTGGTGTAGATGATAGAGCACAAACTTGGCGCCAACTTTGTCGTTTGCATCGAAAGGAATAGAGGTAAGACCGAGGTGCTTACCAGGAGGAAAGGAAATCGGATGTGTTGTGCGACGGCGGGGCAAAACTGCAGCGAGGGGAAGCGAAACGGGGATGGAACTCGACGCCGTCGGTCGGGAGGGGTAGATATAGGCCAGGGGAGGTGTTTAGGCCACACAGCTGCCTGCTTTGCATGCCTTGTCGCGGTGGCGAGCTCCCCCTACATTGAAGCGCGGGGACAACAGAGCGCTTCGTCGGTTCATCGAGTGGGAGAGGCTGACAGTGGGTCCCACCACCCCTCTTAAGCCATATCATCTCTGGAACTTTAATTCCCCTACCAAACCTGATCCAAAAATCATGAAAATTTGTGGATAGGCTCAAATAAATATCTGGAATTTGATTCTGAAATCAAAACTTCAAATTGATCAAGTTTCAGTTGAAATTCAAATTTGAATTTGAATTAGATACAATGGAGCCACTGAATTAAATAGAAAATGAGTTTCAAAAATTCTGAAACTTCTTGGATAAGTCCAGCAAGTCATGCTGATCAAGATGGTGTGTTGAAATTTTCATGTTCAATAAGTTTGAACAGAATTCAAAACATGAACTGAAATATGGCTAGAGTTTGCTAAGCGTCATAAATAAAATAGCAAATGGAATTCAAAAATCCTGAAACTTTGCAGGAGGGATATTTGGAATATTATGAGGCCATGGAAAAATTTATAGCCTCAGATTTGAATATTTTGACAGGGCCTAAATGTACAGTAATATATTCAAATTAATTTGAATATGTTTAGTACTGCATAGTGTTTTGCCCTAGCAGAATCCATTCAATAAAATCCAAAATTTGCACGAAGGTCACTTGAATTATCCTAGAGTCATTGGTGAATTCCATCCCTTATGTTAATAAAATTTTAAGTATGAGAGAAAGAAATATTCTTAATGATATCAAGTTCATGTGTACAACCATAATTGATCTTTACTATGGTTGAAAACAAACTGGTAACTGAACTTCATATTAAGGAGAAGCTGGGATTTTACAAAATACTAGATTATGCGTAAAGGGAACATCAAAACAGTGGTTGGAGAACATAAAAGAGGTTCTTGTGCTACTCTTTGCTGCTTGGAGCTCGATCAATCGGTGGCTTGTCTGCCGGCGCAAGCAAGAACAGAGGCGACGGCACTGCGTGCTTGCGGGAGAGGACAAAGGAGCACAGCGTGGTTCAACTTAGCAGTTGAATAGATGGTCAGGGTCTCGGTTGGATAGGAGGGTCATCAAAGCACAGGTGCTTACTTTCTTGCTTGATGGGTTGGAGCGCAGCTCAGCTGCCGTCGAAGCACTGAACAGAACAAGGCAGTCTGTTCAGCTCAAATGAGCAACTGACCAATGGGTCCCACGAAGACTAAACTTGCTTCTCTCCTGTGGTCACTTAAATTTCATACCAACCTTGCTTTAAAATATCTAGATCTAGGGGTATGATTTGTTTCCTCCTAGGGCTTACTCATTTGACTTAGGAATATGTGTGTTGCAAATATTCCTACTCTTGTCTCCTACCAAGATCCACAAAAAGCCTTATTTACATGTAGGACAAGAAAGGCATTGTCTTGGTGAGGAAAATTCCACTTACACAAAGGAGTGATTGAGAGTATCATTTGAGGAACTTAAGCATAATTTTGAAAATCATTTGATATTCTCCTGGACTTCACTGGAACTTAGACATTAGGAATAATTCATGCCTTGTGAACTATTCTATCTTTCAATCACCCAAGGAGATGAGAAGGCAAAAGCCCCATGAGGACTAAGGTAAAGGGTGTGTACCATTTCCAATTTATTCAATACAAGGTAGAATATTTAATTGTGCATTTATTATTGGAGCATAGGACATAGTAGCAACTCCTGATCAACAACCTAAGTCTTGAACTTTGCCTCAGGACGAGCAAAGGATAAGTTTGGGGGGGGGGGGTTGTTAAAGGTCGTTAAGTACCAATTTAGACCATCAATATATCTCGATTATGTGATGGGGTAGACATTGCTTACACGCATTGGTTTTAGAAATAGACTAGTTCCACTTTTACTTGGAGAAAAAGGTGCATGCAGATATTCTATGCAGAAATGAAGTGAATTCAAGGGAGGAATCCTAAAGAATACCTTCCGAGCAAATCAGATGCCGACATGTGGTAGCAAATGGATTGAATGGCCCACTTACAAAAGTATCCGAGTGTGTGGACCAGGGTCCTGACATTCAAAGAATCACATTGAGTGGTGTCGTGCAATGCGGCACCCAACAGCACACACGAAAAGACATAGTAAAGATACAAATTTTTCAGTTCATAATAAGATATTGTTTACAAAATAGCGTACAACAGATGTGCACACGCAGTGGAAAGTACATACTCAAACTCTCAACCTATCGAAGCACAAGAGAAGTCGTCCAAGCCCGCAAACGCTTCTCACTAGCAACACGAAGATCATAAGACAAAGGTGTGGTGTCATGTGAGAGATGCATCTCCACAACTTGAGGTCTCACAGACAATCCAAAACTGCAACAATATAATTAAACCCGCAAAACCAAAAATATAACAACCGTGAGAATGAAGGCTCAACAAGACTTAACCGTCTCACCTAAGGCATGAAACAATACATGCTGGAAACTCTAAAGACTCGAAGGCTTAATTTGCAGAAATGAACTTGCCGAAAGTAAATCCTTAGTTGTCAGTTTTAGGGTAGCAAATGCGAGATCAGTTGGCATGCATCATAATGAACTCCACAATCAAACAAGAAATGCTTCATCCACGATGATACTTATCCAAAGCTGCATAAGCTCATTCAAGTTAATGTTTTGAAATCATAACTTCAATTATGCTATCTCTAATTCAGCCAAGGTTACAATACTGAATGTGGCCTAGAGGGGGGTGAATAAGCCTTTTGAATTCCCTGCACACTTAATAGAATCGTCAAAACTTTGGTTGGCCGGACTAGTCCGGTCGTGTGGGCGGACTTGCCTGGTGTGCTAAAAATGTGTGTGTTGATCAAGTGTTGATTGGGAATCTAAGTTTCTTTAGCAGCGGAAATGAGAACAACTGATATTTTATATGAGATCAATATAAGAATGCAAGTAAAACTTATAATTGCCTTAGGTTGATGTTTTAGCATTTAAGTGATCTAGTGAACAAAATTTAAATGAAACAAGGCGCAAGACACACGAATTTTTCCCGAGGTTCGATCTCACCACGAGATCCATGTCCTCGTTGAGGAAGCTCACACAGAGTCGGGTCTCCAACCCTTTCCCTCTTCAAGTCACCACGAAGGCCGACTTGATTCCACTATCACGGGTAATCACCAAGTTTGTGGGGCAACCTCACACGTTGAGGGCTCTCAGGAGAATTACAATGAAAGAAGTGATCAAATACACTCAAAAGAATTACAATGCATAGTATGAGTGTAGAAAGATCAAACCCCAAGAGCTCGTAGTGAAAGAACGACGACCTCCCAATCCCGAATCCAAGTGTTCAATTGATTTCACTCTTTTTGCACTTTAGATGTATGGGGAGATGTGTTTTGGGCTCTTGGGATGAAGTGGCGGCGCTAGGGTTTGTTGTTTGATCAGTATTCGACGTGTGTGTTAATAGGAAAGTTGTGGACTCTCTATATATAGGGTTTCCAAAAGGTAGCCGTTGAAAAACCCTAACACCGGACTAGTCCGGTACAAGTCCGGACTTGTCCGGTCACTGTGCATTTTGAAGTCCAGAAAGTCTGCCGGACTAGTCCGATACAAGCTCGGACTAGTCCGGTGCTGTGTGAAGGTGACTCCAGAAAGTTCATCGGACTAGTCTGCAGACTAGCCCGATCTCCACGAATGGGAGATTCCAGAAAGTTCAACGGACTAGTCCGGTCCATGATCGGACTAGTCCGGTCCCTCAATATGAGAGACTCTAGAAACATCAATAGACTAGTCCAGTGAGTGCACGGACTAGTCCGGTCTCCCTATAAGTGGGATTCCAGAAAGATGAACGGACTAGTCCGGTCCATGATCGGACTAGTCCGGTGCTTTGTGAAAGTTAGGTTAATTTTAATCCCTTACCCTCGCGCAAAGTTGTGAGCTCTTGGAGTGTGTCTTTCATACACTCCCTATACATTCAAAATCTAATTTAGTCTTCCAAGCTTCATCAAAGTATCTCTCTTTGAACACCACTTCATTTTTCACCTTTTTGTGTGCACCGAGCTTCTTCACTTGTTTGTCCTGCAATCATCTCAGTGGATTCATTAGGATCTCATATGCTTGTCATCAATTAGCCAAAACCCACAAGGGATATCCTAGATGCACTTACAATCTCCCCCTTTTTGGTGATTGATGACAACTATTTGAGATATCACAATTGAGAATAAAATCTTGATTTTCATAAGATGTGCATACATGAGAATAATGATAAGTCCACAAAAAAAAACTTCTCACATATGGACACACCTTATGGTGGGGTGCCTAACAGGTGTGTGATTAACAAGGTGTGATGAAGTAAAGGTAATCAATAAAGAGCATAGAGATAATCATCCAAGCAATAATAAGCATCACACATAAGAGAAGAAATTGTTCATTACAAGGTTTTTTAAAAATAAGTACATGTCCTTGATCACAAAAACATAAAGACACCAACTAGAGGTGGTCTCAAGCTACTAGTCTCAATCTCTCCCCCTTTGGCATCAAGGCACCAAAAAGGGAAAAATTGAGGGGAATCACTCATCGACACTCTCTTCTTCAGTCTCGGTCATGTCCTCATCTTCACCACCATCATCATCATACGCCGAAGCAGACTCTTCCTCAGAGTCCTCGAAGGCGGGCGGGGATCCCACCGGCTCAATCTCCAGCTTGTCACAAATAGCTTTGATGTTGGCATTGACATATTTTTGATGCTTCTTCTGCCTGACTTCAATCTTGCGGCAGCAGGCAAAGATAGAGGTGAGCATTTTGAGCACACCACTGGAGGATTCAGGAGCAGGTGCAGAGCTAGGAGGAGCAGCTGAAGATCTAGTGACATTCACATCCCGAGTTTGTTTAGTCCTCCTCTCAGCTTCAGAGGATGGAGGTGCATCAGGAGCCGAAGGTATAGTGTACTCGGTGGGCTTTTGTGGCTTCAACCCTGTATGTTGGACATCCTTGACGAACTCAAGTCCAGTCACCTTCTCAATCATGTACATAATGTATGGGGCATACCCGCAAGATCTGTTTGGAGTGATTGAGATGTTCACAATGTCATTGTAGATGTATTCAAAGACATTGAACGGTCTCCTCCCACCAATGACCTTCATTAGGATCCTCAAAGTTCCTTGAATAGTCCCCGCATCTCCATCTTTCGAGGCTATCGTCTTCCTCAAAATTCTGTTGAGGACCACATAGAAGGGCTTCAAATAATTGATATTTGGAGGGACATAAGGCATCCTTGTGTCATAGAGAAAATCGAGCTCATCCTTCTCCAAGGGTTGCAGATTTTGAATGACAAGATCATGATCCAAAGTGTGTTCAAGGTGGAGGATTCTCGCAAACTCATCATAAGTGACACTATACTTGGAACCATGAGTCATCCAAGTGAGACTGTCTCCATCACCACGAGCAAAGTAGAGGGTGGAGTAGAATTGGGTGATGACCTCATTGTTCCAATCATTCTCAAAGGAAAACAGTTCCTTCAGTCCGTGCCTCTCCAGGGACTCAACCACCTCAAGAAAGGCAGGATACTTCTTTGACTGCATGTACCCAATGTTCACCCATTGACTCTTCACAACAGGATTCTTCATCTTCATGTACACATGCTCGTAGTAGTCGGTATGGAAGTTGCTCCAAAATCTTGGGTCTGAGCATTGCCGAGGTTGAGCATACACATTAACCTGCCTGAAGCTATCGGCAAGCTCACCCCCTTTACCAGTGAAATCCTTACTTGAGCGCTGCCTGTTGCGGTGACTTGGGTTCTTCATTTTCAGGGGTCCAATGGGACCACTAGCAAGCCCCTTTCCTTTGTTGAGAGTCCTCTTTGGCCCTGAGGAACTCTCACCAGCCTTTCCTTGGGCTTTCATCACAACTACCCTCCTTTTCTTGGGCAAGTTGTCGTCGGAGGGTGGAGAGTGCACATTTACATCATGCCTTTTCTTCATGTACCTCTCCTTGGCTCTTTTCACCTTTTCGCGCTCAACTTCTTCATCAACATGAAAGGAGCTGTCATCGGAGCTTGAAGACATCGTGCCTAACAAGGAATTCATGATTTAGATGAGAATGAAATAAGAATGAAGAAGATGTGAGGATTCAAGTGTCAGAGACCGGACTTGTCCAGTTTCAGAGTGCGGACTTGTCCGGTGTACCGGACTAGTCCGTACCTGGGAGCCGGACTAGTCCGGCCTGGCACAAGAACCCTAACAAAACTAGAATCACAACTTCTATCTAAGGATGCAAAGGAGCATGAAGATGAAAGGAATACATATCTGAAGCTAATGTACTTCCTTGGAATCAAGAGAAATAAGCTAGAACTAGAAAAGTTGAGAGTTTGATTTTTGGGAGAAATTTACCGAGATTTGAAGATTCGCGTTGAAGGAGTACGAATCTGTCCAGATGAGTACCAACTCGTCGAGGGGAGGATTTCCCACGGAGAAAGCTTGGATTTTGAGGGCTCAACTCGAAAATCACTTTTGGGGGCTAGGGTTTGAGAGGTGAGGGCTCAACTAAAGGTGGAGGGAGATTTGAAACGGTTCTGGGCCGGCCAGCTGCTTATATACGCGGCCGACCGGACTAGTCTGGTCAAGGCGGACTAGTCCGGTGCCCTTGGAAAACCTAGAAGGAGGGACTGTCCGGACTAGTCCGGTGGCAAACCTGACTAGTCCGGTGTCCCTGGAAAAGCTGAGAATACAGAGATACTAATAGTGATCCAAGGACAAATTTTGCAAATAATCTTGGTGATTATGACCAGAAAGCAATCAACACAAAAAACATGGTCATAAATTCCAAGATTTCTTCATTAAAAATAGTTTTCTTAGGAGAAAAAGAGGTGAGGGTTAGTTTTAGCAATAAAATGTAACATTTGAAGTATCAACCAGATGTGCAATGTTTCAAGCCACATTTCGAGAGTCAAGAATATTAAGTTCATTCCTAAGTTCACAAAAACATTTCTCATCCAATGGTTTAGTAAAAATATCCACAAGTTGTTTTTTAGTTCTAACATGAGAAATAGCAATGCCACCTTTTAATGAATGATCTCTAAGAAAATGATGACGGATATCTATGTGCTTAGTTCTTGAGTGCTCTACTGGGTTGTGTGCAATTTTTATAGCACTTTCATTGTCACATAGAAGTGGGATATGGTTAAGATTATAGCCGTAGTCCCTAAGGGTTTGTCGCATCCAAAGTAATTGGGCGCAACAGCTACCGGCTGCAATATATTCTGCTTCTGCTATGGAAAGGGCAATGGAGTTTTTCTTTTTAGATGACCAAGATACCAGGGACCTACCAAGAAACTGACAAGTCCCTGACGTGCTCTTTCTATCGACTTTGCAACCTGCATAGTCGGCATCGGAATACCCTATCAAGTTAAATTTGGATCCTTTGGGATACCAAAGGCCCAAGTTGGGTGTGTGCACAAGGTACCTTAGGATTCTTTTTCCAGCGACTAAATGACACTCTTTAGGTGCAGCTTGAAACCTTGCACACAAGCAAACACTAAGCATAATATCTGGCCTAGATGCACATAAATAAAGTAAGGAGCCAATCATGGACCGATATACCTTTTGGTCCACATTTGGACCATCTTCATTGAGGTCGATATGTCCATTAGTGGCCATGGGTGTCTTGATGGGCTTGGCTTTGTCCATATTGAATTTCTTGAGAATGTCTTGTGTATATTTGGTTTGGCTTATAAATGTACCTTCTCTTAGTTGCTTCACTTGGAATCCCAAGAAGAACTTTAATTCGCCCATCATTGACATCTCGAACCTATCTGTCATTATTTTGCTAAACTCTTCACAGAAGGATTTGTTAGTGGATCCAAAAATGATGTCATCAACATAAATTTGACATACAAATAAATGATCATCACAATGTTTAGTGAAAAGTGTATAGTCATATTTACCAATTTTGAATCCATTCTGAATTAGAAAATCTCTAAGACACTCATACCAAGCTCGAGGAGCTTGTTTGAGGCTATAGAGAGTCTTACACAGTTTGTAGACATGGTTGGGATATTTCTGGTCTTCGAATCCTGGTGGCTGCTCCAAATAAACTTCCTCCTTGATTGGGCCGTTTAAGAAAGCGCTCTTGACGTCCATTTGATACAGCTTAAAATTATGGTGAGTAGCATATGCCAATAAAATACGAATGGACTCAAGTCTAGCTACAAGAGCGAAAGTTTCATCGAAGTCCAAACCTTCGACCTGAGAATAACCTTTGGCCACCAGTCTTGCCTTATTTCTTGTTACTACTCCATGTTCATCTTGCTTGTTCTGAAAGACCCATTTGGTTCCAACTATGTTCGCCTTTGGTCTTTCCACCAGCTCCCATACTTCATTTCTCTTGAAGTTGTTTAGCTCCTCTTGCATTGCAATCACCCAGTCTGGATCCCATAAGGCTTCTTCTACCCTGTATGGTTCCAGAAAAGACACAAAAGAATAGGATTGACAGAAATTTGTAACTCGAGATCTAGTAGTTACTCCCTTAGCAATATCTCCAATGATATTGTTGACAGGGTGGTCTCTTTGCACACTCTGGTGTATTCTTGGGTGTGGAGCTTGTGTAAGTGCTTGTTCTTCATTATCTTCATGTGCATTGTCTCCCCCTAGATCGTTGTTTCCATGATTGTCCTGATCTTCCTCCTCTTGATCTTGTGAAGAGCTCCCCCTTGATCATTGCCTCCGTGTTGAGGCTCATCTTGTGCATTTGAGTCGAATGTTTGCTCTTGTGGTAAGATATCACCAAGTCCCATTTTCTTCAGTGCTTCATATGGAGCTTCCTCTTTATCTAGCACACACTTATCAACTTGCTCCACTTGTGAGCCGTTAGATTCATCGAACACTACGTCGCGTTCTACTTCAACAATGGCCGGACACCTTGTTGAAGACATGATAGGCGTAGGCATTCGACTCATATCCGAGCAAGAATCCATCATCGGACTTTGAAGCGAACTTCGAGGTCCTCGGTTTCTTGTTCAGAATAAAACATTTGCAACCAAAAACTTTAAAATAAGAAACATTGGGCTTATTACCGGTAAGGAGCTCATATGGAGTTTTCTTCAGTAGTCGATGTAGATACAGTCGATTTGTGGCATGGCAAGCGGTGTTTACTACTTCTGCCCAAAAATGATCTGATGTCTTGTATTCATCCAACATAGTTCTCGCCATTTCGATTAATGTTCTGTTCTTCCTTTCGGCCACTTCATTTTTTTGAGGGGAGTAGGGTGCCGATAATTCATGTTTTATCCCTTCTTCATCGAGAAACTCCTCAACTTGGAGGTTCTTGAATTCTGTCCCGTTGTCACTTCTGATATTCTTTATGGTTGATGAGAATTTGTTCTGAGCTCTTTTCAAGAACTTCTTTAGGATCCCCTGAGTTTCTGATTTATCATACAAGAAAAATATCCAGGTAAATCTTGAAAAAACATCAACAATTACTAAACCGTATCTGTTACCTACGATGTTGATGTACGAAACTAGACCAAAGAGATCCATGTGGAGAAGTTCCAGCGGTCTTGCGGTAGTCATCACATTCTTGGCGGGGTGTGGTGCTCCGACTTGTTTTCCTGCTTGACATGCGCTGCATGGCCTGTCTTTTTCAAAAACCACATCCTTAAGACCACGGGTGTGACCACCTTTTAGAAGTTTCTGCAGATTTCTCATACCAACATGGGCTAGCCGTCTATGCCACAGCCATCCCATGTTGGTCTTAGCAACCAAGCAAGTGTTGAGTTCGGCTTTATCTTTGTTGAAGTCAACTAGATAAAGATTGCCCTTCAACATTCCCTTGAATGCAATCGAGCCATCGCTTCTTCTAAAAACAGTCACACCCTCATTAGTGAATAAACAGTTGTAACCTTTGTCGCATAGTTGGGAAATTGATAAAAGGTTATAATCTAGAGAATCTACAGGTAAAACATTTGATAAGGTATGTTGAGAGGATATTTCAATGTTACCGCTACCAAGGACCTTTCCTTGGCTGTTGTCTCCGAAGTATATGCCTTCACCTGGATCCTTGTTGTACTCGTACTCTACAAACATACCTCTCTCTCCGGTCATGTGATTTGTGCATCCGCTATCAAGTACCCATTTTGTTCAACCGGAGGAGTAAGCCTGCAAAAAGAATTATTCCTTGGTTTTAGGTACCCAAGATTGCTTGGGTCCTCTCAGGTTAGTCACAAGAGTCTTGGGCACCCACACACAAGTTTTCAAGTTCTTGTGGCGTGGCCCTGTATATTTGGCAATGACTTTTCCATATTTGGCTTTCATAAGAACATACGAAGCATTAAATGTATGAAACAATATTTGTGGCTCAGATTCATGAGATTTTTTCTTAACAAAGACAATTCTATTCTTAGCATGATTAGAAGTAGACATGTGTTTGCTCTTATCAAAACCAAGGCCATCTTTGACATTAGGAGGTCTAGTGACCATATATGCACTGCGTGCATATTTGATCTTCTCCTTATCAAAGATGCCGCTTGGAGGGGCATGCACATTATGAGAAGTTGAAGTATTGGAAATAATATTCTTCTTACTAGAGCAAGTGCAAGTTCCGATTGTTGTCGAACTTATATCTTTGGAGGAAGAGCTCTTGGAGGAAGAGGAGTCACTTTGCTTGAGCGACTCGACTTGCACCTCAAGGATCTTGTTAGCTTTTGACAAGTTAGCAAGTTCTTCCTTGATTGCAGTATGCGAGTCTTCTAGCTTTGAGTAAGTTTGCTTACTCAAGGCCAGCTCAACTTCAAGCGACTCGTTCTTCTCTCTTTCAAGCTTGAGAAGCTTTTCAACTTCTTGATATCTCTTCCTTTCACGGATGAGCATATCTTCTTGCCGGTCAAGAAGTTCTTCCTTTTCAAAGATTTCATTCGAAAATATTTCCATTTTCTTTAGAGCAATTTTACTTATTCCTCTAAACATTTCTTAATGATCACTAGAGCTGTCAAAGTCATCAATAGAGGAATTTAGCGTAGGAGGAGTGAGCCGTACCTTTTTCTTGCCTTCCTTAGCCATAAGGCAAGTATGGTTGTTCATGTCCCATCCTCCATGTTTGGAAAGAGTGTGGCCTTCATAGTAGGTTTCTTGATTGCGATAGTAGCCATCTCTTCTTCTTCATCGGAGGAGGACTCGTCGTTTGAGTCCCACTCCTTGCCAATGTGAGCTTGATGGGTTTGTCTTCTTTTTTTGAAACTTTTCTTTTCTTGAGGTCTTGTTTCCTTCTTCTTTTTGTTTTCCTCATAAGGGCAGTCCACCATGAAGTGCCCATACTCTCCACAGTTGTAGCAAGTGCGTCGAGCCTTGGACTTTCCTTTATCCTTGTTTTTGCTTTCATTTTAGTTGTTGTCGTGTCTTCTTTTCATCATTCGCTTGAACTTCTTGATAAAGAGTACCATTTCTTCATCATCAAGATCGGTGCTCTCGTCACTTGTATGCCCATCGTCTTGATCTTCACAAGCTTCTTTGAGTTTGGGTCGGCATGTTGCTTTGAGAGCAACCTCTTTCTTTTTGGAGGAAGTGAGTTCGGCCAAGTCTTTGACGTATTGTGCCTCTTTCTCCATCATTTCATGATTTATGATCTTTCCCAACAACTCATCGGGAGTCATTTTGTGAAACTCGGGGCTTTCTCTATTCATTGAGCAAAGTGTCACATTTCTTGGCATGAAGGCTCTAATCATTCTCTTGACCACCTCGTGATCCGTCCATTTCTTACTTCCATAGGCACGTATTTCGTTGATGAGTGCCTTCATCCGGTTGTACATGTCTTGAGGTGATTCGCCTTCTTCAATAGCGAATCTCCCCAACTCTCCTTCAAGCATTTCGATTTTTTCTTCACGAACCGATCTATTCCCTTCGTGAGCTATCTTGAGTGTATCTCAGATTTCCTTTGCACTTTCTAAGCCATCAATCTTGGTGAATTCCTCTCTGCTTAGTGACGATGTGATCACGGCGACGGCTTGTGCATTTCTGTGAATCTCTTGTTCTTGTTTTGGGGTGAGTTCTTCATCCGTGTCCGGGATGTCAATGCTAGTGCAAACAATGTGCCATAGACTAGGATTTAGAGATATTAGATGCATCTTCATGTTGTACTTCCACATTGTATAGTCGCTTCCGTCAAACTGTGGAGGTTTTCCCATAGGAATGGAAAGATAATGGTTGTTTGAATTGAGACGGTTGTAGTTGTAAGGCTGTCGGGAGTAGTCGTGATGACCACTCGCTGTCGTTTTGTCTTCTTCTTTTCCCTTTTGTCCTAGCAATTTCTTTCTCAGAAGTTCCTTCTGTTGTCGCACTTCTTCATCATCGTGTGGACTCTCTTTCAGCACATCAAAAGTTTTAGTTTCTTGTTCCTCCTCATTAATGTTCATCTTCGAGATATCGTTGTTCTTCTCAGAGGCCATTGATCTCTCCGAGGTGTGAGTCTCGTTGGTGGAGAACCTTGCTCTGATACCAATTGAATGTGGCCTAAAGGGGGTGGGTGAATAGGCCTTTTGAACTCCCTGCACACTTAATAGAATCGTCAAAACTTTGGTTGGCCGGACTAGTCCGGTCGTGTGGGCGGACTTGTCCGGTGTGCTAAAAATGTGTGTGTTGATCAAGTGTTGATTGGGAATCTAAGTTTCTTTAGCAGCGAAAATGAGAACAACTGATATCTTATATGAGATCAATATAAGAATGCAAGTAAAACTTATAATTGCCTTAGGTTGATGTTTTAGCACTTAAGCGATCTAGTGAACAAAATTTAAATGAAACAAGGCGCAAGACACACGAATTTTTCCCGAGGTTCGATCTCACCACGAGATCTACATCCTCATTGAGGAAGCTCACACTGAGTCGGGTCTCCAACCCTTTCCCTCTTCAAGTCACCACGAAGGCCGACATGATTCCACTATCACGGGTAATCACCAAGTTTGTGGGGCAACCTCACACGTTGAGGGCTCCCACGAGAATTACAACGAAAGAAGTGATCAAATATACTCAAAAGAATTACAATGCAGAGTATGAGTGTAGAAAGATCAAACCCCAAGAGCTCGTAGTGAAAGAACGACGATCTCCCAATCCCGAATCCAAGTGTTCAATTAATTTCACTCTTTTTGCACTTTAGATGTGTGGGGAGATGTGTTTTGGGCTCTTAGGATGAAGTGGCGGCGCTAGGGTTTGTTGTTTGATCAGTATTCGATGTGTGTGTTAATAGGAAAGCTGTGGACTCTCTATATATAGGGTTTCCAAAAGGTAGCCGTTGAAAAACCCTAACACCGGACTAGTCCGGTACAAGTCCGGACTTGTCCGGTCACTGTGCATTTTGAAGTCCAAAAAGTCTGCCGGACTAGTCCGGTACAAGCTCGGACTAGTCCGATGCTGTGTGAAGGTGACTCCAGAAAGTTCATCGGACTAGTCCGCAGACTAGTCCGATCTCCACGAATGGGAGATTCCAGAAAGTTCAACGGACTAGTCCAGTCCATGATTGGACTAGTCCGGTCCCTCAACATGAGAGACTCCAGAAACATCAACGAACTAGTCCGGTGAGTGCACGGACTAGTCCGGTCTCCCTATAAGTGGGATTCTAGAAAGATGAACGTACTAGTACGGTCCATGATCGGACTAGTCTGGTGCTTTGTGAAAGTTAGGTTAATTTTAATCCCTGACCCTTGCGCAAAGTCGTGAGATCTTGGAGTGTGTCTTTCATACACTCCCTATACATTCAAAATCTAATTTAGTCTTCCAAGCTTCATCAAAGTATATCTCTTTGAACACCACTTCATTTTTCACCTTTTTGTGTGCACCGAGCTGCTTCACTTGTTTGTCCTGCAATCATCTCAGTGGATTCATTAGGATCTCATATGTTTGTCATCAATTAGCCAAAACCCACAAGAGATATCCTAGATGCACTTACAAATACAAAAAACATTCATAGCAGCATATCCGGATTCTTCCATCTACTCTTTATTACTATGTCACAACTCAACAAGTGGTAGTCATAACCGAGGGACGGTGATTTGAATCAAAGATACCAGGAATACATGACACATACGCTCGTACTGGGAGTCACGTAGGTGCACTCCACGAACGTCATATGCAGCAACCTTTCCCAAGTCCCACCCAAGTTGAATCGATCCAATCGTCTAGGACAATATTCCCACTCACGATGCACCCTCCGCTGTGAAGATGTCGTGAGCGAGTTTCCGTCTACTTTGCTGCGGCCGAAAGCCTGAGGCGATCGAAAAAGTCTCAACAAGGACTTCCCAAGGTACATCAGTTTCCTGGACCCCATATATCCAGTATGACTCCGGTACAGTTCAAATTTGCTCAACAGGGCGGCATACGGATCGGTCCTTAACCGACACAGGCAGAACTACACATCCTACCCTGCTGCCTTGTCTCATATTCAGTTTATAAACCATTCTCTAAAATAAACAATCCCAAGTGACAATATCGCTATCTCGCGAGTGGGTTCCAACCACTTGACTTCTACCGGATTTTCTACAACATTAGCATGGCAATTCCACGCGTTGAGCTATAAACCTACCCATATACTCCATGGGATTGTGGGTCATACATTTGGAGTATTCAAACACAATATACCTAATGCACATTTCATATACTACTCAACATAGTGATAAAAGCAAAACTTTATAAAGGCACTTAAATACAAACCGGGGCTTGCCTTGGGTTGCGACTAGATAAATGTCAATAAGTTAGTGGCTTGATCTTCCTCTGGAGAATCCACTGTAGACTTCGACACAGCTCAACCAATAGATAATTCCTCGTCTCCATGTTGTTCTTCTCGTCCCAGCAGCACCAATAAAGATGTCGCCTCCTCCTAGTCATGACCCTCGTCGGTCTTCCTCCGTAATAACATCTATCAAGATGAGAAAGCACATATTCACTAAAATGCAACTTAGTAGTTTCAGAATTGTGAGTGTTTATAACTTGATAGGGCTAAACTCAGATGCCAAGACATGGGTTGTCTCTGTTGGGTTAAGAAAAACAGAGAAGAATCAAAGAAACGATTTGGATGATTAAATAAAGTGAAAGGTGCATCATATAAAAGAATGTAGTTTAGCAAAGAGCCAAAATACATGAATGACCAGAGGAATACTTTTGCTGTACAAGGTTTACAAGAGGTTCTCTGCTGTGTACAGGAAGCATTAGAGAAGAAACTGAAGTGCAACATAGAAGGATATGGTTTGAAGTGAAATGTGCAATGTTTTGAACATAGAAGTGGGGAACACAGTTTAGTATAGAAAATTTGGACCACTGCTGAACTTTTTACAATGGACACTAGGCTGTATGAGTATATTTCTGGACAAATTTGAGCAATGTTCATGACAGTCTCTAGTCTCTAAAATTCTATGAAGATAAACCTTTTCCAAAATTTTGAGGAGAAAACTGAAGCTTTAACATGGCCAAGAGTTGGTTTTCCGTTTAGAGGATGTCAAGAGGGGTCCAACAAAATTGGTTTCATATTTTTCTGAGAATGCTATAGTTAGTCATGACTTTTTAAAGTTGCAATAGATTTTATGATCTGGTTTCTGCTATGAGTTGAAATTTTCTGAATTTTAAAAGTTGCAAAATTTTACTTAGTTAAACATCTCACATGAGGTTAAAATTTTTACTGGAAACCCTGAGGTACTCGTTGATACCATACGTACCGGGTACCTCACGATACTGCAAGAAAAGCTACGAAGTTCCATCTGTCTGAGTTGTAGACCTCTGAAGGCTCGACGTGTCCCGCAGCACTGGGCCCGCCTCACTCGTTTGGGTAGATCCGGCGCCGCCACGTGTAACGCAGGGCCGGACCTAAGTCCTTGTATAGGGGAAGCTCCGGTCATGTCACGTGTCTAGTGGTCCCGGACCTAACACCCAGTAGAGGGAAGCTCCGGTGCTGCCACGTGTATAGCAGCTTCGGACCTAAGCCTGCAACAGGAAGACTGCCAGATCTCCAACGGTGCGGACATTCGAGGGGCAGTTAAAGCAGCCGTTACAAGACCTGATTATGTGTCTTTAATGCCATGTTAATAACACAAGATCAGAGGACTGTTAATACTGGTAATGCTGCTATTAAGGCACATTATCACCCTGTTAATTACACTTAATACATGCAGATCGTGTATAGGTGATTGAACACCGTCGGGGCCACATGTGGGGCCAAGCTGACAATGTAATGATCAGTCATTGGACTATAAAAGGGCTACGCTGCACGATAGAAAAAAAGTCTAACTAAGCTCATACGCACACAAACATACACACACTCATGCAATCAACAACCACCCCAAACCGCGTAAAAATCCCTTGTCTCATTGTCTTGTTCATAATCCTGCGTGCGCCCCAACCGAATACGAACCTCCGCGGACTGCGCTTTAGTAGTACCGGAGGAATCGTCGATTGCACACTTCAAGTGTGGCAAAGTATGAGAATTTTTCAAGCAGTGGAGCTCCTGGTATAAGCTTTGCTTCAAAGAATTATTGACAAATTTACAGAGGCTTTCATACAATTTAATTTGTATCACTGGAATGTACAGATGAATGTGACTCCAACAAAATTTGTTTGAGAATTTGTGACGAAATCTACAAGGGGATATGAATTATCTAAATTTGCATCATTTTCTGTATTTATATTTCTAGACAAAATCTTTTAGGGTGGACAGGTGGGCCACGGGTTGGTATCCAGCCAATAGGACAGAGGCAACAGATGGTCACACAATTTATTTCTCGTGGACACAGCAGATCCGAGCGCCATGGAGGATCGAAAGGGCAACCATGTGCTACTGAACGACGGCTCCACAAGGGTCTTCTTCAACCACAGGACAAGGGCACCATGGGCAGCAGGACATCGGCAGCCTTGGGCGTTCCCAAGCTGGAAGGCGATACCAGGTGAAGGGGGTTAGGGAAAATTAGTTTCCGGACCATGGAACACCTAGTAGGCAACCTCGGAACGCATGGTTGCGACCGGAATAGGACTGGCAACGGCGGCGGCGGCTGTGACCTTTACGGCCATGGAGGAAACCGCGCCGAGGCTGTTGATTGAGCTTGGATTTGGACCCTACAGCATGATGTGACGATGGGAAACCTGAATCCGGACTCCAACTGGACGGAATACGGCTGAGACGTGATAATCGACCGTGACCTAGGGTTTCATGTCCAAATTGGGAAAAAATGCTTGGCCGGTATGATGAGACCACGATTCTCTAATTCATTTCATTCTGGGAACTCGCCAGAGGGTGTAGAACATATTACATAATTGGAATGGCGAGGTATGAACTAAACACGACGATTTTTTTGGATTTTTCTAGCTGCTGTCCTTATGGAACCGATGGCACAAACATGGTTGATATGCACGCTATAATCAAGAACTCGACGAGTGAGTTTGACAGGCGTGAAGAGAATAACTGTGCGCACCTTGCAGTTGCCTTGGGGCGGCAGGATCTGGACATAGCCGTTGGGAACGCCTCGAGAACACCGTAAAAGAGGAGCAGTCCACCGGAGTGAAGGAAATTCTTGGCTTGGCGCCGCGCGACGACGAAAGGAAGGCAACTTTTCATTCACAGCGGAAGTAGAGGAAGAAGTGGCACAGCTTTTGGCGCGCTCCGTTGGAGGATAGACAGCCTGAAGCGGGCGAGGGACGCTGCCGCGTGTGTGGCGGCCCAGCAGAGGGAAACAGAGACGCCTTCAATTGGTGCAGCTGGATGGCGCAGAGAACTGAGAAGCTTGCATCAGGGAGAAGGAGACGGAGCTTGTGCGTCGGTTGATAGCTTTCTCCAGGGCAGGGAGGCACCAGGTGCCCTGGGCGATGCAGACCTCTGGCGGCGACGAACAGCAATCGAGCAGCGGTGCATGTGCGAGGGTGAGCCAGCTACCGAGAGAACAAACTGGGCTTCGTCCTTGGGCAGAAAATATCGAGCAAGAGATGAGAACAAGTGCTGCAGCGGGGACCGAGAGAGGCGGTAAGGAGATTCAGCGGCATGCAACTGTGCGTTTTCAAACAGGGGAAGAAAGAAAGAAATCTGCACGATGTGCTGGACTGACTGGTGCGCCCTACTTGACATACACACCCCCAATTCAAAAATCCAAAATAAATAGCAAATAGATTCCTAAAATAATAAAACTTGACATGGTGGACAAATAGATTACAAGGAACTTAATGGCGTAATTGCATTTGCAGTTTGATTAAATTCAAATCTGAAATTCATACTACAGTAACCCCTTTCCTTTATTTGGCTCTTAATTCATTTCTGATTTTTGCTGTTTCAAGCTGAGAGAATTAATGTGCTGACTTGCTTGTATTTTAAATCTCGGAATTAGGGTGAGATTTTGAACCTGCATTTCAGTTCCTTTCCTTTATTGTTTAGTTCATTTTTCCTTGATTTGAAATTACATTTGAGTCTGAATTTGAATCTTCCTTTTTAGATATAATTTAAACTGCCACTTAATATATGTTTAATATATTTTCTTCCTTACTCTAATTAACTTCAAATCTGTATAGAACACTCAATGTTCAGGATTTCATTATTTTTTTCTATGAATTGAATCTGAATTTAAATGTACATTTCATGTTTAACCTTGATTTTTGAATTGATTGAATCCATTCTGTTCAATAAATAGTTTACTCAAAACCTACACTGGCCAACTCCTAAGTATCTCTAAAGTTTTAAACTTCCCTAATTTTTGGACATCATATTATGTACTAGAATCGCCCATGTGACTTTAAATTCCATATTCAACTTAAAAAATTAAGTTCGCATTTTGCATTCTTGCTCTTTTTAAATATGGCTTTTTACACCGAGGGCATCCAACAGCCTAGCGCCTTGAAATGGTCAGAGGATCCACTTGTCAGCCACCTGAAGGAAGCACACCGCAAATGGTGCACTAAACAGTTAGGCCGACCCACTGGCTCGGCCGATCTCGTAGTGGCGCCAAACGCGGTCAAATTCCCCGTGTCGACCTCCAGCGATGAGCTGATAGCGATGGAGACTGATTTGCGCACTTTTGGTGGCGGGAACCACCTCTACTCCATGTATAAATAGGGGGAGAGGCCTCACTTCACTACACACACCACTCAAGCATTCTCTCTTGTATACACTAGTTCTCCTAGGTCCTTAGTTGAGGAGGAGCCTCTAGTCCCAAGTCCAAATTTGAAAAGGTATGACTCATGTATCTTTCTTTCATTATTTAACAGTATGCACGATAATAATAATATTATTAGTCTCTCTTTATTCATATACTTGGGCAAATCGTTTCTTGTTTAATTGTGGAGTCCATGTATGTGCTAGGTGTAGATATTATTATAGTCTAGTCATAATGCTCATATCATGTTATCATAAACATCATACACCACCACTATAGTCTAATTAAGTAATAATACGATTATGTTAATATGAATATGTTAGTGCTTGGTCCCAACATTGGTTCAACAATGTTTAAGTTAGTCATTGCCTTAGGACGGTAATTGTACGCGCTCTTATGGTATTTACTTAACATGTAAGCATGTCGCTTAGGTAGTTAAGTAGCGTTGGTTGTCTTGTAGACCCACGGGTTGTAGATTTAGGCGGCAGGTGGTGACAGCCATGTACATCCTTCGTAGTCCCCAACGTTCAGCTATGCCACAGGCTTGAAGAGAGAATCGTCCTGATGTTGTCAAGGGTAAACCTGTGCCCCATAAGTTGGACCACTAAACCCTAGTATTCACCATTAGCATATTCATGTGCACTCTATTATGCTATGTATATGAGTAATTACAACACAATAGGAGTAGCTCCGTCTCGTAGCTTAACCCTCATTAGGACAACCTTACCTCTTAAGAGTAGATTGCTTAGGTGTGTGTCACACTACCCCAATTATCATCTTACCCTCTTGTGATAAATATTTAGTACCCTATACCTTGATCATAAGAATAGTGTTTACTTTTCTTCACCACCTTCCTTTGGGATAAATATAATACCCTTGGGAATACTCTTGGGTGAAATGCTACAACGGTATCTTATGTGTGCTTGAAAATGTCATCTCTTGCTAGAGATGATATGTGGTGTTAAGAAATACCAACACTTCGTTAGTCTGTGATCATGTGGATGTTGCTGCTAGAGGAGTCTTCTTCTTGCTTACGGTGCCCAAAGACAAAGAATTGATTGAGAAGATGGTTTCCAACATGGGATGGAGCGAGGAGTGTCTCCAGTCCCGACAGCGAGGCAGGCTGATGTGGACATCACAACATCGGATACAAATGTTGAACTACAAGGACCAATCAAAAAAGCACGAGCGCGGCTACTAAATCAACAGGTGAACTCATTCCAAAATGCCTAACCATGTGAATTTGAGAATGGATTGCTATGTAATGATTTAACAGTTATTAGGAACCATAGAGTAGATAAACAAGTCAGGAAAGAAGGCCTTGGGAATGTGGAGAACCAGCTAGGACGTCCACAACTTGATGGAACCAGTTTACAACTCGGACTCGAGTTCAACTCAGAGTCCAGAAGCAATCCACCTTAAAACGGACGGCCATGATACATACAGACTCCGTTTTGGACGTTCTACATATGCACAAAAAGAGGAGAAGATAAAATTTTCAATGACTCTGGTCCCACGTCAAAATTTCTATGGTGTCCTCAGGGATTGTAGAAATAAGTTGAGTCTGGATTTCTGTTCGTTGTTGCGCCACCGTATTGGGCCTTGGGGCCTTGTATCCCGTAAGAGTCCATTAGGGACACATCTAATAGTCATTTTCGCCAAACCCTAGCCTATAAATACAGCAGCCGCCAGCCATATTCTATGGGTTTTGCTTAGATTAATAATATCGCTATTCTACGGTTTGTGAAACTCCAACTTTGCAATTTCAGATCGTGTCTTCTACGTTCTTGTTTGTGTTCTCGGTTGCACTTGTAGATATTAGCCTTCTTGGCAAGGTCAATCGTGTGAAAAACAATTGATAACCAACGGAGCAGTGGTGTAGTGATTAGGAGTTCTTCATGTTCTACTCGAGAGCCTGGGATCATCAACATCGAGATCTCCATCAATTGACTTACGCAATACCTTTTGGAAGATCGGGCCTAAACCTTCTTATCAATTGGCATTAGATTTTCAGGTTGCTCGTGAGGTATCTTCATTTTGTTTTTCCATTAGATTAGTTTGTTTTTCATACCTAAAGTCCACAGAAAAGCCAAAACAAATATATCATTTTTACCGCTTCCTAGCCTATAGTGCTTGAAGTTTCATTTTTCGGTTTGCATTGTTGAGTTTGCATTCATGTGGTCGAGTCTTGTTGCTGGTTTATCTTTGTGTTTTGGGTCCCAGTTATCGTGTTTCGTCCTTGTTTTCTTGCTGTTCGTCACCTATTCAACAATCCCTAAACAACAAACCGATCCACCACATTCATTAGTTTGCCCTAGATAGCCTCCTTGCATGAATCCTGCGTCGCTAGCCCTAGATTAGTTGACTTACCTTTGTGCCAGTCACTCTTGCATCATCACACACACCGTTACAACAATTGCTGTGAAAATTCCCAATTGTTTTGGTATATGATTGCGAGATTTGTTCTCAAACCGAGTTGGAATCAACATCAAAAAAACAATAACTCAGACAACCTATCTTAAAACGGCCATAACTTTTGCATACGAACTCGAAATCGGGCAATTTTTTTGATCTATGCAAAATTTCGAATCTATTTTTTACCACTTCGCCGCGTTCGGCCAAATTAGATTGCTCAAATTCCCTTCGGAAGATAGGATATCCGGCCTTCAAAGTTTCAGCTTGAATTTTAAATAATCTTCTTTATTTTCTATAGGCTGAATATAACATCCAATTGAGCTGCAAATTTGTGTGCTTCCTTATTTCGTGCTCCTGAGTAAAGAAAAAATATCAAAAAAATATTACAAAAAAGTAAAAAAGTAGTGAAGAGCATGTGTATTAAAGCAAACATTGGCCTATACCTCTTGTGATGTGATTTGTTGGTTATTTCATCTTGTCTTTCTTTTGTCTTGCTACTTCCTTGCGTTGTGCTAGGTCTAGAACACTTGGTTAACCAGCAGCAATTTCTCACATTGAATTCTTATTCAACTTTGTTTAATCGTTAACGTTTTCTGCTGATTAGCCACCATATACTGTGCCATCCAAGCTCCACTTTCTCTTGAGAAGAAGAAGTACCTTTTGCAATCATCCTATGCTTCATTGGTTCATCTCATCATCCAAACTATCTGCTGTGTCAGTATGAACACTTGTAAGAGTGAGGTAAGATGCATGAGCGAGAGAGTTGTTCCTTCCACCTCTCACATTGCCACTACCCTTTATAGTTGATAGGGATAACATCTTCCTGTTGTCTTTTTTAGTACTACTAACAATGGAAGGAAATAATAATGATGGAATTTCAAATGCTTAGTTGTGTAACATGATGAATGATATGGCAGAAGTGTTTACCAAAAACAATGCAGCAACAGCGGAGTCATTGTCGCACTTGACTCGCCAACTTGATGACCTTGCTTATCGGATGAGTAATATTGAGGCTCGGCTGCCTCTTGCTGGACATGAAGACGATGCTTGTGATGATATGGAAGATCATAATCATTAACCTCAACTTCCACTCTATCGTCGAGGTATGGGATCTAATAATCACCATAACAATTATAACCATCCTCCTGATGACCCTTTTGCAAAGGTAAAATTTACTATACCCTCCTTTTCTGGTGCTTATGATGCTGAGGCTTACCTTGATTGGGAGATGACAGTAGAGCAAAAATTTAATGCCCATCTTGTTCATGAACAATATAGAGTTCGTCAAGCCACTAGTGAGTTTAAGGATTTTGCTATCATATGGTGGAATGAACTTGTTAAAACTATAACTGATCCTCCAACATGGGATAGATTAAAGGAAGTTACGCGTGTTTGCTTTGTGCCTCCTTTTATTTAGGGAGACCCTTGAAAAAATTACAGTGTTTAGACCAAGCTAACATGTCTATAGAAGAATACTATCAAGAGCTACAAAAGGGTATGTTGCGTTGTGGGTAGTAGAGGACATGGATGATAAAATAGCTCGCTTTTATAGGGGGCTGAGACGCGAAATTCAGGACATTGTTGATTACAAGGAATATGATACTGTTAACAGATTATTTCAGCTTGCTATGTTAGCAAAAAAGAATTGCAGGGCCGCCAACAGCAGCAACAACACACGAGGACCACCTTCACGCCACGTTCGACGTCTACACCGTCCAAAAGAGAACCATATTTGAGTTTTTCTGCAGCCACTATACCATCCAATGGCGGCCAAAGAACTGCACCTACTGCTCCACCTTCTCGCGTGCCGAAGGGCAGCAAGTCGATATCATTCCAACCTTCGTCTTCCACTCCTACGAGTCGTACTTCTGACATTAAGTGTCACCGATGCTAAGGACATGGTCACATGATGAGAGATTGCCCGAGCAAACAAGTATGCATAGCACACGATGATGGCGGGTACGATAGTACTTCGGATGTTGAAGATGAATATTATCTTGCTACTAACATTGCAGGTCATACAAATGACGAACAATCCGATGGAGAGGCATTTGGTACAACAGTGACGGATAACTATAGGAGCATCATTGTGCAACGTGCTTTGAGCAACAAAGTGGAGGCCGACGACAAGCTACAACAACAGAACCTCTTTCACATGTTTCTCATCGTCAAGGACTACCTTGTACACACTATAATTGATGGAGGCAGCTGCAATAACTTGGTGAACACGGACGTAGTCAAGAAACTTGGCTTGACAACAAGAGAACACCCTCATCCATACCACATTCGATGGTTCAACAATAGTGGTAAGGTTCGGGTAACACAAACAACAAGAATAAATTTTTCAATTGGTTCTTACAATGACTTTGTTGATTTTGATGTTGTGCTTATGGATGTGAGTTCTCTTTTGTTTGGTCATCCTTGGGAATTTTATATGGATGCTATTCATCATGGTAGAACTAATAAATACACTCTCATGCATAAAAGAAAGAAAATCACTTTGCTTCCCATGACTCCTGCTGAAAATGTGCATTATGAGAAGAGTAAAATTTGTGATGATAAACAACAAAACTAGCATCTGAAAAACAGCAAGTCATTAAGTTAAAATAACCTTCATTGCTCAGAACTAAGTCTGACCTTGCTGATTTATTTGATGCTAAGGGGATGTGCTATGCTTTAGTATGCAAAGAAGCCCTATTTTCACTTCATGAATTGTCTATTGCATTGCCACCTGCTCTTGCTAACCTTTTGTAGGAGTTTGAGGATGTGTTTTCCTCCGAGATACCCCCAGGTTTACTGCCCATGAGAGGCATTGGACACAAGATGGACTTATTTCTAGGAGCAAGCTTGCCAAATCGTGCAGCGTATAGGGCCAGTCCAGAGGAGACTAAGGAAATTAAGCGTCAAGTCCAAGATCTTTTGGACCGCGGGTACATTCATAAAAGCCTTAGCCCTTGTTCTGTTCTGATTCATTTGGTTCCTAAGAAAGGTGGTAGTTGGCACATGTGTGTTGATTGTCGTGCAATTAATAACATCACTATTCGATATTGTTATCCTATTCCTCGCTTAGATGACATGCTTGATGAATTAAGTGGTGCTATCATCTTCACAAAAATTGACTTGCGTAGTGGTTACCACCAAATTAGACTGGCACTAGGAGATGAATGAAAAACTGCATTTAAAACAAAATTGGGGCTTTACGAGTGGTTAGGAATTCCTTTTGGTTTATCTAATGCACCTAGTACCTTTATGCGATTAATGAATGAGGTTTTACGTGCTTTCATTGGAAAATTTGTGATGGTTTACTTCGATGATATTCTCATTTGCAGCAAGTCATATGACGAACATCTTCATCATTTACGTGCTATTTTTTCTGTTTTAAGAGATGCACGCTTGTTTGGTAACCTCGAAAAGTGTGTCTTTTGCGAGTCTCATTTCATGGATATATTGTTTCCTTGCATGGAATGGAGATGGATGAGACAAAAATTATTGCAATCACTAGCTGGCCAACTCCAACAACCGTCACACAGGTGCGCGGTTTTTTTGGTCTTGCAGGTTTTTATCGCCGCTTTGTGCGGGATTTTAGCACTATTGCAACACCACTACATGAGCTAAGAAATACGGGAGTGCCATTTCGATGGAGCGAGCAACAGCAACAAGCTTTTGATGCTCTCACATCGAAGCTTACGCAAGCACCATTGCTCCGGATTTTGACAATACCTTTGAGCTAGAATAAGATGCAAGCAGCATTGGTATTGGAGGTGTTCTCATACAAGGAGCTAGCTCCGTTTTTCTATTACTTTTGCAGGAAGCACATGGAGGATGATTGATGGGACATTTTGATGTGAATAAAACTGAGCACGTGCTGTCCACACACTTCTTTTGGCCAATGATGAGGTGTGATGTCGAGCGCTACATATCACGATGCACTACTTGCAGTAAAGCTAAGTCTCGCCTTATGGTCTTTATATGCCTTTTCCTGTTCCTAGTGTACCTTGGGTGGATATTTCTATGAACTTCTTTTTGATATTGCCTAGGACTAAGAGGGGGAGGGATAATATTTTTGTGGTGGTTGATCGTTTCTCCGAAATGGCACACTTTATACCTTGTCATAAGAACGATAATGCCTCACATATTGCTGATTTATTTATGCAGAAATTGTTTGTTTACATGGTGTGCTGTAGGATCGAAGAGCACATGAAAAGCTACTAAGGGGGGGGGGGGGTGGGGTGAATAGTAGATTACAACTTTTTCAGCGAAAGCAACGAAAACCCCTCGGTAGAAAATTGATTTGTTAATGAAATCGTGTGTGCGACTAATCTAAACATGATCAATGTGAGGACCAGATCCACACAATCCAGGAATCGCAGAGGGTGGTGCCGTGCGATGCGGCACCCAACAGCACACACGAGAAGAATACGACAAAATACAAAGTTTTATTTATATAAACAACAGAAGTCTTTTATAATACTTAATATACAGCAGAAGATAATATTCATAGCTAAACTCTCAGCGTAGCTATACAAAAGAACTAGCCACACACAAATTTACAGCGGGGTGCAGGGCTCCCACTCAGCGGTATACCACGACGGGGGCATCTTCTTATCGTCCTGCCCTTCCTCATAAGTCTCACTTGCAAATAACTTAATATAGCAACCGTGAGCATAAGGCTTAGCAAGACTTAACCATCTTACCTAAACATGAAACTCTACATGCAGGGATACTTAACATAGGGATGGATATAGCAGTAAATGACTCGCGTATAAATTGATCATCATTTTACAAGTTAATAGAAGCAGCTTAAATGTTTAATAACAGTAACTTTAATGAGCTTAATCTATAGCAATCATAGTTGCAAAACAATTATATTTCAATACATCGTATTCTCCTGACTTCATCAGTATTTACTACGTCACAGCAAAGTGAACAAGCGGTACTCAAATAACGGCGAGGGACGGTGATTGCAATCAGGACATCCCCAAATAACACGTCACGTACACCCATGCTTAAGGAGCATGCCGTGCTCCTCACCACGTCATACACAACAACCTTTCACAAGACAACTCAAACACCGAACCAGTCCCACCATCGCGGGCATAAGGTTCCCGCACAGAGTGTGTTTGTGCCCGCCAGCGAATTTACACCTTACTACCCTCAGCGCACCCCTATTGACAATGGGCTATGCCTCGACATCCAAGTTATCAAGTTACATCGGTTTTGTGGGTTCCATATGTCCAATATGCATCCGATACAGTTCAAACTTGTCCAGCAGGGCCGCACACAAATCGGTCCTCAATTGACACAAGTTGGGCTACGCACGTGGGACCACATCTCGCTGCATCCTACCCGCTGCTCGGTCTCAATTTCACATTTCTAAACCCTTCTTTGATTCAATTCACCCCGTGTGATAAAATCCTATCTCGCGAGTAGATTCCAAATACTCGACTTCTACCGGATTCCTATAAACATTAGCATGACATTGTCTACTCGTCAAGCTCTAGACCTACCCAATACTCCATTGGATTTGTGAGTCATTCAAGTCGAGTAACAAGCACCTTAGCCCTAATGCACAAAATTCATCCTAGACATAAGTGATACAAATAGAAAATTTGAAATAGCACTTAAATGCAAACCGGGGCTTGCCTGGCTACGAGTCAGAGGGGAAGTTAGCTTATGGAAGTAGAGTCTCCAAGGGCTCCGGGTCCTCCTCGATCTCGGTCACTATATGATATGCAATATATAAAGTACATGAGTGATATATAAACTATAGAAAATATCTTATAACTACTGATCAGGTATGTAAATGATTTTAATTGTCTTTGGGATTTTTACAGTGGACACTTGGATCTTTGAGGAAGATCTGGACAGAAAATTGGATACGTTCAAGGAAGCTTGTTATCTCTAAAATTCCAACAAGAAAAAGGCTTCTCTGAATTTTGGTACTGAATATGTAGCTTTTTCATGTCTACCAGTAGGTTATTATGGTAGTGGAGGTTCCACTGGTTCTATGGAAATTTGTTTCATAATTTTCTAAGCTTCCTACAGGTAGAAATTGATTTCACAAGTTTGGAGGAAAAGCTAAAAATGGTTCTGTACTTTTCTTAATTTTCAACTACATAGATTTTTACTGGATATCAATTGTATTATTAAGAGTGTCCTGACCAAAATCGGGAATTTTCCAATTAGGAGAACAAAAGTAATTAATTTCCAAAGAAATTAGCTTAAAGAAATTAATTATGAAACTTCTTGGCGTTTCATGTCCAACAAATTGCACCACTGCAAATTTGAGCTCATGATGAGTCTACCAGAATTTATTGGGAATTATTTGAGCAAATCTACTAGGAGTAATAGATTTTAGAAGTTTGATTGAAATCTGGAATTATTTTCCAATTGGAAAGTTTAAATAATGCAGCCTGTCCCACTTCATTTATATGGTCCAATCGCATCTGGGCCACACCGAGGGCCACGGGGTTAACCCGCGTAGCCGCACAATATCAAACAGCCACAGCCGATCCTGCCCGATGATTCAATCGCTGACATGCGAGGCCGCCACCCTTCGTCTACCTCGTGACAGGGGCGCCGCTCCTCGCCAAAGCAGCGGCGGCGCGCGCCGGTATTGCTGCATCAACCACCTCCCGGCCCACTTGACCGCCAAACCCTAAAATCGTCCATGCAATACGATGGGGGGTTGGGTCCAATTGTGGCGACGTGGGTCGGAGTTGGCGGCGCGACGACGGCGATGGAGCTAGGGTTTCTGCGATGGTTGGAATCGCTTGGAATGGCGCAATGAACTCGGGAAGAGTCGGGAAAGGTTCCTGGGAGTATGAGGATGACAATTTGGAGGTGCAAACGGGGTGGAATAGTCGGCAAAGTCGCCTTCGCCGGTGAACCGACGGGCTTTTCCATGGCGGCGGGGAAAACCTGAATTGCTCGGCCTTCACTCAATTAATTCCATTGATTCTTGGAACAGGGGTGCGCTAAGAGGTATGGATAAATACCCATGAACAAATTAAAGGATGGTTGCATGTATAAAGCGAATCGAATGGAGAAGCTAGCTAGTTCATGAACAACGACCGAAAGCAAAAATTGGATCACATGCTCGATAGGGGATGAAACGAATAAAGGTTTTTACCGTGAGAAGGGTGGTTTCTTGGTGATCCTATTTGGTTCTGGGAGCAGCTCAAGAGACGGTCTGTGGCGTCGGCGCGACGGGGAGGCAGCAGCATCCTCACGGCAGCTGAACAGCAGCGTCGGCAAAACTGCAAAAATGCAGCCTTGTAGCCGACGGAACAATGAACCAAAAGCTTGAAAAGGTAGAGGGAAGGCTTAGGTACCACTTTGCTGTTGGGAGGACGAACAGATGGCGGTGGGTTGTGTCCGGGAGCGAAGAACGAACTGGTTTCTTCCCCTTCGGCCAGAGAGGTGAAGATAAAGAGGAATAGAGTGGAGGGGGGCATGCAGCCGGGGTGCCACGCAGCTGCTTGCCGACGGTGAGCTGTTTGCCGCACCGAGCGTTGAATGACGGGGAGTCAGGGAAAACAGAGCACTCACGTATATGTCCCTCTGACCAGTGGGTCCCAACGTTCCCATCCTCAACCCTTCTCTGCAACTTCAATTCTCCCACCTAGATTGATCCAAAAATTCCCAATTTTTGTGGAGAGGCCAATTTAAATATGGAGATTATGATTCTGAATTTGGATTTCAAATTTGGATAAATTTCAGATACAATTTGAATTCAGATTTGAATTTGAATAGAATTCAATGGAGCCACTAAATTAAATAGCAAATGAGCTTCAAAAAATTTGGAAACTTTGCAGACAGACTATTTGGAATATTTGGAAGCTAATAGTGAACTCAAATTTTTATTTTGGCAAAATTTGAACAGGAGCTCATTTGAATTTTTAAATCCCTTCTATTGAAGTTTGAATTGGTTTAATTTCCCAATTGCCATTTGATTTATTTTCCCCATTCAAATTTTAACTTTTCCTTTCTGAACTTTGCACTTTGAATTTAGGGCTTTTACATTCCTCCTCCCTTAAAAGGATCTCGTCACTAGATTACAAATAAAAGAGACGGAGGTAAAAAGATTACCGGATATGCATTGATAATAACTCCGGATAGTTTGATCGGAGATAGTCCTCACTTTCCCATGTCGCTTCCTCAGCGGTATGGTTGCTCCAGAAGACTTTGTAGAAGTACAAAGTCTGGTTTCTTGTGGTGTGAGTCTTTTCATCGATAATCCAGATTGGATACTCAGAATAAGTGAGATCCGGTTGGAGATCTTCAATGTCTTAGGTGCGGATTTCAGCTGAGGATTTAAGACATTTCTGCAGTTGAGAAATGTGGAATACGTTATGAACTCCAGAAAGTAACACCGGTAACTCAAAGCGATAGGCCACATGACCACATTTTTCCATGATGGTGAACGGACCGATGAATCTTGGAGCAAGTTTTCCCTTTACTCCTAAACGAAGAATCCCTTTCATCGGAGAGACATGGAGATAAACGTGGTCCCCGATGTCGAAGTGGAGAGGTCGACGTCTTTTATCCGCATAGCTTTTCTGACGAGATTGAGCAGCCTTGAGATTGGCTTGAATTACTCGCACTCATTCTTCGGCTTCATTTACAAGATCAATTCCGTATATAACTCGCTCGCCGTATTCACACCAGTTGGGTGGTGTGCGACATTTCTGGCTGTAGAGAGATTCATATGGTGCCATCTTGATGCTTGCTTGATAACCATTATTGTAAGAGAACTGTGCCAACGGAAAATGATCATCCCAATTTTTACCGTGGTGGATGGCACAAGCACGTAGTATATCTTCTAGGACTTGATTCACCCGTTCAGTTTGACTATCCGTCTGCAGGTGATATGCAGAGCTTCAGATCAGTTTCATCCCCAATGATGCGTGCAGCTGCTCCCAGAAACGAGCAACGAACAGCGCATCGCGATCGGAAATAATCGTTCGGGGCACTCCGTGCAAGCACATGACTCTTGCAATATACAATTCCGCATACTTCTTGGCGATGTAGTTTGTATGTACAGGGATGAAATGAGCTGATTTGGTTAGTCGATCGACTATCATCCAATTTGAATCATGCTTGTGGAATGTGAGAGGTAATCCGACAATAAAATTCATACTAATGTCCTCCCATTTCCAGGCCGGAATATTCAGTGGTTGCAACTGTCCGACTTTCTTCATGTGGTCGGCTTTCACCCGCCAACATGTATCACACACGGATACGTACTTTGCAATCTCTCTTTTCATCTGTGTCCACCAAAATCTGATTCTCAAATCTTGGTACATCTTGTTGCTGCCCGGATGAATAGAATACTTGTACAGGTGAGCTTCGTCCAAGATTTTCTTCCGAAGTGTCATGTCACGGGGCACCACTATACGGTATTTGAATCACAGGGTACCATGTTCATCACTTCAGAAGCACTTCATTTCTTCATTCTTCATTCTCCTCCGAATGTGCGACATACCCACGTCTTTCTTTTAATCTTCCATAATCTCCTCTCGTATGGTTAGAATGAGAGCAAGATTATATAACGATCCATATGGAACCAAGTATAGACTCGGCTCATCCTCTTCAATCGGAGTGATGGACAGATTATTGACATGAGACTTGCGGCTCAGCGCATCGGCAACTACATTCGCCTTGCCGGGATGGTAATGAATTTCAATCTCATAATCTTTGATCAGTTTTAACCATCTTTGCTGCCGCATATTCAGCTCCTTGTTAGTGAAGATATATTTTAGGCTCTTGTGATTGGTGTACAGGTGCACTAGATTTCCTAGTAAATAATGCCTCCACATTTTCAAAGCGAGTTCCACGGCAGCGAGCTCAAGGTCATGAGTTGGGTAATGCTGCTCATGATTTTGGAGCTGCCATGATCCATACGCAATCAAGCGTCCTTCTTGCATTAACACGCAGCTGAGACCAATGCCAGACACATCACAATAAACGTCAAAAGATTTGGTCGTATCCGGCTGAGCTAGCACTGGGGCTATTGTGAGATGTTTGACCAATGCTTGGAATGCATCCTCACATGCCTTGCTCCAAATATATTTAGTCCCCTTTTTCAGCAGCTCTATCATCGGTTTAGCGATTTTTGAGAAGCTCAGAATGAACCTCCGATAATATCCTGCTAACCCGAGGAAGCTGCGAACTTCGTGTATGGATGTCGGAGACTTCCATTTCAGCACTTGCACAATTTTGCTTGGATCAACAGCGATACCCTCCGCTGAAATGATGTGACCAAGAAAAGGCACTTGGCTGATCCAAAATTCACACTTGCTGAATTTTGCATAAAGCTTGTGATCTCGCAATCGTCGGAGCACGATATGCAAGTGTTTGGGGTGTTCTTCCTCTGATTTAGAATAAACCAGAATATCATCGATGAAGACCATGACAAACTTGTGTAACTCCGGCATGAACACTAAATTCATCAAATACATGAAGTGAGCCGGCTCGTTGGTAAGTCCGAACGACATGATGAGATATTCATAGAGCCCGTATCTCGTTGAGAATGTCGTCTATGTTATATTCTCTAGTCAGATATTTATTTGATGATATCCGGACCGAAGATCCATCTTTGAGAATACTTTAGCACCCGCTAATTGATCGAATAGGGTATCGATGCATGGTAGTGGATACTTTTTCTTGATCGTCACGGCATTGAGCGGACAATAGTCCACACATAGACGTAACGTCTTGTCCTTCTTTTTCACAAATAATGTGGAGCAGCCCCAAGGTGATGAACTTGGGCGTATGAGACCTTTGTCTAGCAGGTCCTTCAAATGCTCCTTCAATTCGGCAAACTCATTTGGTGCCATCTTGTACGACCTTCGAGAAATAGGCGTGGTTCCCGAAATAAGTTCAATCTTGAACACGATGTCCCTATCCGGTGGCATACCCGAAAGGTCGTCGGGAAACACGTCCAGATATTCACGGACCACACGCATGTCTTCAAGCTTTGTGGCTTCCGTGTTATATGTGGCTGGAATTTCTTGTATAAGGCGGTCTAGAATGAGAGTGTGTGGTTCATATAGAGGAGAGTTCAAATGGACCACACGTGGAACAATGTCGAGAACAGCACCATGACGGTGCAGCCACGACATCCCTAAGTTGACATCGAGCTTTTGACCCTCCAATATAATTAGAGAAGTCGGATAGATATTCCCACCCATCTTAAGTTGTGCTTTATGGACTTTCATGTCCGCTGCTATTTTCCCACCTGGAGAGCAAATCAAATATGGACTTTTTGTGGGAGCGAGAGGTAATTGATGCTTGACAACATAAGATTGGCTAATGAAATTATGGGTGGCACCAGAGTTAAATAATATGACTACGGGATTTTGGAGTAGAGAAAACGTACCCTCGAGAATGGGTTCGCCTTCTGGAACATCTTTGAGATCTAAGTGGTGGACGTTGCTGGGTTTTGGTGTTGGTTTCTTGGTCTGGTTGCGGGGTTGAACTGCACCGCGATATGGTGCTTGCCCACTGCCTTGACGCAGCTCGGGGCAGTCCCTCGCAAAATGCCTGGCACGGCCACACGTATAGCACGTGTACTGTGTTGGGTTCCCTCCAATCTGTGGACGGAATCCCGATGCACATCGTGGAGGTGGATATGCACACAGGACCATCCTTTGCTGCTGCTGCTGTTGTGGAGATGGCGGTTGAAAATGCGACGCGTTGAAAGATCGACCGCGGAATTGCTGCGGTCACGCTGGTGGCTTCCATCGCTGACCGGATGGTGAGCGATACACCACACGGAACTTCTGGGGACCACCCCTGCTGCTGATCGATGGCACGCTTTGTTTCCTCTTATCAGAAACGAGCTCGCGCTGAGCATCTTCCTGTACAATCGCGACATTGAATAGGTCGTTGAAGGTGCCGTGGTTGCATTGTGTGAGTTGGACCTTCATCTTCGGATTAAGGCCCCGGAAGAATATGTCTCGCTTCCTGTCCTCCGTCCCCACATACACTGGCGCATACTGTGCCAAGTGATTGAATGCGCGGGAGTATTCATGGGCACTCCTCCCACCCTGCTTTAGCTCCAAAAATTCTTGAAGCTTCGTCTTCATTATTCCGAGAGGTATATGGTAGGCGCGGAACGCCTCGTGGAATTCGGTCCAGGTGACCAGATGACCAGCCGGCAGTGAGGCGATGTAGTTCGCTCACCAAGCACCGGCGGATCCTTGAATCTGTTGCGCTGCAAACAGTGACTTCTGCTGTTCGGTGCATCGCAGCGAACCGAACTTTGCCTCGAGGGTGCGGATAGAGTTGTCCGCCTCTAGAGGCTCCTCGATCTCCGTGAAGACCGGTGGATGCATCGCCAAGAAGTCCGAATACGAACTCTGTTGGGGATGGCGTTGCCCATTGTCTTGTCATCCCCCTTGACGGGATGAATTTTGAACCAACATCCACAATAACTCGGTTTGCTCGTCGCGCGAGCCGAGTACTGTGGCCAGAATCTCGGCGAGCGTCCTTGGAGGTTCAGGTGGTGGTGGTGGAGGGACTTGTTGCTGTGCTGTAGCGGTTTGCTCCCGGGTCGAAGATTCATCCTCACGACTCCGGCTCGAGCCTCCCATCTCGGGTGTCGAACGCGTACGCACCATTCTGCATTCACATGATTTAAATCAGCAACATGTTCATTTTCTTCATTCATTTTATACCATAGTAGTGCGAGTATTGATAATGTGATAATTGCATAACATTCACATATATTGATAAAGTACAAAATTTATACAAGATATATTATCTCATGACCAAGTTTACGATAGTAATTTCCAAAATCACGGACTCCCACTACGGAAGTGCATCTCAACTATACTTGATCTCCATGAGATGTCATACGCATCTTGTCATCTAATACACACCCACCACTATTTATAATATGACACAAACATGACTACAAAATAAACACGAGCAACCACTAACTATCCGTTGCCACGTGATGGCAATAGTGCTGCCCCATCCTACTCTGGTGCATCGTCATCGACGTACTAGAGTATCTCTGGATCTTCTTCCTCCTCAGGATCTGAAGGCACTTGCTCACCCATTCAGCAGTATGTCATAAGCCGGTGGATATACAACTGGTTCCAATTGTGCTTCAGCCTCAATCAAATTATCCTGAAGTTGCTCTGTCTCATACACCCAATTCCGAGCTTCCTCGATGGCTTCGTCTCGTGCCTTGGTGACTACCAACAGCTGCTCTTGCTGTTGTTGCACCTCCAACTGACTCGCCTGCAGTGCATCACAAGCTTGCTGCAGTTCCGTGCGAGTTTGCCTCAGTTTGGCACGAGCTTTTCTCAGTCTAGTGCGAGTGTGATTCAGCTGATCCTTGCATTGATTCAGCCGGTGATTCGTCGGCGCCAGGACCAAACGTATGTTCTCATTGATACAATCAAGAGTGTCACCCGGTTCAGTCGCTTGCCTAAAGGCTTCGACTTGCTCCTGCAGGATTGCACCTTGTGCAAGAACCATCATGCTGGATGCAGTGGCATATGTCCCAAGTGTTGTCGAGGTTGTGTCGCCATATGGTCGATAGGCCACAACCATACGACGTTGCCACTCAAAACCAGCAGCACCACAGACCGGGAGAAGAGCAAACTGTGTCCCAGCCATGGCATCTTGATGAAGCTCGCAAAGCTTCATAAGCGCTTAGCCCGCTACAAAGGCCCACGTGTCCTCCAAACGAGCTCCCTGGATCGTGACCGAAAAAGGAGTGCATCCATAAAAACGCGGACTAGCCGGGATGTCGACCAGGATGGTACATGATAGTACACCTCTATCAACTGCCTCTTGACCCCAATAGCATGGCATCTCAATGAAGCCAAACTGTTGGAGCACCTCCCGCAGCATGCTCGGGAAGCCCGGACAGTTGGCGCATGTGTGGAGAACACCCAACCGTGTGGCAATAACATCACATCCGCCATCTATAAAAGAAGTATTCGAATGAGTCAAATACTGAAATTCAACAACACTGTTTCATAAACAGATCATGTACGTGAAAATTGAATTATGAAAATGAATTTAATTTCAAATGCCAAATGAAACATAACACTGGAATTCTGTCTCAGTTTGTGTTCATTCTGACTTGAGTTAAACTAAAAAGCTGTAGCACACTCAAAGATATTTCCATAATGTATTTATTTGCTTCCAGATCATTTCTGTATAAGGATATATGATATTTGCAAGTTGACAGTGTTTCTGGAAAAAATTTGACAGCACCTCCTCTGTTTAAGGCTAATTTTTTCCAAATTTTTCCAGATACAAAACATCAAGATATGAAAAAAATCATAAATTACAAAATTGTTGTATACATCCTCGTGGTTACAGAAATGCATTATATGAAGTCATTCGTAGATTCTACAAAGATATATGATCAAGACAGTAACAGGGTACAGAAACTGTCCAGTCTCTGTCCAGATTTAATAGAATTTGAAAATCTGAATTTTTCATTATTTTACATGGGGATTTTGATCTGGAGTTCAACATAATAGTTTTAGAGGACTCTCCAAACATTCCAACCATGTATGTTATACCTTCAGGGGTGAAATATACTGGATGTTATGCTGTTCGAAACTTAGTCAATTGTTCTGCCAAGATCACAGTTTGAACCAGGGGCTGGGCAATTTAAGTCTAAATAAAGTTTTCAAGTTTTAAATCTTGAAATCTGTCTTGGATCTGAAAATTAAACTTGTGGATGACTTCCTTAAGTTCCCATACCATATGTCCGCTTATCCAAGCGACCACACGATCAATCGTAAATCTGACCAGCGCGCTCCAAACCAGAGATTACAAATTCAACTTAGTCCTAAGATGGAAATTTTTATTTGTTGTCGAGTAACAACACCAGCACGGATAGCGTCGTCGATGTGCCTGATGAAACTCGAATGCAATGCCGGTACTACGCCCTCACCAAAAAAAATCCTAAGCCTGTATTTCGGCATACGTCTCAACGGTGGCAGTAATGACGTTCACTCGCAAACGTTTCTACTCGAGCTACTCAACATGGTCAGTGTACTGCATCTACACACAAATGATAGATCAAACATATGGTGCCGTACGGAACAGCCCGTATGGGTGAACAGTTCACACTAATATATATGAAAGTAAAACATCTGTCCCGTATCATTCCAGATGGGCTGCCCCGAGCTAAGCCACGTCTCGAGGTACATGACCAGGTTTTCTACCACCCAACGGGGTCCCACATATTTGCATAGTGATGCACCAGTAGGGGGCACATCAAGTTATGTCCCACTCGACGGGGGCTCCCACTAATTTTGTAGCATGCTGGGGTACCGCATGTCATATGTTCTCAGAAATATGGAAAGTTTCAGAGACTCATATTAACATTTCCGTGCCAAGCCACGGAAATATTCACATGCTACCTCTTGCATGGTGAGCATGCCGCAATTGATCCACTTGCGGTGGCGTACCTTACCTCTTACCTGACGTTGAAACGTTTTTACATAATATAATAACACATAAGTTAGCTTGACACCTTACATAACTAATTCTATAATAGACCTTATGTGGGCATAGTACTAATCCTCACTCGACTACTCTTAAGTTTTTAAAATAGGCTCTTTTCGAGCATGCTATTCCCACTACGGCTCTGATAATAGGTTGTGAGGACTGGGTCCACACAATCCAGGAATCGCAGAGGGTGGTGCCGTGCGATGCCGCATCCAACAGCACACACAAAAAGAATACGACAAAATACAAAGTTTTATTTATATAAACAGCGGAAGTCTTTTACAATACTTAATATACAGCGGAAGATAATATTCATAGCTAAACTCTCAGCCTAGATATGCAAAAGTGCAAACGTATGTAAAAGCCCGCTTTTCGGAAGAACAAAAACGCAAAAATGCGAACTTAAAAATTTTGAAGTGGACTTGGGAATCCAAACTCACATGAACCATATGAGTTAACCAATGTTCACTAAAAATAGGAACTTATTAAAAATTTCACATATAGAACATGGTTTCTAATGTATATTAGAACTTAAGGTGTAAAATCCTTAATTTCCAATTATTCACATTTTCAATGAAAAATTAAAGGAGAAAAGAAAACAAAATAGAGAGAAAGAAAAAGGAATTATTCCAACCCTAAAATGGGACATTCAAAAAAAAAATTCAAATCTAAGGCTGTAAATTTTTCCATGACCTTCTAATATTCCAAATAGCTCTCGGTAAAGTTTCAAAATTTTTGAAGCACGTTTTCCATTTATTGGACACATACTAAGAGTTTAATCAAAGTCGACTTCAAATTTAAACTTTGTACTTAACCTTGTCCAAATCAACTCCCAATTTTTCAAGAGGTTCCTTATGTTCAAAAAGGTTAACTTCAAAGTTTCAGGATTTTTGAACCTAATCTACTATTTATTTCATTGAGTCAAGTATCAACACTTGAATTAAAATTCAAACCCGAGTAAAAATTCAACTTGCTCAGTTCTGAAATCTGATTGCACCATAAAATCCTTCACATTTTATTTAGTCATTGGGCCAAAGTTGAATATTTTTGAAGCATGTTTGCTAGCTCTATTTGAAATTGAAAAGGAGAAGCGAGGAGAGTGAAGTGGGTCCCACATGTCATGTATATCTTCAGAGGCAGAAATCAAGTTCACTCATTCCTGCTCTGCTCTGCTCTGCTCCATATAGCCACCCGACTCCTTCCTGTCCACGGCACGCCGCTCGCCCGCACGCTCGCGCTCGCTCCGGTCGTGCCTCTCCCCGCCGTCTGCCTGCCTCCGGTCTACGGCCGCGCTCCGCTGTCCCCACACGTCGGTTCGCCTCCCTGCAGCACCCACGCGCCATGGCTTGCCTCTGCCTGGCCGCACTGCTCCGCCTGCGCTGCCGACGCCGTGCGCGCCACGGCGCTCTGCTCCATCCCCCTTCGTCCTTAAGGTGAGTGGCTTGGCCATCCTCCTCCCCACCACCTCGCTCGCTGGCGCCCCGGGTTCCGCGCGTTGCACCTGAGCCGGCACGACGCTGGCCGCGCTTCTCATGTGCCCATGCCACCGCCTTGGGCTGTGTTTCCGCGCGCCCGTACCCGCTTGTTCCCGCCATGGCCGTGCCTCATCGCCACCGCGTCAAGCACGCCCGCCGTCCGTCTCCTTGCTGTCCGCCGGCGCCTTATCCTCGCCAGCATCGGTCGTGTTGTGCCACGTCGCCACGGTGATGACTTTCGCGCCGCGCCATACAAGCCGCACTCTGCTCCTCCCTCTGGATTCAGCACAACGCCCAAGCTTCCGCCTGCCGCCTTCAATGCGACGTTTCGCGCCGTGGCTATGTCCTAGAAGCAATGCGAATGATTGGTGTGATGGATGAATTGCTGGAACGCGCCTTTGACACAGTGGTATCGACCACTGGTCCAAGGTTAGCTCTGATTGTGCAAGATTGATTAGATTAGTGACTACAGCTAAGGTGTTCGATGAAATGTTTACAAGGGAAGAACAAACTTTGTTGATGTTTAGAGCTGGTCTGTGATGCAGGGGTAGAATGATGTGGCAATTGACCAAGATATGTGCCAAGATTCTCTTTGAATGGTGATGAAGTGACGGAATCAAGTACACACCCAAGATGTTCGGCGAAATGCCTACACGGTGAACCTTGCCCTGAAATGCCTTGCTTGACGCCTCGAAGTCCGTTCGTGGTGACCGCTAAGGGTACTCATGTGTTGTCAAGACGTACGCCCATTTTACGCATTGATATCATTCCTATAGAAATCCCCAAGTTGACCTCCTTTGTCGTTTGTATCACGTTAGCTTGTCTGTGCATGATCGTGATGCTCCACCATGAGCTGCGACGATGTCATTGACCACATGATGTCGTCGTGACGCTCCGAGCCGTCATCGTGTCCTGGCATCGAGATGAAGGATGCTTGTGATGTGTGTGGTGCTGGAACACAAGCACGACTTGTCGGACAATGGTTGTCAAGCCAAATTAGGTTTTAATCGATGTGAGGGTGATCGATTCATAGGTATAGGCAAGGTGATCGATAAAATGCCTTCCAGGTCAAACCAAGGTGGTTGGTGATCACCGATGACCTATGGTTGAGTAATGCGAGAATGTTGCGACCGACAAGGAAAACTAGACCAAGGGGAACCTTGGATAAGAGTTTCTTGTTCGTGTCGACGATGTTTCTTAACCGTCTGCAGAATTGCTTAACTAGGTGTGTTGTTTCATCGACGACAGGTTCGTCGAGTCGCTTGCCAATGATCGAGTCAACATCACTAACCTTGTGACTCATAAGGTGGTGTTCGGGATTCCGCTCACCACCATGGACGAGTACGGGTCGATGTGAACATCGATGAGATGATCTTCCTGAGAGGGAAAAGCACATCGTCACACACATAGTAATGCCTTATGTTCGAGTTCCAGGAGTTCACCGAGCTCATCTGGACGATCTTGCAAAGGACACTGCAATAGTGTCATGTAAGAACTTGGACGATGTTTGCAAAGATAGTCGTAGCGATTGATTTACCCAAAGGTCCTCTGAACGTGTCTTGGTACTCATGTCAGGTTAGCAGTGCTTGTGATGACTCTTTGAGTCCAAGCAATGCCGATCTCACTTCTTTTCCAAGTGTTGCTAGGGTTTCACATCGATTCATCCTAATTCAGAACCCTGCGACCACACTGGTCACTTAATTAGGTTTACTCTTTAATGAGTTTGTGTAACTTCATTGGTCGCCTTTTGAGTCATGACCTCTTGTTGCACAGTTCACTCATTCCTTAAGCTTTCAATGCTCCACCTTGATTCCTTAGTCAATCTTACACTACCCGTCCAACACTTCCACACCATTCAACTTTATCATCCTTGCGTGGCATAACGTCGAGTGTTGAGTGCCAAGTTGCAATGTGTGCTTACACTGCACTTGTCAATTCACATCTCGATACTACTATGACCACTTGACTCCATCCTTTGTTTATCCACACAACAGAGGCATACCTATTCCTTCTAGTTAGTCTCACCAGTCTTAGAGTTTGTTTAACTTGTTTAATCTAAAGTATATTACATTATGTACTTATATGCATATCATGTCGGTAGGAACGGGATGGTAGGTGATCGATGAGGAGCTTCGCTTGGAGGAGAAGGCCAGGGTGTTCCAGCTTGAAGTTCCATGGTGGACTTTTCGAAGGAAGACCTAGCGTATAACAACTAACATTGTTTTAGAGTCGCAAACAAGGCAAGCCCTGGTTTGCATTTAAGAGACTTTCAGAATTTTTCTAGTTTTATTCATTTACGTCTTTAGTTGATATTGTGCATTACGTATAAGGTGTTTGATACGCCACTTGCATATCCACAAATCCTATGGGAGGGTTGGAAAGGTTTACAGCTCGACGTGTAGAACTGCCAATGCTAATGTTGTAGATATGCCGGTAGAAGTCGAGTAGTTGGAATCTACTCACGAGATAGGAATAACAGTTCATATGAGGGTCAAAGATGGAAAAATGGCTTATGAATTGAATACGAGACCGGGCAGGGGGAATAGGAGTCGATGAGATGGAGTCTTAGGCGCATAGCCCTGCCTGTGTCGCTTGAGGACCGTGCCGTATGCGGCACCGTTGGCCAAGCTTGAACTGTACCGGTTGCATAATGGTATATGGGCCCAATAAACTGATGTAACTCTAGACTGTAGTGTGGAGACTCCTCGGTTGTCCTTGAATGGAGATGCGAAGGCATAAAGGTGTAAATCTTCTAGCGGGCAACTTCCACGTATCCGTGTAGGGGACCTTTTGCTCGGTATGAAGAGGTTTGTCGACATTGGGGTCTTGGGTCAAAGGTGGCCACATATGACACGGTGAGGAGAGCACGTATGTGTCTCCCATGCGGGTGTGCGTGTCGTGCAGTTCGGGTGTGTCCTAATTGCAATCACCATCCCTCGTGGTTATTTGAGTACCACTTGTCCGTCGTTGTCGTGACGTAGTAAATACTAAAGAAGCCAGAAGAATATGTTGTATTGAATTATAATTGCTTTGCAACCTTGTGTGACTTAGAGATAGCAAAATTAAAGTTTACAGTTTTCCCATACTTTAGCTGTAATAGCATTCTGTGCTTTGGGCATGTCATATCATCGGCAAAGCATTTCCTGTTTGATTGTGGAGTCTACGATGTGTCATTCTTGAAGAATGTCATTTTCTACTTAAAACATGATTATAAGGATCCACTTGTAGGCGAGTCTATTTATGCTATTCCTTACCTATGCTTAGTATTCACCCCTGCATATGTCTAGTGAGACCGGTTAGTCTTGCTGAGCCCTATGCTCACATTTGCGCTTTAACGATTTTAGCAGGTATTAGTTTTATTTCTGCTATTTAGGTTGTACATGAGATCTCGAGGTGTCGAGATAAATCTCATGTGAACCACGCCGCTGCTGAATGTTCTTCTTGTTGCTAGTGAGAAGCGTTCTAGGGCATGGACGTCTTCTCTTCTGCTTAGTTAGGTGAGGTTATGAGTATATATTTTCCGTTGTGTGTGTACTTCTATTGTACACTCTTTTGTAAACTCTTCTTATTATAAAATGATAATTTATACGTTTTGGTATCCTTTTCGTGTGTGCTGTTAGGTGTCGCATTGCATGACACCACCCATTGAGATCCTCGGATGTGTGGACTCCGGTCCCCACAGACATGGTATCAGAGCTTCATTGGGAATAGCACGTTCGAAAAGAGCCTATTTTCGAAAACGCCGAAGTAGTCGAGTGAGGTTTAGCTATATGCCCATTAGGGACTATTACTAGTATAAGTCATAAAGGTGGTGAACTACCTTGTTATATAATTCTGTAACGACGCTCCGTCTTCAAGGTAAGAGGTAAGGTACGCCACCGAGAGCGGATCAATCTCGGTAAGCTCTGCATAGGAGATGTGGTATGTGATATTTCCGTGGCTTGGCACGAAAAGTCAATATGAGTCTCTGAAACTTTCTATGTTTCTGAGAACATATGACACGCGGTACCCCAGCGTGACACAAAATTAGTGGGAGTCCCCGTCGGGTGGTGTATAACCTGATAGTATGCATCTCTAGAACCATTCATGTTCTATGGGAGCATGCGAAACACGTATGCTCGAGCGTGTATAAGCCGGTTCATGCGGGAGTCTTTGCTGTACAGACGTAGTACAACCATGTACCTCGAGACATGACTTCGCTCGAGGGCGACTCACACCAGAGTCGTATGCATTTACTTTTGATTATATCTTATTGTGACTGCCTGTCGTGTTTCCCCATGCCGCCCTTGAGGTGTGAAGGTATGAAAGGGGATTGCTTGTCTTATGCAGGTACACTAACTCCGGTAGCGACCCGTGTAGAATACATTTGCGAGTGATCGATATTAGAACCACCTATAGATGTATCCGGATATACCGGGTTAGACTTTTCTTTGGTAAGGAACGTAGTACCGTCAGTATCACATTTGATACTTCGACCATCCCCCACGAAAGAATGGCTTCATCATCATCTTTTAAGATTCAACTACTAGTTGCTGGTAAGTTTTGGGTCAAAGTTTCGACATGGATAGTGCAATGCGAAGAAGGATGAAGATTAAGGCTTTTGTGTACTCTTGACAGAATCTAGCTCGATTTTGTCAAGAGGTGCTTCTAGTTAAACTTCATAGAACCTAATAGTATGCCATATGAATGGAGAAGGTCTTCAAGTCCTCTACGACATAATTTTTGACAATTTAGACCGGAAAGCACTTTAAACAGGTCCGAATCCTTGGAAACCAACAATTATTCACCTCCTTGATCTAATGAGCCCTTAACCATTTTGATCATAGCTCCTTGTAGATTTCATCTCTACAGGCCTATCTTATATGGTCGGAAAGTCTAGAAAGTCATCTACAACTTTTCATTTGAACTCCAAGTCTGAATCTTCAAGTAACTCGATGA
Source organism: Tuctoria greenei (assembly GCA_036927565.1). Classification (NCBI taxonomy): domain Eukaryota; kingdom Viridiplantae; phylum Streptophyta; class Magnoliopsida; order Poales; family Poaceae; genus Tuctoria; species Tuctoria greenei. The sequence goes on from JAYESD010000008.1 coordinate 87,258,443, forward strand.
AAAACTCGAAGTTACCTACTCTTCACCAATCTGGACAAGCTGGGGACAGATCTATGTACAGTCACAATTTCGACCATAACTCTTTGTCGAGTCGTTGAATAACTTCGTATAATACATTTCCGGAAACCTTGCGACTTGTGCGACAAGTTTGTAATGGAACTTGTTGTCAAATTGTGAGGTTATCCATCTGAAAATCAGTGATGAAATCAGCAATAAACCAACCAAGTTCTGTCAAATTAATTTCTGAAACATGAACACCTTGTTCCACTTCAAAAATCCATATCTATCGACCTGGAGGGCTATGAAGGCAAATGAATACTTTTTGGAAATCTTTTGGAGTCTTCTATAAGTTTTATATTGACCCCCAAGCCAAAAGACCATTGTAAGATGGTGAAAATCCTCTCTAACTCAGCTGCTGTTCTGAAACTGTGTAAGACAGCATCTGAATTTTTGCCATAACCATTTGTAGAAAGCTCTTCTATTCCATTATGATACATTTCTGGAAAGGGGAAGAGCTATTCTACAACTTTGTTATTCAATATTACCTCAAATTCAGTTTAGAACTAATTAGAAACTGGAGTTGAAGATAGTTCATGTATATAGGTTCTATCTGAAACAGCCAGAAAAATTATGAACTTTGAATAGCCATAACTCTTAAACTAGAAATGCAACCTAGGCATATTTATACGTGCCTGGAAAGCTTAAAGAGTCCTCTAGCAACTTCCTATTCAACACGAAGGCTAAGACTTGCAATAACCAAGTCTAAATCGAAGTATCGTTTAAGGTGTCGAAACCGTCCAGAATATGGACAGCTATATATTCAGTTACTGTTCAGTTCGTAATTTCTAGTAGACTCATCGATTAGCTTCTGGTTTTACATTTCTGGAATTCTGAGAATGTATGCAACCAGTTTTCTATGTGTTATTTTTGCAAATGTTGATTGTATATCTGAAAATGATGGACAAAATCAGCCTTAAACAAAGGAGGTGCTGTCCAAATTTTCAGAAAAACTGTCAACTTGCAAATGCCATATCTTCTCAACCAGAAGTGCTACGAGGGCAAGTAAGTACTCCTTAGAAATTTTTGGAAGTACTTTACAAGTTATATATTCAGCTGAAGACAAAAATCCTTTTCTATGTGGGTGAAATTTGGATAATCGCAGAGACTGTCCAGGCACACCCAAACTGGACAGCAATCTGTACACCTCTGAATTTAGTCCATAACGCGCAGACCATTGATCCAATGGTGTCACGCGAGTAACCGTTGGAAAGGTTAGAGAGTCAGATACAATTTTTGCAATTGGCTCCAGACCTGAATCGGTCATCTACCTATTTAAAATCGAGTTTGAATGCAGAGTGGTCAATCTGAACTGAATTCAAATTCTGAATGCTGAAATTTTACCCAAATTCAAAAGTTCATATCTTTTAAAACAGGACTGATATGAAGACAAGTAAGTACATTATGGAAATCTTATTACATTGGTTACAACTTTGTCAATAAGAATATTTCCAGATTTCTAACAGAACAGTCTGAAAACTTTAGATCAAAACTGCTACTTTTTAAGCAGGTTCTGCTGAAAGTGCCGAAAAATCTGCTGACTGTAAAGTCGCATAACTTGCAAACCAGAGATGATCTAGAGGCAAAACAATACTTTTTGGAAAGGTCTTGAAGTGTACTTTAACTTTGTTATTCAACTCAAGATCTTATTTTGCCATTGACTGGATAAAAATAGAGTTTGAGTCCAGACTGGTCATTTGTCACCATAGCCTGGCCAGTTTGAACCTTTTGGTTTTTATTAGGCATTCGGCTCTCGATTTCAATTCGAGGAGTGTCGTAACCAACCAAGAGTTAGGACTCAACTAATTACCAAGTTGAATAGAGTGTTTAACTCATTTGAAGCCCTTTTCCCTTGGATAGAGATACTAGTGTTTGATTTATGTGACTTGCCACATCACATCTTATGATGTTGAACGCAGGTTGCAATTACTCGAGTTGCATCTCGTCTTCTCATGAGGATTGTTTGAAGTACGCTTCGACATCCAGGTTTGAAACTTTAAGGGGGAAGGCGAGCACTCAATTAATGGTGGTGTTCAACCATCAACCTTGGTTACAAAGAGTTGTGTCAACAAGAAGACGATCAATTAAGATTACATCTTCAAGAGGATCCAACAACCACCACCAGATTGAGTTACTCTAAGAAGAAGTGTGACTTCAACTCCATTAAAGTGATCGATAAGGATATCAATTCCTCTTGCCAGATCGAAGTGAAGGTTAAGTGAAGCATCACTAGAGACATATAGTTAGTTGTTTTTCTCCCGATGAAGATACAATCAAGTTGAGTAGTACATGAACAAGCTTTCGAAAGGTCTAGGTAACATGATATATTTTCGACATTCCTTATCAGTCGTTCTGTTATGAATTCCTTAACTGTGGTCGAGTCATGGAAGTTACACTACTCATTGAGTGTCTTTCACGACCACAATATCCAATCCTTGCAAATTATCAGACAGTACATGAGTTTTGTGGGTGTGGTTCATTTAGTCTTGCTCAAACTATAAAAACTACTGCACCATGCATGTGCACCATTTACACCATTCATATGCACCATTTGCACCGTACATATTGTAGGATCGAAGAGCACGTGAAAAGATACCAGAGGGGGGGGTGAATGGTAGGTTTAAAAATCTTACGCAGAGGAAACAATTAAACCCCAACCCCTTCGGTAGAAAAATGATCTGTTAAAGAAATCATGTGTGAGACTAATCTAAACGTGTTTCACCGTGACAAAAGTGATAGATATCAGAGAGAATCAAGTCACAAAAAGAAAACAACAAGAATCACTCAAATACGTCGAGAAAAACTCAAGTTATGATCAAAAGATCAAACAAAGGTCAATCTGCCCTACCCGAGAAAGAAAAGCAGTTTTGGAACGCTGCAATGAAACTCGTGTAGATCATAGACCACAAATCCAATGATCGTGAAATTTTGAGAGATGATAGATAATCAAGTTGTGAAGACAACCCAAAAAGAATCACGTCAATTGGATCTGTAAAACTCGAGTTATGATAAAACCACCGACGAAAGGTAGTGCTGTCCAAAAACTCGACAAGTAAAACTTGTCTGGAACAAGTCGGACGAACAAGGCACAAAAGTTCCTTCAAACTACGAATTTTATTCAATAGAACATAAGAGGAACAGCCCCATGGACGTGCACCACGGTCTCTGGGCTCCCTTGCTTATATAACCAGCTTGAAAGCCAACTCAACTCAAATCAGGAACCTAATACTACTCTGTTCACGAATCGTAACTTTCTATAACTGCTTAGGATTCTTCTATACGCAGATAGAAGAATCTTAAGACTTCCAAACACCTTAGGAACGTATCCCACATTCCTAAACAACTCAAATTCGTGACCCACACGAAATCCTATCATAACCAACTCAAATCTTTTCATATTTGAGTCAAACCCGACTCAGCCGCAGCCTGAGTCCATAACCTAGTCGGTTGGACCTTTGCGACCAACTCTTTACGTCCACATCTCTTCATCACGTCTCAGAACCATGTAGCCACGTCCATGCACTCCTTGAACTTGTGCAAACATCTTCCAATGACGTCCATGATACCTTCACATGCATTGTTCATGATTCAATCATTCTGCGCAACCTCCTGATCAGCTCAACCACAATTCCTCCTGAATTTAGTTTTGGAACCTCTTCTCCCCTCTGAGACTAGTCCAATGGATCCCATCACCAGCCATGTCTTGAACTCAAGCAACACCTGCACATGAATAAACAACCAATCCATACGAGCCCAAGTCCTCGACTTGACTCAAGTTAGTTTCAAACACAACACCTTACGTGAGAACCTCACATAAGCATGTTGCAAAACCACAGTAACACGCTATCATCCATATCAACCAAAAACGCACCAAACACTTAGCAAATGAATACTAAGAAGTCTTTCCAACAATGTAAAGCAAGTATGAAACATTGCAAATGAAAAGCAGAAGCACTGCGGTCAAGTTCCGGACCTTGCCAGAGCAACCCGGACCTTGAGCCGGAGCTAACAAAAGCTAGTAGAACCTAGCGCCAGAACTTACCAAAACTAGTATAACCAAGCTCCTGCCGGAGCTAACAAAGACATGTCGGAGCTAAAGACAAAACTCACCGGAGCTAACCAAAACTAGTTGGACCTTAATAAAAAAGTGTTTTGGTGATATTCAAAACTTTTATCGTCAAAGCAAGTGTATTCACTACAAGCCAATGTATTCAACACACATAGGTCTTACACATATGCACCATTTGCACCATACCATGTGCGTATTCATTGCACCATACAACATATGATGCATCATGAAGCATCATTACCAATGAAACACCAATGATAGAATGCATGGAAATACTAAAATTTAGAGCAAGATTGTGTACCCCAGTCAAACTATTTTAAGGTGTCTAATGACTACAATCATTTCACCATATTCATTTGACTTCTTACATTGTTGATCTTCTTTCTGTTGAGTGATACCTGGGAAACCGCTCACTCAACCTCCCTTGCAACTAAATAGACACTTGAACTTCCGTCTTTGACTTGTTTAGGTTCAAGTACCTTGATTGTTGCAACTATACCGTTCGTCATCGAGTGGTCATCAGTTCGATGATCAACCTTGTAAAATCCATGAAATCTCCTTACTCACGAGGATACCATTCGATTGTCAACCCCGTGAAACTCTTTGGGTCCATCTAAGATCTTGCGGTGTTATATGGTAACCTTGCTACACTAATTACCTTGTAGTTACCATATGATTGAGTTCTTTGCTATGTTGAAACATATGAGGATGCTGAATCCTTAAATCCTCGTGTGCCACCGCAAAGGGTCTCCATCTTCTATTTCTATTGTTTGAAGATGTTGATATACCCAAAAACCTTGTAGTCGCCATATCTTCAGTATTCCTGCTGTTTTGATCATATAAGAGTGTTGAATGCTTTGCTACTCTTATGCTACAGCTAAGGAATCCTATGGTTGACAAAACATCAAACAAGGTTAATGATTGTTGTTTAACCTCATAAACCATCTTAACTCATATCAGGGGAAATACCACATTAAGTTATAAGGACCTATGCAAAAACTAAGCAAGCAACCAAGAATCAATGCAAAGATAGTTTCAAACTATCATGGTGACCTAGAGAAGCAAAGAACAAGTGTTAATCCTTCCAGTCAAGATTAGGACAAAACAAGATGTCATGTCAATGTAAGAGTACAACAATAAAGGTTCAGTAACAGACGTGAGAGTTTTACGACGTGATATTGTTATGTCGAGCATCCTGTCAAGATTTTCAACCTAAAGACTGGAATCACCTGAAGCAAACTTTAAAATTTCTTAAGATGCCTGAAGATAATCACTATTTCGTAGAACCCAAGTCTTTAAGGGCATTGCCATTTTCCTTAGTCAATGACCCTCTTTTACGGATCGTCCCCTTATCGTTTCTGTTATTCTACTTGTTAGAATCTCGGGACAAGATTCCTTTAAGGGGGAAGGACTGTAAAAGCCGCTTTTTGGAAGAACAAAAATGCAAAAATGCGAACTTCAAAATTTTGAAAGTGGACTTGGAAATCCAAACTCACATGAACCATATGAGTTAACCAATGTTCACTAAAAGAGGAACTTATTAAAAATTTTACATATAGAACATGGTTGCTAATGTATATTAGAACTTTAGGTGTAAAATCCTTAATTTCCAATTATTCACATTTTCAGTGAAAAATTAAAGGAGAAAAGAAAACAAAATAGAGAGAAAGAAAAAGGAATTATTCTAACCCTAAAATGGGACATTAAAAAAATTCAAATCTAAGGCTGTATATTTTTCCATGACCTTCTAATATTCCAAATAGACTCTCGGTAAAGTTTCAAAATTTTTGAAGCACGTTTTCCATTTATTGGACACGTACTGAGAGTTTAATCAAAGTCGACTTCAAATTTAAACTTTGTACTTAATCTTGTCCAAATCAACTCCAAATTTTTCCTGAGGTTCCTTATGGTTTCAAAAGGTTAACTTCAAAGTTATAGAATTTTTGAACCTAATCTACTATTTATTTCATTGCGTCAAGTATCACCACATGAATTCAAATTCAAACCTGAGTAAAATTCAACTTGCTCAGTTCTGAAATCTGATTGCACCATAAAATCCTTCACATTTTATTTAGTCATTGGGACAAAGTTGAATATTTTTGAAGCATGTTTGCTAGCTCTATTTGAAATTGAAAAGGAGAAGGGAGGAGAGTGAAGTGGGTCCCACATGTCATGTATATCTTCAGAGGCAGAAATCAAGTTCACTCCTTCCTTCCTGCTCTGCTCTGCTCTGCTCCATATATTCGCCCGACTCCTTCCTGTACACGGCACGCCGCTCGCCCGTACGCTCGCGCTCGCCCCGGTCGTGCCTCTCTCCGCCGTCTGCCTGCCTCCGGTCTACGGCCGCGCTCCGCTGTCCCCACACGTTGGTTCACCTCCCTACAGCACCCACACGCCATGGCTCGCCTCGGTCTGGCCGCAGCGCTCCGCCTGCGCCGCCGATGCCGTGCGCGCCATGGTGCTCTGCTCCGTCCCCCTTCGTCCTTAAGGTGAGTGGCTTGGCCGTCCTCCTCCCCACCACCTCACTCACCGGCGCCACGGGTTCCGCGTGTCGCACCCGAGCCGCCACGGCGCTGGCCACGCTTCTCATGTGCCCATGCCACTGCCGTGCGCTGTGTTTCCGCGGGCCTATACCTGCTCGTGCCTACCATGGCCATGCCTCATCGCCACCGCGTCAAGCATGCCCGCCGTCTGTCTCCTTGCTATCTGCTGGCGCCTTGTCCTCACCAGCATCGGCCGTGATGTGCCACATCACCACGGTGACGACTGTCGCGTTGCGCCACACAAATCGCGCTCTGCTCCTCCCTCTGGATTCAGCACGGCGCCCAAGCTTATGCCTGCCGCCTTCAATGCGACGTTCCACGCCGTGGCTATGTCTTGGAAGCAAGGCGAATGATTGGTGTGATGGATGTAATGCTGGAATGCGACTTTGACACAATGGTATCGACCACTGGTCCAAGGTTAGCTCTGATTGTGCAAGATTGATTAGATTAGTGACTGTAGCTTAGGTGTTCGATGAAATGTTTACAAGGGAAGAACCAACTTTTTTGATGTTTAGATCTGGTCTGTGATGCATGGGTAGAATGATGTGGCAATCGACCAAGATATGTGCCAAGATGCTCTTTCAATGGTGACGAAGTGACAGAATCAAGTACACACCCATGATGTTCGTCGAAATGCCTACACGGTGAGCCTTGCCCTGAAATGCCTTGCTTGACACCCCGAAGTCCGTTCGTGGTGACCGCTAAGGGTACTCATGTGTCGTCAAGCCGTACTCCCATTTTCCGCATTGATACCATTCCTATAGAAATGTAACACCCTTATTTTCATCCATCATGCCTTGCATGCACTCATATACATGTTTAACATTAACCCACATAAAGAGGAACGAGTTTAAAATTGATTTGGAGCATTTAAAATTGATTTGGAACAAAACCGCACTTAAAATGCATGAAAGTGCAGACTAGTCCGATTTTACTGAGGACTAGTCCGATTTCTCTCTGACTAAAAATAGACTTGTCCGTTTTTGCTGCGGACTAGTCCGATTTTGCCTCTGGAAACTTTTGGACTTGTCCGATTTTGTGCGGACTAGTCCGATATTCCAAGAATCCTTGAAAATTTGCTAAGTCCATGGACTTTTCCGGACTAGTTCGGTGTTCCAGAGGACCTGTCCATTTTCCTCTCTGACTAAAGTCAGACTTGTCCGATTTTAGGCCAGACTTGTCCGATTTTCTCTCTGGACAACATCGGACTGGTCCAGTCCTTTTCGGACTTGTCCGATATTTCGTGACTCCGAGTTGATATTTTGTTTTACGACTTGTTTCTTAGGTTTCATGTTAAGTGGGCCTAGGTACGTCGTGCCTAACTCTTTTAGAGCCCATGAGGGACTCTAAACCGGCCTCTACTCATCCCAAACTCGAAATCCATCTAACCCTAGCCTCCACCTCTATATAAACAACCCCACCCCTTGGCTTGTCATCTATTTGCCACTTTTCCACCCCACCCAAATCCTAGTTCGTGGAGATCCACCATCAAGGAGGGAGGAGAAGATCCCAAGCAAGAAGAAGAAGATGAGGAAATGAAAGAGGATCAAGATCTCCACCAAGTTTCGTTCTTCATCACCAATTCATCTCCAAGTTCATCAACAACCCTAGATCACCAAGATCCAAGTGCTACCTCCATGTTTCTTGATTCATTGGAGTCCTAAACACTTGGTATACCTTCTATTTCCTTTTTCTTACGTGAATTTGACCCCTAACCTTCGAATTCACATCGATCTAGAAAACCCTAATCTGCTGATCTTGCAAAGTGCGGACTTGTCCGGTCCCTAGCGGACTAGTCCGATCTTCCTGGTTAAATTGTGTTGAATTAATTCTAAAATGAGACCTAATCACATCCAAACCTATATAAACTTGTTAAAAGATATTAGAACTTGTTAGTGATCATTAAAAGCAATCTATTAACAAGTTCTACCTTGCACTTGCATCAATCATGCATGTCATGTCATATTGAGTAATATTTGTGCACTCTTTGATTGTGTTTCTTGTCTTGTATGTTTATTGTGCGGATTAGATGGTTTTGTGCTAGAGAGTGCCGCGGAGGATCTCCAGCACCAAGAGTTTCAAGACTTTGACCCTAATTTAAAGTGCATCTAGGACTCCCTTGTGGGTTTTGGATGATTTATGACAAGCAATTAAGATCCTAACCTACTTGTTGAGATGAGTACAGGATTTTAATAGGAAAATGAGCAAAGTGCCAAAAAGAAGGAAGAATGAGAAGCAAAGTGGAAATGAGCTCGAGGAAGAAGAGTAGTAGATTATTGTGTATGGAGTGTGTTAAGGAAACACACCCCAAGAGCTCAATCACATTAAAGACACACATTGCACAAAGTTACACAGGACCGGACTAGTCTGATCACAACCGGACTAGTCCGATATCCTTTCTGCACGAGATCGGACAAGTCCGATAAACATTGGACTAGTCCGATATCCTTTCTGACTAGAATCGGACTAGTCCTCCCCAGTGCGGACTAGTCCTCAAAACACTTCACAAGTCACACAAAATCGTACAAGTCCGATCACAACCGGACTAGTCCGATATTCTTTCTGATCCAAATCGGACAAGTCCGATGTCTACACGGACTAGTCCGAAATACCCTCTGATCTGAATTGGATAAGCCCCCCAGTGCGGACTTGTCATCCTATACACTTAGGGACTCACATGTCCGGACAAGTCCGATGACTATCAGACTAGTTCGAAGATTTCCAGTAGTGAAATCGGACAAGTCCGTTCCTAGCCGGACTAGTCCGATATTTCAGGGTACTTAGGGTTTGCTACACACAGCACACCGGACTAGTCCGGTAACCACCACAGACTAGTCCGAACTTTCTGAACCCTAACGATCACTTTTAGAAACCCCATATAAATAGAGGTGCACGTCCCAATTATGATATCACTCGAACCCTAGCGCCGTCACACCACCCAAGAGCCTCAAAAACTACATCGCTCCACGAAATTAAGTGCAACAACGATTATATCCTTTGAGGATTCACTCTAGAGCATTTGAGAGAAACTTGCAACACCACGTTGAGCTCTTGGTTTGATTCTCTAACACACTCCTGCGATTCATTTGTAATTTTTGAGTGTGTTCTTGGTGGTATTTTCTGTTGTAATCCAAGGGAGCTCTCAACGTGTGAGAAAGCCCCTTGAATTCGGTTATTCACCCCTCTGTGATTAGTGGAAGAGGATTGACCTTCATGGCAATCCGACGAGGGTAGGGTTGGAGAAGACCTGGTCCTTTTGTGGACTCCTCAACGTGGATGCAGGTTGCCTTTTGTGGTAGCCGAACCACGGGATAAATCCTTGTGTTTTGCTCTTGGTGTTCTTCATTCTCATTCATCAATATAATCTAGGGTTTCAACAATCATTGCTCATCTTACGTTGAATTTTCAAACATAAGAATTAACTGTGATATAATCTAATATATAACATTGGAACCTTTATTTGATTCTATATTTCCGCTGCATACATAAAATAATCAACCTAATCGATCAATCTTAAACAACTCAGTTCGTGAACACCGGACTAGTACACACATTACCGGACTAGTCTGATATCTCTGGTATTGAACTTGTTGTTGAGTGTTGCAGGATCCGACAAAATTCGAAAAGGCCTATTCACCCCCCCTCTAGGCCCACATTCAATTGGTATCAGAGCTAGGTTCTTCAAGAATGAGTCTAATAACTCGAAGAGATCATGTCGGAGATGAAGGACATACACAAAATCAACAACCAAGAAGAGGTTAACAATGACAAGACTCAAAAAGTGGAAAAGTACCTCGAAGCCATTCAAGACTTCGAGGACGACGATGAGGAGACAATGGAGCTAAAGGCGCTCCTTAGAAAGAAGGCACTTTCCAAAGGGAATGTGAAAGTTGAAGAGAAGAAGAAGGGGAGTAGTCACACCGACTACTCCCGACATCCTTTTAACTATGATCGTCTAAATTCCAATAACAATCATTACTTATCCATCCCACTTGGAAAAGTCCCACACTTCGATGGAAGTGATTACTCAATGTGGAGGCAGAATATGAAAATGCATTTGATTTCTCTCAATCCAAGTCTATGGCATGTTGTATGCACAGAGATAGACATTCCGTACGACGACGAAGAGCTCACCCCAAGCCAAGAGCAGACCATTCATAGAAATGCTCAAGCCGCAGCTGTAATCACCTCCTCACTAAGTCGGGACGAGTTGACCAAAGTGGATGGACTCGAAATTGCTAAGGAGATTTGGGATACACTGCAAACTGCACATGAAGGTGACCGACATGTGCGTGAAGCAAATATTGAGATAATCGAAGGCGAACTAGGAAGATTTGCAATTGAGGAAGACGAGTCACCCCAAGATATGTACAATCGATTGAAGACACTCGTCAATAAAGTTTGATCATATGGGAGCAAGAAGTGGAATGACCACGAGGTGGTAAAGCTCATCCTTAGAGCTTTTATGCCTCGCAATGTCACGCTATGCTCCATGATTAGAGAAAGGCCCGGATACAAAAATATGACTCCGGATGAATTGCTTGGAAAAATCATCAACTCTGAGATGATGGAAAAACAAGCAAAGCACGTCAAGGAAATTGCCGACCTCACCTCGGCCATGAAGAAAGGGGTTGCTTTAAAGTCCACCATCAAGCCTCTAACCAAAGAGGCAAGAGAAGCACAACTAGAGGAAGACAGTGACGACGAGAGCAGTGAGCTAGATGAAGAGGACATGATATTATTCATGAAAAAGTTCAAGAGAATAATGAAGAAAAGACAAGGGACAAAATCAAGTGAAGGAAAGTACAGGGAAAGAACGAAGCTGAAGTTGAGGTGGGCATGCTATAATTGTGGTGAGTATAACCACTTTATAGTTGATTGCCCATATGAGGAGAACAATAAGAAGACCAAAGAAGCCAAGCCTCAAACTAAGAGATTCTTCAAGAAGAAGAAACAAGCCAAACAAGCGCACATTGGGAAGGAGTGGGACTCAAACGATGAGTCCTCATCATCTGAAGAAGAAGAGATGGCTAGCATAGCCATCGAGAGTGCATCCAAGAAATCTACACTCTTCCCCACACTCGGCGCAAGGAAGGGAAATGGCACGTGCCTTATGGCAAAGGAAGGTAAACGCAAGGTAATCATCAAAACCCCTTCCTTGCATTCCTACTCTAGTGATGATGAAATAATTAGTGATGATGAAGATATGCTTAGTGGACTAGATAGGAAAGCTGCAACAAAAATGAAATTTTTACTTGATCAACTTGTTGAGAAGGAGAGGTTGATTCATCGTCAAGAGGACACGATTATCTCCCAAAAGGACGAGTATGTCGAACTTGACAAACTTCTAGAACTCGAAAAGGAGAAAAACAATTCACTCGAGCTTGAGTTAGCTTCAAGCAAGAAAGCTTGCTTGGAGTTAACTGACTCAAATGTTGCAATCAAGGACCAACTTGCTGACCTGATCAAGGTTAACAAGATCCTTGAAGTGCAAGTTGAGTCACTCAAGCTGAGTGAACCTTCCTCCTCTTCAAGTTCACCTTCTCAACCCACTAAAACTGATGTTGCTCATATGTGCACATGTAGTAAGATTGACACCAGTTTGAAGGAGAAGTCAACCTCCACAAAGGATAAACATGCTACCCATATTTGACAAGGAGAAGATCAACTATGCACGTAGTGCATACTTGGCCCAAAGACCTCCGAATGTAAAATATGGCATTGGTTACTCTTATGGTGAAAAGAAGCATGCTGGAAGTCATAAGAATAACAGGGGGAGGATTTCCTTTGTGAAGGGAAGAACCTCTCAAACTGGTAAGTCGAAGGGTAAAAACTTGAACTCACACGAATACCGGACTAGTCCGGTAAGTGTACGGACAAGTCCGGTCCTCCGGACAAGTCCAGCCTCCCAGACTAGCCCTGTATACAAACAACAACAATTACTCTTTAGAACCTTTGATGCCGCCTATGTGTTAATGAGAAATAATTTTGGCAAGGTTTATGCTAATTATGTTGGGCCACGCCATGGGAACACCAAATCTCATGTGTGGGTGCCAAATGTATTGTAACTAACCTCCAAGGACCCAAGCAAGCTTGGGTACCTAAAACCAAAGCATAATTTGTTTTTGCAGGCCTATTCCTCCGGTGGATCCAAATGGGTGCTAGACAGTGGCTGCACCAACCACATGACCGAAGAAAGAAGAATGTTCGTGGAATATGAAGAGAATGAGGACCCAAACGAAGGCATCTACTTTGGAGATAATAGTCAAGGAAGGGTGCTCGGTACCGGTAAAAATTGCAATATCTTCTACACACACACTTTCTCATGTTTTACATGTTGAATCCTTAGATTATAACCCGCTGTCCATATCTCAGCTATGTGACAAAGGTTATAATTGCTTGTTCACTAACGAGGGTGTGACCGTCTCTAGGAGGAGTGATGGTTCCATTGCATTCAAGGGTATGTTGAAGGGAAAGCTTTACCTCGTTGACTTCAACAGGCAAAAAGCCGAACTTGACACATGCTTGATTGCAAATACCAACATGGGTTGGCTGTGGCATAGACGGCTAGCGCATGTTCGTATGAGGAATCTTCAAAAACTCCTCAAGGGCGATCACATCCGCGGTTTGAAGGATGTTCTTTTCGAGAAAGACATGCCTTGTAGCACGTGCCAAGCCGGGAAGCAAGTTGGAGCACCTCATCCCGCAAAAAACGTCATGACTACAACAAGACCGCTCGAACTACTTAACATGGACTTATTTGGTCCAATTGCTTACATAAGCATCGGCGGTAACAAATATGGTTTAGTTATTATTGATGACTTTTCTTGCTTCACTTGGGTTTTCTTTTCGCACGATAAGTCAAAAACACAAGGAACACTCAAGAAGTTCTTCAAGCGAGCTCAAAACGAGTTCTCATTGACAATCAAGAGTATTTGAAGCGACAACGACACGGAGTTCAAGAACACACAAGTGGAGGAGTACCATGATGAAGAGGGTATCAAGCATGAATTTTCAGCACCATACTCGCCACAACAAAACGGAGTTGCCGAAAGAAAGAACCAAACACTCATAGAGATGGCAAGAACAATGCTCGATGAGTACAAGACCTCGGATCAATTTTGGGCGGAAGCGATTAACACCGCTTGCCACACCGTAAATCAACTTTATCTTCATCGACTACTCAAGAAGACATCCTATGAGCTACTCACCGGTAACAAACCAAATATCTCATATTTTCGAGTTTTCGGTTCTCCATGTTATATCCTGAACAAGAAGCCTAGGACTTCAAAGTTCGCTTCGAAGTCCGATGAAGGTTTCTTGCTTGGTTATGATTCGAACACTTACGCCTATCGTGTTTTCAACAAGGCCTCCGGACTCGTTGAAATAGCACGTGACGTAGTGTTCTATGAGACTAATGGCTCCCAAAAGGAGCAAGTTGATCCATGTGAACTAGGTAAAGAAGAAGCTCCCTATCAAGCATTGAAGAGAATGGCTCTAGGTGAGGTTCGACCACAAGAGCCACCTCCACACGTACATGAGGAAGATGAACCACAGGAGGAGATCAACGATCAAGGGGGAGCTTCAACACAAGATCAACCACAAAGATACCAAGATGATCAACAAGTCAACGAAGGCAATAACTTAGGGGGAGAAGCAGATAATCATGAAGATACAACTCCTCAAGTGCCACACCCAAGAGTACACCAATGCGTCCAAAGGGATCATCCAATTGACAACATCATCGGTGAAATCCAAAAGGGAGTAACCACTAGATCTCGCTTAGCTAACTTTTGTGAACACTATTCATTTGTATCCTTTTTGGAACCACGCAGGGTTGAAGATGCATTGAAAGATCCGGACTGGGTCGTGGCAATGCAAGAAGAATTGAACAACTTCAAGGGGAACAAAGTATGGGAACTTGTGGCAAGACCCAATGCAAACATCGTCGGCACCAAATGGGTCTTCCGCAACAAACAAGATGAACATGGGGTGGTGACAAGGAACAAGGCACGACTTGTGGCCAAAGGTTATTCACAAGTCGATGGTTTGGATTTTGATGAGACTTTTGCTCCAGTAGCTAGGCTTGAATCTATTAGAATATTACTTGCATATGCTACTCACCATGATTTCAAGCTGTATCAAATGGATGTGAAAAGTGCCTTCCTCAACGGACCAATCAAGGAAGAGGTGTATGTGGAGAAACCACCCGGGTTTGAAGACGAAGAGCTCCCCAACCACGTGTTTAAATTGCGTAAGGCTCTCTACGGCCTCAAACAAGCTCCTAGAGCCTGGTATGAGTGTCTTAGAGATTTCTTAATTGAAAATGGTTTTAAGATTGGCAAAGTAGATTATACACTGTTTACAAAGAATTTTGATGATAATCTTTTTATTTGTCAAATTTATGTTGACGATATAATCTTTGGATCACTAACCAATCTTTTTGTGAAGAATTTAGTAAAATCATGACAGACAGGTTTGAAATGTCAATGATGGGAGAGTTAAAGTACTTCTTAGGATTCCAAGTACGACAGCAGAAGGAAGCAACGTTCCTAAGCCAAACCAAGTACACACAGGACATACTCAAGAAGTTTGGCATGGACAAGGCGAAGCCCATAAAAACCCCCATGGCAACGAATGGCCACCTAGACCTCAATGAAGATGGACCTAGCATCGACCAAAAGGTATATCGCTCCATGATTGGATCTCTACTCTATTTATGTGCATCTAGGCCAGATATTATGTTGAGTGTATGTCTGTGTGCAAGATTTCAAGCCAATCCTAAGGAATGTCACTTGACAGTCGTAAAAAGGATCTTGAGATATTTAGTTCATACACCCAACCTTGGCCTTTGGTACCCAAAAGGCTCAAAATTCAATCTCATTGGTTACTCTGATGCGGATTACGCTGGGTGCAAAGTAGATAGAAAAAGCACTTCCGGTACATGCCAATTCCTAGGGAGATCCTTAGTTTCTTGGTCCTCCAAGAAACAAAATTCCATTGCCTTATCCACAGCTGAGGCGGAGTATGTTACAGCCAGGAGTTGTTGTGCTCAACTCCTCTGGATGCGACAAACTCTAAAGGACTATGGTTACAATATGAACCATATTCCACTCCTTTGTGACAATGAGAGTGCCATTATAATTGCCCACAACCCAGTTGAGCACTCCAGAACTAAACACATAGACATAAGACACCACTTTTTGAGAGATCATGCCATGAAAGGAGACATAGCCATTTCACATGTCAACACTCAGAAGCAATTAGCCGACATATTCACCAAGCCACTTGATGAAAAACGCTTTTGCAAACTCCGAAATGAACTAAATATCCTTGATGCTTGGAGTGTGGCTTGAAATGTTGCATACCTGTATGAATTCTTCAAATATGTTGTTTTGGACTGTGAAAATCACCTCTCTCATTTTTCTCCGAAAAACTATGTCAATTACTAGATCTTGTTGCATTATGATCATTGCTTGATTGTTGTATGCTTACTGATCATATTCATCAAGACTATTTGATTTGATTTGCCCCTCTATTCTCTGATTATGAACCTTCAAATATATATGAATGGGCTATGCAATTCTTTCCTGGTGACCTGTAACACCCTCATTTTCATGCATCATGCCCTACATACACTCATATACATGTTTAACATTAACCCACAACAAGAGGAACAAGTTTAAAATTGATTTGGAACAAAACCGCACATAAAAATGCAGGAAAGTGTGGACTAGTCCGATTTTTCTGAGGACTAGTCCGATTTCTCTCTGACTAAAAACGGACTTGTCCGTTTTTGCTCCGGAGTAGTCCAATTTTTGGCACTGGAAACTTTTGGACTTGTCCGATTTTGTGCGGACTAGTCCGATATTCCATGAATCCTTGAAAATTGCTAAGTCCTTGGACTTTTCCAGACTAGTCCGGTGTTCCAGCGGACTTGTATGATTTCCTCTCTCTTTAAAGTCGGATTTGTCCGATGTTTGGCCAGACTTGTCTGATTTTCTCTCTGGACGACTTCGGACTAGTCCGATCCTTTTCGGACTTGTCCGATATTTTGCGACTCCGAGTTGATCTTTTGTTTTACGACTTGTTTCTTGGGTTTCACGTGAAGTGGGCCTAGGGACGTCGTGCCTAACTCTTTTAGAGCCCATGTGGGACTCTAAATCGCCCTCTACTCATCCCAAAACTCGAAATCCGTCTAACCCTAGCCTCCACCTCTATATAAACAACCCCACCCCTTGGATTGACATCTATTTGCCGCTTTTCCACCCACCCAAACCCTAGTTTGTGGGGATCCACCATCAAGGAGGGAGGAGAAGATCCCAAGCAAGAAGAAGAAGAGGAGGAAACGAAAGAGGATCAAGATCTCCACCAAGTTTCGTCCTTCACCACCTATTCATCTCCAAGTTCATCACCAACCATAGATCATCAAGATCCAAGTGTTACCTCCAAGTTTCTTGATTCATTGGAGTTCTAAACACCTGGTATACCTTCTATTCTCTTTTCCTTACGTGAATTCAACCCCTAATCTCCAAATTCACATCGATCTAGAAAACCCTAATCTGCTGATCTCGTAAAGTGCAGAATTGTCCGGTCCCTAGCGGACTAGTCCGGTCTTCCTGGTTAAATTGCATCAAATTGATTCTAAAAATTGATCTAATCGAATCCAAACTTGTATAAACTTGTTAAAAGCTATTAGAACTAGTTAGTGATCATTAAAAGCAATCTAGAAACAAGTTCTACCTTGCATTTGCATCAATCATGCATGTCATGACATATTGAGTAATATTTGTGCACTCTTTGATTGTGTTTCTTGTCTTGTATGTTTATTGTGTGGATTAGACGGATTTGCGCTAGAAAGTGCCGCGGAGGATCTACAGCACCAAGAGTTTGAAGGCTATGACCCTAATCAACAGCAAGAGAAAGGCAAGTGTCCTTGAAGCATATTGATCCTATTTTTAAAATAAATGTTTTGGTTGTAAAAATGCATGCTTGTGTCAATTTGATGGGAATCCTATGATAGGAAGTTTACTAGAATTGTTTAACCACCCTTGTCACCAGGAATTATGGTAGAGAGTCGAGATGGACTTTTTACTTTTTGCCTCGCTTAATCAACTGGGATGGAAACCAACTATACCACTCAATTTAATTATGCATTAATGATATTATGGTTAACATGAACTGGTTAAATATGATATGGTAATGGGTGATCTAAGCAAGCCTGGTATGTGGATGGGTTGGATGTTATGGTGGTTTGCTTGCTTTAGATCTAAGGACCGGTTCATGCGAGAATAAGCCAGGACTACAGTGCCACCACGAGGCCAAGTATGGGTGCGGCATAGCTGATTAATTAGGGCTTTGCCAGTGCTATTTGGACCATCATGGATGCTCGGGGAAGGGGTAGTCGGATTGGGTTTGTTGATGATTGGTGGGACTACCCTGGAATCTGAATGGCTCAAGAGGGGGCCCTTGGTTGAAGATGTGCTCTGTAGGAGACATCGCCACTGGTGAAACCTCAGTGGGGTCTAAATAGGCTAGTAATCTCTTTGTAAAGGCTATTTTGTGATCTCTTGGCCACGCACCAACGAAAGTGTGTAATGTGACCGACGGGTCACGGGCATAAGGGAGGTTCTAGTCATCAAAAGGTGATGAAATCACGAACACGTGGGTAAAGAGGTACAAACTCTGCAGAGTTAAATAAAACTATCATGATAGCCGAGCTCCCGGTTATGAGCACCTGGACAACTTCCATGATTAGAGGGAAACTGGAATTTGGGATGGTTATGGTTTGTTAATGGTTATGGATGGTTATGGATTTATTTCTAGTATTGAATATGGTTTTTGGCAATGGTGAAATCTGGAATTATTGATGATGGTAGTAAATTCAGATTGGTATTATGATATTACTTATGATTAGGATGGGTTTACTTCACATACATATTATATATTGCTTTTCAAATGTTTTATTGTACTTTTCAACACTTTACCATTATTATTGTCGACATTTGAATAAGTCACATGTCATACTTTCCACACTTGCTGAGTACGACATGTACTCACTCTTGCAATCCCCCCCCCCAACAGTGGCAGGTCAGGATTGGGAGTTTAATGGTGATAATGCGGTGTTCTAGGCCGTGTCTACCGTCAGCTTTTTCTGTGGTGTTGATTGGAGCTGCGCATATATACCCTATCGCTTATGCTGCATAGTTGTTTAGTTTGCTTAATTAGTTTATTTCCACTGCATTAGTTGAACTTGTCATAAATATTCATTAGAGCTTGTATTCGAGGATAATATGGTTTGTTTAATAAAATTTGGTTAATTAATCTTGTTCTTTGGTAATTATCTGTATATCATTTGTGATTGCACTCGTGTATGTGTGATGAACATCCTGGGCACTCATATGCGTTAGCTTGGTTCACCTTCCGGAACCGAGCGTCACAGATTGGTATCAGAGCCACAGGTTGACCGTAGGATGCAGCCTAGATAGAATGGAAACTCTAGAGCACATAGGAGCACTCAGGAATCGAGGTGTTTTTGCTTGGAGTGTTGTTTGCTATATATATTGTTTGCTTGTGTGCTTAATAGAGGATTTTGGGGTGCTTTAGCATTGCCATGTCCACCTAGGCTAGTGTAGCTAGTTGCTTAGCTTCATATCCCTTGATGCATATAGTTGGGGACATTTTCTAATTCTTACCTATTGCTTTTCTTCAGATGGTGAGGACTCGCAACCAGAGGGATGGCAAAGATGAGGAGGAGAACCATGGAGTACCTCAGAACAACAATGGGCAAGGACCTGCTCATGGAGCTATCAACATTGAGCACCTATTGGCCATGCAAAACCAGCTCATGCAGACCATGATACAAACAATGAGACAGTTGCAGGCTGGCAATATCAACAATCAGCTCCACATGCCTCCACCGCCACCCTCGCCTCCTCATAACCGATTGGGAGAGTTTATGAGGACTAGGCCGCCGAACTTTGCTCAAGCTGCTGACCCTATGGATGCGGATGATTGGCTCAAGTCCGTGGAGAAGAAGCTAGCTATTGTCCAATGCAGTGACCGGGAGAAGGTCTTGTTTGCTTCTCATCAGCTAGTGGGAGCAGCTGCGGATTGGTGGGATTCTTATTGCAATGCTCATGAGAATCAAGAGAGAATTACTTGGGCCGAATTCAAGGAGAATTTTCGTTCTCATTATGTGCCGGAGGGTGTTATGATCTTGAAGAGGCAAGAATTTGAGAATTTAAGGCAAGGAAAATCAAGCGTGAGTGAATACCTCAATAAGTTCACTCAACTCTCAAGGTACGCGCCCGAGGATGTTAGTCAGGACAGCCGGAAGCAATATTTGTTCATGAGGGGCTTGAACAATGAAATCCAAGTGCAACTACTCAATTGTGACTATGCAAATTTTCAGAAGCTTGTGGACAAAGCGATTGTGGTTGAGAACAAGATTCGTGAGATGGAGCAAGACAATAAAAGAAAGGTGCCATATCAAGGACAGCAACAAAGAAGTAATGTGTGCCCTCGCTTTGCGCCGCCCAATGCGCCTTACTTCAGCCCTTCTATTCCTGCTCAGCACCCTGGTTATGCATCACGCCCAACTCAGTTTGTACAGCAGCGCCCTGTCATGCAAGCACCTAGGCCTCCAATGCCTTATGCGCCTCGTGCTAATTTTCCAGCTGCAAGTGCTCAAAACCAAGCTCGTCCCAATAATTATGGTGGAGTTAAGAAGTGTTATACTTGTGGAGAAGCTGGACACTTTGCGCATCAATGTCCTAAGTCAGACCTTGGTCAAGGAAGCAATGCTCTGAGGCAAAACCCAAGACCCAATGGAGGACAAACACAAGGGAACCGTGGACAGCAGAATTTTGCTCGTGTCAACGTGAACCATGTCTCTACGGAGGACGCTCAACAAGCGGATGACGTGGTCATTGGTATGTTTCTCGCCAACTCCAACCCCGCGACTATGTTATTTGATTTTGGAGCATCGCATTCATTTATTGCATCAAAGTATGTTGCCAAGTATAGTTTGCATATCTCTCATATGAAGTTTACTCTTTTGGTTAAGTCTCCCGGAGGAGAGATGAGGACAAATATAGTATGTCCAAAAGTAAGCTTTAGAATAAGGGGGGTAGACTTCTCCGCCAACCTCATTATTTTGGATTCTCAAGGGTTGGATATTATACTTGGTATGGACTGGTTGAGGAAGCACAATGGAGTTATTGAGTGTGCCACGAAGACGGTGAAGTTGACCAATGAAGAAGGGATCACCGTAGAATTTGAAGCATCTCAAACCGCACCGAAGCAATTAGAGTTGAATCATATGGACGGTGCCGCAATCGAGGAGATTCCGGTGGTGTGTGAATTTTTGGATGTTTTTCCGGACGAGTTGCCAGGTATGCCACCCGATCGAGACATTGAGCTTGTTATTGATTTAATACCTGGAACTGCACCTATAGCTAAGAGGCCGTATAGGATGCCTCCTTCGGAATTAGCGGAGCTCAAGAAGCAAATTCAAGAGCAACTAGAGAAGGGTTTTATTCGCCCAATATCTTCACCTTGGGGAGCGCCTGTGCTGTTCGTGGACAAGAAGGATGGATCCCAAAGGATGTGTGTGGATTATCGAGCTCTCAACGAGGTAACAATCAAGAACAAGTACACCTTGCCGCGCATAGAAGACTTGTTTGATCATATGAAGGGTGCTTGTGTCTTCTCTAAGATTGATTTGAGGTCGGGATACTTTCAAATGAAGATTAGACCATCGAACATACCCAAGACAGCTTTTAGGACACGGTATGGATCTTATGAGTACACCGTGATGTCCTTTGGATTGACAAATGCACCTGCGTACTTTACGTACCTCATGAATAAGGTCTTCATGGAGTACTTGGATAAGTTCGTTTTGGTGTTCATTGATGATATTATGATCTACTCGAAGGATATGAAGGAACATGAGAAACACTTGAGGCTTACGCTGCGGAAATTAAGAGAGCATCAATTGTATGCCAAGCTCAACAAGTGTCAGTTTTGGTTGAGGGAGGTGTCGTTTTTGGGTCATATAATTTCAGGAGGGGGAGTATCGGTTGACCCCGGAAAAGTGAGAGACATGTTGAAGTGGGAACCGCCGCAAAACGTCAAGGAAATAAGAAGTTTTCTTGGGATGGCCGGATATTACCGTCGGTTTATCAAGGACTTTTCCAAGATAGTCAAGCCTATGACAGAGTTGCTAATGAAGGGAAAGGCATTCCAATGGACGGAAGCTTGTCAGATTAGTTTTGAGGAGTTAAAGAAGAGGTTGACAACAGCCCCAGTTTTGGTATTGCCGGATGTAGCAAGAGTTTTGATATTTATTGCGACGCATCAAGACAAGGGCTTGGATGTGTATTGATGCAAGAAGATCAAGTGGTCGCCTATGCATCAAGACAATTGAAGAAACATGAGCAGAATTACCCAACACACGATTTGGAACTCGCGGCTGTGGTACACGCATTGAAGATTTGGAGACACTATATTCTTGGACATAGGTGTGAAATTTATACGGATCATAAGAGTTTAGAGTATATTTTCACACAAATGGATCTGAACTTGAGGCAACGGAGATGGTTGGAGCTCATCAAAAATTATGATTTGGGGATCAACTATCATCCGGAAAAAGCCATTGTAGTGGCCGATGCTTTGAGTAGAAAGGGAGTAAGTCATCAACTCACAGTTCGAGAGTTACCATTCGAGTTATGTAAGGAGTTTGAACGGTTGAACCTCAGGTTTGTAAAAGAGACGGAGATGATGGAGTTAAACCCAAACCTGGAGCATGAAATTCGAGAAGCACAGACCGCAGATGAGGAGATAAAGGAAATTAAAGAAAGGACCGGAGAAGGGAGAGAATTCAGATTTGATGAAGACGAATATGGTACCTTATGGCTTGGAAAGAGGATCGTTGTGCCTAATGTAAAGCATATTCGGGAGACAGTACTAAAGGAGGCACATGACTCGCCTTACTCAATTCACCCTGGTTGTACAAAGATGTACAAAGACTTGAAGACTTGCTATTGGTGGGATAGCATGAAAAAGGACATAGCTGAATATGTAGCATTGTGTGATGTGTGCCAACGAGTCAAGGCGGAACATCAAAGGCCAGCCGGATTATTGCAACCGTTGAAGATTCCGGAATGGAAGTGGGAAGAAATTGGAATGGACTTCATAGTTGGGTTACCACGTACTCAGTCCGGGTATGACTCAATTTGGGTAATTGTGGATCGCTTAACCAAGTCGGCTCATTTTGTCCCTGTGAAGTCCAAATATACAGCTGCACGATTGGCTGAAATATACATGGAGCATATTGTGTGTCGACACGGAGTCCTGAAGAAGATCGTGTCGGATAGAGGTTCTCAATTTACTTCCAAATTTTGGCAAAAATTGCATGAAGCTTTGGGAACGAGGTTGAATTTTAGTTCAGCGTATCACCCACAAACGGATGGGCAAACTGAGAGGACCAATCAGATTTTGGAGGACATGTTAAGAGCTTGTGCTTTAAAGCATGGGAAAAGTTGGGACAAAAGCTTGCCATACGCAGAATTTTCATACAACAATAGTTACCAAGCAAGCTTGAAAATGTCACCGTATGAAGCACTTTATGGGAGGAAGTGTAGGACACCTTTATTCTGGAATGAGGCAGGAGAAACTAAAGTATTTGATCCAGATGTGTTGCAAGAAGCCGAAAAGCAAGTTCGAATAATTCGTGAAAACTTGAGGGCTGCCCAATCAAGGCAAAAAGGCTATACGGACAATAGGAGAAGGAAATTAGTCTTTGGAATAGGATATTTTGTTTACCTCAAGGTGTCGCCAATGAGAGGTCATAAGAGGTTTAACATAAGAGGCAAGCTCGCACCTCGTTGTATTGGACCATTCAAGATTTTGGACAAAAGAGGAGAAGTATCGTATAAGTTGGAGATGCCAGATCATCTTTCGGATGTCCATGATGTCTTTCATGTTTCCCAGCTCAAGAAGTGCTTAAGAGTACCGAAAGAACAAGTGCCAATGGAAGAGTTGGAACTAGGGGAAGATTTGGCTTATGCTGAACAACTGGTCAAAATCATGGAAACTAAGGAGAGGGTCACAAGGAACAAGGTTATTAGATGGTGTAAAGTTCAATGGAAGCACCACACAGAAAAAGAAGCAACTTGGGAGTTGGAAGATGATCTCAAGAAGGAATTTCCCTATCTTTTCTCTTCTGCGTCGAATCTCGTGGGCGAGATTCATTTTAAGGGGGGTAGGTTTGTAACACCCTCATTTTCATGCATCATGCCCTACAGACACTCATATACATGTTTAACATTAACCCACAACAAGAGGAACAAGTTTAAAATTGATTTGGAACAAAACCGCACTTAAAAATGCAGGAAAGTGCGGACTAGTCCGATTTTGCTGAGGACTAGTCCGATTTCTCTCTGACTAAAAATGGACTTGTCCGTTTTTGCTCCGGACTAGTCCGATTTTTGGCACTGGAAACTTTTGTACTTGTCCGATTTTGTGCGGACGAGTCCGATATTCCATGAATCCTTGAAAATTGCTAAGTCCCTGGACTTTTCCAGACTAGTCCGGTGTTCCAGCGGACTTGTCCGATTTCCTCTCTGTTTAAAGTCGGACTTGTCCGATGTTTGGCCAGACTTGTCCTATTTTCTCTCTGGACGACTTCGGACTAGTCCGGTCCTTTTCAGACTTGTCCGATATTTCGCGACTCCGAGTTGATCTTTTGTTTTACGACTTGTTTCTTGGGTTTCACGTTAAGTGGGCCTAGGGACGTCGTGCCTAACTCTTTTAGAGCCCATGTGGGACTCTAAACTGGCCTCTACTCATCCCAAAACTCGAAATCCATCTAACCCTAGCCTCCACCTCTATATAAACAACCCCACCCCTTGGATTGACATCTATTTTCCACTTTTCCACCCACCCAAACCCTAGTTTGTGGGGAGACACAATCAAGGAGGGAGGACAAGATCCCAAGCAAGAAGAAGAAGAGGAGGAAACGAAAGAGGATCAAGATCTCCACCAAGTTTCGTCCTTCACCACCAATTCATCTCTAAGTTCATCACCAACCCTAGATCATCAAGATCCAAGTGTTACCTCCAAGTTTCTTGATTCATTGGAGTTCTAAACACATGGTATACCTTCTATTCTCTTTTCCTTACATGAATTCAACCCCTAATCTCCAAATAACGTCGATCTAGAAAACCCTAATCTGCTGATCTCGTAAAGTGCGAACTTGTCCGGTCCCTAGCGGACTAGTCCGATCTTCCTCATTAAATTGCATCAAATTGATTCTAAAAATTGATCTAATCAAATCCAAACTTGTATAAACTTGTTAAAAGCTATTAGAACTGGTTAGTGATCATTAAAAGCAATCTAGTAACAAGTTCTACCTTGCATTTGCATGAATCATGCATGTCATGACATATTGAGTAATATTCGTGCACTCTTTGATTGTGTTTCTTGTCTTGTATGTTTATTGTGTGGATTAGACGGATTTGCGCTAGAAAGTGCCGCGGAGGATCTACAGCACCAAGGGTTTGAAGGCTTTGACCCTAATCAACAGCAAGAGCAAGGCAAGTGTCCTTGAAGCATATTGATCCTGTTTTTAAAATAAATGTTTTGGTTGTAAAAATGCGTGCTTGTGTCAATTTGATGGGAATCCTATGATAGGAAGTTTACTAGAATTATTTAACCACCCTTGTCACCTGGAATTATGGTAGAGAGTCAGGATGGACTTTTTACTTTTTGCTTCGCTTAATCAACTGGGATGGAAACCAACTATACCACTCAATTTAATTATGCATTAATGATATTATGGTTAACATGAACTGGTTAAATATGATATGGTACTGGGTGATCTAAGCAAACCTGGTATGTGGATGGGTTGGATGTTATGGTGGTTTGCTTGCTTTAGGTCTAAGGACCGGTTCATGCGAGAATAAGCCAGGACTACAGTGCCACCACGAGGCCAAGTATGGGTAAGGCGTAGCTTATTAATTAGGGCTTTGCCAGTGCTATTTGGACCATCATGGATGCTCGGGGAAGGGGTAGTCGGATTGGGTTTGTTGATGATTGGTGGGACTACCCTGGGATCTGAATGGCTCAAGAGGGGGCCCTTGGTTGAATAAGCCAGGATACATCGCCACCGGTGAAACCTCAGTGGGTTCTAAATATGCTAGTAATCCCTTTGTAACGGCTATTTAGTGATCTCTTGGCCACACACCAACGGAAGTGTGTAATGTGACCGACGCGTCACGGGCTTAAGGTAGGTTCTGGTCATCGAGAGGTGATGAAATCACGAACACGTGGGTAAAGAGGTACAAACTCTGTAGAGTTAAATAAAACTATCATGATAGCCGTGCTCCCGGTTATGAGCACCTGGACAACTTCCATGATTAGAGGGAAACTGGAATTTGGGATGGTTATGGTTGGTGCTATGGTTATGGTTGGTTATGGATTTATTTCTGGTATTGAATATGGTTATTGGCAAGGGTGAAATCTGGAATTATTGATGATGGTAGTGAATTCAGACTGGTATTATAATATTAGTTATGATTATGATGGGTTTACTTCACATACATATAATATATTACTTTCCAATTTTTTTAATGTACTTTTCAGCACTTAGCCTTTATTATTGTCGTCATTTGAATCAACCACATGTCATACTTTCCACACTTGCTGAGTACGACATGTACTAACTCTTGCAATCTCCCCCAACAGTTGCAGGTCAGTATTGTGAGTTTAATAGCGGTAATGCGGAGTTCTAGGCCGTGTCTACCGTCAGCTTTGCCTGTGGTGTTATTGGAGCTGCGCTATACCCTATTGCTTATGCTGCCTAGCTGTTTAGTTTGCTTAATTAGAGTATTTCTGCTGCATTAGTTGAACTTGTCATTAATATTCATTAGAGCTTGTATTCGAGGATAATATGGTTTTTTTAATAAATTTTGGTTACTTAATCTTTTTCTGTGGTAATTTTCTATATACTCTTTTGTGAATGCTCTCGTGTATGTGTGTTGAACATCCTGGGCACACATATGCGTTAGCTTGGTTCATTTTTGGAACCATTCGTCGTTAGCTTGGTTCATTTTCGGATCACAAGAAATCCCCAAGTTGACCTTCTTTGTCGTTTGTATCATGTTGGCTTGTCCCTGCGTGATCGTGATGCTCCACCATGAGCCGCGTCGACGTCGTTGACCACATGACGTCGTCGTGCGCTCCGAGCCGTCATCGTGTCCTGGCATCGAGATGAAGGATGCTTGTGATGTGTGTGGTGCTGGAACACAAGCACGACTCGTCGGACAATGGTTGTCAAGCCAAATTAGGTTTTAGTCGATGTGAGGGTGATCGAGTCCTAGGTAGCCAAGGTGATCGATAAAATGCCTTCCAGGTCAAACCAAGGTGGTTGATGATCACCGATGACCTATGGTTGAGTAATGCGAGAATTTTGCGACCAACAAGGAAAACTAGACCAAGGGGAACCTTGGATAAGAGTTTCTTGTTCGTGTCAACGATGTTTCTTAACCGTCCGCAGAGTTGCTTAACTAGGCGTGCCTTTTCATCGACGACAGGTTCGTCGAGTCGCTTGCCGACGATCGAGTCGACATCACTAACCTTGTGACTCATAAGGTGGTGTTCGGGATTCCGCTCACCAACATGGACGAGTACGGGTCGATGTGAACGTCGATGAGATGATCTTCCCGAGAGGGCAAAGCACATCGTCGCAACATAGTAATGCCTAATGTTCGAGTCCCAGGAGTTCACCGAGCTCATCTGGACGATCTTGCAAAGGACACTGCAATTGTGTCATGTAAGAACTTGGACGATGTTTGCAAAGATAGTCGTAGCAATTGATTTACCTAAAGGTCCTCTGAACGTGTCTTGGTACTCATGTCAGGTTAGCAGTGCTTGTGATGACTCTTTGAGTCCAAGCAATGCCGATCTCACTTCTTTTCCAAGTGTCGCTAGGGTTTCACATCGATTCATCCTAATTCAGAACCCTGCGACCACACTGGTCACTTAATTAGGTTTACTCTTTAATGAGTTTGTGTAACTTCATTGGTCACCTTCTGAGTCATGACCTCTTGTTGCACACTTCACTCATTCTTTAAGCTTTCAATGCTCCACCTTGATTCCTTAGTTAGTCTTACACTACCCTTCCAACACTTCCACACCATTCAGCTTTATCATCCTTGCGTGGCATAGCGTCTAGTGTTGAGTGCCAAGTTGCAATGTGTGCTTACATTGCACCTCTCAATTCACATATCGATACTACGATGACCACTTGACTCCATCCTTTGTTTATCCACACAACAGAGGCATACCTCTTCCTTCTAGTTAGTCTCACCAGTCTTAGAGTTTGTTTAACTTGTTTAATCTAAAGTATATTACATTATGTACTTATATGCATATCATGTCGGTAGGAACGTGATGGTAGGTGATCGATGAGGAGCTTCGCTTGGAGGAGAAGGCCAGGGTGTTCCAGCTTGAAGTTCCATGGCGGACTCTTCGAAGGAAGACCAAGCCAATAACAACTAACATTGTTTTAGAGTCGCAAACAAGGCAAGCCCCGGTTTGCATTTAAGAGCCTTTCAAAATTTTTCCAGTTTTATTCATTTACATCTTCAGTTGATATTTAGCATTATGTATAAGGTGTTTGATACTCCACTTGCATATCCACAAATCTTATGGGAGGGTTGGAAAGGTTTACAGCTCGATGTGTAGAACTGCCAATGCTAATGTTGTAGATATGTCGGTAGAAGTCGAGTAGTTGGAATCTACTCGCGAGATAGGAATAATAGTTCATATGAGGTTGAAAGATGGAAAATTGGCTTATGAAATGAATACGAGACCGGGCAGGGGGAATAGGAGTCGACGAGATGGAGTCTCGGGCGCATAGCCCTGCCTGTGTCGCTTGAGGACTGTGCCGTATGCGACACCGTTGGGCAAGCTTGAACTGTACCGGTTGCATAATGGTATATGGGCCCAATAAACTGATGTAACTCTAGACTGTAGTGTGGAGACTCCTCGGTTGTCCTTGAATGGAGATGCGAAGGCATAAAGGTGTAAATCTTCTAGCGGGCAACTTCGATGTGTCCGTGTAGGGTACCTTTTGCTCGGGATGAAGAGGTTTGTCGACATTGGGGTCTTGGGTGAAAGGTGGCCACGTATGACGCGGGGATGAGAGCACGTATGTGTCTCCCATTCGGTTGTGCGTGTCGTGAAGTCTGGGTGTGTCCTGATTGCTATCACCGTCCCTCACGATTATTTGAGTACCACTTGTCCGTCGCTGTCGTGACGTAGTAAATACTAAAGAAGCCAGAAGAATATGTTGTATTGAATTATAATTGCTTTGCAACCTTGTGTGACTTAGAGATAGCAAAATTAAAGTTTACAGTTTCCCCATACCTTAGCTGTAATAGCATTATGTGCTTTGGGCATGTCATATCATCGGCAAAGCATTTCTTGTTTGATTATGGAGTCTATGATGTGCCGTGCTTGAAGAATGTCATTTGCTACTTAAAACATGATTATAAGGATCCACTTGTAGGCGAGTCTATTTATGCTATTCCTTACCTATGCTTAGTATTCACCCCTGCATATGTCTAGTGAGATGGGTTAGTCTTGCTGAGCCTTATGCTCACGTTTGCGCTTTAACGATTTTTGCAGGTATTAGTTTTATTTCTGCTATTCAGGTTGTACATGAGATCTCGAGGTGTCGAGATAAATCTCATGTGAACCACGCCGCTGTTGAATGTTCTTCTTGTTGCTAGTGAGAAGCGTTCTAGGGCATGGACGTCTTCTCTCCTGCTTAGTTAGGTGAGGTTATGAGTATGTATTTTCCGTTGCGTGTGTACTTCTATTGTACACTCTTTTGTAAACTCTTCTTATTATGAAATGAAAACTTTATACGTTTTGGTATCCTTTTCGTGTGTGCTGTTAGGTGCCGCATTGCACGGCACCACCCAATGAGATCCTCGGATGTGTGGACTCCGGTCCCCACACCGTCCAGCCCGCATACACTACGCACTAGCCACACACAAGTTTACAGCGGCGTGCAGGGCTCCCACTCGGAAGTATACCCCGACGGGAGCATCGGCTCATCCTTGGGCCCTTTCTCATAAGTCTCACCTGCAAACAACTTAATATAGCAACCATGAGCACGAAGACTCGACAAGACTTAACCGTCTCACCTAAACATGAAACTCTAAATGCAGGGATACTTAACATAGGGATGGATATAGAAGAAATGACTCGCATATAAATTGATCATCGTTTTACAAATTAATAGCAACAGCTAAAATGTTTAATAACATTAACTTTAATGAGCTTAATCTATAGCAAGCATAGTGGCAAAATAATTATATTTCAATACATCGTATTCTCCTAACTTCTTCAGTATTTACTACGTCACAGCACAGTGAACAAGCGATACTCAAATAACCACGAGGGATGGTGATTACAATCAGGACACACCCGAATAACACGTCACGTACACCCGTACCTAAAGAGTGTGTGTTGACGGCTGTTATATACCAATTTTAGCCGTCAATATAACTCAATTATGTGAAGGATTGATCATTTCTTGCACACATCACCTTTCTACTTGACCTATTTCCACTTTTACTTGGAGAAATATGTGTATGCGAATATTTATACAGGAAATTGGGGAAAAGTATGGGAAGATATCATTCCAGCCAATCAAGCGACGACACGTGGCACCACATGGATTGAATGGCCCACGAATCGAAGTATTCGAGGCCATCCAACGGTGTAGCACCAATATCAGTCAATGGGACCCACCTGACAGCCACTTGGAGGAAGTATGGGCCGTTTGGAGCCGTGACCAGGTCGGCCGAACCAGGGGGTCGGCCGACCTGGTCCTGGCGCCAAACGTGGTCAACTTCTACGTGTTGGCTCCTCCCAGCTCCCCGGAGTCAATGACGACTGATTTGCGCGCTTTTGGTGGCGGGAACCGACCTCAACACTAGTATAAATAGGACCCCATACCCGTCACTTCAACACACACCACTTGGGCATCATTCTATTGTATACACTATCTTCCATAGTTCTTAGAGGAGTTAGGATGTAGAGAGGAGAGCCTCTAGTCCCAAGTCAAAATTGGGAAAGGAGTAGAAGGAGTCTCTCTTCCCAATTCCACATTGGGAAAGATATATCTCATGTATTCCTTCTTGTATTTGTGACATTTTTCTTAATAAAGATATTATCTTTAGTCTTCTTTTATATGTATACTTGGACAAAGCATTTCTTGTTTGATTGTGGAGTCCATGTAAATGGATGGTATAGTCTTTATGATTGTACTCTCATGATCATATCTTATGGTCATAAACACTGTAGACCCCCACTATAGTATATGTAGTTATGATATGATTATGTTAATATGAATAACTATGCTATGCAATCAACATTGGTTCAACGATGATTTAGTTCACTGCCTTAGGATGGCTTGTGCTGCAGCTTTTAAGGTATTTACTTAGTATGCTATCATGGTGCTAGAGTATTTAAGTAGCGTTGAATGTCTCGTAGACCCACGGATTGAAGAGGTAGGCAGTAGGTGGTGACAGCCCTATCTGTCCTTTGTAATCCTCCATATTCGGCTATACCACATACTCTTGGCGGGAGTCGCCCTAGTATTGCTAGGGTAAGACCGTGCCCGATGTGTTGAATAGCATTGCATAGGAATTCATCATTGACATGACCATTAGTATCTACCTTAGGCTATGTATATGTATTAGGAGCATTGTAGGAGCAACTCTCTAACTCTTAATCCAATCTCCCTCTAGGACCCATTTACCCTTTAGAATAGATTGCCTAGGTGTGTGTCACACTACCCCTATTATCAACTTACCCCTGTCCGGATAATTGATTAGTATCCCATAGCTTGACCATAAGAGTAGTATATACTTTACTCCATTGACTTCCTTTGGGATAAAACGATACCCTTGGTAATACTCATGGGTGAAATGCTACAACGGTATCTTCTATGTGCTTGCGGATCTCATCTCTTTACCGGAGATGATCCGTGGTGTTAAGAAATACCAACAAGCATTTCTGGTGCCGTTGCCGAGGAAGGCGAAGGAAGTGAAGGATAGCTGTCACTTGTGATTAAGCTATAGGTACTAATAGTTATTAGATAGGATTACCCTTGTTTGTTTTCTCCTTTGTGTTAAAACAGGGTAGTGTTGGCCAACCCATTGTATGGTATGGCCAACATGGACGCAAGTGCTAAACTGCAAGATGATTCAAGGCGTACCTCAACAAATGTCCGCTAGGCAACACCGTTGCCTTTGGCGGGAAAATTTCAGCTTTCAGTAGGAGCCAAAGTCATCCATACCCAAGCTTGTGGAAGGGTCCAAGAAGTTCTTCTTGGTTTGCCTCCACCATGGGGTGGATAGTTGGCTCTTCATCCAACACTCGTGTCATGGGTTGGCTTCACCAATCCATGACCACATTCATGTTGGAGCTGAAGGAGTCCTATTCTCATTCATCATGGATGAGAAGAAGGTCTCCACTCAAGGGGTAGATTGAAGAATGTTCGAGTTCCCATAGCTTGTCATGCACACCACTTCACAAGGTGTATATGCAAGTTATGGAACTAAACCTCCCATTGAAGTGTCATGAATATCCAAGTCGTTGGATAATCCATGTCGTGGATATTCACATGATTTGTGAAAATCCATGTCATCATCGGACGCGTGGGAATTATTTCCCTAAGACCCATGAGGACCTTTTTCAAACAACAACTCCAATGGCTACCATTCACAAGGAGGTCAAGGGTGGAATTAACATCAACCTTGTATTCAAGGAGGCTATGGCTTTCCAGGGGATTTAAGTTCAACTAGCCTACCTTGAAGTATCTTGGCCAAACAGAAATCAAGACAACATTCACATGAAGATCTTGGCCAAGGACAAGAACTTAAGGAGCATTCAAAGTCCAAGATATCCCACACCACTTGTTGGGATTCTCACATTTCGACCAAACCCATTCAACCTAGGGCAAGTGACATTGTGGATGAAGCGTTTCTTGTTTGATTGTGGAGTCCACATGTCATCATGCCCAAGGAAGCCTTTGATCCATGATTAAGGTATGGGTTGATTCAATGGAATATCAATATGGTCAGAGTGGCACCCCTAAGAAGGACAAAGCCTCACCATGCTCATGAAGGAATACATTCAAGATGGAGAACCCGTCGCTGCAACAACACGTCTATATAAATACACCAGGGAGAGGCTAGGGCCACCATGTGGCCCACATGTCCAAATGAAAGCCAAATGAGTTTGGCATGTCAAAATAGGAGAAATCGTCCACATCTTCAACCCCGGGATTGGACAACGAATCATCGTGCTGAACAGAACGGAGGTAAGTCCTACTCATCGAACTTCAAAAATTCGGTGAGTGCTTGCCAATAGGTTAATTGGTAGTTATCACTCACTGGACTTCAAAAATTTGGTGAGTCCTTGCCAATAGGTTAATTGGTAGTTACCTCATATTTGTTTTCCAAATTGCATCAACCCTTGCATTTGCATGTTTGAAATTCCACACATGCATGTTGGAAAGTAAAATTTCCAACCATCATAAAACTAAAAATTTGAATTAGGGGAGAAATTTAATTGGATATGAACTACGTGCATGACCACTTGAATTTATCTTCATAGTTCAAACCAAAAAGATTTGCTTTGACCCTCATTGCATTTACAAGTTATTTCAAGCTAGGCAAGACAATTTTAAAATTGGGTTGAATTTGCTTTTGGCTAACGTAACCCATTTTCAAGTTGTTTTGTGTGTTCTTGATTACAGTGCAGCTAGGTCAAAATTGTGAGACGTGGTATGGCAAGAAAGTGGAAGGTTTCATCAAGCTCAAGTCACCATTGGTATGATTTGAGAACACTTCTCTCCTTCAAACTCATTTTGAGTTTGAGGAAGAGAAATGTTCAAGATGATGACCCAATGGAGGAGCCAGAACTAAATCCATTGCCAAATCCAATCTCAACTTGGCATTTGACATCAACCATCAAGCCTACACCGGAAATCAAGGTTATGAATTTCTCACACAAAGACCTTCATCACCAACTGCTCTTCAAATGAGGTATGAGTTTAGAATTTTTCATTGTTTGGTTTGCCATAGAATTGAATGTATTTGCTTGCATTGGTGAGGAAGGTTGACACTTCCTCATCATTTAATTCTCATGCATCCTGACAAGAGTAAGTGTGGGTATTGACTTTTGGATCTCCAAAAGGAAATCCCATCTTACTTGGAAAAATCTAAAACAAGTACCTAGAATCCTTTAAGCATTGTTTTGTAGACTTAGTCATTTTTGTCTAGGTTTAGAAAATAAAACTTTTGGGCATGACTTAATTGGTGAATTGGCATATAGAAACTTGGGCATAGTGACAACCATAATTTTTAATTTAGCTTCATGCATAGATGGTGTCACTAGATTTCAAACTCCTAGGAATAAGTGATATCCTTGCTCTAAAATTGAATTGCATTTTTTGGAGGAGTCAATAAATTTTAAATTCCTAGTGAAGTTCAAGAGGATAAAATTGAGAATCTTGTTTGTCATGGTCTAAATGATACTCTTGAAATCTAAGATGGTTAGAAACTTTAAAAGATGTAGGGATCCATATAGTATATTTCTATCACATGCATTGCTATGAGTAGGAGCTTTAGAAAATATGCAACATGAATTATCCATAAAGCTCCACTCTTATCAATGAATAACACATTGATCATGGATACACTTGACATTGGAACCAATGCATCTTTGATTTTGTTCTTCCCCTTATGTACAAATGAAAGTTCGGTTACCTAACCCGAACGTTCATTTGTACAAGTATTGGGAGGTAACCATCCCTCTCTATTCAAGAGAGGAAGTTTGCAGGAGCAATATTACTATGCAGGCATTCAAGAAGCTGATTGTTGGGATCCCTAGAGGATCCCACTTCAACATCTCTTGGCCAAGGAGTAAATGAGGATGGTTGCTACCTATTGGAAATTATGCCCGAAGGTCAATCATAACTATACGAGGCTAGAGATTTGAAATGGGAAC
The DNA here is from genome assembly GCA_036927565.1 of Tuctoria greenei. NCBI lineage: Eukaryota > Viridiplantae > Streptophyta > Magnoliopsida > Poales > Poaceae > Tuctoria > Tuctoria greenei. The sequence continues at coordinate 87,293,210 of JAYESD010000008.1, forward strand.
CCTCCATGAGCAACCAATGGGCTGCCACGAATGGGTGAGAGCATTATGTTCTCAACTATTCTAAGCACTCATTCAAGCTCAAGGGATTTGCAATCATCATTGGGTGCAAGTTGTTCCTATGTGGCTAGAAGCCAAGGAATGACAAATCGCACCAAACACATGGAGACCCTTATGTGCGGACGATCAACATCGAAAACACTCTATTCAACCACACTCATGGTGTCCATGGGAGGCAACACAACAATCAACACTCAACCCTCCATTGTCAAAGATACGCTGCAACAAGGATAGGCCAACTCATGGCCTACCTCCATCATTAGGGTTTCAACCCCTATCACGGAACTTGATCAAGAATAATCTTGGGGGAGGACCCCGACTTGAGGTAACTTGTATCGCACCTACTGCATTTTTATTTCAAATCATCCATTGCATATTTACTTTCCATTCATCCACCATCCACCATGCATCTAAAAAAAAAATAAAACAGGAACTTAGATTTGCTTTGCTTATCAAATAAAGATGTGCGATACGAATGATATAGAATTCCCATAGATGAGATGATGAATAATTGCTCTATTTTATATTTCCTATGTCCCTAGTTTACAACTTTCTACTCTCCGAATTTTGCTTAAATTGGCTAAAATTAACTTTGCCTTGATTTAGAAATTGTGGGTAGCAAAAGCTTAATCTAATTCTAGGTTGTTGGGACATTTGAATTAGTAATAGGGCTGCTATTCCTATTTTGAAAGTGAAACTTAGATTTCCAGAGAAATTCTATCAAGATTTAAGTTTCCCTCATTTGATTAGAAATACCTACCAAAGCCATATGATATTCATACATAGACAACACCTTATGCATATGCTATTTGCTTTCACATTGAGCCTAGTCAAACTAGTATAGACATATGTGAGAAATCATTCAATTATTTTTGAATTCAAGACTTCACTTGCACATGCTATACTTCTACACTAGAAGGAAGCAAAATTCCATCATATCCACCATTCCACAATAAAAAGAGAAACTCCATGCTATTCATAGTTAGCACTCTCTTCAAGTTATTGCATAAAAAGGAGTAGAAGACATGGCTACAAGAAAAAGAAAAAGAAAATGCATGTTTATATCATAAGCATGAGAAAAAAATAATATGCTTACTCCATAAGCATAAAAAAAGGTAGCCATGTTTCATCCTTGCAATAAAGAGAGTCCAGATCAAAAGGAGTCATCTCAATGTTTCCATATCCACCTCCATTCCATCACACATGCACAAGTCTTGATTCAAAAGTTTGAATTGATTTCTCCTAAGGCTTGCTCTTTTGACTTAGAAATATTATGTGTTGCAAATATCCCTACTTACTTTCCCTACCAAGGTCCACGTACAAGCCATATTCAAAGAGTAGGAATAGTATAGGCATAATACCTTGGTGAGGACATATTTCCCCTATACACAAAGGAGTGATTGAGAGAATCAATTGAGGTACTTATAATCTTATTTGAATCTCTACGGAATTGAAGTGGAACTTGATATCTAGGCTATGCTTGCTCCATTTGCTGTTCTATCTTTCAATTACCCATGAATAGGAGAACGCATAACTCCCACAATGACTTAAGAAGGGTGAAGTACCATAGCCACTTTTTGCAACACTAGGTAGAGTATTTTGTTGTGTACTTGGTACTTTCGAAAGGTAGAACATTGTAGCAACTCCTGATCATCAACCTAAAGTCTTGACTTTGCTCGGGACGAGCAAAGGATAAGCTTGGGGGAGTTTGTTGACGGCTGTTATATACAAGTTTTAGCCGTCAATATAACTCAATTATGTGAAGGATTGATCATTTCTTGCACACATCACCTTTCTACTTGACCTATTTCCACTAGTACTTGGAGAAATATGTGTATGCAGATATTTATACAGGAATTAAGGAAAAGTATGGGGAGCAATCCTATAAAATATCATCCCAGTCAATCAGGCGACGACACGTGGCACCACATGGATCAAATGGCCCACAAATAGAAGTATCTGAGGCCATCCAACGGTGTAGCACCAATATCGGTCAATGAGATCCACCTGGCAGTCACCTGGAGGAAGTACGGGCCGTTTGGAGCCCTGACCAGGTCGGCCGAACCAGGGGGTCAGCCGACCTGGTCCTGGAGCCAAACGCGGTCAACTTCCACGTGTTGGCTCCTCCCAGCTCCCTGGAGTCACTGACGACCGATTCGCGCGCTTTTGGTGGCAGGAACTGACCTCAACATTAGTATAAATAGGACCCCATACCCGTCACTTCAACACACACCACTTGGGCATCATTCTATTGTATACACTATCTTCCATAGTCCTTAGAGGAGTTAGGATGTAGAGAGGAGAGCCTCTAGTACCAAGTCCAAATTGGGAAAGGAGTAGAAGAAGTCTCTCTTCCCAATTCCACATAGGGAAACGTATATCTCATGTATTCCTTCTTGTATTTGTGACTTTGTGCTCAATAAAGATATTATCTTTAGTCTTCTTTTATACGTGTACTTGGACAAAGCGTTTCTTGTTTGATTGTGGAGTCCATGGAAGAGGAAGGTATAGTCTTTATGATTGTACTCTCATGATCACATCTTATGGTCATAAACACTATAGACTCCCACTATAGTCTATGTAGTTATGATATGATTATGTTAATATGAATAACTATGCTATGCAATGAACATTGGTTCAACGATGATTTTTTTCATTGCCTTAGGATGGATTGTGCTGCAATTCTTAGGGTATTTGCTTAGTATGCTAGCATGGTGCTAGGGTATTTATGTAGTGTTGAATGTCTCGTAGACCCACGGATTGAAGAGGTAGGCAGTAGGTGGTGAAAGCCCTATCTGTCTTTTGTAATTATCCACGTTCGGCTATGCCACAGGCTCTTGGCGGGAGTCGCCCTAGTATTGCTAGGGGTAAGCCCGTGCCCAATGTGTTGAATAGCATTGCATAGGAATTCATCATTGACATGACCATTAGTATCTACCTTAGGCTATGTATATGTATTAGGAGCATCGTAGGCGCAACTCTCTAACTCTTAATACGATCTCCCTCTAGGACCCATTTACCATTTAGAATAGATTGCCTAGGTGTGTGTCACACTACCCCTATTATCAACTTACCCCCTGTCTAGATAATTGATTAGTATCCCACAGCTTGACCATAAGAGTAGTATATACTTTATTCCATTGCCTTCCTTTGGGATAAATACGATACCCTTGGGGATACTCATGGGTGAAATGCTACAACGGTGTCTTCCGTGCGCTTGCGGATCTCATCTCTTTACCGGAGATGATCTATGGTGTTAAGAAATACCAACAAGCATTTCTGGCGCCGTTGCCGGGGATGATTTGTTAGTATATCTTAGGAGCTGTCAACAGCGTGCCGTGCTCCACACCACGTCATACGCAGCAACCTTTCACAAGACAACTCAAACGCTGAACCGGTTCCACCATCGCGGGCATAAGGTTCCTGCACAAAGCGTGTCTATGCCCGCCGACGAATTTACACCTTACTACCCTTAGCCACCCCTATCGACAATGGGCTATGCCTCGACATCCAAGTTATCAATTTACATCGGTTTCCTGGGTTCCATATGCCTAGTATGCATTCGGTACTGTTTAAACTTGTCTGGGAGGGCCGCACACGGATTGGTCCTCAATTGACACAAGCAGGACTACGCATGTGAGACCACGTCTCGCTGCATCCTACCAGCTGGTCAGTCTCAATTTCACATTTCTAAACCCTTCTTTGATTCAATTCATCCCGTGTGATAAAATCCTATCTCGCGAGTAGATTCCAACTAGTCGACTTCTACCGGATTCCTATAAACATTAGCATGGCATTGTCTACTCGTCAAGCTCTAGAACTACCCAATACTCCATGGGATTTGTGGGTCATGCAAGTGGAATAACAATCACCTTATCCCTAATGCACAAAACTCATCCTAGACATAAGTGATACAAATAGAAAATTTGAAACAGCACTTAAATGCAAACCGGGGCTTGCCTGGCTGCGAGTCAGAGGGGAAGTTAGCTTCTTGAAGTAGATTCTCCAAGGGCTCCGGGTCCTCCTTGATCTCGGTCACTATATGATATGCAATATATAGAGTACATTAGTGATATAGAAACTATAGAAAAGATCTTATAACTACTGATCAGGTATGTAATTGACTTTAATTGGCTTTGGGATTTTTACAATGGACACTTGGATCTATGAGGAAGATCTGGACCAAAAATTGGAGATGTTCAAGGAAGTTTGTTGTCTCTAAAATTCCAACAAGAAAAAGGCTTCTCTGAATTTTGGTACTGAATATGTAGCTTTGTCGTGGCTACCAGTAGGTTATTATGGTATAGGAGGTTCCACTGGTTTTTTATAATTTTCTAAGATTCCTACAGGGAGAAATTGATTTTACAATTTGGGGAAAAGGCTGAAAATGGTTCTGTACTTTTCTTAATTTTCAACTACATAGAGATTTGGAACACTGACCAACCTAGTAAATGAAGTCCAATGAACTTGAAATTATTACTGGCGATCAAATTTATTTAAGAGTGTCTTGACAAAAATTGGGAATTTTCCAATTAGCAGAACATGAGTAATTAAGTTCCCAATCAATTAGCTTAAAGGAATTAATTATGAAAATCATGGGAGTTTCATGTCCAACAAATTGCACCGCTGCAAAGTTGAGCTCAAGATGAGTCTAACAGAACTTATTAGGAATTATTTGAGCAAATCTACTAGGAGAAATGGATTTTAGAAGTTTGATTGATATCTGGAATTATTTTCCAATTGGAAAATTTAAATAATGCAGCCACCCCCCCCCCCCTTCATTTAAATGGGCCAATCGCATCTGGGCCACACCAAGGGCCACGGGGTTAACCTGTTGAATCTCGAACCACAACCGAGCTGTGCGTACGTGCGTGCAGATCCCCAATGGCCTCAGACTTCACTCCTCCTTAGCTTCTTATCGGCAACGGCATAGCTGCACACGGTCAAACAGCCGCAGCCGATCCTCCCCGATGATTCAATCGCTGACATGTGGGGCCGCCACCCTTCGTCTACCTCACGCCAGGGGCAGCGCTCCTCGTCAGAGAAGTGGCAACACACGCCGGTATTGCTGCGTCGACCTTCCCCCGTCCCAGTATTGACCACCTAACCCTAAAATCGGCCGCGCAATACGATGGGGGGGGGGTCCAATCGTGGCGGCGACAGCTGGAGATGGCGCCGCGACGATGGCGGCGGAGCTAGGGTTTCACAGATGGTCGGAATCGCTCGGAAATGGCACAAGCAACTCGGGAAAGGCAGGAAAGGCGGGAAAGGTTCCTGGGAGCATGAGGATTACGATTTGGAAGTGCAAACGGGATGGAATAGTCAGAAAAGTTGCCTGTGCCAGTTAACCGACGGGCTTCTCCATGGCGGCGGGGAAAACTTGAATTGCTCGGCCTTCACTCGATTAATTCCATTGGTTCTTGGCAGGGGGGGGTTCTCTAAGAGGTATGGATCAATGAAATAAGAGTTATTGATTCTTGGTACCCATGAATGAAATAAAGGATGGTTGCATGTAGAAAGTGAATCAAATGGAGAAGCTAGCTAGTTGATGAACAACAGCCGAAAGCAAAACATGGATCACATGATCGATAGGGATGAAACAAATAAAGTTTTTTACCATGAGAAGGGTGGTTTCTTGGTGATCCTATTTGCTTCTGGGAGCAGCTCATGAGACGGTCTGTGATGTCGACGCGATGGGGAGGCAGCAGCGTCCTCATGGCGGCCGAACAACGGCGCCGACAAAACTGCAAAAATGCCACCTTGTAGCCGACGAAACAAGGAACCAGAAGCTTAAGAAGGTAGAGGGAAGGCTTAGGTACCACTTTGCTGTTGGGAGGACGAAGAGATTCGGCAAGAATTTTGAGCTAGTCGGGCGAGCAGGGAGACGGCGGTGGGTTGCGCTCGAGAGCGAAGAACGAACTGGTTTCTTCCCCTCTGGCTAGAGAGGTGAAGATAAGGAGGAATAGAGTGGAGGGGGGGGGGACACAACCGGGTTGCCACGAAGCTGCTTTCCGACGGTGAGCTGTTTGCCACACCGAGCGTCGAACGGCGGGGAGTCACGGAAACAGAGCACTCACGTAAATGTCCCTCTGACCAGTTGGTCCCACCGTTCCCATCCTCATCCCTTCTTTGCAACTTCAATTCTCCCACCTAGATTTATCCAAAAATTCTAGATTTTTGTGGAGAGTCCAATTTAAATATGGTGATTATTATTCTGAAATAGGATTTCAAATTTTGATAAATTTCAGATACAATTTAAATTCAAATTTGAATTTGAATAGAATTCAATTGAGCCACTAAATTAAATAGCTAATGAGCTTCAAAAATTTGGAAACATTGCAGAGAGACTATTTGGAATATTTGGAAGCTAATAGTGAACTCAAAATTTTATTTTGGCAAAGTTTGAACAGGAGCTCATTTGAATTTTTGAATCCCTTCTATTGAAGTTTGAATTGGTTTAATTTCCCAATTGCCATTTGATTTCTTTTCCCCATTCAAAATTTAACTTTTCCTTTCTGAACTCTGCACTTTGAATTTAGGGCTTTTACATTGTGACGAAACCAGTATAGATTCTGGAGAATCAAATCACAAAGACGTCACAACAAGAATCATGAAAATCCGTCGATAAAAACTCAAGTTACGATCGAAAGATCGAATAGAAGTCAATTTGTTCTACCCGAGGAAAAATCAGATCTACAACACTACAAAGAAACTCGTGTAGATCAGAAACCACAAATCCAATGATCGTGAAATTTTTACAGATGATAGATAATCAAGTTGTGAAGACAACCAAAAAGAATCACGTCAATTTATATGTAAAACACGAGTTATGATAAAACCACCGAAGCAAGGCAGTGCTGTGCAAAAACTCGACAAGAAAAACTTGTCTGAAACAAGTCGGACGAACAAGGCACAACAATTCTTTTAAACTACAATCTTTATTCAATGGAACACAAGAGGGACAGCCCAAAATCCGTGCACCATGAGCTCTGGCCTCTCTTGTTTATATAAACAACCATGAGGCCAACCTAATCCTAACTGGGACTTGTATCCTACTCAATTTCCACCGAACTTTCCGTAACTGCTCAAGATTGTTTCATACGCAGATATAAGCAATCTTAAGACTTCCAGAAACCATATAAACGTATCCCACATTCCTAAAAACAACTCAACTTTGTGACCTACGCGGAATCGTATCATAACCAACTCAAATCTTTGCATATTTGAGTCAAACCCGACTCAGCCGCAGTATGAGTCCATACCAAGCCGTTTGGACCTTTCCGACCAATTTTTTACGTCCACATCTCTTCATCACGCCTTGGAACTATGCAGCCACATCCATGCACTCCATGCACACGTGCAAACACCTTCCAAAGACGTCCATGGTACCTTCATATGCATTGTTGTTGATTCAAACATGCTGCGCAACCTCTCGATCAACTCAACCACAATTCCTCCCGAACTTGGTTGTTGAACCTCATCTTCTCCCTAAGACTAGTTCAAAGGATCCCGTCACCAGCCATGTCTTGAACTCAAGCAACACCTGCACATGAATAAACAATCGATTCTTCTGAGCACAAGTCCTCGACTTGACTCATGTTAGATCCAAAAAAAACACCTTACGTGAGCACCTCACATAAGCATGTTGCAAACCATAGCAAAATGATATCAGCCATAACCACCAAAACACACCAAAAACTTAGTAAATGAATACTAAGAAAACTCTCCATAATCCAAAATGCAAGTTCGAAACATTACAAGGTAAAAGCAGAAACAATGCAATCTAGCACCGGACCTTACCAAACACTACTACGAAAAGCATTTTTACAGGCGCCTCAATTTTTCAAACACAGGCGGTCCTTAAAAATATGCGACTGTGATGACGAATGATATAATAACCGTCTGTGATGAAAGAACAACACAGGCGGATTTTAAAGAACAACCGTCTGGGTAAATACATGATCTTCAGAATCGGTTCTTAATTAAGAACCGCCTGTAATGCAACGAACATCACAGACGGATTTTAAGAAACAACCGTCTGGGTAAATACATGATCTTCACAGACGGTTATTAATTATTAACCTCCTGCAATGCCATGAACTTCACAGATGGATTTTAAGAAACAACCGTCTGGGTAAATACATGATCTTCGTTGGCGGTTCTTGATTAATAACCGTCTGTAATGCAATGAACTTCACAGATGGATTTTAAGGAACAACCGTCTGAGTAAATACATGATCTTCGTTGGCGGTTCTTAATTAATAACCGTCTGTAATGCAATGAACTTCATAGCCGGTTCTTGATTAACAACGGCCTGAGAAGATCATGTATTTTCAGTGGCGGTCATTGTTTAATTATCATAAGCGGTTTTCATTGAAATTACAGGGATGTAGTTGCAATTATATATCACAGCCGCATGTAGTCGTGCAGGCAAAATTGTATCAGGAAAAAAACACAGATGAGCTAGCGGATACTAGTACAGTAATGCATTATAGGAAATGCTCGATCACCAGTGAGGCTGGCTTAATTGTGATAATACACCATTAGAGGCTTTACAATTGTTCAAAGATAATTTCTTTACACACTGAACAAAAATCATGCTACATTCATTGTAGATCGACGATGAAGCTCCCATCGATCAATCTAAATTGTACCGTCCTGCTTGCTCCCGAACACGTCTCTTATATTCCGCTGGATCCTGAAAATATTGACATTATTTAAATTAACAAATGTCGAAGGAGGAATGAATAACCTACATTGGTCACTAAGTCAAAGTGTCATCTAACCTTGATAAGTAGATTATAGCAATCATTTTCAACATCAGGCACATTTGGCTGATGCAGCAAACGCTGAACTTCAAGTAGTATAGTTTTGATTGTAAAAGCACTGCACCACCCCTACGAAATATAATTTAAGCAATATAAGAAACCAGTTCAAATAAGTTCGACAAAAATTATAAGTAATAATTACATGAACAAAATAGGTCTATCTTACAGTCTCTTGATCAAGAATCCCGATGCAGAGTGCTCCCGAACGATGGACATTTGGGTGGAAGAACCCAATTGGAAAGGAGCATCTTGGAGGCACCAAGGGATAGTCCTCAAAGAAGGAGATTGTCAGGGGGTAGTAACCATCTTCCCATTCAGTCTGCAAAAGAAATTTATTAATAGGAGAAAGATAGTTAAACTCATATTGTGCTTGTTCTTCATGACTTACCCCTTCTTTACCGGGGACGATGCACTGCCACTTCAATAAATCTCCCGATTCAGGCTTCGCAGAGAAACCCTACGCGGAGAAATTGAAAATACCAAAAACAAACAACACGGAAAAACAAACTACAGTTAAGTTCATCAGTCCATTACAGATACATATGTATATACAACCATGTGACCGGTGTGCCATATGTACATACATGGGGATGGTTCTTGCGCCACGCCAAGCGCTCCTCCTTCAATCGGCTACACGCCCGAGACATCATTATCTGAAGAAAGACCAAACTTCCAAACTTCCAAATCATTGAGACATAATGCCCGATACTGTTCTTCAGTTTCCTTATCCCTTGCTTCTTTTTTATTTAGATTCCAATATAAATACTCAAACATGTTTAGATTCTGCAAATTGTGTCCAAATTCGATGATTCTTTCTTCTACATTTGTATAAAATTAACATCTACCACCTGAACAAAATATTTTTAAAACTTGTATAGCTGACATTGTAATGTTTTGGTAAATATCAAATTAATTTCTACTCACATATTATTCACATTTGTGTATCTCATAAAAAAAAGTTCCTTCACTCAAAATTGTTGGTATGAACATATTTGTATAATTTATACATGTATGAATTTTTTTTTAATTTTTTTAAAAGCATTCCAATATGTCAAACTTCAAATTATCCACCATTCTAACTAAATGCTCATATTCATATGAGGCATTCATCAAATTATGAACACACATTGATTCCAAAAAATTTAAAAAAATATGAAAAAATTCGTAGATGTTGGTATGATGATTAAAAATGTCCACTGAAAAAATAAATGAATAAAGCATTATATTCATCAAGATAGAAAAATGAAAAATAGCATTTGTTGTATGTTTTTTATGTTCTGACAAATTTAAAAGGATTTATGAAGTGAAATTTAATGGTAACCTTTACTTATCAATAATATTACAAGAAAGTGGATTTTTGCCCTTTTTAAAGGACCACATTTAATCAAGAATATTAAATAAGAAGAAGTAAATATCTTCACAGGCGGTTATTGCTTAACAACCGCCTGAGATAATGCCCGATACTGTTCTTCAGTTTCCTTATCCCTTGCTTCTTTTTTATTTAGATTCCAATATAAATACTCAAACATGTTTAGATTCTGCAAATTGTGTCCAAATTCGATGATTCTTTCTTCTACATTTGTATAAAATTAACATCTACCACCTGAACAAAATATTTTTAAAACTTGTATAGCTGACATTGTAATGTTTTGGTAAATATCAAATTAATTTCTACTCACATATTATTCACATTTGTGTATCTCATAAAAAAAAGTTCCTTCACTCAAAATTGTTGGTATGAACATATTTGTATAATTTATACATGTATGAATTTTTTTAATTTTTTTAAAAGCATTCCAACATGTCAAACTTCAAATTATCCACCATTCTAACTAAATGCTCATATTCATATGAGGCATTCATCAAATTATGAACACACATTGATTCCAAAAAATTTAAAAAAATATGAAAAAATTCGTAGATGTTGGTATGATGATTAAAAATGTCCACTGAAAAAATAAATGAAAAAAGCATTATATTCATCAAGATAGAAAAATGAAAAATAGCATTTGTTGTATAATTTTTATGTTCTGACAAATTTAAAATGATTTATGAAGTGAAATTTAATGGTAACCTTTACTTATCAATAATATTACAAGAAAGTGGATTTTTGCCCTTTTTAAAGGACCACATTTAATCAAGAATATTAAATAAGAAGAAGTAAATATCTTCACAGGCGGTTATTGCTTAACAACCGCCTGAGATAATGCCCGATACTGTTCTTCAGTTTCCTTATCCCTTGCTTCTTTTTTATTTAGATTCCAATATAAATACTCAAACATGTTTAGATTCTGCAAATTGTGTCCAAATTCGATGATTCTTTCTTCTACATTTGTATAAAATTAACATCTACCACCTGAACAAAATATTTTTAAAACTTGTATAGCTGACATTGTAATGTTTTGGTAAATATCAAATTAATTTCTTCTCAGACGTGAAATTTTAATTAACGATGAACACACTACATTCATTAACAATATTCAATCATTCACACAGTTGAAGAACACACAAGATACTCATTCATTAACAATATGCACATCTCACAAAAGAACACACAAGATGCACAATATTTACACAAGAACACACAAGAACACAAAAGATACACAAGTAATATTCAATCACATAGATGAAAAAAGATAGATTTCATTCATTAACAATATTTACAAAACAGAAGCAACTAAAAACAACAAAAAGAAAAACTAATTAAATCCTACTCCTACTCCTCTTCCATCTCCTCCTCCTCGTCCTCCGGCGGCGACTCCGGCACCGGTGCAACAGGAGACAGGGCCGGCTGCACCGGCTGCACCGGCTGCACCAGCGGTGCAACCCCGAGGTTGCTAGCCGTCGCCTCCACCAGCGTTCTACGGCCCTCGGGGCCAAGAACCTGGGCCATCGTCGCGAACAGAATGTCGAGACGATCAGCCACCCCCACGAGGGCGTAGAGGTAGTGGCCCAAGGTACCCATTCCAGTATACTCTGGAAGGGTACCCAGCCCCAAGGCACTCATGGCGCGAGACGTATTGTTGTACGCCTCTCGCGCCATGAGGAGGCGCTGCTCGGCGTTGATCTTCTCGGGGGAGCTGCAACATGGTTTCTTGCAAGGTGGCTCCCTCGGAGGGCTTGGCGGCGGAAGGTCGGCCATAGTGGTGTTGGGTCGTCGGAGCGGAGGAAGACGAAGAAAACAAGAGGATTCAAAGTGAGCGATGCGCTTGTGAGCGATAGCGCGTCTTTAAGGCCGCGCGGAGTGGAAAAGAAAGGTCGCGCACGCGTGACATGGTCACTGACGTGTGGGACCGGGTCCACATGTCAGTGACCGCTGATTAAGTCAGGGGATCCTCATCCCGGTTGGTGAGGGGTCTTTATGTAGGCGTTCATCAAATTAAGAAGAAGTAAATATCTTCACAGGCCCATGTTTAACTCAGGCGGGTGTTACTAACCAACCGCCTGAGATAATTGTATCTTCTCAGGCGGTTGGTAAGTAAAATCCGACTGAGGTAACAGTCTTCCCTGACGGTCGGTACTTAAAATCCGCCTGAGAAAAAATTCGTAGATGTTGGTATGATGATTAAAAATGTCCACTGAAAAAATAAATGAAAAAAACATTATATTCATCAAGATAGAAAAATGAAAAATAGCATTTGTTGTATGTTTTTTATGTTCTGACAAATTTAAAAGGATTTATGAAGTGAAATTTAATGGTAACCTTTACTTATCAATAATATTACAAGAAAGTGGATTTTTGCCTTTTTAAAGGACCACATTTAATCAAGAATATTAAATAAGAAGAAGTAAATATCTTCACAGGCGGTTATTGCTTAACAACCGCCTGAGATAATTGTATCTTCTCAGGTGGTTGGTAAGTAAAATCCGACTGAGGTAGCAGTCTTCCCTGACGGTCGGTACTTAAAATCCGCCTGAGAAAATGTGAGTCTATATATACCCCTCGGCAGCATTGGAAAAACCTAACCCGGGCGAAACACTTAGACGCCGTTAGGCTGCCAAAATTTCGTTTGCCGCCAAGTGTTCCCCCTCGTCACTTCCAGGTACGCCGCCGAGCTTCACCGTCGCCGAGCTTCGCCGTCGTCGCCGAGCTTCGCCCTCCTCACTTCCAGGTACGCCGAGCGAAGCCATTTCCGTCGCCGCCGAGCTTCAAGGTAAACCCTAAACCCTTCGACCTTCCATCCTCCTTCGCCGTGCCGCCTCCCTCCCCGCCCTCGCTGCCGCCTTGCATATCCTTGGTTAGGGTTCGGGAATTAGATAATGGTAGGCATCCTTGGTTAGGGTTCGGTGGAATTCAAAAAACTGTCAAGTTCGGTGGCATCTTTGGTTAGGGTTCGGTGGGGCAAGATTTATGTGGATGGTTATATCACGATAAATTGGTAGTTGGTTCTGTGTGTCTGAAACTGTTCTGACACATTAGTGGTAAACATGATTCTAGACTCTAATAACAGCAGTATATTCCCTATTTCTGTCATCGGCCTTGCATATGCCACATAATTCTCTATTAGGGGCAAGATTTAGCTATATTTGGTTAAGTTGACCAAATTTGGCTAATTTTGGCTAAGTTACATTAGATATAGTTATACTTGACTAATTTTGACTAAGTTATGCTATATTTAGCTATATTTGGCTACTTTTGCTTAGAGTTAGCTATGCTAGACTAAGTTTGGCTAAGTTTGCTTTTATTTCTCTAAGTTTCATTTGAGCAATTGTAGCTAATCTGTGCTACCAAAGATGTCTGCACTTGTGGCTCCATCAGCTTCATTTGAGCAATTGTACCTAATCTGAGCTACCAAAGTTATGCTATATTTAGCTCTGAAGCCAAACAAAAGTTGCTGGCCAACTCATTTGTGATGCCAGGAGCATCCTCACGCCCATATCTAGGTAACACTAGGTGTGGCGATGGAGTCTGAGCATATGATGCCGATCTCTATGATACAAGAATTTAGTTAGACCTATATAACTTCAAAAATGTGTTTTGGCTAAATTTACTTAATTGAGCCAAAATTGAGAAAATTTGTTTTAAATATGACCAAATTTAGTTATGCCATTTATTAGATTTTTTGTCTTATTAGATCTAGCATGGAAAGCCCTAAGAAGACTGGTCCTGATTGTAACAACAAAGAAGACAATATGGAGTTTACTGACTCCAGCAGTTCAGGCTCCTATCACAGTCCTTCGGATCCTTTTCCGAATATAAAAATTAAAAAGACTTCAGTGGATCTAGACCCGGAATATGATCCTGCCGACGAGGTATGGATCACGAATCTTAACTTCAGCAGTTCAAGTTAATGTTGGTTGTCAAGTATACGAAGTCTTATAATTTTTTTCTACCTAGATTAATCTCGAAGACAATGAGGTGACATCGGCTCCTAAAACCGCAGAAGGTTCACCAATGGATGAATCCTCAGCTTCACTCAAGCGGAAACGAGGGCAACGAGGTCCCAATAAGGGTCTATTGGACCGCGTCATGTACATAACAAGGGTCGGTCCAAGTGGGCTTCCCCAAGAACCACTGGATTCAGTTACCAAGTACCGTAATGCATGCGGTTTTCTTGTTAGGGAGGTTGTGCCGATCACAACCGAGAATTGGAGGAAATTACCCGAGCAGACCAATAATGAGTTGTGGGAAAAGATAAAGAAACAATTCAAGTTCTCGAAAGGCACAGCAGAAGCTGTAAAGAAAGCAACATTGGTCTCTTGCGGCAAGAAGTTTTGATGCTGGAAGAGTGAAATGAATGCTTATGTTAAGGCCAATAAGGTCCCTAGCCCGAGGAAGATGGGAAAAATCACACAAGCTCAGTGGCAAGAGTTTGTTCGTCAAAAGAGCACACCTGATGCTAAAGCTCTAAGTGCAACTAGGTCAGAGCTTGCAAAAAAGAACAAATACCATCATCGCTTGGGGTCTGCCGGATATGGCCCCAAAGTCCAGAAATGGAATAAGATAATAGACGAAATTCTTAGTAAGGGCAATCCTCACCCATTAGAAGGGTGCGATGAGCGAACTCAACGCTGGGTCTTTGCTCGGTCAGGTTTGACCAGCGAGGGCAAACTTGAAAAGCCCGACTCTCTGAATGAAGTAGAGGATAAAATGAAAGAAGTAATTGAAAAGCAACAGAAGGGTCTCTTCAAGCCGAAGAGGGAGAATGACCAACTTACCGCTATCTTGGGAAACCCTGAACACAGCGGACGGGTTCGAGCGGTCTCTTCTCAAATGTCTTGGCTAGATGGTTTCCCTAAAGATAAAGACACATATAGAAGACGTGAGAAGTTTAAGAAAACACTTGATGAAACAATTGCTCAAAAGGTCAAAGAAAATATGCAAGAAATAATGGAACAACTTAGACAATCAGGACAATTAGTGGCACCGAGTACAATGATGGTTCCGGTGCAAAAGGAGCAATTAGTATCTCCAACTGCCTACCCTAGCAGCGTTGGTTCCGTGCCAGGCTCAGGGTCAGCCCATAAGTTCCCTGTCGATGATATTGCTAACGACAAATCTTGTCATCTTCTTGTCCCGATAGGCAGAGCAGGGAACAAAACCAAACAGGTTGCCACTGCTATGGCAAAGCCTGATCGTGACTTCAACGGGAGTCCACTTCCGTTGTATTATTCTGTGGTGCAAGTTCTTCAGATCATTGATAATGATTATGAAGATTATGAAATAGACCACGTCACACCTGAGGGGATCGCGACTCTGGGGCAGGCTGTCAACCAATTAATCCTTTGGCACCGACGCGATATCGTGTTGGACGATGAGCCAATTTCTAGCCCCGTCGCATCTCCAAATACTGCAACCCCATCTTCTAAGGCGAAAGTGCATGAAGATCCACTCCCAGTCCGGGAAGATCCACTCCCCCTATGTCTGAGCAAGGATGATGATATCCAAGAGCAACAAGTTGGACAACAACTTCAAGCAGTACCAGAGCAAGCTATTGCTAGTAAAGAGCAACTAGTTGAGCAACAGCTTGAAGTAGTACTAGAGCCAGCTGCTGGGAGTAAAGAGCAATCAGTTGAACAACAGGTTCAACAACAAGCCAGTGTCCAACTTCCGACGACTACTCCTCGATCATCAGTGCCTGTCAAAGTTAGCTCATACGAAAATAAGAAACCTTCATCAGAAGTGACAAAGTATTTGGAAGCTATGAAGGAAAATATTAGAAAATCGAGTGCATCTCGTTCTTCTCATGAGCCAGCATTAGAAGATATCGAGGAGTGGGAAGAAGACGGTGTCATGTATAATCGGCGGACGGCTTTAGTTAAACCAGGAGTTCCAATATACAAGCTTGAGGATGTTCCTCCTAAATTTGAGAATGGGAAGCCGTTAATGACATCCGTACAACTTAGCAAACAACCCGTCGCGCTCAGAAGAATGCATGAGTGGTACATCACTGCCAGCACAAAATATGGTCTTGATTGCGTCACATTTCGTATTCCAAAAGAAGCATTCTGGAGCACTGGAGTAGATAAACGAGTCATTTTATTTGACGAGCTGCTTTCCCTTTTCCATCGGGGCATGCTCGAAATCAACCTGCTGCTCGTCTGGTGCTTGTAAGTGCTCTAATATTTTGTATTTGCTTTTCTTACTACATGCATACGCATTTCATGAGATTATAACAATTCTGGACTTCTTCAATAGGATGCAATACATGGATAATGAAAAGTTGGCGCACAAGACAGGTATCCTTGACCCTACTAGGATTGCAAAGTCGCTATTCGACGTCCAGGCGAATCGAGAATCAAGCCAGTACAAACACATGAAAAAAAAAGATTTTGAAAGAGCAATTGCAAAACTTAAGAAGGATAGAAAGGCAGAAGTTGCAGCTTACATAGGACATGCGATGTTTAACTTTGTCAGAGACGGCCAGGACCTCGTAAAGGCTCCGTACCACTTCGAGTAAGTTCGACACATGGCATTGAAATAGCAATTATTGGTAATTGTTAACACGTGTGTTTGTATGTTTGCAGTAATCACTACATAATGATCTTCATCAAGCCAACGCAGGGAATGGCAACAGTCTTGGACTCGGCCGATTACCCACCAGATCGTTACAAAGATTTCCTTTCCATTTTGAAAAAGTACGTTTATTCAATAATTTTAATTTACGCACATTTAGAATGTGTTGACAAGTTTTATATGACATTTCTTGTATTACAGCGCTTGGCGGTTTTACGCGGAACAGCTTGGCGGTCAGAGACCTCCTAATACGAATGCATTGGACATTAAAACGTATTATGCTTGTCCGAAGCAGCCTGCTGGGAGTGTCTTATGCGGGTATTATGTATGCGAGCATCTTCGGACCGCCGCCGTATATAGAGTCAATCGTGAGGATGTAAGTTATCCTTAATGTCGATACCTTATTTTCTTACTTTTGTGTTTCATTTTCATTGTAACTAGCATAGTTTAATGCTTATATTCTCTGCTGTTCAATATTACCAGAAACATTATTTTCATATTTTGATTCCAACTTCAAAATTCAATTGCTCATAGTACAACTGCTCCAAAAATACCTACTAAATTCTTGTATACTACTTTGATCTATACTTTGAGATTGTTCAAACCAACACATTCTAAACCTTGTTATGTGTTATATTGCAGCACAAGAAGAATCTGACGAAGAATGGCCGGTTTGTAGAAGTATTCCTGATGGAGGAGCCGACAGGATTGCTTCTGAACTCTGTCAGTTCATTCGTCGCGAAATTTTGCACAAAACGGGGAAGTTCTTTGATAAGAGAGGTTCAGCAGCTGATGTGCCAGAACTTTGCGACTATACCAATCTAAACAGTTTTTAGTGAAAACTTGTAAACTTTGAGATGAAATTGTATCTGTAACTTGTGTGTATGTATATTGTTTTAGTGAAATTGACTTCTGTGATGATAATATTGTTGTCTTTTGTTCTGTGATGATTGTTGTTTTTTGTTCTGTGATTATATTGAATTGACCTGGAGATTAGAAATAACAGCAGTAGTACTGCATGACTGTGAAAAACAATTATCACAGGCGGCTAGATACAAGTAAAGAAACATCTGTGATAACCTAATTTTCACAGGCTGTGTCTGTTATGGTAGAAACCGGCTGCGTTAAAGGGTCTTCACAGACGGCTGATATAGGTAAACTCCGTCTGTGATAACACCATTATCATAGACGGGTTAGTTATGCTTCAATAACCGTCTGTAAAGACACATTATCATTGACGGTTAGTTATGCTTCAAAACCCGCCTGTGAAGACATATTATCATAGGCGGTTAGTTATGCTTCAAAATCCGCCTGTGAATACAAATTATCATAGACGGTTAGTTATGCTTCAATACCCGACTGTGAAGACTCATTATCATAGGCGGTTAGTTATGCTTCAAAATCCGCCTGTGAAGACAAATTATCATTGGCGGTTAGTAATGCTTCAATACCCGTCTGTGAAGACTTCTTATCATAGACGGTTAGGTATTCTTCAATAACCGTCTATGATAAGACGTTTATCACAGACGGTTATATATGCTGCACGACCCGTCTGTGATAAAGTATTTTCACAGACGGCTAGCCTAAGTAAAGAACCGCCTATGATAATCGGTCTTCACAGGCGGCTATCCTTAGTGAAGAACCGCCTATGATAATTAGTCTTCACAGGCGGTTTCACTTCTCCGCCTGTGAAATTGCGGATTATCACAGACTCTTCGTTTCAGGCGGTTTTAAAAGCCGTTTGTGATAATAGGTTTGGAGCCGCCTGTGATGAGGCTTATTGTAGCAGTGAAAGCTAACCGGATCTTGAGACGGAGCTTACCAAAGCTAGCAGGACCTAGCGCCGGAGCTCACCAAAGCTAGCAGGACCTAGCGTTGGAGCTTACCAAAGCTAGCAGGATCTAGCGCTAGAGCTTACCGAAGCTAGTTGGACCTAGCACTGGAGCTTACCAAAGCTAGTCGGACCTAACCACAACAAGTCGGACCTAGACAAAGAAGTGGGACCTAGCCAGAGCTACCTAAAACAAGTTGGACCTATCGTCGGACCTTGCAGGAGCTCGGACCTAGAGTTGGACCTTGTTAAAAGGGTGTTTTGGCAGTATTCAAAACTTTTATCATCATAGCCAATGCATTCAGCACACATAGGTCTCACAATCTCCCCCTTGATGAATGCATTGGCAACACCACTTAAAATCCGAACATTGGCTTATTCACATGATAAGTTTTTGAAACAATTTGTCTCACAATCTCCCCCTTGGCAACACCACTTAAAATCCGAACATTGGCTTATTCACATGATAAGTTTTTAAAACAATTTTCTCCTGAAAATACTTCTCCCCTTTGTAAATCAAAAATAAAATGAAAAGAAATACAAAAAATTCTCCCCCTGAGAAGAATTGTGCCAAGACACTTGTGAATGTGTGCAATGTGTGATGAATTTCTCCCCCTTTGATAATGTATTCAGCAAGGTTCAAAAGAGAAATTTCAATTGTTATGAGCATATTGTAACACATACATATAAAACAAATCTCATCCAAGACATACTATTAAGTAACTTACACTATCACATCAATAAGATACATAAAGTAGTATAAGCCATGCTAGAGATCAAGTGTAATTTTCAATTTAAGAAAGTCATGATCTCACAAACTTAACTATTTCAAAACCTGAAAGCATGACAGTTGTTGCTGCATTTAATTATTTTTCAAAGCACAAATTAAGATCATATGACATTTGTAAGAGATTATATGCCGCATCTGCCTTATTCTAACCAACCAAGCCAAGCCTATGTCATTTGACAATCAAAAGCTTAAGGACATAGTTTTAGTCATAGACACCTTCTTCCAAGTTCATATCTAAGTGCAATGATAAGCCATCTCAAAAGAAGTGTGATGCATGCACATTCTCTTGATCTTTTCTCTATTTTTCATTTGAACATAAAAATTCAACATGGGAGTTGCTTATTTGATTAATTCTTTATGATTAAAAGCACTTGTGAGCATGCAACAGGTTCAAAACAGCAAGAAAGTTCGATCATGACCAGATTTACTGTAAGTAATTATTCTAACTACTAGTCATGGCAAAAACTACAAAATGTATAACATAAGTAATGTAGTAAGAACTTTCAGCATGTAAAAGGAATCACAATGTCATATATGTATGAAATACTATGCTCATATTATTTTTAAGTTTGGATTCACACAAAGACTTCACATGTTTTAAAAACTCTCCCTCAATTTAAGCAATGAGGATGCATAACCCCTATTTCACTACAAATGAAATAAAAGCAAGTGAAATCCAAAGGTTTTGTAAAAATGTCAGCCAATTGTTGTTCGGTATTTACATGGTGAAGCACAATGTTTCCTTTTTCAATATTATCACGGATAAAGTGATACCTAATGTCAATGTGCTTTGTTCTCGAATGTTGCACGGCATTTTTAGAAATGCAAATGGCACTAGTGTTATCACAAAACAGTGGAACACTATCTAGATCAACCCCATAGTCCTTAAGTGTTTGAACAATTCGAAAAATTTGTAAACAAGCTCTAGCAGCAGCTACATATTCAGATTCGGCTATGGATTGTGCAACAATACTTTGTTTTCTAGAGGACGGAGCAACAAGTGAATTACCAAGAAAATGACAAGCACCCGAAGTACTTTTCCTATCAATCCTACAACCCCCAAAATCAGCATCCGAAAAGGCTTTCAAAGTATTGGTTGAGGAAGAAGGAAGAAAATGCCAAATTATTGAGTTCCATGTAAGTACCTGAGAATCCTTTTGATGGCTTGACGATGTGAAGCACGTGGGGAAGCATGAAATCGTGCACAAAAACATACACTAGATTGTATGTTCGGTCTTGATGCCGTGAGATAAAAAAGTGATCCGATTATGCTTCGAGATTCTTTTTGATCTACCGGATCACCATCTTCATCAAGTTCAAGTGTCGTTTCTGTACCCATTGGTGTCCGAAGAGGCTTGCTTTTTTCCATGTTGAAGCGCTAAGAAGGTCTTTCGTATGCTTTCATCGATGCACAAAAGTACCCTCCTTGATTTGCTTGATTTGCAGCCCCTAAAAGTACGTGAGTTCTCCCATCGTACTCATCTCAAATTCTGAACTCATCATGGCTGAAAACTTGGACACAAGATCATGAGAAGAACAACAAAAGATAATATCATCGCCATACACTTGAACGAATAATGAGTCATCGCCATGCTTAAGCACAAAAAGAGTTTTATCAACCTTGCCCATGGTAAACCCCTTTTCAAATAAGAATGTATTTAACCTATCATACCATGCTCTAGGGGCTTGTTTGAGATCGTACAAGGCTTTGGACGGTTTGTAAACATGATTAGGAAAATTTGGATTTTCAAAATCCGATGGTTGTTTGACATAAACCTCCTCATCTATGTAGCCATTAAGAAAAGCACTTTTACATCCTTTTGATATAACTGGAGACTGTGAGATCTATATGTGCTGAATACATTGGCTTGTACTGAATACATTGGCTTTGATGATAAAAGTTCTGAAATTCTGCTAAAACACCTTTTTTGCAAAGTCTGACTTTGGGCTAGGTAATTTTGGGCTGATGCAATTGCAACTGTCTGTTGTGTCTCAAATCGTGTTTTCTTGCGCGCTAAGCTAGCTAAAACATCATATGAGCTCCAGTTTGGACATAGGCCTAGTGTTACACACTTTTGGGTCTTTGGTTGCAATTGCTTTGTTAAGAAACATGGTAATCTTGATAAATTTGAACCTAGATCTATTGATGGCATGTTTCTTGGTTATCCATCTCATACTAGAGGCTACTTTGTGCTTTTACTTGACACTAACAAAATTGTGGAGACTTGTGAAGTGTCTTCTGATGAAGCTAGCACAGGTACTAGCTCAAACATTGCAGGCCTGCATCCATATCCGCAGGGGAGAGCATTTTCGTTGAAGATGAGGAAGAGGTGGAGCTGCTGCCCGAAAATTCAGCAGCTAAAGATATTGTTCCAGCTCCTGATTTTGATTCACAGCCAGCACCGATGACCACTATTGTTGGTCCAGATCCTCCTCAAGTCACAAGCTCATCGATTTGTGATGAACATGAAGAAGAAGAAGCTTGTGAAGTGTCCACTTCCCCCCGGGTTCTCAAAAGTCATCCTCCACAATAAATTATTGGAAGCTTGCATGAACAAGTCACACGGTCCAGGTTTTGTGATCCAAACTCTCATGCTCATTCTGCTTTTGTTGCTTCTTTTGAACCCAAAGATATATCACACACACTCACTAATGAATCTTGGATTATTGCCATGCAAGAAGAGTTAGAAAATTTTGAAAGAAATAATGTTTGGAAACTTGTACCTCCACCTCAAGGTCACACTTTAATTGGAACTAAATGGGTGTTTAAAAATAAACAAAGTGAGGATGGGGTTGTGGTTAGGAATAAGGCTAGGTTGGTTGCTCAAGGTTTCACTCAAGTTAAAAGTCTAGATTTTGATGAAACTTTTGCTCCTGTTGCTAGATTAGAAGCCATAAGAATTTTGTTAGCTTTTGCTGCATCTAAAGGTTTTAAGCTATATCAAATGGATGTTAAAAGTGCTTTTCTTAATGGCTACATAGATGAGGAGGTTTATGTCAAACAACCACCGGGTTTTGAAAATCCAGATTTTCCTAATCATGTTTACAAACTATCCAAAGCCTTGTATGGTCTCAGACAGGCCCATAGAGCATGGTACGATAGGTTAAAAACATTCTTACTTGAAAAGGGGTTTACCATGGGCAAGGTTGATAAAACTCTTTTTGTGCTTAAGCATGGCAATGACTCATTATTCGTTCAAGTGTATGTGGATGATATTATCTTTGGTTGTGCTTCACATGATCTTGTGTCCAAGTTTTCAACTATGATGAGTTCAGAATTTGAGGTGAGTATGATGGGAGAACTCACGTACTTTTTGGGGCTGCAAATGAAGCAAACCATGGAGGGTACCTTTGTGCATCAAATGAAGTATACAAAAGACCTCCTAAGGCGCTTCAACATAGACAAAAGCACGCCTCTTAGGACACCAATGGGAACAACAAGAACACATGAACTTGATGAAGATTGTGAACCCGTGGATCTAAAAGAATATAGAAGCATGATCGGATCACTTTTGTACCTCACGGCATCAAGACCAGACATACAATTCAGCTATGTCTTTGTGCACGGTTTCAAGCCTCCCCACGTGCTTCACATCGTCAAGCCCTCAAAAGTATACTTAGGTACTTACATGAAACTCAAGAATTTGGCATTTTTCTTCCTTCTTCCTCAACCGTTACTTTAGAAGATTTTTCCAATGATGATTTTAGAGGTTGTAGGATTGGTAGGAAAAGTACTTCTGGTGCTTGTCATTTTCTTGGTAATTCACTAGTTGCTTGCTCCTCTAGAGAACAAAACTCAGTTGCACAATCCATAGCCGAATCTGAATATGTAGCTGCTGCTAGTGCTTGCTCACAAATTCTTTGGATTGTTCAAACAGTTAAGGACTATGGGGTTGATCTAAATAGTGTTCCACTTTTTTGTGATAACACTAGTTCCATTTGCATTGCTAAAAACCCCGTGCAACATTCTAGAACTAAGCACATTGACATTAGGTATCACTTTCTTCGTGATAATGTTGAAAAAGAAAACATTGTGCTTCACCATGTAGATACCAAAAAACAATTGGCTGATATTTTTACAAAACCTTTGGATTTCACTCGTTTTTGTTACATTCGCAGTGAAATAGGGGTTATGCATCCTCATGCCTTAAATTTAGGGAGAGTTTTCAAACTTGAGAAGTCTATGTGCGAATATGAAATTAAAATAATATGAGCATATAATTTCATACATATATGACTTTGTGATTCCTTTTAAATGCTGAAAGATCTTACTATATTACTCGTGTTATACATTTTGTAGTTTTTGCCAGGTCTAGTAATTGGAATAATTACTTACACTAAATCTGGTCATGGTTGAACTTTCTTGCTGTTTTGAACTTGTTGCATGCTCACAAGGGCTTTTAATCATAAAGAATTGATCAAGTAATCAACTCACATATTGAGTTTTTATGAACAAATATAAATTGAGAAAAGATCAAGAGAATATGCATGCATCGCACTTCTTTCGAGATGGCTTATCATTGCACTTGGATATGAACTTGGAAGAAGTTGTGTATGACTAAAACCATGTCCTTAAGCTTCTGATTGTCAAATGTCATAGGATTGGCTTGGTTTGTTAGAATAAGGCAGATGCACATATAATCTCTTGCAAATATCATATGATCTAAACTTGTGCTTTGAAAAATAATAAAATGCAGCAACAAGTGTCATGCTTTTAGTTTTTGAAATAGTTAAGGTTTGTGAGATCATGACTTGCTAAATTGGAAATTACATTTGTTCTCTAGCATGGCTTACACTACTTTATGTATTTCATTGATGTGATAGTGTAAGTTACTTGATAGTATGACTTGGATGAGCTTTGTTTTATACGTATATGTTATAATATGCTCATAACAATTAAAATTTCTCTTTTCAACCTTGCTGAATATATTTTCAAAGGGGGAGAGATAATATGGTGAATTTTTAAAGATAAGCATGCAAGGGGGAGAAATATATATAGGAGGAGAAATTTATTTCTATCTCATTTGATTTTCAAAAAGTGGGAGAAATTGTTCTCAAAACTTTTCATGCCAATGTTCAGATTTTAAGTGGTGTTGCCAATGCATTAATCATGGGGGAGATTGTGAGACCTATGTGTCCTGAATACATTGGCTTGTACTGAATACATTGGCTTTGATAATAAAAGTTCTGAAATTTTGCTAAACACCTTTTTAGCAAAGTCCGACTCTAGCTCCGAGCTTCTGCATGGTCCGAGAATAGGTCCGACTTGCTTTGTCAAGGTTCGACATGTTTTTGGGGAGCTCCGGTGAGCTTTGTCTTTAGCTCCGACATGTCTTTGATAGCTCCAGCATGTCGTTGTTAAGCTTCGATATGTTTTGATAGGTTCGACTTATGTTGGTTAGCTCCAACATGTTTTTCTATCTTCGGCTTTTGGGTTGACTAGTTCTGACTAGCTTTGGTAAGCTCCAGTGCTAGGTTGTACTAGCTTTGGTAAGCTCTGGTTAGCTTTGGCAAGGTTTGGAGATTGATCGCAATGTTCTTGCTTTTACTGTGAAATGTTTCGAACTTGCTTTACATTGTCGGAAAGATTGCTTAGTATTCATTTGCTATGTTTTTGCCGCGTTTTGGTTGATATGGCCGATATCGTTTTACTGTGGTTTTGCACATGCTTATGTGAGGTGCTCACGTGAGGTGTTGTGTTCGGAACTAACTTGAGTCAAGTCGCGGACTTGGGCTCGTACGGATTGGTTGTTTGTTCATGTGCACGTGTTGCTTGAGTTGAAGAAATGGCTGGTGACGCGATCCATTGAACTAGTCTTAGGGAGAAGATGAGGTTCAACAACAAAGTTTGGGAGGTATTGTGGTTGAGTTGATCGGGAGGTTGCACAACATGTTTGAATCAAGCACAATGCATATGAAGGTATCGTGGACGTCGTTTGTTGGGACCGGGGCCCCGACGTCCAAGGATCTCATTGGGTGGTGCTGTGCGATGCGGCACCAAAGAGCACACACGAAAAGAATGAACAAAATATGTAAAGTTTTCATTTCATAATAAGAAGAGTTTACAAAAGAGTGTACAACAGAGGTACACACGCAGCAGAAAATGCATACTCATAATCTCACTTAACTAAGAAGGAGAGAAGGCGTCCATGCCCTAGGACGCTTCTCACTAGCAACATGAAGAACATTCAGCAGCGGCGTGGTTCACATGAGATTCATCTCGACACCTCGAGGTCTCATGTACAACCTGAACAGCAGAAATAAACCTAATACCTGCAAAAATCGTTAAAGCGCAAATGTGAGCATAAGGCTCAGCAAGACTACCCGTCTCACTAGACATATGCAGGGGTGAATATTAAGCATAGGTAAGGAATAGCATAAAGGACTCACCTACAAGTGGATCCTTATAGTCATGTTTTAAGTAGCACATGACATTCTTCAGGCACGACTCATCATAGACTCCACAATCAAACAAGAAACGCTTTGTTGATGATATGACATGCCCAAAGCACATAATGCTATTACAGGTAAAGTATGGGGAAACTGTAAACTTTTAATTGTACTATCTCTATGCCATACAAGGTTGCAAAATAATTATAATTCAGTACATCGTATTCTCCTAACTTCTTCAGTATTTACTACGTCACAGCGAAGTGAACAAGTGGTACTCTATTACCACAAGGTACGGTGATTGCAATCAGGACACACCCGGAACAACACGACACATACACACTTTCAGAAATGTCAGTGAGTACTTACAGCAGTACTTACGTAACACTTCAGTACTAGTCGTATATGGCCACCTTTCACTAGACACTTGAATGTCGAACCGGTCGATCCGTCATGAGCAGGAGGTCACTGCGTGGGGCGTACTCTG
The DNA here is from genome assembly GCA_036927565.1 of Tuctoria greenei. Taxonomy (NCBI): domain Eukaryota; kingdom Viridiplantae; phylum Streptophyta; class Magnoliopsida; order Poales; family Poaceae; genus Tuctoria; species Tuctoria greenei. The sequence continues at coordinate 87,319,550 of JAYESD010000008.1, forward strand.
ACGTGCCCACTAGCTGATTTACACCTTGCTGCCCTCAACCCATGCCTATAAAACGGAACGGAATGCCTCAACAAACTAGTATCAAGCTACGTCAGTTTACTGGAACCCATTTCTCCAGTATGTCGCCGGTACATTTCAAGCTTGTCCAGCAGGGATGCACACGAAACGGTCCTCAATCGAGACAAGCAGGGCTATGCACGTGAGACCACGTCTCGCTGCATCCTACCCGCTGCCCTGTCTCAATTTCATATTCATAAACCATTTTTTGATCCAATTCATTCCGTGTGATAACCTTCCTATCTCGCGAGTAGATTCCAACAACTCGACTTCTACCAAAATCCTATGACCATAAGCATAGCAGTTTCTACTAAACGGGCTGTAGACCTACCAAGACTCCCTGAGATTTGTGGGCCATGCAAGTGGATGTCAAACACCTTAAACGTAATGCACAAACATCTGAAGACGTAAGGTGAATGAAAACTGCAAAGGCACTGTAAAGAACTTAAATGCTTGCAAATCTATAGCAATGTCAGTTGTTATGGCTTGGTCTTCCTCCGGAGAATCCGCAAGGGAATCTTGAAGTTGGAACTCCTCGGCATTCTCCTCCAAGAGAAACTTCTCGTTGATCACCTATCATCACGTTCCTATCGACATGATATGCATATAAGTAATGAAGGTAATCTAATAATGGACTTGACGAACCTGTCGTCGATGAAACGGCACACCTAGATAAGCAATTCTGCGGACGGTTAGGAAACATTGTCGACACCATCAAGAAACTCTTATCCAATGTTCCCCTTGGTCTAGTTTTCCTTGTTGGTCGCAATGTTCTCGCATTACTCAACCACAGGTCATCGGTGATCACCAACATCCGTGGTTTGTCCTAGAAGGCATTTTTATCGAGCACCTTGGCAACACCTAAGACTCGATCACTCTCACAGCGACTAAAACCTAATTTGGCTTGACCTCTATTGTCTGATGAGTCGTGCTTGTGTTTCAACACCACACACATCACATGCATACTTCATCTCGATGCCAGGGCATGATGACGGCTCAGAATGTCACGATGATGCCATATGGTCAACGACATCGACGCGGCTCATGGTGGAGCATCACGAGCACGCACGGACAAGCCAACGCGATACAAAAGACAAAGGAGGTCACCGTGGGGATTTCTATAGGAATGATATCAATGCGAAACATGGACCAGACGGCGAAGGACGACGGCAGTGACTAACCTTGTAAGCATTTTAGCAAACATCTTGGTTGTGTTCTTGATCCGGTTACTTCATCAAGATTCCAAGGGCACCTTGGCACATGTCCTTGTCGATTGCCACCACACAGCAGACCTGCATCCATCGACCAGCATTGAACGTCAATACATCTGGTTTCACCGTGTAACCATTTCATCGAACATCTTGGCTGCAGCACTGTCTTAACAAATTCTTCACAAATCAGAGCTAACCTTGTCCTGATTGTCATTTCCATTGTGTCATCGATGTGTTCTTAGATCTCATACATCACACACATCACTCACTTCGCTGGTTGGGTGTACCCACGGCGCGGAATGCCCCGATGATGCGAGGATAGCGACAGTGTTGGGGCAGCACAATGCGAAATACCACAACGTGTGAACGGTACTGCACGGTAAGTATTTGAGCTGCACGCAAAGGATGGAGGTGGCTTGGTACGTGCTGCAACGAAGGCAGTGAATTGGAGATGTGCCGCGACGGCGAGAACGACCGGCGTCATGGACGCCGATCACCGCAATGACCATGGCGTGTAGGAAGCTGTGACCGTGAGCGAGAAGGTCGACGGCCGGTGAGCAGCGGAGTCGGGCACGGCCAGGGAGCAGCAAAGCACAGTAAGGAGCGGCATAGCTGGCGCGGCGGAGGAGAGACGCAGGGCCATGGCGGCAAGGGTGCGGCTGGGCGCCAGGGAGGTTCGGCAACGGAGCGGTGTAGCCAGGCGGAGGCGAGCCAGTGGGGACGCGACGCGGTGGAGGTGGGCGGCACTGGCGGACTGAGTAGGGGCGGGGCAAGCCGGCGGGTTTTAGAAACGGAGGCGCGTGGCGGAGCGAGCGCGGCGAGTAGGTTCGGCGAGTAGCAGGCCGGTGCACGGCGGGGTGCGTGCAGGGCACGGGCGCGGGGTGACGCCACGGCGGCCGGGAGGTGGAGTGGGACTGGAAGCGGGAACAGCGCGCTAGCGCATGGGTGACACGCGGTTGGCGTCACAGCGCGAGCCGCCGGGCTGGGGCGCGTGGTGGGAAGCAGACGGAGGGGCTGTCGACGAGCGGCACGTAGGGGGCGAGCCGGCGGCCGTTGCGGGGCGCGCTGCAGGTGGTCGAGAGCAGAGAGGAACGTGATTGCAATGGAAGCCGGAGGGAGAAGAACAGTGGCGCGTACGTGAAGAGGAAGAGAAATTGAGTTTCTATAGTTGGGGTCAGAATGACCTGTGGGACCCACTCCAATTCCCCCCCCCCCCTTATCCACTTCCTTCCAGATGCAAAAATATATCCATCTATTGAGCAGCTTACCGGTGGGGCCCACCTTTTCCTATCTTTTCTTGTAAATTCATTTTCTGTTGACAAACATGCTCTATAAATATTCCAACTTGGCAGGGTTGCTAATGACAATATGGAGAATCCAATTATGAATTCAAACTAAGAATTTATGATTTTGATTTTTATAATTCAAATTTCGAATTTGAATTCACCCATAAGTCCCTCGCTGTAACCTTTCTCCATATCCTTTTGAATGTGCCATGAGTACTAAAACATTTATTTGATTTTATTAGTTTGTTTCATTTCTCCTCTTTTTATAAATTAAACTTAAATTTTCATTTGAAATTAAATTTTGAATTTGAATTCAAAGGAATTTCAATCTACACAGTATATTAAATAGTAATCGTGCTTCCAAAATTCTTAAATTTTTGCAGGGGGCTATTTGATATATGGGGCATCCTTGGGCAGCTCAAATCTTCATGTGAACTTAGTTTTAACAGTAGCTTGATTTGAATTTTTGAATGTCCCATTTTAGGGTTGGAATAATTCCTTTTCCTTCTCTCTATTTTGTTTTCTTTTCTCCTTTAATTTTCATTGAAAATGTGAATACTTGGAAATTAAGGATTTTACACCGTAAGTTTTAATATACATTAGCAACCATGTTCTATATGCAAAATTTTAACAAGTTCCTATTTTTAGTGAACATTGGTTAACTCATATGGTTCATGTGAGTTTGAGTTTCCAAGTCCACTTTCAAAAATTTTTATGTTCGCATTTTTGCGTTTTTGTTCTTCCGCAAAGCGGGCTTTTATAATCCTTCCCCCTTAAAGGAATCTCGTCCTGAGATTCTAACAAGTAGAATAACATAAACGAGTAGGGAACGATCCGTAAAAGAGGGTCATTGACTAAGTAAAATAACAATGCCCTTAAAGACTTGGGTTCTACGAAATAGTGATTTTCTTCAGGCATCTTAAGAAATTCTAAAGTTTGCTTCAGGTGATTCCAGTATTTAGGTTGATAACCTTGATAGGATGCTTGACATAACCATATCATGTCTCAAAACTGCCACGTCTATTACTGAACTTTTACCGCTGCCCTCTTACACTGGCATGACATCTTGTTATGTCGTAGTCTTGACTGGAAGAATCAAGACTTGTTCTTTGCTTCTCTAGGTCACTTCGATATTTTGAAACTATCTTTGCATTGATTCTTGGTTGCTTGCTTGGTTGTTGCATAGGTCCTTATAACTCGATGTGGTATTTCCCCTAACATGAGTTAAGATGGCTTACAAGGTTAGACAACAATCATTAACCTCGTTTGATGTTTAGTCAACCATAGGATTCCTTCGCTGTAGCATAAGAGTAGCAAAGCACTCAACACTCTTATGTGGGCAAAACAACAGGAATACTGAAGGTATGGTGACTACAAGGTTCTTAGGCACTTCAACACCTTCAATTAATAAAGTAGAAGATGACACTCTTCGCGGTGGCATCTGAGGATTTAAGGACTCAACATCCTCATATGTTTTCAACACAGTAAAGAACTCAATCATATGGTAACTACAAGGTAATTAGTGTAGCAAGGTTACCATATAACAACGCAAGATCTTAGATGGACCCAAAGAGTTTCACGAGCTTGACAATCGAACGGTATCCTTGCGAGTAAGGAGATTTCATGGATTTTACAAGGTTGATCATCGAACTGATGACCACTCGATGACGAACGGTATAGTTGCAACAATCAAGGTACTTGAACCTAAACAAGTCAAGGATGGAAGTTCAAGTGCTGGTTTAGTTTCAAGTGAGGATGAGTAATCGGTTTCCCAAGTATTACTCAGTAGAATGGAGATCAACAATGTAAGAAGTCAAATGTAGATGGTGAAATGATCGTAGTCATTAGACACCTTAGCATAGTTTGAATGGGGTACACAATCTTGCTCTAAATTTTAGTATTACCATGCATTCTATCATTCGTACTTCATTGGTAATGATGCTTCATGATGCTTCATATATTGTATGGTGCAATGAATATGCACATGGTATGGTGCAAATGGTGCATATGTATGGTGCAAATGGTGCACATGTATGGTGCAAATAGTGCACATGTATGGTGCAGTAGCTTTTATAGTTTGAGCAAGACTAAGTGAACCATGCACACAGAACTCAAGAACTAACTCATGATTTGCAAGGCTTGGATATCGTGGTCGTGAAAGACACTCAATGAGTAGCGTTCCTTTCATGAATCGACCACAGTTAAGGAATTCATAACAGAACGATTGAAAAGGAATGTGAGAAATATACCACGTTATCTTGACCTTTAGAAAGTTTGTTCATGTACTACTCAACTTGATTGTATCTTCAACTAGGTATTAGAGGTACCAGTTGACTTGAGGAGTATCTTCATCAGAAAAAAAAAACAACTAACTATATGTCGAAGGTTATCCCTAGACACCTGGTCGAGATCACTAGACACATCTACAGTGATACTTCACTTAACCTCTGCTTCGATCAGTCAGGAGGAACAAATATCCTTCTCGATCACATTAGTAGAGTTGAAGTCACACTCTTCTTAGAGTAACTCAATCTGGTGGTGGAGGTTGGATCTTCTTGAAGATGTAATCTCACTTGTTTGTGTTGTCTTTGGCACATCTCAGTGTGGCAAAGAGTGCTAATTGAACACTATAGTTACTTGAGTGCTCACCTTCCCCCTTAAAGTTTTGAACTAGGATTTCGAAGCGTACTTCAAACAATCCTAATGGGAAAACGGTTTGCAACTCGAGTAATTGCGACTTGCGTTCAACATCACAAGATGTGATGTGGCAAGTCACATAAATTACACACTAGTATGTCTATCCAAGGGAAAAGGCTTCAAATGAGTTTAACACTCCATTCAACTTGGTAAATAGTTGAGTCCTAACTCTTGGTTGGTTACAACACTCCTCGAGTGGAAATCGAGAACTGAATGCCTAACAAAACCCAAAAGTTTCAAACTGACCAGACTATGGTGACAAATGACCAGTCTCGACTCAAACTCGATCTTGATCCAGTTAATGGCAAAATCAGATCTTGATGTGAATAACAAAGTTAAAGTAAACTTCAATACCTTTCGAAAAAGTATTGGTTTGCCTCTAGATCACCTCTGGTTTGCATGTTATGCTATTTTAAGTTTAGCAGATTTTTCTGCATTTTCAGCAGAACCTGCTTAAAAAGTAGCAGTTTAGACCTAAAGTTTTCAGACTATTCTCTTCGAAATCTGGAAATATTCTTATTTACAAATTTGTATCCAATGTAATAAGATTTCCAGAATGTATTCATTTGTATGCATTTCAGTCCTGGTTCAAAAGATATGAATTTTTCAAGTTTGCTAAAAATTCAGCATTCAGAAGAAATGGGGTTTGAGTTCAGACTGACCACCCTGCATTCAAACTCGATTTGGGATAGGTAGATGGCCGATTCAGATCTGGAGCCAATTACAAATATTGTAGCTGACTCACTAACCTTTTCAAAGGTTACTCGTGTGACCCTATTGGACGTAAGGTCTGCGAGTTATGGTTCAAATTCAGAAATATACAGATTGTTGTCCAGTTTGGTTGATTCCGGACAGTTTCTGCGATTTTCCAAATTTCATCCACATAGAAAAGGATTATGGTGTTGAGTAGAATAGAAAACATGTAGAGGACTTCCAAAGCTTTCTAAAGAGTTTTTACTTGCCTCATAGCACTTCTGGTTGAGGAGATATGTAATTTTAAACTTTGACCAAATTCCCAGATTTTTAACTGAAATTTGGCAGAGCATCCTTTGTATGTTGCTGATTTTTTCCACAATTTTCACATAGAGAAACATTGATATTTGCAGATAAAATATATTTAAAATTTGTTACACACATACTCAGGATTCTATAAATGTAAAATATGAAATCTTTTGATGATCCTAATAGAAATTACGATCCAAACAGCAACTGTTCATATAACTGTCCAGATTCTAGACTGTTACGACACCTTAAACGATACTTCGATTTAGACCTGGTTATTGCGAGTTTTAACCTTAGAGTTGAATAGGAATTTGATAGAGTACTTTTTAAGCTTTCCATACATGTATATATATATGCCTAGGTTGCTTTTCTTATTTAAGAGATATGGCTGTTCAAAGTTCAGAAATATTCTGGCTGTTTCAGATAGCACTGTACACAGGTACTAACTTCAACTGCAGTTTCTAATTAGTTCTAAACTGAATTTGAGGTAACAATGAATAGAAAAGTTATAGAATAGCTCTTCCGCTTTCCAAAAATGTATCACAATAGACTAGAAGAGCTTTATACAGATAATTGTGGTAAAAATTCAGATGCTTGTTCATACAGTTTCCGAACAGCAGCTGATTTAATTAGAGAAGATTTTCATCACCTTACAACGGTCTATTGGCTTGAAGGTCAACAGAAAACTTACCGAATACTTCAATTTCTTTCCAAAAAGTATTCATTTGCATCCATATCCCTTCAGGTTGAAGATATATGGATTTTTAAAATCAGGTCAAATTCTGTTAGAAAACAGAACTCACTGACTTCGAAACACAAGAATTGGGAACAAACTCAAATTTTGAAAATTGGATCAAAACTCAAGTCCGATAGCTAAAACTTGCTTTACAACTAATCATTTGCTTTGGAACTAAATGGAACTTGAAAGAGAACTTGACGACCTTCTCATCCATAGCGTATCACTATAGATCTTCATGCTTAACCAGAGTCTCAACCCGGCAAAGTCGAGCTAAACTCTCGCCAGAAACAAAGAACTTTGGTCCACCTACTCTGTAAGACAAACATTTTACATTGTCCATAAGATACCAGCAACTGATACTTGGACTGAATATGAATATGAAGCCATTTCTTTCGTGGGGGAGGGTCGAAGTATCGAATGTGATACTGGCGGTACTACGTTCCTTACCAAAAGAAAAGTCTAACCTGATATATCCGGATACGTCTATAGGTGGTCCTAATATCGATCACTCAGAAACTTTTGCTACACGGGTCGCTACCGTAGTTAGTGTACCTGCAGAAGACAAACAATCTCCTTTCATACCTTCACACGTCAAGGGCGGCATGGGGAAACACGACAGGCAGTCACAATAATATATATGAAAGTAAATGCATACGACTCTGGTGTGAGTCTCCCTCGAGCGAAGTCATGTCTCAAGGTACATGGTTGTACTACGTTTGTACAGCAAAGACTCCCGCACAAACCGGCTTATACACGCTCGGCCATACGTGTTTTGCATGCTCCCATAGAACATGAATAGTTCTAAAGATGCATACTATCGGGTTATCAACAACCCGACGGCGTCTCCCACTAATTTTGTGTCACGTTGGAGTACTGCGTGCCATATGTTCCCAGAAACATGAATAGTTTCAGAGACTCATATTGAATTTTTGTGCTAAGCCACGGAAATATCACATACCACACCTCGTATGCAGAGCTTACCTAGATTGATCCGCTCTCGGTGGCGTACCTTACCTCTTACCTTGAAGATGGAATGTCATTACAGAATATGATAACAAGTAAGTTAGTTCACCACCTTTATAACTTATACTAATAATAGTCCTTAATGGTCATATAGCTAATCCTCACTCGACTACTTCGGAGTTTTAAAAAATAGTCTCTTTTCGAGCGTGCTATTCCCAATGAAGCTATGATACCATGTCTGTGGGGACCGGGGTCCCGACGTCCAAGGATCTCATTGGGTGGTTCCGTGCGATGCGGCACCTAACAGCACACACGAAAAGAATGACCAAAATATGTAAATTTTTCATTTCCTAATAAGAAGAGTTTACAAAAGAGTGTACAACAGAGGTACACACGCAGCGGAAAATACATACTCATAATCACACTTGACTAAGCAGGAGAGAAGGCGTCCATGCCCTAGGACGCTTCTCACTAGCAACATGAAGAACATTCAGCAGCGGCGTGGTTCACATGAGATTCATCTCGACACCTCGAGGTCTCATGTACAACCTGAACAACGGAAATAAACCTATTACGTGCAAAAATTGTTAAAGCGCAAACATGAGAATAAGGCTCAGCATGACTAACTCATCTCACTAGACATATGCAGGGGTGAATACTAAGCATAGGTAAGGAATAGCATAAAGGACTCGCCTACAAGTGGATCCTTATAGTCATGTTTTAAGTAGCACATGACATTCTTCAGGCACGACACATCATAGACTCCACAATCAAACAAGAAACGCTTTATCGATGATATGACATGCCGAAAGCACATAATGCTATTACAGGTAAAGTATGGGGAAACTGTAAACTTTTAATTGTACTATCTCTACGTCATACAAGGTTGCAAAATAATTATAATTCAATACATCGTATTCTCCTGACTTCTTCAGTATTTACTACGCCACAGCACAGTGAACAAGTGGTACTCTAGTACCGCGAGGGACGGTGATTGCAATCAGGACACACCCGGAACAACACGACACATACGCACTTTCGAAAATGTCAGCAAGTACTTACAACAGTACCTATGTAACATTTTAGTACTAGTCGTATATGCCCACCTTTCACTAGACACTCGAATGTCGAACCGGTCGATCCGTCACAAGCAGGAGGTCACTGCATGGGGCGTACTCTGACGTGCACACCAGCTGATTTACACCTTGCTGCCCTCAACCCACGCCTATAAAATGGAACGGAATGCCTCGACAAACTATTATCAAGCTACGTCAGTTTACTGGAGCCCATTTCTCCAGTATGTCGCCGGTACATTTCAAGCTTGTCTAGCAGAGCCGCACACGAAACGGTCCTCAATCGACACAAGCAGGGCTACGCACGTGAGACCACGTTTCGCTGCATCTTACCCGCTGCTCGGTCTCAATTTTATATTCATAAACCTTTTTTTTGATCCAATTCATCCCATGTGATAACCTTCCTATCTCGCGAGTAGATTCCAACTACTCGACTTTTACCGAATTTCTATGAGCATAAGCATAGCAGTTTCTACTCAACGGGCTGTAGACCTACCAAGACTCCCTGGGATTTGTGGTACATGCAATTGGATGTCAAACACCTTAAACGTAATGCACAAACATCTCAAGAAGTAAGGTGAATGAAAACTGCAAAGACACCGTAAGGAACTTAAATGCAAATTGGGGCTTGCCTTGTTTGCGACTCTATAGCAATGTCAGTTGTTATGACTTGGTCTTCCTCCGAAGAATCTGCCAGGGAATCTTGAAGTTGGAACTCCTTGGCACTCTCCTCCAAGAGAAACTTCTCGTTGATCACCTATCATCACGTTCCTATCGACATGATATGCATATAAGTAATTAAGGTAATCTAATAATGGACTCGACGAGTTGTAAAAACCTTAAGAAGAAGAGGCTTGACTACAAAGATTAGATATGTCTCGGATGGGTGGAGAAATTATGGATAGGTCATGTGGTCATAGTAGTGTCGAGTTGTGAATTGACAGGTGCAATGAAAGCATGTATTGCCATTATTCACTTAACACTTGGAGCTATGCCACTCGAGAAACCTAAGACTGACTGGTGTGGAAGTGTTGGACTGAATAGTGTAAGAATGACTAAGGAATCAAGGTGGAGCATTGAAAGCTTAAAGCATGAGTGAACTGTGCAACAAGAGGTCGTGAATCAGAAGTTGACCAAGGAAGTTACACAAACTCATTATGGAGTAAACCTAATTAAGTGACAAGTGTGGTCATAGGGTTCTGATTTAGGATGCATCGACGTGAAACCTTAGCAACACTTGTAAAAGAAGTGAGATCGGCATTGCTTGGACTCAAAGAGTCATCACAAGCACTGCTAACCTAACGTGAGTACCAAGACACGTTAAAAGGACCTTTAGGTAAATTAGTTGCTACGACTATCTTCGCAAACATTGTCCAAGTTCTTACATGACACTATTGTAGTGTCCTTTGCAAGATTGTCCAAATGAGCTTGGTGAACTCCTGGAACTCGAACATAAGCCATTACTATGTTGCGACGACATGCTTTGCCATCTCGGGACGATCATCTCATCGACGTTCACATCGACCCGGACTCATCCATGGTGATGAGCAGAATCCCGAACACCACCTTACAAGTCACAAGGTTAGTGATGTCGACTCGATCGTCGGTAAGTGACTCAACGAACCTATCGTCGATGAAACAACACACCTAGATAAGAAATTCTGCGGACGGTTAGGAAACATTGTCGACACCATCAAGAAACTCTTATCCAAGGTTCCCCTTGGTCTAGTTTTCCTTGTCGGTCTCAACGTTCTTGCATTACTCAACCACAGGTCATCAGTGATCACCAACATCTGTGGTTTGACCTAGAAGGCAATTTTATCGAGCACCTTGGCTACACCTAAGACTCGATCACTCTCACAGCGACTAAAACCTAATTTGGCTTGACCTCTATTGTCCAATGAGTCGTGCTTGTGTTTCAGCAACACACACATCACAGGCATACTTCATCTCGATGCCAGGGCACAATGACGGCTCGCAACGTCACGACGACGTCATATGGTCAATGACATCAACGCGGCTCATGGTGGAGCATCACGAGCACACACGAACAAGCCAATGGGATACAAAGGACAAAGGAGGTCACCATGGGGATTTCTATAGGAATGATATCAATGTGGAACATGGACCAGAGGGCGAAGGACGATGACAGTGACTGACCTTGTAAGCATTTTAGCAAACATCTTGGTCGTGTTCTTGATCCGGTTACTTCATCAACGTTCCAAGAGCACCTTGGCACATGTCCTTGTCGATTGCCACCCCAAACCAGACCTGCATCCATCGACCAGCATTGAACATCAATACATCTGGCTTCGCCTTGTAACCATTTCATCGAACATCTTGGCTACAGCACTGTCTCAACCAATTCTTCACAAATCAGAGCTAACCTTGGCCTGATTGTTGTTTCCATTGTGTCATCAATGTGTTCTTGGATCTCATACATCACACACATCACTCGCTTTGCTGGTTGGGTGTAGCCATGGCGCGAAACGCCCCGATGATGCAAGGACAACAACAGGGTTGGGGCAGCACAACACGAAATGCCACAACGTGTGAATTGGACTGCATGGTAAGTATTTGAGCCGCACGCAAGGGATGGAGGTGGCTTGGTACGTGCTGCAACGAAGGCAGTGAATTGGAGATGTGTCACGACGGCGAGAACGACCGGCATCATGGACGCCGATCATCGCGATGATTATGGCGTGCAGGCAGCTATGACCGTGAGCGAGAAGGCTGACGACCCACGAGCAGCGAAGTCGGGCACGGCCAGGGCAAGCAGCAGAGCGCATCAAGGAGTGGCATTGCTGGCGCGGCGGAGCAGAGACCCAGGGCCGTGGCGGCAAGGGTGCGGCTCGGCGCCAAGGAGGTGCGGCGATGAAGTGGTGTAGCCAGGCAGAGGCAAGCCAGTGGGGGTGCGACGCGGTGGAGGTGGGCGGTGCTAGCGGACTAAGCAGGGAAGGGGCGAGCCAACGGCTAATGAAAACGGAGGCGCGCGACGGCGCGTCAGAGGAGCGGTGCAGAGGCGGGCGCGTCGGGGCGCCGTCGCGCAGGAGCGCGGCGAGCAGGGTCGGCGAGTAGCAGGCCGGCGCACGGCGGGGTGCGTGCAGGGCACGAGCACAGGGCGACACCGAGGCGGTCGGGAGGTGAAGCGGGACTGGAAGCGGGAGCAGCGCGCTGGCGCATGGGTGGCACGCGGTTGGCGTCGCGGCGCGAGCCGCCTGGCTGTGGTTGTGGTGGGAAGCGGACGGAGGGGCCGGCAACGAGCGGCACGCAGGGGGCAAGCCGGCGGCCGGTGCGGGGCGTGCTGCAGGCGGTCGGGAGCAGAGAGGCACTCGATTGCAAGGGAAGCCGGAGGGAGAAGAACAGTGGTGTGTACGTGAAGAGGAAGAGCAATTGAGTTTCTATAGCTGGGGTCAAAATGACCTGTGGGACCCACTCCAATTTCCCCCCTTATCCACTTCATTCCAGATGCAAAATATCTCCATCTATTGAGCAGCTTACCGGTGGGGCCCACCTTTTCCTATATTTTCTTGTAAACTCATTTTAAGTTGACAAACATGCTCTATAAATATTCCAACTTGGCAGGGTTGCTAATGACAATATGGAGAATCCAATTATGAATTCAAACTAAGAATTTATAAATTTGATTTTTGAAATTCAAATTTCGAATTTGAATTCACCCATAAGTCCCTTGCTGTAACCTTTCTCCATATCCTTTTAAATGTTCCATGAGTACTAAACCATTTATTTGATTTTATTTGTTTGTTTCATTTATCCTCTTTTTATAAATTAAACTTAAAGTTTCATTTGAACTTAAATTTTGATTTTGAATTCAAAGGCATTTCAATCTACACAGTGTATTAAATAGTAATTGTGCTTCCAAAATTCTTAAATTTTGCAAGGGGGCTATTTGATATATGGGGCATCTATTGGGCAGCTCAAATCTTCATGTGAACCTAGTTTGAACAGTAGCTTGATTTGAATTTTTGAATGTCCCATTTTAGGGTGGGAATAATTCCTTTTCTTTCTCTCTATTTTGTTTTCCTTTCTCCTTTAATTTTCATTGAAAATGTGAATACTTGGAAATTAAGGATTTTACACCTTAAGTTCTAATATACATTAGCAACCATGTTCTATATATTAAATTTTAACAAGTTCCTATTTTTAGTGAACATTAGTTAACTCATATGGTTCATGTGAGTTTGGATTTCCATGTCCACTTTCAAAAATTTTTATGTTCGCAATTTTGCGTTTTTGTTCTTCCAAAAAGCGGGCTTTTACATCGTTGGAAGATGTTTGCACGTATGCAAGGAGTGCATGGACGTGGCTACATGGTTCCGAGGCGTGATGAAGAGATGTGGACATAAAGAATTGGTTGGAAGGTCCTACCGACTTAGTTATGGACTCAAGCTACGGCTGAGTCGTGTTTGACTCAAATATGGAAAGATTTGAGTTGGTTATGATAGGATTTCGTGTGGGTCACAAATTTGAGTTGTTTTAGGAATATGGGATACGTTCCTAAGGTGTTTGGAAGTCTTAAGATTGCTTCTATCTGCGTATAGAAGAGTCCTAAGCAATTATGGAAAGTTTTGATTCGTAATTTGAGTAGGATTAGAGTCCTAGTTGAGATTGGGTTGGCTCATTGGCTGGTTATATAAGCAAGGGAGGCCAGAACTCGTGGTGGACGACTTTGGGGCTGTTCCTCTTGCGTTCTATTGAATAAAATTCGTAGTTGAAAGGAACTTTTGTGCCTTGTTCGTCCGACTTGTTCCAGACAAGTTTTTCTCATCGAGTTTTCTGCACAACACTATCTTTCTTTGGTGGTTTTATCATAACTCGAGTTGTACAGATCCAATTTATGTGATTATTTTTGGGTTATCTTTACAACTTGATTATCTATCATCTGTAAAAATTTCACGGTCATTATTTGTGGTTTCTGATCTACATGAGTTTCCTTGCAGCGTTCCAGAACTGTTTTTCTCGGGTAGGACAGATTGACCTTTGTTCGTTCGTTTAATTGTAACTTGAGTTTCCCTCGACGGATTTGAGTGATTCTTATTGTGTCGTCTTCGTGACTTGATTATATCTGATATCTATCACTTTTGTCATGGTGAAACACGTTTAGATTAGTCTCACACATGATTTCTTTAACAGATCATTTTTCTGCCGAAGGGGTTGGAGTTTAATTGTTTCCGGTGCGTAAGATTTTTTAAATCTACCATTCACCCCCCCTCTGGTAGCTTTTCACGTGCTCTTCGATCCTACAGAGACCTTTATATGTAGCGAAAGCTAAGAAAATTCTTATGGCTTCTAATCTAGCTACAAGAGTAAAAGTTTCATCAAAATCTAGACCTTTAACTTGTGTGAAACCTTGAGCAACCAACCTAGCCTTATTCCTAATCACAAACCCATCCTCACTTCGTTTATTTTTAAACACCCATTTAGTTCCAATTAGAGTATGACCTTGAGTTGGAGGTACAAGTTTCCAAACATTATCTCTTTCAAAATTTTCTAACACTTCTTGCATGGCAATAATACAAGATTTATTAGTGAGTGCGTGTGATATATCTTTGGGTTCAAAAAAAGCAACAAATGCAGAATGAGCGTGAGAGTTTGGATTGCAAAACCTGGACCGTGTGACTCATTCGTGCAAGCTTCCAATGATTTGTTGTGGAGGATGACTTTTGATGACTCGGAGGGGAGTATACACTTCACAAGCTCCTTCTTCATGTTCATCACAGATTGAAGAGCTTGTGGCTTGAGGATGATCTGAACCAACAGCAGTAGTTGTTGGCGCTGGCAGTGGTGCAAATTCAGCAGCGTGATCAACATCATTTGTTTCTGAATTTTCGGGCAGCAGTACCACTTCTTCGTCTTCTTCGATGAAAACACTCTACCTTGCGGATATGGATTTGGACCTGCAATATTAGAGATAGTACCTGGGCTAGCTTCATAAAAAGAAACCTCACAAGTCTCTACAATTTTGTTAGTGTCAAGTAAAAGCACACAGTAGCCTCTAGTATGATATAGATAACCAAGAAACATGCCATCAACAGATCTAACTTCAAATTTCTCAATATTACCATGTTTCTTAACAAAGCATGTACAACCAAAGACCCGAAAGTGTGTGACACTAGGCCTATGTCCAAACCGAAGTTCATATGGTGTTTTTCCTAGCTTAGCACGCAAGAAAACATGATTTGAGAGATAACAAGCGATTGCAATTGCATCTGCCGAAAAACTTTCTAGGAGTTTGATATTCATCAAGCATACTCCTAGCCATCTCAACTAAGGTTCTGTTCTTTCTCTCTACAACACCATTTTGTTGAGGTACATAAGTGAATAAAATTGGTGATCTATTCCATAAGTGATCAAACGATTGATTTTAAATTCAGTTCCATTATCACTTCTAATTGCTTTTAAAGATCTTGGGTGATCAATGGATAATGAAAGAAATAAAGTTCTAAAGTGACTAAAAGCTTCATTCTTAGATGGCATAAAGTAAACCCAAGAGTATCTGGAATAGTCATCAACAATCACAAGAACATACCATTTAGCTCTGAAGGATTTAACACTTGAAGGTCCTACGGTGTCAAGGTGCAAAAGTTGACCCGGTTCAGTTGTCATGGTCATTGTGAGTGGAGCATGTGAACCTGCAACCATATGAGCATGTCTACAAGAAGAGAACACAATTTATTTGCCCCCTTTAAGCTTAGGCAACCCACGTATGCGATCAAGAGCACTAACACACGTTAGATGATCAAAGCCTACGTGACCAAGTCTACAATGCCAAAAATATATGTTCTTTGAATCATTAGCAACTAGACACCTATACTTAGAGGATCACATATCAAAATTAGCCTTAAAAACTCTTCCAAACTGAGACATGTTAAAAATAAGCTCACTGTTTGAATCTACAACCTTGCAGCAATTTTTAGTGAAGATAATTTCTAGATTTTCATCTAATAATTGTGAAATAGAAAGCAAGTTGTATTTCAAATTTTTAACAAGTGCCACATCCTTCAAAGTGTAGTGATCATTTACTTTAATTGAACCCTTAGCAATTATAGGAGGTGAAAAATTATCGGCAAATGTAACATCCTCTACACCTAACACAAAAGAGAGGGAAGAGAACCAATCTTTGTTACCAGTCATGTGGCGTGAGCAACCTGAATCCACAATCCAAATGTTCTCCTTCCTCAAACGTGTAACCTACATAGAAGCACAATACGTCGATGACTCAATAATAGGGTTAGTCAATAGGCATTTAGGAATCTAGTACTGAGTCACACGACGTGAAGTAGGAAAAAAATGCAAAAGATAAGACAAAACAACAGGTTTATGAGCCAAAGTTTGATGACTTTTGTACCCAACTACTGACTTACAAGGTGTAACATGTGTAGCACGAAAAACAACAGGTTTGAGAGCAAACTTTGTATGTTTTTGACTCATAACAGCAAGTTGCATGTTCTTGATATTTGGTTTAGCATGTGCAGCAAATGTTGCATGAGAGTTATGAGATCTAGCTTGCATTCTTTTCTTTTTCTATTGTTTAGCTAGTCTACAACAAAAATCTATGACATGACCATCTCTACCACAGTGGGTACAATGAAATTTAACTTTGTGTTCATGTCTAGATGAGAAAGCAACATGTTTATTAGAAGCTGAATGAGACAGCACCCCTGCAGATTTGAAAACCACTTCCATTTGTTTAGGAACTGTTTGAATCAAACCCGTGCCTTAGCATGAGCATGAGAATCAAAACCTAAACCGGTTTTATCACTACAAGACTTGGTAGAATTCAGCAGCAAGTTTAGATTTTTATTCCCATTACAAAACCAATCTAGTGTCCTATTCATGTCATCAAGTTTCTTAGATAAGTCTAGACAGTTCTCACATGAAGTTTTTCTTTTTAGTTTGTAATTGGAAAAATTTTTAACTTCATGAGAACGTAAAGCATTGTTCAATATAGAAATTTCATTCATAGCATCTTGTAGTTATCTTCTCTAGATCATCAAAAGTAGAACAATGCAAATCTATTGTAGAACAACAAGCATCTTTCAAGTTTTTATCATTAAGTGCAGCAAGCTGTTTTGTTCTTTTCAATTTCTAAGTTTATCAAGTGTGGGGGTGTGTGCACTTCATAGAGAGGACAATTGTTCATATATTAAATCACATGAGGAACAAGAATCATCTCTAGGAGTCAAAGATTTCAAACGATTAATTTCAGATTCTAGTGACTCAATTTTAACAGCATTGTCCCTAAGCTTTTTGTCCTTTTTCTTGACTATAACAGTGGCACGAGAAATAGCATCACACATTTCTTCGCAAGTAGGACATACCTCTTCATTGTTGTTGTTGTGTTCTAACTCCTCCATACTTGATCTTGACTTGCCCGCCATTAAGCACAAGTTTTCCAAATCATCTTCATCTTCATACTTCTAGTGTCCACATCGCTCGAGCCAAGTTCTTAAGGTCTGTAGATAAAGCTATTCGACAATTGGCGTCATGTAAAACCCTTATTTTTCTTGTTGTCGTTTACAATGGAGCGTTTCGTCTTGTTTGCTTTTTATCATGGGAAGTACTACCTGAAAGGTTAGGGCAATCCATGCGAAAATGTCATGTCTTACCACATTCGAAGCATCGTTGAGGTCCGTGTGGGGACCGGGGTCTGCCATTCCAGGAATCGCATTGGGCAGTGCCATGCGATGCAGCACCCAACAGCACACAAGAAAATCCAATCAAAATAACCAACACAAATATTTTATTTTACAAGGTGATTCTCTTTTATAACATAATATACAAGGAAGTGGACTATTTTATACTCACAGTATCAACTAACTATGCACAAGAGAAGTCGTCCATGCCCACAGACGGTTCTCACTAGCAATATGAAGAAGAGAGTAGCGGCAAGGTTTCCGTGAGAGATACATCTTGACAAGCTCGAGGTCTCATGGACAACCACAACATAAGAATAAACTAATAATACCTGCAAAAACCAGAATATAGCAACCGTGAGCACAAGGCTCAGCAAGACTTAACCGTCTCACCTAAAGCATGAAACTCTACATGCTGGAAACTTTAAAGACTGGAAAGCTAAATTTGCAGGAATGGACTCGCCCAAAGTAAATACTTAGTGGTCTATTTTAAAGTAGCATACGCGATTCATGGGCATAGCATGATTGTGAATTCCACAATCAAACAAGAAACGCTTCATCCACGATGATACTTGCTCAAGGTTGCATAAGCCTTATTCAAGTTAAATATTTGGAAATTGTAAATTTAATTATGCTATATCTATAGCAGCCAAGATTGCAATACAAAGAATTATTCATAGCAGCATATTCATAATCTTCCCGTTACTCTTTCTGACTACGTCAGGACTCAGTGACCAAGTATGCTCAATTCATAACCGCGAGCGATGGTGATTCGAATCAAAACATCCGGACCGCACGACACATATGCCCATACTCGGAGTTGCGTTGGCACACTCCATTGATGTTGCACGCAGCCACCTTTTCCCAGATTCAACCACATCGAAACAGTTTGATAGACCCAAACAGTGAGCTCCCCTCAAGGTGCACCTCCGCTGTGAGATGTTCATGAGTGAGTTAACTCCCACTGTACCACCAGCCGACAGCTTAAGCCGATTGAAAAGGTTCCAACATAGAATTCTCAAGGTACATCAGTTTCCTAGGTCCCATATAGCCAGTTTGCTTTCCAGTACAGTTAAAACTTGCTCAATAGGGCCGAGCACGAGACGGGCCTTAACCGACAGAGACGGGGCTACCAATCCATCTCCCAACACCTGCCTCATCATTACTGACCTAGGCACGATGTGAGCAAACCAACCTTTACAAATCCCCATCCATGTCTCATATTAAAGAGTGAACCTTATAGTAGCATGTCGCGAGTAGGTTTCCCCCACTCGACTTATCTCACAAGTAGAATTCAACTACTTGACTTGTGGTCGATAAAATGTGACAAATCTCACGAGTAGTGTCCAACATACTCGATTTCTACCGATTTGCTAACTAAACATTAAGAATATCAATATAATTCGAGGGAGTTTTATACTACCCATTCACTCCAAGGATTGTTTGGTCATGCAGGTGGAGTATTCAATCAACATGGACCTAATGCACATATCAAGTCTATTCAATACAGTGTGTATAAAGCAAAACTTTAAAAGGCACTTAAATGCAAGCCGGGGCTTGCCATTGATTGTGACTAGATAAATGTTAATGAATTCAGTTGCTTGATCATGGGTTGGAGCTTAGAGTCGATGCCATTCTTCAAATACCCTTGCTGCTGCTCTGGATGAGAGATTGGTTGCAGCAAGATCCAAGTTTGTGTCTCCTCCTCCAAGCGGTGCTCCTTGTCCATCTCCACTAGTGGAATGTCATTGTCGTGATCACTATCGATATGAAAATGCATATAAGAATAGTACAACTTTGTAAAATAGTAAGTGAAATGGTTTATGATCCGAGAAGAATTAACTCAACTAGGAATTGGCCTGTCTCTGTTGTATGGAGAATCAAAAGAAAATTCACATTGGAAAATAGGGAAGTTCATGTATGCAGTGAATAAGCACATAAGAAGGCACTTAGCAAATCAATATATGGAGATTCATAAACTCAAGAGTCATGAAGGTTGTTATATGGAACTTCTGGACTTGGGTGTGTACAGATAACCAAGAAAGATTAAGGTAGAACATAGAAAGATCAAGGTATAGAATTCAATATGAAATGGAAAGAATGTAACTTAGTAATGGAACAAGTGAAGGTGTTAATAGTTCAGGAAGGAGTAACACTAACTAATATTGTAAGTCCTGCTGCTGTGGTATATAGGAACAAGAAGAAATCAAAATGAAGAATAGGAATAATTGGATATGAAAGAATTAGACAATGTAATGGACATAGGAGATTCTTTATCCAAATACTTGACTGATGAAGGTCCACCGGTGCTGGGATTTGTCTTTTACAGGGGCTTTCTAATGTCATGGAGGATCATCCAGGAAAGTTTCAGCCATGACAAAAAAAACATAGTGGTCTACATAATTCCTTAAGTGTTTAAGGTTTGTTGAATTTTCATGGAAGAACTGGAGCTGTGTCATGAGTGAAAACGTGTTTTCTTGACAGTGTTGCTTATATGGAATCCAACAAAACTGGTTTGAGATTTTTCTAATGATTCTACAGCCAGATATTGATTTTACAAGTTTCCCTAATTTTCTGAAATTGTTTCTGGCCTTTTATGATTTCTCAAATTAACCTGATATGAAACTCCGGAATTAACCACTTTAATCAAGGTATCTTAGGCTGAAATTTTTACTGTAATTAATGGATACTATGAATATTAGGCTGGCAAAGTTTGGAAATTTTCAAATCATATTTGCTTTTGGCATAAATTCCCAAGTGGTTTAGAGAAAAGGAAGAACTCAGAAAAATAAAAGGAGTTTCATACTGATTGAATTGCTCCAATGCAAAGTACTTGGAATTATGAATCCAATGAAATTTGTTTGGGAATTTCTGGAGTTTCCTACTGTGAGATATGATTTCTACAAGATTGGGCATTTTCTGTATTTATTTTCCTATTAGAAACTGCTATAGCCGTTGACTAGTGGGCCTCCATTTGAATTGGACCAGTGAGGTGGAAGCAACACCTGGTCTACATAAATACCAGCACGGCCACAATGGATTGCTGCCACAATTGATCTGGGGAACACATTGACCGACAGGTGGGCCTTTGGGTTGGTCATCTTCAAGCTTGGGCCGGGAGAGGCCTCGCAGCGCTCGGCTGCCAGAGAAGGGCGGCGCGTCGCCGACGTCAGTTTCCGATGCATTGCGGCACCCAAAACTCGGTTCCAGGGACTACTTTCGCATGGAGATAACAATGGTGCAGTTTGCGAGGGTCGTTTATGGCCGGAGGAAGGGCTGCGGCAACGGTGGCGGCGGACACCACGGCAGTGAGATGGAATTTGCTCGGATGTAGGTCATTTCGAGCGTGGTTTGCTCCGTAAGAACCATGGTTACATGAAAAAGTCCGAAAATGGATACCAATTATGGTGTAAACGTCATGAGAACATAAAACATCAATGACCTAGGGTTTCACAGTGGCGGTTGGAAAAACTCGTCGGCCAGCATGGTTGTTTGATCATTCTCGGATTTTATCACCTATAGAGGTTTTCCGGACCGTTTAGTTTATTAAATCAAAAAGGAATGGAGATTGGTTTGTGGTGTGGGATGAATTTCATGTTTTCCTAGCTGCGGTTCACAAACTTGGGTGACACAAGATCTCTAATTACTTCTTCACGGTGCAACAAAAACTTAAGCCACCTGGGGAGCACGAATACGACACAGGGGCGAACCTTAGGGCGAAGCAGTGGAGTGGAAGAGTCTAGGGTTGAGCCGTGCAACGTTTTCCCGAGGCAGCACGGTGGCTCCGAGCAGAGGAAGACGAAAATGCCGTGGCAGCCGAAGGAAAGGAAGGAGCAGGTTCCTGGCGCCTTAAGGAGCTTGAAGACGTGCTGGCGCAGTCACCCACGGCCTCAGTTTCACGGGAGAGGCATGGAATCGCCGGGCGATGATGAACGCAAGCGAGGCGACGAGGTGCTCTTTTTGTGCTGCACCAGTTAACAGGTCAAGGCGGCAGGGAGGGTGAGGATCAAAAGTGTGCGGGCATGAAGATAAGCAGGGTGTTGGCTTGGGGCACGGCTGAGTGCGTGGGCGCAGCGGCAGGTCGACTGTGAGCAATTGGCAAGCTGGAACGGCAGCGTGAGCAGAAAAATGAACCAAACCGTGCTTCTGCTATGACCATAAAAATATCATGCAGAGGAGAATATGGATAGGAGCAAGCTGGGATCAATTCAGGTCGGCTAGACACAAGCAGCTCGGTGGCACATTGTTTCATCGCCGTGCGCGTGCAGGAACAAAGCCAAAAACAGAGCATTCCCTTAACACTTACATGTGGGACCCACAACCCCTTTCTTCTTATCTACTCTTTTCAGCTGCAAATATCTCCATCTAATTTTCTTAATTTTTTATTATATTTAGCAGGATCACAACCCTGATTAGGAGGGAGATGATGATAAAATAAATTATGGAATTTGACAAATTGAAAGTTTTGATTGAGCAACTGACATGTGGGGTCCACTTCTCCCCTTTATTTCATTTTTTAAATTCATTTTCAGCTAGCAATGGTGCTCTAAAAATCATAGAATTTTGCATGACTGCTAGTCAAAATATGGAGAATCCATTTGTTAAGTCAAATATATTATCTGACTAAATTGAGTTTGAAATTTAAATTTGAATTTGAATTTTCACATTTGACATTTGCTTTATCTCTCCTCCATATTTTTCCAAATTTCAGCAAGGCCTCTAAATTATTTTAATTAATTATTTGCTAATTTAATTTCCTCCATTTTGCTGATTTAAACATTGAATTTTGTTTGAGTTGGAATTTTTAGGTCCATGCATTTGAATCCTTTTTACTCCTCACAATTTACATACTATGTTCTTCCTCCCTCTAGTCATCACTATAACTGAATTGCACAATATGACTTTTGGGGCTTTTACATCCCTTCTCCCTTAAAAGAATCTCGTCCCGAGATTCCGTTGGAAAGGAGAGAGGGTAAAGTAGGTTAGCGGTGATATGACGCTAACAACTCCAAGTAAACGGATCGGTGAGACTTCTCACCTTTCGACGTGACTTCCTTGAACTAATGGTTAGTCCAGATTATTATATAAAACCACACCGTCCAACTTTTGTGACTTGAGTCTTCTTAATGTATCTCTGATTCGAATGCTCGCGTGATTGAGATCACACCGAAAAGTTTGCGTTTTTATAATGTGAAGTTATGTCAGTGTCTTGAGATCTTCTTCTTAACGTTGAAACGATGTAACTTTCTTCATGGTAGTGATACATGGGTTCTATAGTATTTGACTTCCTTAATTCATGACATTCCTCTCATGAAGACTTTACTGTCCTAGTATTGTACTCCGAGAATCGACTCTTGTTCTACAATTCTCTTGAGCATCTTGACTACCTTAAGTAACGTTGCTCTGCTTTTCAGCTCTTGCTTTGTGTAACTAGGTCCTTAAGATAAGTGTAGTATTTTTCAATCATGATTCAAGGTGGTTTGATGAGATTAAACAATGAATCATTAATCTATCTGGATTGGGTTTATCAGTTATGTAGTCAATGATCGGATCACTTTGCTGGAACATAAGAGCAGTAATGATTTCGTCTTTCTTATGTGCTCAACACAGCTAGGTAACTAATATATGGCAACTACAATGTTTATGGATATGTCAATGTCACCATACAATACGAGTCAAAGAGTTTTGCAAGCTCAAAAATAAGATGAAAATCTTGCGAACATAGAGAATCATGGTTTCTCTTGATGTTCATCAATTAAGGGAGAACCTCATTGTAACACCCTCATTTTCATCCATCGTGCATTGCATACATTCCAATACATGTTTAATATTAAGCAACATAAAATGAAACAAGTTTAAAATCAAATAGAAACAAAACCGTACTTAAGAATTCTGGGAAGTGCAGACTAGTCCGATTTCTTTCTGACCTCGCTCGGACTTGTCCGTTTTTCCTGCAAACTAGTCTGTTTTTCCCTCTAGACTCCTTCGGACTTGTCCGGTCCTTTGCAGACTAGTTTGGTGTTCCAAGAATCTTTGAAATTTCGCTAAGTCCCTGGACCTGTCCGGACTAGTCCGACCTTCTAGTGGACTTGTCTGTTTTCTTCTCTGACTAAAGTCGGATTTGTCCGATTTTTGGCCAGAGTTGTCCATTTTTCCCCTCTGGATAAGTTCGAACTTGTCCGATGTTAGTCCGGACTGGTCCAATTTTTCCCTAGACAACTTCGGACTAGTCCGGCCCTTTTCGGACTTGTCCGATAAATCGCGACTCGAAGTTGATATGTTGTTATATGACTTGATTCTTGGATCTTACGTTAAGTGGGCCTAGGGACATCGTGTCTGCCGGAGTCTGGTTCTGACAATTCTCCCAGTACTACCGTTGGCATCCTGCGGAGTTTCTTAGTTCGGTTGGGGCGCGCGGAAATTCAGAGTAAGATGGTGAATTGACACAAGGATTTACGTGGTTCGGGCCTCCTGAGCTTAATACCCTACTCCACGGGTATGTGTTGTTGTTGTATTGAGCGTCTGAGCGCTTGTGTGTGAGAGACCAGAGTGTCTGGAAGCCTCACACCCCAGAGTCTCCTGTGTATCGCTCGACCAGTCCTTTTATAGTACAAGGATTGGTCGTTACATCATCAGCTGGCCCAACATGTGGCCCTGGCGGTTACTGATGCTTAATACACAGTTAATGTACTTAATTCCCCTTAATAGCGTGGTAAAGCGCCTTAATTGTGGCGTTACTGGTATTCAGGGTCCTCCGATCGTGTGTCATTAAGATAGCATTAATGACACATAATCAGGTCTTGAAGTCTTTAATGTTCCTTGAAGGTCCGAGCTGTTGGAGGTCCACCAATCTGCCTGTTGAAGGTCTAGCGATTGGATGCGTAGAAGCTTTGGAGCTTACCGTCTTCGACGAGTAGGTCCGGTGCTGTTGTACACGTGTCGGTACCAGAGCTTCCCTCTGTCGGGGGTTAGGTCCGGAGATGCCACACAGGTATCAAGTCCGGAGCTTTCCCATGTATGGAATGTAGTTCAGATTTTATGATACATGTGGCGGCACTGGGACTAACAATAGAAGGGAGGTAGGTCCGGTTCCGAGTGACACGTGGGGCCTTCGGAGGTCTTCAACTCAGATAGTTGGAGTTTCTTTGCGCTCTTCGCAGTTCCAAGGGGTATCCAATACGCAGGGTACTGACAGTGGCCCCCTGGGCCCACCTTTGGGAGAGACCTTTTGGGTTAAATCATTGTGCCGGAGGTGGGTCCATCTTTTGATTTCTGTGCTGTATCTTCAAGGGTTTTTGGTTGTGCCATTGAGGTGGTGGTTCATAGTTAAACCATCGCCGCGTGAGATCTGCGCGTGCGGATCTCACGCAATTGAAGGTTGCCAGTTCCCAATACGAAAATTGTATCGGTTCCGCGCGCCCTGTGAGGCCGCCGCCCTCGGGTTTCCCGCCTCTCATCATGACAACTGTTCGCCTGGGGTAAGGACCTCGACTTGATTGTTTGGGTGGCCCCGGGCCCCCTTGTCATTGGGAAGGTAAATTTTTTGAACTATATCCCTGGCCCTTCTGCAATTTCCATCCAAGCGTTGCAGGGGCTTACTTAAGAAGGAAAGCACACACCGTTTGGGGATTTCTTACGCCTTCATTTGAACTTGCGCTCAAATCCTCCAAACTTTGCTTGGTTTTTCTCTCTCGCCCTGCCGTGTTGCGATGGAGTTGGGTCTCCGCAAGAGCCGTCTCACGACCAACGACGATTTGAAGAAGGTCTGGACCTACATGGGGTGGTCCAGCGACCCCTTCAACCACCTAGTCCGCGCTGGCAAGCTCCCGTTCAAGAAGAAGCGCGGCAGCAACATGGTGTACTTCTCTGCATACGCCATGGTGGGACAGATCCCACCTTTCTCAACTTTTCTAAAGATGCTGTTAGACTTATAGTTTGCAGTTGTACCACCCTGGCCCTCACTCCATTCTTCTTGTGTAAACATTCGTCCACTTCTGCGAGATGTGGGTGGGTATTCCCCCCCCCCCCTGCGTCGAGCTTTTCCGTACCTTCTTCACCATCCACACCACCGGCAAGAGTGACGAGTATCTTGGCTTTTACTATTTTGTGAAGCGCAAGAAATGCCCCTACAAGTACTTGAGGTCATTCCCTTTCAGCAAGTGGGACGAATGGAAGAAGGATTGAATTGTCATCACGGCAGAGGAGCACGAGAAGCTGGAGCTGCCTGAAGGTCTTCCCAATACTGACACTGATGCCTGGAGCAAGGCTCTGGTGCTGCCAGAGGCCTTCAACCCTGCCTTGACCAGGATCCGCCAATGTGTGGAAGGAGAGGTGAATCCCCAGACGGTCTTCTGCAACTTCCTAGTCAACAGGTGGGCTCCGCTGAAGAAGAGGGAGAAGCTCGCCTGGGCCCTCAACAATGTGATGAATGATGACAGGATTGAAACCGGTCTGAAGTCCAATTTGGAAGGCGCTGCTTTCGAGCTTCATCTCAAGAAGTTCCAGCATGGCATCGACATCGAGGGTGACGACTTAACTCCGCCGGCGGCCTTGCTCCCTTTGAACATGGAGGCGGTGTTTAGCAGGGAGCTCTGGAGGAAGATGCCGGTGCTTCACGACCTCGGCGAGGTAGAGAGGCGTTCGACCACCAGATTGGTGGTCCCCGGAGCTTCCGAGGGTGGCCCTGCTTCCACCCCGAGACCAAGAGCTGAAGTCATTGGCAAGGGCAAGGAGTTGGTGGAGCCCTCCAGCCTAAAGAAAAAGTTGAAGCACTCTGACGGGAGGCCTGTTAGACCTGTTCCTTCCATAACAGCTCCTTCTCCTCAGCGGGGGAGGTCTTCGACGGCAAAGACAACTCCAGCATCGGTGTCTCCCCAGAATGTCAGCTCCGCCCTGGTGACTCTGGCGCCGGAGCCAGCTAAGTACTCTAGGTTCGAGGGTCCTTCTCAGCTGAGGAAGGCCCCAACCAAGACGTCGCTGACGACGGCGGTAAGCTCTGAAGAGCCTTCCGAAGCTACTACCCCAGTTGCGACTGGGTCGGGCTCTGAGCGTCTGGCGAAGAGGTTCCGCGCTAGTTGGAGCAAAAGTCTCCCAAGGTAAATTTGCTTTTTTACCTCAGTTGATTGTTTTTGTTGTAATCATATTTTGAGTTTCTTCGTCCTTCATCCACAGGGTATCCAAAAAAGGGGCTGAAGCTCCGGTTCCTGTGACAGCAGCTGATGCTGTGCAGGCGAAGGCTCCGTCTCTAGTTCCGGCACTGCCCCATGTGGTAGCTGAGGTCACGGCAGCTTCGGTGCCAGCTGTCGTGGTTCTTGACTCATCTCCCAAAGCTCCTGTGGTAGCGCCGGACCAAGTTAATGAAGATGTAACAACGACACTAGCTCTGGAGGTTGAAGCTCCGGTCCTGAATGCTGTGATGAAGGACGCTCTAGCCTCATCTGGATGTAGCTGCAGTTCCGACCTTAGGGCCGAATGTAATTGAAGCCCTAGCGGCAGAGCCGGTGGTTGATGAAGTTCCGGCACCTGAGCCGGTTGTCTTGGAGGTGCTAGCACCCGAACCGGTGGAGGTTGAAGCGCCGGCGCCTGAATTGGCAGTGGAGGAGGCACTAGCACCGAAGCCGAAAGTGGCCTCAGCTCCGGCTGAATCTTCAACTCCTGCCCCGGAGGTGGTAGTTCCAGAGGTACCCTTGCCCGAGCCAGGGTGCCAAGACGAAACGACCGGTACTTTGCTTGAGGGACCAGTTGCTGATGACCTAGCGGCGGGGCCTTCGGAGCTGACTCCGGAGGTAGAAGCTCCCGTTGTCGGACCTTCCTCGACGACGATAGAGGCATTCCAGGAGGGCAGCCCTAGTGCTAAGGAAGCTCAGGGGACCACTCTTGTAGAGTGGGACCCAATTTTTGTTATGGAGAACCCACTGGAGTCAGTGGAGAGGACCCTGGCAGGTCTGGAGCCGATCCCCCTGTCGCTGTCCATCGACAATGACTGCTCCAGCCTTCGTGAGGTCCAACTTTCTTTTTATCACGACAGCAGGGCCCTCGAGGAGGAGCGCCAAACCCTTAGGAGGTGGCGTAACCGGCTCCAATTCGAGACCAAGCTGGAGCAAACAAGGCTGGCCGACGACAAGGAGTGGTTCATGAGGGAGAAGGCCCAGATGGAGTACTGGGGCCAGCTGCTGGACGAGAGGGAAAGCATGGTGCGATCCCTTGACAATCAGTCCCGAGCTATACACGAACAAGCTGTGGCTGCTAATGAAGCAGCGAATGATCGCCAGGAGAAGCTCAGTACCATCCAGTAAAGCTTCGTCAAGCGTCGGGAGGCTCTTGAGGAGCGGGAGAAAAAGCTCGAAGATGAAGAGCAAAAACTCCTGGAGCTGCGGGATGACCTCGTGAAGAGGGAGGAGGAGCTCGCCCAAAGGCTGGGTCTAGGTGACAAGAGCCTTGCAGAGCGCATCAAGAAGTTGGAGGAGCACTACGAGAGCGAGGAGAAGAAGGCCTGGTAGCGGGGACAGGACCTCACCAAAAGGGAGAACGAAGTCGCTGCCAGGGAGAAGAAGGTGCGCGGCTGGGAGAAAGACCTGGTTGACTGCTGGAAGACGATCCACGTCCTGTAAGAGGAGCTTGCCAACCTCGGAAGGAAAGTTGCTGAAAGGATTCAGTAGCATGCCAAAGAGGTCGAGCTCCTTGCCTGGGAGGGTTCGGAGCTTGCGGCGACCAAGAGGTCCTTGCAAGAGATGCGAGGCTCAAGGGTTGTGGAGTCCCAAGAACTATGGGACTTCTTGGGCAAAGCCAATGACGCGCTGACGCTGCTGGGCTTTAGTCCCATGCGTACGGACGATCCGGAGCTGGAGCTGGACCATGTGCTGAAGGCGTTGAGCTCGGCGGGCAACAAACTCAACAAGATGGGCGATGTCATCGCAAATCAGTTGGAAACAGAGGGAAAATCCCTTGCGCAAAATGTCGCATAATACATGCTGACGTGCTACACAAGTCAGGATCCTCACTTCCCACTAGATCCGGTGCTTGAAGGTCCCATCGATGGAGAGGGAGATGCCGCCAAGGCCAGTGTGTCGGAGGTTTCCCAGAAGGTCGCCTCATTCTTCTGTAGGATTTAGGACTTTCTCCTTGTAGTTCCCACTTGTATCTTCTCTTCTTTTCCTCAATTTTGTAATATCTTGCCTTCAGATGAATGAAATCCATGAAATTTATGAATTTCATTTTTTTGTCTTCAACCTTTGTCATAGTTGGCCCCCTAGTAGATGTACACAATTTGATTGCAAACATGTACCAAAAGGATGTAGCATTTCATTGAAGACTTGCATGCTTTGAACTTGTAGAGTGTAGGTTCGAAGTCATCGACAGGAGGGGCCTTCTGAGGTTGTTGGAGCTTAGTAGCTCCGGCAGCGACCATTGTCAACACGTAGAGCATCAAAAGTTGGCCCTCTGGGGTTATTGGAGCTTAGTAGTTCCAGCAGCGACCACTGTCAACACGTATAACATCGATAGCAGACCCCATTGGGGTGTCCTTCTACCAACTTTTCTTCATGTTGATGGCTGGCTCCTTGGATTTGTCAGAACTTGATAGCTCCGGAGACACCTACTATCAATGTTTAAAACATCGACAGCAGGCCACCTTAGGGGATGTCGAAGCTTTGATAGCTCCAGCATCATCCACCATCATCATGAGATTTTTATTTTTCCTGCACACTGAAGTCAAGAAAAAAGTAAAATCCATTTCTTATGTATAACTCGTTTGCGGCTTACTATTCTCAAAAGAAATTTTTAGGTCGATAGCAATTCTATATACAGTCAAGTGCATTTGCTTATTTTCTCCAGGTCCGATCATTTTCTGGACTCACCTTACTAAGGCTTGCCGGGGTGTAGGTAGAGTGGCGTACTTAGGGTGCAGGACCAGGCTAAGTCGATAGCACACTCAGGACCTAGATTGGCTTGGCGTTCATGCAAGTTGGCCATTGAATAATGTTAAGACCCAAAAGAATTAACAATACAACTTGAATTATATATGAATTGTTCGAGCTAAAGATTCTTGAGAATTGCACAACTTTGTTATAGACAAGAAAGAGAAAAATAAAAAAGAATGAGCCTGTACAAAATAAATGCATGTGGAGTCTGTTTTCACATAATGATGTCTTTCATTATAGGTCTGGGGTACAGGGGAAACAAGTACACTCTTAGGGTACGGAACCAGGCTAAGTGTGTTGGATTTCTTGTATGACCCAAGGTAACTTGCTACACTTTTAGTTCTGAGGCTGTGTCAAGTGTTGATTGAACTTTGCAGACCTTCCGGGAAAGGTCCGGATGTTCTCCCACAGGAGCTACCCGACTCTGTGCAATGACGCTATAACATACATCATATGTAATTACAGACTCACCTCCGTGATATTTGGTGTAGAACTTACGGAGGTGCACAATGTTCCAAGGGTTAGGGAGCGGTGTCCCATCCTCGGTTGCCAAGCAAACGCATCCGGGACGGGATATTTTGATCACTCGAAAGGGTCCTTCCCAGCTGGGGGAAAGTTTGTTTAACCCTTCTCGAGTTTGTATTCTCCATAGGACTAGATTGCCTTCCTCGAGCTGTCAGTTATGCACATGCCTTTGGTGATAGCGTCGGAGCGCTTGGCGGTATCGTGCATTTCGAACAACTGCTCGGCACCTTCCCTCTTCAACGAGGTCAAGGTCTTCACGCCGGAGCTGGTCCTGCGTGGCTTCGTTGAAGGTCCGGACCCGGAGTCACCCCATGTGATTTCCGGAGGAAGGACTGCTTCAGCTCCGTACACAGGGAAGAAGGGTGTCTCTCCAGTTGACCGGTTTGGAGTTGTCCTGTTTGCCCTCAAGGTGGGCGAAAGCTCTTCAATCCAGTTGGCTCCATGTTTTTTCAGGCGCTCATATGTGCGTGTCTTGAGTCCTTTTAGGATTTTTTAATTTGCTCTCTCAGCCTGGCCATTGCTTGCTGGGTCAGTTACGGAAGCGTAGCTGACTTGAATGACGAGGTCTTCGCAATATCCTTGGAATGCAGAACTTTTGAATTGGGTCCCATTGTCAGTTATGATCTTGTTTGGGACTCCAAATTTGCATACTATGGACTGCAAGAAATTGATAGCTGATTGCTTGTTTATTGTCACAACTGGAGTTGCTTCCGGCCACTTGGTGAACTTGTCGATGGCGACATACAGGAACTTGTAACCTCCGACGGCTCTTGGGAAAGGTCCCAAAATATCCATACCCCACACGACGAATGGTTATGTCGGAGGTATCATTTGTAGAGGTTGAGCTGGTGTGTGAATTTGCTTTGCATGAAACTGGCATGCTTCACATTTCTTCACTAGCTCGGTTGCATCCTGGAGTGCTATAGGCCAGTAAAAACCATGCCGGAAGGCTTTACCGACCAACGTGCGGGAAGACGCATGGTTCCCACACTCGCCTCCATGGATTTCTGCGAGGAGCTCGCGGCCTTCTTCCCTTGTAATGCACCGCATTAGGACGCTATTGGAACCACGTCGGTAGGGATCCCCTTCCTACCAGTGTGTATCTTTTAGCCAATCTGACCATCCGATCAGCAGATAAATTGTCTTCAGGAAGGATGTTGTCTTTCAAGTAGCTCCAGATCTCTGATATCCATGCATCGGAGCTAAATTGAGCTTCTGAGTCTTGCGTGCTGGGTTCCTCGGAGCTTCCTGCAACACCTACAACCCTTGATGGACACCATGGTAATAGGGCCATCGGGACCGCAGGCTTCGAGGTGCTGGTCTCGACCCCTTCGCTCAGTTCGGCAGGCTAAGCTGTTGGTCTTGACAATCTCCAGACGAAGGTCATGTTGAGAGCCGGAGCTCCGGTTGAAGCTTTCATTGAGAGTTCGTCAGCTTCAGCATTGTTGAGATGCTGGAAATGGCAAAGATCCAGGACTTCGAAGTCCTTCTGAAGCTTCTGGGCTTCAAGTAGATATGCAGCTAGTTGAGGGTTGTTGCAGCAGCATTCACCTTTGACTTGTTTTATTATGAGCTGCGAATCACCCTTTACCAACAGCTGCTTGACACCATATGATAGCGCCACTTTGAGCCCATATATTAATCCTTCATACTCCGCCATGTTGTTGGTTGCCTTGAAGTCAAGGTGAACCATGTATTTGACCTTCTCCCCGGTCCGAGCGAGGAGTAGGATTCTAGCTCCGGCTCCTTGCTTCTGCATGGAGCCGCCGAAGTAGAGAGTCCAGTGAGGCTCAGCGAAGACCAGAACCTTGGGTTCCGGTTTCTGCTCACTGGGCCCTCCAGGATTTGATGTGGAGGGGGTCCATTCCGCCACAAAGTCTGCCAGTGCTTGACTTTTGATCGCTTGTCTTGGGACGAATTCAAGATCAAACTCGGCCAATTCCGTTGCCCACTTTGCAATGTTCCCAGTAGAGTTGGGGTTATGCAAGATTGCACGCTGTGGATAAGAGGTTACCGCTGAAATCTTGTGAGATTGGAAGTAGTTACGAAGCTTCCTAGAGGCAATAAGAACTGCATAGAGCAGCTTATGCACCTCTAAGTACCGAGTCTTGGCGTCATGAAGTACTTCACTGATGAAGTATACTGGGCGCTGGACTGTCCGGACCCTCCCGGAGGGGCCCAGAGCTTCCTCCTCATCAACCCGGACCCTCCCGGCGGGGTTCGGACCTTCTTCGGGGACCTCCAAGTTCTTGCTAGAGGAACCCGGAGCTTCTTCTGAAGTGACCTGGACCTCCCCGGAAGGGTCCGGATCTTTTCGTTCAGCAATAGTAACTCCTTCGTTTGAAGGAGGTTGATCCTCTGGCGTCTCACCTCGAGGATCTGGGTCTGGGGGCTGGGACCCAGACTCGCCTTTAGGTAGCTCTGGACCTTCCTGGAGGGGTCTGGATTCCTGAATTGGAGATGGTTCTGGTCTTTCCGCAACCAGGATCCGTTGCTGAAATGTAAAGCAGAAGTGGCTCACCAGGGTTCGGAGCTACCAAAGTTGGTAGAGTGGTGAGGAGCTGCTTCAGCTCTTGGAAAGCCTTTTCTACTTCTTCAGACCATCGGAATGGTCTGGACTTTCTCAATAAGTTGAAGAAGGGTAGCACCCGTTCCGCCAGTCTGGAGATGAACTGGCTGAGGGCTGCTAGACACCCAGTTAGCTTCTGGACATCCTTTATGCGGGTTGGTGGCCACATGTCTTCAATTGATTTAATCTTCACCGGATTCGCCTCCATTCCTCGGTGGTTCACCAAGAATCCAATAAGCTTTCCGGAGCTAACCCCAAAGACACACTTGTCTTGGTTCAGCTTTGTGCGTGTGATTCGCAACTTGTCGAAGACAGCTTGCAAGGTGTCAAGAAATGACTCCTTGTTCTTGATCTTGACGACGATGTCATCGACGTACACTTCCAATACATCTCTGATGAGCTCTCCAAAAGTTTTGTACATAGCTCGCATAAATGTTGAAGTAGCGTTTTTGAGGCCGAATGGCATGGCAGTGTAAAAGTACAATCCATCTACTGTGATGAAGGCGGTATGATCTTCATCTTCCCTAGATGTTCTGATTTGATGATAACCAGAATATGCGTCTAGGAAACACAGTAATTCATACCCCGAGGTGGAATCCACTATCTGATCTATTATAGGTAGTGGAAATGTATCCTTTGGGCATGCCTTATTTAGTGTTGTGTAGTCGATACACATTCGAAGCTTCCCGCCGGCCTTAGGTACAACGACTGGGTTTGCCAGACATTTTGGGTGGAAGACTTCCCAGATGAATCCAGCTTCGAGCAACTTCTTCACTTCTTGACGTATGAAGTTTTGTCGCTCTACTGATTGCTTCCAAGGCTTCTGATGTACAGGCCGAGCGTCAGGATAAATCTTCAGATTGTGCTCAATCACTTCCCTAGGGATCCCAAGCATTTGTGACGGTTGCCAAGCAAACACGTCGACATTAGCCCGGAGGAAAGTGATGAGCGTGAGTTCCTATTTGTCGTTCAGACCTCCTGATATATGAGTGGTCTGAGCAGCGTTGGAACCAATTTGGACGACTTTGATGGGAATGTCGGTGTCGCCACTTGGATGCACACAAGGTGCAGAGGTTGAGCCTCGATGACGAATGCTCGGGGGTTTCAGAGCTTGCTCCTTTTTGGATTCTTCCTCCTGTGCTGTAGCAAGCGCATGGAGTTCTTCCAGAGCAGTAACTCCGGCGGTGTGATCTCCGCAGATCCGAGAACACCTGAGGGTGTTCTCGGATCCGCAACACCAAGTAGCCATAATGAGCAGCAGCCATGAATTTGTACAAAGCTGGCCTGCCCAAGATGGCATTGAATGGCAAGTTGATCTACACCACGTCGAAGACCAACTTCTCAGTCCTGTAATTCTCCCAAGTTCCAAAGGTCACCGGGAGAGTAATTGCACCGAGTGGAGTTATGGCCCCCGGACCTACTCCGAAGAAAGGTCGGGAGGGGCAAAGATCCGAAGGTCGAAGCTGAAGCTTGACAAAGGATTTGAAGCTTATGAGGTTCAGCCCCGAACTTCCATCCACCATTACGTGGTGGAGCTGGATGTTATTGATGGTTGGAGATACCATTAGTGGAAGTTGTTCAGCTCTGATCATGTTCTGAGGGCAATCCGAAGCATCGAAGATGATGGCAGTATCCATCCACTTCCGATGAGGCTTTGCCCTGGCTGTGGGAGCTACAGAGGACATGTCCCGGCGCATTGTCTTGAGGACACGGCAGGAAGTGATGCCCCATGAACCACAAAAGATGGTGTTCATGGTTTTCCGACCCTCGTTGTCGAAGACGTTGGAGTCATCATCAATGGAGGTGTAAACAGCCTTCAAGGACATTTTGGGGTCCTGAAAGCCTAACTCCTCTTCAGTCGGAGTGTAACACCCTCAATTTTCGCATCATGCATTGCATACATGACCATGCATTAAACATTAGTAGGATAAAAGAAAAAAATAATGAAACATAAAAGATGGATCATATATATACAAATGTATGTAGCAAAAGAAGAAAAATAAAATAATAGCGTAAAACTTGTAATAGGGAATAAGTATAAAATAATAATAAAATATATGTAAATATATATATAATAACTGTAAAAAAATATTATAAAAATAAATAAGTAATATAAAAAATAATAAATAGTAATATATTTAAAAAAAGAAAAGAAAAGAAAAAAAAAAGAAAAACAAACCGCCTGCTGGCCAGGCGGCCAAGCCGGCCCAGCCGGCCACACCACAGCCCGGCGCGGCGCGAACCGCGCCCGAAGCCCCATACCGCGCCTTGGCCCCACCCCGCCGAATCCCGCCGACCGCTCTCGCGCCTCCCGGCCTCGCCCACGCGCCCGCCAGCGCGATCCCGCCGCTACCCCGCTGGCCCCACCCCGCCGCCTCACCCAGCGCGACCGCGCTCGCCCACGCGCCCCGCCGCCTGCTCCCGGGCCCCACGTCCCGCACGCCCCGCTCGCCCCGCCACCCACGAGGTGCTCGCGCGCGCCCGCCCGACTCCCCGCGCCCGGGTCCCACGCCGTACCGCGCGCCCTCCCACGCGGCCCCGCTGGCTCCCACGCCAGCCGCCCGCCCGATTTCCCCGCCTCCCGCGCTGATTCCTGCCGCCCACCCCGGCGACTCCCGCGCTCGCCCAGCCCTTCCCGTGTAGCGCGCGCTCCCTGCCGCCACGCGCCCCACGCCCCGCTCGCCCGTACCGAGCGCCGCTCGCGCCCCGGGCCCCACCCTCACGCGCCGTGCCACGCACCGACGCGCGCACGCGCGTCCCCGGTCCCACCCCGCTCCCACGCCCGACGCACGCGCCCGGATCCGCGCGATTCCCGACCGAGTCGGTTACGCTGCGCCGTTCGCCCTAGCCGCCGCCTATAAAAGCACCGTAGGGCCTCGTAATTCCCAGCGCCAGAAGCAAACGCCGCCGCCTTCCAGAGAAGCCCGAGCCGCCGGTACAGAAAAAAGGGAGCACCATAGGCTGCACCGCCAGGGGAAGAAAAGGAAGAAAAAAGGAGGGGAAGAAGAGGAAGAAAAAGAGGAGGGTGCCGTCGTCCACCGGAGATCGTCGCCATCGTCGTGCCGCCGGAGGACCCTGCGCCATCCACCTCGTCTACGCGTCGCATTCATTCCGCGATCGTCAAGCCGTCACATCTACGGTAGGATTCGTTCCCGATGTGAATTTTAGCGACGTATTAGATCTAATAGACGTAAATTGATTTTTGTTGCATCGCCTTTTTATTTTCAGCAGCATTAATCCACTCTAAAACCCCCGTAAACTCATATGAACACGTATGAACTAGTTGCATCTAATTAATAAACAACCGTAGTTAATTAATTATTTGACTTTGCATGCATGCATATCATCGCATGTTGATTAATGTGTGTGCATCATGTTGATTTGTATGTATATTCTTGTATGTGTGATCACGAGTAGAGGGAAGTGCTCAAGAGATCATGTACGAGGATTTTCAGAATCAAGACTTCGAAGCGCTTGAGCAACCCTACCCGCCGGAGCAAGGCAAGTGTCCTTGAAGCATATTGATCCTGTTTTAAAATAAATGTTTTGTTTGCAAAACTGCATGCTGTGTCAGTTTGATGGGAATCCTATGGTAGGAAGTTTACTAGATTTGTTAAACCAACCTTGTCACCTAGAATTTATGGTAGAGAGTCGGGAAGGGTTTTTACCTTTTTGCTTCGCTTAATTAATTGGGATGGAAAAACCAACACTAGACATTTAATTATGTATTAATAATATTCTGGTTAATGTGAACTGGTCGATACGGTATGGTGATGGGTGATCTAAGCAAGCCTGGTATGTGGATGGGTTGGATGTTATGGTGGTTTGCTTGCTTTAGATCTAAGGACCGATTCATGCGAGAATAAGCCAGGACTACAGTGCCACCACGAGGCCAAGTATGGGTGCGGCGTAGCTGATTAATTAGGGCTTTGCTAGTGCTATTTGGACCATTGTGGATGCTCGGGGAAGGGGTAGTCGGATTGGGTTTGTTGATGATTGGTGGGACTACCCTGGGATCCGAATGGCTCAAGAGGGGGCCCTTGGTTGAAGATGTGCTCAGTTGGAGGCATCGCCACCGGTGAAACCTCAATGGGGTCTAAATAGGTAGTAATCCCTTTGTAAAGGCTATTTTGTGATCTCTTGGCCACACACCAACGGAAGTGTGTAATATGACCGATGGGTCATGGGCATAAGGGAGATTCTTAGTCGCCGAAAGGTGATGAAATCACGAACACGTGGGTAAAGAGGTACAAACTCTGCAGAGTTAATTAAAACTATCATGATAGCCGTGCTCCCGGTTATGAGCACTTGGACAATTTCCATGATTAGAGGGAAATTGGAACTTGGGATGGTTATGGTTATGTTTGGTAATGGTTATGGTTATGGTTATGGGATGTAATCATGGTTTATGACATTGATCATGGTTATTGGCAATGGTAAATTATGGACTGGTATAATGATGGTTATATGGTTTATGATGGGTTTACTTCACATAAATATGATACATTGCTTTTCCAAATGTTTTACTGTACTTTTCAGCACTTAGCCAATATTATTGTCGTCATTTGAATCAGCCACATGTCATACTTTCCACACTTGCTGAGTACGACATGTACTCACTCTTGCAATCCCCCCCAACAGTTGCAGGTCAGAATTGTGAGTTTAATGGCGATAATACGGAGTTCTAGGCCGTGTCTACCATCAGCTTTGCCTGTGGTGTTGCATGGAGTTGCGCTATCCCTTTTGCTTAGTTTGCTTAGTTGCTTAATTAGTTTATTTCCACTGCATTAGTTGAGCTGGTCATTAATATTCATTAGAGCTTGTATTCGAGGATATAATGAATTATGTAATAAGAGTACCTATTTAATAATTTGAGCTGTGGTAATTATCTGTTTATCATTTGTGAATCACTCGTGTATGTGTGTTGAACATCCTGGGCACACATATGCGTTAGCTTCGTTCAGTTTCGGAACCGGACGTCACAGATTGGTATCAGAGCCACAGGTTGACTGTAGGACGCAGCCTAGATAGAATGGACACTTTAGAGCACATAGGAGCACTCAGGAATCGATTTGACTTTGTTGGCTTGCTGTTTGCTATATATATATATATATATATATATATATATATATATATATATATATATATATTGATTGCTTGTGTGTTTAATAGAGGATTTTGGGATGCTTTAGCATTGCCATGTCCACCTAGGCTAGTATAGCTAGTTGGTTAGCTTCATATCCCTTGATGCATATAGTTGGGGACGTTTCTTAATTCTCCCCAATTGCTCTTCTTCAGATGGTGAGGACTCGCAACCAGAGGGATGTCAATGACGAGGAGGAGAACCATGGAGCGCCTCAGAACAACATCGGACAAGGACCTGCTCATGGAGCTATCAATATTGAGCAACTACTAGCTATGCAGAACCAGCTCATGCAGACCATGATACAAACAATGGGATAGCTGCAGGCTGGCAGTAACATCAACAATCAGCCTCATATACCGCCACCGCCACCACCCCAGCCACACCATAACCGATTGGGAGAGTTCATGTGGACTAGGCCGCCAACCTTTGCTCAAGCTGCTGACCCTATGGATGCTGATGATTGGCTCAAGTCCGTGGAGAAGAAACTTGCTATTGTCCAATGCAGTGACCGAGAGAAGGTCCTATTTGCTTCTCATCAACTCGTTGGAGCAGCTGCAGATTGGTGGGATGCTTATTGTAGTGCTCATGAGAACCAAGAAAGAATAACTTGGGCCGAATTCAAGGAGAACTTCCGTTCTCATTATGTGCCGGAAGGTGTTATGATCCTGAAGAGGCAAGAATTCGAGAACTTAAGGCAAGGAAGATCAAGCGTGAGTGAATATCTCAACAAGTTCACTCAACTCTCAAGGTATGCACCTGAGGATGTTAGTCGGGACAGCCGGAAGCAATATTTGTTCATGAGGTGCTTGAACAATGAGATCCAAGTGCAATTGCTCAATTGTGATTATGCCAACTTCCAGAAGCTTGTGGACAAAGCGATTGTGGTTGAGAACAAGATCCATGAGATGGAGAAAGAAATCAAGAGGAAGACGCCATATCAAGGACAACAACAAGGAAGTAATGTGCGCCCTCGCCTTGCACCACCCAATGCACCCTATTACAGCTCCTCTATTCCTGCTCAGCGCCCTGGTTATGCACCGCGCCCAACTCAG
This sequence comes from Tuctoria greenei, assembly GCA_036927565.1. Taxonomy (NCBI): domain Eukaryota; kingdom Viridiplantae; phylum Streptophyta; class Magnoliopsida; order Poales; family Poaceae; genus Tuctoria; species Tuctoria greenei. The sequence goes on from JAYESD010000008.1 coordinate 87,358,445, forward strand.
TTTGTGCAGCAACGCCCTGTTATGCAAGCACCTAGGCCTCCAATGCCTTATGCACCTCATGCTGATTTTCCTGGAGCCAATGTTCAAAACCAAGCTCGTCCCAATAATTCTGGTGGAGTTAAGAAGTGTTATACTTGTGGGGAAGCTGGACACTTTGCGCAACAATGTCCTAAGTCAGGCCTTGGTCAAGGAAGCAATGCGCTGAGGCAAAACTCAAGACCTAATGGAGGACACCCACAAGGAAGCCGGACAGCAGAATTTTGCTCATGGCAACGTGAACCATGTCTCTACGGAGGATGCTCAACAAGAGGATGACGTGGTCATTGGTATGTTTCTCGCCAACTCCAACCCCGCGACTATGTTATTTGATTCTGGAGCATCGCATTCATTCATTGCATCAAAGTATGTTGCCAAGTATAGTTTGCCTATCTCTCATATGAAGTTTACTCTGTTGGTTAAGTCTCCTGGAGGAGAGATGAGGACAAATATAGTATGTCCAAAAGTAAGCCTTAGAATAAGGGGGGTAGACTTCTCCGCCAACCTCATTGTTTTGGATTCTCAAGGATTGGACATTATACTTGGTATGGACTGGTTGAGGAAGCACAATGGAGTTATTGAGTGTGCCACAAAGACAGTGAAGTTGACTAATGAGGAAGGGATCACCGTAGAATTTGAGGCATCTCAAACCGCACCGAAGCAATTAGAATTGAATCATATGGACGGTGCTGCAATTGAGGAGATTCCGGTGGTGTGTGAATTTTTGGATGTTTTTCCGGACGAGTTGCCAGGTATGCCACCCAATCGAGACATTGAGTTTGTTATTGATTTAATACCTGGAACTGCACCTATAGCTAAGAGGCCGTATAGGATGCCTCCTATGGAATTAGCGGAGCTCAAGAAATAGATTCAAGAGCAATTAGAGAAGGGTTTTATTCACCCAAGCTCTTCACCTTGGGGAGCGCCCATTCTATTTGTGGACAAGAAGGATGGATCTCAAAGGATGTGTGTGGATTACCGAGCTCTCAACGAGGTGACCATCAAGAACAAGTACACCTTGCCCCGTATAGAGGATTTGTTTGATCAGATGAAAGGCGCCTGTGTGTTTTCCAAGATTGATTTGAGGTCGGGATACTTTCAAATGAAGATTAGACCATCGGACATACCCAAGACAGCTATTAGGACACGGTATGGATCTTATGAGTCCACCGTGATGTCATTTGGATTGAAAAATGCACCTGCCTACATTATGTACCTCATGAATAAAGTCTTCATGGAGTACATGGACAAGTTCGTTGTGGTGTTTATTGATGATATTATGATCTACTCGAAGGATGAGAAGGAACATGAAGGACACTTGAAGCTTACATTGCAGAAGCTACGGGAACACCAATTGTATGCCAAGTTCAGTAAATGTCAATTCTAGTTACGGGAAGTTTTTTTCTTAGGCCACATTATTTCCGGAGGAGGAGTATCAGTTGACCCAGGGAAGGTGAGAGATGTGCTTAAGTGGGAACCGTCACAGAACGTCAAGGAAATAAGGAGTTTTCTTGGAATGGCTGGATATTACCGTCGATTCATCAAGGACTTCTCCAAAATAGCCAAGCCAATGACGGAATTGCTAATGAACGGAAAGGATTTTGGATGGACTAAAGCTTGTCAAAACAGTTTTGAGGAGTTGAAGAAGAGGCTGACAACAGCCCCAGTTTTGGTACTGCCGTATGTGAGCAAGAGCTTCGATATCTATTGTGATGCATCAAGGCAAGGACTCGGATGCGTGCTTATGCAAGAAGGTCAAGTGGTCGCCTATGCGTCAAGACAATTGAAGAAACATGAGCAGAATTACCCAACACATGATTTAGAACTTGCAGCCATGGTACATGCATTGAAGATTTGGAGACATTATATTCTTGGACATAGGTGTGAAGTTTACACGGATCATAAGAGTCTTAAGTATATTTTCACACAGACAGATCTGAATTTGAGGCAACGAAGATGGTTGGAGCTCATCAAGGATTATGATGTGGGGATCAACTATCATCCAGGAAAAGCCAATGTAGTGGTTGATGCTTTGAGTAGAAAGGGAGTAAGTCACCAACTCACAGTTCGAGAGTTACCATTCGAGTTATGTAAGGAGTTTGAAAGGTTAAACCTCGGCTTTGTAAATGAGACAGAGATGATTGAGTTAAACCCAACCTTGGAGCGAGAAATTCGAGAAGCACAAACCACAGATGAGGAGATCAAGGAAATCAAGGAAAGGACCGAAGAAGGGAGAGAATTCAGATTTGATGAAGACGAACATGGTACCTTATGGCTTGGAAAGAGAATCGTTGTGCCTAATGTGAAGCATATTCGGGAGATAATATTAAAGGAGGCACATGACTCGCCTTACTCAATTCACCCTGGTTGTACAAAGATGTACAAAGACTTAAAGACTTGCTATTGGTGGGATAGCATGAAGAAGGATATAGCCGAATATGTTGCACTTTGTGATGTGTGCCGACGAGTTAAAGCTGAACATCGAAGGCCAGCCGGATTGTTACAACCATTAAAGATCCCGGAGTGAAAGTGGGAAGAAATTGGAATGGACTTCATAGTTGGGTTACCACGTACTCAGTCCGGGTATGACTCAATTTGGGTAATTGTGGATCGCTTAGCAAGGTCAGCTCATTTTGTCCCTGTGAAGACCAAGTATACAGCTGCACGATTGGCCGAAATATACATGGAGCATATTGTGTGTCGACACGGACTATCGAAGAAGATAGTCTCGGATAGAGGTTCTCAATTTACCTCCAGATTTTGGCAAAAACTGCATGAAGCTTTGGGAACGAGGTTGAATATTAGTTCGGCATATCATCCTCAAACGGACGAACAAACCGAGAGGACAAATCAGATTTTGGAGGACATGTTAAGAGATTGTGCTTTAAAGCATGGGAAAAGTTGGGACAAAAGCTTGCCATACGCGGAATTTTCATACAACAATAGTTACCAAGCAAGCTTGAAAATGTCACCATATGAAGCGCTTTATGGGAGGAAGTGTAGGCCACCTTTATTCTGGAATGAGGCAGGAGAAACTCAAGTATTTGGTCCGGATGTGTTGCAAGAAGCCGAAAAGCAAGTCCAGATAATTCATGAAAACTTGAGGGCTGCCCAATCTTGACAGAAAGGTTATGCTGATAATAGGTGAAGGAGTTTGACTTTTGAAATAGGAGATTTTGTTTACCTCAAGGTGTCACCTATGAGAGGTCATAAGAGGTTTAATATAAGAGGCAAGCTCGCACCACGTTACATCGGACCGTTCAAGATTTTGGACAAGCGAGGAGAAGTAGCATATCGACTTGAGCTGCCGGCGTATCTCTCCGATGTACATGACGTGTTTCACGTGTCTCAACTCAAGAAGTGTCTCAGGTTACCGGAAGAACAAGTGCCGATGGACGAATTAGAACTTCAAGAGGATTTGTCTTATGTCGAGCAACCTATCAAGATCTTGGACGTAAAGGAAAGGGTTACGAGAAATAAGAGGATCTGTTGGTGCACAGTGCAATGGAAACACCATACGGAAACCGAAGCTACGTGGGAACGTGAAGAAGACATGAAGGCAGAATTCCCTCACCTTTTCTCCACGCAAGCGAATCTCGAGGGCGAGATTCGCTTTAAGGGGGGTAGGTTTGTAACACCCTCAATTTTCGCATCATGCATTGCATACATGACCATGCATTAAACATTAGTAGGATAAAAGAAAAAAATAATAAAACATAAAAGATGGAGCATATATATGCAAATGTATGTAGCAAAAGAAGAAAAATAAAATAATAGCGTAAAACTTGTAATAGGGAATAAGTATAAAATAATAATAATAAAATATATGTAAATATATATATATAAATATATATATAAATATATATATATAAATAATATATATAATAACAGTAAAAAAATATAATAAAAATAAATAAGTAATATATAAAAAAATAAATTGTAATATATTTAAAAAAAAAAGAAAAAAAAAAGAAAAACAAACCACCTGCTGGCCAGGCGGCCAAGCCGGCCCAGCCGGCCACACCATCGCCCGGCGCGGCGCGAACCGCGCCCGAAGCCCCGTACCGCGCCTTGGCCCAACCCCGCCGAATCCCGCCGACCGCTCCCGCGCCTCCCGGCCTCGCCCACGCGCCCGCCAGCGCGAACCCGCCGCTGCCCCGCTGGCCCCACCCGACCGCCTCACCCAGCGCGACTGCGCTCGCCCACGCGCCCCGCCGCCTGATCCCGGGGCCCATGTTCCACACGCCCCGCTCGCCCCGCCTCCCACGCGTCGCTCGCGCGCGCCCGCCCGACTCCCCGCGCCCGGGTCCCACGCCGTACCATGCACCCTCCCACGCGGCCCCGCTGGCTCCCACGCCAGCCGCCCACCCGATTTCCCCACCTCCCGCGCTGATTCCCGCCGCCCACCCCGCTGACTCCCGCGCTCGCCCCGCCCTTCCCGCGCAGCGCGCGCTCCCTGCCGCCACGCGCCCCATGCCCCGCTCGCCCGTACCGAGCGCCGCTCGCGCCCCGGGCCCCACCCTCGCGCGCCGTGCCACGCACCGACGCGCCCACGCGCGTCCCCGGTCCCACCCCGCTCCCACGCCCGACGCACGCACCTGGATCCGCGCGATTCCCGATCGAGTCGGTTATCCTGCGCCGTTCGCCCTAGCCGCCGCCTATAAAAGCACCGTAGGGCCTCGTAATTCCCAGCGCCAGAAACAAACGCCGCCGCCTTCCAGAGAAGCCCTAGCCGCTGGTACAGAAAAAAGGGAGCACCAGAGGCTGTGCCGCCAGGGGAAGAAAAGGAAGAAAAAAGGAGGGGAAGAAGAGGAAGAAAAAGAGGAGGGTGCCATCGTCCACCGGAGATCGTCGCCGTCGTCGTGCCGCCGGAGTTCCCTGCGCCATCCACCTCGTCTACGCGTCGCATTCGTTCCGCGATCGTCAAGCCGTCACATCTACGGTAGGATTCGTTCCCGATGCGAATTTTAGCGACGTATTAGATCTAATAGACGTAAAGTGATTCTTGTTGCATCGCCTTTTTATTTTCAGCAGCATTAATCCACTCTAAAACCCCCGTAAACTCATATGAACACGTATGAACTAGTTGCATTTAATTAATAAACAACCGTAGTTAATTAATTATTTGACTTTGCATGCATGCATATCATCGCATGTTGATTAATGTGTGTGCATCATGTTGATTTGTATGTATATTCTTGTATGTTTGATAACGAGTAGAGGGAAGTGCTCAAGAGATCGTGTACGAGGATTTTCAGAATCAAGACTTCGAAGCGCTTGAGCAACCCTACCCGCCGGAGCAAGGCAAGTGTCCTTGAAGCATATTGATCCTGTTTTAAAATAAATGTTTTGTTTGCAAAACTGCATGCTGTGTCAATTTGATGGGAATCCTATGGTAGGAAGTTTACTAGATTTGTTAAACCAACCTTGTCACCTGGAATTTATGGTAGAGAGTCGGGAAGGCTTTTTACCTTTTTGCTTCGCTTAATTAATTGGGATGGAAAAATCAACACTACACATTTAATTATGTATTAATGATATTCTGGTTAATGTGAACTGGTCGATACGGTATGGTGATGGGTGATCTAAGCAAGCCTGGTATGTGGATGGGTTGGATGTTATGGTGGTTTGCTTGCTTTAGATCTAAGGACCGGTTCATGCGAGAATAAGCCAGGACTATTGTGCCACCACGAGGCCAAGTATGGGTGCGGCGTAGCTGATTAATTAGGGCTTTGCTAGTGCTGTTTGGACCATTGTGGATGCTCGGGGAAGGGGTAGTCGGATTGGGTTTGTTGGTGATTGGTGGGACTACCCTGGGATGCGAATGGCTCAAGAGGGGGCCCTTGGTTGAAGATGTGCTCAGTTGGAGGCATCGCCACCGGTGAAACCTCAGCGGGGTCTAAATAGGCTAGTAATCCCTCTGTAAAGGCTATTTTGTGATCTCTTGGCCACACACCAACGGAAGTGTGTAATATGACCGACGGGTCATGGGCATAAGGGAGATTCTTAGTCGCCGAAAGGTGATGAAATCACAAACACGTGGGTAAAGAGGTACAAACTCTGCAAAGTTAATTAAAACTATCATGATAGCCGTGCTCCCGGTTATGAGCACCTGGACAACTTCCATAGAGGGAAATTGGAACTTGGGATGGTTATGGTTATGGTTTGGTAATGATTATGGTTATGGTTATGGTTATGGGATGTAATCATGGTTTATGACATTGATCATGGTTATTGGCAATGGTAAATTATGGACTGGTATAATGATGGTTATATGGTTCATGATGGGTTTACTTCACATAAATATGATACATTGCTTTTCCAAATGTTTTACTGTACTTTTCAGCACTTAGCCAATATTATTGTCGTCATTTGAATCAGCCACATGTCATACTTTCCACACTTGCGGAGTACGACATGTACTCACTCTTGCAATCCCCCCCAACAGTTGCAGGTCAAAATTGTGAGTTTAATGGCGATAATGCGGAGTTCTAGGCCGTGTCTACGGTCAGCTTTGCCTGTGGTGTTGCATGGAGCTGCGCTATCCCATTTGCTTAGTTTGCTTAGTTGCTTAATTAGTTTATTTCCGCTGCATTAGTTGAGCTGGTCATTAATATTCATTAGAGCTTGTATTCGAGGATATAATGAATTATGTAATAAGAGTACCTATTTAATAATTTGAGCTGTGGTAATTATCTGTTTATCATTTGTGAATCACTCGTGTATGTGTGTTGAACATCCTGGGCACACATATGCGTTAGCTTGGTTCAGTTTCGGAACCGGGCATCACACGGAGCTTCGTCGACCTTTTGTTTTCCTTTCCTTTGACGGAAAATAGCTTCATCTCGGCTCTTATTGTAGCGCTCGGCGAGGTTCTGGACCACTTGGCAGTTTTCCAGGTTGTGCTTGTCTGTCTTTTGTATGGGACACCACATATTGGAGCTGCCACCGTCTTCAGACGACGGTCGAGGTCATTTCTCGGGGCGTGGCCCCCGGCCACCTGGAGCTGCGGCAGCAGCGGCAGTAGGTGTGCCGGCCGACAACTTCTTCTTGCCGCTGGACTTTTTCTTCTTCTTGCCACTTCCGGAGGTAGTGGTTTCACCCTTGGAGGATTTTTTGTTGGCCTCCGGAGGTGGTTGGGAGTGCATTTTACGGCCCTCCGCAGCCTTGGCACACTTGTCTGCCAAGCTAAAGAGTTCCGTGACGCTGGTGACTTTCTTAGTCGCCAGCTTTTCCAGCATCTTCTTATCTCGAACGCCCTGCCTGAATGCTACAATAACTTAAGCGCTTGAGATAGAAGGAATGGTATTTCATACCTGGGACAACCTCTAGATGAAAGATCGCAGGGACTCTCCCCCTTTTTGCTGGACAACAAAAAGATCCAGTTTTGTGACTTGTCGGGTGTATGAGCTCCCGAAATTGGCGGTGAACTATTGGCACAACTCCGCCCAACTATTGATGGAGTCAGGCGGGAGGCTCATGAACCAATACCTGGCAGTCACAGTCAAAGCCATAGGGAAATAATTACCCATCACGGCCTCATTGCCCCCAGCTGCAAGGATAGTGGTGGAGTATATTTGAAGAAATTCGTCGGGATTAACAGTCCCGTCAAATTTCTCCGGAAGATGAGGCCAGAACTTCTGCGGCCATCTGACCATGCGTAGGTACATGGCCAAGGCAGAACAACCCCCTCCTACTCCCTCAGGAGCAGGACTGTCCCGAGCCTTTCGCCTCTCACGAGCACGCTCAATGTGGACGCAGCCGTCTTATTGTCGGTAACAGCGATCAAGCTCTGCCCGGAGGTCGTGAGCCAAAAGCCTCGTTATCGTGTGAGTATGTCGCGCCCCGGAAGGCAACGATGTCACCTGTTGAGACACAGCACACCTTCTGTGCTATGAATCTTGCAGACCGAGTCTACCAAACAAGGTCCGATGCTGCGATGGGGCCCGTCCCGAGGGGGGAGTACCTTGATTGCTGAGGCGATCAGCTGCTGCTACAACTAGATGATCCACATCAGCTCTCCACTGTTCCATCACACCCTGTGGTGCTCCTGGAGGCGGTGTACGTTGAAGAAGAGCACTCACAACATTAAGCGTGTGTTCGGGGTTGTTGTTCACCAATGCAGTGATCGACGCGGACGCCCCATCTCGCTGTCCAGCTTGATTTACCAGTGCGGACGGTGGCGGTGGTGGCATGACTCCTGCTGGAGCCACAACACCTGCTAGCTGCTGCATGTTGGAGGGATTGCCTCCAGCAGGTTGCACAGCATGGTTACCGTTGGATGATCTAGTAGCAGAATTCACCATCTTTGAATCTCAGGCGCCCCTACCTGGCACGCCAACTGTCGGGGTCTGGTTCTGGCAATTATCCTGGTACTACCGTTGGTAGCCCGCGGAGTTTCTTAGTTCGGTTGGGGCGCGCGAAAATTCAGATTAAGATGTTGAATTGACACGAGGATTTACGTGGTTCGGGCTGCTTGAGCGTAATACCCTACTCCACAGGTGTGTGTTGTTGTTGTATTGAGCGTCTGAGTGCTTGTGTGTGAGAAACCAGAGTGTCTGGAAGCCTCAGACCCCAGAGTCCCCTGTGTATCGCTTGTCCAGTCCTTTTATAGTACAAGGACTGGTCATTACATCATCAGCCTAGCCCGACATGTGGACCTAGCAGTTACTAATGCTTAATACACAGTTAATGTACTTAATTCCCCTTAACAACATGGTAACGTGCCTTAATGGTGGCATTACTGGTATTAGGGTCATTCGATCGTGTGTCATTAAGATAGCATTAATGAGACATAATCAAGTCTTGAAGTCTTTAATGTTCCTTGAAGGTCCGAGCTATTGGAGGTCCACCAATCTGCCTGTTGAAGGTACAGCGGTTGGACGTGCGGCAGCTCCGGAGCCTACCGTATTGGACGAGCAGGTCCGGTGCTGTTGTACATGTGTCGGTACTGGAGCTTCCCTTTGTCAGGGGTTAGGTCTGGGGGTGCCACACAGGTATCTAGTCTAGAGCTTTCCCAAGTATGGAATGTAGCTCCGGTTTTATGATACACGTGGTGGCATTGGGACTAACCATAGAAGGGAGGCAAGTCCGGTTCTGAGTGACATGTGGGGCCTTCGGAGGTCTTCAACTCAGATAGGTGGAGTTCCTTTGCGCTCTTGGCAGTTCCAAGGGGTATCCGATACGCAGGGTACTGACAGTGTCTTACTCTTTTAGAGCCCATGTGGGACTCTAAACCGGCCTCTACTCATCTCAAACTCGAAATCCATCTAACCCTAGCCTCCACCTCAATATAAACAACCCCACCCCTTGGCTTGACATCTATTTGCCACTTTTCCACCACACCCAAACCCTAGTTCGTGGATAGCCACCATCAAGGAGGAAGGAGAAGATTCCAAGCAAGAAGAATAAGAGGAGGAAACGAAAGAGGATCAAGATCTCCATCAACTTTGCATTCTTCATCAACAATCCACCATCAAGTTCTTCATCAACCCTATATCTTTAAGATCCAAGTGTTACCTCCAAGATCTTTGGTTCATTGGAGTTATAAACACCTGGTATACCTTCTATTCTCTTTTCCTTACGTGAATTCAACCCCCAAATCTCCAAATTCACATCGATCTATAAAACCTTAATTTGCTAATCTCGCACAGTGCGAACTTGTCCGGTCCCTAGCGGACTAGTCCGATTTTCCTGTTTAAATTGTGTTGAGTTGATTCTAAAAGTAGATCTAATTAATTTCAAACCTGTATAAACTTGTTAAAATCTTTTAGAACTAGTTAGTGATCATTAAAAGCAACTTATTAACATGTTCTACCTTGCATTTGCATTAATCATGCATATCATGTCATGTTGAGTAATATTTGTGCACTCTTTGATTGTATTCTTGTCTTGTATGTTTATTGTGCGGATTAGACGGATTTGCGCTAGAGACTGTCGCGGAGGATCTACAGCACCAAGAGTTTGACGGCTTTGACCCGAATCAATCTCAAGAGCAAGGCAAGTGTCCTTGAAGCATATTGATCCTATTTTGAAATAAATGTTTTGTTTGCAAACTGCATGCTTGTGTCAATTTGATGGGAAATCTTATGGTAGGAAGTTTACTAGCTTTGTTAAACCACCCTTGACACCTAGAATATATGGTAGGGATTCGAGATGGGATTTTTACCTTTTTGCTTTGCTTAATTAATTGGGATGGGAAGACAACTATACCACTTAACTGAATTATGCATTTATGAGATTATGGTTAATATGAACTAGCTAATATGATATGGTAATGGGTGATCTAATAAAGCCTGGTATATGGATGGGTTGGATGATATGGTGGTTGCTTGCTTTAGATCTAAGGACCCGTTCATGCGAGAATAAGCCAGGACTACAGTGCCACCACGAGGCCAAGAATGGGTGCGGCGTAGCTGATTAATTAGGGCTTTGCCAGTGATATTTGGACCATTAAGGATGCTCGGGAAGGGGTAGTTGGATTGGGTTTGTTGATGATTGGTGGGACTACCCTGGGATCCGAATGGCCCAAGAGGGGGCCCTTGGTTGAAAATGTGCTCTGTAGGAGACATCGCCACCGGTGAAACCTCAGTGTGGTCTAAATATGCTAGTAATCCCTTTGTAAAGGCTATTTTGTGATCTCTTGGCCATACACCAAAGGAAGTGTAATTGGTATAAGGGAGGTTTCTTCAGTCGCCGACAGGGGATGAAATCACAAACACGTGGTTAAAGTGGTACAAACTCTGCAGAGTCTAATAAACTATCATGATAGCCGTGCTCCCGATTATGAGCACCTGGGTGACCTACATGATTAGAGGGAAATTGGGATTTGGGATGGTTATGGTTATGGTTATGGGTTGATAATGATTATGGCTGGTGATGAGTTAAATTCTTGTATTGAATATGGTTAATGGTAATGGTGAAATCTAGTATATGGATGATGGTAATGAATTATGGACTGGTGTTATGATGATTATATGGTTTATGATGGGTTTATTTCACATACATATAATATATTGCTTTTTCAAATGTTTTAATGTACTTTTCAGCACTCAACCATTAATATATTCGTCATTTGAATCAGCTACATGTCATACTTTCCACACTTGCTGAATACGACATGTACTCACCCTTGCAATTCCGCCACCAACAGTTGCAGGTCAGAATTGGGAGTACAACGATGATAATGCGGAGTTCTAGGCCGTGTCTACCATCAGCTTTGCCTGTAGAGTATTGGAGCTGCGCTACCCCTTTTGCTTAGTTTGCCTAGTGGTTTATTTAGTTTATTTCCGTTGCAATAGTTGAACTTGCTATTAATATTCATTAGAGCTTGTATTCGAGGATAATGTGAATTGTGTAATAAAATTTGCTTAATTAATTTTGCCTCTGGTAATTTTCTGTATACTCTTTTGTGAATGCACTCGTGTATGTGTGTTTGTGAGACCTATGTGTGCTGAATACATTGTCTTGTCGTGAATACACTTGGCCTTGATGATAAAAGTTTTGAATATCACCAAAACACCTTTTTATCAAGGTCCGACTCTAGCTCCGAGCTACAGCAAAGTCCGACTAGCTTTGGTCAGCTCCGGTGAAGTTTTGTCTTTAGCTCCGGCATGTCTTTGATAGATCCAACATGTTTTTGATAGCTCCGCCGTGTTTTTGCTAAGCTCCGAAGTTGATTTTTCTAGCTCCGACTTTTGGGATTACTAGTTCCGACTAGTTCTGGTTAGCTCTGGCGCTAGGTCCTGCTAGTTTTATAAGCTCTGGTGGGAGCTTGGTTGTACTAGTTTTGGTAAGCTCCGGCGCTAGGTTCTACTAGCTTTTGTTAGCTCCGGCTCAAGGTCCGGGTTGCTCTGGCAAGGTCCAGAACTTGACCGTAGTGCTTCTGCTTTTGATTTGCAATGTTTCGTACTTGATTTACATTGTTGGAAAGATTTCTTAGTATTCATTTGCTAAGTTTTTTTGGTGCGTTTTGGTTGATATGGATGATATCGTGTTACTGTGGTTTTGCAACATACTTATGTGAGGTTCTCACGTAGGGTGTTGTGTTCGGAACTAACTTGAGTCAAGTCGAGGACTTGGGCTCGTATGGATTGGTTGTTTATTCATGTGCAGGTGTTGCTTGAGTTCAAGACATGGCTGCAGACGGGATCCATTGGACTAGTCTCAGGGAGGAGATGAGGTTCCAACAACCAAATTCAGGAGGAATTGTGGTTGAGCTAATCAGGAGGTTGCGCAGCATGATTGAATAAAGAACAATGCATATGAAGGTATCGTAGACGTCATTGGAAGATGTTTGCATGTGTGCAAGGAGTGCATGGATGTGGCTACATGGTTCCGAGACGTGATGAAGAGATGTGGACGTAAAGAGTTGGTCGGAAAGGTCCAACCGACTAGGTTATGGACTCAGGCTGCGGCTGAGTCCGGTTTGACTCAAATATGGAAAGATTTGAGTTGGTTATGATAGGATTTTGTGTGGGTAACGAATTTGAGTTGTTTAGGAATGTGGGATACGTTTCTAAGGTGTTTGGAAGTCTTAAGATTGCTTCTATCTGCGTATAGAAGAATCTTGAGCAGTTATGGAAAGTTACGATTCGTGATCTGAGTAGGATTGGAGTCCTAGTTGATATTGGGTTGGCCTAAGGGCTGGTTATATAAGCAAGGGAGCCCAAAGCTCGTGGTGCATGACTTTGGGGGCTGTTCCTCTTGTGTTATATTGAATAAAATTCGTAGTTTGAAGGAACTTTTGTGCCTTGTTCATCAGACTTGTTCTAGACAAGTTTTACTCGTCGAGTTTCGAGACAGTACTACGTTTCATCGGTGGTTTTATCATAACTCAAGTTTTACAGATCCAATTGACGTGATTCTTTTTGGGTTGTCTTCACAACTTGAATTTTTATCATATGTCAAAATTTCACAGTCATTGGATTTGTGGTCTATGATCTACACGAGTTTCTTTGCAGCGTTTCAGAACTATTTTTTTTCTCGGGTAGGGCAGATTGACCATTGTTTGATCTTTCGATCATAACTTGAGTTTTTCTCGACGGATTTGAGTGATTCTTTTTGTGTTGTCTTCATGAATTGATTCTCTATGATATCTATCACTTTTGTCATGGTGAGACACGTTTAGATTAGTCTCACACACAATTTCTTTAACAGATTGTTTTTCTGCCAAAAGGGTTTGGGGTTTAATTGTTTACGCTGCGTAAGATTTTTAAATCTACCATTCACCCCCCTCTGGTAGATTTTCACGTGCTCTTCGATCCTAAAATTGGTATCAGAGCCACGGTTCTCTAATCTTTGTGATTTGCGTGTGTTTTTTTGACTAATCATCATGGAGAAGTACTCTGCCAAACCTTGTGTGTCCGCTGGTATTGATTTTCCGGTTTGGAAGGCACGCATGGAGGCTGTCATCCAGGCACAAGGCTTTGCGATATGGGAGAAGGTATACAAGCCTTACGAAGTACCATCAAATGATCAAGTTACAGCTACAAATCTGAGAGATGTCGACAACAACAACAAGGCTCGGAACTTGATCATACAAGGATTAACACCAAGCGACTTCGACCGTGTGGCACACCTCCGATCTGCATACGATGTGTGGAAATCACTTTGTGACTACCATGAAGGATCCAACACGATCAAAGAGGTAAGGGAAGACATGTTCAAGAAAGAATACATGCGCTTCGAGATGCAACCCGGTGAGTCTATTGATGACCTTTTTGCTCGCTTTAATAAGATTCTCAACAACTTGCATAGTGTCAATGTTAATTTTTCAAATGCTAAAAATGCTAGGCAATTGCTAAGTGCATTAGATATGTCAATTTGGGAGATGAATGTCACATCTATTCGTGAATCTACTGTCATGAGTTCACTTACTTTAGATGTGCTATATTCCAAGTTAAAAACTCATGAAATTGGCATAATCTCACGTAAGAACACCAATAAGTCTATTGCATTTGTTTCACAACGTGATATGTCTAGCTCCGGCCAATCATCATCTTTCAATACTCTTGCTTTGTTGTCCTCACTAACTGTGGAGCAGATTGAAGAATTTCCAGAAGAGGAGTTGGCACTCGTCTCTACTAGATTCTCAAAAGCATTGCAAAATGTGAGAACTAAAAGGAGAGGAAGCTCCGGACCTCAACGCTGTTTTGAATGTGGTAAAACCGGACACTTTCGTACAGAATGCCCTAACCTTTCAGGTCCGACCACCCAGGAAGAAAAACAAAGCAAGGTTCGGACCTCCTCTGGAAATTTCAACAAGAAGAAGAAAGGTACCATAGGACGCAAGATGATCAACAGTTTCATCACCGCACTTCAAGAGTTCAATCAAGCGACGTGGACATTGGAAGTGATGAAGATGAAGATGATTTGGCAAACTTGTGCTTCATGGTGGGCAAGTCAAGATCAAGTATGGAGGAGGAAGAACACAACAGCGACAATGAAGAGGTATGTCCTACTTGCGAAGAAATGTGTGATGCTATTTCTCGTGCCACTATAATTGTTAAAAAAAGGGACAAAAAGCTTAGGGATAGTGCTGCTAAAATTGAATCACTAGAATCTGAAATCAACCGTTTAAAAACTTTGATTCCTAGTGATGATGCATGTTCCTCATGTGATTTAATATATGAACAGTTGTCCTCATTAAGAAGTGCGCACACCTCCACACTTGATAAACTTGAGTTAGAAATTGAAAAGTACAAAGAGCTTGCTGCACTTAATGATAAAAACTTGAAAGATGCTAGCTGTTCTACAATTGATTTGCATTGTTCTACTTGTGATGATCTTGATAAGAAACTACAGGATGCTATGAATGAAATTTCTATATTGAACAATGCTTTACGTTCTCATGAAGTTAAATTTTGTTCAAATTGCAAACTAAAAGGAAAAACTTCATGTGAAAATTGCCTTGATCTGTCCAATAAACTTGATAACATGCATAGGACATTAGATCAGTTTTGTAATGGGAATAAGAACCTAAACTTACTGCTGAATTCTTCCAAGTCTTGCAATGATAAAACTAGTTTAGGTTTTGATTCTCATGCTCATGCTAAGGCACATCCACCTAAAATTGTAAAGTCATTAGGAAGTGGTTTGATTCAAATAGTTCCTAAACAAAAAGGAGTGGTTTTCAAATCTACGGGAGTGTTGCTTCATTCGGTTTCAAATAAAAATATTGCTTGCTCATCTAGACATGAACAAAAAGTTAAATTTCATTGTACCTTCTGTGGTAGAGATGGTCATGTCATAGATTTTTGTTATAGACTAGCTAAACAACAGAAAAGGGAAAGAATGGTTGCTAGATCTCATAACTTTCATGCAAAATTTGCTGCACACATTGAACCGAATGTACAACCTGCTGTTTTGAGTCAAAAACATTCAAAGTTTACCTCCAGACCTTTTGTTTTTGCCTCCGGAGCTACTGATTTTTGTGCTACACAAGTAACACCTTATAGGTCAGTAGTCAAGAATAAAAAATCTCAAACTTTGACTCATAAACCTGCTGTTTTGTCTCAGCTTTCGCGTGTTTTCCCTGCTACACGTTGCGTGACTCAGTACTGGATTCCTAAATGCCTTTTGACTAACCCCAGTATTGAGTCATCGACGTATTGTGCTTTTATGTAGATTACACGTTTGAGGAAGGAGAACATTTGCATTGTGGATTCTGGTTGCTCATGCCACATGACCGGTAACAAAGATTGGTTCTCCTCCCTCTCTTCTATGTCACGTGTAGAGAACGTTACTTTTGCCGATAATTCTTCAACTCCTATAATTGCTAAGGGTTCGGTTAGAGTAAATGATCACTACACTTTGAAGGATGTGGCACTTGTCAAAAATTTGAAATACAACTTGCTTTCTGTTGCACAATTGCTAGATGAAAATCTAGAAATTATTTTCAATAAAAACTGCTGCAAAGTTGTAGGTTCAAATAGTGAGCTTATTTTTAACATGTCTCGGTTTGGAAGAGTTTTTAAAGCTGATTTTGATATGTCTTCCTCTAAGCATAGGTGTCTAGTTGCTAATGATTCAAAGGACTTATATTTTTGGCATCGTAGACTTGGTCACGTAGGCTTTGATCACCTAACGCGTGTGAGTACTCTTGATCGCATACGTGGGCTGCCTAAGCTTAAAGGGGACAAAGAAATTGTGTGCTCTTCTTGTAGACATGCTAAGATGGTTTCAGGCTCACATACTCCTCTCACAATGATCATGACAACTGAACCATGTCAACCTTTGCATCTTGACACCGTAGGACCTTCACGTGTTCAATCCTTCGGAGGTAAATGGTATGTTCTTGTTATTGTTGATGATTATTATAGATACTCTTGGGTTTACTTTATGGCGTCTAAGAATGAAGTTTTTAGTCACTTTAGAACTTTATTTATTAGATTATCATTTGATCACCCAGGATCATTAAAAGCAATTAGAAGTGATAACGGAACTGAATTTAAAAATCAATCTTTTGATCACTTTTGTGCTGAAAATGGAATAGATCATCAACTTTCTTTACCATATGTACCTCAACAAAATGGTGTTGTAGAAATAAAGAACCGAACCTTAGTTGAGATGGCTAGGACTATGCTTGATGAATATCAAACTCCTAGGAAATTTTTGGCTGATGCATTAGCAACCGCATGTTATGTCCCAGATCGTGTTTTCTTGCGTGCTAAGCTAGGTAAAACCCCATATGAGCTCCGGTTTGGACATAGGCCTAGTGTTACACACTTTCGGGTCTTTGGTTGCAAATGCTTTGTTAAGAAACATGGTAATCCTGATAAATTTGCACCTAGATCCATTGATGGCATGTTTCTTGGTTATCCATCTCATACTAGAGGCTACCGTGTGCTTTTACTTGACACTAACAAAATTGTGGAGACTTGTGAAGTGTCTTTTGATGAATCTACCCCAGGTACTAGCTCAAACATTGCAGGTCCAGATCCATATTCGCAGGGGGAGAGCATTTTCATTGAAGATGAGGAAGAATTGGAGTTGCTGCCAGAAAATTCAGCAGCTAAAGACTTTGGTTTAGCTCCGGATGTTAATTCTCAACCAGCACCGACAACCATCAATGTTGATTCAAATCATCATCAAGCCACAAGCTCATAAATTTGTGATGACCATGAAGAAGAAGAAGCTTGTGAGACATCTGTTCCCCTACGGTTTTACAAAGATCATCCCCACAATAGATGATTGGAAGCTTGCACGAACGAGTCACACGGTCCAGGTTTTGCGATCCAAACTCTCATGCTCATTCTGATTTTGTTGCTTCTTTTGAACCCAAAGATATATCACATGCACTCACTAATGAATCTTGGATTATAGCCATGCAAGAAGAGTTACAAAATTTTGAAAGAAATAATGTTTGGAAACTTGTACCTCCACCTCAAGATCACACTTTAATTGGAACTAAATGGGTATTTAAAAATAAACAATGTGAGGATGGGGTTGTGGTTAGGAATAAGGCTAGGTTGGTTGCTTAGGGTTTCACTCAAGTTGAAGGTCTAGATTTTGATGAAACTTTTGCTCCTGTCGCTAGATTAGAAGCCATAAGAATTTTGTTAGCTTTTGCAGCATCTAAAGGTTTTAACCTATATCAAATGGATGTTAAAAGTGCTTTTCTTAATGGCTACATAGATGAGGAGGTTTATGTCAAACAACCACCGGGTTTTGAAAAACAAGATTTTCCTAATCATGTTTACAAACTGTCCAAAGCCTTATACGGTCTCAAACAAGCCCCTAGAGCATGGTATGATAGGTTAAAAACATTCTTACTTGAAAAGGGGTTTACCATGGGCAAGGTTGATAAAACTCTTTTTGTGCTTAAGCATGGCAATGATTCATTATTCATTCAAGTGTATGTGGATGATATTATCTTTGGTTGTGCTTCTCATGATCTTGTGTCCAAGTTTTCAGCAATGATGAGTTCCGAATTTGAAATGAGTATGATGGGTGAACTCACTTACTTTTTGGGGCTGCAAATCAAGCAAACCAAGGAGGGTACCTTTGTGCATCAAACGAAGTATACCAAAGATCTCCTAAGGCGCTTCAACATGGACAAAAGCAAGCCTCTTCGGACACCAATAGGAAAAGCAACAACACTTGAACTTGATGAAGATGGTGAATCTGTGAATCAAAAGGAATATAGAAGCATGATCGGATCACTTTTGTACCTCACGGCATCAAGACCGGACATACAATTCAGCGTATGTCTTTGTGCATGGTTTCAAGCTTCCCCACGTGTTTCACATCGTCAAGCCGTCAAAAGGGTTCTTAGGTACTTACATGGAACCTAAGAATTTGACATTTTTCTTCCTTCTTCCTCAACCTTACTTTGAAAGCTTTTTCGGATGCTGATTTTGGGGGTTGTAGGATTGATAGGAAAAGTACTTCCGGTGCTTGTCATTTTCTTGGTAATTCTCTTGTTGCTTGGTCCTCTAGAAAACAAAATTCAGTTGCACAATCCACAGCCGAATCTGAATATGTAGCTGCTGCTAGTGCTTGCTCACAAATTCTTTGGATTGTTCAAACACTTAAGGACTATGGAGTTGATCTAGATAGTGTTCCACTATTCTGTGATAACACTAGTGCCATTTGCATTGCTAAAAACCCTGTGCAACATTCTAGAACTAAGCACATTGACATTAGGTATCACTTTCTCCGAGATAATGATGAAAAAGAAAACATTGTGCTTCACCATGTAGATACCGAACAACAATTGGCTGACATTTTTACAAAACCTTTGGATTTCACTCGTTTTTGTTACATTCGTAGTGAAATAGGGGTTATGCATGCTCATGGCTTAAATTGAGGGGGAGTTTTTGAAACTTGGGAAGTCTTTGTGTGAATCTGAAATTAAAATAATATGAGCATAGTATTTCATACATATATGACTCTGTGATTCCTTTTACATGCTGAAAGTTCTTACTACATTACTTGTGTTATACATTTTGTTGTTTTTGCCATGTCTAGTAATTGGAATAATTACTTACACTAAAACTGGTCATGGTCGAACTTTCTTACTGTTTTGAACTTGTTACATGTTCACAAGTGCTTTTAATCATTAAGAATTAATTAAGTAATCAACTCACATGTTGAGTTTTTATGAACAAATATAAATTGAGAAAAGATCAAGAGAATATGCATGCATTGCACTTCTTCTTTTGAGATAGCTTATCATTGCACTTAGATATGAACTTGGAAGAAGTTGTGTATGACTAAAACCATGTCCTTAAGCTTCTGATTGTCAAATGACATAGGCTTGGCTTGGTTGGTTAGAATAAGGCATATGCGATAATCTCTTGCAAATATCATATGATCTAAATTTGTGTTTTGAAAAATAATAAAATGTAGCAACTAGTGTCATGCTTTCAAGTTATGAGATAGTTAAGTTTGTGAGCTTAAATTGAAAATTACATATGATCTCTAGCATGGATTACACTACTCTATGTATCTCGTTGATGCGATAGTGTAAGTTACTTGATAGTATGACTTGGATGAGCTTTGTTTTATATGTATATGTTATAATATGCTCATAACAATTAAAATTTCTCTTTTACCTTGCTGAATACATTGTCAAAGGGGGAGAGATTAATCACACATTCAAAAAGGGAAAGATAATGTGCATGGGGAGAGATGATAAAGGGGGAGAAATATGTGAATTTTGAATGTTGAATTCTTGCTTTTCTTCTCATTTTATTTCTGATTTACAAAAAGGGGAGAAATTGTCTTCAAAACTTTTAATGAGAATAAGCCAATGTTCGGATTTTAAGTGGTGTTGCCAATGCATTCATCAAGGGGGAGATTGTGAGACCTATGTGTGCTGAATACATTGGCTTGTCGTGAATACACTTGGCCTTGATGATAAAAGTTTTGAATATCACCAAAACACCTTTTTATCAAGGTCCGACTCTAGCTCCGAGCTACAGCAAAGTCCGACTAGCTTTGGTAAGCTCCAGTGAAGTTTTGTCTTTAGCTCTGGCATGTCTTTGATAGCTCCGACATGTTTTTGATAGCTCCGCCGTGTTTTTGCTAAGCTCTGAAGGTGATTTTTCTAGCTCCGGCTTTTGGGATTACTAGTTTTGACTAGTTCTGGTTAGCTCCGGCGCTAGGTCGTGCTAGTTTTGTAAGCTCTGGCGGGAGCTTGGTTGTACTAGTTTTGGTAAGCTCCGGCGCTAGGTTCTACTAGCCTTTGTTAGCTCCGGCTCAAGGTCCGGGTTGCTCTGGCAAGGTCCGGAACTTGACCGTAGTGCTTCTGCTTTTGATTTGCAATGTTTAGTACTTGCTTTACATTGTTGGAAAGATTACTTAGTATTCATTTGCTAAGTTTTTTGGTGCGTTTTGGTTGATATGGATGATATCGTGTTACTGTGGTTTTGCAACATGCTTATGTGAGGTTCTCACGTAGGGTTTTGTGTTCGGAACTAACTTGAGTCATGTCGAGGACTTGGGCTCGTATGGATTGGTTGTTTATCCATGTGCAGGTGTTGCTTAAGTTCAAGACATGGCTGGTGACGGGATCCATTGGACTAGTCTCAGGGAGGAGATGAGGTTCCAACAACCAAATTCAGGAGGAATTGTGGTTGAGCTGATCAGGAGGTTGCGCAACATGATTGAATCAAGAACAATGCATATGAAGGTATCGTGGACGTCATTGGAAGATGTTTGCATGTGTGCAAGGAGTGCATGGATGTGGCTACATGGTTCCGAGACGTGATGAAGAGATGTGGACGTAAAGAGTTGGTCGGAAAGGTCCAACCGACTAGGTTATGGACTCAGGCTGCGGCTGAGTCCGGTTTGACTCAAATATGGAAAGATTTGAGTTGGTTATGATAGGATTTCGTGTGGGTCACGAATTTGAGTTGTTTAGGAATGTGGGATACGTTCCTAAGGTGTTTGGAAGTCTTAAGATTGCTTCTATCTGCGTATAGAAGAATCTTGTGCAGTTATGGAAAGTTACGATTCGTGATCTGAGTAGGATTGGAGTCCTAGTTGATATTGGGTTGGCCTAAGGGCTGGTTATATAAGCAAGGGAGCCCAAAGCTCGTGGTGCATGACTTTGGGGGCTGTTCCTCTTGTGTTCTATTGAATAAAATTCATAGTTTGAAGGAACTTTTGTGCCTTGTTCATCAGACTTGTTCTAGACAAGTTTTACTCGACGAGTTTCTGGACAGTACTACCTTTCGTCGGTGGTTTCATAATAACTCGAGTTTTACAGATCCAATTGACGTGATTCTTTTTGGTTTGTATTCACAACTTGATTTTCTATCATATGTCAAAATTTCACAGTCATTGGATTTGTGGTCTATGATCTACACGAGTTTCTTTGCAGCGTTTCAGAACTGTTTTTTTTTCTCGGGTAGGGCAGAATGACCATTGTTTGATCTTTCGATCATAACTTGAGTTTTTCTCGACGGATTTGAGTGATTCTTTTTGTGTTGTCTTCGTGACTTGATTCTCTCTTATATCTATCACTTTTGTCACGGTGAAACACGTTTAGATTAGTCTCACACACAATTTCTTTAAAAGATCGTTTTTCTGCCAAAAGGGTTTGGGGTTTAATTGTTTCCGCTGTGTAAGATTTTTAAATCTACCATTCACCCCCCCTCTGGTAGCTTTTCACATGCTCTTCGATCCTACAGTGTTGAACTTCCTGGGCACACATATGTGTTCACTTGGTTCATTTTTTCGGAACTAGGTGTCACACTCATGAATTAATAGTGGTATTGTTTTCACAACTAAAATACTTGAAACTATACAAGTCGAGGATGAAGGTTCAACTGCTAGTTGAACTGTAAGGATGATTGAGTAATAGGTTTCCCCAGTATTACTCAATAAAAATAAAGCAAGTAAGGTGATGATTACTTAGAGTTGGGAAAGCAATCAAGATTATTAGACAATACTCAAGTCTTTGAATGAAGATACATATTCTTGCTCAAAATTACTTATGACTCATGTATCATGATGCATCACAAATTGGATGATGTTATGCAGAAACAATGCAATCCCGCGGGAAACTATGCATAGATATGGTGCATTCAATTTATATGATTTGATCAAAAGTATGTATAATGATTCAAACACAGTAAGCATTATCTCAACTCACAATGCTTGAATGAACTTGATCTTGAGGATTGCTAGATAAGGAATGATCTTCTCATATTTTGACCAAGATTGCGGAATTTATGTTTAGTCGAGGAAGCAAGAAATGGTGAGCAATATACTAAACAATCTTACTTTTGCAAACATCTACCCTTCTAATCGACCTATCTAGTTCTGCACCTAAGTCTTCGCTGCACTTGCTGAACCATGGAGTCATTTCTGCGTGACAACTCTAACTAATTTATCTCAATGGCAGAATACCACTAGGCATAGGATCGAGTCTACTAGAGTTGTTCTTAATGATGCTTCACTTAGTTTTCTCTTCAATCATGTAGGGTTCTTGATGTCCTCGTCTATAGCACTAATGGAGTTGAGTTTACACTTCCTCTATGACAGTTTAGCCTTGTGCTTGAAGTTGCATTTTATTGGAAATGAAATCTCACTTGATCACTTTGTTACTTGAGCGTGCTCCTTCCCCCTTAAAGTTTCGAACTAGGGGTTCTATAAACTTACTCCAATTGATCATCATGGAAAGGTGATGTGTAACTCATCTCTATACAAATTTCACAATAGCGAGTTCCAAAGTAATGAACTCTATAGATGAAAGTTCATTTCAGCTATTGTTGGAGACAATGAGACATCATGCGCGTACACTATTCTTCAACAAGAGGCAAACAAGTCCATAAAAAGAAATGAAGTTTAATTGGGTCAAACACTAAATTCCAGTGGCACAATGTTGAATCACAACACTTCGTATGTGACAACACTTCTCGAACTGAAATCGAGGATCAAAGTCATAACAAAACCAAAATGTTTCAAACTGACCATGTTTCTGTTAAGAAATGATCAGTCTGGACCCGGCTTCGAATTTGACTAAGTTAATCGCCATATCAGATCTTGTTGTCAATAACAAAGTTATAGTGAACTTAAAGACCTTTCCAAAAATTTTTGGTTTGCTACCATATCAGTTCTTGTTGATGAGATATAGCTTTCAAACCTGACAGTTTTCTGAGAAATTTTGGCAGCACTTCTTTGTTTATGGCTGATTTGTGCACAAAATTTCTTACATAAAATATCAAAATTTGACAAAAATTTAAGTTACAACATTTTCCCCTATCTCATCAGGGTTCCAGAAATATATCACATGGCCTTCATTCAATTTTTCTACAGCAATCTATAGTTAAAATGGTAAAGGTACAGAACTGTTTCAGTTTTCTGTCCAGCTTTGGCAGAGTTTTAAGATTTGAAATTTTGAATAGGTTAGGGATGGATTCTGCACTAGAGTTGAGTAAATAAGTTTGAGAGGACTTCCTAAAATTTCTAACCATATAAAATACAACTCCATTAGATGATTATACTGATAGTTATGGTAAAAATGGTGAACAGTCCAGAAACTGTTTCAGTTTCTGTACAGTTTTGACAGGTTTTGGAAATTTCAAATTTTAATTAAGTTATAGGGAGATTCTTCAGTGGTAATGAACAGAAAATATTTAGATGACTCACAGATATTTACAACCATATATGGCACGACTTCATTAGATAATTCTATTAGGAGATATTCCTTTTCAAAGTTGGGCTATTGTTCTGCCAGAATAGCATAGGAAAGACTGGAGGTCACAGTTTCGGTTCAAACTTCATTTTCATCATTTTAAAGTGGAAATCTGTATTTAGAGCTTAACATGAAGCTTGTGTTGCGAGCTAAACCTCTGGCACAGATTTTAACCGTCGAAGTGCCGATGTAACCCAAATGCAATGTCGATACTACATCCTCAGCAAAGAAAATCCTAAGCCGGTATTTTGGCATACGTCTCAACAGTGGCACTAATGACGTTCACTCGCAAATATTTCCTACTCGAGCTATGAATAACGCGTTTAGTGTACCTGCAACTACACACAAATTACTGATCAATCATATGGTGTCGTACGGCACAGCTCGCACAAGCGACCATTTCACAATAATATATATATATATGAAAGTAAAAACATTCCTCCCGTATCATTCCAAACGGGCTGCCCCGAGCTAAGCCACATCTCGACGTACATGACCGGGTTTTCTACCACCCAATGGGGTCTCACGTCTTTGCATAATTCTGCACCAGTAGGAGGCGCATCAGGTTATGTCTCAGCCGACAAGGGCTCCCACTAATTTTGAAGCACGCTGGAGTATCGCGTGTCATATGTTCTCAGAAACATGGAAAGTTTCATAGACTCATACTAACTTTCCGTGCTAAGCCATGGAAACAATCACATGCTAACGCTCGCATGGTGAGCTTACCGCAATTGATCTGCTTGAGGTGACGTACCTTACATCTTACCTGACGTCGAAGCGTCGTTACAAAATATAATAACATATAGGTTAGCTTGCCACCTTAAGTAACTAATACTATAATAGACCTTATGTGGGCATAATAACTAATCCTCACTCGACTACTTCGTAGTTTTCAAAAAAGGCGCTTTTCGAGCATGCTATTCCAAATAGGGCTCTGATACCATCTTTGGGGACCGGGGTCCGCCATTCCAGGAATCGCATTGGTTGGTGCCATGCGATGCGGCACCCAATAGCACACAAGAAAATCCAATCAAAATAACCAACACAAATATTTTATTTGACAAGGTGATTCTCTTTTACAACATAATATACAACACAATGGAATATTTTATACTCACACTCTCAACTAACTCTTCATAAGAGAAGTTGTCCATGCCCAAGGACGCTTCTCACTAGCAATACGAAGAAGAGAGCAGCGGCAAGGTTTCCATGAGAGATACATCTCGACAAGCTCGAGGTCTCACGGACAACTACAGCAAAAGCATAAGCTAATAATACCTGCAAAAACCACAATATAGCAACTATGAGCACAAGGATCAGCAAGACTTAACCGTCTCACCTATGCAACTCTCTACATGCTTGAAACTTTAAAGAATGGAAAGCTGAATTTGCAGGAATGGACTCGCCCAAAGTAAATCCTTAGTGGTCAGTTTTAATGTAGCATACGCGATTCATGGGCATAGCATCATTGTGAATTCCACAATCAAACAAGAAACTCTTCATCATCGATGATACTTGCTCAAGGTTGCAGAAGCCTTATTCAAGTTAAATGTTTGGAAATTGTAAATTTAATTATGCTATCTCTATAGCAGCCAAGATTGCAATACAAAGAATTATTTATAGCAGCATATTCATTATCTTTCCATTACTTTTTCTTACTACG
This sequence comes from Tuctoria greenei, assembly GCA_036927565.1. NCBI lineage: Eukaryota > Viridiplantae > Streptophyta > Magnoliopsida > Poales > Poaceae > Tuctoria > Tuctoria greenei. The sequence continues at coordinate 87,383,794 of JAYESD010000008.1, forward strand.
TCAGGACTCAGTGACCAAGTATGCTCAATCCATAACCGCGAGCGACAGTGATTCAAATCAAAACACACGGAGCACGACACGTACGCCCATACTTGGAGTTACGGCACACTCCACTGATGTTGCATGCAGCCACCTTTCCCCAGATTCAACCACATATAAACAGTTCGATCGACCCGAACATTGAGCTGCTCTCGAGGTGCACCTCCGTTGTGATATGTTCATGAGTGAGTTAACTCCCACTGTACTAACAGCTGACAGCTTAAGCCGATTGAAAAGGTTCCAACATAGAATTCTAAAGGTACATCTGTTTCCTGGGTCCCATATAGCTAGTATGCTATCGGGTACAGTTCAAACTTACTCAACAGGGCCAAGCATGAGACGGGCCTTAACCGACACAGACGGGGCTACCAATCCATCTCCCAACACCTGCCTCGTCATTAGCGACCCAGGCATGATGTGAGCAAACCAACCTACACAAATCCCCGTCCATGTCTCATATTAAAGAGTGAACCTTATAGTAGCATCTCGCGAGTCGGTTTCCTCCACTCGACTTCTCGCACAAGTAGAATTCAACTACTTGACTTGTGGTCGATAAAATGTGACCAATCTTGTGAGTAGTGTCCAACATACTCGACTTCTACCAATTTGCTAACTAAACATTAAGCATAGCAATATAATTCGAGGGAGTTTTGTACTACCCATGCACTCCAAGGATTATCTGGTCATGCAAGTGGAGTATTCAATCAACATAGACCTAATGCACATATCAAGTCTATTCAATACAATGTGTATAAAGCAAAACTTTAAAAGGAACTTAAATGCAAACTGGGGCTTGCCTTTCATTGCGACTAGATAAATATTAATGAAGTGAGTTTCTTGATCATGGGTTGGAGCTTCGAGTCGATGTCATTCTTCAAATACCCTAGCTGCTGCCCTGGATGAGAGATTGCTTGCAGCAAGATTCGAGTTTGTGTCTCCTCCTCGAAGCGGTGCTCCTCGTCAATCTCCACTTGTGGAATTTCATTGTCGTGATCACTATTGATATGAAAATGCATATAAGAATGGTGCAACTTAGTAAAATAGTAAGTGAAATGGTTTATTATCCGAGCAGAATTAACACAGCTAGTAATGGGCCTGTCTCTCACTGCAAGGATTCTGGTTTATCGCAACGAAAAAATTCGTCGCAATAGGTTGTTTTTTGTCGCAATAGGTCGTTGTTGCAACGAAAAAGAGTGTGGCGATAGTTTTTACGAATCATCGTGATAATTCCCGCAGCGATAGGTTATTTGTGACGCCTTGGCATCCGTGGCGAAAAGGACGCTATTGCAACATTTTTACATCGGTGGCAAATAGGACGCTATTGCAATGGTTTCATGTATTGCGATGATTTAACGTATTGCAATGAATTGTATGGTATTGCAACGGGTTCACGATCGTGGCAAATAGTTTGGTATTGCAACGATTTCATATTCGTAGCAAATAGTATGTTGTTACAACGATTCAGCGTATTGCGACGATTTAACATATTGCAACAAATAGCATGGTATTGCAACGATTTCACATTCGTGGTAATTTTATGTGGTTGCAACGATTTCACAAGTGTGGCAATAGTACGGTATTGTAACGATTTCACATTCGTGGCAAATAGTATGTTATTGCAACGGTTTAGTGTATTGCGACGATATAACGTATTTGCAATATATAGCATTGTACTGCAATGATTTCACAGGCGTGGAAATAGTACGGTATTGTAACGATTTCACGTTTGTGGCAAATAGTATGTTATTGCAACGGTTTACCGTATTGCGATGATTTAACGTATTGCAACGAATAGCATTGTATGGCAACGATTTCGCGTTCACGGTAATAGTACGTGATTGCAATGATTTTCACATTCGTGGCACATACTACAGTGTTGCAACGATTTTCACAGCCGTGGCAAATAGTAACATATTGCAACGAGTTATAACGTAGCAACGATTCACCATATTGCAACGAATATCACGGTATTGCAACGATTTCACATCCGTGGCAAATAGTATGATACTGTGACAGTTTAACGTCCGTGGAAAATAGTAGGTTAGTGCAACGAGTCAACAAACATGGCGAATAGTACTTTATTGCAACGATTTCAGATCCGTGGGAACTAGTCTGGTACTGCAACAATTTTGTATCCGTGGCGAATAGTTGGGTATTGCAACGAGTCCACAAACCTGGCGAATAGTACCGTATTGCAATGATTTCAGATCAGTTGGAACTAGTATGGTACCGCAACGATTTTGCATCCATGGCGAATAGTTTGGTATTGCAACGATTTCTTATCTGTGGCTATAGTGTTTTAATGCAACATTTTTTGAGTCGTTGCCAAATGTTTATACTGCAACGTTTTTTCATTCTATTGCCACGTTTTATCATCCGTATTGGCAATAGCTTCCTATTGCAACAATTTATCATTCGTGATAAGAAATTCGTAATGCCACGTTTTATAATTAGCGGCAGTAGAACCCGAATGCACCAAGTTTGAAAATTAGTGGCAACAGAATCACGAGTTTAACAATAAACATCCATTAATTTTACAACACACATAACAACACTCAAGGATTAGTTAAGCGACGTGTTTGCATGCTAAGAGTTTTCCTAAGCTGACCGGGATTAATTGTTGGAGCAGGTGGCTTTTGGCGGTTCCTTATTTGTTGGACCTTCTGTGGAGTGGTAGCCATCATCATTTTGTGCATTTCAGCCAATGAGACGCGCATGTCCTGCATGTCCTTAGTTGTATGTTCACGATCAGTTGCTATCTAACCTTGTAAGTTCTGGACATCAACGATTAACTCTTCGTTCTTCCGGTTTATGCAGTCCATCTGGGTGTTTAAGCTATCATTTCTTCCTTCCAAGTCCTGCACTATTTCATTGAGGCCTGCATTTCTAACTTCTAAGTTTTGAACTTGGTCGTTGAGGTGTTCAGACATCTGGAAAAACGCATACGTTCACGTTCGGGACCAGTTGGGTTAGCCATATAACCACGCCCCCGAACCTGTGATCCTGCACGACCGATTGAGGATCTATAACAACGCTGGAAGATGTGGTTTCTCTCCTCGGCCTCCCTGCTTAGCTTCCATGTCGTCCACTTGGACACGTGCCTGGATCTATATATGAAAGGTAAAGTCATAGGTAATTTGCAAATATTTATTTAATTGGGGATTGTTTGAAGTGTTACTCACATGTACAGCTTCTGCCAGCTTGTTTGTCCAGTTACCATTCAACAATGGCTTGCCTCCCATAGTTGTATGTCATCGGGTTCTTCTCCGGTCTCTGGGTCTCGCTACATAAAATACAAGTAAACTTCAACATGTCGGTATACATATTGTTTGCAACGCAAAGTAAAAGCGTGATTTATTTTCATACCTTCTCCTAACTAAGTTGGGCATAGGATTTGGAGCCAAGCAAGTGACACACCTTTTGTCTTCTTCGATTTTAAGAATTGGTCTTGCTTATTGACTGCAATAATTTTAAGAATTAATTCCACGAATGAAAGTAAATGAAATATTTTTTGTATGATGCGAAGCTATTAAAAAGTTAGCTGACCTTGAATCGCTTAGACCCAAAATATTCTATTAGGTGCAACCACTCGGGCGTCATTACGTCAGCAGGCTGGTTTCGTATACGTTCTTCGTCGGTAGAATAACTCTTATAGGTGGCATGCAAAGTCGAGCGCCACCCCTTGTAGCACTCACCAGCAATTTTCAAAATTTTTCTCGCGCTCTCCGGTGTGTCTTCCACGTCCCAGGAATCCTTTACATTGTATAACAAGTTGCTATAAACACAGAGGATGGAGATTGCAAGAAAAAATACTTGTGTGGGGGTGTGACAACACTAACTAGAATGTCTCGTACTATATCTCTCTTGTTACTATGGCCAACCTCGGCCCACTTCGTTGCACCGGCGAGGGATGCATGTATTTTTGTAAACATAACCACATCATTGACAAAGTGCCGCTGATTAATACCAACCACAGCACCCAACCTAGCGGTGAACTGAATTGGTAGCTTCACATGCTGCGTTCTACTAACTTGGGATGCATAGCGTATTCTGGCAACCTTAAGTCCTTTAGCCACACTTCTTCCTAGCTTCCTTCCTTCTGTTACATTGATTCAAACGGTAAACGATTAAAGCAAATTACCGCCTGAACAAGTTTAGTATCATGTACAAATAGTGTGAAAAGAAGAAAAGTCTGATGTTCATACCATCTTCAGGACGAGTGCGGCAAATGTGAGCGTGGGAGGACCGCGTCGTGCTAGCACCATTTTGTTCTGTAGTACTCTCTCCTGGGTTATATTAATTGTCGCCCACAAATGAATTAAAAATGAACTACTACAGTAGTTAGGACTGTCCTAACGACACCTATTTTGATGGGTGGGGGTTACATTATTGACTTCTTTGTTGCTGTTCATACCCTAAAATGAGCCATCAGGTACACATGTCAGTGGCGGTACACACTCGTAGTACTGCAGAGGATTTTCAGTCCATGAGCGAAGCAGGCAAGACTGTGAGGGGGCATGCAGCTGGCAACGCCAGACTAGACAAAGATAGGGTTCGCCAGTTCGGTCTGACTGACATCAGCCGGAGCGCGTCTCGAAGAGAATTATTAGTTGCAGGGCAAGTAATGAATGCCAGCGGTAGCAGGTGGCGAATGCAAGACAGATAAGGCAGGCAGCTTGCGGGATTGAAATCCTCCACAGTACTGCACCTGCATTAGCTGCCACTGACATGTGGGCCCATGAGACATCGACTCTACTTGTTAGTGGCGGCTACTGCAGGTGCAGTACTGCATAGTGCCAGCTTGCGAGACTGAACAAAGCAAGGGTTCGATCTCACCGAAACTCCCAAGGAGGATTGGTGGCAGGGCGAGTAATGGCCAGGGATTTGCGGGCGGCGGGGTAATCATGGCACGCGAAGGATGGGACGTGGCGATGGGCGAGGGAGACGCGTCAGGGAGGACACTGAAGTGACCAGCAGCAGGGCGTGGGCGTGGGCGCCAGTGCCAGCCAGAGTGGCCGGCGACGAGAGAGCACAACATGGAGGCATAAAAAAATCATGCCATCACACAGGCTGATGAACTGTTAACTATAAAGACTAAGTACTAGTAAGAAAGTAGAATCGCAAGGAATGCTAAACAATTAGTATAGCCTAGGAAAGAATGCAAATGACCATGATACACCCATCATTAATACATCTAAAGGACAAAATGTAGTCTCTCAAAACGCTCCAAATTCAATGCCAAAGGAGTAGAGTAAAAAACTAACATGCTCTACCAAAACAAATGGCACGGTAGAGAGGCAGGTAGTAATATGATGTGATATGGCTAGTTGGAAGCTACTACCGAGGATAGAGTTGGAGTGGGACATTTTTTAAGCTCCAAAAGTAAAATTACGCTGGGGCGGAAGGAGTATTTCTGGTTTGTATATCTATACCTGCTGTTGGTTCATGCATCATAGTAGTACCAGGGAGTGAAGAAGGTTCTTGAACATCATGTGCTGCAATATTCTCTGCGTACCATGCAAACGATTTAAGTTGTCTAAATTTTATTAATTTTGATAGTAAACACATTTATAGTTATACCAGGTGCTTGTTGGCCACCATGAATGCTTGTAGATGACATCACGGTTTGATGTCTTGTTCTTAATGTAAAGAGCATTGTAAGTAGTCATTCAAAATAACAGTTATAACATCAGATTACATGACCGATGTAGATTTTGGATCAGACGGTGTGCTTTCTATAAACTGCAGTGTTTGTTAATAATGGAGGAATTAGAAAAGAAAGAATTGAAAAAAACGTACGATCCGAGAAAGCCACAAGAAAGAAAAAAGTGAAAACCATGGGAACTAAAAATCTTTGGAATACAAATTTGTAAAACAGGAATGAGAGTACAACATTTGGAGTGGTTGATCAGATAACCCGTGCGTCATTTACTTCTATATCCAGAAATTACATACTACTACCTCTGGTTTTTAGTTTTTGTCGTTTCCGGCCAGGAATTGAACTAGAAATACACTACCGTAATAAGCTGTCGAAGCAACATTTATTTAGGGACAGATGTAGTGTGTGTGTGTGTGTGTGTGTGTGTATATATATATATATATATATATATATATATATATATATATATATATATATATATATATATATATATATATATATATATATATATATATATATATATATATATATATGCGATGTCGCAGGGAGGTGTCGGTCGGCGACGAAGAGGTTCGGTAGAGCCCATCAAACTTGGTCGCCCGGCGTTGTACCCAGGGGTCAACACCTCCAAGAGCTTCGATGCGTCACTGCGAGATCCATGGGGGAAAAATTGTAAAAATCGTGGGAAATGAAAAAACGGGAATTTCTCAGGAATACAAGTATGGAACACAGGACAAAAAGAGGCAACACATTTGGAGTACTGCGAGATCACCGGAAGGGCGGGGCAGTGGTGTGTCGGGAACTGAGGCCAGTGTTTCCATTTATACTCATCGTGGTTGAAATAATGTTACAATAATAGGCGGGACTGAAATTGGAGGCGCAGTAGTGAAAGTTGAATTATGAAAATCTCAAATGTGGCGCGCCAAGTAGAACGATAAAATTTTCACTGGAGTGGAGAATTTGACGCAAGCCGTGCCCTTGTGCACGCATCCAATTGTGATTAATTATATCTCATGTCGCGTCGATTCCTGCACATGGCTGGTGCGTGTAGCTAGAGGGATAGACTTCGTCTTAGGACAACTTGCTAGCTTCTTAATTCATCTTTGTTGCCATGCATGGAGACCAAAATCTAAAAGTAGTCACCTGCTAGCTAGTGGGACATTCCAAAAAAATACGAAAAAAAATGAATCACCAAATGTATACGTATGTGCTAATGCAAACGATATGCAAATACAACGAAGTGCACGAAATGATGGTAAACAATCAGCATTTTGTAACATTAATCACAATGAAACGATAACATGTAGTATATACTACTACATACTAAAAATACATTTTCTGATGCGCCGACTACAAATGAAAAAATTGAGTGAAGGAACACAAAAGAGAAAAAACACAGCCTGAACCACGATCTCAATGGAGATTCAACCAAGAGTCGTTGATTGTTGCAACACAATGAATTCTTGGCTAGACATTGAACAACAGTTATCTCGCCCCTTTTTCAGAAAGGAGATGTTTTTTGATACTGCATAGGACGCATTGTTCATGAACAGAAAAGACATTTATCATTAAAATAGAAACAACACATATATTACAAACAAGAACTACGAAAGCACATAGAAGACAAGAAAAAGAAAAACTAAAAATACTACTCTACTCGGAGTCGGAGGAGAGATCCTCAACGTTAACCTCCTCCTCCGCCCCTGCTGCTGCCACCGCTTCCTCCGCCGCTACCGCCGTCGCCTCCTCCGCTGTCACCGCTCCTGCCGCCTCCTCTGGCAATTGAGTCCGAAGCTTCCCGGCGACGATCCATAGAAGATGCTGGCAGCCCTCCACCCCAACCACCTCCCTGGTCGTCTCGTAGAGGACATTGAGACGACCGGCCACAAACCCTAACCCGAAGCAGTAGTGGCCAGTGGTTTCCATGCTGGTGCAGACGGGAAGTTTCCCAAGACCGAGACGCTCACACGAGCGAGATGAATAGGAAAATACATCCGGTGCCAATATGTCGAGCTTTTTTGCTCACCTGGCGGTGGCGGAAAGGTGCTCGGTGGCCTCCTTCAGGCGCCAATCGAGTTCATCGAAGCGGTGTTCGACGAGGCGGACAGTGTCCCGAACCCAAACGGGATGAGGAGGTGCGGGCACCACGGGCGGAGAAGGGGACGGAGGAGGTGCGGGTGCCACCTCCAGTTCCACCGACATTGGCTGCGACGGAAACAGAGAAGAAGGAGGTTGGGAGGACGTCGACAGCTTGGAGCGCTTCGGTGCGGGGCTACCCATTTGTGCGACGACGGAGTTGCGGAGAAAGAGTGAGAGGTCATTAGCGATGGTGCGGCAATGAAGGAAGAGAAGTTTGGACGCTACGTTCGATGGAGATGGAGTGGTGCGACGGAGACGCAAGAGGACGGGTGTGCCTTTATAGCGGGTCCTTGTCCCGTGCGAGTGGAGATGATCGGACGCTTCGAAAACTGCACTTTCGAATTAATCCAAACCGCAGTTGGCTTCCATCTCCGCTTCACACGCAGTTTTTTAATTTGACATGCAAAGGGTCCAGGGTATGCAATGGCCCACCTGGCATACTTTGTAGGTCCGTCCGGCGGTGTTTCAGTTTTTCAGTTCCAGTTTTTAATTTTGACACACAAAGGGCCCACCGCCCCAAGGTATATGCAATGTTCCAATTTTTTTTTTCAGTTTGTCATGCAAAATACCTCGATCATGTTTCAAGACGTTACACATTTTCTTTTATCTTTTGAAAGATCGTCATATATATATATATATATATATATATATATATATAGTTGAATGATCGTCAGAAAACACAAGAAAAAAGTACAAGAGGATGAACACACCACACATTCATGCATTCACACACACACGCGCGCGCGCACACACACACACACACACACACACACACACACACACACACACACACACACACACAGATATATATATATATATATATATATATATATATATATATATATATATATATATATATATATATATATCACAGAACCTCGTTCATGTTTTCTCAATTGAACATGCAAAAGACCTCGATCATGCATGTTTGATGACGTTAGGTGTTTTCTAATTTTGTTGAAAGATTATCATATTTGGGACTCGTTGATCATGTTTGGGGTGTAGCAAGCATGCATGGAAAAGTAACATATGCACTTGAAAACCTCACGACCATCATGTTTGATGACAACATTATTACGTGTTTTCTCTATTTTTTGTTGAAACATCGTCATATATAGTTTGAGGCTCGTTGATCATGTCTGGGGCGTGACAACTAACATGACTAACATGTTATATATATATATATATATATATATATATATATATATATATATATATATATATATATATATATATGGTTAGGCTCGTTGATCCTATGTTTGGGGCGTAGGGTAGCATGCATGGACAACTATAACATGCATGTGAGAGAGACATCGATGATCATATGTACTCCCCCCGTATCCATGAACTTGTCGCTTTGTCGTAGTTCATTTTTTAACTAAAAAAGCCGCATCAGAAGAGCTTGTTTATTGGCTCATGGATAAGGAAAATTATTTGTACCTAGTACAAAAAGTATAAGTTGGTCGGCGTTGCCGTTCGTACGCGAAGGATGCGGCCAGGTAGTTGCTCTTGCAGGTGTATGGTAATTATGTGAGTGTTTGGTCGGGTCATGTGGTTAGTGACATGTGACAAAGTGCTCAGTCATCAATTGCGTTTGGTTTGACGTCGAAGTTCGATTGGAGATAGATCATCCATTTCTTTATGTCTTGGATCATCCAAATTAACGTTTGGTTGGATGGATTGGACGATCCAATTTTTTGTTGGTAGGTTGGATGAAACTTGATTGGATTATTGAATCATCAAAGTTGATAATTTCATAAAATTATTCGTGTGCATGATGATGGATCGCGCATGCCGAGCGCAGATTATTCGGATCGCTGAGCAAAGTTCGGACGTGGAGTTCGTGTGTGCCCGTGCACCCTGCAAGATTTGGTGTGCTCGCGTACGTGGCAATCATCAGGGCAGGGTGGTACAGTCGCGGGAACCGCGCAGTGTGCCCTTGGCTGTAAGATTTGGACCGTGAACGTACGTGGTAACCATATGGGCAGGGTCGCACACAGACGGTTGTGCGGAAGGGCCGCAAAGAATTCGATTTTGGTGTTTGGGAACACGGTATTTTTGGAGTTTTAGAGCAATTAGCAATACCGTTGTATTTGAGATTACTATGGTATTTTTACAGAATGGTGTTTGTCAACCAAATAGTCCTATGTATTGCAAAATCGTGGTATTACAAAACTGTGTTACTGAAATACGTACTTTGGTGTTGCCATGTCATTTTAAAAATTGTGGTTTCCAAAACTATAGTATTGAAAAACTGTGCTCCCAAACACAGCCTAAAGCTTTACGATGAACCACTGCGGATGGTCTTAAAGGCAGGCCCGGCTCTGGGCCTAGGAGGGCAAAAATAAATTTTCTACGGCCCTGCTGCAAAATGTTGCCTGCCGCGGCCTGCCGCCGCGCCCTCGGCTCCGCCGCCGGCCCGTCGCCCCTGTGAAAGTGCATCTAGGAATCCCTTGTGGGTTTTGGATGATTTATGACAAGCAAATGAGATCCTAACCTATTTGTTTAGATGACCACCGGTTTTAATAGCAAAATAAGCAAAGTGCCAAAAAGAAAGGAGAATGAGGAGCGAAGTGGAAATGAGATCAAGGAAGAAGAATAGTAGATCATTGTGTATGGAGTGTGTTATGGAAACACACCCCAAGAGCTCAATCACAATTAAACACACACATTGCACAAAGTTACACAGGACCGGACTAGTCCGAATGTCACTGAACTAGTCTGATATCCTCTCTGCACAAAATCGGACAGGTTCGATATCCATCGGACTAGTCCGATATCTCTTTGACTAGAATTGGACTAGTCCTTCCCAGTGCGGACTAGTCCTCAAAATACTTCACAAGTCACACAAAATTGGACAAGTCCGATCACCTCCGGACTAGTCCGATATTCATTCTGTTCTAAATCAGACAAGTCCGATATTAGAACGGACTAGTCCGAAAAACCCTCGGACCTAAATCGGACAAGTCCTTCATGTGCGGACTTGTAACCCAATTCACTTAGTGTTTCACATGTCCGGACAAGTCCGATGACTATCGGACTAGTCCGAAGATTTCTAGAAGAGAAATCGGACAAGTCCGCTCCTAGCCGGACTAGTCCGATATTTCGGGACACTTATGGTTTGCTACACACAGCACACCAGACTAGTCCGATCTTTCTGAACCCTAATGGTCACTTTTAGAAACCCATATAAATAGTGGTGCACGGCCATATTTCATATAACTCTCTAGCCCTAGCGCCGTCACACCTCCCAAGAGCCTAAAAAACCATATCTCTCCACGAAATTAAGCGCAACAAAGATCAATCCTTTGAGGATTCACTCTAGGTCATTGGAGAGACACATTCAACACTCATTGAGCTCTTGGTTTGATTCTCTAACACACTCCTGTGATTTCATTGTAATCCTTTGAGTGTGTTCTTCATGGTATTTCGTGTAGTAATCTAAGGGAGCCCTCAACGTGTGAGAAGGCCCGTTTGAATTTGGTTATTCACCCCTTTGTGATAAGTGGAAGAGGATTGGCCTTCGTGGCGATCCGATGAGAGTAGGGTTGGAGAATACCCGGTCCTTTTGTGGACTCCTCAACGTGGATGTAGGTTGCCTCTGTAGGAACCGAACCACGGGATAAATCTCTTGTGTTCTTGTTTTGTGTTCATCGTCCTTTACATTATATCAATCTAGGGTTTCAATTAATCTTGCTCAGTTTACGTTGAAATTTCAAATTTAAGATTGACTTGTTATATACCCTAGTACATAATCTTGAAACACATAAATTACAAGTATATTTTCGCTGCTACACCCTAGAATCAAACTTAATAAATCAAACTAGATCAACCTAGTCCGTACACACCGGACTAGTTCGCACTTTACTGGACTAGTCTGATATCTCTGGATTGGAACAGGTTGTTAAGTGTTGCAGGTTCCAACAAATTACAAAAAGACCTATTCACCCCCCCTCAAGGCCACATTCAATTGGTATCAGAGCATGTTCTTCAAGAAAGAGACTAATCGCTCGAAGAAGATCATGTCGGACATGAAGGACACCCACAAGAGCAACAACCAAGAAAAGGTTGATGATGAAAAGAACCTCAAGGTGGAGAAGCTCCTCAAAGCCATTCAAGACTTCGAGGATGACGATGAGAAGACACTAGAACTAAAGGCGCTCCTAAGAAAGAAGACACTTTCCAAAGGGAAAGTGAAGATCGAAGAAAAGAAGAAGGGGAATAGTCACACCGACTACTCCCGATATCCTTTTTACTATGATCGTCTCAATTCCAATAATAATCATTATTTGTCTATCCCACTTGGAAAAGCCCCACACTTCGATGGAAGTGATTACTCAATGTGGAGGCAAAAATATGAAAATGCATCTAATTTCCCTCAATACAAGTTTATGGCATATTGTGTGCACAGGGATAGATATCCCGTACGACGACGAAAGAGCTCACACCCAGCCAAGAGCAGGCAATTCACCGAAATGCACAAGCCACGGCTGCAATTACCTCTTCGCTCAGTCAGGACGAGTTCACCAAGGTGGATGGACTCGAAATTGCTAAGGAGATATGGGACACACTGCAAACTACACATGAAGGTGACCGACATGTGCGAGAAGCAAAAATCGAAATGATTGAAGGCGAATTAGGAAGATTCGCAATTCAAGAAGATGAGTCACCCCAAGACATGTACAACCGATTAAAGACACTCATCAACAAGGTCAGATCATACGGAAGTAAGAAGTGGAATGACTGCGAGGTGGTAAAGCTTATCCTTAGAGCTTTCATGCCTCGTAACGTCACCCTATGCTCCATGATCAGAGAAAGCCTCAGATACAAAAGGATGACTTCTGATGAATTGCTTGGAAAGATCATCAACTTCGAGATGATGGAAAAACAAGCAAAGCATGTCAAGGATATTGCCGACCTCACCTCGGCAAAGAAGCAAGGGTTTGCTTTGAAGTCCACCCTCAAGCCCCTATCTAAAGAAGCTAGAGAAGCACAACTAGAAGAAGACAGTGACGACGAGAGCTGAAAGTGCATCTAGGACTCCCTTGTGGGTTTTGGATAATTTATGACAAGCAATTGGGATCATAACCTCTTTGCTGAGATGAGTGCAGGCTTCTGACAGAAAAATGAGCAAAGTACCAAAAGGAAGGAAGAATGAGGAGCAAAGTGGAAATGAGCTCAAGGAAGAAGAGTAGTAGATTATTGTGTATGGAGTGTGTTAAGGAAGCACATACCAAGAGCCCAACCACAATTAAACACACACATTGCACAAAGTTACACAGGACCAGACTAGTCTGACAGACACCGAACTAGTCCGATATACTTTCTGCACAAAATCGGACAAGTCTGATATCCATCGGACTAGTCCAATATCCTTTCTAACCAGAATTGCACTAGTCCTCCCCAGTGCAGACTAGTCCTCAAAACACTTCACAATTCACAGAAAATTGGACAAGTCCTATCACATCCGGACTAGTCCGATATTCTTTCTGATCCAAATCGGACAAGTCCGATGTTTGCACGGACTAGTCCGAAAAACCCTCTGATCTGAATCGGACAAGTCCTCCAAGTGTGGACTTGTCATCCTATACACTTAGGGTTTCACATAACCGGACTAGTCCGAAGATTTCCAGTAGCGAAATCGGACAAGTCCGCTCCTAGCCGAACTAGTCCAATATTTCGGGACACTTAGGCTTTGCTACACTCAGTACATCGGACTAGTCCGGTGACCACCACGGACTAGTCCAAACTTTCTGAACCCTAACGGTCACTTTTAGAAACCCATATAAATAGAGTTGTACGGCCATATTTTTCCTACTCTCGAACCCTAGCACCGTCACACCTCCCAAGAGACTCAGAAACCACATCTCTCCACGAAATTAAGTGCAACACCGATCAATCCTTTGAGGATTCACTCTAGATCATTGGAGAGACACGTTCAACACCACATTGAGCTCTTGGTTTGATTCTCTAACACACTCTTGTGATTTAATTGTAACCTTTTGAGTGTGTTTTGGTGGTATTTCATGTTGTAATCCAAGGGAGCTCTCAATGTGTGAGAAGGCCCCTTTAAATTTGGTTATTCACCCCTTTCACTACAGGAATATCCATCACTTACGTCGGCCAGGACAACTTACGTCAGCCGGCCGACGTAAGTAAGTAACTTACGTCGGTCCCTGGTAGCCGACGTAAGTTAAATAAATTACGTCGGCAGACCGACGTAAGTACATACACCGACAGTAATAAATATTACCCACGTCGGCCTCAGCCCAAAGCCGACGTAAGTTAACTGGCCGACGTAAGTTAAGCCTAACTTACGTCGGCTATGACGCCGGCCGACGTAAGTTAGTCGGGCCGACGTAAGTCGTTGTTTAACCTAACCGCGCGCCGCTCGCGCGCGCTCTCATTTCACGCGCGCTCGTTCTCCCAACCGACGCCGCCGCCCCGCCGCCGCCGCCCCGTCGCCGCCCGGCCGCCCGACGCCGCCCGGCCGCCCCGCCGTCGCCGTCGCCGCCCGGCCGCCAGGTACTCCCTCCCTCCTCTCCCCTCCCTCCTCTCCTCCCCGACCCCCCCACCCCACGCCAGGCCGCCGCCGCCCTGCCGCCGCCGCCGCCCTGCCGCCGCCGTCCACCTCCCCATCCCGACGCCGCCCTCCCCGTCGACCTCCCCTCCACGGCCGAGCGCCCCCCTTCCCCTCCCCTCCCATGCCGAGCCCCTTCTCTCCCCCTCCTCCTCCCCAATTTAATTGATTAATTGTTTAAATTCTTAATTGTTTGATTGATTAATTGTTTGATTGCTTAATTGTTTAATTGCTTAATTGTTTGCTGAAATTGTTTAATTGCTTAATTTAAATTTGCTGAAATTCCTTAATTGTTTATTAAATTATGCTGAAATTATTTAATTGCTTAATTGTTTCATTGATTATTTGCTTAAATATGCACGGCCGTCTTGCCGGCCGACGCGACCGCCGGCTCCCCTCCACGGCGAGCGCCGCCCCGCCCCGGCCCCTTCCCCTCCTCCCCTCCCCTCCTCCCCTCCTCCCCTCCCTAACCGCCGGCTGCCCGGCCCCGAGCGCCACCGCCGCCGATTCCCGGCCGACGCCACCGCCGCCTTCCCGGCCGACGCCACTGCCGGCTCCCCTCCACGGCGAGCGCCGCCCCGCCCCGGCCCCTTCCCCTCCTCCCCTCCCCTCCTCCCCTCCTCCCCTCCCTAACCGCCGGCGGCCCGGCCCCGAGCGCCACCGCCGCCGCTTCCCGGCCGACGCCACCGCCGCCTTCCCGGCCGACGCCACCGCCGGCTCCCCTCCACGGCGAGCGCCGCCCCGCCCCGGCCCCTTCCCCTCCCCTACTCCCCGACCGGCCCCTCCTCCCCTAGCTCCCCGACCCGGCCTCCCCTCCTCCCCGACCCCCTCCCCCTAGCTCCCCCGGCCCTCACCGCCGGCGGCCCGTCCCCGAGGAGCGCCGCCACGGCTTCCCGGCCGACGGCACCGCCGCCTCCCCCTCCCCCTCCCCCTCCCCTCCACGGCGAGCGCCGCCCCGGCCCCTTCCCCTCCCCTCCCCGACCCCCTCCCCTGGCCCTCACCCTTCCTGACCGCCGGCCCGGCGCCGATCGTCTCCCTCAGCAACGTAGACGACTAGATGACATGACATAGATATCTTGCAGCCCTTCCCGGCCGACGCCACCACCGCACCGCTGCCTCCCCCTCCCCCTCCCCTCCACGGCGAGCGCCGCCCCCTTCCCCTCCCCTCCCCAACCCTCCCTGACCGCCGGCCCGGACCCGGAGCGCCGCCCCGCCATTCCCGGTCGGCCCCGGAGCTTAATTTGCTTATTTTTGCTTAATTTACTTAAATATGCATGAGTGGTTTATTTTATTATGATTAATTTGCTTCATTATGCTTAATTTCCTTATTTTTCCTTAATTTGCTTAAATATGCATTAGTGGTTTATTTTATTATGATTAATTTGCTTAGTTATGCATAATTATGCTTAATTTCCTTATTTTTGCTTAATTTGCTTAAATATGCTTAAGTGGTTTATTTTATTATGATTAATTTGCTTAATTATGCATAATTATGCTTAATTTCCTTATTTTTGCTTAATTTGCTTAATTACGCTTAGGTGGTGTATTTAATTATGTTTAATTATGCTTAAATTGCTTAAATTATGGTTACAATTTTAATTTTGATTGCTTGAGTGTTCTAGTACTATATATACATAAATGGGCTTCGGACAGGCTTGACAAGGCCCGACAAGGCCCATTTAGTGGTAAGGTAAAGTATGCGAACGACGACGGTGAGGATGGCAAGCACCTGGAGGACCGTCGCTGGAGTAGGGGTATCGAGGAGAGAAGGGGATCGTCGCGGCTGCCGTATCTGGACTCTGGAGCGATGGAATCGTGGAGAAGAGAAAGGAAAATGAGTAGGGTTAGGTCGGGGAGGACTTTTATGTGGCCGATCTGAAGTGTGGACTGTCGGATATTATCTGACGGCTCACTCGCCTCAGTCCTCCGCCTCCCCCGATGGCTTAGTCCTCTGCCTCCTTCTCTAAGACCAACTTTCCTCTCAGTCTTTCTCTAGTTCTTTCCTCTCTCTTAAATGACCTCAAAATGAAAATGAGCAACGTAACCTATAGCAATGTGTTACCCGTTTCGGATCGGCACGTCTCACATGCCATTGGCATGTGAGACGTGCAGGTTCGGAATTGTCCCTTTTTGGACAGCCTCGGAGTGACCGAGGGGGCGTGGCTTGTGACGAGACGCGGGTCCGGATTTGGACGAGATTTCGGTGGCGTAACCCTGTTGTTCTCTGCTGCACCATTTTTGGGCGTGCAGTGGAGAACATCGGGGTTATGCTGCCGAAATTTCGTTCGAATCTGGATCACGCGTCTCGTCATGAGCACTCTCCGCTCGGTCACTCTTGGGTGGGTTTAGGATCTATCTGCCTAGGTTGTAGGGCCGTGACACATAACATAACAATACATTAACGACAATTTCTTTCGCGTTAAACTGCAGAGTCAAACATGGGCGAAGACCGTAGTTGGATGTACACTGGTTGGAAGAGCAGAACTGGTGGTCACTCAGATGAGTGGTACGCCAAGACAGAAGCTTTTGTGGAACGAGCTTTTTCGTTGTCAAATAGCGATAAGGCGCGGTGCCCATGTACGAAATGCCGAAACGGAACGTTTTTGGACAAAGTGGAACTTACGTTGCACTTGTGTCGAAACGGTTACGTGTCACATTATGAGTTGTGGAACTTCCACGGCGAGACAGCTTCTCAAGCTGTACAAGAAGTGGAAGCTGACAATGATGATGCTCAAGAGGTTGATATGATGGATGAGATGCTGGAAGCTATACGACCAGAGCTTACAGAAGATACTCAAACAGCAGAGGTTAAAGAGTTCTTCAAACGTCTCAAAGATTCAGAAGAGGCTCTGCATGAACACACTAAAATGTCAATCCTCAATTTTGTGACTAGACTTATGGCAATTAAGTCTAAGTTCTTCTTTTCTAACAATTGTTACAACATGCTCATCGATTTGTTCAAAGATGCTCTTCCACAACCCAACAAAGTGCCTAAGGATATGTACAACTCGAAGAAAATTCTTTCTGGTCTCGGGATGAAGCACGAAAAGATTGATGTATGTCCGGACAACTGCATGCTTTTCTGGAGAGAGCATGCCAATGAGAACAAATGTTTGAAATGTGGTCAACCGAGGTTTGTCGAAGTTGTTAATAACGATGGTAATACAGTGACGACGGAAGTCGCACGTAAGCAGCTTCGTTACTTACCTGTGACACCGAGGTTGAAGCGGCTGTTCCTTTCAAAAAAACGGCCAGACACATGAGATGGCACAAAGAAGGTGAGCGTGAGAACAATGGAGTCATGACGCACCCGTCCGATGGTGAGGCATGGAAGGCTCTGGACCGGTTCGACCCAGAATTTGCTCGTGAAGCGAGAAATGTTCGCATCGGGTTGGCGACAGATGGGTTCACGCCGTTCAGCACAAACGCCGCACCATACTCCTGTTGGCCCGTCTTTGTCATTCCGTACAATCTTCCGCCGACCTTTTGCATGAAGAATGAGTTTATGTTTCTTAGCCTCATTGTACCTGGGCCAGATCATCCTGGGTCACGTCTCAACGTGATGTTGAAACCGTTGATCGAAGAGTTGAAAATGTTGTGGACAGGAGTCGAAGCGTACGACTGTTACAAGAAACAGAAATTCAACCTCCGAGTTGCTTATTTGTGGTCCGTTCATGATTTTCCGGCATACGGCATGTTTTCTGGATGGAGCACTCATGGTCGGTTGACGTGTCCGATATGTGCCTCGGACACCGATTGCTTTCGACTTACCCATGGAGGCAAGATATCTTACTTCGATTGTCATAGACGTTGGCTACCTCCGAATCACTTGTTTAGACAACAGAGGAATGTCTTTAGAAAGAACACCGTTGTCACTAAAGGACCACCGAAACGTCTTGACGGGTCAGAAATATCTGATATGTTGGACAAATTGGTGCCAGATGAAGGTCGTCCTGGATATTTCGAAGGTTACGGAGACAAACACAATTGGACTCACATATGTGGACTTTGGGAGTTACCGTATGTGAAGTCGTCGATTCTAAGGCACAACATTGATGTTATGCATCAAGAGTGTAACATGGCCGAATGTATCATAAGCACATGCATGGACATGACGGGCAAAACAAAAGACAATTTAAAGGCTCGAAAGGATCTTGCCGAGCTTTGTAACCGTCAAACTCTTGAGCTCTCCGAAAATGGTGGTAAACCACGCGCTCCTTTCTGTCTTCGACCTAAAGAGAAAAAAGAAGTTCTCGAATGGTTGCAAAGGTTGAAATTCCCAGATGGTTACGCAGCTAGTCTGAGACGAGCCGTGAATGTGAAAACGGGAAAGCTCATTGGGTTGAAGAGTCATGATTATCACATAATCATGGAAAGACTTCTGCCTGTTATGTTTCGAGGCTATTTTGACGATGCAGTGTGGAAGGTGTTAGCCGAGCTTAGCCACTTCTATAGGCAACTCTGTGCTAAAGAAATCACGCCAGAGATGATGACTAAATTGGAAAAGGAGGTTCCGGTACTTTTGTGTAAGATGGAAAAAATTTTTCCTCCGGGATTTTTCAATCCAATGCAACATCTCTTAATTCATCTTCCATTTGAAGCGAAAGTGGGCGGTCCCGTGCAATATAGGTGGATGTATCATATTGAAAGATCACTTAGATATCTGAAACCAATGGTTGGTAACAGGGCAAGGGTTGAAGGTTGCATCGCCGAAGCTTTTACTCTTAAGGAAGTAGGATACTTCTCAAGTGTTTACTTTGCAGAGGAAAACAATGTTAATACTTCGGTAATGCGATACAATATAGATGAGCAACCTCCTTGTAGCGATCTCTCCATTTTTGCAACAAGAGGCACTACTGTTGGTAGTTACACTTCGTATGATGTTAGCGAAAAAGAAAGGCGTGCTGCATTCTTCTACATGTACGCTAATATGGAAGAAATGAATGAATATTTCAAGTAAGTGTTTCTCCTGCACTTATGCTTTTCACCATCTTTTCCGACACATGTATTCTAATAGGTTCTCTTTGTCGTGTAGTATGTTCGACAAGCAAAATTGGAGACATAGACATCAACCCACGAGCAAGCAAATAGAACATATTCGACGGGAAGGAATAAACGGGGGATCTAATTTTCTCTCCTGGTTTCGAGATCATGTAACGTTTTCTCGATAACTAATCAATGTTAACAATGTTTTCTTATAACTTAAGAATGCTTACGTTTTCTAATAATTTCATATCTTGGACAGTGCCAAAAAGATGCCAACGTCCATGAAGATTTGCGACAACTATCCCGTGGAGTGGTTAATGTTAGAAGCTATGGTCGATATGACGTCAACGGCTATCGATTCCGTACAACTCAATTTGAATCTCTTCGTCCTCTCGCGGCAACATGTAATACCGGAGTTGTGATGAGGGCAATCGATTCGCAAGATCATGAAACGCAGTACTACGGGATTATTAAAAAAATCCTTGAATTCACTTTTGTCGCAAACAAGCCAATTCGAGCGGTATTCTTTGACTGCGAATGGTTTGATTCCATTCGTGGAATTCGAGTAAACGAATTTGGCATGGTCGAAGTAAAACACAAGGAACGGTTGAAAGGATTCGATTCATTAGTTCTTGCACACCAAGTAGAGCAAGTGTACTATCTACCTTATCCATGCAATAAATTCAAAGCTTGGTGGGTGGTACATAAGGTGAATCCTCGTGAGCGGTTATACGCTCCAGGAGATGATGATTATCACGACGAAGCTGAGGTTGATTGTGTCTACCAAGAGGAAGAGTTGCCAGACTCCTTCTCAGTCGAGCCCGGTGTAGGACTCGATAACTTAGTTGGAGACGCTCAAGATATCGAGGCTGGCACGGAAGCGGAAACAGAATCAGAATCAGAATCTGAAGATATCGATGACATAGTCGAACCTGCTGATTTGCGCAAACGAAAACGATATGCACAACAAGAAGATCGATGGGCTGGTTTAAGGAGTAGGGTGCATGATCGTGATGTTGATGAATTTTGAAGTAACATTTTATTCACTTATCTAACATTAATTTTGTATATTATCTTTGTATATTAATCATTTATTCCTTGCAATAGGATGTCGTCAAAGGGGAAGGGGAAGGGGAAGGGGAAGCCAGTGAGAGGGTTTGAGCCGCCAGCAGACCCTTGCTCAGGGAGCTCGTTCCGTTCTAGTCGACGTGAGCTCTTTCTGGCACACGCTCCACCCTCAGCTGTCGTGTGCTTTCAGCGGAGAGAGGTAAACTTTAGTTACTATAAAGTTATTTTTGAAATTGCAATTGTTATTAATTATTAATAAAGTCATTCCTTTTGTGCAGTCTGGCTCAGAGACTTCTGAGTCTGAGTCAGAGTCTGAGGCTAGGGGGCCGCTACAGGAGCCCGACTCAGAGGCTAGGGGGCCCTCTAGCGCTAGCCTCCCTTCGGAGCCGGCTAGCGCTAGCCTCCCTGGGCAGCCCTCTACCACTAGCCTTCCTGGAGGCTCCGGGGGGTCTGCAGAGCCTTCAGGGTCACAGGACGCGGCAGCGTCGCAGCAGAGGCGACGGACGAGGAGGACCCACTTTGCGGCTCCTCCTCCGGTTACTACTCAGCGGACCACGATCCGTCCCGTTGGAGACAGGTATAAAAACTGTAAATAGTATACTAAATATTAGATGTTGTTTTTCTTTACTTAATGATTTAATATATTTTGTAGATGTTGGTACGACTTCTCGTTCACGGGGGCCGAGAAGCACCACAGGCAGGTTAACAGTGTCCTCGGTGCTATCGTCAAGTTGCACTACCCCGGTGTAATTGACGGTTTTCCTGCCCTGTCGTGGGATGACTACGCTCGGGTCTCTCACCCGGTGCACGGCACGGTTCAGGGAGCCGTGTGGCATGATTTTATGGTAAGTTTAACTGTTTCGTTTTTTCAACTCCTTTGAATTCTTAATTGCATATCACTTAAATATTTGTTTGCTTAAAGTTGAGGTACCAAGTAGAGGAGCCGGGCATGGAGGACCACGCGAGACGCGTGTTCCATTACAACGCTCGGAAGCTCACGACGGCGGCGTTGTCATACGCCCGGATTCAGGCCGTCAACGCTTACTACAAGCGGCACCCCCGGGAGCAGGAGCAGGAGCAGCAAAGGGGTGTCTTTAGGAAGGACTCGGACTCCTACTTGACAGAGGAGCAGTACGCGGAGGTAAGTTTTTAATATTGTTAAATATTTACAATATCTACGTATGTTAACCGCGTTGATGAAAATGAAATATGTGCAGGTTAGTATTTCCTGGTTACAGGGTAACATCGAGGCGTACTTAGCTCTCTGTCGGTACTGGGCTAGCGACGCTTTTATCAACAAGTCCACGAAGGCTAGACAGTGCCGCATGGGGTCCGAGGGCAAGCACAACTATGGCGGTGACGGCTACTTGCGTTTGGCTAAACGCATGGTAAGTACCTTTTTATTTTATTTATGTGTTCTTAATATATTATTTATCTCACTAACACGGATGTACAGGAGCGAGAGCTGGGTCATGAGCCGACCCCGACCCAGGTTTGGAAGAGAGGTCACAAGGGAAGTGACCCTTCTCAGCCAGGGCAGTGTAGTCAGGTCGCAGCCGACCGACTGGTAAGTTTTCGAAATTCATCAATTTCATTATAACTAATACTATTATTGACATACTTACAAGATTTATTTGTTTCGTAGACAAAGTACGCGCAGGAGGTCGCGAAGATACACGGTGCGGATTACGATTGGGAAAGCGCGCCGATCGACCCCCAAGCCGCGTACGCAAGCGGAGGCGGGAAGGCCCACGGACGGTGAGTTCTTCGTGTGTTTCATTTCTTTTTAAATTAATCTTCTTCTACTTAGTGTTTTCATTCTTTTGCAGGTTTGCCATTTTCGATGGAGTTGTCGACTCGAGGTCGACGCGACCTTTGAGAGGCGCTTCATCGTCGCAGGCTTCGACCGCTGGGACCAGTGGTCGTCTCTCGCAGACGCAGCTGGAGCTCCAGGCCATGAGGGAGTCGCTGACTCAAACTCAGGCAGAGCTGGAGAGGACGAGGGAGGAGCAGCAGAGGACGGCCTTAATGATGGCCCAGATGCAAGCAACGATGGCGGTAAGTAATTTAAAGTACCGTAGTTAAATTTCACAGCACTTAATAACATATATCTGCTAATATCTTGCAATGGCAGGCTCTTGCTCGACAAAGCGGTCAGGACATCCAGATTCCTACGCTTCCGCCACAGCAGACACCGGAGCAGGTAATATTGTCTATACCTAGGAGTTTGATTCCCTTTTCATTATGTTAAAAAGTTATTTGCATCACATTTAATCCTAATTATGATTCTTTTGCAGGGTTCCGGAACGCGTCGAGATCCCGGAGGCAGTGGAGGGGGTAGCGTGTAGACACTGGAGCAGGTGAGAAACTCTCTTTAAGTGTATCTAATCAAGCTTTAGTAGTTTTTGGCCATGGTAGAAATGATTAGTATATAGTGAATAAGTTGTCAGTGCTTCCATTTAACAAAAGGGCTAGTGATTATCGCTGATGTTTCCTTCTTATGTCGAAACTGATGTTCACTGAGTTAACAAAGGGCTAGTGCTTCCATTTAACTAGTGATATAGTACATTACTTCATTTGAAACTACATCATGCTTCCTTCTTTTGTCACTGATGTTCTTGGCCTCTTATGTTATCACTGAGTTGACATTGATGCTTACTAGTGATTATGTTTCTTTTGCAGGGATCCGGAACGTGCCGAGAAGATCCTGGAGGTAATGGAGGGGCTAGCGTGTAGCCCGGTGGTTGTTGATGTTGATTGTTGCAAATTGTGTTGTTGTTGATGTTTTGAACTATATATTGAAACTGTTATGTTGTGTATGAAATTATTTGTTTGTTCTGTGTTCTCGCCATCGAGCGAGGTAGTCAGTTTCTGTTTTTAAAAAAAAATCGAAAACTTAACTTACGTCGGCTACGGTCAGGCCGACGTAAGTTAGCCCAGGTTAACTTACGTCGGTCAGGCCATACCGACGTAAGTTAAACCACTAAACTTACGTCGGTTTGCCCTGGCCGACGTAAGTTACAGCACGTAACTTACGTCGGCCTGCCCAAGCCGACGTAAGTCCTCAGGCCCAGCCCAAGGCCCACCTCGACACTTAACTTACGTCGGCTTCTGCAGACCGACGTAATTAAGTTAACTTACGTCGGTGGCCGACGTAAGTCACCTTAATTACGTCCAAATGCCTACGTCGGCTGAAAGCCGACGTAATTAAGTGAAAACCGACGTAATTAAGTTACTTACGTCGGTTTAAGCCTTACTTACGTCGGCTTTGGCCGACGTAAGTGACCGTTCTTCCTGTAGTGTTTGTGATTAGTGGAAGAGGATTGGCCTTTGTGGCGATCCGACGAGGGTAGGGTTGGAGAAGACCCGGTCCTTTTGTGGACTCCTCAACGTGGACGTAGGTTGCCTTTGTGGGAGCCGAACCACAGGATAAATCCTTGTGACTCCTCAACGTGGACGTAGGTTGCCTTTGTGGGAGCCGAATCACAGGATAAATCCTTGTGTCTTGTGTTTTTTTTTTGTGTTCATCATTCTTATTCATCAATATAACCTAGGGTTTCATAATCATTGCTTATTTGATGTTGAATTGTTAAACATAAGATTTCATTGTGATATAGTCTAGCATATAACATTGAAACCTTTATTTGATTCTATATTTCCGTTGCATACATAAAAGAATCAATCTAATCGATCAAGCTCAACCAACTTAGTCCGTGAACACCGAACTAGTCCGCACTTTACCGGACTAGTACGATATCTCTGGTATTGAACTGGTTGTTAAGTGTTGCAGGATCCGACAATTTGCAAAAACGCCTATTCGCCCCCCCTCTAGGCCACATTCAATTGGTATCAGAGTGGGTTCTTCAAGAAAGAGTCTAACCACTCGAAGAGATCATGTCGTAGATGAAGGACATCCACAAAATCAACAACTAAGAAGAGGTTAACACCGACAAAAATCAAAAGGTGGAGAAGTACCTCGAAGCCATTCAAGACTTCGAGGACGATGATGAGGAGACACTGGAGCTAAAGGCGCTCCTTAGAAAGAAGGCGCTTTCCAAAGGGAAAGTGAAAGTTGAAGAGAAGAAGATGGGGAGTAGTCACCCCGACTACTCCCGATATCCTTTTAACTATGATCGTCTAAATTCCAATAATAGTCATTACTTATCTATCCCACTTGGAAAAGCCCCACACTTCGATGGAAGTGATTACTCAATGTGGAGGCAGAATATGAAAACACATTTGATTTCCCTCAATCCAAGTCTATGGCATATTGTATGCACAGGGATAGATATTCTGGACGACGACGAAGAGCTCACCCCAAGCCAAGAGCAGGCTATTCATAGAAACGCTCAAGCCGTAGCAGTAATCACCTCCTCACTCAGTCGGGACGAGTTCACCAAGGTGGATGGACTCAAAATTGCTAAGGAGATATGGGATACACTGCAAACCGCACATGAAGGTGACCGACATGTGCGTGAAGCAAAAATCGAGATGATCGAAGGAGAATTAGGAAGATTCACAATTGAGGAAGACGAGTCACCCCAAGAAATGTACAACCGATTGAAGACACTCGTCAAAAAAGTTCGATCATATGGGAGGAAGAAGTGGAATGATCACGAGGTGGTAAAGCTCATCCTTAGAGCTTTTATGCCTCGCAATGTCACACTATGCTCCATGATTAGAGAAAGCCCCGGATATAAAAGGATGACTCCAGATGAATTGCTTGGAAAGATCATCAACTTTGAGATGATGGAAAAACAAGCAAAGCATGTCAAGGAAATTGCCGACCTCACCTCGGCAAAGAAGAAAGGGGTTGCTTTGAAGTCCACCCTCAAGCCCCTATCCAAAGAAGCACAACTAGAGGAAGACAGTGACAACGAGAGCAGTGAACAAGATGAAGATGACATGATATTATTCATGAAAAAGTTCAAGAGAATAATGAAGAAAAGACAAGGTACAAAATCAAGTGAAGGAAAGTACAAGGACATAACAAAGGCAAAGTTGAGGCTGGCATGCTATAGTTGTGGTGAGTATAGCCACTTTATTGTTGATTGCCCGTACGAAGAGAACAAGAAGAAGACAAAAGAAGCCAAGCCTCAACCCAAAAAATTCTTCAAGAAGATAAAACAAGCCGAACAAGCTCACATAGGGAAGGAGTGGGACTCAAATGATGATTCCTCATCATCTGAAGAAGAAGAGATGGCTAGCATAGCTATCGAGAGCACGTCCAAGAAGTCTACTCTCTTTCCTACACTCGGCACAAGGAAGGGAAATGGTACTTGCCTCATGGCAAAGGAAGGTAAACGCAAGGTAGCCATCAAAGCCCCTTCCGTGCATTCCTACTCCAGTGATGATGAAATAAAT
The DNA here is from genome assembly GCA_036927565.1 of Tuctoria greenei. NCBI lineage: Eukaryota > Viridiplantae > Streptophyta > Magnoliopsida > Poales > Poaceae > Tuctoria > Tuctoria greenei. The sequence goes on from JAYESD010000008.1 coordinate 87,409,629, forward strand.
AGTGATAATGAGGATATGCTTATTGGACTAGATAGGAAAGCTGCAACAAAAATGAAATTTTTACTTGATCAACTTGTTGAGAAGGAGAGGTTAATTCATCGTCAAGAGGACATGATTATCTCCCAAAAGGAGGAGTATGTCGAACTTGACAAACTTCTAGAGCTTGAAAAGGAGAAAAGCAATTAACTAGAACTTGAGTTAGCTTCAAGCAAGGAAGCATGCCTGGAGTTAACCGACTCAAATGTTGCAATCAAGGACCAACTTGCTAACCTGATCAAGGTTAACAAGATCCTTGAAGTGCAAGTTGAGTCACTCAAGCTGAGTGAACCTTCCTCCTCTTCAAGTTCACCTTCTCAACCCACTAAAACTGATTTTGCTCATGCTTGTACATGTAAGAAAGGTGACACCAGTTTGAAGGAGAAGTCAACCTCCACAAAGGATAAACATCTTTCCCAATGTGGCATATTTGACAAGGAGAAGATCAACTATGCACGTAGTGCATACTTGGTCCAAAGACCTCCAAACGTCAAATATGGCATTGGTTACTCTTATGGTGAAAAGCAGCATGCTAGAAGTCATAAGAATAACAAGGAGAGGATTACCTTTGTAAAAGGAAGGCCCTCTCAAACTGGAAAGTCACAGATTAAGACCGTACCTGCACAAGAACATCGGGCTAGTCCGGTGGGTGTCCGGACAAGTCCGGTTCTCCGAACAAGTCCGCCCCCCCAGACTAGTCCTGTACATAAACAACTATTGTTTAAAACTTTTGATGCCTCCTATGTGTTAATGAGAAATAATTTTGGCAAGGTTTATGCTCATTATGTTGGGCCACGCCATGGGAACACTAAATCTCATGTGTGGGGGCCCAAATGTATTGTAACTAACCTCCAAGGACCCAAGCAAGCTTGGGTACCTAAAAGCAAACCATAATTTGTTTTTGCAGGCCTATTCCTCCGGTGGATCTAAATGGGTGATAGACAGTGGGTGCACCAACCATATGACTGGAGAAAGAAGAATGTTCATGGAATATGAAGAGAATGAGGACCAAAATGAGGGCATCTACTTTGGAGATAATAGTCATGGAAGGGTGCTCGGTACCGGAGGAGTGATGGTTCCATTTCATTCAAGGGCATGTTGAAGGGAAAGCTTTACCTTGTTGATCTCAACAAGGATAAAGCCGAACTTGACACATGCTTGATTGCAAAGACCAACATGGGTTGGTTGTGGCATAGACGGCTAGCACATGTTGGTATGAGGAATCTTCAAAAACTCCTCAAGCGCGATCACATCCGCGGTTTGAATGATGTTGTTTTTGGGAAAGACAGGCCTTGTAGCGCGTGCCAAGCCGGGAAGCAAGTTGGAGTACCTCATCCCGCAAAGAACGTCATGACTACAACAGGACCGCTCGAACTACTACACATGGACTTATTTGGTCCAATCGCTTACATAAGCATCGGCGGTAACAAATATCACTACAGGAAGAACGGTCACTTACGTCGGCCAAAGCCGACGTAAGTAAGGCTTAAACCGACGTAAGTAACTTAATTACGTCGGTTTTCACTTAATTACGTCGGCTTTCAGCCGACGTAGGCATTTGGACGTAATTAAGGTGACTTACGTCGGCCACCGACGTAAGTTAACTTAATTACGTCGGTCTGCAGAAGCCGACGTAAGTTAAGTGTCGAGGTGGGCCTTGGGCTGGGCCTGAGGACTTACGTCGGCTTGGGCAGGCCGACGTAAGTTACGTGCTGTAACTTACGTCGGCCAGGGCAAACCGACGTAAGTTTAGTGGTTTAACTTACGTCGGTATGGCCTGACCGACGTAAGTTAACCTGGGCTAACTTACGTCGGCCTGACCGTAGCCGACGTAAGTTAAGTTTTCGATTTTTTTTTTTAAAAACAGAAACTGACTACCTCGCTCGATGGCGAGAACACAGAACAAACAAATAATTTCATACACAACATAACAGTTTCAATATATAGTTCAAAACATCAACAACAACACAATTTGCAACAATCAACATCAACAACCACCGGGCTACACGCTAGCCCCTCCATTACCTCCAGGATCTTCTCGGCACGTTCCGGATCCCTGCAAAAGAAACATAATCACTAGTAAGCATCAATGTCAACTCAGTGATAACATAAGAGGCCAAGAACATCAGTGACAAAAGAAGGAAGCATGATGTAGTTTCAAATGAAGTAATGTACTATATCACTAGTTAAATGGAAGCACTAGCCCTTTGTTAACTCAGTGAACATCAGTTTCGACATAAGAAGGAAACATCAGCGATAATCACTAGCCCTTTTGTTAAATGGAAGCACTGACAACTTATTCACTATATACTAATCATTTCTACCATGGCCAAAAACTACTAAAGCTTGATTAGATACACTTAAAGAGAGTTTCTCACCTGCTCCAGTGTCTACACGCTACCCCCTCCACTGCCTCCGGGATCTCGACGCGTTCTGGAACCCTGCAAAAGAATCATAATTAGGATTAAATGTGATGCAAATAACTTTTTAACATAATGAAAAGGGAATCAAACTCCTAGGTATAGACAATATTACCTGCTCCGGTGTCTGCTGTGGCGGAAGCGTAGGAATCTGGATGTCCTGACCGCTTTGTCGAGCAAGAGCCTGCCATTGCAAGATATTAGCAGATATATGTTATTAAGTGCTGTGAAATTTAACTACGGTACTTTAAATTACTTACCGCCATCGTTGCTTGCATCTGGGCCATCATTAAGGCCGTCCTCTGCTGCTCCTCCCTCGTCCTCTCCAGCTCTGCCTGAGTTTGAGTCAGCGACTCCCTCATGGCCTGGAGCTCCAGCTGCGTCTGCGAGAGACGACCACTGGTCCCAGCGGTCGAAGCCTGCGACGATGAAGCGCCTCTCAAAGGTCGCGTCGACCTCGAGTCGACAACTCCATCGAAAATGGCAAACCTGCAAAAGAATGAAAACACTAAGTAGAAGAAGATTAATTTAAAAAGAAATGAAACACACGAAGAACTCACCGTCCGTGGGCCTTCCCGCCTCCGCTTGCGTACGCGGCTTGGGGGTCGATCGGCGCGCTTTCCCAATCGTAATCCGCACCGTGTATCTTCGCGACCTCCTGCGCGTACTTTGTCTACAAAACAAATAAATCTTGTAAGTATGTCAATAATAGTATTAGTTATAATGAAATTGATGAATTTCGAAAACTTACCAGTCGGTCGGCTGCGACCTGACTACACTGCCCTGGCTGAGAAGGGTCACTTCCCTTGTGACCTCTCTTCCAAACCTGGTTCGGGGTCGGCTCATGACCCAGCTCTCGCTCCTGTACATCCGTGTTAGTGAGATAAATAATATATTAAGAACACATAAATAAAATAAAAAGGTACTTACCATGCGTTTAGCCAAACGCAAGTAGCCGTCACCGCCATAGTTGTGCTTGCCCTCGGACCCCATGCGTCACTGTCTAGCCTTCGTGGACTTGTTGATAAAAGCGTCGCTAGCCCAGTACCGACAGAGAGCTAAGTACGCCTCGATGTTACCCTGTAACCAGGAAATACTAACCTGCACATATTTCATTTTCATCAACGCGGTTAACATACGTAGATATTGTAAATATTTAACAATATTAAAAACTTACCTCCGCGTACTGCTCCTCTGTCAAGTAGGAGTCCGAGTCCTTCCTAAAGACACCCCTTTGCTGCTCCTGCTCCTGCTCCCGGGGGTGCCGCTTGTAGTAAGCGTTGACGGCCTGAATCCGGGCGTATGACAACGCCGCCGTCGTGAGCTTCCGAGCGTTGTAATGGAACACGCGTCTCGCGTGGTCCTCCATGCCCGGCTCCTCTACTTGGTACCTCAACTTTAAGCAAACAAATATTTAAGTGATATGCAATTAAGAATTCAAAGGAGTTGAAAAAACGAAACAGTTAAACTTACCATAAAATCATGCCACACGGCTCCCTGAACCGTGCCGTGCACCGGGTGAGAGACCCGAGCGTAGTCATCCCACGACAGGGCAGCAATTACACCGGGGTAGTGCAACTTGACGATAGCACCGAGGACACTGTTAACCTGCCTGTGGTGCTTCTCGGCCCCCGTGAACGAGAAGTCGTACCAACATCTACAAAATATATTAAATCATTAAGTAAAGAAAAACAACATCTAATATTTAGTATACTATTTACAGTTTTTATACCTGTCTCCAACGGGACGGATCGTGGTCCGCTGAGTAGTAACCGGAGGAGGAGCCGCAAAGTGGGTCCTCCTCGTCCGTCGCCTCTGCTGCGACGCTGCCGCGTCCTGTGACCCTGAAGGCTCTGCAGACCCCCCGGAGCCTCCAGGAAGGCTAGTGGTAGAGGGCTGCCCAGGGAGGCTAGCGCTAGCCGGCTCCGAAGGGAGGCTAGCGCTAGAGGGCCCCCTAGCCTCTGAGTCGGGCTCCTGTAGCGGCCCCCTAGCCTCAGACTCTGACTCAGACTCAGAAGTCTCTGAGCCAGACTGCACAAAAGGAATGACTTTATTAATAATTAATAACAATTGCAATTTCAAAAATAACTTTATAGTAACTAAAGTTTACCTCTCTCCGCTGAAAGCACACGACAGCTGAGGGTGGAGCGTGTGCCAGAAAGAGCTCACGTCGACTAGAACGGAACGAGCTCCCTGAGCAAGGGTCTGCTGGCGGCTCAAACCCTCTCACTGGCTTCCCCTTCCCCTTCCCCTTTGACGACATCCTATTGCAAGGAATAAATGATTAATATACAAAGATAATATACAAAATTAATGTTAGATAAGTGAATAAAACGTTACTTCAAAATTCATCAACATCACGCTCATGCACCCTACTCCTTAAACCAGCCCATCGATCTTCTTGTTGCGCATATCGTTTTCGTTTGCGCAAATCAGCAGGTTCGACTATGTCATCGATATCTTCAGATTCTGATTCTGATTCTGTTTCCGCTTCCGTGCCAGCCTCGATATCTTGAGCGTCTCCAACTAAGTTATCGAGTCCTACACCGGGCTCGACTGAGAAGGAGTCTGGCAACTCTTCCTCTTGGTAGACACAATCAACCTCAGCTTCGTCGTGATAATCATCATCTCCTGGAGCGTATAACCGCTCACGAGGATTCACCTTATGTACCACCCACCAAGCTTTGAATTTATTGCATGGATAAGGTAGATAGTACACTTGCTCTACTTGGTGTGCAAGAACTAATGAATCGAATCCTTTCAACCGTTCCTTGTGTTTTACTTCGACCATGCCAAATTCGTTTTACTCGAATTCCACGAATGGAATCAAACCATTCGCAGTCAAAGAATACCGGCTCGAATTGGCTTGTTTGCGACAAAAGTGAATTCAAGGATTTTTTTAATAATCCCGTAGTACTGCGTTTTCATGATCTTGCGAATCGATTGCCCTCATCACAACTCCGGTATTACATGTTGCCGCGAGAGGACGAAGAGATTCAAATTGAGTTGTACGGAATCGATAGCCGTTGACGTCATATCGACCATAGCTTCTAACATTAACCACTCCACGGGATAGTTGTCGCAAATCTTCATGGACGTTGGCATCTTTTTGGCACTGTCCAAGATATGAAATTATTAGAAAACGTAAGCATTCTTAAGTTATAAGAAAAACATTGTTAACATTGATTAGTTATCGAGAAAACGTTACATGATCTCGAAACCAGGAGAGAAAATTAGATCCCCCGTTTATTCCTTCCCGTCGAATATGTTCTATTTGCTTGCTCGTGGGTTGATGTCTATGTCTCCAATTTTGCTTGTCGAACATACTACACGACAAAGAGAACCTATTAGAATACATGTGTCAGAAAAGATGGTGAAAAGCATAATTGCAGGAGAAACACTTACTTGAAATATTCATTCATTTCTTCCATATTAGCGTACATGTAGAAGAATGCAGCACGCCTTTCTTTTTCGCTAACATCATACGAAGTGTAACTACCAACAGTAGTGCCTCTTGTTGCAAAAATGGAGAGATCGCTACAAGGAGGTTGCTCATCTAATATTGTATCGCATTACCGAAGTATTAACATTGTTTTCCTCTGCAAAGTAAACACTTGAGAAGTATCCTACTTCCTTAAGAGTAAAAGCTTCGGCGATGCAACCTTCAACCCTTGCCCTGTTACCAACCATTGGTTTCAGATATCTAAGTGATCTTTCAATATGATACATCCACCTATATTGCACGGGACCGCCCACTTTCGCTTCAAATGGAAGATGAATTAAGAGATGTTGCATTGGATTGAAAAATCCCAGAGGAAAATTTTTTTCCATCTTACACAAAAGTACCGGAACCTCCTTTTCAATTTAGTCATCATCTCTGGCGTGATTTCTTTAGCACAGAGTTGCCTATAGAAGTGGCTAAGCTCGGCTAACACCTTCCACACTGCATCGTCAAAATAGCCTCGAAACATAACAGGCAGAAGTCTTTCCATGATTATGTGATAATCATGACTCTTCAACCCAATGAGCTTTCCCGTTTTCACATTCACGGCTCGTCTCAGACTAGCTGCGTAACCATCTGGGAATTTCAACCTTTGCAACCATTCGAGAACTTCTTTTTTCTCTTTAGGTCGAAGACAGAAAGGAGCGCGTGGTTTACCACCATTTTCGGAGAGCTCAAGAGTTTGACGGTTACAAAGCTCGGCAAGATCCTTTCGAGCCTTTAAATTGTCTTTTGTTTTGCCCGTCATGTCCATGCATGTGCTTATGATACATTCGGCCATGTTACGCTCTTGATGCATAACATCAATGTTGTGCCTTAGAATCAACGACTTCACATACGGTAACTCCCAAAGTCCACATATGTGAGTCCAATTGTGTTTTGTCTCCGTAACCTTCGAAATATCCAGGACGACCTTCATCTGGCACCAATTTGTCCAACATATCAGATATTTCTGACCCGTCAAGACGTTTTCGGTGGTCCTTTAGTGACAACGGTGTTCTTTCTAAAGACATTCCTCTGTTGTCTAAACAAGTGATTCGGAGGTAGCCAACGTCTATGACAATCGAAGTAAGATATCTTGCCTCCATGGGTAAGTCGAAAGCAATCAGTGTCCGAGGCACATATCGGACACGTCAACCGACCATGAGTGCTCCATCCAGAAAACATGCCGTTATGCCGGAAAATCATGAACGGACCACAAATAAGCAACTCGGAGGGTTGAATTTCTGTTTCTTGTAACAGTCGTACGCTTCGACTCCTGTCCACAACATTTTCAACTCTTCGATCAACGGTTTCAACATCACGTTGAGACGTGAACCCAGGATGATCTGGCCCATGTACAATGAGGCTAAGAAACATAAACTCATTCTTCATGCAAAAGGTCGGCGGAAGATTGTACGGAATGACAAAGACGGGCCAACAGGAGTATGGTGCGGCGTTTGTGCTGAACGGCGTGAACCCATCTGTCGCCAACCCGATGCGAACATTTCTCGCTTCACGAGCAAATTCTGGGTCGAACCGGTCCAGAGCCTTCCATGCCTCACCATCGGACGGGTGCGTCATGACTCCATTGTTCTCACGCTCACCTTCTTTGTGCCATCTCATGTGTCTGGCCGTTTTTTGAAAGGAACAGCCGCTTCAACCTCGGTGTCACAGGTAAGTAACGAAGCTGCTTACGTGCGACTTCGTCGTCACTGTATTACCATCGTTATTAACAACTTCGACAAACCTCGGTTGACCACATTTCAAACATTTGTTCTCATTGGCATGCTCTCTCCAGAAAATGCATGCAGTTGTCCGGACATACATCAATCTTTTCGTGCTTCATCCCGAGACCAGAAAGAATTTTCTTCGAGTTGTACATATCCTTGGGGCACTTTGTTGGGTTGTGGAAGAGCATCTTTGAACAAATCGATGAGCATGTTGTAACAATTGTTAGAAAAGAAGAACTTAGACTTAATTGCCATAAGTCTAGTCACAAAATTGAGGATTGACATTTTAGTGTGTTCATGCAGAGCCTCTTCTGAATCTTTGAGACGTTTGAAGAACTCTTTAACCTCTGCTGTTTGAGTATCTTCTGTAAGCTCTGGTCGTATAGCTTCCAGCATCTCATCCATCATATCAACCTCTTGAGCATCATCATTGTCAGCTTCCACTTCTTGTACAGCTTGAGAAGCTGTCTCGCCGTGGAAGTTCCACAACTCATAATGTGACACGTAACCGTTTCGACACAAGTGCAACGTAAGTTCCACTTTGTCCAAAAACGTTCCGTTTCAGCATTTCGTACATGGGCACCGCGCCTTATCGCTATTTGACAACGAAAAAGCTCGTTCCACAAAAGCTTCTGTCTTGGCGTACCACTCATCTGAGTGACCACCAGTTCTGCTCTTCCAACCAGTGTACATCCAACTACGGTCTTCGCCCATGTTTGACTCTGCAGTTTAACGCGAAAGAAATTGTCGTTAATGTATTGTTATGTTATGTGTCACGGCCCTACAACCTAGGCAGATAGATCCTAAACCCACCCAAGAGTGACCGAGCGGAGCGTGCTCATGACGAGACGCGTGATCCAGATTCGAACGAAATTTCGGCAGCATAACCCCGCTGTTCTCCACTGCACGCCCAAAAATGGTGCAGCAGAGAACAACAGGGTTACGCCACCGAAATCTCGTCCAAATCCGGACCCGCGTCTCGTCACAAGCCACGCCCCCTCGGTCACTCCGAGGCTGTCCAAAAAGGGACAATTCCGAACCTGCACGTCTCACATGCCAATGGCATGTGAGACGTGCCGATCCGAAACGGGTAACACATTGCTATAGGTTACGTTGCTCATTTTCATTTTGAGGTCATTTAAGAGAGAGGAAAGAACTAGAGAAAGACTGAGAGGAAAGTTGGTCTTAGAGAAGGAGGCAGAGGACTAAGCCATCGGGGGAGGCGGAGGACTGAGGCGAGTGAGCCGTCAGATAATATCCGACAGTCCACACTTCAGATCGGCCACATAAAAGTCCTCCCCGACCTAACCCTACTCAATTTTCCTTTCTCTTCTCCACGATTCCATCGCTCCAGAGTCCAGATACGGCAGCCGCGACGATCCCCTTCTCTCCTCGATACCCCTACTCCAGCGACGGTCCTCCAGGTGCTTGCCATCCTCACCGTCGTCGTTCGCATACTTTACCTTACCACTAAATGGGCCTTGTCGGCCTTGTCAAGCCTGTCCGAAGCCCATTTATGTATATATAGTACTAGAACACTCAAGCAATCAAAATTAAAATTGTAACCATAATTTAAGCAATTTAAGCATAATTAAACATAATTAAATACACCACCTAAGCGTAATTAAGCAAATTAAGCAAAAATAAGGAAATTAAGCATAATTATGCATAATTAAGCAAATTAATCATAATAAAATAAACCACTTAAGCATATTTAAGCAAATTAAGCAAAAATAAGGAAATTAAGCATAATTATGCTTAACTAAGCAAATTAATCATAATAAAATAAACCACTAATGCATATTTAGCAAATTAAGGAAAAATAAGGAAATTAAGCATAATGAAGCAAATAATCATAATAAAATAAACCACTCATGCATATTTAAGTAAATTAAGCAAAAATAAGCAAATTAAGCTCCGGGGCCGACCGGGAATGGCGGGGCGGCGCTCCGGGTCCGGGCCGGCGGTCAGGGAGGGTTGGGGGAGGGGAGGGGAAGGGGGCGGCGCTCACCGTGGAGGGGAGGGGGAGGGGGAGGCAGCGGTGCGGTGGTGGCGTCGGCCGGGAAGGGCTGCAAGATATCTATGTCATGTCATCTAGTCGTCTACGTTGCTGAGGGAGACGATCGGCGCCGGGCCGGCGGTCAGGAAGGGTGAGGGCCAGGGGAGGGGGTCGGGGAGGGGAGGGGAAGGGGCCGGGGCGGCGCTCGCCGTGGAGGGGAGGGGGAGGGGGAGGGGGAGGCGGCGGTGCCGTCGGCCGGGAAGCCGTGGCGGCGCTCCTCGGGGACGGGCCGCCGGCGGTGAGGGCCGGGGGAGCTAGGGGGAGGGGGTCGGGGAGGAGGGGGAGGCCGGGTCGGGGAGCTAGGGGAGGAGGGGCCGGTCGGGGAGTAGGGGAGGGGAAGGGGCCAGGGCGGGGCGGGGCGCTCGCCGTGGAGGGGAGCCGGCGGTGGCGTCGGCCGGGAAGGCGGCGGTGGCGTCGGCCGGGAAGCGGCGGCGGTGGCGCTCGGGGCCGGGCCGCCGGCGGTTAGGGAGGGGAGGAGGGGAGGAGGGGAGGGGAGGAGGGGAAGGGGCCGGGGCGGGGGCGGCGCTCGCCGTGGAGGGGAGCCGGCAGTGGCGTCGGCCGGGAAGGCGGCGGTGGCGTCGGCCGGGAATCGGCGGCGGTGGCGCTCGGGGCCGGGCAGCCGGCGGTTAGGGAGGGAGGAGGGGAGGAGGGGAGGGGAGGAGGGAAGGGGCCGGGGCGGGGCGGCGCTCGCTGTGGAGGGGAGCCGGCGGTCGCGTCGGCCGGCAAGACGGCCGTGCATATTTAAGCAAATAATCAATGAAACAATTTAATAAACAATTAAGGGAATTTCAGCAAATTTAAATTAAGCAATTAAACAATTTCAGCAAACAATTAAGCAATTAAACAATTAAGCAATCAAACAATTAATCAATCAAACAATTAAGAATTTAAACAATTTAATCAATTAAATTGGGGAGGAGGAGGGGGAGAGAAGGGGCTCGGCATGGGATGGGGAGGGGAAGGGGGGGCGCATCGGCCGTGGAGGAGGGGAGGTCGACGGGGACGGGGGCGGCGTCGGGATGGGGAGGTGGACGGCGGCCGGCAGGCAGTGCGGCGGCGGCCTGTGCGGCGGGCGGCCCGGCGTGGGGGTGGGGGGGTCGGGGAGGAGAGGAGGGGAGGGAGAGGGAGGGAGGGAATACCTGGCGGCCGGGCGGCGACGGCGACGCGGGGCGGCCGGGCGCGTCGGGCGGCCGGGCGGCGGACGGGGCGGCGGCGGCGGGGCGGCGGCGTCGTTGGGAGAAACGAGCGCCGCGTGAGAAAAGAGAGCGCGCTGCGAGCGGGCGCGCGGGTGTAGGGTTAAACAACGACTTACGTCGGCCCGACTAACTTACGTCGGGCCGGCGTCATAGCCGACGTAAGTTAGGCTTAACTTACGTCGGCCAGTTAACTTACGTCGGCTTTGGGCCGAGGCCGACGTGGGTAATATTTATTACTGTCGTGTATGTACTTACGTCGGTCTGCCGACGTAATTTATTTAACTTACGTCGGCTACCAGGGACCGACGTAAGTTACTTACTTACGTCGGCCGGCTGACGTAAGTTTGTCCTGGCCGACGTAAGTGATGGATATTCCTGTAGTGTATGGTTTAGTAGTTTGTTGATGACTTTCTCGTTTCACTTGGGTTTTCTTTTTGCATGATAAGTCAGAGGACACAAAGAACACTGAAGAAGTTCTTCAAGCGAGCTCAAAAACGAATTCTCATTGACAATCAAGATATTCGAAGCGACAACGGCACGGAGTTCAAGAACCACGCAAGTGGAAGAGTACCTTGATGAAGAAGGCATAAAGCATGAATTTTTAGTGCCGGTACTCCCCACAACAAAACGGAGTTGCTGAAGAGAAAGAATCGAACACTCATAGAGATGGCAAGAACAATGCTCGATGAATACAAGACACCGGATCGATTTTGGGCGGAAGCGATTAACACCGCTTGCCACGCCGTAAATCAACTCTATCTTCATCGACTACTCAAGAAGACATCATATGAGCTGCTCACCGGTAACAAACCAAATATTTCATATTTTCGTGTTTTTGGTTCTCCATGTTATATCTTGAACAAGAAGCCTAGGACTTCAAAGTTCGCTTCGAAGTCCGATGAAGGTTTCTTGCTTGGTTATGATTCGAACACTTACGCCTATCTTGTTTTCAACAAGACCTCCGGACTTGTTGAAGTAGCACGTGACGTAGTGTTCGATGAGACTAATGGCTCCCAAAAGGATCAAGTTGATCCATGTGAACTAGGTAAAGAAGAAGCACCTTGTCAAGCATTGAAAAGAATGGCTCTAGGTGAGGTTCGACCACAAGAGCCACCTCCACATGTACATGAAGAAGATGAACCACAAGAGGAGATCAACGATCAAGGGGGAGCTTCAACACAAGATCAACCACAAGGATACGAAGATAATCAACAAGTCAACGAAGGTAATGACTTAGAGGGAGAAGCAAATTACCATGAAGATACAACTCCTCCAGTGCCAAACCCAAGAGTACACCAATGCGTCCAAAGGGATCACCCAATCGACAACATCATCGGTGACATCCAAAAGGTAGTAACTACTAGATCTCGCATAGCTAACTTTTGTGAACACTATTCGTTTGTATCCTTTTTGGAACCATGCAGGGTTGAAGATGCATTGAAAGATCTGGACTGGGTGGTGGCAATGCAAGAAGAATTGAACAACTTCAAGCGGAACGAAGTGTGGGAACTTGTGGCAAGACCCAATGCAAACATTGTCGGCACCAAGTGGGTCTTCCACAACAAACAAGATGAACACGGGGTGGTGACAAGGAACAAGGCACGACTTGTGGCCAAAGGGTATTCACAAGTCGAAGGTTTGGATTTCAATGAAACTTTTGCTCCAGTAGCTAGGCTTGAATCTATTAGAATATTACTTGCATATGCTAGTCACCATGATTTCAAGCTGTATCAAATGGATGTGAAAAGTGCCTTCCTCAAAGGAACAATCAAGGAAGAGGTGTACGTGGAGCAACCACCCGGATTTGAAGATGAAGAGTTCCCCGACCACGTGTTTAAATTGCATAAGTCTCTCTACGGCCTCAAACAAGCTCCTAGAGCTTGGTATGAGTGTCTTAGAGATTTCTTAATTGAAAATGGCTTTAAGATTGGCAAAGTAGACTATACACTGTTTACAAAGAATTTTGATGATGATCTTTTTATTTGTCAAATTTATGTTGACGATATAATCTTTGGGTCAACTAACCAATCTTTTTGTGAAGAATTTAGTAAAATCATGACAGACAGGTTTGAAATGTCAATGATGGGAGAGTTAAAGTACTTCATGGGATTCCAAGTGCGGCAACAAAAGGAAGGGACGTTCATAAGCCAAACCAAGTACACGCAGGACATACTTAACAAGTTTTGTATGGACAAGGCAAAGCCCATAAAGACCCCTGTGGCAACAAATGGCCACTTGGATCTCAATGAAGATGGACCTAACGTTGACCAAAAGGTATATCGCTCCATGATTGAATCTCTACTCTATTTATGTGCATCTAGGCCAGATATTATGTTGAGTGTATGTTTGTGAGCAAGATTTCAAGCCAATCCTAAGGAATGTCACTTGACAGCCGTAAAAGGATCTTGAGATATTTAGTTCATACACCCAACCTTGGCCTTTGGTACCCAAAAGGATCAAAATTCAATCTCATCGGTTATTCCGATGCAGATTATGTCGGGTGCAAAGTAGATAGAAAAAGCACTTCCAGTACATGCCAATTCCTTGGGAGATCCTTAGTTTCTTGGTCCTCCAAGAAACAAGATTTCCATTGCCTTATACACAGCCGAAGCGGAGTATGTTGCAGCCGGGAGTTGTTGTGCTCAACTCCTTTGGATGCGACAAACTCTAAGGGATTATGGTTACAATATGAACCATATTCCACTCCTTTGTGACAATGAGAGTGCCATTAAATTGCCCACAACCCAGTTGAGCACTCCAGAACTAAACACATAGACATTAGACATCACTTTTTGAGAGATCATGCCATGAAAGGAGACATAGCCATTTCACATGTCAACACTCAAAAGCAATTGGCCGACATATTCACCAAGCCACTTGATGAAAAACGTGTTTGTGAACTCCGAAATGAACTAAATATCCTTGATGCTCGGAGTGTGGCTTGAAATGTTGCATACCTGTATGAATTCTTCAAATAAGTTGATTGGATTGTGAAAATCATCTCTCTCATTTTTCTCCGAAAAACTATGTCAATTACTAGATCTTGGTGAATTATGATCATTGCTTGATTGTTGTATGCTTACTGATCATATTCATCAAGATTATTTGATGTGTTTTGCCTCTCTTTTCTCTAAATATGTACCTTCAAATATATATGAATGGGCTAAAAAATTCTTGTCTGGTGACCACAGACTAGTCCGTGGTTGCCCGGACTAGTCCGCCCATGCAGACTAGTCTGTAGAGTGCCGTTTAGGCCGGACTAGTCCGGTAGACAACAGACTAGTCCGGTATAGCCCCTGGAAAAGTTCGGACTAGTCCGGTCATCTCCAGACTTGTCCGATTTTTCGTGTCCATAACCCTAGCCGCCGCTAAACCCTAAATTCCTCACCTCCACTCTTGCCTCATGCGCTCTCTCTCTTTTGCTCGAGACCCCAAGGCGATTTCTTGATTTCTCCATCAAAACTTCGCAAGTTTGGGTGGGATTTGATCGACATTGCATCGGGATTGAAGTTCTCGGACTAGTCCGACCTTCAACGTCCTCTTCTTGTTCAAACTCCAATCGATTTCTTCGGTCATGTTGAGCTCAAACGATGAAGTTTCCGATTTTGAGGCCGAGATGGACCTTGAGGTGGCACCTCAGACCTTGATGGGTCTTGGCAAGAAGCGCCAAGAAAGACCGTCCGAGCCAGCTCAGTTTCCTCCACAGGCTCGAAGGAAAGTGTTGGCTAAGAAGCTAGTGTCCCTTGCCAAGCATCATCGAGTGGCCCTCGCCAAGCAAAGGGCAAGGGCAAAGGGATTGCTACAGGTCCAGTTGGCCAATTGAAGCTACATGCTCCAAGGGAAGGGGCCCAGGACCCCACTGAAGAGAAGTTTAATGGAAAGGGCAGTGACTCAACGGCCAAGTTCCGCAGTGTGGATTGCTACAGTCATCCAAAGCAAGCTGCAGATGGATGATTCTTGAGCAATTTTCATGCTGACTATTACAGGGCTGTTTACCTGCAGATGAAGACACCGGTGGTGCGCAGTCAGTGGATTGACTAGGCACATTTTGAGAAGAAGGGCTGCTCACCATTCACTGGTGTTGTGAGAGCCATTGAGAAGCATTGACTGAGAGATCTATTTGCTTTCAGAAATAACTGGAATGATTAAGTGATTGTGCATTTCTTTGCGACCTGTCACTTCTCAAGTGACGATGAGGAGAGTTATCACTTGGATGACCCATGGATCCAAGTACAGCATTACTCAAGAAGATTTTGCTAACCTGCACCACCTTGACACCACAAGATCTGATTGCTTAGTCATACACAACATTGGTGTCATTGACAAGGATAGGATGAAGTTCCTATATGAGCCAAACTCAAAGTTCAACCCTCCTTCCACCAAAAACATGAAGCCATTCTTTGTGGTGTTGAACATAGTGTTAAGAAAGACAATTGCTCCCAAGGATGGGGATGCTACGAGTGCACAAGGATACCTCCGGACTCTGATGAGAGTCATAAGCAAGGACCGCCCGTTTGATGTGGCGGAATACATTTGGAATGATATGGTTAACATATCCTGCACTCCCAAGAGATCTTGCGGGTATGCTCCTTACCTAATGTTCGTGATTGAGAAAGTCACTGGCATTGAGTTTGTGAAAGATGTGGAGCATCTCCCCTCGAGGCCTCAAATGCCGTAAAAGCCAAGTGTGCAGGCTGCTTCCTCACCGGCCGCTAGTCCCGAGGCACCGGCAAGATCAAGAGAAGATGCTAGGGCTGCCCCCGCTTCTAGAGCAGCCCCTCGAAAAGAGTCAGCCAGCGGAATTCTCAAGTACCTGGATGCGATCTTTGCCTCCTGCAAGAAGACCAAAGTTAAGGCTCACAAGCTCAATCAGAAAAGAAAGGAGGACATGAGGTACATCAAGGAAAATGTGGAGCAAATTTGCCAGAAGTTGGAGATCGACCCCATTGGATCTCCAGTGATTTCTGAGGACTCTAACCCGGACTTCACTGAGCTCGGGCCCTTGACCCCCTCCGAGCTTGCCTACTTGGGCGTTGGGGACTCGAGTACCTCCGCACCTCCTCCTCCTCCTCCTCGTCCTCCTCCTCATCATCATCATCAAGCTGAAGATGAAGATGATGACGATGATGATTAGAGGACCGACAGCAAAGAGTGAAGACCCTAGGACCCTCCTCTCCTTCTTTTTGGTGTCTTGATCTAGAATGAGTTAATCCTTTGAGTAGTATTTATGAAAACTGTGATTTTGCTCTAGAATGTCATATATGCTTGCTATTTGGTAATAAATGTCAAGAATATCATTATTAATGTTTTAGTGTACTTATTTATGCATCCCACCATAAAGAATCCACATATGGATAATACTTTTCACTGCTTGATGTATTTTGGATTCATATGTGCACACTTTATGAAAATCTCAATTTTTATCACATTTTGTGAAATCTCAATTGGTTGTCATCAATCACCAAAAAGGGGGAGATTGAAAATGAATCTAGGACTCCCTTGTGGGTTTTGGATGATTTATGACAAGCAATTGGGATCCTAAACTCTTTGTTGAAATGAGTGCAGGCTTATGACAGAAAAAATGAGCAAAGTACCAAAAAGAAGGAAGAATGAGGAGCAAAGTGGAAATGAGCTCAAGGAAGAAGAGTAGTAGATTATTGTGTATGGAGTGTGTTAAGGAAGCATATCCCAAGAGCTCAACCACAATTAAACACACACATTGCACAAAGTTACACAGGATCGGACTAGTCCGATATCCTTTCTGACTAGAATCAGACTAGTCCTCCCTAGTGCAGACTAGCCTCAAAACACTTCACAAGTCACACAAAATTGGACAAGTCCAATCACATCCGGACTAGCCCGATATTCTTTCTGATCCAAATCGGACATGTCCGATGTTTGCACGGACTAGTCCAAAAAATCCTCTGATCTGAATTGGACAAGTCCTCCAAGTGTGGACTTGTCATCCTATACACTTAGGGTTTCACATAACCGGACAAGTCCGATGACTATCGGACTAGTTCGAAGATTTCCAGTACTGAAATCGGACAAGTCCGCTCCTAGCCGGACTAGTCCGATATTTCGGGACACTTAGGGTTTGCTACACTGAGCACACCGGACTAGTCCGGTGACCACCGCGGACTAGTCTGAACTTTCTGAACCCTAACGGTCACTTTTAGAAACCCATATAAATAGAGTTGTACGGCCATATTTTTCCTACTCTCAAACCCTAGCGTCGTCACACCTCCCAAGAGACTCAGAAACCACATCTCTCCATGAAATTAAGTGCAACAACGATCAATCCTTTGAGGATTCACTCTAGATCATTGGAGAGACACAGTCAACACCACATTGAGCTCTTGGTTTGATTCTCTAACACACTCCTGCGATTTAATTGTAATACTTTGAGTGTGTTTTGGTGGTATTTCGTGTTGTAATCCGAGGGAGCTCTCAACGTGTGAGAAGGCCCCTTTGAATTCAGTTATTCACCCCTTTGTGATTAGTGGAAGAGGATTGGCCTTCATGGTGATCCGACGAGGGTAGGGTTGGAGAAGACCTGGTCCTTTTGTGGACTCCTCAACGTGAACGTAGGTTGCCTTTATGGGAGCCGAACCACGGGATAATTCCTTGTGTCTTGTGTTTTTTTTTGTGTTCATCGTTCTTATTCATCAATATAACCTAGGGTTTCATAATCATTGCTTATCTCACGTTGAATTGTTAAACATAAGATTTAATTGTGATATAATCTAGCATATAACATTAAAACCTTTATTTGATTCTATATTTCCGCTGCATACATAAAAGAATCAATCTAATCGATCAAGCTCAACCAACTTAGTCCGTGAACACCGGACTAGTCTGCACCTTACCGGACTAGTCCGATATCTCTGGTATTGAACTGGTTGTTAAGTGTTGCAGGATCCGACAATTTGCAAAAAGGACTATTCACCCCCCCTCTAGGCTACATTCAAGAGCAGTGAACTAGATGAAGAAGACAATATATTGTTCATGAAGAAATTCAAGAGAATAATGAAAAGGATACAAGGTACAAAGTCAAGTGAAGGAAAGTACAAGGAAAGAACAAATCCAAAGTTGAGGCAGGCATGCTATAATTGTGGTGAGTATAGCCACTTTATAGTTGATTGCCCATATGAGGAGAACAAGAAGAAGACCAAAGAAGCCAAGCCTCAACCCAAGAAATTCTTCAAGAAGAAGAAACAAGCCGAACAAGCGCACATTGGGAAAGAGTGGGACTCAAATGATGAGTCCTCATCATCCGAAGAAGAAGAGATGGCTAGCATAGCCATCGAGAAGACATCCAAGAAGTATACTCTCTTCCCTACAATTGGTGCATGGAAGGGAGATGGCACTTGCCTTATGGCAAAGGAAGGTAAATGCAAGGTAACCATTAAACCCCCTTCCGTGCATTCCTATTCTAGTGATGATGAAATCAATAGTGATAATGACGATATGCTTATTGGACTAGATAGGAAAACAGCCACAAAAATGAAATTTTTGCTTGATCAACTTGTTGAGAAGGAGAGGTTAATACATCGTCAAGAGGACATGATCATCTCCCAAAAGGAGGAATATGTCGAACTTGACAAGCTTCTAGAACTTGAAAAGGAACGAAGCAAATCACTAGAGCTTGAGTTAGCTTCGAGCAAGGAAACTTGCTTGGAGTTAACCGACTCAAATGCTACAATCAAGGACCAACTTGCTGACCTGATCAAGGTTAACAAGATCCTTGAAGTGCAAGTTGAGTCACTCAAGCAAGGTGAACCTTCATCCTCTTCAAGTTCACCTTCTCAACTCACTAAAACTAAGGTTGCTTCTACTTGTACATGCAATAAAATTGACATCAGTTTGAAAGACAAGCCAACCTCTACAAAGGATAAGCATCCTACCCAAAGTGGCATATTTGACAAGGAGAAGATCAAATATGCACGCAGTGCATACTTGGTCTAAAAACCTCCAAATGTCAAATATGGCATTAGTTATTCTTATGGTGAAAAGCAACATGCTAAAATCCATAAGAATAACAAGGAGAGGATCGTTTTTGTAAAGGGAAGACCCTCCCAAACTGAAAAGGTTCGGACTAGTCCGGTCGGTGTCCGGACATGTCCGGTCCTTCGGACAAGTCCGGCCTCCCAGACTAGTCCTGTACATAAACAACAACAGTTGTTGTTTAGAACTTTCGATGCCTCGTATGTCTTAATGAGAAATAATTTTGGCAGGGTTTATACTCATTATGTTGGGCCACGCCTTGGGAACACCAAGTCTCACGTGTGGGTGCCCAAATGTATTGTAACTGACCTCCAAGGACCCAAGCAAGCTTGGGTACCTAAAACCAAAGCATAATTTGTTTTTGCAGGCCTATTACTTCGGTGGATCTAAACGGGTGCTAGACAGTGGTTGCACCAACGATATGACCGGAGAAAGAAGAATGTTCGTTGAATATGAGGAAAACGAGGATCCAAACGAGGGCATCTACTTTGGAGATAATAGTCAAGAAAAGGTGATCGATACCGGTAAAATTGCAATATCTTCTAAACACACACTTTCTCATTTTTTACATGTTGAATCCTTAGATTATAACCTGCTGTCCATATCTCAATTATGTGAAAAAGGTTATAATTGCTTGTTCACTAACGAGGGTGTGACCGTTTCTAGGAGGAGTGATGGTTCCATTGCATTCAAGGTTATGTTAAAAGGAAAGCTCTATCTTGTTGACTTCAACAAGGATAATGTAGGATCGAAGAGCACGTGAAAAGCTACCAGAGGGGGGTGAATGGTAGATTTAAAAATCTTACGCAGCGGAAACAATAAAACCCTAATCCCTTCGGTAGAAAAATGATATGTTAAAGAAATCGTGTATAAGACTAATCTAAACGTGTTTCACCATGACAAAAGTGATAGATATCAGAGAGAATCAAGTCACTAAGACAACACAAAAAGAATTACTCAAATCCGTCGAGAAAAACTCAAGTTATGATCGAAAGATCAGACTATGGTCAATCTGACCTACCCGAGAAAAACAGTTTCTGGAATGCTGCAAAGAAACTCGTGTAGCTCAGAAACTACAAATCCAATGACCGTGAAATTTTGACATATGATATAAAATCAAGTTGTGAAGACAAACCAAAAATAATCACGTCAATTGGATCTATAAAACTCGAGTTATGATAAAACCACCGATGAAAGGTAGTGCTGTCCAGAAACTCGACGAGTAAAACTTGTCTGGAACAAGTCAGACGAACAAGGCACAAAAGTTCCTTCAAACTATGAATTTTATTCAATAGAACACAAGAAGAACAGCCCCAAAGTCATCTCAAACGAGTTTTGGCCTTCCCTTGCTTATATAACCAGCCCTTAGGCCATCCCAATCTCAACTAGGACTCCAATCCTAATCCGATCACAATCGGAACTTTCCATAACTGCTCAAGATTCTTCTATATGCAGATAGAAGCAATCTTAAGACTTCCAAACACCTTAGGAACATATCCCACATTCCTAAACAACTCAAATTCGCGACCCATACGAAATCCTAACATAACCAACTCGATACTTTCCATACCGAGCCATAACCGACTCCGCCGCAGCCAAAGTCTTCAACCGATACGATCCGATCCTTCCGATCAGATCTTCCTTCAATAATCCGTCTCTAGAAGCATATTGCCACGTCATGCACCTCATGCACACATGCGAACACCTTCCTTTGACCTTCATATGCACTGCCCTTGATTCAATCATCCTGCTCGACCTCCTGACCCGCTCAACCACAGTTCCTCCGGAACTTGGTTGTTGGAACCTCATCTCCTCCTGAGACTAGTCCAATGGATCCTGTCACCAGCCATGACTTGAACTCAAGCAACACCTGCACATGAATAAACAACCAATCCATACAAGCCCAAGTCCTCGACTTGACTCAAGTTAGTTCCGAACACAACACCTTATGTGAGCACCTCACATAAGCATGTTGCAAAACCACAGTAGAAACGATATCAACCGTATTCAACCAAAACACACAAAAAACTTAGCAAATGAATACTAAGCAATCTTTCCAATCATGTAAAGCAAGTATGAAACATTGCAAATGAAAAGCAGAAGCACTGTGGTCAAGTTCCGGACCTTGCCAGAGCAACCCGGAGCTTGAGCCGGAGCTATCAAAAGCTAGTAGAACCTAGCGTTGGAGCTTTCCAAAACTAGTAGATCCTAGCACCGGAGCTTACCAAAAACTAGTCAAAACTATTCAACCCAAAACCGGAGCTAGACAAAGTACGTCGGAGCTTAGCAAAAGCATGCCGGGGCTATCAAGTATATGCCGGAGCTATCAAAGACATGCCGGAGCTATCAAAGACATGCCGGAGCTAAAGATAAAGCTCACCGGAGCTAACCAAAGCTAGTCGGACCTTACCAAGAAGTCGGACCTAGCATCTAACGTAGCCGGAGCTACCCAAAACAAGTCGGACCTATGGTCGGACCTTGCTATAGCTCGGAGCTAGAGTCGGACCTTGACAAAAAGGTGTTTTGGTGATATTTAAGACTTTTATCATCAAAGCCAAGTGTATTCACTACAAGCCAATGTATTCAACACACATAGGTCTTACAATCTCCCCCTCGATGAATGCATTGGCAACACCACTTAATATCCGAACATTGGCTTATTCACATAAAAGTTTTGAAAGCAATTTCTCCCCCTTTTGTAAATCAAAAGTAAATGAGAAGAAAAATTATCATATTATCTCTCCCCCTTTATTATCTCTCCTTATGCACTTATGCACATATTCTCTCTCTCTTCATGCTTATCTCTCCCCCTTTGACAATGTATTCAGCAAGTCATGAGATATAAACAAATTTTCTCTCCCCCTTTAGTTGTTATCAGCATATTATAACATATACATATAAACAAAGCTCATCCAAGTCATACTATCAAGTAACTTACACTATCACATCAATGAGATACATAAAGTAGTGTAAGCCATGCTAGAGATCAAATGTAATTTTCAATTTAGGCAAGTCATGATCTCACAAACTTAACTATTTACAAACCTGAAAGCATGACACTAGTTGCTACATTTTAATATTTTCAAAGCATAAATTTAGATCATATGATATTTGCAAGAGATTATATGCGCATCTGCCTTATTCTAACCAACCAAGCCAAGCCTATGTCATTTGACAATCAGAAGCTTAAGGACATGGTTTTAGTCATACACAACTTCTTCCAAGTTCATATCTAAGTGCAATGACAAGCCATCTCAAAAGAAGAAGTGCGATGCATGCATATTCTCTTGATCTTTTCTCAATTTATATTTGTTCATAAAAACTCAACATGTGAGTTGATTACTTGATTAATTCTTTATGGTTAAAAGCATTTGTGAGCATGCAACAAGTTCAAAATAGCAAGAAAGTTCGACCATGACCAGATTTAGTGTAAGTAATTATTCCACTTACTAGACATGGCAAAAACTACAAAATGTATAACACGAGTAATGTAGTAAGAACTTTCAGCATGTAAAAGGAATCACAAAGTCATATATGTATGAAATACTATGCTCATATTATTTTAATTTCAGATTCACACATAGACTTCCCAAGTTTCAAAAACTCCCCCTCAATTTAAGCCATGAGGATGCATAACTCCTATTTCACTACGAATGTAACAAAAACGAGTGAAATCCAAAGGTTTTGTAAGAATGTCAGCCAATTGTTGTTCGGTATCTGCATGGTGAAGCACAATGTTTCCTTTTTCAACATTATCTTAGAGAAAGTGATACCTAATATCAATGTGATTAGTTCTAGAATGTTGCACGGGGTTTTTGGCAATGCAAATGGCACTAGTGTTATCACAAAACAGTGGAGCACTATCTAGATCAACCCCATAGTCCTTAAGTGTTTGAACAATCCAAAGAATTTGTGAACAAGCACTAGCAGCAGCTACATATTCAGATTCGGCTGTGCATTGAGCAACTGAATTTTGTTTTCTAGAGGACCAAGCAACAAGAGAATTACCAAGAAAATGACAAGCACCGGAAGTACTTTTCCTATCAATTCTACAACCCCCAAAATCAGCATCTGAAAAAGCTTTCAAAGTAACGGTTGAGGAAGAAGGAAGAAAAATGCCAAATTCTTGAGTTCCATGTAAGTACCTGAGAATCCTTTTGACGGCTTGACAATGTGAAACACGTGGGGAAGCTTGAAACCGTGCACAAAGACATACGCTGAATTGTATGTCCGGTCTTGATGCCGTGAGGTACAAAAGTGATCCGATCATGCTTCTATATTCTTTTTGATCCACGGATTCACCATCTTCATCAAGTTCAAGTGTTGTTGCTGTTCCCATTGGTGTCCGAAGAGGCTTGCTTTTGTGCATGTTGAAGCGCCTTAGGAGGTCTTTGGTATACTTCGTTTGATGCACAAAGGTACCCTCCTTGGTTTGCTTGATTTGCAGCCCCAAAAAGTAAGTGAGTTCACCCATCATACTCATTTCAAATTCGGAACTCATCATTGCTGAAAACTTGTACACAAGATCATGAGAAGCACAACCAAAGATAATATCATCCACATACACTTGAACGAATAATGAGTCATTGCCATTTTTAAGCACAAAAAGAGTTTTATCAACCTTGCCCATGGTAAACCCCTTTTCAAGTAAGAATGTTTTTAACCTATCATACCATGCTCTAGGGGCTTGTTTGAGACCGTATAAGGCTTTGGACAGTTTGTAAACATGATTAGGAAAATCTGGATTTTCAAAACCCAGTGGTTGTTTGACATAAACCTCCTCATCTATGTAGCCATTAAGAAAAGCACTTTTAACATCCATTTGATATAGCTTAAGACCTTTAGATGCTGCAAAAGCTATCAAAATTCTTATGGCTTCTAATCTAGCGACAGGAGCAAAAGTTTCATCAAAATCTAGACCTTCAACTTGACTGAAACCTTGAGCAACCAACCTAGCCTTATTCCTAACCACAACCCCATCCTCACTTTGTTTATTTTTAAATACCCATTTAGTTCCAATTAATGTGTTACTTTGAGGTGGAG
The DNA here is from genome assembly GCA_036927565.1 of Tuctoria greenei. NCBI lineage: Eukaryota > Viridiplantae > Streptophyta > Magnoliopsida > Poales > Poaceae > Tuctoria > Tuctoria greenei. Next base: position 87,433,604 of record JAYESD010000008.1, read on the forward strand.
GTACAAGTTTCCAAACATTATTTCTTTCAAAATTTTCTAACTCTTCTTGGATGGCAATAATCCAAGATTCATTAGTGAGTGCGTGTGATATATCTTTGGGTTCAAAAGAAGCAACAAAAGCAGAATGAGTATGAGAGTTTGGATCGCAAAACCGGGACCGTGTGACTCGTTCGTGCAAGCTTCCAATCATCTGTTGTGGGGGATGATCTTTGTAAAACCGTAGAGGAACAGATGTCTCACAAGCTTCTTCTTCTTCATGTTCATCACAAATTGATGAGCTTGTGGCTTTAGGATGATCAGGACCAGCATAGGTGATAGCCGGAGCTTGTTCAATGTCCGGAGCTGGACACGTGTCAACTTCGGAACTACCAGGCAGTATCACCGGTTCTTCTTCATCTTCGAAAATATCCTCCCCCTGAGGATACGGATCTGGTCCTGCAACACCGGAGCTAGTACCTGGGCTAGCTTCATCAAAAGACACTTCACAAGTCTCCACAATTTTGTTAGTGTCAAGTAATAGCACACGGTAGCCTCTAGTATGAGATGTATAACCAAGAAACATGCCATCAATGGATCTAGGTTCAAATTTATCATGATTACCATGTTTCTTAACAAAGCATTTGCAACCAAAGACCTGAAAGTGTGTAACACTAGTCCTATGTCCAAACCGGAGCTCATATGGTGTTTTACCTAGCTTAGCACGCAAGAAAACACGATTTGAGACATAACAAGTGGTTGCTAACGCATCAGCCCAAAATTTCCTAGGAGTTTGATATTCATCAAGCATAGTCCTAGCCATCTCAACTAAGGTTTTGTTCTTTCTTTCTACAACACCGTTTTGTTGGGGTACATATGGTGAAGAAAGTTGATGATGTATTCCATTTACAGCACAAAAGTGATCAAAAGATTGATTTTTAAATTCAGTTCCGTTATCACTTCTAATTGCCTTTAAAGATCCTGGGTGATCAATTGATAATCTAAGAAATAAAGTCCTAAAGTGACTAAAAGCTTCATTCTTAGACGCCATAAAGTAAACCCAAGAGTATCTAGAATAATCATCAACAATTACCAGAACATACCATTTACCTCCGAAGGATTGAACACGTGAAGGTTCTACGGTGTCAAGATGCAAAAGTTGACATGGTTCAGTTGTCATGATCATTGTGAGAGGAGTATGTGAACCTACAACCATCTTAGCATGTCTACAAGAAGAGCACACAATTTCTTTGTCCCCTTTAAGCTTAGGCAACCCACGTATGCGATCAAGAGCACTAACACGCGTTAGGTGATCAAAGCCTACATGACCAAGTCTACGATGCCAAAAATATATGTCCTTTGAATCATTAGCAACTAGACACCTATTCTTAGAGGAAGATATATAAAAATCAGCTTTAAAAACTCTTCCAAACCGAGATATGTTAAAAATAAGACCACTATTTGAATCTACAACTTTGCAGCAGTTTTTATTGAAAATAATTTCTAGATTTTCATCTAGCAACTGTGCAACAGAAAGCAAGTTGTATTTCAAATTCTTTACAAGTGCCACATCCTTTAAAGTGTAGTGATCATTTACTCTAACCGAACCTTAGCAATTATAGGAGTTGAAGAATTATCGGCAAAAGTAACATTCTCTACACGTGACACAAAAGAGAGGGAGGAGAACCAATCTTTGTTACCGGTCATGTGGCGTGAGCAATCTGAATCCACAATCCAAATGTTCTTCTTCCTCAAACGTGTAACCTACATAGAAACACAATACGTCGATGACTCAATACTGGGGTTAGTCAAAAGGCATTTAGGTATCCAGTACTGAGTCACACGACGTGCAGCAGGAAAAACACGCGAAAGCTGAGACAAAACAGCAGGTTTATGAGTCAAAGTTTGAGGTTTTCTATTCTTAACAATTGATTTAGAAGTTTTTACTTGTTTAGAGTGAAAACCAGTAGCTCCGGAGGTAAAAGCAGAATATCTGAGGCAACAACTAAAGCTTTGGAGGGAACAACAGAAGATCCGGGAGCTCTCGGAGCTATCATAGCTACCGGAGCTGCCTTTGTAGATTTCTTACCAGAAGGTCCGGAAGCTACCTTTTCAAATTTCTGACTCACTAAAGCAGGTTGTGTTTTTCTAATTGCATGAAAGTTATAAGATCTAGCAATTTTTCTTTCCTTTTTCTGTTGTTTAGCTAGTCTATAACAAAAATCTAATATATGACCATCTCTACCACAGAAGGTACAATGAAATTTAAATTTTTGTTCATGTCTAGATGAGCAAGCAATATTTTTATTTGATACTGAATGAGGCAACATTCCTGCAGATTTGAAAATCACTTCTTTTTGTTTAGGAACTGTTTGAACCAAACCACTTCCTAATGACTTTACAATTTTAGGTGGATGTGCCTTAGCATGAGCATGAGAATCAAAACCTAAACCAGTTTTATTATTGCAAGACTTGGAAGAATTCAGCAGCAAGTTTAGGTTCTCATTCCCATTACAAAAACGATCTAATGTCCTATGCATGTCATCAAGTTTATTGGACAGATCAAGGCAATTTTCACATGAAGTTTTTCCTTTTAATTTGCAATTGGAACAAAATTTAACTTCATGAGAACGTAAAGCATTGTTCAATATAGATGTTTCATTCATAGCATCATGTAGTTTCTTATCAAGATCATCACAAGTAGAACAATGCAAGTCATCTGTAGAACAAGAAGCATCTTTTAAGTTTTTATCATTAAGTGCAGCAAGCTCTTTGTTCTTTTTAATTTCTTCATCAAGTCTATCTAGAGTGGAGGAGTGTGCACTTCTTAATGTGGACAATTGTTCATAGATTAAGTCACATGAGGGACATGCATCATCACTAGGAATCAAAGTTTTTAAACAATTAATTTCTGATTCTAGTGATTCAATTTTAGCAGCATTATCCCTAAGCTTTTTGTCCTTTTTCTTGACAATAATAGTTGCACGAGAAATAGCATCACACATTTCATTGCAGGTAGAACATACCTCATCGTCTTCACTGCTGTGTTCTGCATCCTCCTGACTTGATCTTGATCTTGTTTTGCTTGCCATGAAGCATAAGTTGGCCAGGTCATCGTCATCTCCATCACTTTCAAAGTCTACATCACTTGAACTAAGTTCTTTAAGTGTGGTGATGAAGCTGTTAATCATCTTGCGTCCTATGGTACCCTTCTTTTTCTTGTTGGAGTTTCCAGAGGAGGTCCGGACCTTGCTTTGTTTTTCTTCCCGGGTGGTCGAACCTGAAAGGTTAGGGCATTCTGTACGAAAGTGTCCTATTTTACCACATTCAAAACAGCGTTGAGGTACGGAGCTTCCTCTCCTTCTAGTTCTCACATTTTGCAATGCTTTTGAGAATCTAGTAGAGATGAGTGCCAACTCCTCTTCTGGAAATTCTTCGATCTGTTCCAGGGTTAGCGAGGACAATAAAGCAAGAGTATTGCAAGATGATGATTGGTCGGAGCTAGACATATCACGTTGTGAGACAAATGCAATAAACTTGTTTGGGTTCTTACGTGCTAGGATGTCAATTTCATGAGTTTTTAGTTTAGAATAGAGTACATCTAATGTAAGAGAACTCATGACAGTTGATTCACGTATAGACGTTACTTTCATCTCCCAAATTGACATATCTAATGCACTAAGGAGTTGTCTAGGATTCTCAGCATCAGAAAAATTTACATTGACACTACGTAAGTTGCTGAGAATTTTATTGAAACGAGCAAAGAGATCATCGATAGACTCACCGGTTTGCATCTCAAAACGCATATATTCCTTTTTGAACATATCTTGTTTTACCTCTTTGATTGTGTTGGAGCCTTCATGGTAATCACAGAGAGCGCTCCAAACATCGTATGCTGATCGGAGGTGTGCGACACGATCAAAGTCGCTTTGAGTGAGTCCTTGGATGATCAAGATTCGTGCTTTGTTGTTGTTGTCGACGTCCCGGAGGTTCGTAGCCGTAACTTGATCGTTAGGTGGGACTTCATAAGGTTTGTACACCTTTTCCCATATTGCGAAGCCTTGCGCCTGGATGAAGGCTTCCATGCGTGCCTTCCAAACCTGAAAATCAATACCAACAAACACACAAGGTTTGGCGGAGTACTTCTCCATGATGATTAGTAAAAAACACGTGCAAATCACAAATATTAGAGAACCATGGCTCTGGTACCAATTGTAGGATCGAAGAGCACGTGAAAATCTACCAGAGGGGGGGTGAATGGTAGATTTAAAAATTTTACGCAGCGGAAACAATAAAACCCTAATCCCTTCGGTAGAAAAACGATCTGTTAAAGAAATCATGTATAAGACTAATATAAACGTGTTTCACCATGACAAAAGTGATAGATATAAGAGAGAATCAAGTCACGAAGACAACATAAAAAGAATTACTCAAATCCGTCGAGAAAAACTCAAGTTATGATCGAAAGATCAGACTATGGTCAATCTGACCTACCCGAGAAAAACAGTTTCTGGAATGCTGCAAAGAAACTCGTGTAGCTCAGAAACTACAAATCCAATGACCGTGAAATTTTGACAGATGATATACAATAAAGTTGTGAAGACAATCCAAAAAGAATCACATCAATTGGATCTATAAAACTCGAGTTATGATAAAACCACCGACGAAAGGTAGTGCTGTCCAGAAACTCGACGAGTAAAACTTGTCTGGAACAAGTCAGACGAACAAGGGACAAAAGTTCCTTCAAACTATGAATTTTATTCAATAGAACACAAGAGGAACAGCCCCATAGTCATCTCACACGAGCTTTGGCCTTTCCTTGCTTATATAACCAGCCCTTAGGCCATCCCAATCTCAACTAGGACTCCAATCCTAATCCGATCACAATCGGAACTTTCCATAACTGCTCAAGATTCTTCTATACGCAGATAGAAGCAATCTTAAGACTTCCAAACACCTTAGGAATGTATCCCACATTCCTAAACAACTCAAATTCGTGACCCATACGAAATCCTAACATAACCAACTCGATACTTTCCATACCGAGCCATAACCGACTCCGCCGCAGCCAAAGTCTTCAACGGATACGATCCGATCCTTCCGATCAGATCTTCCTTCCATAATCCGTCTCTAGAAGCATATTGCCACGTCATGCACCTCATGCACACGTGTGAACACCTTCCTTTGACCTTCATATGCACTGCCCTTGATTCAATCATCCTGCGCGACCTCCTGACCCGCTCAACCACAGTTCCTCCCGAACTTGGTTGTTGGAACCTCATCTCCTCCTGAGACTAGTACAATAGATCCTGTCACCAGCCATGACTTGAACTCAAGCAACACCTGCACATGAATAAACAACCAATCCATACGAGCCCAAGTCCTCGACTTTACTCAAGTTAGTTCCGAACACAACACCTTATGTGAGCACCTCACATAAGCATGTTGCAAAACCACAGTAGAAACGATATCAACCGTATTCAACCAAAACACACCAAAAACTTAGCAAATGAATACTAAGCAATCTTTCCAATCATGTAAAGCAAGTATGAAACATTGCAAATGAAAAGCAGAAGCACTGTGGTCAAGTTCCAAACCTTGCCAGAGCAACCCGGAGCTTGATCCGGAGCTATCAAAAGCTAGTAGAACCTAGCGTCGGAGCTTTCCAAAACTAGTAGATCCTAGCACCGGAGCTTACCAAAAACTAGTCAAAACTTGTCAACCCAAAACCGGAGCTAGACAAAGTACGTCGGAGCTTAGCAAAAGCATGCAGGAGCTATCAAGTATATGCCGGAGCTATCAAAGACATGCCGGAGCTATCAAAGACATGCCGGAGCTAAAGATAAAGCTCATCGGAGCTAACCAAAGCTAGTCGGACCTTACCAAGAAGTCGGACCTAGCATCTAACGTAGCCGGAGCTACCCAAAACAAGTCGGACCTATGGTCGGACCTTGCTATAGCTCGGAGCTAGAGTCAGACCTTGACAAAAAGGTGTTTTGGTGATATTTAAAACTTTTATCATCAAAGCCAAGTGTATTCACTACAAGCCAATATATTCAGCACACATAGGTCTTACAGATAAAGACGAACTTGACACATGCTTGATTGCAATGACCAACATAGGTTGGCGGTGGCATAGACGGCTAGCGCATGTCGGTATGAGGAACCTTCAAAAAATCCTCAAGGGCGATCACATCCGAGGATTAAAGGATGTTGTGTTTGAGAAGGATAGGCCTTGTAGCGCGTGCCAAGCCGGGAAGCAAGTTGGAGCACTCACCCCGCCAAAAACTTCATGGCTACAACATGACCCCTCGAGCTACTACACATGGACTTGTTTGGTCCAATTGCCTACATAAGCATCGGCGGTTAAAAATATTGTTTAGTAGTTGTTGATGATTTTTCTCGCTTGACTTGGGTTTTCTTTTTACATGATAAGTCTGAAACACAAGGAATACTTAAGAAGTTCTTCAAGCGATATCAAAACAAATTCTCATTGACAATGAAGAACATTCGAAACGACAATAGCACGGAGTTCAAGAACACATAAGTGGAGGAGTACCTTGATGAAGAAGGCATAAAGCACGAGTTTTCACCTCCGTACTCCCAACAACAAAATGGAGTTGCCGAAAGAAAGAACCGAACACTCATAGAGATGGCAAGAACAATGCTCGATGAGTACAAGACCTCGGGATTTTGGGAGGAAGCGATTAACATCGCTTGCCACGCTGTAAATCAACTTTATCTTCATTGACTACTCAAGAAGACATCCTATGAGCTACTCCGGTAACAAACCCAATATTTCATATTTTCGAGTTTTCGGTTCTCCATGTTATATTTTAAACAAGAAGCCCAGGACTTCAAAGTTCCCTTCGAAGTCCGATGAAGGTTTTTTGCTTGGTTATGATTCGAACACTTACGCCAATCGTGTTTTCAACAAGACCTACGGACTTGTTAAGTAGCACGTGACATAGTGTTCGATGAGACTAACGGCTCCCAAAAGGAGCAAGTTGATCCATGTGTACTAGGTAAAGAAGAAGCTCCTTGTCAAGCATTGAAAAGAATGGCCTTAGGTGAAGTTCGACCACAAGAGTCACCTCTACACATGCATGAGGAAGATGAACAACAAGAGGAGGTCAACGATCAAGGGGGAGCTCCCACACAAGATCAACCACAAGAATACGAAGATAATCAACATGTCAACGAAGGCAACAAATTAGGGGGAGAAGAAGATGATCATGAAGATACAACGCCTCAAGTGCCACACCCAAGAGTGCAAGAAGAATTGAACAACTTCAAGCGGAATGAGGTGTGGGATCTTGTGGCAAGACCCAATGTGAACATTGTCGGCACCAAGTGGGTCTTCCGCAACAAACTAGACGAACACGGGGTGGTGACAAGGAAAAGGCATGACTTGTGGCCAAAGTATTCACAAGTCGAAGGTTTGGATTTCGATGAGACCTTTGCTCCAGTAGCTAGACTTGGATCTATTAGAATATTACTTGCATATGCTACTCACCATGATTTCAAGCTGTATCAAATGGATGTGAAATGCGCCTTCCTCAATGGACCAATCAAGGAGGAGGTGTATGTGGAGCAACCCCCCGGGTTTGAAGACGAAGAGTTTCCCGACCACGTATTCAAGTTGCGTAAGGCTCTCTACGGCCTCAAACAAGCTCCTAGAGCTTGGTATGAGTGTCTTAGAGATTTCATAATTGAAAATGGCTTTAAGATTGGCAAAGTAGATTATACACTATTTACAAAGAATTTTGATAATGAACTTTTTACTTGTCAAATTTATGTTGATGATATAATCTTTGGGTCAACTAATCAATCTTTCTATGAGGAATTTAGTAAAATCATGACAGATAGGTTTGAAATGTCAATGATGGGAGAACTAAAGTACTTCTTGGGATTCCAAGTGTGGAAACAAAAGGAAGGGGCGTTCATAAGCAAAACCAAGTACATACAAGACATACTCAAGAAGTTTGGTATGGATAAGGCAAAGCCTATAAAGACTCCCATGGCAACAAATGGCCACTTGGATCTCAATAAGATGGACCTAGCGTCGACCAAAAGGTACATCGCTCCATGATTGGATCTCTACTCTATTTATGTGCATCTAGGCCAGACATTATGTTGAGTGTATGTTTGTGTGCAAGGTTTCAAGCCAATCCTAAGGAGTGTCACTTGACAGCCGTAAAAAGGATCTTGAGATATTTAGTTCATACACCCAACCTTGGTCTTTGGTACCCAAAAGGCTTAAAATTCAATCTTATTGGTTACTTCGATGCGGATTATGCCGGATGCAAGGTAGATAGAAAGAGTACCTCCGACACATGCCAATTCCTAGGTAGATCCCTAGTTTCTTAGTCCTCCAAGAAACAAAATTCCATTGCCTTATCCACAGCCGAAGTGGAGTATGTTACAGCCGGGAGTTGTTGTGCACAACTCCTTTGGATGCGATAAACTCTAAGGGATTACAGTTACAATATGAACCGTATTCCACTCCTTTGTGATAATGAGAGTGCCATCAAAATTTCCCACAACCCAGTTGAGCACTCTAGAACTAAACACATAGATATAAGACATCACTTTTTGAGAGAACATTCTATGAAAGGAGACATAGCCATTTCCCATGTCAACACCCAGAAGCAATTGGTCGACATATTCACCGAGCCACTTGATGAAAAACACTTTTGTGAACTTCGAAATGAACTAAATATCCTTGATGCTCAGAGTGTGGCTTAAAATGTTGCATACCTGTATGAATTCTTCAAAATATGTTGATTGGATTGTGAAAATCATCTCTCTCAATTTTCTCAGGAAAAATATGTCAAGCTTGATTGTTGTATGCTTACTGGTCATATTCATGAAGATTATTTGACCTGATTTGCCTCCCTATTTTCTAAATATGTACCTTCAAATATATATGAATGGGCTATGAAATTCTTGCCTGGTGACCACGGACTAGTCCGTGGTTACCCGGACTAGTCCACCAATGCAGACTAGTCCGCAGAGTGCCAGTTAGGCCGGACTAGTCCGGTAGACCACGGACTAGTCCGATATAGTCCTCTGGAAAAGTTTGGACTAGTCCGGTCATCTCCGGACTTGCCGATTTTTCGTGTACTTAACCCTAGTCGCCGCCAAACCCTAATCACTTCATCCTCCACTCTTGCCTCACGCATTCTCTCTCTTCCACTCGAGCTCCCAAGGCGATTTTGGATCCTCTCCACCAAAAAGCTCCGCATTTGGGTGGAGATCAAGCATCCTTGCTCGAAGATTGAAGTTCTCAGACAAGTTCGGACTTCAACACCTCCCTCGTTGAGCATCAATCGATTTCTTCGGTAATTTTCACTCAAACCCTAGAAATTCCAAATTTCTTCATTGTTGATCGAATAGCCTAGCATATTTCACTATATACATGCATCATTGATGTATTACATTTATGCTACGCTTGTTGTGCATTAGGAATCACCATTTGACTGGTAGCTTAGGTTTTTGAGGATGAATATCGGACTAGTCCGGTCCATGCACGGACAAGTCCGGTCCCCCGGACTAGTCTGTGCTTGTACACTGGACAAGTCAACTTTTTCTGAAATCAAAACCCAACTTTTTAATTCCTCAATGCAATTTCTTGCTATCCGTTCACACCTATGCCTTGTACCATTCATTCTCAATCATGCCACTCATTCTCAGGTCATGTTGAGCTCGAACAATGAAGTCTCTGACTTTGAGGCCGAGATGGACCACAAGGTGGCACCTCGGACCTCGACGAGTCTTGGCAAGAAATGCTAAGAGAGATCTTCTGAGCAAGCTCCGTCTCCTCCACAGGCTCAGAGGAAAGTGCTAGCGAAGAAGCCAACCTCCAAGGTGCCAGCTTCTAGGGCTACCACCGGTGGTGACCCTAGCTCGGCAAGTGCCCACCTAGCCAAAGGCAAGGGCAAAGGGATAGCAACGGGTCTAGTTGGCCCGTTGAAGCTCCATGCTCCGAGGGAAGGGGTCTGGGACCCCACTGAAGAGAAGTTCAACGGGAAGGGCAGTGATTCGGCATCAAAGTTCAAAAGCATTGATTGGTATGGCCGACCGAAGTAAGTTGCCGATGGAAGATTTTGGTGCAACTTCCATGCAGATTTCTACAAATCTGTGTATCTCCCAATGAAGACACCGGTTGTGCAAAGTCAATGGATTGATTGGGCACATTTCGAGAAGAAGGGTTGCTTCCCGTTCACTGAAGTAGTGGAAGCCTTTGAGAGACATGGCCTGAAGGATCTCTTTGCCTTCAGGAACAACTGGAATGATGAAGTTATATCACAATTCTTTGCAACATGCCATTTGTCAAGTGTAGATGAGGAAAGTGTTACTTGGATGACTCATGGATCCAAGTATAGTATCACCCAAGAAGACTTTGCAAGTCTGCTTCACCTTGACACCTCAAGATCTGATTGCTTGATCATACACAACATAGGTGTCATTAAGAAGGATAAGATGAAGTTCCTATATGAGCCAAACTCCAAGTTCAACCCTCCATCCATAAAGAACATGAAGCCGTTCTTTGTGGTGCTCAATAGAGTCTTGAGGAAGACCATCGCTCCCAAGGATGGAGATGCCGGGAGTGTGCAGGGTTATCTTCGGACATTGATGAGAGTGATAAGCAAGGGTCGCAAGTTTGATGTGGCGAACTACATCTGGATTGACATGGTCAACATATCCTGCACACCCAACAGATCTTGTGGGCATGCCCCATATCTGATGTTTGTGATCGAGAAGGTCACCAAGATTGAATTCGTTAAGGATGTGGAGCTCCTACCCTTGAGGCCGCAGATGCCTCAGAAGCCAAGTGTCCAGGCTGCTCCCTCGTCGGCCTCCAGTCCTGAGGCACCGGCAAGAAGGACTGAAGATGCAAGAGCTGCCCCTGCCAGTAGGGCAGCCCCTCAAAGGTGATCAGCCAGTGGGATCTTCAAATATCTGGCTGCCATCTTCGCTTCCTGCAAAAAGGCCGAAGTGAAGGCCCATAAGCTCAACAAGAGAAGAAAGGAAGATATGAAGTATGTGAAGGCAAATGTGAAGCAAACTTGCCAGAAACTGGAGATCGAACCCATTGGGTCTCCAGTAATTTCTGAAGATTCAGACTCAGACTTCACTGAGCTCGAGCCCTTGACCCCCTCCAAGCTTTCCTACTTTAGCATTGGGGGCTCGAGTGACTCTGCACCTCCTCCTCCTCCTCCTCATCATCAGGCTGAAGATGAAGATGACGAAGACGATGATTAGAGGACTGACAACAAAGAGCGAAGACCTAAGGACCCTCCTCTCCTTCTTTTTGGTGTCTTGATGCCAAAGGGGGAGAGATTGAGGGGGAGTCTTAGCCTTAGCTGTAGGATGCGAGGAGAGATATCTCTTGTATGCTTTTTGACTATTTTTTGTGGGTTGTAAAGCTTTAACTATGTTCTTAAGTCAACTATGGTTATGTGATGCAATGTTATGATCTTTTGAGAAGTAAATGTTGAGTTATGTGATTTTGCTCCTAGAATGACATATATGCTTGCTTTTGATTAATTAATGTCATTTATGTCATTCTCATTGTTTCAACATACTTAGTTATGCATCCCACCATAAAGAATGCACATATGGATTATGTTTTCATTGCTTGATGTATTTTAGATCCATATGTGCATGCTTTATGAAAATCTCAATTTTTATCACATTTCGTGAAATCTCAATTGGTTGTCATCAATCACCAAAAAGGGGGAGATTGAAAGTGCATCTAGGAATCCCATGTGGGTTTTGGATGATTTATGACAAGCAAATGAGATCCTAACCTATTTGTTGAGATGAGCACAAGTTTTAATAGCAAAATAAGCAAAGTGCCAAAAAGAAGGGAGAATGAGGAGCAAAGTGGAAATGAGCTCAAGGAAGAAGAATAGTAGATCATTGTGTATGGAGTGTGTTATGGAAACACACACCAAGAGCTAAATCACAATTAAACACACACATTGCACAAAGTTACACAGGACTGGACTAGTCCGAATGTCACCAGACTAGTCCAATATCCTCCCTGCACAAAATCGGTCAAGTCCGATCACCTCCGGACTAGTCCTCAAAACACTTCACAAGTCACACAAAATCAGACAAGTCCGATCACATCCGGACTAGTCCGATATTCATTCTGTTCTAAATTGGACAAGTCCGATATTAGAATGGACTAGTCCGAAAAACCCTCTGACCTAAATCGGACAAGTCCTCCAAGTGCAGACTTGTCATCCAATTTACTTAGGGTTTCACATGTTCGGACACGTCCGATGACTATTGGACTAGTCCGAAGATTTCTAGAAGAGAAATCGGACATGTCCACTCCTAGCCGGACTAGTCTGATATTCCGGGACACTTAGGGTTTGCTACACACAACACACCGGACTAGTCCGATGACCACCACAGACTAGTCCGATCTTTCTGAACCCTAAAGGTCACTTTTAGAAACCCATATAAATAGAGGTGCACGGCCATATTTCATATAACTCTCGAACCCTAGCGCTGTCACACCTCCCAAGAGCCTCAAAAACCACATCTCTCCATGAAATTAAGCGCAACAAAGATCAATCCTTTGAGGATTCACTCTAGATCATCGGAGAGACATGTTCAACACTCATTGGGCTCTTGGTTTGATTCTCTAACACACTCCTGTGATTTCATTGTAATCCTTTGAGTGTGTTCTTGGTGGTATTTCGTGTTGTAATCTAAGGGAGCCCTCAACGTGTGAGAAGGCCCCTTTGAATTTGGTTATTTACCCCTTTGTGATAAGTGGAAGAGGATTGGCCTTCTTGGCGATCCGACGAGGGTAGGGTTGGAGAAGACCCGGTCCTTTTATGGACTCCTCAAAGTGGATGTAGGTTGCCTCTGTGGGAACCGAACCACAGGATAAATCTCTTGTGTTCTTGTTTTGTGTTCATCGTCCTTTACATTATATCAATCTAGGGTTTCAATTAATCTTGCTCAGTTTATGTTGAAATATCAAATTTAAGATTGACTTGTGATATACCGTAGTACATAATCCTGCAACACATAAATCAATCTAGGGTTTCGACAAATTACAAAAAGGCCTATTCACCCCCTCTAGGCCACATTCAACCTACGCCCCCATCGCCGACCCGCCCCCGACTCGAGAACGGATCGAGGGGAAGGCTCATCGCCCATAGCGGCCGTGTAGCTTCCTTCCCCTCGATCCGCTGGCGATGAGCCTTCTTCTCATCTGTTCTCGAGTTCGCAGCGGCCACGGCGTCGCTTCGACCATGCTTCTGGACTAACAACGCTGATGTTCCGCAACATACTTTAAAATCTGCGATTTTGTATTCTCCCCCTCATATTTGTTGATGCGTTAATACCTGATGTTTTACATCGTTTTCCACAGGAGGCAAAAAGTAATTAACATCATTGATCAGCACTGCGCCGAGGAGAACGTGAAAATTGCAGTGGGCCGCGTCAAGTCGGTTTTACGATTATATTCACGTTCCATTTGACTTCATGTACCATGCCTATGCTTTGAAATATATGATTATACTAATCAAGCTCCGGTCTTTTATTGATTGATGCTTAACCTCGTTTGTTGCATTTGCCAAGGTTCGAGGCCAACGAGGGCTACTGCTTTGTCAACGTCACATTGCCAGATGCGGCGTTCCGGCTGTGGACGAAGCACCTGCATGGCTTCCGTTGGAAGGTGAACGACTCGCGGAAGATGTGCGAGGTCGACTACGCCAACATCCGGGTACGTCGTCGTCTGCTGCCACTGTTTCCCATTGCGCCGCCACTGCATGGTGTTCACCTGCCGCTGCTCATCATCCTTTCGTAGGGTCGGGATGCGTTGGTGGCCCATTTCTCCAAGTCATGCTTCGACTGCAAAACCGAGGAGTTCCTGCCAGTGTGGTTCAGCTCGCCACGGAAGGTGAACAACTCGCAGAAGATGTGCGAGGTCAACTACGCCAACATCTAGGTACGTTGCTGTCCGCTGCCACTATTTTCCATTGCGCCGCCGCTGCTCGTCATCCTTTCGCAGGGTCGGGATGCGTAGGTGGATGCGGCCAGATGGTTGCTCTTGCAGATGTATGGTAATTACGTGAGTGTTTGGTCGGGTCATGTGGTTAGTCCATGATGCACCCTAAACTCGGTGTTGAGGCCGTGTATTTGCCATTTGTGCGTACACTCTAGTGACATGTGACAAAGTGCTCAGTCATCATTTTCGTTTGGTTTGATGTCGAAGTTCGATTGGAGATAGATCATCCATTTCTTTATGTCTTGGATCATCCAAATTAACATTTGGTTGGATGGACTGGACGATCCAATTTTTTGTTGGTAGGTTGGATGAAACTTGATTGGATTACTAAATAATCAAAGTTGATAATTTCATAATATTATTCGTGCACATGATGATGGATCGTGCACGCCGAGCGCCGAGTTATTCGGATTGCTGAGCAATGTTCGGACGTGGAGTTCGTGTGTGCCCGTGCGCCCTGCAAGATTTGGTGCGCTCGCGTACGTGGTAATCATCAGGGCAGGGTGGTACAATCGTGGGAACCGTGTAGTGCGCCCTTGGCTGTAAGATTTGGAGCGTGAACGTACGTGGCAACCATCTGGGCAGGGTCGCACATAGACGGGTGTGCGGAAGGGCCACAGAGAATTCGATTTTGGTGTTTGGAAACACAGTATTTTTGGAGTTTTAGACCGTCCGCAGTAGTTTCCTCTAAAACTTACTCTATATCCCTCTATAATTGAAGTATATTCTCTTTACTTCTAGCATTTCACTCTAGAAACTAACTCTATACTTCCAGTAATCTACTCTATACTTCCAGTCCAGTAAGCTTTACAGTGAGCCACTGCGGATGGTCTTAGAGCAATTAGAAATACCGTGGTATTTGAGATTACTATGGTATTTTTTACAGAATGGTGTTTGTTATCCAAACAGTCCTATGTATTGCAAAATCGTGGTATTACAAAACTGTGTTACTGAAATACGTACTTTTGTATTGCCATGTCATTTTAAAAACTGTGGTTTCCAAAACTTTAGTATTGAAAAATTGTGCTCCCAAACACAGCCTAAAGCTTTACCGTGAACCACTGCGGATGGTCTTAATGGCAGGCCCGGCTTTGAGCCTAGGCGGGCGGAAATAAATTTTCTGTAGCCCTGCCGCACAACGTTGCACGTGCGCCCCCACCCTGCACGGCATCCCATGGAAATCCCGTTGAGATCCTTCGCTTCGCGCTGGGTTTGTTGTCTGGACACCGAAGGATGGAAATCCCGCATGTCCCGCTACCACAATTATGCGAGTTTGATCGGACGGCGTGCGAGGCGGGGGCGCACGTGTGATGCTGTGCGGCAGGGTCGCAGAAAATTTGTGGTCTACTGCCTAGGGCCAGGCCGGTGGGTGGGGGTGGCAACGTCCTACTAATGTTAGTTCAATGCTTTGTCCAAAATGTCAAATAAAATAATAAGGATGGAGTATTTATTAGATACAGTATAATATTACTAATGTGTTAATTTTGCATATGCAATGTTTTTCGATAAAAGGAGGAGTTTTTCATTAGTTTATGTACTGGAGTAGGACACATTGTTCATGAACATAAAATAAAAAACATTTTTCATTAACATAAAAGCAACACATATATTACAAACAAGAAAAAAACACATAGAAAACAAAAGAAAAAACTACTACTCATCCTACTCTACTCGGAGGAGGACTTGTCCACCTCTGCCGCCGCCTTCGCCTCTGCTGCCACCGTTTTCCATTGCGCCGCCGCTGCAACGTGTTCACCTGCCGCTGCTCGTCATCCTTTCGAAGGGTCAGGATGCATTGGTGGATGCGGCCAGATGGTTGCTCTTGCAGGTGTATGGTAATTATGTGAGTGTTTGGTCGGGTCATGTGGTTAGTCCACGATGCACCCTAAACCCGGTGTTGAGGCCGTGTATTTGTCATTTGTGCGTACACTCTAGTGACATGTGACAAAGTGCTCAGTCATCAATTGCGTTTGGTTTAACGTCGAAGTTCGATTGGAGATAGATCATCCATTTCTTTATGTCTTGGATCATCCAAATTAACGTTTGGTTGGATGGACAGGACGATCCAATTTTTTGTTGGTAGGTTGGATGAAACTTCATTGGATTATTGAATCATCAAAGTTGATAGTTTCATAATATTATTCGTGCGCATGATGATGGATCGTGCACACCGAGCGCTGAGTTATTCGGATCGCTGAGCAAAGTTCGGACGTGGAGTTCGTGTGTGCCCGTGCGCCTTGCAAAATTCGGTGCACTCGCGTACGTGGCAATCGTTAGAGCAGGGTGGTACAGTCGCGGGAACCGTGCAGTGCACCCTTGGCTGTAAGATTTGGAGTGTGAATGTACGTGGCAACCATCTGGGCAGGGTCGCACAGAGACGGCTGTGCGGAAGGGCCGCAGAGAATTCGATTTTGGTGTTTGAGAACACGGTATTTTTGGAGTTTTAGAGCAATTATTAATACCATGGTATTTGAGATTACTATGGTATTTTTTACAGAATGGTGTTTGTCAACCAAACAGTCCTATGTATTGAAAAATCGTTGTATTACAAAATTGTGTTACTGAAATACGTACTTTGGTATTGCCATGTCATTTTAAAAATTGTGGTTCCTAAAACTTTAGTATTGAAAAATTGTGCTCCCAAACACAGCCTAAAGCTTTACCGTGAACCACTGCGGATGGTCTTAAAGGCAGACCCGATTCTAGGCCTAGGCGGGCGGAAGTAAATTTTCTGCGGCCCTACTGCACAATGTCACGCATGCGCCCCCGCCCCGCACGCCGTCACATTGAAATCCCGTTGAGATCCTTCACTTCGCGCTGGGTTTGTTGTCTGGACACCGAAGGATGGAAATCCCGCGTGTCCCGCTGCCACGATTATGCGATTTTGATCGGAAGGTGTGCGAGGTGGGGGCGCACGCGTGATGCTGTGCGGCAGGGTCGCAGAAAATTTGTGGGCTACCGCCTAGGGCCAGGCCGGTGGGTGGGGGTGGTCACGTCCTACTAATGTTAGTTCAATGCTCTGTCCAAAACGTCAAATAAAAGAATAAGGAGGGAGTGTTACTAATGTGTTAATTTTCCATATGCGATGTTTTTTGATAAAAGGAGGAGTTTTTCGTTAGTGCATGTACTGGAGTAGGACACATTGTTCATAAACATAAAATAAAAAACTTTTTTCATTAACATAAAAACAACACATATATTACAAACAAGAAAAAAACACATAGAAAACAAAAGAAAAAACTACTACTCATCCTACTCCACTCGGAGGAGGACTTGTCCACCTCCGCCGCCGCCTCCGCTACCACCGTTTTCCATTGCGCCGCCGCTGCAATGTGTTCACCTGCCGCTGCTCTTCATCCTTTCGCATGGTCAGGATGCGTTGGTGGATGCGGCCAGATGGTTGCTCTTGCAGGTGTATGGTAATTACATGAGTGTTTGGTCAGATCATGTGGTTAGTCCACGATGCACCCTAAACCCGGTGTTGAGGCCGTGTATTTGTCATTTGTGGGTACAATCTAGTGACATGTGACAAAGTGCTCAGTCATGAATTGCGTTTGGTTTGACGTCGAAGTTTGATTGGAGATAGATCATCCATTTCTTTATGTCTTGGATTATCCAAATTAACGTTTGGTTGGATGGACTGGATGATCCAATTTTTTGTTGGTAGGTTGGATGAAACTTGATTGGATTATTGAATCATCAAAGTTGATAATTTCATAATATTATTCGTGCGCATGATGATGGATCGTGCACGCCGAGCGTCGAGTTATTCGGATCGCTGAGCAAAGTTCGGACGTGGAGTTCGTGTGTGCCCATGTGCCCTGCAAGATTCGGTGCGCTCGCATACATGGCAATCATCAGGGCAGGGTGGTATAGTCGTGGGAACCATGCAGTGCGCCTTTGGCTGTAAGATTTGGAGGGTCAACGTACGTGGCAACCATCTGGGCAGGGTCGCACAGAGACGGCTTTGCAAAAGGGCCGCAGAGAATTCGATTTTGGTGTTTGGGAACACGGTATTTTTGGAGTTTTACAACAATTAGCAATATCGTGGTATTTGAGATTACTATGGTATTTTTTACAGAATGGTGTTTGTCAACCAAACAGTCCTATGTATTGCAAAATCATGGTATTGCAAAACTATGTTACTGAAATACGTACTTTGGTTTTGCCATGTAATTTTAAAAACTGTGGTTTCCAAAACTTTAGTATTGAAAAACTGTGCTCCCAAACACAGCCTAAAGCTTTACCGTGAACCACTGCGGATGGTCTTAAAGGCAGGCCCGACTCTAGGCCTAGGCGGGTGGTAATAAATTTTATGCGGCCCTGCCGCACAACATCGCGCGTGCACCCCCGCCCCACACGCCGTCCCATGGAAATCCCATTGAGATCCTTCACTTCGCGCTGGTTTTGTTGTCTGGACACTGAAGGATAGAAATCCTGCATGTCCCGCTGCCACGATTATGCGATTTTGATCGGACGGCATGCGAGGCAGGGGCGCACGCGCGATGCTGTGCGGCAGGGTCGCAGAAAAATTGTGGGCTACTGCCTAGGGCCATGCCGGTGGGTGGGGGTGGTCACGTCCTACTAATGTTAGTTCAATGCTTTGTCCAAAACGTCAAATAAAAGAATAGGGAGGGAGTATTTATTAAATACAGTATAATATTACAAATGTGTTAATTTTCCATATGTGATGTTTTTCGATAAAAGGAGGAGTTTTACGTTAGTGCATGTACTGGAGTAGGACACATTGTTCATGAACATAAAATAAAAAACATTTTTCATTAACATAAAACCAACACATATATTACAAACAAGAAAAAAACACATAGAAAACAAAAGAAAAAACTACTACTCATCCTACTCTACTCAGGGGAGGACTTGTCCACCTTCGCCACCGCCTACGCCTCCGCCGGCGGTGCCTCCACCTCTGCATCCGCCGCCGGCGCCTCCACCGCAACCGTCGTCGCCTCCGCCTCCGCTGCAACCGCCGGCGGAGCATCCTCCAACACCAGATCAAACTTCTTCTAGCTGACGGCCTCCACGAGTTTCTCGTGAAACCCTTCCCCAGCCTCCTCACCGATCGTCTCGTAAAGGCAGTCGAGACGAGCGGCAACAAACCCTAACCCAAAGATGTAGTAGCCGGCGGAGTCCATGCTGGCGTAGTGGGGAAGGACACCAAGTCCCAGTCGGCGACAGGAGTGAGATGTATTGTGAAATACATCCTGGGCCATTTTGTCGAGCACTTTTGCTTGCACGTCGGCGACAAACAGGCTGCCGGTGACCTCCTTAAGCTTGCCGTCGAGCTTGTCGATGCTTTCATCCATGAGGCGGACAATCTCATCATAGTCGGACGGAAGAGGTGCGGGCGCCGCGGGCGGAGGCGGGAGTGAAGGAGGTGTGGGCGCTGCTGAAAGCATCTAGGCCGCCATGAGGTATGGTTTCGGTGATTAATGACAACCATTGAATTTTACTAATGAATTTGTGGATGCAAGGTCTCCCATATCACTCAATCAAATGAAATCTATATGTCATTGGAGACTACTAAACAATCAATTTATGAGATAAACAATCAATTTATGAAATCAATCAATGTTGTGAAGATGAGAAGTAAAAGCTCTTATGTCAAAGTCATTCAACCATAATTGATGACACTTAATGCTTGACAATCATCAGAAGTACATTTCCAACAAATGTCTAAGAGGTCAATCGAGCAAAGTTCAAAAGAATCACTTAGAAACAACTCGAAGCAAATAAAATCAACTCACCGGAACAACCGATGTTTCCAGAGAACAACACGTCGGTCGAGTTGGTTTAGCAGAAGAAGAAGACCTCAGAACAAAGCACTCACCGGATCATCCGATGTTAAGGGATTAGCTACATCGGTCCATTAGTACAGTATGCAATATCCTTGGACCAAGTGTAGCACCAGATCATCCGATGTACAACAAAATACACATCGGTCAATCACTCCAGTAAGCATCAAGTTTGAGCCAATCCTAGAGGAAGAGCCACCGGATCATCCGATGAGAAGACAAGTGTAACATCGGTCCAACAACGGTCATATCTGACACAGTGACGTCAGCTAAAGTGAACTTGACCGATGATAACTGAAGGGGAGACATCGGATCATCCAGTGTTCGTAGAAAAGTTCTGTCAGCCTACTTTTTCCAACGGCTATTTCGTGGATGCTGGCTATATATACCCCTTAAACCTGTCAAATCGACAAGTCTTGATCACCAAACATAATCTACACATCCACAAGCATTCAAGACAAAGAGCCGTCACTTCTACATCATTTAGATCACTTACACACCAAGTGATAGGCTAGAACTAGCTAGAGAGAGAGCTTGTGTGCCTCCATTCTTGGTGAGTGGAATCTCTAGGGTAGTGAGAGCCTTAAGGGATTGTCCCTTGGTGTTTGTAACTGAGAGAGACTTCCGGAGCTTGCTAAGAGGATTGTGGAAGCCCGGAGGATCGAAGTTGTACAAGGCTTGAGCTCCATTTTGCCAAGGTTGGCAAACGGAGAAGAATAGTGAAGATCCCTAGTCTCGGTGACTTGGGTGTGGCTATACCCTTTGGTGGGTGCCACAACATGGATGTAGGAAGACCTTGACGATCTTGCCGAACCACGGGATAAATCCTCTTGTCTCCTCGGGAGTTTGCATCCTCTCCCTCTCCCTTACATTTATGCATTTTATATACCGCGAAGTTGATATTTACTTCAATGCATAGATCGTTTGCGTTGGGAATTGGGCTTTTAGGAATTAAGTTTTATTGCTTAGATTTTTGAAAAGAAGACCAATTCACTCCCCCCTCTTGGGCATTAGATCCTTACAATTGGTATCAGAGCAAGGTTGCTCATAGGATCATTCTAGCTTCACCGCTAGAGAGCTAAAATGGCCAAGGTTGGGGGTTCGGTTCCTATCTTCGAGGCCAAGAACTTTGCCTATTGGAAAGCACCATGCGCGCTTATCTAGAGGCTGTTGCTCCCGAAGTATGGGAAGCTACCCACGCGGGTTTTGGAGAACACAACTATGTTGGTGATCAAATTTGTAAGACCTATGTGTGCTGAATACATTGGCTTGTAGTGAATACACTTGGCTTTGATGATAAAAGTTTTAAATATCACCAAAACACCTTTTTATCAAGGTCCGACTCTAGCTCCGAGCTATAGCAAGGTCCGACGGTAGGTCCAGCTTGTTTTGGGTTGCTCCGGCTACGTTAGATGCTAGGTCCGACTTCTTGGTAAGGTCCGACCAGCTTTGGTTAGCTCCGGTGAGCTTTATCTTTAGCTCCGGCATGTCCTTGTTAGCTCCGGCATGTCTTTGTTAGCTCCGGCATGTCTTTGATAGCTCCGGCATATACTTGATAGCTCCGGAATGCTTTTGCTAAGCTCTGACGTACTTTGTCTAGCTCCAGTTTTGGGTTGACTAGTTTTGACTAGGTTTTGGTAAGCTCCGACGCTAGGTTCTACTAGTTTTTGTTAGCTCCGGCTCAAGCTCCGGGTTGCTCTGGCAAGGTCCGAAACTTGACCGCAGTGCTTCTGCTTTTCATTTGCAATGTTTCATACTTGCTTTACATCTATGGAAAGATTGTTTAGTATTCATTTGCTATGTTTTTGGTGCATTTTGGATGATACGGTTGATATCGTTTCTACTGTGGTTTTGCAACATGCTTATGTGAGGTTCTCACGTAAGGTGTTGTGTTCGGAATTAACTTGAGTCAAGTCGAGGACTTGGGCTCGTATGGATTGGTTGTTTATTCATGTGCAGGTGTTGCTTGAGTTCAAGTCATGGCTGGTGACAGGATCCATTGGACTAGTCTCAGGAGGAGATGAGGTTCCAACAACCAAGTTCGGGAGGAACTGTGGTTGAGCTGATCACGAGGTCGCGCAGGATGATTGAATCAAGGGCAGTGCATATGAAGGTCAAAGGAAGGTGTTCGCACGTGTGCATGAGGTGCATGACGTGGCAATATGCTTCTAGAGACGGAATATGGAAGGAAGATCTGATCGGAAGGATCGGATCGTACCGGTTGATGACTTCGGCTACGGCGGAGTCGGTTATGGCTCGGTATGGAAATATCGAGTTGGTTATGTTAGGATTTCGTGTGTGTCACGAATTTGAGTTGTTTAGGAATGTGGGATACGTTCCTAAGGTGTTTGGAAGTCTTAAGATTGCTTCTATCTTCGTATAGAAGAGTCCTAAGCAGTTATGGAAAGTTCCGATTGTGATCGGATTAGGATTGGAGTCCTAGTTGAGATTGGGATGGCCTAAGGGCTGGTTATATAAGCAAGGGAAGGCCAAAGCTCGTTGAAGACGACTTTGGGGCTGTTCCTCTTGTGTTCTATTGAATAAAATTCGTAGTTTGAAGGAATTTTGTGCCTTGTTCGTCCGACTTGTTCCAGACAAGTTTTACTCGTCGAGTTTCTGAACAGCACTACCTTTCGTTGGTGGTTTTATCATAACTCGAGTTTTACAGATCCAATTGACGTGATTATTTTTTGGTTGTCTTCACAAATTGATTATCTATCATATGTAAAAATTTCACGGTCATTGGATTTGTGGATTTTGATCTACACGAGTTTCTTTGCAGTGTTCCAGAACTGTTTTTCTCCGGTAGGTCAGATTGACCATAGTCTGATCTTTTGATCATAACTTGAGTTTTTCTCGACGGATTTCAGTAATTCTTTTTGTGTTTTCTTCGTGACTTGATTCTCTCTGATATCTATCACTTTTGTCACGGTGAAACACGTTTAGATTAGTCTCATACACGATTTCTTTAACAGATCGTTTTTCTGCCGAAAGGGTTTGGGGTTTTATTGTTTCCGCTGCGTAAGATTTTTAAATCTACCATTCACCCCCCCTCTGGTAGCTTTTCACGTGCTCTTCGATCCTACAATTGGTATCAGAGCCACAGTGCTCTAATCTTTGAGATTTGCACGTGTTTTTGACTAATCATCATGGAGAAGTACTCCGCCAAACCTTGTGTGTTTTCTGGTATTGATTTTCAAGTTTGGAAGGCACACATGGAGGCCTTCATCCAGGCACAACGCTTTGCAATATGGGAAAAGGTGTACAAACCTTATGAAGTCCCACCTAACGATCAAGTTACGGCTACGAACCTCTGGGACGTCGACAACAACAACAAAGCACGAAACTTGATCATCCAAGGACTCACTCAAAGCGACTTTGATCGTGTCGCACACCTCCGATCAACATACGATGTTTGGAGCGCTCTCTGTGATTACCATGAAGGCTCCAACACAATCAAAGAGGTAAAACAAGATATGTTCAAAAAGGAATATATGCATTTTGAGATGCAACCAGGTGAGTCTATCGATGATCTCTTTGCTCGTTTCAATAAAATTCTCGGCAACTTACGTAGTGTCAATGTAAATTTTTCTGATACTAAGAATGCTAGGCAACTTCTAAGTGCATTAGACATGTCAATTTGGGAGATGAAAGTAACATCTATTCGTGAATCAACTGTCATGAGTTCTCTTACATTAGATGTACTTTATTCTAAACTGAAAACTCATCAAATTGACATCCTAGCATGTAAGAACCCAAATAAGTATATTGCATTTGTTTCACAATGTGATATGTCTAGCTCCGGCCAATCATCATCTTGCAATACTCTTGCTTTATTGTCCTCACTAACCCTGGAGCAGATCGAAGAATTTCCAGAAGAGGAGTTGGCACTCATCTCTACTAGATTCTCAAAAGCATTGCAAAATGTGAGAACTAGAAGGAGAGGAAGCTCCGGACCTCAACGCTGTTTTGAATGTGGTAAAATAGCACACTTTTGTACAGAATGCCCTAACCTTTCAGGTCCGACCACCCGAGAAGAAAAACAAAGTAAGGTCCGGACCTCCTCTGGAAACTCCAACAAGAAGAATAAGGGTACCATAGGACGCAAGATGATTAACAGCTTCATCACCGCACTTCGAGAACTTAGTTCAAGTGATGTAGACTTTGAAAGTGATGAAGATGATGACCATCTGGCCAACTTATGCTTCATGGCGGGCAAAACAAGATCAAGATCAAGTCAGGAGGATGCAGAACACAGCAGTGAAGACGATGAGGTATTTCTACCTGCAATGAAATGTGTGATGCTATTTCTCGTGCAACTATTATTGTCAAGAAAAAAGGACAAAAATCTTAGGGATAATGCTGCTAAAATTGAATCACTAGAATCTGAAATTAACCGTTTAAAAACTTTGATTCCTAGTGATGATGCATGTCCTTCATGTGACTTAATCTATGAACAATTGTCCACATTAAGAAGTGCACACTCCTCCACTCTAGATAGACTTGATGAAGAAATTGAAAAGAACAAAAAGCTTGCTGCAGTTAGTGATAAAAATTTAAAAGATGCTTCTTGTTCTACAGATGATTTGCATTGTTCTGCATGTGAAAATCTTGATAAGAAACTAAAAGATGCAATGAATGAAATTTCCATTCTGAACAATGCTTTACAATCTCATGAAGTTAAAAATTGTTCCGATTGCAAACTAAAAGGAAAAACTTCATGTGCAAACTGCCTAGACTTGTCTAAGAAACTTGATGACATGAATAGGACACTAGGTCGGTTTTATAATGGGAATAAGAATCTAAACTTGCTTCTGAATTCTTCCAAGTTTTGCAAAGATAAAACTGGTTTAGGTTTTAATTCTCATGCTCATGCTAAGGCACATCCACCTAAAATTGTAAAGTCATTAGGAAGTGGTTTGACTCAAACAGTTTCTAAACAAAAAGAAGTAGTTTTCAAATCTGCAGGAGTGCTTTCTAATTCTGTTTCTAATGTTGGGTGCTCATCTAGACATGATTACAAAATTAAGTTTCATTTTACCTACTGTGGTAGAGATGGTCATGTCATAGATTTTTGTTATAGACTAGCTAAACAACAGAAAAGGGAAAGAATGTCTGCTAGATCTCTTAACTTTCATGCTAAACTGAAAATTAGAAACATGCAACCTGCTTTAATGAGTCAGAAATGTGAAAAGGTAGCTTCTGGAACTTTTGGCAAGAAATCTACAGAGGCAGCTCCGGTAGTTCTGATAGCTCCGAGAGCTCCCGGATCTTCTGTTGTTCCCTCCGGAGCTTCAGTTTTTGCCTCCAAATCTTCTGATTTTACCTCCGGAGCTACTGGTTTTCACTCTAAACAAGTAACAACTTCTAAATCAACTGTTAAGAACAGAAAACCTCAATCTCTGACTCATAAACCTGCTGTTTTATCTCACTTTCGCGTGTTTTTCCTACTGCACGTCGTGTGACTCAGTACTGGATACCTAAATGCCTTTTGACTAACCCCAGTATTGAGTCATCGACGTATTGTGCTTCTATGTAGGTTACACGTTTGAGGAAGGAGAACATTTGGATTGTGGATTCAGGTTGCTCACGCCACATGACCGGTAACAAAGATTGGTTCTCCTCCCTCTCTTTTGTGTCACGTGTAGAAAATGTTACTTTTGCCGATAATTCTTCAACTCCTATAATTGCTAAGGGTTCGGTTAGAGTAAATGATCACTACACTTTAAAAGATGTGGCACCTGTCAAAAATTTGAAATACAACTTGCTTTCTGTTGCACAATTGCTAGATGAAAATCTAGAAAATATTTTCAATAAAAGCTGCTGCAAAGTTGTAGGTTCAAATAGTGAGCTTATTTTTAACATGTCTCGGTTTGGAAGAGATTTTAAAGCTGATTTTGATATGTCTTCCTCTAAGCATAGGTGTCTAGTTGCTAATGATTCAAAGGACTTATATTTTTGGCATCGTAGACTTGGTCACGTAGGCTTTGATCACCTAACGCGTGTTAGTGCTCTTGATTGCATACGTGGGCTGCCTAAGCTTAAAGGGGACAAAGAAATTGTGTGCTCTTCTTGTAGACATGCTAATATGGTTGCAGGTTCACATACTCCTCTCACAATGATCATGACAACTGAACCATGTCAACTTTTGCATCTTGACACCGTAGGACCTTCATGTGTTCAATCCTTCGGAGGTAAATGGTATGTTCTCGTTATTGTTGATGATTATTCTAGATGCTCTTGGGTTTACTTTATGGCATCTAAGAATGAAGCTTTTAGTCACTTTAGGACTTTATTTCTTAGATTATCAATTGATCACCCAGGATCTTTAAAGACAATTAGAAGTGATAACGGAACTGAATTTAAAAATCAATCTTTTGATCACTTTTGTGCTGAAAATGGAATAGATCATCAACTTTCTTCACCATATGTACCTCAACAAAACGGTGTTGTAGAAAGAAAGAACAGAACCTTAGTTGAGATGGCTAGGACTATGCTTGATGAATATCAAACTCCTAGGAAATTTTGGGCTGATGCGTTAGCCACCGCTTGTTATGTCTCAAATCGTGTTTTCTTGCGTGCTAAGCTAGGTAAAACACCATATGAGCTTCGGTTTGGACATAGGCCTAGTGTTACACACCTTCGGGTCTTTGGTTGCAAATGCTTTGTTAAGAAACATGGTAATCTTGATAAATTTGAACCAAGATCCATTGATGGCATGTTTCTTGGTTATCCATCTCATACTAGAGGCTACCGTGTGCTTTTACTTGACACTAACAAAATTGTGGAGACTTGTGAAGTGTCTTTTGATGAAGCTAGCCCAGGTACTAGCTCCAGTGTTGTTGGACCAGATCCGTATCCTCATGGGGGGGGGGGGGTATTTTCGAAGATGAAGAAGAGCCGGTGATACTGCCTGGTAGTTCCGAAGTTGACACATGTCAAGCTCCGGACATTGAACAAGCTCCGTCTATCACCTCTGTTGGTCCTGATCATCCACAAGTCACAAGCTCATCAATCTACGATGAACCTAAAGAAGAAGAAGCTTGTGAGACATTTGTTCCCCTACGTCTTTACAAAGATCATCCCCCACAACAGATGATTGGAAGCTTGCACGAACGAGTCACACGGTCCAGGTTCTGCGATCCAAACTCTCATGCTCATTCTGCTTTTGTTGCTTCTTTTGAACCCAAAGATATATCACACGCACTCACTAATGAATCTTGGATTATTTCCATGCAAGAAGAGTTAGAAAATTTTGAAAGAAATAATGTTTGGAAACTTGTACCTCCACCTCAAGGTCACACTTTAATTGGAACTAAATGGGTATATAAAAATAAACAAAGTGACGATGGGGTTGTGGTTAGGAATAAGGCTAGGTTGGTTGCTCAAGGTTTCACTCAAGTTGAAGGTCTAGATTTTGATGAAACTTTTGCTCCTGTCGCTAGATTAGAAGCCATAAGAATTTTGTTAGCTTTTGCAGCATCTAAAGGTTTTAAGCTATATCAAATGGATGTTAAAAGTGATTTTCTTAATGGCTACATAGATGAGGAGGTTTATGTCAAACAACCACCAGGTTTTGAAAATCCAGTTTTTCCTAATCATGTTTACAAACTGTCCAAAGCCTTATACGGTCTCAAACAAGCCCCTAGAGCATGGTATGATAGGTTAAAAACATTTTTACTTGAAAAGGGGTTTACCATGGGCAAGGTTGATAAAACACTTTTTGTGCTTAAACATGGCAATGACTCATTATTTGTTCAAGTGTATGTGGATGATATTATCTTTGGTTGTGCTTCTCATGATCTTGTGTCCATGTTTTCAGCAATGATGAGTTCCGAATTTGAAATGAGTATGATGGGTGAACTCACTTACTTTTTGGGGCTGCAAATCAAACAAACCAAGGAGGGTACCTTTGTGCATCAAACGAAGTATACCAAAGACCTCCTAAGGCGCTTCAACATGGACAAAAGCAAGCCTCTTCGGACACCAATGGGAACAACAACAACACTTGAACTTGATGAAGATGGTGAATCCGTGGATCAAAAAGAATATAGAAGCATGATCGGATCACTTTTGTACCTCACGGCATCAAAACCGGACATACAATTCAGCGTATGTCTTTGTGCACGGTTTCAAGCTTCCCCACGTGTTTCACATCGTCAAGCCGTCAAAAGGATTCTCAGGTACTTACATGGAACTCAAGAACTTGGCATTTTTCTTCCTTCTTCCTCAACTGTTACTTTGAAAGCTTTTTTGGATGCTGATTTTGGGGGTTGTAGGATTGATAGGAAAAGTACTTCCGGTGCTTGTCATTTTCTTGGTAATTCTCTTGTTGCTTGGTCCTCTAGAAAACAAAATTCAGTTGCGCAATCCACAGCCGAATCTGAATATGTAGCTGCTGCTAGTGCTTGCTCAAAAATTCTTTGGATTGTTCAAACACTTAAGGACTATGGGGTTGATCTAAATAGTGTTCCACTGTTTTGTGATAACACTAGTGCTATTTGCATTGCCAAAAACCCCGTGCAACATTCTAGAACTAAGCACATTGATATTAGGTACCACTTTCTCCGAGATAACGTTGAAAAGGGAAACATTGTGCTTCACCATGTAGATACCGAACATCAATTGGCTGACATTTTTACAAAACCTTTGGATTTCACTCGTTTTTGTTACATTTGTAGTGAAATAGGGGTTATGCATCCTCATGGCTTAAATTGAGGGGGAGTTTTTGAAACTTGGGAAGTTAAAATAATATGAGCATAGTATTTCATACATATATGACTATGTGATTCCTTTTACATGCTAAAAGTTCTTACTACATTACTCGTGTTATACATTTTGTAGTTTTTGCCATGTCTAGTAATTGGAATAATTACTTACACTAAATCTGGTCATGGTCGAACTTTCTTGCTGTTTTGAACTTGTTACATGTTCACAAGTGCTTTTAATCATAAAAGAATTAATCAAGTAATCAACTCACATGTTGAGTTTTTATGAACAAATATAAATTGAGAAAAGATCAAGAGAATATGCATGCATTGCACTTCTTCTTTTGAGATGGCTTGTCATTGCACTTAGATATGAACTTGGAAGAAGTTGTGTATGACTAAAACCATGTCCTTAAGCTTCTGATTGTCAAATGACATAGGCTTGGCTTGGTTGGTTAGAATAAGGCAGATGCGCATATAATCTCTTGCAAATATCATATGATCTAAATTTATGCTTTGAAAAATAATAAAATGCAGCAACAAGTGTCATGCTTTCAGGTTTTGAAATAGTTAAGTTTGTGAGATCATGACTTGCTTAAATTGAAAATTACATATGATCTCTAGCATGGCTTACACTACTTTATGTATTTCATTGATGTGATAATGTAAGGTACTTGATAGTATGACTCGGATGAGCATTTTTTTATATGTATATGTTATAATATGCTCATAACAACTAAAGTTGGAGAGATAATTTGTTTATATGCTCATGACTTGCTGAATACATTGTCAAAGGGGAGAGATAAACATAAAGAGAGAGAAAATATGTGCATAAGGAGAGAGAGATAATAAAGGGGGAGAGATAATATGGGATAATTTTCTTCTCATTTTACTTTTGATTTACAAAGGGGGAGAAATTGCTTTCAAAAACTTTTATGTGAATAAGCCAATGTTCGGATTTTAAATGGTGTTGCCAATGCATTCATCAAGGGGGAGATTGTAAGACCTATGTGTGCTGAATACATCGGATTGTAGTGAATACACTTGGCTTTGATGATAAAAGTTTTAAATATCACCAAAACACCTTTTTATCAAGGTCCGACTCTAGCTCCGAGCTATTGCAAGGTCCGACGGTAGGTCCGGCTTGTTTTGGGTAGCTACGGCTACGTTAGATGCTAGGTCCGACTTCTTGGTAAGGTACGACCAGCTTTGGTTAGCTCCGGTGAGCTTTATCTTTAGCTCCGGCATGTCCTTGTTAGCTCCGGCATGTCTTTGTTAGCTCTGGCATGTCTTTGACAGCTCCAGCATATACTTGATAGCTCCGGAATGCTTTTGCTAAGCTCCTACGTACTTTGTCTAGCTCCGGTTTTAGGTTGACTAGTTTTGACTAGGTTTTGGTAAGCTCCGACGTTAGGTTCTACTAGTTTTTGTTAGCTCCGGCTCAAGCTCCGGGTTGCTCTGGCAAGGTCCGGAACTTGACCGCAGTGCTTCTGCTTTTCATTTGCAATGTTTCATACTTGCTTTACATCTATGGAAAGATTGTTTAGTATTCATTTGCTATGTTTTTGGTGCGTTTTGGATGATACGGTTGATATCATTTCTACTGTGGTTTTGCAACATGCTTATGTGAGGTTCTCACGTAAGGTGTTGTGTTCGGAACCAACTTGAGTCAAGTCGAGGACTTGGGCTCGTATGGATTGGTTGTTTATTCATGTGCAGGTGTTGCTTGAGTTCAAGTCATGGCTGGTGACAGGATCCATTGGACTAGTCTCAGGAGGAGATGAGGTTCCAACAACCAAGTTCGGGAGGAACTGTGGTTGAGCTGATCAGGAGGTCGCGCAGGATGATTGAATCAAGGGCAGTGCATATGAAGGTCAAAGGAAGGTGTTCGCACGTGTGCATGAGGTGCATGACGTGGCAATATGCTTCTAGAGACGAAATATGGAAGGAAGATCTGATCGGAAGGATCGGATCGTACCGGTTGATGACTTCGGCTGCGGCGGAGTCGGTTATGGCTCGGTATGGAAACATCGAGTTGGTTATGTTAAGATTTCGTGTGTGTCACGAATTTGAGTTGTTTAGGAATGTGGGATACGTTACTAAGGTGTTTGGAAGTCTTAAGATTGCTTCTATCTGCGTATAGAAGAGTCCTAAGCAGTTATGGAAAGTTCCGATTGTGATCGGATTAGGATTGGAGTCCTAGTTGAGATTGGGATGGCCTAAGGGCTGGTTATATAAGCAAGGGAAGGCCAAAGCTCGTTGAAGACGACTTTGGGGCTGTTTCTCTTGTGTTATATTGAATAAAAATCGTAGTTTGAAGGAACTTTGGTGCCTTGTTCGTCCGACTTGTTCCAGACAAGTTTTACTCGTCGAGTTTCTGAACAGCACTAACTTTCGTCGGTGGTTTTATCATAACTCGAGTTTTACAGATCCAATTGACGTGATTCTTTTTCGGTTGTCTTCACAACTTGATTATCTATCATCTGTAAAAATTTCACGGTCATTGGATTTGTGGATTTTGATCTACACGAGTTTCTTTGCAGTGTTCCAGAACTGTTTTTCTCGGGTAGGTCAGATTGACCATAGTCTGATCTTTTGATCATAACTTGAGTTTTTCTCGACGGATTTGAGTAATTCTTTTTGTGTTGTCTTCGTGACTTGATTCTCTCTGATATCTATCACTTTTGTCACGGTGAAACACGTTTAGATTAGTCTCATACACGATTTCTTTAACAGATCGTTTTTCTGGCGAAAGGGTTTGGGGTTTTATTGTTTCCGCTGCGTAAGATTTTTAAATCTACCATTCACCACCCTCTGGTAGCTTTTCACGTGCTCTTCGATCCTACAAAATTAAATGGGATGCTAAAGCTAGGAATGCAATCTATGAATGTATTAGTCAAGATGTGTTTGCTCGGATTGCTAGCAAAGAAAAAGCTTGTGAAATTTGGGCTTGCTTAATAGAGATTCATGAGGGTTCACTCGAGTCAAGGAACTTAAATATCACATGCTTAAAGCAAAATATGATGAATTTAAAATGCTACCTCATGAAAATGTCAATGAGATGTTCTCTCGCTTGAATGTACTTATTGAAGAAATTAATGCTCTTGACATTGCTTCTATTGGCAAGGGACTCATCAACCGCAAGATCCTCATGCTCCTTCCCAAGCCAAAGTACAACATCATCCACGCCATGCTTGAAAAAGAATCTCTTGACCACATTGAAGTTTTGGAACTCATTGGAGAGATTCATGCTCATGAGATGAGTGTACATGGGATGATGGAGCAATCATCTTCAAGGACATTTGCTCTTAAAGCCTTCGCCAAGAGAACAAATCTCAACAAAAAGAAAGTGGTTGAGCCTAGTCCAAGGGAAGAAGAGCAAACATCAAGTGAAGATGACGATGATGAGCTTGCATCAATGATGAGAAAGTTCTCTCGCTTGAACTCCAAGATTGCCAAGAAGGGATACACCTTTGATCCCAATAAGAAAGCATTTCTACCTAAGAGAGATGACAACAAGACTTGCTACAATTGTGGTGATCAAGGGCACATCACCTATGATTGTCGAAAACCGGACAAAAGAAGAGAGAACCACAAGAGCAAGCATCGCAAGCTAGAAGATAGTGAAGATGATGAAGAAGAGGTCAAACCCAAACCAAGATCCTTTGGGAAGAAGAGACATGACAAGGGCAAAAAGGCAAAGCTCTTACCAAAGAAAAGAAATGGCCCACAAAAGGTGTTCATGTGTGAGGCGAATGAATGGGTCACCGACGAAGAGTCAAGTGATGAAGAGAGTGAAGCGGAAGAAGAAAGTTTGGCCGGCCTTGCCATTGCCAACAATAATGACTCACCTCTTCATCCACCACCCATGTGCCTCATGGCGAAAGGTAACACCAAGGTATGCGATGATTCTAGCGATGATGAGCTTTCCCCCGATGATTTAACTTCATTAATGAATGAATATCACACTATCATTAAGAGGGAAAAGAGTAAGGTTAGGGCTCTTGAAAAAACTCGTGCTAATCTTGAGAGTGCTAACCTCGATTTGCTTGACAAGTATGAAAGCATACTTAAATAGCATGACACGCTCAAGTCCCATGTCAAGAAAATTGAGGAGGATAAGGCTAAAATCAAGCTAGATCATCATGAGCTTAACTTAGCACACCAAACACTCTTGGGAGAGCACAACAAGTTAATACAAGAACATCAAACACTTAACCTTGCTAATGAAGTGCTTGATCAAGAGTTGAAAAATATAAATAACAAACTCTTAATGATAAGATATCCATTACTTCTCATGCTACTAATGCTTTGCACAAGTCTTTGCCTTTGAAAGAAAATGCTATGGAGAGGGACTTGTTGGAAGAAATTGAGAGTCTCCGCACTAGCGTGGCTAGACTTTCAAAAGGGGAAGTCAAAAACAAGGAAATCCTCTTCCAACAAGCAAAGGCCTTCAACAAGAGAGGACTTGGATCCTTCCCGGTGCCCAACAAAGGAAAGGTGCCCTCACCGGAGCTAAGAACAAGTTTCATCAAGGAAGTTGGTTCTTATTGCCAACATTGTGAGGTCACCGGCCACCACACAAGGGAGTGTCCTCTTCCTAACCAACCTTCTCAAAAATTCCCATTAATTACAAGTCTACTTTCAATGATCATTATTATCTCTTAAGTTAAGTAGATGGCAAAGTGAGGTAAGGTTTATCGGCAAGGACATAAAGGGCATGAAGGGGAAGCTCCCCAAGAAACTTTGGGTCCCAAAGACACTTGTATCACACATAAAAGGACCTAAGTTGGCTTGGGTGCCAAAAAGCAAAAATTGAATTCATGTGTGTAGGTGAACTACAAAGCCGGTGGAAAGCATTGGGTACTCAATGGCGGGTACACTCAACACATGACCGGCAATGATGGTATGTTCACCTCCATAGAGGACCCCCGACAATCATGAACGAGTCAACTTTGGTGATAATTCTAAGGGGAAGGTAATTTGGTTGGGTAAGATTGTATTTTTTTCATATGTTGCGTATTAAGTCACTTAGTTTCAATTTGCTTTGCACAAATTTTGTGATTTTGGGCTAACGTGCACCTTTTGCAAGAACGATGTTGTGACAAGCCTAAAGTTAAGGAGAGCCATGATCAAGGGGGAGCTTCAAGTTCCAACATCTACACATCGACGAAAAATTATTCACTTGTCAAATTTATGTCGGTGATATCATTTTTGATTCAACTAACAAAGCTCTTAGCCATGAGTTTGGCAAGATGATTTCTAGGGAATTCGAGATGTCAATAATTGGAGAGCTCAACTTCTTCCTTGGATTCCAAATCAAGGAACTTCAAGAGGGGACCTTCGTTTATCAAGAGAAGTACACCAAGGACCTCTTGAAGAAATTTGAGAAGGGAGATTGTAGCTCAAGAAGCACTTGAAGGGCAATGAATTGTCATCTCGACGCGGATAAGGACGTTAAACCTATTGATCAATCCAACTACCATTCTACGAATGGTTCATTTCTTTATCTTACCGCATCTAGGCCTGATATCATGTTGTGCCCAAATTCTTTATATGGAGCAAACCCTTTTGGACTTTGGTGTTAAACTTGGTTGTGTGCCTCTCCTTTGTGACAATGAAAGTGCGGTTAAGATAGCTAAAAACCCCGTTCAACACTCTCGCACTAAGCACATTGATATTCGCCATCATTTCTTGAGGGACAATGAAGATAAGGGAGACATCTCATTACGAGGTGTTAGGTCCAAAGAACAATTGGCAGATATCTTCACTAAACCACTTGATGAGAAAACTTTTTTTAGGCTAAGAAGTGAGTTAAATGTGCTAGATGCAATGAACGTCATGTAAGAATGCACTTCATATAGGTCTTGCCTAACTCTCAAAGGATAGGGGTGAGCAAGGGTTAGCTTGGGATGGAGGTTCTTATGGGTTTCCCCAAGGCTTGGAGAGTGGCTCTCCCTGAAGAAGCCTTTGAAAGGTTCAAATTTGGCAAGATAGATTTATTTTATGCCTTGCATGATACCTGCCATATAGACTTGTAAATTCTTGCATTATAAAATGTTTGGCATTGCATACGATAGATTGTCACAAAGGGGAACCCACCTCATGAGAATGAGACTTGTTTGAAATGCAATATGTCAACTCATATGATGTGGGAAGAACAAAATGTTAGGTGCGTTAATGCCTAAAGGAACATGCTTTAAATAGATAGAAGTCTTCATGCTCTAGCTCACAAAGCATGGGCCTTACATTTTATTTGGATGATTTCCTTCCTATTTTTTTTGGTGTTCTATTTGCTTTAGGGCTTAGCCAAGTTATTGGCATATTAGTGTTTTTGAGGGGTAAGGGGTTGCCCAAAAAGTCCTAAGACATGTGTTTCTTATTGCTTGTTTGTTTGGTCAAAGGACATATATGGGATGTTGCTGTTTTATAGTCATCGGATTATCCGATGCTTAGGTCAGACCTTCATCGGATCAGTTGGTGTTCAAAAGCCAAGAGTCAGATCAGTCAGTAACACAAATCAACCGACGCGTTCATTTGGAAAAACATCGGTCCATCCGGTGTTCACATTTCTGGAACTGTGATGAATTCCACCGATGATATTCCCTTCCACGTCGGACCATACGGTGTCAACGACACCTTTTTGAATACCCTTACTGTGCCATTCGATCGATGCTTCTAACGTTTAACGTTGGTCCATCGGTGTTAAATTTTTGGCTAGGGTTTGGGACCCACTATTTAAACGGCTCTTCACCTCCCATTTTCTCTCTCCCCGATCCCGACTTCACTTCCGCCGCCGCTCCTTTCACCCTGCGCCACCGCCGCCTCCGGCCGCCGCCGCCGCCCTTCGGTCGCCGCCGCATCAAAGCAGCCGCGCCGCCACTTCCTTCACCGCCACCGCTGCTTCCACCACCGCAGCCGCCGCCGCCACTCTCCTCCACCGCCGCAGCCAAACGCCGCCGACCGCCCGTGCACCACCACCACCGACGCCCCCAGCAGCCACACCACCACACTCTCCACCATCGTCGTGGTGCCTCCCTCAACGGTCGCCGTCTCGTCGCCGTTAGGGTTTCTGGCCGCATTGATCGTCGTGTCATGCGCTTGACGTCGTTGCGCCTCATCGCAATGGCTCGTGACAAGAAGAACAAGGGCAAGGCCATTGCGGAGCTGGCCGCAAAGAAGCAGAAGCTCTCGAAGGAGGAGAAGAAGGCGTTGATGGCCGCTCGCGCTACCGAGGAGCGAGAGTGTGGCCGAGGAGGATCATTGAGGATCCGCGAGGCTCGTCCGAGACAGCCTCCTGTGATAGATAAGTCCGAGGCGGAAGAAGAGCCAGAAGTGCCACTTGTCCGCTGGCGCTCAGCCTGGACCCATGGGGGTCATCCCGCGGAAGCACCACATCCAAGACCGACTGTTGCCGATCGTCGTGAGGACAGGGAGGCCCAGAGAGCCATCTATGAGATGGACACCACCGTCCGTGTCGGTGAAGGTGTCCGATTGACATATTACCGAAAGATGAAGGCCAAGCAGCTAAGAAGACTCAGATGGAGTGTTCTGCTTGAGGAGTGGTACCCGCAGCCTAGAGAGGCTCTTGTGGACAGTCGTTTCTGGACCGTGGCACAGGCGTCACTCTACGAGACCTATAGACGCCGAGGCCACAAGCTATTCCAGCACAACTTTCTAGATTGGGATCAGCTGGCCCTGGCAGCAGAGATAGAGATACGCCCATACTTTGAGAGGTACAGTGGGCTGGTGGAGATGATTTCAGTGCATATGTGGAGGATTGGGTCCGCGTATTCTATGCTACCCTATATGTCTCTGAGGGCCGCAGATCGATAGACTTCATGTTCATGGGCCAGCACCATCACCTGACGAGGCAGACGCTGGCACAGCTGCTAGGAGTGGACCTGCACGACACATGCGTGCATGAGAGGGTATATGGACTGGCAGACCCGCCAAGGAGGCCGCTCACTGGAGGAGTGGCACCACCACTGGAGGAGATACGCTTTCTGTTTGTACCGACCTTCTCTCCAGACCAGCCGAGAGTACCGGCACTGTTGACTCCAGCTGCGCGCACAGTGCACCTTGCCTTGCGCCGCACGCTTTTGCCGAGGTCAGGATACTTAGAAGGGTTCACCAGTCTGCAGCAGACCCTCTTGTTCTACATCATGAACGGGATGGAGTTCGATATAGTGGACATCCTCATATGCGAGATGGAGGATGTGATCACCGATGGAGTGTGCATGATGAGGCAGCTTGTGTTTGGACACTGGATCAGCTACCTTCTCTACATGGTTGCTCCTGAGGGGTCTGCGGTGCGAGACAGCTACACTGACGAGAGTGTGACATGGTTCAGTTACTACCGTGCCCCAGCTCCTGGAGACCGCCGCCTTGGCTGTCCAGTTTAGCGTCAGGTTCGTGCTCATCTGTCCGAGGAGGACTGGTCGGATCTGGAGAAGGAGGATGAGAGGCTGGCAGAGGCAGAAGCTCAGGGTGAGGACCTGCAGCATATATGGTCCGAGAGCGACACAGATGACAGTGTTGAGGAGTAGTTCCCACCTCCTCCCTCACCTAGGCAGCACGACGCGGAGGCTGGAGGCTCTACAGTGCCACCCCCTACTCCACCTCCTGTCACAGAGGCACAGGTCTCTCAGCCGTCTGAGCTCACCTCACTCCTGCAGCGGATGGTTGAGCAGCAGCGCTTGGACCGGCTTGCAGCTGAGCATGCCCGAGCAGAGCAGGAAGCACGTCTTCTGGAGCTCCAGCAGCAGCAGCAGGAGATGCAGCGCCAGATCGCCCGTGACAGGTGAGAGGACACTAACCGGCTGACTGGGCTGATCGACCAGATGCACCAGCGCTCCCTCGACCAGCAGCAGCAGACGCAGCAGGCGATGATGGGCATCCTGGGGTTGATCACCAACCTCTACACCCAGACTGGGATTGCCCTGTCGTCGCAGCTGCCAGGCGTTGCTCCACCACCAACTGTCCTTGCTCCAGCTGCAGCTCCAGTGCCGACCACACCTATCCCGTCGATCAGCATGTCTCCACTGCTGGCTCCAGGTGCACTGATCCACTCTCCACTGCCGGCTAAGACACTGTTCCAGCAGACGCCGGCATCCATCGTCAGTGCCCCCTTGCTAGCAGCTACTACTCAGCAAGCACCGACGGCGTCTCCTACGGCTCCGACAGCTCCTTCCACCTCTACTCCAGGTAGCAGCTCCGACGACAGCACTCCCGACGGTGACCAGTTCGTCATTGCTCCTAGCACTCAGGACTCGTAGGTACTCGGATCCCTTCTTGGTGTCTTGATGCCAAAGGGGGAGAACAGTTAGAGGAGAGTCAGGGGGAGGATAGCTTAGTCTCAGGGGGAGTATCCTAGCTATAGGGGGAGTTTATCCAAATGAGTCTATCTATATCATCTTTTGTAAATCGATGTTTTTGCTACTCATTTGGTGTTTATTGAGTACTCTTAAGTTATTAATCGATTGAGCTTATTTTGTGTCTATCTATATCTTATGATCACTTATTCACTTGAGTTATTCCTTGGTTGAGCTTTCAAATTCATTACTATCAAGTGTGATAATCTTGTATTCATTGCATATCCTCTTAAGTTTCATACTATCAAATTCATTACTATTGTGCTTTAATTGTTGTGTTGTCATCAATCACCAAAAAGGGGGAGATTGAAAGCATCTAGGCCCCCATGAGGTATGGTTTCGGTGATTAATGACAACCATTGAATTTTACTAATGAATTTGTGGATGCAAGGTCTCCCATATCACTCAATCAAATGAAATCTATATGTCATTGGAGACTACTAAACAATCAATTTATGAGATAAACAATCAATTTATGAGATCAATCAATGTTGTGAAGATGAGAAGTAAAAGCTCTTATGTCAAAGTCATTCAACCATAATTGATGACACTTAATGCTTGACAATCATCAGAAGTACATTTCCAACAAATGTCTAAGAGGTCAATCGAGCAAAGTTCAAAAGAATCACTTATAAACAACTCGAAGCAAACAAAATCAACTCACCGGATCAACCGATGTTTCCAGAGAACAACACGTCGGTCGAGTTGGTTTAGCAGAAGAAGAAGACCTCAAAACAAAGCACTCACCGGATTATCCGATGTTAAGGGCTTAGCTACATCGGTCCATCAGTACAGTATGCAATATCCTTGGACCAAGTGTAGCACCGGATCATCCGATGTACAGAAATATACACATCGGTCAATCACTCCAGTAAGCATCAAGTTTGAGCCAATCCTGGAGGAACAGCCACCGGATCATCCGATGAGAAGACAAGTGTAACATCGGTCTAACAACGGTCATATCTGACACAGTGACGTCAGCTAAAGTGAACTTGACCAATGATAACTGAAGGGGAGACATCGGATCATCCGGTGTTCGCAGAAAAGTTCTGTCAGCCTACTTTTTCCAACGGCTATTTCATGGAGGATGGCTATATATACCCCTTAAACCTGTCAAATCGACAAGTCTTGATCACCAGACATAATCTACACATCCAAAAGCATTAAAGACAAAGAGCCATCACTTCTACATCATTTAGATCACTTACACACCAAGAGATAGGCTAGAACTAGCTAGAGAAAGAGCTTGTGTGCCTCCATTCTTGGTGAGTGGAATCTCTAGGGTAGTGAGAGCCTTAAGGGAGTGTCCCTTGGTGTTTGTAACTGAGAGAGACTTCCGGAGCTTGCCAAGAGGATTGTGGAAGCCCAGAGGATCGAAGTTGTACAAGGCTTGATCTCCACCTTGCCAAGGTTGGCAAACGGAGAAGAATAGTGAAGATCCCTAGTCTCGGTGACTTGGGTGTGGCTATACCCTTTGGTGGGTGCCACAACGTGGATGTAGGAAGATCTTGACGATCTTGCCGAACCACGGGATAAATCCTCGTGTCTCCTCGGGAGTTTGCATCCTCTTCCTCTCCCTTACATTTATGCATTTTATATACCGCGAAGTTGCTATTTACTTCAATGCATAGATCGTTTGCGTAGGGAATTGGGCTTTTAGGAATTAAGTTTTATTGCATAGATTTTTGAAAAGAAGCCCAATTCACCCCCCCCCCTCTTGGGCATTTGATCCTTACAGCCGCCTCCAGTTCCACCGGCCTTGGCGGTGACGTAAACGGAGAAGGAGGTTCGGAGGACGTCGATGACCTGGAGCGCTTCGGTGTGGGGCTACCCATTTGTGCGGCGACGGAGGTGCGAACAAAGAGAGAGAGGTGGTCGACAATGGTGCAACGGAGAAGCAAGAGGAGAAGTTTGGTGGCTAAAATCGATCGAGAGGTGCGGCGGAGAAGAAGAGGAAGGTGTGCCTTTATAGCGGGTCGTCGTATAAGCGCGTGAGTGGAGATGATTGGATGCTTCAAAAATAGTGATTTTGAATCGTTGGTCAGAGTTACTCCAAACTGCGGTTCGCCTTCTCTCGGTTATCGCAAGTGCTTTCACAAGTGTGTTCATTTTTTCCCAAAATCAGAACACGTAGCGGCTATCGCCTACGCCTGTTGTTTCTTTAAAAGACGAGTACAGCGATACATAATGGCAGCATGCGATCGATTAATTTGATAAACCACGTACGTACGTACTGAGAGCTGTGTGCTTATTAGAAGATGGTAGTCCACATTCTATCCTCGTACCGTCGAGGGAACATCCTTGTGTCAAATTTGTTATCTCTATTGATGACAGGATAATATTCTTCATTAGTGTGGTAGTTAAACTGCCATATACTGTAGGTTGAGAGCATACACACATCCATGGTAGACAATATGATAAGTATAAAAATATATATACATAGAAGGAAATATTATTCTATTCTTGGAATACATGTTTGGGACGTAGCATATGTACGTCTAACATACATGTGAAAGACCTCGATCATGTTTGCTGACGTTACGTGTGTTCTCTTTTTTGTTGAGGGATCATCATGTTTGAGGCTCATTGATCATGTTTGGGGCGTAGCATGCATGGACAACTAACATGCATGTGAAAGACCTCGATGCATGTGAAATAACATGCATGTTTTTAAAGGCAAGATATAGTGTTTCCTCAAGAAAAATTAATTTATGAGAGATTGGGCGCACAAGCACAAAAGCTAGAACTTGAGTGATGCACCTACGAATTCCATATGTCGGGATGATCGATGGTAGTCGATCTGCAAACATGGTGGTAAGATCAGTAGTCGCCGAAGAGCAGCTTGCGGCCGACCTCGAAGGAGACGAAGGCGTTGATGCATGCATAGCTGATCTGCTCGCCGGAGAGATTGTACGCGTCCCAGTTGCTCGTCCTCACCCTGTAAGGCTTCTCCATGATGGCGCCCATCACGGCGTTCTCCACGTTGCGGTTACTGCAACTGAGTGGTGGGGCCTCTGCAGTACTACAGGTGCAGTAGAGGTGGCTGACAAGTGGGTCCCACACCTTGTGGGGCCCTCATGTCAGCCATCTCTACTGCACCTGCAGTATTGCAGGGGATTTGAACCCACCTGGCTGTTCGTCTCTCGACGCGCACAGTACTGGTGATGGGACACGGAGCGGTTCCAATTGAATTCAAAGATGCGCATGCGCTGCGCGCGTTTAAGGCACCTCGGTGACTGGCGCGCACATAAGCTCGGTGCGCCCAGCCGCATCAGCCGCCTGTACAAATGGCTACGGCTTGAACGAAGGGCCAAACCTTAAGCGGCAAATAGCAACGTATAATATTTCCTCCACCCCAAGTCAACTCTATTTCTGTTTTGGTCGAACTAATTACTTTTGACCCATGATTTATATGGAATTTATTAACTTCAATAACATGTTGTACTAGATTGTATATTATAGAAATATTTTCATGGTAAATCTAAAAGTACAATTCTTGTATTGTTAAAACAGATCAAAATTGCATAAATCTCAAAGATAGATTTGACGAAACCTATAACATCCCTTTGAAAAAGTTTTATACTTTACATATGCTACTACTACGTAAATTAGGGGTGGGCAAATAAACTGAGACCGAAAAAACGAAACTGATAAAATCGAGACCGGAACCGAAAAGACTGAAATATCAGGTATTGGGTAGCAAATATAAATAACTGAAAAATAAATGTCGGGTTCGGGTACCACTCTCGGGTAACTGAAATAACCGAATAGTCGGTCCATCAAATAAATTATGCGTGCTAAACTATGAATAATTCAAATTTAGATATTTTATTTTCAAGTTGTGATGTGTGAAGTTGTTGGATTTAAACATTTATTTTTTATTTTTTATTTGTCAATTTATAATAAATGACCTCATGGGATTAAGTTTATCAATCATATTAAATTTGTGCAAACATGACATGGATATAATGTATAATTTGGATATATCGGGTAGGACCGAAGACCGAACCGGGATTTTGGTACCCAAAATGTTCGGGTACCTAATATTATTACAACAATTCGGGTAGTGATTTCAAGAAACCAAATTTTGAAAAAGACCAAAATACCCGAACCAAAATATCTGGTAGACTTAATGCACACCCCTTAGCGTAAATCCATCCGAAATAATTAGCTTGTTTGAGGATGAATGAAGTAGAGCTTGCGAGCTTGATGAGCACCGTCATTGTTTTGAGCAGCGATTAATTTATGGCATCATCAAATCTGGAGTAATTTTTCTAGATCATTTGGGGCCGAAAAATTAGTTAACACGCTATATATGAGGAGAAAGATTAGGATATGCTACCTATTGCTTGTGTTGAATAACCCTGCGCCGTGGACAACATATATCTGACACATCATTCTGGTTGCCGGGATCATTCTGCCCTAGGGATGAAAACGGTACGATAAATTCCCGAACCATCCGACACCGTTTTCGAAAATTTCTGATGCAATTACCATTTTCCACAATTTCCGAAATGTTCATTCCGATTACCGTTTTTATCGGACATTGAAATTTGGTAAACAGAATGGAAACGATTTAGACTGATTTCCGACCGAATTGTCGGAATACCATATTTTAATGGAAAGTTTCCGAACAATAACCGAATACTTTCCAAATAGTAGGTTGGGTCTAATGAGCTGATATGTACTCTCTCCGTCCCTTGGAATAGAGGATTTTTAAAGGAAACTTCAAAGGAATTCATTCCTACATTGTGCTTATGTCACAGGTGTTTGGAACACAGGAATCATATTTTGTTTCCTGTAGAAAGACTTCCTTTCCTATGTAAAATGGAGGAATGAAATAATCCAGTCCAAGTTCTTTGTGGTCTGCTGGTTGGCTATGGAGGGAATATCTAGGGTGCTAAAAGTCAAATTCACTAACCTAATGATTTGCATGGAATAATTATTTATTTTTTTGAAACAAGAGAATAATTATTTTTGAGCTACTGCAATGCAATAGACGTTTTGATGTTAGAAATAGAGCAATGAAGTTGTTTATGAAGCAAACCGGTAGTTCATTTTGGCAAGAATTTATGACTTTGATTTATGTATTACAAATAATGATAGTTAAGATTCTAAAGAATTTTGTTTATAGTTGCTCACTTTCTTTGTTCCTGCATTTTGTCTATTCCTATGTTTTTTCCAATTCCTGTGATTTGGATTCCTACGTTCCAAATGGGGCTGTAGTAAATATCGCTTTGTAGTTTATTTTTGAACTACAAAGCGACAAGTATTTAGAGACGGAGGGAGTAATAAGCTCAATTCTTTAAAATTTTTATTCAGACACCAGTTTGAATAAGAAGTTGTCAAAGGTAATAAGCTCAATTCCGACCGTTTTCATCCCTTTCTGCCCGAAGTCATCTGGGGCAGCAGGCAGAGGACCTTGATGATCAGGATAAGGACCAGGCAAGAAATCATTGGTCAAAGGTAAGTTTCACCAAAGCTAAAAATAGAGTTGAGTTGGGGCAGAGGGAGGAGTACTTTTTACAGACCGCTTTGCAGGCCCTGCTGCGGGCGATCTCCTGCCTGCTGACAACTCCAGCGGCTAAAGTAGCATACAGTTGCACTTTAGAAGCCGTAACCCCAGTTTTGCAAGTAGCATTTCAAATGGTGCACTTTAGAAGCCATGACCATCACTGCACGCGTCTCATCGTCTTCTCCGCGTGTCTCATCGTCTTCTCCGCGCATACTAATAAAGACACACCATCCTCTTCTCCGCAACACACACAGGCCATCCTCTTCTTCGTGCGTACTCTTCCCTTTTGTCACCGTCGCGCGCGCCCTCATTGGTTCCCTTCGAAGCCCATGGAGTTCCCCTTGCCGCACGATATTGCGGTCCTGATCACGGGGTGGGTCGCCGCATCCTCCATGCAGCCCATGGACGACCTCTCCAGTCTGCGCGCCACCTGCAAGGCCATGCACGCGGCGTGCCGGGATCGCGCCATGGGCAGGCGTGTGGCGCTGGAGCGGGTGAGCATCTGGAAGTATAACCGGAGCTACGACCGCCTCGTGGAGCGCCTGGCAATCATCGGCAACCCTCATGCGTGCTATGTCACCGGGTTCGACCTCGTCATCCTGCACGGTCCGGCACAGTCGGGCGCCCAGTTCCTTGCTCGGGCGGCCGCGAACGGCCACATGGTGGCGGCCTACGTCCTCGCCATGCTCCGCTACCACACTGACCGCGGGGCCCACGATGCCTTCGAGTATATCCGGCAGGTCGAAGGTGAGGCCCACGTCGGCTACAACGCGGTCGGGTCCATCGCCATGAAGTGGGCCAACAAGGAGTGCTGCCGGTGTCGGCGTGAAGCCAGAATAGTATCGATGATGTCGCATGGAGGTTCCTGGGCAGGCCTCGTCCAGAAGCGCTACCGGTGGCGGTGCCCAACATTGATGATGACGCATGGGACTGCTCAATAGGGGGGAACCAGGGAACTGCCCGTTGCGGCAGGCCTACATGGGAGGAGTGGAGAGTCTTCTGTACAAAGAACTGTAGGATTAAGCACGAGCATGACCTGTTCTGCCGTCTGGCGCTGTACTATATGGGTTATATTCCCTCCATTCCCTTTTGGATGCACCGCTAGTTCTCCCAACGCCAATTAAAAGAGAACAAAG
This sequence comes from Tuctoria greenei, assembly GCA_036927565.1. Taxonomy (NCBI): domain Eukaryota; kingdom Viridiplantae; phylum Streptophyta; class Magnoliopsida; order Poales; family Poaceae; genus Tuctoria; species Tuctoria greenei. The sequence goes on from JAYESD010000008.1 coordinate 87,478,167, forward strand.
GGAGTATATAAAATAGACTTGTACTAGTATATGTGTTTCCCCTATGCCCGATCGTCTCTAATGAAAGTTGCACTTGTGTTTCCCCTATGCGCGCTCGTCTTATTTTTAGCCCCGTTTGCATCAAAGGAAACTCACGGGACTGTTTAAAGAAATGGATTCTTCCGGGAATGAATACATTCAATCATACAGTAGTTTGTAATGATAAAAATCAGTGTTCCCTTCTCCCTGTTCATTGTCTCCACTTTTCATTCCAGTAGTCGCTAATCGACAATACTAGCTGTTACATAATCCCCAATAAATACAAAATAAACTAATTGGCACATCTAGTTCGCAGCACTTCCCTTGAAGCAGTGATAATAACTTCTGGACGCGTATTGGAGTAGTGGTAATGATTACACTGCGTATAGGGGCATAGTGCCAGTGGTACGTTGGAGTTCTACCTATCTTTTTCTAACATTTTTCTCAGCCTTTCTTTTCTTTTCTCTCTGTTGATTGGCTTAACTTTTCTTTCCAGTCGTCGCTACCTGTTAGTATTGTATACTACTTTACAGACCACTTTGCAGGCCCCGCTGCGAGCGATCTCCTGGCACCTCTAGCGGCTAAAGTATCGTACAGGCAACTTTACAAATGAGCTTACTCGAACTTTTCGAGCTTCAGCTCATCAAGCTGGCAATACTCAACTTCATCCTCAAACATTCAATCAAAACTAAGTTTGGTCCTTCAACTTTCAACTGGGTCAATTATTTAGTCCATCAACTTCAAAAAACTGTTTCACTTTCATCCTTACTTTGAGTTGGACATCCACACATTGGCATGCCACATAAGATAGTTAATGTGTTTTTAATCCTGTTAATTTGTCATAGAAGTTTGTTTTATTTAAATGTTTAAAGTATGCATCATTCTATGCATGTAAACTCTTTCTCATGTTGAAGCAAGCAGGCAAGAGTTTAAGAAACAATTTGAATGGACCCCGTTGGGAAGTGCAACCGTCAGATCAAAACAAACGGTGGATGCAGCCTTTACTGCAGGCATGCAGCAAAATGTCGCTACATCAGGCGATCCTGGTCCAGGCAGGTGTATGCTCCGATTCTATCCTCCAACTCCATCTAGGCTTCCGATGATGCAGGCGGTTCACCACCAGACTGTAGAAAGGATAAGCACGCACACATGTAACAGTCAATGTTGACCGCGTTGGTCTAACATCATTGTTTGAATGCGTAGGCCTACGTTTAGTAATTAACGCTAGCTTTTGAATCTGTGTAGTGCGAAAGGGTTTTGTTTTTGCTTCACACTACACTAGCTAGCCTATATAAAGTGTATCTGTGTTCCCTGATGAATACACAACAAACATTCTCCATACAGAATGAAACTTGCATGTCGCTTTCTTCTGCCGGACGTTCGAAGGAAACTACACGGCTGGCCGGGTACACATACGGTACTGCTGTGCCGGTGTACCTTAACCCCCCGTACGTCGTCCGTCCCCGGTGGTTGTTGGGAAGAGCCTTATAGGTATGCTCTGATTCCAGACCTCTTACTCCATCTCTAGATTTCTGATGACGCAGGCGGTTCACCACGAGGCAAACCAAAAAAGGTTGAGCGGCATGCAAGTTTTTTGATGAAAAACTGACTGCGGTCTGCTGACGCATCCATCTCTAGTTTTTTGATGACACTCTAGCTGACGTGTCATCGTATTATTTGTTGTGAAGGTATGGTAGTTAAACTAAGCATTAATAAAGGGACCAATAACATTTTGACACATCAGCGGGATGACACATGGGAGGACACAACGGAAGGGACACAGCTTGCAGCTAGTTTGTCATCAAGAAATTTGCATGCCGCTCTCATCACCGAGGCTTTGCTGGTTTGTCTGGTGGTGAACCGCATGCGTCATCGGAAATCTAAATGTAGTTAGAGGACAGGAATCAGAACATACCTGCAGGGGTCTTCCAACGACCATCGGGGACGCACGACGGGGGTTAAGGTACACACCGGCACACCCGGACCGTACATATGTGTCGGTGAAGATGAATGGCGTTCCGGCTGTGGAAGCACCTGCATGGCTTCCGTTGGATGGTGACCGACTCGCTGAAGATGTGTGAGGTCGACTACGCCGACATTATTTGTGGTGAAGGTATGGTAGTTAAACTAAGCATTAATAAAGGGACCAATAACATTTTGACACAATAGTGGGATGATCCATGGGAGGACAGAACGGGAGGAACACGGCTTGTATACTCCCATTCAGTGCTTCCATGCGTGCTCCTACTTATGTGTCATGATATTATTGGCCCTTTCATTTACCTAACATAATGCCTGATTTAACTTCAACCAATTAGATGATGACACATAAGCGGGAGTACGCATGGAAGCACAAACGGGAGCACCAAAGTTGCATCCGAACGAGAGGGACACGGCTTGTATACTCCCAGTGCTTCCATGCGTGCTCCTACTTAAGTGTCATGATTTTATTGGCCCTTTCATTTACCTAACATGATGACTGATTTAACTTCAACCAATTAGATGATGATACATAAGCTGGAGTATGCAAGGAAGCACAGACGGGAGCACCGAAGTTGCATCCGAATGGGAGGACACGGCTTGTATACTCCCATTCAGTGCTTCCATGCGTGCTCCAACTTAAGTGTCATGATTTTATTGGCCCTTTCATTTGCCTAACATAATGCCTGATTAAACTTCAACCAATTAGATGATGACACATAAGCGGGAGTACGCATGGAAGCACAAATGGGAGCACCGAAGTTGCATCCAAACGGGAGGACACGGCTTGTATACTCCCATTCAGTGCTTCCATGTGTGCTCCTACTTAAGTGTCATGATTTTATTGGCCCTTTCATTTACCTAACATAATGCCTGATTTAACTTCAACCAATTAGATGATGACACATAAGCGGGAGTACGCATGGTAATTCGACCAATTACATAATCCCCATTAAACACAAAATAAACTAATTGGCACATCTAGTCCGCAACACTTCCCTTGAAGCAGTGGTAATAACTTCTGGCCGCGTATAGGAGTAGTGGTAATGATTACAACGCGTATAGGGGTATAGGGCCAGTGGTACGCTGGAGTTCTACCTATCTTTTTCTAACATTTTTCTCGTCCTTTCTTTTCTTTTCTCTCTATTGATTGTCTCCACTTTTCTTTCCAGTCATCGCTACCTTTAGTAATGTATACTACTTTACAGACCGCTTTGCAGGCCCTGCTGCGGGCGATCTTCTGGCACCTCTAGCGGCTAAAGTATCGTAGAGGCAACTTTAAAAATGAGCTTACTCGAACTTTTCGAGCTTGAGCTCATCAAGCTGGCAATACTCAACTTCATCCTCAAACTTTCAATCAAAACTAAGTTTGGTCCTTCAACTTTCAAATGGGTCAATTATTTAGTCCATCAACTTCAAAAAACCGTTTCACTTTAATCCTTACTTTGAGTTGGACATCCACACATTGGCATGACACATAAGATAGTTAATGTGTTTTTAATCCTGTTAGTTTGTGATAGAAGTTTGTTTTATTTAAATGTTTAAAGTATGCATCATTATATGCATGTAAACTCTTTCTCATGTTAAAGCAAGCAGAAAAGAGTTTAAGAAACGATTTGAATGGACCCCTTAGTTTGATAGCTGGGATGTACAACCGTTGGATCAAAACAAACGGTGGATGCAGCCCTTACTGCATGCATGCAGCAAAATGTCGCTACATCAGGCGATCCTGATCCATGCAGGTGTATGCTCCAATTCTTGTCCTCCAACTCCATCTAGGCTTCCGATGACGCAGGCGGTTCGCCACCAGACTCTAGAAAGGATAAACACGCACACATGTAATACTCATTGTTGACTGAGTTGGTCTAACGTCATTGTATGACTGCGTAGGCCTACGTTTAGTCATTAACGCTAGCTTTTGAATCTGTGTAGTGCGAAAGGGTTTTGTTTTCATTTCACACTACACTAGCAAGCCTATATAAAGTGTATCTGTGTTCCCTGATGAATACACAACAAACATTCTTCATACAGAATGAAACTTGCATGCCGCTTTGTTATGCGGAGGTTCGAAGGAAACTACATGGCTGGCCGGTACACGTACGGTACGAATGTGCCAGTGTACCTTATCCCCCCATACGTTGTCTGTCCCTGGTGGTTGTTGGGAAGAGCCTTACAGGTATGCTCTTATTCCAGACCTCTTACTCCATCTCTAGGTTTATGATGACGCAGGCGGTTCACCACCAGGCAAACCAAAAACGGTTGAGTGGCATGCAAGTTTTTTGATGAAAATCTGACTGTGGCCTACTGACGCATCCATCTCTAGTTTTTGAATACACTCTCGCTGATGTGTCATCATATTATTTGTTGTGAAGGTATGGTAGTTAAACTAAGCATTAATAAAGGGACCAATAACATTTTGACACATCAGCGGGATAACGCATGGGAGGACAGAACGGGAGGGACACGGCTTGCAGTCTGTTTGTCATCAAGAAATTTGCATGCCGCTCTCATCACCGAGGCTTTGCTGGTTTGTATGGTGGTGAACTGCATGCGTCATCGGAAACATAGATGTAGTTAGAGGACAGGAATTAGAACATACCTGCAGCGGTCTTCCAACCACCACCGGGGACGCTCGACGAGGGTTAAGGTACACACTGGCACACCCGGACCGTACATATGTGCCGGTGAAGATGAAAGACATTCTGGCTGTGGAAGCAACTGCATGGCTTCTGTTGGAAGGTGACCGACTCGCGAAAGATGTGCAAGGTCGACTACGCCAACATTATTTGTTGTGAAGGTATGGTAGTTAAACTAAGCATTAATAAAGGGACCAATAACATTTTGACACATCAGCGGGATGATGCATGGGAGGACAGAACGGGAGGGACACGACTTGTATACTCCCATGCAGTGCTTCCATGCGTGCTCCTGCTTAAGTGTCATGATTTTATTGGCCCTTTCATTCACCTAACATAATGCCTGATTTAACTTCAACCAATTAGATGATGACACATAAGAGGGAGTACGCATGGAAGCACGAACGGGAGCACCGAAGTTGCATCCGAATGGGAGGACATGGCTTGTATACTCCCATTCAGTGCTTCCATGCGTGCTCCTACTTAAGTGTCATGATTTTATTGGCCCTTTCATTTACGTAACATAATGCCTGATTTAACTTCAACCAATTAGATGATGACACATAAGCGGGAGTACGCATGGAAGCACAAACGGGAGCACCGAAGTTGCATCCGAATGGGAGGACACGGCTTGTATACTCCCATTCAGTGCTTTCATGCGTGCTCCTACTTAAGTGTCATGATTTTATTGGCCCTTTCATTTACCTAACATAATGCCTGATTTAACTTCAACCAATTAGTTGATGACATATAAGCGGGAGTACGCTTGGAAGCACAAACGGGAGCACCGAATGTTGCATCCAAACGGGATGACACGACTTGTATACTCCCATGCAGTGCTTCCATGCGTGCTCCTACTTAAGTGTCATGATTTTATTGGCCCTTTAATTTACCTAACATAATGCCGGATTTAACTTCAACCAATTAGATGATGACACATAAGCGGGTGTACGCATGGAAGCACAAACGGGAGCACCAAAGTTGCATCCGAACGGGAGGACACAGCTTGTATGCTCCCATTCAGTGCTTCCATGCGTGCTCCTACTTAAGTGTCATGATTTTATTGGCCCTTTCATTTACCTAACATAATGCCTGATTTAACTTCAACCAATTAGATGATGACACATAAGCAGGCGTACGCATGGAAGCACAAACGGCAGCACCAAAGTTGCATCCGAATGGGAGGACACAGCTTGTATACTCCCATTCAGTGCCTCCATGCGTGCTCCTACTTAAGTGTCATGATTTTATAGGCCCTTTCATTTACCTAACATTTTAATTGGCCAGTTCCCAATTTCGCTGAGTCATTGTTGTTGTATGTGGTGTTTGGGTTAGACAATGCAACTTGTGGTCATAACAATAATAATTAAAAAGAGGAGTATATCAGATTCAAAAATCTTCATTACGCCAGGTCGTATGATGGCCGGACACTCTCCAATCCACTTAGATTGAAGTGGAACCACTCCTACCTGAACGAGGAAAAAAAAATTATGGATACGGTATGCATATCCAAGGCTGTGCATACCGTTCCATATTTGTGACATGTGTCCACATGAACGGACGCGCACAGTAGTGGTGATGGGACGCAGAGCGGTTCCAATTGAATTAAAAGATGCGCATGCGCTGCGCGCGTTTAAGGTGCCTCGGTGACTGGCGCGCACATAAGCTCGGTGCGCCCGGTCGCATCAGCCGCCTGTACAAATGGCTACGGCTTGAACGAAGAACCAAACTTTCTGCGGCAAACAGCAACGTATAATACTTCCATCGCACCAACTCAACTCTATTTCTGTTTTGGTCGAACTAATTACCTTTGACCAATGATTTATATGGAATTTATTAACTTCAATAACATGTAGTACTAGATTGTATATTATGGAAATATTTTCATGGTAAATCTAAAAGTATAATTCTTGTATTGTTAAAACAGATCAAAATTGCGTAAATCTTAAAGATAGATTTGACGAAACCTAAGACTTCCCTTTGAAAAACAGCTCCTTTAACGACGCCAAATTTTGGTACATGGGCTCATGCGTACATGGGGAGGAACACCAAGCGTTCTAGCGCAGTTTCGGCCCATGAATACAAAGTGACTCAGCGCAGTTTCAGCCCACGAATAACAAGCGGCCCAACGCAGTGTTGGGCCTACTCTGATAGCTTCACGAACGCTTTGTCCTGGCTGCCTCCTCGTCGGAACCTTCGATCCACGACGGCCCCCTATCCCGATTGCACGAAACGCGCCTGGAGGAGCATCCGCCGACCGCCATGCTCTTCGAGGAGCATCCACCGGCCGCCACGCTCTTGGAGAAGCATCCGCCAGCCGCCACGCTCTTGGAAGAGCATCCGCCGTCCACCGGCGTGGAGGAGCATCCAGCGGCCGCCGCACGTGGAGGAGCAACAGCGCTAGGTACAATTGCTCACATAATGTTATTGTAGTTCAATCCTCTTACGGATATGCTGATTGAATTGTAGGAAGCGATGTCAGAAGACGGATGCCCTGGAATGAAGTCATTTTTAAATTTAGCATTACAGGGCACTCGTGAAGAAGAAACTAAGCCTTGTCCTTGCACGAAATGTCATAATATTTGCCACGGGAGACGCAAGGAAGTTCATCTTCACTTGCTTCATAATGGGATATCATTTGATTATACTTGTTGGGTGCACCATGGAGAAAAACGAGTTGAGAAAAAAATTGTTGAGTAACCAGAAAATAATGAGGAGATAATTTTTGATGATGATGTTATGGAAAATATGCTGTCCAGCCTTCTTAGAGGCACTGGTGATCATGGTGGTACTTAAACAGGTGTTGATGACCCAAAAAATGCTATAAACCAGCAGGAGCCAACTGGGTGTGCAAAGGCATTCTATGACTTATTAAATGATGCCAAAAAGGAGTTGTATCTAGGTTGTGAGAAGGTGACCCAATTATCCTTCATTGTCATGTTGTACCAGATAAAGTGTTTAACTGGTTTGAGCAAAAAAGCGTGTGAGTTCATCCTTGAACTATTCTCATATGTGCTTCCAGAGGGCCATTGCATTCCTAATACACTTGATAAAGTTCAGAAGGTTGTTCGTGACCTCGGGCTGAGCTACGAAAAGATCGATGCATGTGTCAACGGCTGTGTGTTATTCTAGAAGGACTATTCTCTGTTGGATCGATGCCCAAAATGTGGTGAATTAAGATGGAAAAATAGTACTAGTGGGGATGCAAGAGAGGCTTTACCTTGAGGAAAAGCCAAGAAGCTTGTAGCACGCAAGATTCTACGATACTTGCCTCTTATTCTCCGTCTTCAAAGGTTTTATATGGAAGAATCAACGACATCAAACATGCGCTGGCACAAAGAAGAACGTATTGATGATGGAATATTATGCCATCTTGCAGATTCGAAAGCATGGAAGCATTTTGATAGCATTCACCCAAATTTCTCACCTGATCCTCGCAACATAAGACTTGGGCTGGAATCTGATGGTTTCAATCCTTTTGGAGTAATGAATGTTTCTTACAGTACATGGCTTGTGATTCTAATCCCTTATAATCTACCACCTTGGTTGCGTATGAAGCAGCCCTATTGGTTGATGTCAATGATAATTTCTGGGCCAAAGTCACCTGGAAACAACATTGATGTGTATCTGCAGCCTTTGATTGATGAGCTACTGAAATTATGGTCTGATGGTGTTGAAACATATGACAGTTCAAAGAATGAGACATTTCTCATGCGAGCTTCTATATTGTGGGCAATAAATGATTTTCCAGCATATGCAATGCTATGTGGATGGAGCACAAAAGGTAGGCTAGCATGTCCATACTGCCATGTAATCACTGACGCCTTGTGGTTGAAACATGGACGAAAGTATTGCTACATGGGTCATCATCGTTTCCTACCTCAGGATCACTGGTGGCGTCGGGACAAAGCTTCTTTCAACAACAAAATAGAGAATAGAGAGGTTCCAACATCACTCTCTGGTCACGAAGTACTCCAACAATACGAGACTTTTGATCAAGTGAGTTTTGGAAAGACGAATAATAAGAGAAAGCGCACTGAGGAAGGTAGGTGGCATTGTTGGAAGAAGAAAAGTATATTTTTTTCAGCTCCCGTATTGGAAGACATTGCTAATAAGGCATAACTTGGATGTCATGCACACTGAGAAAAACATTTGTGATAGCATATTGGGTACATTGCTTAATATGGATGGTAAAACAAAAGATAGTCTACAAGCTTGTTTTGATATGTAGAAAATGGGTATACGGCCAAAGCTACATCCGGTGGGTATGAAAGGGAAGTATGATTGTCCATCAGCATTATATACTTTGCAAACAGATCAAAAGACCACCTTGTGCCAGTTTTTGGCGGATGTGAAGATGCCTGATGGTTCTGCCTCAAGCATCAAGAGAAGTGTGGACATAACAGCATGTAAGGTATCAGGTCTTAAAACTCATGACTACCATATTATATTTCAGAAGCTCCTTCCTATTGCAATACGTGACATATTGCCTGAAAAGGTTGTTGAACCTTTAATTGAGTTTAGCAGATTCTTTTCTAGAATTTGTTCAAAAGAATTGGCGGAACCAGATTTGGATAAGATGATTGAACAATTTCCTGAAACAATTTGTAAGCTTGAGATGTTGCTTCCTCCCACTTTCCTTGATATCATGGTACATCTTCCAATCCATATTGACGAAGAAGCTAGCTTGGGTGGACCTGTTTCTTACAGATGGATGTATCCAATTGAGAGGTACCTTGGTACATTGAAGAGGTATGTACGTAACAGAGCTCACCCGAAGGGTTCTAGCTGAGGGATATATTATGGAAGAGTGTATGACTTTTTGTAGCCAGTTTTTGGATAACATCAGCACCAAGCTTAATAGGCCAGAACGTCATGAAGCTGCAGCTAGGAATGAACCTTCTCTTGAGTCTAATATATTTACAGAAGTTGATAATTCTAAAAAAGGGTTTAAATGGGGCGAACTTAATATGGTGGAACTACATAACATCAGGAATTATATTATTTCTAATGTCGAAGAGGCCGCTCCATGGATCAAGTATGTATAACACTCAGATGTTCTATACTATATTAATGGATCATGCTTATTGTAGATGGCTAATTTAATTGTGTACCCTTTTTAGTGAGCATTTTGAAGAGCTGAAAAAATTCATTCTCGTGATGTTGAAAAATGCCATAGAGATGAGTTTGTTTATTGGTTTCAAAAACGAGTAAGTACATGCAAGTTTTTACTTTGATGAAATATTGAAGAAATATCTGTTCTGAGGTTGGTTTATCGATGACCCCTTTTATACTAATTAATGTGTATAGATTATGACATTACACAAAGAAGGCAAAGTAACTGATTATTTGTATGCATTATCTAGAGGACCTGATCGTCGGGCGCGTTTTTTTAGTCGATCATTCATAAATGGCTTCTTCTTTCGAACACCAGAGATGGAAAAATATTTACGGACGCAAAACAGTGGTGTTGTTTTTCGGGATGGTGATCATGAGTGGTATGGAGTAATCAAGAAAATGATTTCTGTTGATTTCGAAAAAAATCAAGAGGTTCTGTTATTTGAATGTGAATGGTTTGATCGGCCTTGTTCCGGTCAGAGCCAAAGCAGATGCTACAAAATGGATCGATACAGAATGATAGATGTGGACACTACTATTTCTCAATTTAAGTATGAGCCTTACATTCTAGCCACCCAAGCAGGACAAGTTTTTTATGTTAGAAGTGTGAAGCAACCTAAATGGGCTACAATTGTTAAAACGATGCTAAGAAACCATTTTTCCATGCCCCCTGGAGACAGTGAAAATAATGTCACTGAGACGATGGAGGTTGAGACATTATTTGATGATCGACGACTTACTGATATAAATGAGGATATGACCACATGGGATAGGAATGACATTGACGGAGCAACCGATGATGCTTCCGCTCTTTCAAATGAAGATGACAACGACGACAACCACGACGATGATGATACATATATCAATGATGGTATTGTACCTCCAATATTGACAGAGGACAGTGAACATGATGATTTTTTCATATAGGTAATGTGTGAGCTAGCTGTACGTGAAAACTATATGTAATGCAATTTGTGTTCTTTGGCGATAGATGCTAATGTAACAAACTAGTGAATCATGGCAACATATCCTAATGCAACGATTATGTTCCGCGGCGACAGATGCTAACGCCACGAACTATTGAATCGTGGCAACAGATCCTAATGCAATGACCGCGTTCTGTCGCGATAGATGCTAATGCCACGAACTAGTAAATCGTAGCAACATATTCTAATGCAACGATCGGGTTCCATGGCGATAGATTATAACGCCACGAACTAGTGAATTGTGGCAACAGATCCTAGTGCAACGATCGTGTAACGTGGCGATATATGCTAATGCCACGACTAGTGAATTGTGGCAAAAAATTTGTGGTGATAGATGCCAACGCCACGAACTAGTGAATCGTGGAACAAATTCTAATGCAACGATAGTGTTCCGTGGCGATAGATGCTAATGCCACGAACTAGTGAATCGTGGCAATAGCTTCGTGGCGATAGATGCTAAGGCCACGAACTAGTGAATCGTGGCAACAGATCCTAGTGCAACGATCGGGTTCCGTGGCGATAGATTCTAACGCCATGAACTAGTGAATCGTGGCAACAGATCCTAGTGCAACGATCATGATGTGGTGATAGATGCTAATGCCACGACTAGTGAATCGTGGCAACAGATTCGCGGTGATAGATGCTAACGCCACGAACTAGTGAATCATGGCAACAGAATTTAATGCAACGATCGTGTTCTGTGGTGATAGATGCTAATTCCATGAACTAGTGAATCGTGGCAACATATTCGTGGTGATAGATCCTAATGCCACGAACTAGTGAATCGTGGCAACAAATCCTAATGCAACGATCGTGTTCCGTGGCGATAGATGCTAATGCCATGAATTAGTGAATCGTGGCAACATATTCGTGGCGATAGATCCTAATGCCATGAACTAGTGAATCGTGGCAACAAATCCTAATGCAATGACCGTGTTTCGTGGCGATAGGTGCTAATGCCACGAACTAGTGAATCGTGGCAACAGATTTGTGGCGATAGATCCTAATGCCACGAACTAGTGAATCGGGGCAACAGATCCTAATGCAACGATCGTGTTCCGTGGTGATAGATGCTAATGCCATGAACTAGTGAATTGTGGCAACAAATTCGTGGCTATAGATCCTAATGCCACGAACTAGTGAATCGTGACAACAAATCCTAATGCAACGATCGTGTTCTGTGGCGATAGATGCTAATGCCACGAACTAGTTAATCGTGGCAACAGATTCGTGGCGACAGATCCTAATGCCACCAACTAGTGAATCATGCCAACAGATCCTAATGCAATGATCGTGTTCCGTGGCGATAGATGATAATGCCACGAACTAGTGAATCGTGGCAACAGATTCCTGGTGATAGATCCTAATGCCACGAACTAGTGAATCATGGCAACAGATCCTAATGCAACGATTGCGTTCCGTGGCGATAGATGCTAATGCCACAAACTTGTGAATCGTGGCAAAAGACCAAGCTTACTGCAACAATTTAGTATTCGTTGCACTACAATCGTTGCAACAGGGTGGAATCCTTGTAGTGTCTGTTGTATGGACAAACAAAGGAAAATTCACATTGGAAGATAGGGAAGTTCATGTATGCAGTGAATAAGCACATAAGAAGGCACTTAGCAAATCACTACATGGAGATGCATAAACTCAAGAATCATGAAGGTTGTTATGTGGAACTGCTGGACTTGGGTGTGTACAGATAACCAAGAAAGATTAAGGTAGAACATAGAAAGATCAAGGTATAGAATGCAATATGAAATGGGAAGAATGTAACTTAGTACTGGAACAAGTAAAGGTGTTAATAGTTCAGGAAGGAGTAACACTAACTAATATTGTAAGTCCTGCTGCTTTGGTATACAGGAACAAGAAGACATCAAAATGAAGAATAGGAATAATTGGATATGGAAGAATTAGACAATGTAATGGACATAGGTGATTCTTTCTCCAAATACTTGACTGAAGAAGGTCCACTGGTGCTGGAATTTTATTTACATGGGCTTTCTAATGTCATGGAGGATCATCCAGGAAAGTTTCAGCCACGACAAAGAAACATAGTGGTCTACATAATTCCTTAAGTGTTTAAGCTTTGTTGAATTTTCATGGAAGAACTGGAGCTGTGTCATGAGTGAAAATGTGTTTTCTTGATAGTGTTGCTTATATGGAATCCAAAAAAACTGGTTTGAGAATTTTCTAATGATTCTACAGCCAAAGATTTATTTTACAAGTTTCCCTAATTTTCTGAAATTGTTTCTGGCCTTTTATGATTTTTCAGTTAACCTTATATGAAATTCCGAAATTAAACACTTTAATCAAGCTAACTTAGGCTTAAATTTTTACTGTAATTCAACGATACTATGAATATTGGGATGGCAAAGTTTGGAAATTTTCAAATGATATTTGCTTATGGCATAAATTCCCAAGTGGTTTAGAGAAAAGGAATTACTCAGAAAAATAAAAGAAGTTTCATACTGATTGAATTTCTCCAATGCAAAGTACTTGGAATTATGAGTCCAACGAAATTTGTTTGGGAATTTCTGGAGTTTCCTACTGGGAGATATGATTTTTACAAGATTGGGCATTTTCTGTATTTATTTTCCTATTAGAAACTGCTATAGCCGTTGACTAGTAGGCCTCCATTTGAATCGGACCAGTGAGGTGGAAGCAACACCTGGGATACATAAATACCCGCACAGCCACATTGGATCGCTGCTACAATTGATCCATGGAACACATTGACCGACAGGTGGGCCCGTGGGTTGGTCATCTTTAAGCATGGGTCGGGAGAGGCCTGGCGGCGCTCGGCCGTCGGAGAAGGGCGGTGCGTCGCCCACGTGGGTTTCCGGTGCACCGCGGCACCCAAAACTCGCTGCCAGGGACTACTTTCGTATTGAGATAACACTGGTGCAGTTTGCGAGGGTCGTTTATGGCCGGAGGAAGGGCTGCGGCGACGGCGGCAGTGGACACCACGGTGGTGAGATGGAATTTGCTCGGATGTAGGTCAATTCGAGCGCGGTTTGCTCCGTAAGAACCATGGTTACAAGAAAAGTCCAAAAATGGATACCAGTTATGGTGTAAACGTCGGGAGAACAGAAAACATCAATGACCTAGGGTTTCACGATGGCAGTTGGAAAAACTCGTCGGCCAGCATGGTTGTTTGATCATTCTCGGATTTTATTGCTTATAGCGTTTTTTCGGACCGTCTAGTTTATTGAATCAAAAAGGAATGGAGATTGGTTTGTGGTGTGGGATGAATTCAAGGTTTCCTAGCTGCGGTTCCCAAACATGGGTGACGCAAGATCTCTAGTTACTTCCTCACGGTCCAACGAAAACTTAAGCCACATGGGGAGCACGAATATGACCTAGGGGCGAACCTTAGGGCGAAGCAGTGCAGTGGAAGAGGCTGGGGTTGAGCCGTGCGATGTTTTCCTGAGGCGGCACGGTGGCTCCGAGCAGAGGAAGACGAAACCGCTGTGGCAGCCGAACGAAAGGAAGGAGCAGGTTCCTGGTGCCTTAAGGAGCTTGAAGGTGTGCTGTCGCAGTCACCCACGGCCTCGGTTGCGCGGGAGAGGCATGGAAACGCCGGGCGATGATGAATGCAAGCGAAGCGACGAGGTGCTCTGTTTGTGCTGCACCAGTTAACAGAGCGAGGCGGCAGGGAGGGTGAGGACCAAAGGTGTGCGGGCGTGAAGATAAGCACGGAGTTGGCTTGGGGCGCAGCTGAGTACGTGGGCGCAGCGGCAGGTCGACGGTAAGCAAGCGGCAAGCTGGAACGTCAGTTTGATCAGAAAAATGACCCAAACCGTGCTTCTGCTATGACCATAAAAATATCATGCAGAGGATAATATGGATAGGGGCAAGCTGGAATCAATTCAGGTCGGCAATACTGTAGGATCGAAGAGAAGATGAAAAGATACCATGGGGGGGGGGGTGAATGGTAGATTAAAAAATCTTACGCAGCAGCAACAATTAAATCTCAACCCCTTCGGCAAAAAAATGATCTGTTGAAATAAATCATGTGTGAGACTAATATAAACGTGTTTCACCGTGACAAAAGTGATAAATATCAGAGAGAACCAAGTCACGAAGACGACACAACAAGAATCACTCAAATCCGTTGAGAGAAACTCAAGTTACGATTGAAAGATCGAACAAAGGTCAATCTGTCCTACCCGAGAAAAACAGTTCTGGAATGCTGCAAAGAAACTCATGAAGAGAAACCTCAAATCCAATGACCATGAAATTTTGACAGATGATAGATAATCAAGTGTGAAGAGAACCCAAAAAGAATCACATCAATTGGATCTGTAACACTCGAGTTATTATAAAACCACCGAAGAAAGGTAGTGCTGTGCAGAAAACTCGACGAGAAAAAACTTGTCTGGAACAAGTTGGACGAACAAGGCACAAATGTTTCTTTGAACTACGAATTTAATTAGAACACAAGAGGAACAGCCCCAAAGTTTTCTCTCACGAGCTCTGGCCTCCCTTGCTTATATAACCATCCCTTAGGCCAACCCAATCTCAACTGGGACTCTAATCCTACTCAAATCACGAATTGAAACTTTCTATAGCTACTTAGGACTCTTCTATACGCAGATAGAAGCAATCTTAAGACTTCCAAACAACTTAGGAATATATCCCACATTCCTAAAACAACTCAAATTCGTGACCCACATGAAATCCTAACATACCCAAATCAAATCTTTCCATATTTGAGTCAAACCCGACTCAGCCACAGCTTGAGTCCATAACCTAGTCGGTTGGACCTTTCCGACCAATTTTTATGTCCACATCTCTTCATCATGCCTTGGAACCATGCAGTCACGTCCATGCACTCCTTGCACACGTGCAATCATCTTTCAATGACGTCCACGATACCTTCATATGCATTGTTCTTGATTCATACATGCTTCGTGACCTCCTGATCAACTCAACCACAATTCCTCCCAAACTTGGTTGTTGAACCTTATCATCTCCCTAAGACTTGTTCAATGGATCCCGTCACCAGCCATGTCTTGAACTCAAGCAACACCTGCACATGAACAAACAACCAATACTTTCGAGCACAAGTCCTCGACTTGACTCTCGTTAGTTCCAAAACTACATTATCTTACGTGAACACTTCACATAAGCATGTTGCAAATCATAGCAAAATGATATCAGCCTTAAACACCAAAACACACCAAAAACATAGTAAGAAAATACTAAGCAACCTTTCCATAAGTGTAAAGCAAGTTCGAAACATTGCAAGATAAAAGCAGAAACACTGCGATCAAGCACCCGACCTTGCCAAAGCTAACCGGACTTTGAACAGGAGCTTACCAAAGCTAGTACAACCTTGCGCCAGAGCTAGAAGAACATGTCGGAGCTAACCAACATAAGTCGAACCTAGCAAAAACATATCGGAGCATAACAAAGACATGCCGAAGCTATCAAAAACATGCCGGAGCTAAAGTCAGACCTTGCTAAAAAGATGTTATGGCAGCATTCAAAACTTTTATTGTCAAAGTCAATGTATTCAGCACACATAGATCTCACAATCTCCCCCTTGATGAATGCATTGGCAACAACATTTAAAATTCGAACATGGGCTTATTCACATTAAAAGTTTTGAAAATAATTTCTCTCCCTTTGTAAAACAGAAATAAAATGAGAAGAAAAACAAATTCTCCCCTTGAGAAGAATCGTGCCAAAACAATTGTGAATATGTGATGTGTAATCAATTTCTCCCCCTTGCATACTTCTCTTAAAAAATTCACATATTTTCTCTCCCCCTTTGACAATGTATTCAGCAAGGTTCAAAAGAGAAATTTTAATTGTTATGAGCATATTATAACATATACATATAAAACAAAGCTTATCCAAGTCATACTATCAAGTAACTTACACTATCATAACAATGAGACACATATAGTAGTGTAAGTCATGCTAGAGATCAAATGTAATTTTCAATTTAAGCAAGTCATGATCTCACAAACTTAACTATTTCAAAACCTGAAAGCATGACACTTGTTGCTACATTTTGTTATTTTCCAGAGCACAATTTTAGATCTTATGATATTTGCAAGAGATTATATGCGCATCTGCCTTATTCTAACCAACCAAGCCAAGCCTATGTCATTTGACAATAAGAAGCTTAAGGGCATGGTTTTAGTCTTACACAACTTCTTCCAAGTTCATATCTAAGTGCAATGATAAGCCATGTCAAAAGAAGTAGTGCAATGCATGCATATTCTCCTAATATTTTCTCATTTCTATTTGTTCATAAAAACTCAACATGTGAGTTGATTACTTGATTAATTCTTTATGATTAAAAGCACTTGTGAGCATGCAACAAGTTCAAAATAGCAAGAAAGTTCGACCATGACCAGATTTAGTGTAAGTAATTATTCCAATTACTAGACATGGCAAAAACTACAAAATGTATAACACGAGTAATGTAGTAAGAACTTTCAGCATGTAAAAGGAATCACAAAGTCATATATGTATGAAATACTATGCTCATATTATTTTAATTTCAGATTCACATATAGACTTCTCAAGTTTGAAAACTTCCCCTCAATGTAAGCCATGAGGATGCATAACCCATATTTCACTACGAATGAAACAAAAACGAGTGAAATCCAAAGGTTTTGTAAAAATGTCAGCCAATTGTTGTTCGGTATCTACATGGTGAAGCACAATATTTCCTTTTTCAACATTATCATGGAGAAAGTGATACCTAATGTCAATGGGCTTAGTTCTAGATTGTTGCACGTGGTTTTTAGCAATGCAAATGGCACTAATGTTATCACAAAACAGCGGAACACTTTCTAAATCAACCCCATAGTCCTTAAGTGTTTGAACAATCCAAAGAATTTATGAGCAAGCACTAGCAGCAGCTACATATTCAGATTCAGCTGTGGATTGTGCAACTGAACTTTGTTTCTAGAGGACCAAACAACAAGTGAATTACCAAAAAAATGACAAGCACCCGAAGTACTTTTTCTATCAATCCTACAGCCTCCAAAATCATCATCAGAAAAAGCTTTCAAAGTAACGGTTGAGGAAGAAGGAAGAAAAATGCAAAATTTTTGAGTTCCATGTAAGTACCAAAGAATCCATTTGACGGCTTGACGATGTGAAGCACTTGGGGAGGCTTGAAACCGTGCACAAAGACATACACTGAATTGTATGTCCGGTCTTGTTGCCGTGAGGCACAAAAGTGATCCGATCATGCTTCTATATTCTTTTTGATCCACGGGTTCACTATCTTCATCAAGTTCAAGTTTTGTTGCTGTTCCCATTGGTGTCCGAAGAGGCTTGCTTTTGTCCATGTTAAAGTGCCTTAGGAGGTCTTTTGTATACTTCGTTTGATGCACAAAGGTACCCTCCTTGGTTTGCTTGATTTGCAGCCCTAAAAAGTACGTCAGTTCTCCCATCGTACTCATCTCAAATTCTGAACTCATCATAGCTGAAAACTTGGACACAAGATCATGAGAAACACAACCAAAGATAATATCATCCACATACACTTGAACGAATAATGATTCATTGCCATGCTTAAACACAAAAAGAGTTTTATCAACCTTGCCCATGGTAAACCCCTTTTTAAGCAAGAATGATCTTAACCTATCATACCATGCTCTAGGGGCTTGTTTGAGACCGTACAAGGCTTTGGACAGTTTGTAAACATTATTAGGAAAATCTGAATTTTCAAAACCCGGTGGTTGTTTGACATAAACCTCCTCATCTATGTATCCATTAAGAAAAGCACTTTTAACGTCCATTTGAAATAGCTTAAAACTTTTAGATGCAGCAAAAGCTAACAAAATTCTTATGGCTTTTAATCTAGCAACAGGAGCAAAAGTTTCATCAAAATCTAGACCTTCAACTTGAGTGAAACCTTGAGCAACCAACCTATCCTTATTCCTAACCACAACCCCATCCTCACTTTGTTTATTTTTAAATACCCATTTAGTTGTAATTAAAGTGTGACCTTGAGGTGGAGGTACAAGTTTCAAAACATTATTTCTTTCAAAATTTTCTAACTCTTCTTGCATGGCAATAATCCAAGATTCATTAGTGAGTGTGTGTGATATATCTTTGGGTTCAAAAGAAGCAACAAAAGCAGAATGAGCATGGGAGTTTGGACCACAAAACCTGGACCGTGTGACTCGTTCATGCAAGCTTCAAATAATTTGTTGTGGAGGAGAGAGGAGTGGACACTTCACAAGCTTCTTCTTCTTCATGTTCATCACAAACCGATGAGCTTGAGACTTGAGGAGGATCTGGACCCGTAATGGTGGTCGTCGCTGCTGGCTGTGTATCAAAATCAGGAGCTGGAACAATGTCATTAGCTGCTGAATTTTCTGGCAGCAGCTCCACCTCTTCCTCATCTTCAACGAAAATGCTCTCCCCCTGCGGATATGGATCTGGACGTGCAATGTTTGAGCTAGTACCTGGGCTAGCTTCATCAAAAGACACCTCACAAGTCTACACAATTTTGTTATTGTCATGTAAAAGCACACGGTAGCCTCTAGTATGAGATGGATAACCAAGAAACATGCCATCAACAGATCTAGGTTCAAATTTATCAAGATTACCATGTTTCTTAACAAAGCATTTGCAACCAAAGACCCGAAAGTGTGTAACACTAGGCCTATGTCCAAACCGGAGCTCATATGGTGTTTTACCTAGCTTAGCGCACAAGAAAACACGATTTGAGACATAACAAGCAGATGCAATCGCATCAGTCCAAAATTTCCTTGGAGTTTGATATTCATCAAGCATAGTCCTAGCCATCTCAACTAAGGTTCTGTTCTTTCTTTCTACAACACCATTTTGTTGAGGTACATATGGTGAAGAAAATTGATGATCTATTCCATTCTCAGCACAAAAGTAATCAAAATATTGACTTTTCAATACGGTTTCATTATCGCTTCCAATTGCATTTAAAGATCCTGGGTGATCAATTGATAATATAAGAAATAAAGTTCTAAAGTGACTAAAAGCTTCATTTGTAGATGCCATAAAGTAAACCCAAGAGTATCTGGAATAATCATCAACAATCACAATAACATACCATTTACCTCCGAAGGATTGAACACGTGAAGGTCCTACGGTGTCGAGGTGCAAAAGTTGACCCGGTTCAGTTGTCATGATCATTGTGAGAGGAGAATGTGAACCTGCAACCATCTTAGCATGTCTACAAGAAGAGCACACAATTTATTTGTCCCCTTTAAGCTTACGCAGCTCACGTATGCGATCAAGAGCACTAACACGTGTTACATGATCAAAGCCTACGTGACCAAGTCTACGATGCCAAAAATATAAGTCTTTAGAATCATTAGTAACTAGAAACCTATGCTTAGAGGAAGACATATCAAAATCAGCTTTATATACTCTTCCAAACCTAGACATGTTAAAAATAAACTCACTATTTGAACCTACAACTTTGCAGCAATTTTTATTGAAACTAATTTCCAGATTTTCATCTCACAATTGTGAAACAGAAAGCAAGTTGTATTTCAAATTTTTGACAAGTGCCACATGCTTCAAAGTGTAGTGATCATTTACTCTAACCGAACCTTTAGCAATTATAGGAGTTGAAGAATTATCGGCAAAAGTAACATTATCTACACGTGACACAAAAGAGAGGGAGGAGAATCATGCTTTGTTACTTGTCATGTGGCGTGAGCAACCTGAATCCACAATCCAAATGTTCTCCTTCCTCAAGCGTGTAACCTACATCGAAGCACAATACGTCGATGACTCAATACTGGGGTTAGTCAAAAGGCATTTAGAAATCCAGTACTGAGTCACACGATGTCCTGCAGGAATAACACGCGAAAGCTGAGATAAAACAGCAGGTTTATGAGCCAAAGCTTGAGGATTTTTGTACCCAAATACTGTCCTACGAGATGTTACATGTGTAGCACAAAAAACAGTAGGTTTGGGAGCAACCTTTGCATGTTTTCGACTCATTATAGTAGGTTGGATGTTCCTATCATTCAATGTAGAAAGTGTAGCAAGTTTTGTATGAAAATTATGAGATCTAGCAATCATTCTTTTCTTTTTCTATTGTTTAGCTAGTCTATAACAAAAATCTATGATATGACCATCTCTACTACAGTAGGTACAATGAAATTAACTTTGTGTTCATGTCTAGATGAGCAAGCAACATTTTTATTTGAAACCGAATGAAACAACACTCCTGCAGATTTGAAAACCACTTCTTTTTGTTTAGTAACTATTTGAATCAAACCACTTCCTAATGACTTAACAATTTAAGGTGGATAAGCCTTAGCATGAGCATGAGAATCAAAACCTAAACCAGTTTTATCATTGCAAGACTTGGAAGAATTCAGCAGCAAATTTAGGTTCTTATTGCCATTACAAAACCGATCTAATGTCCTATGCATTATGCTAACTCAAGTTTATCAAGTGTGGAGGTGTGCGCACTTCTTAATGATTATAATTGTTCATATATTAAATCACATGCGGGTGATGCATCATCATTAGGAATCAAAGTTTTTAAACAGTTGATTTCATATTCTAGTGATTCAAACCACTTCCTAATGACTTTAACAATTTAAGGTGGATAAGCCTTAGCATGAGCATGAGAATCAAAACCTAAACCAGTTTTATCATTGCAAGACTTGGAAGAATTCAGCAGCAAATTTAGGTTCTTATTGCCATTACAAAACCGATCTAATGTCCTATGCATGTCATCAAGTTTATTGGACAGATCAAGACAATTTTCACATGAAGTTTTTCCTTTCAATTTGCAATTGGAACAAAATTTAACTTCATGAGAACGTAAAGCATTGTTCAATTTAGAAATTTCGTTCATAGCATATTGTAGTTTCTTATCAAGATCATCACAAGTAGAACAATGCAAATCAAATGTAGAACAGCTAGCATCTTTCAAGTTTTTATCATTAAGTGCAGCAAGCTATCTATTCTTTTCAATTTCTAACTCAAGTTTATCAAGTGTGGAGGTGTGCGCACTTCTTAATGATGATAATTGTTCATATATTAAATCACATGCGGGTGATGCATCATCATTAGGAATCAAAGTTTTTAAACAGTTGATTTCAGATTCTAGTGATTCAATTTTAGCAGCACTATCCCTAAGCTTTTTGTACTTTTTCTTAACTATAATAGTGGCACGAGAAATAGCATCACATATTTCTTCGCAAGTAGGACATACCTCTTCATTGTCGCTGTTGTGTTCTGCATCCTCCATACTTGATCTTGATTTGCCCGCCATGAAGCATAAGTTTGCCAAATCATCTTCATCTTCCTCACTTCCAATGTCCACATCGCTTGAGCCAAGTTCTGGAAGTGCGGTGATGAAGCTGTTTATCATCTTGCGTCCTAAAGTACCCTTCTTTTTCTTGTTGGAGTTTCCAGAGGTGGTCTTGACCTTGTTATGCTTTTCCTCACGGGTAGAACGACCTGAAAGATTAGAGCATTCTGTACGAAAGTGTCCCGTCTTACCACATTCAAAACAACGCTGAGGTCTGGAGCTTCCTCTCCTTCTAGTTCTCACATTTTGCAATCCTTTTGAGAATCTAGTAGAGATGAGTGCTAACTCCTCTTCTGGAAATTCCTCGATCTGCTCACGGGTTAGTGAGGACAACAAAGCAAGAGTATTGCAATATGATGATTGGCCGGAGCTAGGCATGTCACATTGAGAAACAAATGCAAGAGACTTGTTGGAGTTCTTACGTGATATTATGTCAATTTCATGAGTTTTTAACTTGGAATATAACACATCTCAAGTAAGTGTACTCATGACAATAGATTTCAAATAGATGTGACTTTCATCTCCCAAATTGAAATATCTAATGCACTTAACAATTGCCTAGCATTTTCAGCATTTGAAAAATTAACATTGACACGATGCAAGTTGCTTAGAATTTTATTAAAGCGGGCAAAAAGGTCATCAATAGACTCACCGGGTTGCATCTCGAAGCGCATGTATTCTTTATTGAACATGTCTTGTCTTACCTCCTTGATCGTGTTGAATCCTTCGTGGTAGTCACAAAGTGCTTTCCACACATCGTATGCAGATTGGAGGTGTGCAACACAGTCGAAGTAGCTTTGAGTTAATCCTTGTATGATCAAGTTCCAAGCCTTGTTGTTGTTGTCGACATCTATCAAATTTGTAGCTGTAACTTGATCGTTTGACGGAACTTCGTAAGGCTTGTATACCTTCTCCCATGTTGCAAAGCCTTAAGCCTGGATGAAGGCTTCCATACGTGCCTTCCAAACCTGAAAATCAATACCACTAAAGACACAAGGTTTTGCGAAGTATTCCTCCATGATGATTAGTCAAAACACGTGCAAATCACAAAGATTAGAGCACGTTGCTCTGATACAAATTGTAGGATTGAAGAGCACGTGAAAAGCTACAAGAGCGGGTGAATGGTATACTAAAAAATCTTACGCAGCGGAAACAATTAAATCCCAACCGCTTCGGCTGAAAAATGATCTGTTTAAAGAAATTGTGTGTGAGAATAATATAAATGTGTTTCACCATGAAAAAAGTGATAGATATCAGAGAGAACCAAGTCACGAAGACGACACAACAAGAATCACTTAAATCTGTTGAGAGAAACTCAAGTTACGATTGAAAGATCGAACAAAGGTCAATCTGTCCTACCCGAGAAAAACAGTTATGGAATGCTGCAAAGAAACTCATGTAGATCAGAAACCACAAATCCAATGACCATTAAATTTTGATAGATGATAGATAATCAAGTTTTGAAGACAACCAAAAAAGAATCACGTCAATTGGATCTGTAACACTTGAGTTATGATAAAACCACCGAAGAAAGGTAGTGCTATGCAGAAATCTCGACAAGAAAAACTTGTCTGGAACAAGTCAGATGAACAAGGCACAAAAATTCCTTTCAACTATGAATTTAATTCAACAAAACACAAGAGGAACAGCCCCAAAGTCGTCTCTCACGAGCTCTGGCCTCCCTTGCTTATATAACCATCCCTTAGGCCAACCCAATCTCAACTAGGACTCTAATCCTACTTAAATCACGAATCGAAAGTTTCCTTGACTGCTTAGGACTCTTCTATACGCAGATAGAAGCAATCTTAAGACTTTCAAATACCTTAGGAACATATCCCACATTCCTAAAACAACTAAAATTTGTGACCCACACGAAATCCTAACATAACCAACTCAAATCTTTCCATATTTGAGTCAAACCCGACTTAGCTGCAACTTGAGTCCATAACCTAGTTGGTTGGACCTTTCCGACCAATATTTATGTCCACATCTCTTCATCACGCCTTGGAACCATGCAGCCACGTCCATGCACTCCTTGCACACATGCAAACATCTTCCAACGACGTCCACGATACCTTTATATGCATTTTTCTTGATTCATACATGTTGCACGACCTCCCGATCAACTCAACCACAATTCCTCCTGAACTTGGTTATTGAACCTCATCTTCTCCATAGGACTAGTTCAATGGATCCCGTCACCAACCATGTCTTGAACTCAAGCAACACCTGCACATGAACAAACAAGCAATACTTTCGAGCATAGGTCCTCGACTTGACTCTCGTTAGTTCCGAAACTACAACATCTTACGTGAACACTTCACATAAGCATGTTGCAAACCATAGCAAAATGATATCATCCTTAACAACCAAAACACACCAAAAACTTAGTAAGAGAATACTAAGCAACCTTTCCATAAGTTTAAAGCAAGTTTGAAACATTGCAAGATAAAAGCAGAAACACTGCGATCAAGCACCCGACCTTACCAAAGCTAACCAGACCTTGAAGCAGAGCTTACCAAAGCTAGTACAACCTAGCACCGGAGCTAGAAAAACATGTCGGAGCTAACCAACATAAGTCGGACCTAGCAAAAACATATCAGAGCTTAACAAAGACATGCCGAAGCTATCAAAGACATGCCGGAGCTAAAGGCGGACCTTGCTAAAAAGATGTTATGGTAGCATTCAAAACTTTTATTGTCAAAGCCAATGTATTCAACACACATAGGTCTCACAAAGACAAAAGCAGCTCGGTGGCCCCTTGTTTTATTGCCGTGGCACCTGTAGGAACAAAGCCAAAAACAAAGCATTCCCTTAACACTTACATGTGGGACCCACAACCCCTTTCCTCTTATCTACTCTTTTCAGCTGCAAATATCTCCATCTAATTTTCTTAAATTTTTATTATATTTAGCAGGATCACAACCCTGATTATGAGGGAGATGATGACACAATAAATTATGGAATTTGACAAATTGAAAGTTTTGATTGAGCAACTGACATGTGGGGTCCACTTCTCCCCTTTACTTTATTTTTTTTAAATTCATGTTCAACTAGCAATGGTGCTCTAAAAATCATAGAATTTTGCATGACTGCTAATCAAAATATGGAGAATCCATTTGTTAAGTCAAATATATGAACTGACTAAATCAAGTTTCAAATTTAAATTTGAATTTTAATTTACACATTTTACATTTTCTTTATCTCGCCTCCATATTTTTCCAAAACTTAGCAAGGCCTCTAAATTATTTTAATTAATTATTTGCTAGTTTAATTTCCTCCATTTTCTGATTTGAACTTTGAACTTTGTTTGACTTGGAATTTTTAGGTCCATGCGTTCAAATTCTTTTCACTCCTCACAATTTACATTATATGTTCTTTCTTCCCCTAGTCATCACTATAACTGAATTGCACATTATGACTTTTGGGGCTTTTACAGTCCGACACTCCCTCTCCTTCTAGTTCTCACATTTTGCAATGCTTTTGAGAACCGAGTAGAGATGAGTGCAAGTTCTTCCTCTAGAAACTCTTCAAATTGTTCATGGTTTAGAGAGGACAACAAGGCAAGTGTTCCACAGGATGAAGATTGGCCGAAGCTAGACATATCATGTTGAGAAACAAATGCAAGAGTCTTGCGGGGGTTCTTACGTGATATTATGTCAATTTGATGAGTTTTCAATTTAGAATATAGAACATATAAAGTAAGTGTACTCATTATAGTAGATTCACGAATAGATGTGACTTCCATCTCCCAAATTGACATGTCTAATGCACTTAGTAATTGCCTAGCATTCTCCGCATCTGAAAAATTAACATTGACGCTACGCAAGTTGCTGAGAATTTTATTAGAGCGAGCGAAGAGGTCATCGATGGACTCACCTGGTTGCATCTCGTTGTCAACATATCTAAAATTTGTAGCTTTAACATAGATCATTTGGCGGCACTTCGTAAGGCTTGTACACCTTTTCATGAAAGCCTCCATGCGTGCCTTCCAAACCTGAAAATCAATACCACTAAACACACAAGGTTTTGCAGAGTATTTCTCCATGATGATTATTCAAAATACATACAAATCTCAAATATTAGAGCATTGTGGCTCTGATACCAATTGTAGGATCGAAGAGCACGTGAAAATCTACCATAGGGGGGGGGGGTGAATGGTAGATTACAACTTTTTCAGCGAAAGCAACAAAAACCCTTCAGCAGAAAATTGATCCGTTAAAGAAATTTTGTGTGCGACTAATGTAAACGTGATCAATTGTGAAGAAACCAGTATAGATTGTGGATAATTAAGTCACAAAGACAACACAACAAGAATCACAAAATTCCGTAGAGAAAAACTCAAGTTACGATCGAAAGATCGAACAAAAGTCAATCTGTTCTATCCGAGAAAAAAATCAGATCTACAACACTGCAAAGAAACTCATGTAGATCAGAAACCACAAATCTAATGACCCTGAAAATTTCACAAATGATAGATAATAAATTTTTTAAGACAACCCAAAAAGAATCACGTAAAATTGATTTGTAAAACACAAGTTATGATAAAACTACCAAAGCAAGGTAGGGGTTTTCAAAAACTCGACGAGAAAAACTTGTCTGAAACAAGTCGAGCGAACAAGGCACAAATGTTCCTTTAAACTACAATCTTTATTCAATAGAACACAAGAGGAACAGTCCAAAATCCATGCACCCCGAGCTCTGGCCTTGCTTACATAACCAGCCATGAGGCCAACCCAATCCTAACTAGGACTCGTATCCGAATCAGTTTCCACCGAAACTTTTCATAACTGCTCAAGACTCTTCCATACGCAGATAGATGCAATCTCAAGACTTTGAAACATATTAGGAATGTATTCTACATTCCTAAAAACAACTCAACTTCGTGACCTACACAAAATCCTATCATAACCAACTCAAATCTTTCCATATTTGAGTCAAACCCGACTTAGCCGCAACCTGAGTCCATAACCAAGCCAGTTGAACCATTCAGACCAATTATTTAAGTCCACATCTCTTCATCACGCCTTGGAACTATGCAACCACATCCATGATCTCTATGCACACGTGCAGACACCTTCCAACGACATCCACAATACCTTCATATGCATTGTTCTTGATTCAAACATGTTGCACAACCTCCCGATCAACTCCACAATTCCTCCTGATCTTGGTTGTTGAACCTCATCTTCTCTCAAAGACTAGTTCAATGGATCCCGTCACTAGCCATGTCATGAACTCAAGCAACACCCGCACATGAATAATCAACTGATACTTCCGAGTACAAGTCCTCGACTTAACTCACGCTAGTTCCGAAAACCACAACACTTTACATGAGCACCTCACATAAGCATATTGCAAACCATAGCAAAATGATATCAGCCATAACCACCAAAACACACCAAAAACTTAGTAAAAGAATACTAAGCAAACTCTCCATAATTTAAAAAGCAAGTTTGAAACATTGCAAGGTAAAAGCAGAACCAATGTGATGTAGTACCGGACCTTGCCAAAGCTAACCGGACCTTGAGATGGAGCTTACCAAAGCTAGCAGGACCTAGCGCCAGAGCTAACCAAAGCTAGCAGGACCTAGCGCCGAAGCTTACCAAAGCTAGCAGGACCTAGCGCTGTAGCTTACCAAAGCTAGTCGGATCTAGTGTCAGAGCTTATCAAAGCTAGTCGGACATAGCCACAACAAGTCGGACCTAGAAAAAGAAGTCGGACCTAGCCGGAGCTACCTAAAACAAGCCAGACCTATTGTCAGACCTCGCAGGAGCTCAGACCTAGAGTTGGACCTTAATAAAAGGGTGTTTTGGCAGTATTCAAAATTTTTATCATCATATTAAATGTATTCAGCGCACATAGGTCTCACATGTGCCAAATACCATTATTTCTGATCGTGATGAAAAATTTTTAAGTCATTTTTGGAGAACTTTGTGGTATAAATTGGGAACCAAGTTGCTGTTTTCAACAACTTGTCACCCACAAACAGATGGATAGAGGTACTTAATCATACTTTATCCACGATGTTGCGTGTTGTCTTGAAAACAAATTTAAAGTTGTGGGAGGATTATTTACACATATAGAATTTGCTTACAACAAATCCGTTCACTCCACAACGAAGGTAAGTCCATTCTAGATAGTGTATGGTTTTAATCCTCGTGCTCCTATTGATTTACTACTGTTGCCTTCTTCTGAAACTATAAATTTGGATGCTACACAACAATCTGAATTCATCCTTAAGATGCATGAAACTACAAAGAAAAATATTGAATGAATGAATGAGAAATATAGGATTGCGGGTAGTAAAGGTAGAAAAGAAGTAAAACTTGAACCGGGTGATTTAGTGTGGTTACATTTGAGAAAAGAGTGTTTCCCTGACTTGAGAAAATCTAAACTTATGTCTTGAGCTGTTGGTCCTTTTATGATTACTGAAAAGATTAATGATAATGCATTTAAGCTTGATTTGCCTCCGAATATCGGGGTTAGTCCCACATTTAACATTTCAAGTTTGCAGTCATACTTGGGAGAAGAAGATGAACATGAGTCAAGAACGACTCCGATTCAAGAGGGGGAGGATGATGAGGACATAACAACAGCAGATACACATGTTGAACTACAAGGACCAATCACAAGAGCACGAGCTCGACTACTAAATCAACAGGTGAACTTGTTCCTAAATGCCTACCAATGTGAATTTGAGAATAGATTGCTATGTAATGATTTAATTGTTATTAGGAACCACGGAGTAGAACAAAAAGTGATGATAGAAGGCCTCGGGAATGTGGAGAACCAGATGGGACATCTACAAGTTGATGGAAACAGTTTACAACTCGGACTCGAGTTCAACTTGGAGTCCAGAAGCAATCCACCTTAAGACAGACGCCCAGGATGCATGCGGTCTCCATTTTTGACATTCTACATATTCATGGAAAGAAGAGAAGATAAACTTTTCAATGGATCTGGTCCCATGTCAAAATTACTCTGGAGTCCTCAGGGATCGTAGAAGCAAGTTGAGTCCAAATTTCGGTTTGGTGCTACACCACCGTATTGGGCCTTGGAGCCTTGTATCCCGTAAGTGTCTATTAGGGACGCGTCTAGTAGTCATTTTGGCCGAACCCTGGCCTGTAAATACTGCAGTCGCTGGCCCTATTCGGTGGGTTTTTCTTACATTAATAATATCGCCGTTCTACGGTTTGTGAAATCCCAACTTCGCGATTTCAGATCGTGTCTTCTATGTTCTTGTTTGTGTTCTCGGTTGCACTTGCAGGGATTAGCCTTCCTGGCGAGGTCAGTTGTGTGCAGCATGGATGATAGCCAATGGAGCAGTGGTGTAGTGATTGCAGGGGTTTTTCGTGTTCTCCTCGAGAGCCTCAGATCATCATCGTCGAGATCTCCATTAATTGACTTATCCAATACCTTTCGGATGATCGGGCCTAAACCTCCATCACAGGCACACCTTGACAGAGGTGGACATGATCGCTACCAAACTGTACCTTCTGATGAAGAAGTTAGACTTTCAAGCCAACGATGAAGGATTTGGCATCGTCTAGGCCTTAGACTCTCGCATAACATGTGAGGTCTATTGCAACACGGGTCATATGGGGAGTGATTGTCCCGAGACCAGTGAGGATTCCTTACAACAATAGAAATTTCATCAATGGCTACCGTCCAACAGATCAAGGGTGGGGCTAACCATGCCCTTTCTTTCGAGGAGGCTACAAGAACAACAATGGCGATGGTAACCAGCCACCCTTGAGAGAACTTGCCATTAGCCAACTCAAGATCAATGATGCCTTATCCAAGAAGTTTTCAACTAATAACAAGACCCTAGAGAACATCAATGCCAAGGTTGAAGGTTTAGCTTCTGCCTTCAAGAAAAAGTTGAGCTTCAACAAGATGTCGGAAACTAAAGTAGCTCAACTGGCAATTGCTGCCCTGCCATTAGAGAATGGCAAGATGCCAGGGCAACCCGAGCCTCCCGTAGAGAATATCAACATGACCTCTATATGGGAGGGCAACTAGCTGAAGGACACAAGATATCCCACTATATTCTGCTCCATTGGTACAAAACACTTTGACAAGGCACTTTGTGACCTTGGTGCATGTGTTAGTGTCATGCCAAAGATGGTTTTTGACAAGTTCAACTTCACCGCATGCCACCAATGTTGATGCAGCTCCAATTGGACGATTCATTGATCCGCTATCTCTTGGGTATCGTGGAAGATGTTTCTGTGAGAATCTAGAACTGCTTCATACCCCTAGACTTCATGGTGCTCGACATGGAGGTCGAGAAGGAAATTCCACTCATTCTTGGGTGCCCTTTCCTTAACATCGCGGATGCTCGCATCGATGTTGGAGCCAAAGAAATCTGCTTCCATATCAATGGCAAGGAGGAGAAGTTTGACTTTCAGCCAAGGAAGGAGCATTGCTCCATGATCAAAATCAAGTATGGCTCGAATGTCAAACACATCAAGGAGGTCGAAGTTACAGCACCACAAGTGGACACCCTCGTTGCATTTATGAGGAAATTGATCTACGAGGAGACCCCATATTTTCAACCACGCTGACATTTCAAGAAGATGGAGAAGCCAGGGCTGTCTGAACGGACCAAGTCCACTAAACCGCTAAGGAAGGAATGGCAGAAGAAGCAAGTCGAGTTGGCCGTGCCCACTTCTCCAAGGTCGGAGGCTGAAATTTGAGCTTCAACGGAGATGGAGGAAAATACATCTCATCAGATTTTTGAATGTACCTCACCAATAGGTTAATTTGGTAATTATCTCATTTTTGCTTTTTCCATCATCATTTGAATTTTCCATTTAGAGTTTTCCATTTTCCACAACATGTTTACTTTTCGTTAGAGGGTTGTGAATTTTGTAGTCTAAACTTAGATTTATTTTCATTGAACTCTGAACATCAAAATTAAAAATATTGGATTTGGAGAAATTTTATTTGAAAAAAACATTTTTTCAAAGCAAATTTGTGGTTGACTCACCCAACAACTCAAAATATAGCCGTTGGGGAGCCACAAGACAAAAGAGGGACCAAAGTGGGCCCACCTACAGGTCGACCGAGCCACGTGGTCGGCCGACTAGGGAGGAGTGCCATTTTGGCTCTCTTTCCTCCAACAGCCATATTCTTGCCTCTTGTGACCGTTGGAGGGTGCTAAACTATTTATAGTGCCAAGGTGAGTGTGTTGCTTCACACTTGACCTCATTTTCACCTCCCCAACTCACTTTCACACTTCTCAACAATTGTTCTGCTCTTTGATTTAAACACTTCTCCCAATTTCAAGCCAAAAAAGATTTGCCTTCTTCTACATTTCCACTTTACATTTGCTTTTTTAAGTTGCTCTCAAGTTGACAAAACAATTCGTTGAGGATTTTCATTTGGTTTTCACTAACAAAACCCGTTTCGAGTTTATTTTGTATCTTCTCAAGTTCTGCAGCCACTAAGAGCATGAAGAAGTTGTTTGGGAAGAGGAGGGGACCTTCATCAAGCTCGAGCCATGGGAGGAACTCAAGTTCACACCTTTCCCTCGAGCCTACACCAAGTCCACGGTGGAGGGTTGTGCAAGACAATGTCATGATGGAGGAGGATGATGCTCCACTTTGCCTTCTCAATGATGACGACCTCGAATTGAGGCATGACGTTGAACGACAAACCTACAACCTCCTCCAAGATTGTGAGTTTGCTCACACGAAGGCCTACGATATGGCGCTACTCTCCAAAATTGTATGGATTCCAAATTCTTTACCATTTGGCATGCATTAGGATGGGATAATTTTGGTAAAATAGATGAGCAAGGTTCACGCCTCCTCACTATTCAATTCCAATGCACCCTTAAAGTAGGATTTGAAGTTGTTTCTTTTAGATTTTTCTGAATAGTATACGTTATCCTATTGAAAGAATTTAGTGAACTCCTAGGCTTCCATAGACGTTGTTTAATAGATTTAGACAATTTGCCTAAATTTAATAAACTATGTTTTTGGCATGAATTGACTAGTGAGTTAGCATGTAAGAACCCTAGAAATAGCCACTTACAAAACCCTACTGTATGCTTTATACATACGTGGGTGGCTATGACTATGTTTCCTAGAGGAGATGTTAGGATTGTGCTCGAAGATGAACTTAGGACCCTTTATGTTTTGGTTAAAAAGATTAAAATTGCTTCTATAAGGGCTATGATGTCCCAATGGTTAGAAAACACTAAAATGATGGGACCATTTGAATGTACTTCATTAATTACTAGCATTGCTATGAAAGTAGGGGCTTTAGAATATGCTTCAATTGAATATATTCCAACAAGACACTACTTAATGATGAGGACTATCTACTACAAGAACACACTCTTAACCATAATCTAGATGGATCCTTAGTGTTTTTCTATTGTTGCTACATAAAAGAAATTCGGTTACCTAACTCGGATTTCCATTTGTATAAGTGCGGCAACTAACCATTGGTCTTCAACTTATCGATGTGGTTTGTAGGAGTAATGTCTCTGGTAGGGTCACAAGAAGCGGATCATGAAGAGCAGCCATGGAGATGCCACCACGATCCACTCATGCCTAAGAGTACCAAGAGGAATTGGATCCGACGCATGATGCACCCGGTTGGACCCAACCTCAAACGTATGAGGATGGAGGATCATCGTGGCAGGAGTGGATACCACTGGAGGGTGATGGGACCCTTTCGGTTCCAACTCAAGCTTTACTAGCTTTCCTCATCCACCGATGAGTACACGACACTCCTTTTCGGCTTGAGGTTCTCGTGGCTTTGGCCAAGGAATGGTAGAACTCACTGAAAGGATGGGAGACCATGAAGTGAGAAAAGACGACATCCTCAACACATTTCAGGACCACATCCAAAGTACCCACGACTGGCAGCAACAAATCGACACACAATTCAACAACATCAACACACGCTGCAACAACAACAAATCGACCTCATGGCCTACTTTTGTCATACAAGTTTCAACCCATATCACAGAGATTGAGAGGAACAATCTTAGGGGAGGACCCCCACCTGAGGTAACTTGTATCAGGCACCATTTGCATTCCTTTATTTTATTTCTTTCTTTTAACCACATTTTCTTCTAGAAAATAATGTAGTATAGGTTAGGATAATAAAATAAAAGATGTGTGGTAAGAATATTTCTTTACTCTGCATAAGTTGAAATGATGAATAGTTGCTCTATTTTATTTTCTCTAGTCCCTTGCATAAAACTCAGTGTTCTCCAAGTATTGCGTTTATTGCCTTAAAATATTCTTGCCTTAAAACTTTGATATTGTGGGCCCATGTAAAAATCTTTTCATGCTTTTAAGATCAATATTGCATGGGCACAAGCTAAACTTCTACACTAGAAATTAGCAAAATTCCATCATACCATTCCACCATCCATTGATTTTCATGCATAATACTCTCTTCAAAATATTTAAAAAAAGAGGAGTAGAAGATATGGCTACAAGAAAAAGAAAAAGAAAAATTCATGCTCATGTACAAGAGCATGAGCTAAAGCGAGAGGGAGAGGGAGAGAGAATAAGTAGCCATGTTTCATCCTCACAATAAAAAGAGTGCATAGAAAAGAGTCATCTTCATATTTTCATTCCACAAATATTCCATCACACTCGCACAAACCTTGATCAAAAGTATGATTTTTTTCTCCTAAGGCTTGCTCTTTTGAATTAGCAATAAATTTGTTGCAAATATGCCTACTCTTGATCCCTACCAAGCTCCACATATAAGCCTTATTTAGAGGTAGGACAAGAAAGGCATTTCCTTGGTGAGGATACAAATACCACTTCCCACATAGGAGAGATTGAGTGCATCATTTAAGGAACTTAAATTCAAAACAACATTTGAAATTCTCTAGAAATTTGAGTGGAACTTAAAGATTAGGTGATGCATGCTCACTTTAATTTAGTGTTTTATCTTTCAACCACCCTATAAAAAGATGAGGCATAAGCCCCATAATGACTAAGAAAAAGGGTGAGGTACCATAGCCAATTTATTCAATGCAAGGTATAATATTTTGTTGTGCACCTGGTACTTTTGCAAAATAGAACATTGTAGCAATGGGACGAGCAAAGGGTAAGCTTGGGGGAGTTTGTTGACGGTTGTTATATACAAATTTCGATCGCAGATATAACTCAATTATGTGAATGAATAAATATTTCTTGCACACATCATAGTTAAATTTGACATAATGCCACTTGTACTTGGAGAAATAGTGCATGTAAGAGTTTTTATGCAGAATTGATGGAGAATGAAGGGAGCAATCCTAAAGAGATCCACCTAGCCAATCACGCGAGAACATGTGGCATCACATGGATCCACGGACCCTTTCACAGGCGTATCTAAGGAAATCCAATGTCGATTCACACGGGGATGAAGCATGGGCCCACTTATCAGTCATCAGGAGAATGCCGAGGGGGGCCTGGACTAGGCCGACCGACTAGGTGTTGGCACCAAACTCGGTCAGCTGACGCGTGGTGCTCTCCTGTAGTGCCCTGAAGGCGGTGAAGACTGATTCACGTGCTTTTGGTGGCGGGAATCGCCTCTACTCCACATACAAATAGTGGGAGTGCCTCACTTCTCCCACACACCACTCAAGCATTCTCTCTTGTATTACTGTAGTGCTCTCTTAGTCCTTAGTGGAGGTTATGCTGTAGAGAGGATCCTCTAGTCCCAAGTCTAAATTAGGAAAGATATGGCTCAAGTGTCTTTTCTTTATTAATTGACTTTATGCCTCGTTATAATTTTATTATTAGTATTTATTTATTTGTATATTTGGGCAAGCGTTCCTTGTTTGGTTGTGGAGTCCATGTATGTGATAGGTGTAGATGTTGTTATGATCTAGTCATAATGCTTATATCATCTTATCATAAACATCATACACCAACACTATAGTCTAATTAAGTATTTATATGATTATGTTAATATGAGTAGGTTAGTGATTGGTCACAACATTGGTTTCAATAATGTTGAGGTTAGTAATTGCCTTAGGAAGGTACTTGTACTGCACCTCTTAAGGTATTTACTTAACATGTAAGCGTGGTGCTTAGATAGTTAAGCAGCGTTGGATGTCTCGTAAACCCACATGTTGTAGGGGTATGCGACAGGTGGTGACAGACATGCCCGTGCTTCGTAATCCCCCACGCTCAGCTATGCCACAAGCTCGAGGCAGGAATCGTACTAATCTTGTTAGGGGTAAACCTGTGCTTGATGTGTTGGACCACTAAGCCCTAGTACTCGTCGATAGCATACTCATGTGTACACTAATAGGCTATGTATATGAATACTTAAAGCACAGTACGAGTTGCTCCATACCTAACTTGACCTCCACTAGGACATTCTTACCCTTTAGGGTAGTTTTCTTAGGTGTGTGTCCCACTACCCCACTACGTCATTTACGCATCTTACTGGATCCTTCACTAGAATACCCCATTCTTGCATTGATCTTCCCACTCTTCCCTAGCCTTCCTTTGACATAAACAAATATGATACCCTAGGGATACTCTTGGGTGAAATGGTACAACGGTACTTTCCTTGCGTTTGTATAACTCATGTTGCTCTAGCTTAGGATAGCCTAGTGCCCCTGCAAAACTAGCATTTGCTGCTAGGATGACTGTGAAAATTAAGAAATACCAACTCAGATTAAAGTATAGTTCTACCTAGAAAACTAATTGTGATGGAAACCTAGCACCGAAGCTATGAACTTGCTGAGAGAAAAATGGAGATTACATGCTCAGCAAAGAATGAACATGGAATTAGTTTTCACCTTGAGTTAGAAGATGTAGCAGCGAAGCTTTTTGATGTGGGGAAGCAGTTCAAGACACCCCTCTAGCATCGGCTCCACAGTCGGTGCTGATGGTCCTTAAATGTTGAATATGATCGTCAATTCACTACATAAAAATTATAAAATGGAGAACACGACATAGTTGTAGGAGTTAAAACTAATGAATTCCACAAGTGTTAGTTTCTATTTGTATGCAGGTGAATTAAACCCAAACATACCCAAGCATGTAGGGAGCAATCCAAAGATTTACCATTTGACAAATCAGGCAATGACACGTGGCATCACATAGATACATGACTCATTCTCATAAGTATCCGAGGGGTTCCAATTGTGTTGCACCCGGAAAAGGGGTTAGGCCTAGCTGGCGGACACCCCGAAGAAGCACACCCGAAGGGGGGGGACCAGGACCAGGTCGACCGACCCCCTAGTCGGTCAACTTGGCCCTGGGGCCAAACTAAGTCAGCTTCCACGTGTTGGCCTCGTGTGGCTCCCTATTGACAATTCCTACGCACTACTAACAATTCATCTCTAGTAGTCGTGCAAGAAATTCTTGTTAATATATTTTAGATTATACATGTAAATCCACAAGTACACGAAAACTATCGATGTAGCATTTTCACTCTAAGAGTATTCCCAAAGGGTGTCATTTATATTTTCCCAAAGGAAGCCTAGATGCAAGTAAAACAATCATCAGGTGGAGAGGCTAGGTTGATCTAGGTTGGGATCTAGCAAGGATGGATAAAGAGGTAATTGAGGTAGTGTGACACACACAAGAGCATTTCATCCTAAGGGGATAAATGAGGTAATAGAGGAACTAGGTTAAGAGATAGGTAGAGACTCCTACTATGCTTCTAATGTACATGTACATAGCCTAAGTTAGTTACTAATGATCATGTCAAGTATGAATTCTCATGTTAAGTGGATTAACACATTGGGCACGGGTTTACCCCTAGCAATACTAGGACGACTCCCACCAAGAGCCCGTGGCATAGCCGAACGTGGAGGATTACAAAGGACAGATAGGGATGTCACCAACCTACTGCCTACCTCTTCAATTCGTTGGCATACGAGACATTCAACGCTACTCTCTATCCTAGCACCATGCTAGCATATTAAGTAGTTACCTTAAGAGCCTAGGCACAAGCCATCCTAAGGCAATGAACTAAGTCATCGTTGAACCAATGATAATTCATAGCATAAGTGATTCATGTTAACATAATCATGTCATAGCTAATTAGACTATAGTGGAGGTTTATAGTGTTTATGATGATATATTGAGAATGGTATAGAAAAATCATAAATACTACTACTACCACATACATGGAATCCACAATCAAACAAGAAATGGTTCATCCAAGTAAAAGAACAATGGAAGACTAAAGATAACATCTTTATTAAGAACAAAGTCACAAATACAAATAGGAATATAAGAGCCATACCTTCCCCAATTGGAAATTGGGAAGAGACTCCTTCTACTCCTTTCCTACTTGGTCTATGGACTAGAGGCTCTCCTCTATACATCCTATACTCCTCTAAACCTATGGAGAGTAGTGGATATAAGGGATGAATACTCAAGTGTTGTGTGTTGAAGTGAGGGGTGAGGGGTCCTATTTATAGCTTGTAAAAGGGTCGGTTTCCGCCACCAAAAGCGCGCGAATCAGTCTTTATCATGACCAGGGCACCACAAAGAGTCGACACGTGAAAGTTGACCGAGTTTGGTGCCAGGAAGGGTTCGGCCGAACCTTCTAGTCGGCCAAATAGAAATGTTGACCATTTCTGGGGTGCATCCTCGGGGTGACTTCTAGGTTGGTCCCATTGACTGATATGTGAGCTACACTGTTGGATGGCCTCAGATACTTCTGTTTGTGGGCCATTTGATCCATGTGATGCCACATGGCGTCGCCTTATTTTCTGGAATGATATTTTGTAGGATTCATCCCTTTGTTTCACTTCAATTCTGCATAGAATGCTTGCATGCACTACTTTCTCCGAAGACAAGTGGAAATATGTTAAATAGAAAGGTGATGTGAGCAAGAAATGATATTTTCTTCACATAATAGAGTTATATTGACGGGTGAAATTGATATATAACAGTCGTCCACAATCTCCCCCAAGCTTATCCTTTGCTCTTCCCGAGCAAAGTCAAGACTTTAGGTTGATGATCAGGAGTTGCTACAATGTTCTAATTTTTAAAAGTACAACGTGCACAACAAAATACTCTACAAAGTATTGCAAAAATTGGCACAATACTTCATCCATCTTAAGTCATTATGGGGCTTATGCCATCTCCTATTCATGGGTGGTTGAAAGATAGAACAGCAAATGGACCACACATATCCTAGAAATCAAGTTCCACTCAAATTCCGGAGAGTTCAATTTGGATTTCGAGTATCTCAATTTCATTCTCAAGTCTCTCCTTTATGTGTAGTGGAAATATTTCCACACCAAGGCATTTTGCTTAAATTCATCCTACCTCTACATAAGGCTTGTATGTGGAGCTTGGTAGGGAATATAGTAGGCATATTTGCAACACATAATATTGCTAAGTCAAAAGAGTACGCCTTAGGAGAAATCAATTCAAAACAATTTGATTCAAGACATGTGCTTGTGTGATGGAATGGACTGGATGTGGATATTGACATGACTCCTTTTTGAGTGGACTCTTTTATTTTGTAGGTATGAAACATGGCTACTTTTTTTTCTTTATTTTTTCTAATGATTATGATGTAAGCATGCATTTTTCTTTTTCCTTTTCTTGTAGCCATGTCTTGTACTCCCTTTTTATGCAAGAAATTCTGGAGAGAGTACTAAGCATGAATGCTACAAAGTTTCTCTTTTTATTGTGGAATGGTGGTATGGTGGAATTTGGCTTACTTCTAATGTAGAAGTATAGCATGTGCAAGTGAAGTCTTAAATTCAAAAAGTAATGAATGAAATCTCACATAGGACTATACTAGTTTGACAAATCTCATTGTGAAGACAAATAGCATATGCATAAGGTCTATCAATGTGATATATTATATGGCTTTGGTAGGTATTTCCAATCAAATGAGAGTAAATAAAATCTTTTTAGAATTTCTCCAGAAATCTAAGTTTCACTTTAAAACTAGGAATAGCAGCCCTAACACTATATCATATCTCACAACAACTTAGAATGGATTAAGCTTTTCCTACCCACAATTTCTAAATCAAGGCAAAAGCAATCTTAGCCAATGAGAGCAATATTTTGGAGAGTAGTAAGTTGTAAACTAGGGACTTAGGAAAATTAAAACAGAGCAACTATTCATTATTTCATCTATGTGAATTCTAAACCATTCTTACCGCACATCATTTATTTTATTTTAAAGCAAATCTATCCTAAATTTTTTTAGATGCAAGGTGAATGATGGTCGAATGGAAAATAAATATGCAAAGGGGTGGATACAATTTACCTGAAGTGGAGGTCCTCCCCCAAGCTTGTTCTCCACTCACCTCCGTGTCAAGGGTTGAACCCCTGATGACGGAAGTACGCTGAGATCGGTTTGTTGTTGTTGTAGCGTGGAGTTGAGGTTGATGAACTTAGCGTCCATGTGTTGTTTCCAGTCTTGGGTACCTTGGACATGACCTTGGAGAGTGTTTTAGATGTCACCCGTTCTCACTTCAAGCTCATCCATACGTCTAGTGAGATCTATCATTCCATGGCTATAATCATGATGACTTCTAGCCGAAGAGGAACAATATCTTCTCATGGACGATGGAGGCAAGCTGCTAGAGCTTGAAGTGGATAGGGGTGGCTCCCATGTGGCACCTGGCTATCTATGCCAAGACGGACCTTCAGTCTCATACGATGAAGGTTGAGTCCATCCGGGTGCATCACCCATTGGGTTCTCTTCCTCTTTGTACTCATGGATTGTGGAGGTTGTCGGGGGCATAGCCGCTCTCCTTGTACGGCTTCTAGTTACCCTGCCAGAGACATCTTCTTCCAGCTTCCTCGATGGGAAGGAGGTCAATGGTTAGCCTCCGACATTTGTACAAATGAAAATCCGGGTTAGGTAACCGAATTTCATTGACAAAGCTGGGATAATAAAATATCAAAGAGCCATATTGATCATGCTTAAGGGTATGTCCTTGCACTAAAAATCTTCATCAATTAATTCTCTTTCATTTTCAATATACTCAAATGAAGAACATTCTAGTGCTCCTACCTTAGTAGCAATACGGGTAGTCAATGAAGTACATTCAATTGGCCCTTCCCATGGAATGTAATCTAACCATTGTGTCATCATGACAATAACTGGAGCAACTTTTATCTTTTAATCATGGCAAATAAAATTTTCAGCTCATCATCACATACTACCCTTACATCTCCTCTAGGGAACATAGTCATAGCCACCCATGCATGAAGCGCAAAGTAGGGTTGTGCAAGTGGCTATTTCTAGGTGCACTACATCTGACCTCACTATTTAAATCTTGCCAAAAAATAATATTTATTAAACTTAGGCAAAGTGTCTTTATCTAGCAAACAACATTTATGGAAGCCTAGAATTTCACTTAATTCTTACCATAGGATGTTGTATTCTTTTTGAAATAATCTAAAAGTAATACCATCAAATCCTATTTCGAGTGTGCAAAGGGATTGTTTGGAGAGAAGGCGTGAACCTTTCTCCTCTAGGTGAGTAAAGTTTTCCCATCCTAATGCACGCCAAATGGAAAATAATTTGGAATCCATACCAATTTTGGAGATCAAATCCGGATCATAAGCTTTCGTATGAGAAAACTCATGATCTTGGAGGAGCTTGTGTGCTTGATCTTCAACTTCACTTTGTATGTCGAGGTCATTGTCGTGAAGATGTTGGTGTGGGTTGCTCCTCTCACCCATGGGAGTGTCCTCTCCTACACTCCTCCTCCGTGAACTTGGTGTAGCAACGGAAGAGGGGCGTGCACTTGAGTCTCCACCATGGCTTGAGCTTACAACCTCCTTCCTCTTTCCAAACAACCTCTTAATTCCTTTCATGGCCACAACAAACAAGAACACAACAAGGAAAAAACTCGAAAGAGGTGATGTTAGTGAAAGCAAAACCCCCAACAAATTTTCCCTTGAAGAACTTGAGAGCAAATAGCAAATGCAAACAAAAGAAAATCTTTTTGAGTTGGGAATTTGAGCAAGATTACTTCAATGAAGAGCAGGAAAAACAATGTTAGCAAGAGTAACTTTGGGGAGGTATGAAATGAGATGAAGTGTGAGGAGAAGACTTCCTCACGACCACCATTTATAGTTTACAATCCCCAACGGTCACTAAGGAACTGAATCTAGTCATTGGAGGAGAGAGAGTCAAAATGACCCTTTCCCCAAGTCGGACGAACAGGGGGATCGGCCGACCTGACGGGTGCCCCCCCCCCCCCCGTTCCCTCCTTTTGTAGTTGGCTCCCCAACGGCTATGGAATTATCACGTTGGTGAATTACCACTTTTGCAGCTCAGAAAAATTGTTTTCCAAATAAAAACTCCTTTTCAAAACCCAACAATTTTGATTTTGTGAAAAATATAGAAATAAAAATCATAGTTGAGAATATAAGATTCTCAACTTACTAAGTAAACCAAATATGCAGTGGGGAAATATCAAACTAAAAGAAAAAAATCAAATAAAGAGAAAGAAAAATAAAAGAAAAAGGATAACTACCAATTTAACCTATTGGCTAGGTCTCACCACCGTCCGATGAGATGAACATTTCTCCTTCTTTATTTCCTAACATCCGGGACCGGATGGATGGGCTTGGACGGCTTTTCTTGCTTAACACCCTCATTTTCGTGCATAATGCATTGCATACATTCCCATACATGTTTAACATTAAGTGGTATAAAATGGAACAAGATTAATATGAATTTAGGTTAAAAAAAGCAAATTGAATCTGCCAAGGTGCAGACTTGTCCGGCCATGACCCCAGACTAGTCCGGTGACCCTATTCCTTTTCATAAAATTCAGTTTTTTTTTAGAGTCCGGACCTGTCCGGCACAGTGCACGGACTAGTCCGTTGATGGCTCTGATGTTCATCCAGACTTGTCCGATTATCAGTGGACTAGTCTATTCCTTGTTGAAATTTAGTCCGGATCATTTTTTGTTGTACCCCGGACATGTCCGATCTCTTCTCTGTTCCAAGACGGACTTGTCCGGTCACTTATGCGGACTAGTCCAGCCTCCTAAATCCCACTCGGATTCTTTTATTGCTCCACAAATTGTTTTTGGTTAATTGCCCTAATTGGGCCCAAGAACTTCGTGCCCAGCCTCAGAGGAGCCCAAGTGGACCCCACCTTGACCCGTACACGTCCCCCACTGAATTCCACTTGGACTTTAACCAAAACCTACCTCTCCAACCCCTATATAAGCAACCCAATACCCTCACCTCCCCACCTTTTGAGAAAAACCCCTTGCTGCCGCCTTTGATCTCGTGCCAACATCGAGAAGGAGCCCAGGAGTAAGGAGAAGAAGGAGAAGAGTGAGAAGAAGAAATCAAGATCGATCTTCATCGATTCTTCGAGAAATTGACATTCTTCATCACAACTCTTCACCAACTCGTCTCCATCAAGCCCTAACTGCCAAGATCCAAAGTCTCAAGTCAAAAATTTGATCTTTGGGTCTCTAAACATGTGGTATACCCTCTACTTCCAAGTTTCTATGTCAATTCAACCCCAATTCT
The DNA here is from genome assembly GCA_036927565.1 of Tuctoria greenei. Lineage (NCBI taxonomy): Eukaryota > Viridiplantae > Streptophyta > Magnoliopsida > Poales > Poaceae > Tuctoria > Tuctoria greenei. The sequence continues at coordinate 87,520,675 of JAYESD010000008.1, forward strand.
ATCAGATCAAAGAAACCCTAATTTTGCAGTCTGCATAGTGCGGACTAGTCCGGGCCTTGTATACTGACTAGTCCGGCCTCTGAATCTGGAATGTGCTGAATTAATTCTGAATAAACATGAATCAATTCCAAACCTGTTCAAACATGTTAGAAACTATTGTAACTAGTTAGTAAACATTGATAGCAACTCATTAACAAGTTTTACCTCACAATTGCATTAATCATGCATATCATGGCATATTGAGTACTATATGAGCATTATTTGATTGAATTGTGTGTTTTGCATGTTTGTCGCTTGGAATAGAAGGAATTGCAATAGAGAGTGCTTTCGAGGACCTGTAGAACCAGAACTATGAAGCCTTCGATCCAAATCAAGTTCAAGAGCAAGGCCAGTGTCCTTGACCATATTGATCCTATTTTAAAGGCTTTGTTTGCAAAATTGCATGCTTGTGTTGAAATTGATGGTAAAACCTAATTGTATTAGTTTACTTGACCATGCTTGTCGCTTGAACACTATGTAGAGAGTCGGGAAGGGTATTTTGCACTTTTGCTTCGCCATGCTCAATTGGGTTTGGGAACCACTGATACTACCTAATTATTAACTATTGAACATGTGAATGATGGGAATTGATAATAATGACCCTTTAGCAACATGGTGCCTGGGGATATAAAAAAGATGGTTATGTTGAATGGGTTGGACTGTTTTGGTGGTTTTTCTTGCTTTAGATCTAAGGACCGGTTTGTGGAGCGACCATCCAGGATTTACAGTGCCACCACAATGCCAAATATGGGTGCGGCTTAGCTAACTAGTTAGTGAATTGCCAGTGCAGTTTTGACGATTAAGAATGTTCGAGGAAGGGTTAGTCGGATTGGGTTATAGAGATTGGTTGGACTACCCTAGGATCCGAAAGGCTCAAGAGGGGGCCCTTGGTTGGATGTGCTTAGTTGGAGACAGCACCACCGGTGAAACCTCAGTAGCGTCTAAATAGGCTAGTAATCACTTTGTAAAGGCTATTTTGTGATCTCTTGGCCATACACCTAAGGAATTGTGAGACGGCATAATTAAGGTTCCATAGTCATCAAAAGGTGATGAAATCACGAACTTGTGGGTAAAGTGGTACGACCTCTGCAGAGTGTGTCTAAAACTATCATGATAGTTGTGCTCCCCGTCATGAGCAACCTGGACCCTCACATGATTAGAGTTATGGACATTTCATGTGGTTTAATGGCTGAAATATAATTGGGAATTGAATTGGTTGTTTTTATTGGTTAAATAAATGACCTTGGTATTGGAATTGATGAATTTGAGACACATGAGCACTTATGAGTTGAATATGGTTCATTATTGCTGGCAATGGTTATTTAAGTTGAAATTGATGATATATGGGCTTTTTTAGGAAGGACCTCACTTAATAATGATATAATTGCATTTTCAACTGTTTTGAATGTACTTTTATGCAATTAGCCATTTTATTATCATTCCTTGTTTAAGCTACACGTCATACTTCCCACACTTGTTGAGTATGACATGTGCTCACCCTTGCTATTCCCCCGCCAAATCCAGACGCAGACGACCATTGGAGTACCAGGAGGTCTTTGATGGGTTCTAGGTGCATGTTACCGTCAAACTTTCCTGTGGAGTTGAAGTCATTAGAGTTTAGTTTTTCCGCTGTAGATTCATCAGAGCTTGTCATCGAGACTATTTGGTTTGTAATAAGGTACTATTATTAGTGTTATTATTTGAGACATGGTTTATATCTGTTTAGAAATTGTAAATCACTTGTGTATGGGTGTTAAACATCCTGGGCACACATATGCATTACGCTTGGTTCATTTTCATAGCCGGGTGTCACAAGTTGGTATCAGAGCTGTGTTTGACCGTAGGACGCATGTCTAGATAGAATGAACACCACAAATCACTTAGGACTCCTTTCCTATTCAAAATTAGCCTGTTTTGCACTATTTTACCTTCCACTAGCTATATAAAGTGGGAAAAATTGCGTTTTGCTACTGCAATTTTTGCTGTTTTTGCATCTTTTTGAGCAAATGCACACCCTCTCATCTTGATTTATGGCTGCTGCAATTTCAGTTCGGATCTTTGTGTTTTCCTTTATTTTCTCATGTTTTCTTGTAGAAGGCTCACACCAAAATGACGGCCCGCAGGAGAGCTCGTTTGCCACCCCTTGGAAGCAAGCTTAGGCCTCACAAGGAGCCGCTAATGGAACCAGCACAAGAGCTCGCAAGAAGTGAATTCTCCCACTAAGGAATCTGAGCATGAACACTCCAACACGACGGAGGAAGACCCTGAAATGGTGGAGTCCTATCATGATGATGAGGAAGACAAAGACCTTGATATGGTGGAATGTTATAATACCGAAGAAGTGGAGGAACCACAAGATGATGAACCTGCTGCACAAGAGGAGGTACCTGAAGCTCAAGGGAACGCATCGCATCCTAGTGAAGCTAGGAAGGAGGACAAATGCATAGCCTACCATGATGCCCAAGAATTCCGTTCTGATGGCACTGATGGAGGATTTGCAGCCAAGCAATTGAAGGAGTTCCTTGATCTGCAAGATGCACCCAGAGTACTATGTTAAGAGACTTCCTTGCATGGACGTGAAGAATGGAGGGCTCAAGATAGTGTTCTTGCTAGAGACAAGGTGGTCACCTGACACTTTGCATCCCCATGGAGAAGCACCAGGGAGCAAGCTATTAAAGATGTAGCTTGGGATGCGCTTACTAGATTGTGCCACATCTATCGGGAGAAGATTGGAGGTAGTAGTTTTGCGCTGCACCCACAACACTAGAAGAGGACAAGGGAGATCTTAAGGCCGCAAGATGGAGATCAAATCTGTTCTCATGCCATTAACAAATATCAGGCAGTATTGGTGAATTTGGGAAATCACTATGTTGATGCTATGGAAGAGATCTGTTACCTCTGTAAGAAGCAGTTCATCATGGAGAGCAAGAAGAAGCTCGTGCCACTGTGAAAGTCAATGGTGTAGCAACCTCCCCAGCACCTACATGGACGACCAACTCACCCTGGCGTGCACCCATGTATGCCTTACCGCCATTGTAGCCTTCACAGCCTCATGGCCAGGACAGCCACAGCTCACATAATTAAGTCTAGGTCTCTTGTTTAGGAGTTAGAAAAGCATTTAGATTGTTTTAGTCATTTTTAGTGTGGTGTGCTGAATTTTTTTGGTGTGTGCTTGTGCTTGTGTGATTTGTGCGAGTTGTGTAACGCCTAGCGTTTTGTCCACATCCGCACGTAGTAGAGAATTCTGGGATCCTTATCCACATCCTCTTATAGGGTTATTTGTATTAATAAAGGAGTTGTTAGTTACATATAACTTGATACATATAGTTGGGGTGTTTCATTTCAAATTCTAGATTCTTCCATATCTACTACTCTTTCACCAACAGATGTCGAGGACACGTAACCAGAGGAATGCCAGTGGTGACGAGGAGAGCAATGGAGCACCTCAGAACAACTAGGGACCTTCTTAGGGAGCTATCAACCTTGAGCAGCTATTGGCTATGCAGAACCAACTCATGTAGACCATGATATAGACTATAAGACAGCTGCAAGCTGGCAACAACAATCAGCCCACATGCCGCTACCACCACCACCCCCACAACATCACAACTGGTTGGGAGAGTTTATGAGGACCAGGCCGCCTACCATTGCTCAAGCCATAGATCCAAATGAAGCTGATGACTGGCTGAAGTTCGTTGAGAAGAAACTTGCTATTTTCCAATGCAGCGACAAAAAGAAGTTTTTTTTTGCCTCACACCAGGTGATTGGAGTTATTGGAGACTGGTCAGAATCTCCATGCAATGCCCATGAATACCAAAAGAGAATCATCTGGGCTGAATTTAAGGAGAAGTTCCATTCTCACTATGTGCTAGAGGGAGTTATGATACAAAGAAGACAACAGTTTCACAACCTCAGACAAGGAAGAATGAGTGTGAGTGAATACCTCAATAAATTCACTCAGCTGTCTCGATATGCTCTAGAGGACATCAACACTGATAGCAGGAAGCAATATCTGTTCATGAAGGGTCTCAACAATGAACTTCAAGTTCAATTGCTCAATGCTGACTATGCAAACTTCCAGAAGCTAGTCGACAAAGCAATGATGGTTGAGAACAAGATTCCTGAGATGGAGCTAGATCACAAGAGGGAGATTCCATACCAGGTATAGCCGCAAGGAAGCAATGTCCGTCCTCGCTATGCACCGCCTGCTGCACCCTATTATAACCCGTCTTCTGTTGCATATCGCCTTGCTTATCCACTACGATCACAACAAACAATGTAGACTTGCTTGCCCATGCAAAGACCTCGCTTACCTATGCAGCCTGCGCCATGTCCAAATATGCATGCCTTTGCTCAGAACCATCCTCGCCCTAACTCTGCTAGCACCACAGGTGGGAAGACCTGCTATGCTTGTGGTCAAACAGGACATTTTGCAAATCAATGCCCAAGGTAAGGTTAAGGACAGATGAACAATGTTCAAAGGAAGATTCCAAGGCCCAATGGAGGTGGAACTCTAGGCAACCGTGGACCACAGAATTTTGCTCGTGGCATGGTGAACAATGTATCTACAGAAGAGGCTCAGCAAGCTGAAGATGTTTTGATTGGTATGTTTCTCGCAAACTCCAACCCCACGACTATGCTATTTGATTCTGGAGCATCGCATTCATTCATCTCATCAAAGTATGTTGCAAAGCATAGCATTCCTATATCATACATGAAGCTTTGTTGGTAAAATCTCTTGGAGGGGAGATGAGGACAAATATAGTATGTCCAAAAGTAAGTGTTTCCATAAGGGGGGTAGAATTCATTGCCGACCTAATAGTTCTGAACTCTCAAAGCTTGGACATCATTCTTGGAATGGATGGGCTAAGGAAGAAGAATGGAGTGATTCAGTGTGCCACTCGAACAGTGCAATTGACAAATGAGGAAGGAATCAGTATAGGGTTCAAAGTAGTTTAGCCGACGACTGAGAAGGCAATGGTAAATCATGCAGAAGGAGTAACCTTGGAGGAAATTCCAATTGTCCATGAGTATCCAGATGTGTTTACTAAGGAATTGTCAGGTATGCCACCTGATCGTGACATCGAGATCGTCATTGATTTAATACCATAAATTGCACCTATAACAAAGGGGCCATATAGGATGCCTCCTAGCAAACTAGCAGAGCTCAAGAAGCAGATTCAAGAGCAGTTAGAGAAGGGTTTTATAGGCCCAAGCTCGTCTCCGTGGGGAGCCCCTGTGCTTTTCGTAGATAAGAAGGATGGGTCCCAAAGAATGTGTGTAGATTACCGGTCTCTCAACAAGGTGACAATCAAAAATAAGTACACACCGCCATGCATTGAAGATTTGTTCGACCAGATGAAGGGAGCCAGAATATTTTGTAAGATTGATATTCAGTCGGGATATTTCCAAATGCAGATTAGACCATCAGACATACCTAAAATGACTTTCAGGACACGGTATGGATCCTATGAGTACACGGCCATGTCATTCGGATTGACTAATGCACCCGCATACTTCATGTATCTTATGAACATGGTTTTCATGGAGTATTTGGATAAGTTTGTGGTACTATTCATTTATGACATCATGATCTACTCGAAGAATGAAGAAGAGCATGAAGAGCATTTAAGGCTGACATTTCAGAAATTGCGAGAGCACCAATTGTATGCCAAGTTCAACAAGAGCCAATTCTGGTTGAGGGAGATATCATTCCTAGGTCATATCATATCTGGAGGAGGAGTGTCAGTTGACCCAGGAAAGGTTTGAGATATGCTAAAGTGGGAACCACCGCAGAATGTGAAGGAAATAAGGAGTTTTCTTGGACTGGCTGGATACTACCGTCAGTTCATCAAGGACTTTTCCAAGATAGCGAAGCCCATGACTGAACTGCTAATGAAGGAGAAGCCTTTAAAATGGACTCAATGTTAGGACAATTTGAGGAGCTAAAGAAGATGTTAACAACAGCACCCGTGTTGGTATTGCCAGACGTGAGTAAGAGCTTTGATATCTACTGTGACGCTTCATGGCAAGGACTTGGATGTGTATTAATGCAAGAAGGTTGAGTTGTGGATTATGCATCTAGGAAGTTGAAGAAACATGATCAGAACTATCCGATGCATGATCTCAAACTTGCAGCCGTAGTGCATGCATTGATGACTTGGAGACTTTACGTTATTGGCCATAGATGTGACATTTATACAGATCACAAGAGTCTCGTACATATTCACGCAAACATTTCTGAATTTGAGACAATGAAGATGGTTAGGACTCATCAAGGACTATGATGTGGGAATCAACTATCACCGAGGAAAAGCCAATGTAGTGGCTGATGCTTTGAGCCGAAAAGAAGCAAGCCACCAGCTCATAGTTAGGGAATTGCCACCCGAGCTATGCAAGGAGTTCGAATGGTTGAATCTTGGATTTGTGAATGAGATGGGAGCAATGTAAGTGAATCCGACCCTGGAACAAGAGATTCGAGAAGGTCAAATGAAGGACAAGGAAATCTAGGAAATCAAAGAAAGGACCCAAGAAGGGAGATAATTCAGATTTGATTAGGATGAGCAAGGTAATCTATGGCTTGGACAATAAATTGTTGTGCCTAATTACAAGAGTCTCCGACAGTTGAAATTTAAGGAGGCACATGACTCACCTTACTCTATCCATCTCGGTTGTACAAAAATTTACAAGGACCTAAAGACATGCTACTGGTAGGATGGTATGAAAAGGGACATAGCAGAATATGTTGCATTGTGTGATGTATGCCAACGAGTCAAAGCTGAACATCAAAGGCTAGCTGGATTATTATAGCCATTGAAGATTCCAGAATGGAAGTGGGAAGAGGTTGGTATGGATTTCATAGTTGGTTTGCCTCGCACTTCCGCTGGATATGCTTCGATATGGGTTATTGCGGATCGGTTTACGAAATCAGCGTATTTCATTCCTGTCAAGACTACTTATAGTGGAGCCAAGTTAGCATAATTGTATAGGAGAAGAATAGTGTGTCTACACGGAGTGCCCAAGAAAATAGTGTCCGATCGAGATTCTAAGTTTACCTCAAGATTCTGACAAAAGCTGCACGAGTCTATGGGAACTCAATTCAATTTCAGTTCTGCATATCACCCTCAAATGGATGGACAGACCGAGAGGACAAATCAGATTTTAAAAGACATGCTAAGATCATGTGCGCTAAAGTATGGAGGAAGTTGGGAAAAGAGCTTGCCATATGCTGAATTTTCCTATAATAACAACTATCAAGCAAGTCTAAAGATGTCACCGTATGAAGCATTTTATGGAAGAAGATGTAGAACACCTTGTTTTGGAATCAAACTGGGGAAACTCAAGTATTTGGACCTGATGTGATCCAGGAAGCCGAAAAGCAAGTTCAGACTATCCGCGAGAACTTAAGGGTTGCTCAGTCGAGACAGAAGGGTTATGCAGATAATAGATGAAGAATCTTATCTTTTGAGGTGGGAGACTTCGTATACCTCAAAGTGTCACCACTGCGAGGTCACAAGCGATTTAATGTCAAAGGCAAGTTGGCACCTCGCTTTATTGGACCATTCAATATTTTGGACAAACGGGTAGAAGTAGCCTATAAACTGGAGATGCCTGCACATCTTTCGGATGTTCAAGTTGTGTTTCATGTTTCTCAGATCAAGAAGTGTTTGAGAGTTTTGGAAGAGCAAGTACTGATGGAATATTTGGAGCTTGAGGAAGATTTGGCCTATGCCGAGAAAACTATCAAAATTTTGGACACCAAGGAGAGAGTCACGAGGAACAAGGTGATTCGATGGTGCAAGGAGCAATGGAAGCCTCATACGGAATCAGAAGAAACTTGGGAGCGAGAAGATGATCTCAAGAAGGAATTTCCCTACCTCTTCCCTCTCGCGTTGAATCTCAAGGGCGAGATTCATTTTAAGGGGGGTAGGTTTGTAACACCCTCCTTTTCATGCATAATGCATTCATACATTCCCATACATGTCTAACATTAAGTGGTATAAAATGGAACAAGATTAAAATGAATTTAGGTCAAAAACAACAAATTGAATCTATGAGGGTGAGGACTTGCCCGACCATGACCACAGACTACTCCGGAGACCCTATTATTTTTCATAAAATTCAGTTTTCTTCAGAGCCCAGACCTGTTCAGCACAGTGCCCGGACTAATCTGTTGATGGCTCTGATGTTCATCCGAACTTGTCCAATTATTAGTGGACTAGTCTATTCCTCATTGAAATTTAGTCCGGATCAGTTTTTCGTTGTACCCCGAACATGTTTGATCTCTTCTCTGTTCCAAAACGGACTTGTTCGGTCACTTATGTGGACTAGTCCAGCCTCCTGAATCCCACTCGGATTCTTTTATTTCTCCACGAACTGTTTTTGAGTAATTTCCTTAATTGAGACCAAGAACTTCGTGCCTGGCCTCAGAGGAGCCCAATTGGACCCCACCTCGGCCCCTACACGTCCCCCACCGAGTTCCACATGGAATTCACCCAAAACCCTACCTCTCCAACCCCTATATAAGCAACCCAATATCCTCACATCCCCACCTTTGAGAAAAACATCTTGCTCCCGCTTTTGATCTCGTGCCAACGTCGAGAAGGAGCCCAGGAGCAAGGAGAAGAGGGAGAAGAGAGAGAAGGAGCAATCAAGATCGATCTTCATCGATTTTTTTGACAAATTGACGTTCTTCATCACCACTCTTCATCAACTCGTCCGCATCAAGCCCTAGCCACCAAGATCCAAAGTCTCACATCAAAACTTTGATCTTTGGGTCTCTAAACACGTGGTATACCCTCTACTTCCAAGTTTCTACGTCAATTCAACCCCAATTCTCTCGGATTAGTAAAACCCTAATTTTGCACTCTGCATAGTGCAGACTAGTCCGGGCCTATATACGGACTAGTCCGGCCTGTGAATCCGAAATGTGCTGAATTTATTCCAAATCAACCTGAATCAATTCCAAACATGTTCAAACTTGTTAGAAACTATTGTAACTAGTTAGTAAACATTGATAGCAACTCATTAACAAGTTTTACCTCACAATTGCATTAATCAGGCATATCATGGCATATTGACTACTATATGAGCATTATTTGATTGAATTGTGAGTTTTGCATGTTTGTCGCTCGGAATAGAAGGAATTGCAGCAGAGGGTGCTTTCAAGGACCTGTAGAACCTGAACTACGAAGCCTTCGATCCAAATCAAGTTCAAGAGCAAGGCAAGTGCCCTTGACTATATTGATGTTGTTTTAAAGGCTTTGGTTGTAAAGTTGCATGAATGTGTCGAAATTGATGGAAAACCCCAATTGTAGGAGTTTACTAGTTTTGTATGACCACCCTTGTCGCTTGAACACTATGTAGAGTGTCGGGAAGGGTATTTTACACTTTTGCTTCGCAATGCTCAACCAGGTTTGGGAACCACTCATACTACCTAATTATGAATTATTGAACACGTGAATAATGGGAATTCATAATAATGACCCTTTAACAACATGGTGCCTAGGGATCTAAGCAAGATGGTTATGTGGAATGGGTTGGATTGTTTTGGTGGTTTTGCTTCCTTTAGATCTAAGGACCGGTTTGTGGAGCGACCATACAAGATTTAAAGTGCCACCACAGAGCCAAGTATGGGTGCGGCTTAACTGACTAATTAGTTAATTGCTAGTGCTGTTTGGACCATTAATAATGCTCGGGGAAGGTGTAGTCGGATTGGGTTATAGAGATCGGTGGGACTACCCTGGGATTCGAAAGCCTCAAGAGAGGGCCCTTGGTTGGATGTGCTCAATTGGAGACATCACTACTGGTGAAACCTCAGTGAGGTCTAAATAGGCTAGTAATCACATTGTAAAGGCTATTTTGTGATCTCTTGGCCACACACCTAAGGAAGTGTGAGATGACATAATTGAGATTCCATAGTCATCGAAAGGTGATGAAATCTCGAACTTATTGGTAAAGTGGTACAACCTCTGTAGAGTGTGTCTAAAACTATCATGATAGTCGTGCTCCTGATCATGAGTGTAGGATCGAAGAGCACGTGAAAAGCTACCAGACGAGGGAATGAATGGTAGATTTAAAAAATCTTACGTAGCGGAAACAATTAAATCCCAACCCCTTTGGCAGAAAAATGATCCGTTAAAGAAATCATGTGAGAGACTAATCTAAACTTGTTTCATCGTGACAAACATGATAGATATCGGAGAGAATCAAGCCACAAAGACGACACAACAAGAATCACTCAAATCCGTTGAGAGAAACTCAAGTTACAATCAAAAGATCAAACAAAGGTCAATCTGTCTTACCCGAGAAAAACAATTTTGGAACGTTGCAAATAAACTCGTGTAGATCAGAAACCACAAATCCAATACCGTGAAATTTTGGCAGATGATAGATAATCAGGTTGTGAAGACAACCCAAAAAGAATCACGTCAATTGGATCTGTAAAACTCGAGTTATGATAAAAACCACCAAAGAAAGGTAGCGCTGTGCAGAAACTCGACGAGAAAACCTTGTCTGTAACAAGTTGGACGAACAAGGCACAAAAGTTCCTTTCAACTACGAATTTTATTCAATAGAACACAAGAGGAACAGCCTCAAAGTCGTCTCCTACGATCCCTGGCCTCCCTTGCTTATATAACCAGCCCTTAGGCCATCCCAATTTCAACTAGGACTCTAATCCTACTCAAATCACGAAACAAAACTTTCCATAACTGCTTAGGACTCTTCTATACGCAGATAGAAGCAATCTTAAGACTTCCAAACACCTTAGGAACGTATCCCACATTCCTAAAAAAACTCAAATTCATGACCGACCCGAAATCCAATCATAACCAACTCAATTCTTTCCATATTTGAGTCAAACACGACTCAGCCGCAACTTGAGTCCATAACCTAGTCGGTTGGACCTTTCCGACCAATTCTTTACGTCCACATCTCTTCATCACGCCTCGAAACCATGTAGCCACGTCCATGCACTCCTTGCATACACGCAAACATCTTCCAAAGACGTCCAATATACCTTCATATGCATTGTTCTTGATTCATACATGCTACACGACCTCTCGATCAACTGAACCACAATTCCTTCCGAACATGGTTGTTGAACCTCATCTTCTCCCTAAGACTAGTTCAATGGATCCCGTCACCAGCCATGTCTTGAACTCAAGCAACACCTGCACATGAACAAACAACCAATACTCCCGAGCACAAGTCCTCGATTTCACTCTCGTTAGTTCCGAAACTACAACATCTTACGTGAGCACCTCACATAAGCATGTTGCAAACCATAGCAAAATGATATCAGCCTTAACCACCAAAACACACAAAAAACTTAGTAAATGAATACTAAGCAACCTTTCCAACAATGTAAAGCAAGTTCAAAACATTTTACAGTAAAAGCAGGATCATTGCAATCAAGCTCTGAACCTTGCCAAAGCTAACCGGACCTTGAACCGGAGCTTACCAAAGCTAGCCGGACCTAGCACTGGGGCTAACCAAAGCTAGTCAGACCAAGCACCAGAGCTTACCAAAGCTAGTCATACCTAGCGCCGGAGCTAACCAAAATTAGTCGGAACTAGTCAACCCAAAAGTCGGAGCTAGAAAAACATGTCGGAGCTAACCAACATAGGTCGGACCTAGCAAAACATATTGGAGCTTAACAAAGACATGTCAGAGCTATCAAAGACATGCTGGAGCTAAAGTCCAACCTTGCTAAAAAGATGTTATGGCAACATTCAAAACTGTTATTGTCAAAGCCAATGTATTCAGCACACATTGGTTTCGCAATCACCCCCTTGATGAATGCATTGGCAATACCACTTAAGATCCGAACATTGGCTTATTCACATTAAAAGTTTTGAAAACAATTTCTCCCCCTTTGTAAAACAGAAATAAAATGAGAAAAAGAAATTCTCCCCCTGAGAAGAATCGTGCTAAAAACAATTTTGAATATGTGTGTCGGTGGTTTGGAACCGGCAGATCTCCCGACACTACTAAAGTGTTAGAGGAGTTTGATGTTCGATGTGGGCGCGCGGAGATTCAAGAAGGTGAATTGTAAATGACACAGGAGACACAAGAGTTTACATGGTTCGGGCCGCCTGAGCGTAATACCCTACTCCACGGGATGTGTTGATGTTGTATTGGATGTAGCAAGTGTGTCAGTGTGTCTGACTGTCTCTCGAGTGTGTCTCAACGTCTATCTCGCGTGTGTGTAAACGTCGTTGGCCTGTCCTTTTATAGTATAAGGGCAGGCCATTACAAATTAGCCTGGCCCGACATGTGGCCCCGGCGTTTACTAGTGTTGATACCTATTCAACACGTTTTATTGCCCTTAATGACCATGTAATGGGCTTTGACAGCACCGTTACTGGTATTAAGGTTGTTCGATTAAGTGTCATTAATATGGTATTAATGACACTTAATCGGGTCTTGAAGTCCTCGATTCCCGTTTGAAGATCCGGAGCCGTTGCGGGGTCTTCTGGAGGTTATAGGGGAAGATCCGACGGTTGGACACGTGGCAGCACAGGAGCACGATGTGGAGAACAGATAGTTTCGGGGTTAGCCGACACATGTCATCATCGGAGCTTCCCTCGGTCTTCGATTAGGTCCGGGGATGCCACTTCGATACATAGTTCGGAGCTTCCACCCTTGCGGGCGGTAGCTCCGGTTTGATAGTACACGTGGCGACCCTGGGGCTAACCATGCTGGAGAAGCGGGTCCGGACATGTCTGACATGTGGGCCTCCAAAGGTCTTCAAATCAAGTGGGTGACTTTCCCTTGATATCTTTGCAATCCCAAGGGGTATATGGTACCCAGGGTACCGACAGTGGCCCCCTGGGCCCACCTCCAGGGAAGACCCCTTGGATGAAGTTGTTCCGCCGGAGGTGGGTCCATCCTTCGACTTTTGAACTGAGTCTTCAAAGGTCTTCAGTTGCGCCATTGGCGATGGTCCGGAGTTAAATATTCGCCGCGTGGCATATCCCGTGTGCGGCAGGTGAGATTTTTGGCGTGCGGATCTCACGCAATTGAAGGTCGTCGGATCCCGATACGAAAATCGTATCGGTTCCGCGCGCCTTGTCAGGCGGCCGCCTTCGGGCTTCCCGCCTCATGATGGCAACCGTTCGCCTGGGTAAGAACCTCGACTTGATCATCGGGGTAGTCCCGGGCCCTCTTGTCATCGGCTCGGTGAAATTTTTGAGTGGTATCTTCGACTTCTCTGCGGTTTCCATCCAAGTATCGCGAGGGTTTACTTAAGAAGGAAAGCGCGCACCGTTTGGGGCTCTTTACGCCTCCCATCTGATCTTGCGCTCAAACTCCCAACTTGTGCTTCACTTTTCTTCTCTTGCCTAGTCGTGCCGCGATGGAGTTGGGTCTCCGCGAGAGTCGCTTGAAGACCGACAGCGACCTGAAGAAGGTCCGGGCCCTCATGGGATGGTCCTCGGACTTCTTCAACCGCTAGGTCCGCGCCAGTGGAGAGCTCCCGTTTGAGAAGGAGCACGCCGGCGAAATGGTGTACTTCTCCTCGTACTCCATGGTGGGGTTGATCCCACCTTTTTCTTCCTTTTTCTTGATGCTGCTAGACTTCTATGGTCCGCAGTTGTATCATCTCGGCCGTCACTCCATTCTTCTTGTGTCCATTTTCATCCACTTCTGTGAGATGTGGGTGGGCATCCCCCCTGCATTGAACTCTTCCGGACCTTCTTCACCGTCCATACCACCGGCAGGAGCAATGAGTACCTTGGCTTCTACTACTTCGTGAAGCGCAAGAAGTGCCCATTCAAGTACCTCCGGTCATTTCCCTCTGGGAAGTGGGATGACTGGAAGAAGGACTGGATAGTCGTCCGGGTGGAGGAGCAAGAGAGGCTGGAGCTACCTGAAGGCCTTCCCAGCATCGACACGACAATCTGGAGTGAAGCTCCGGTGCTGGCGGAAGCCTTCAACCCTGCTTTGACCAGGATCCGCCAATGCGTGGAGGGAGGATTGACTCCTCAGGCGGTGTTTTGCAACTTCTTGGTCAACAGGTGGGCGCCGCTGAAGAGGAGAGAGAAACTCGCATGGGCCCTCAACAGCGTGATGGACGACGACCGGGTCGAGACCGGGCTGAAGACCAAAATGGTGGGGAAAACCTTTGAGTTCCACCTCAAGAAGTTGCAGCACGGTATCGACGTAGATGGTGACGACTTGACTCCGCCATCAGATTTTCTTCCCCTGAACGTGGAAGTGGAGTTCAGCAGGGAGCTCCGGCGGAAGATGCGTGTGCTTGACGACCTTGGTGTTGTCGAGAGAAGATCAACCACCAGGGTAGCGATCCCCGGAATGCCCGAGGATGGCTCCGACCCTGCTCCGAAGCCGAGGGAAGAGGTCGTCGGCAAGGGCAAGGAGCTGGCGGATGAACCCGTGAGACGGAAGAGGAAGCTGCAGTACGCCAACGGAAGGTCCGTCAGGCCCGCTACTGCTGCGTCGGCTCCTTCTCCCCGGAGGGGAAGGTCTTCTACAACTGCGGCGACTGTTCCCATAGTGGGGTCCTCCCGGGGCGCGACTGTTCCCGCAGTGGGGTCCTCCCGGGGTGTTAGCTCCGGGCATGCGACTCCAGCACCTGGGCCGGTGGAGGCCTCTAGGTCCGGGGGTTCTTCCCGATCGAGGGGGGCCTCGACTCGGGAAACACCCGTGGCCGCGATGAGTTCCGGGGGGCCTTCCGGAGCTTCCACGCCGGCTATGACCAGCCCAGAACGCCCGGGAAAAAGATTCCGCGCAAGCTGGCGCGGAAGCCTCCCAAGGTAATTTTTAATCTTTACCTTGGATAGTTGTTTTAATTGTAGTAACTATTTTTTAAGTTTCTTCGTTCATCATCTGCAGCGTCCCCAAGAAGGGGAGTGAGGCTCCACCCTCAGCCACAGCGGCTGAAGCTGTGAGGGTGGAAGCTTCTGCTCCTGTCCCGGTGCCGCCCCATGTGGTGGCTGAAGCTGCGACAAATCCGGCGCCGGCTGTCGTGGTCATGGACCTCGACTCATCCCCAGAGGCTCCCATGGTAGCGCCAGACCGCGAGAGTGAAGATGCACCGGCGGCACGTGTCCCGGAGGTTGAAGCTCCGGGTCCTGGTGCTGAGATGATGGAAGCTCCGGCCGTTGAGCCGGAAGAAGCTGTGATTCCGGCCCTAGAGCCGGAAAGTGTCGAAGCTCCAGCGGTCGAGCCGGAGGTGATTGAAGTCCCGGCGTGCGCGCCGGATGTTGAGGAAGTCCCGGCGGTTGGGCCGGCTACCTCAGAAGCACCGGCCGTAGAGCTGGTAGTTGTTGGAGCTCCAGCTGCAGGGCCGATTGAAGTTGAAGATCTTCCGGCTCCCGAGCCGGTTGATACAGAAGTGTCGGAGCTCGAGCCCCCATCGGAGGAGGTGCCAAGGACGGAGCCAGAAGCGGCCCCTGCTCCGGAAGTGATGACATCGGAGGTACCCACGGCTGAGCCGGAGTGCCCTGGTGAAGTCGCTGGCCCCCTGTCTGAGGGGGTGAATGAAGACCTGGCGGCGGGGCCCTCCTCGATGGCGATTGAGGCCATCCTGGAGGACGGCCCTAGTACCATGGAGACACAGGGGACCACTCTTGTGGAGTGGGACCCAATTTTTGTATCTGAAAACCCGCTGGAACTAGCGAAGGAGACCCCAGTAGGTCTAGAACCTATCCCGTTGTCACTGTCCATTGACAACGCATGTTCCAGTCTGCGTCAAGTTCAACTGGCCTTCTTCCACGACAGCAAGGCTCTTGAAGAGGAGCGCCAAACCCTTAGGAGGTGGCGTAACCGGCTCTACTTCGAGACCAAGCTAGCGCGGTCAAGGCTAGCGGATGACAAAGAGTGGATCAAATGGGAGAAAGTCCGCCTGGAGTATTGGGGTAAATTATTGGATGACAGGGAGAGTATGGCTCGCGCCCTCGATGCTCAATCCCGGGAGATCTACAATCAGGCCAAAGCAGCCAATAGTCCGGCTGATGAACGCCATGAAAGGCTTGAGACCATTAACACTACACTCATCATGCGCCGAGAAACGGCTCGAAGATGAAGAGCAGAAACTCCTAGAGCTGCGGGATGACGTCCTGAGGAGGGAGGAGGAGCTCTCCGAGAAGGTGGCTCTGGCTGACAAGGGCCTTGAGGAGCGCGCCAAGAAATTGGAAGAGCGCTGCATAGAGGAGGAGAAGAAGGCCTGGGTGCGAGGGCAGGAGCTCCATGAACGGGAGTGTGACCTCGTTGCCAGGGAAAAGAAAGTGAGGGGCAGGGAGAAGGACTTGGTTGACCGCTGGAACAAGATCCACCTCCGGGAGGAGGAGCTCGGAAAACTCGAGAAGTGGGTTGCTGAGAAGATTCAGAAAAACGCCAAAGAAGTTGAGCGCCTCGCCCGTGAGAATTCCGAACTGGTGGCGGCCAGAAGATCTTTGAAAGAATTGAAAGGCTTGAGGACTGCGGGCTCCCTACAAATTTGGGAGTTCCTGGGTAAGGCCAACGACGCGCTGACACCAATGGGCTTCAGTCCCGTGCGCCCGGATGATCCGGAGCCGGAGCCGGACCTAGCGCTGCAGGCATTGAGCTCGGCAGGTAGCAAGCTCTCCAAGGTGGGCGATGTCATCGCGGACCAATTGGAGGTTGAGGGGCAATCCCTGGCGAAGAACGTCGCAGAGTACGTGCTGACGTGCTACACCAGCCGGAACTCTCAATTTCCTCTGGACCCGGTGCTTGAAGGTCCCGTCGAAGGAGAAGGGGAAGCTGCCCTAGCCAATGTGTCGAAGGTTGCCCAGAAAGTCGCTCAATACTTCCATAGGGTCTAGGACCATCTCCGTAGTTCCCACTTGTATCCTCTCTTCTTCTTCCTCAATTATCCCTTGTCTCCAGATGAATGAAATCCCCAAATTTTTGTGAATTTCACTTTTTGTCTTCAACACTTTTGTCTTCACTTGGCCCCCTGGTAGATGTACACAATTTGATTGTGAACATGTACCAAGAGGATATTATGTTTTGTTGAAGACTCATTTTCTTCGAACTTGTAGAGCGTAGGTCCGAAGTATTTGATGGTGAAGGCCCCCTGAGGTCAAACCAACTACCGTCGGAGCTTAGTAGCTCCGGTAATAGTCCCTATCAACGCATAGAGCATCGACAGTTAGTCCTCCGGGGTGTCGGAGCTTAGCAGCTCCGGCACTGACCTTTGCCAACACGTAACTTGTCGATAGCAGACTCCACTTGTGGGGTCTTCTCACCATCTTTTACGTCGACGGCTGACCCCCCTAGCTTTACCGGGGCTTGGTTGCTCCGGTGATGCTTGTTAACATCGATTACAAGCCATCTAGAGGAGTCGGAGCTTTGTTAGCTCCGACTTTTTTCCATCAACGTGTATTTTATTTTTCCTGCACACTGAAGTCAAGAAAAATAGTAAAATTCGTTTCTTGCCTATAACTTCGTCGTGGCTTACGATTCTCGAGAAAGTTTTAGGTCAAACGCGATTCTAAACACAATCGAATGCGTTGCCTTTTCTTCCGGATTCAATTGTATTTGGACTCGCCTTACTTCGGCCTGCCGGGGTGTAGGTAGAGTGGCGTACTTAGGGTGCTTGACCAGGCTAAGTCGATAGCACACTCTGGCCCTAGATTTGCTTTGCGGCATTCAGGCGAGTGAGCCATGAACAATATTTGAATTCAAAAGAATAGACAATACAACTCGAATCGTATATGAACCGGTCGAACTAAAATTTTTTTAAGAATTGCGCGTCTTTGTTATAGACAAGAAAGAGAAAAATAAAAAATAAAAATGTTGAGCCTGTACAAAATGAATGCACGTGGAGTCTGTTTCACCTGAAGATGTCTTTCATTATAGATCCGTGGTACAAGGGAAACAAGTACCCTCTTAGGGTACGGAACCAAGCTAAGCGTGTTTAATTTCTTGTTTGTCCCAGGGTAGGTAGCCACAATTTTAGTTCTGAGACTGTGACAAGTGTTGCATGAACTTTGTGGACCTTCCGAGGAAGGTCCGGCTGTTCTCCCGGAGGAACTACCCGACTTTGTACAATGTCTCTATAACGTACACCTCAAGTTACTCAAGACTCACCTCCATGGTATTAAGTGTAGAACTTACGGAGGTGGTCGATGTTCCAAGGATTTGGGAGAGGTGTCCCATCCTCGGTAGCCAAGCGAACGCTTCCAGGACAGGATACTTTAATCACTCGGAAGGGTCCCTCCCAGTCGGGCGAGAGTTTGTTTAACCCTTCTCTGGATTGTATTCTCCGTAGCACCAGATCGCCTTCCTCGAGCTATCGGTTGTGTACATGCCGCTGATGATAACGCCGTAGGGCTTGGCGATATCGGGCATTCCGAACAGCTGCTTGGCACCTTCCCTCCTCAAGGAGGTCTAGGTCTTCACGCCAGAGCTGATCCTGCGCGGCTTCGTCGAAGGTCCGGACCCGGAGTGAACCCAAGGTGATTTCCGGAGGAAGGATTGCTTTAGCTCCATACACCAGAAAGAAGGGTGTCTCTCCAGTTGACCGGTTTGGAGATGTCCTGTTGGCCCATAAAGTGGGAGGAAGCTCTTCAATCCAGTTAGCTCCATGTTTTTTTAAGCGCGCATATGTGCGCGTCTTGAGTCCTTTAAGGATTTCAGTATTTGCTCTCTCGGCTTGGCCATTGCTTGCTAGGTGAGCTACGGAGGCGTAGCAAACTTGTATGCCGAGGTCTTTGCAATATCCTTGGAATGCGGAGCTTGTGAATTGGGTCCCATTATCAGTGATGATTTTGTTTGGGCATCCATATCTGCATACAATGGACTGTAAAAAGTTGATAGCAGATTGCTTGTTGATTGTCACAACTGGAGTTGCTTCCGGCCACATGGTGAACTTATCAATGGCGATGTACAGGAACTTGTAACCTCCGACGGCTCTTGGCAAAGGTCCCAAGATGTCCATCCCCCGCACAGCGAAGGGCCATGTAGGAGGTATCATTTGTAGGGGCTGAGCGGGTGTGTGAATTTGCTTTGCATGGAATTGATATGCTTCACATTTCTTCACCAGCTCAGTTGCATCCTAGAGTGTTGTAGGCCAGTAGAAACCATGCCGAAAGGCTTTACCAACCAGCGTGCGGGAAGACGCGTGGTTCCCACACTCGCCTCCATGGATTTTTGCGAGGAGTTCGCAACCTTCTTCCCTTGTGATGCACCGAATTAGGATGCCATTGGCACCACGCCGGTAGAGATCCCCTTCTACCAGTGTGTATCTTTTAGCAAATCTGACTACCCGGTCAGCGGATACATCATCGTCAGGAAGGATGTTGTCTTTCAAATAGCTCCGGATCTCCGAGATCCATGCATCGGAACTAGCTTGAGCTTTTGAGTCTTGCGTGCTGGGTTGCTCGGAGCTCCCAGCAGCACCTACGACCCTTCATGGCTGCCATGGTAACAGGGCCATCAGGACCGTCAGCTTCGGGATGCTGATCTCGCCCCCTTCGCTCAGTTCGGCAGGCTGAGCTGTTGGCTTTGACAACCTTCGGACAAAAAATCCGTCAGGAGCCGGAGCTCCAGTTGACGCCTTCGTCGAGAGTTCATCAGCTTCAGCGTTATGGGCACGCTGAACATGGTGGAGATCTAGGACTTCGAAGTCCTTCTGAAGCCTCTGGACTTCAAGTAGGTAAGCAGCTAGCTTGAGATTACTGCAGGAACATTCACCCTTCACCTGCTTAATGATGAGCTGCGAATCTCCCTTGACCAGCAGTTGCTTGACACCATATGATAGTGCCACCTTTAGTCCGTAGATGAGCGCTCGGTACTCTGCCATGTTGTTGGTCGCCTTGAAGTCAAGGTGTACCATGTATTTCACCTTCTCCCCGGTTGGTGCAAGGAGAAGGATTCCAGCTCCGTCCCCCTGCTTCAGCATGGAGCCGTCGAAGTAGAGGGTCCATTGAGGCTCGGTGAAGGTTGGAGCTTGATGCTCCGTCTTCTACTCACTGGGGCCCCCAGGGTTTGATGGAGAGGGAGTCCATTCTGCCAAAAAATCTGCCAATGCTTGACTCTTGACTGCTTGCCTTGAAATAAATTCAAGATCAAATTCAGCCAATTCCGCTGCCCACTTTGCAATATTCACAGTTGAATTGGGATTATGCAAGATTGCTCGAAGTGGGTAAGAGGTCACCACTGAGACTTTGTGAGCTTGGAAGTAATGGCGAAGCTTCCTGGAGGCAATAAGAACTGCATAGAGCAGCTTATGCACCTCTAGGTATCGAGTCTTGGCATCATGTAGTACTTCACTAATGAAGTACACTGGGCGCTGAATGGTCCAGACCCTCCCGGAGGGGTCCGGAGCTTCCTCTTCACTGACCCGGATCCTCTCGGAGGAATCCGGATTTTCTTCGGGGACCTCCGGGTCCTGGCTGGAGGAACCCGGGGCTTCTTCAGAAGTGACCTAGACCCTCCCGGAGGGGTCTGGGTCTCCTGAAGTGACTTCTTGTGGATTCGAGTCTCGGAGCTGGGACCCAGACTCGCTTTCAGGTACCTCCGGACCCTCCCGAAGGGGTCTGGATTCCTGAGTATGAGGTAGCTCTGGTCTCTCCGCAACCAGAACCATACTGACGACTTCATCAGTTGCTGAAATGTAAAGCAACAAAGGCTCACCAGGGTTCAGAGCTACCAGAATTGGTAGGGTGGTGAGGAACTGTTTCAGTTCCTGGAATGCCTTCTCTGCTTCTTCGTACCATTGGAATGGTCCGGACTTCCTCAAAAACTTGAAGAAGGGGAGTGCCCGTTCCACCAGTCTTGAAATGAACCGGTTGAGGGCTGCTAGACATCCAGTTAACTTTTGGACGTCTTTCATGCGGGTTGGTGGCCGCATGTCTTCAATGGCCTTAATCTTCGCCGGATTAGCTTCTATGCCCCGGCGACTTACCAGGAAACCGAGAAGTTTTCCGGAGCTAACCCCGAAGACACACTTGTCTGGGTTTAGCTTTGTGCGGGTTGCCCGCAGCTTGTCGAAGACAGCCTGCAAGGTGTCAAGGAGTGACTCCTTGTCCCTGACCTTGACCACGATGTCATCGACGTACACTTCCACTATGTCTCTAATGAGTTCTTCAAAAGTTTTGTACATAGCTCATACAAAAGTTGAAGCTGCATTCTTGAGACCAAAGGGCATGGCTGTATAACAGTACAATCCATCTACTGTGATGAATGAGGTATGCTCTTCATCTTCCCTAGACATCCTGATTTGATAATACCAAGAATATGCGTCTAGGAAACACAGTAATTCACACCCGGAGGTGGAATCCACTATCTGATCTATTCTAGGTAGTGGGAATGGATCTTTTGGACATGCCTTATTTAGTGTGGTGTAGTCAATGCACATCCGAAGCTTCCCGCTAGCCTTGGGCACAACGACTGGGTTTGCCAGGCATTTTGGATGGAAGACTTCTCAGATGAATCCAGCTTCGAGTAACTTCTTCACTTCTTGTCGAATGATGTTCTGTCACTCTACAGATTGCTTCCGAGGCTTCTGATGCACAGGCCGGGTGTCAGGGTAGA
The DNA here is from genome assembly GCA_036927565.1 of Tuctoria greenei. Lineage (NCBI taxonomy): Eukaryota > Viridiplantae > Streptophyta > Magnoliopsida > Poales > Poaceae > Tuctoria > Tuctoria greenei. The sequence goes on from JAYESD010000008.1 coordinate 87,542,239, forward strand.
TCTTCAGATTGTGCTCAATCACTTCCGTGGGGATCCCAGGCATTTGTGACGGTTGCCAAGCAAACACATCGACGTTAGCCCGGAGGAAAGTGATGAGCGCGAGTTCCTATTTGTCGTTCAATCCCCCCGATATACGGGTGGTCTGAGCGGCATCGGAACCAATTTGGACGACTTTGATGGGAATGTCGGTGTCGCCGCTTGGCTGCACACGAGGTGCAGAAGTTGAGCCTCGTTGACGAATGCTCGGGGGTTTTGGAGCATATCCTGCCTGGAGTCCTCCTCTTGCACCGTGGTGAGTGCATGGAGTTCTTCCAGAGCAGTTACTCCGGTAGTACGATCTCCACGGATTCGGAGAATGCCTACTAGTGTTGGAATCTTCAACACCAGATAACCATAATGAGAAGCTGCCATGAATTTGTACAGGGCAGGCCTACCCAAGATGGCATTGAAGGGTAAGTTGATCTGAGCGACGTCGAAGACCAACTTCTCGGTGCGGTACTTCTCCCGTGTCCCGAAGGTAACGGGAAGAGTAATAGCTCCGAGTGGAGTAATGGCCCCCAGACCTACTCCGGAGAAAGGTCGAGAGGGGTGGAGATCCGAAGGTCAGAGTTGAAGCTGAGTAAAATCTTCGAAGCTTATGAGGTTAAGCCCCGAACCTCTGTCTACCATGACGTGGTGGAGCTGGATGTTGTTGATGGTAGGAGATACCATCAAAGGTAACTGACCTGCTCCAACCATGCTCCGAGGGCAATCCGAAGCATCAAAAGTGATGGCTGTGTCTATCCACTTCCGATGAGGTTCCGACCTGACTATAGGAGCTACAGCAGCCATATCCCGACGCATAGTCTTGATGACGCAGCGGGAGGTGATGTCCCATGATCCACCAAAAATGGTGTTCATAGTCTTCCGACGCTCGTTGTCAGAGACGTCAGAATCATCGTCGACGGAGGTGGAAACGGCCTTCAGGACTTTTTTGGGATCCTGAAAACCTAACTCTTCTGCAGCCGGAGCTTCGTCGACTTTTTGCTTTCCTTCCCTCTGTCGGAAAGGAGATTCTTCCCAGCGCTTGTTGTAACGCTCGAGAAGGTTTTGGACCTCCCGGTAGTCTTCCAAACTGTGGCTGCCCGTTTTCTGAATTGGGCACCACACCTTGGGCTTGCTACCGTCCATAGAAGACGGAGAGGTCGCTTTTCGGGGCATGGCTCCCGGCCACCTGGAGCTGCAGCAGCTGCAACATTGGATGTACCGGGCGACAGCTTCTTCTTGCCGTTGGTCTTTTTCTTTTTCTTCCCGTTCCCGGAGGTAGCGGCTTCTTCTTTTGAGGATTTCTTGTGACCCTCCGGGGTTGGTTTGGAGTGCATCTCACTGCCCTCCGCAGCTCTGGCACATTTGTCAGCCAAGCTGAAGAGTTCCGTGACGCTGGTGATCTCCTTGATCGCCAGTTTCTCCAGCATCTTCTTGTCCCGTACACCCTGTCTGAATGCCACAATGACAGAGGCGCTAGAGATAGAAGGGATAGTGTTTCGTACCTGAGAGAACCTCTGGATGAATGATCGCAGGGATTCTCCCCCTTTTTGCACGACTGTAAAAAGGTCCAGTTCAGTGCCTGGTCGGGTGTATGAACTCCCGAAGTTGGCGGTGAACTGCCAGCACAGCTCCTCCCAACTGTTGATAGAGTTGGGTGGAAGGCTCATAAACTAGGACCTGGCGTTCCCAGTTAAGGCCACTGGAAAATAATTGGCCATCACGGCCTCGTTTCCTCCAGCTGCAAAGATTGCAGTGGAGTAGATCTGAAGAAATTCGGCGGGATTGACAGTCCTGTCGAATTTTTCCGGCAGGTGAGGCCGGAACTTCTGTGGCCACCTGACCATACGCAGATGTATGGCCAGAGCTGAACAGCCTCCTCCTACTCCTTCAGGAGCAGAAAGGTCCTGAGCTTCCCGTCTTTCACTAGCACGTTCAATATGGACTCGGTCGTCTTGTTGGCGGTATCGGCGATCAAGCTCCGCCCGAAGGTCATGAGTTGAGAGCCTGGATGCCGTGTGAGTGCGTCGTGCCCCGGAGGGCAATGACGTCACTTGTTGTGATGCAGCACGTCTCCTGCTATTGGAAACGTGCAGACCAAGTCTACCAGACAAAGTCCGCCACTGCGACGGGGCTCGTCCTGAACGAGGAGGACCCTGGTTGCTGAGGCGTTCGGCTGCTGCTGCAACCAAATGTTCCACATCGGCCCTCCACTGTTCCAGTGCATCTCGGGATGCATCTGGAGGTGGTGGGCGTTGGAGAAGAGCACGCGCTGCATGGAGCGCGTGTTCCGGGTTGTCATGATCTGCCGACGTAGTGATAGACGCCGGCGCACCATCGCGTTGCCCAGCTTGATTTGCTGGTGGAGGCGGTGGTGGTGGGAGTGTGACTCCTGCTGGTGCTGAGGCTCCTGCTGATGGCTGCATATTGGAGGGATTGCTCCCAACATCCTGAGCAGCAGGTTGACTGTTGGATGATCCAGCAGCTGAGTTCACCATTCTCAAAATCTCAGGCGCCCCTTCCTGGCGCGCCAACTGTCGGTGGTTTGGAACCGGCAGATCTCCCAACACTACTAAAGTGTTAGAGAAGTTTGATGTTTGGTGTGGGCACGCGGAGATTCAAGAAGGTGAATTGTAAATGACACAGGAGACACAAGAGTTTACGTGGTTCGGGCCGCCTGAGCGTAATACCCTACTCCACGGGATGTGTTGATGTTGTATTGGATGTAGCAAGTGTGTCAGTGTGTCTAAACGTCTCTCGAGCGTGTCTCAACGTCTATCTCGCGTGTGTGTAAACGTCGTTGGCCTGTCCTTTTATAGTATAAGGGCAGGTCGTTACAAATTAGCCTGGGCCGACATGTGGCCCCGGCGTTTACTAGTGTTGATACCTCTTCAACACGTTTTATTGCCCTTAATGACCGTGTAATGGGCTTTGACAGCACCGTTACTGGTATTAAGGTCGTTTGATTAAGTGTCATTAATATGGTATTAATGACACTTAATCGGGTCTTGAAGTCCTCGATTCCCCTTTGAAGATACGGAGCCGTTGCGGGGTCTTCTGGAGGTTAGAGGGGAAGATCCGACGGTTGGACACATGGCAGCACAGGAGCACGCTGTGGAGAACAGATAGTTCCGGGGTTAGCCAACACATGTCAGCACCGGAGCTTCCCTCGGTCTGGGGTTAGGTCCGAGGATGCCACTTCGGTACATAGTTCGGAGCTTCCACCCTTGCGGTCAGTAGCTCCGGTTTGATAGTACACGTGGCGACCCTGGGGCTAACCATGCTGGAGAAGCGGGTCCGGACATGTCTAACATGTAGGCCTCCGAAGGTATTCAAATCAACTGGGTGACATTCCCTTGATATCTTTGCAATCCCAATGGGTATATGGTACCCAGGGTACCGACAATGTGCAATGTGTAATCAATATCTCCCCCTTGCATACTTATCTTTAAAAATTCATATATTATCTCTTCCCCCCCCTTTGACAATGTATTCAACAAGGTACAAAAGAGAAATTTTAATTGTTAAGAGCAAATTATAACATATACATATAAAACAAAGCTCATTCAAGTCATACTATCAAGTAACTTACACTATCACAATAATGAGATACATAAAGTAGTGTAAGCCATGCTAAAGATCAAATGTAATTTTCAATTTAAGCAAGTCATGATCTCACAAACTTAACTATTTCAAGACCTAAAAGCATGACACTTGTTGTTGCATTTTATTATTTTTCAAAGCACAAATTTAGATCATATGATATTTGCAAGAGATATATGCGCATCTGCCTTATTCTAACCAACAAAGCCAAGCCTATGTCGTTTGACAATCAGGAGCTTAAGGACTTGATTTTAGTCATATACAACTTCTTCCAAGTTCATATCTAAGTGCAATGATAAGCCATCTCAAAAGAAGAAGTGTGATGCATGCATATTCTCTTGATCTTTTCTCAATTTATATTTGTTCATAAAAACTCAACATGTGAGTTGATTACTTGATTAATTCTTTATGATTAAAAGCACTTGTGAGCATGCAACAAGTTCAAAACAGCAAGAAAGTTTGACCATGACCAGATTTAGTGTAAGTAACTATTCCAATTACTAGACAGGGCAAAAACTACAAAATGTATAACACGAGTAACGTAGTAAGAACATTCAGCATGTAAAAGGAATCACAAAGTCATATATGTATGAAATACTATGCTCATATTATTTTAATTTCAGATTCACACATAGACTTCTCAAGTTTGAAAACTCCCCCTCAATTTAAGCCATGAGGATGCATAACCCCTATTTAACTACAAATGTAGCCAAAACGAGTGAAATCCAAAGGTTTTGTAAAAATGTCCGCCAATTGTTGTTCGGTATCTACATAGTGAAGCACAATGTTTTCTTTTTCAACATTATCATAGAGAAAGTGATACCTAATGTCAATGTGCTTAGTACTAGAATGTTGCGTGGGGTTTTTAGCAATGCAAATGGCACTTGTGTTATCACAAAACAATGGAACACTATCTAGATCAACCCCATAGTCCTTAAGTGTTTGAACAATCCAAATAATTTGTGAGCAAGCACTAGCAGCAAATACATATTCAGATTCGGCCGTGGGTTGTGCAACTGAGTTTTGTTTTCTAGAGGACCAAGCAACTAGTGAATTACCAAGAAAATGACAAGCACCAGAAGTACTTTTCCTATCAATCCTACAACCTCCAAAATCAGCATCGGAAAAAGCTTTCAATGTAATGGTTGAGGAAGAAGGAAGAAAAATTGTCAAATTCTTGAGTTCCATGTAAGTACCTGAAAATCCTTTTGACGGCTTCACAATGTGAAGCACGTGGGGAGGCTTGAAACAGTGCACAAAGACATACGCTGAATTGTATGTCCGGTCTTGATGCCGTGAGGTACAAAAGTGATCCGATCATGCTTCTATATTCTTTTTGATCCACGGGTTCACCATCTTCATCAAGTTCAAGTGTTGTTGCTGTTCCCATTGGTGTCCGAAGAGGCTTGCTTTTGTCCATGTTGAAGCGCCTTAGAAGGTCTTTTTTATACTTCATTTAATGCACAAAGGTAACCTCCATGGTTTGCTTGATATACAGCCCCAAAAAGTACATGAGTTCTCCCATCATACTCATCTCAAATTCTGAACTCATCATAGCTGAAAACTTGGACACAAGATCATGAGAAGCACAACCAAAGATAATATCATCCACATACACTTGAACGCATAATGAGTCATTGCCATGCTTAAGCACAAAAAGAGTTTTATCAACCTTGCCCATGATAAACCCCTTTTCAAGTAAGAATGTTTTTAACCTATCATACCATGCTCTAGGGGCTTGTTTGAGACCGTACAAGGCTTTGGACAGTTTGTAAACATGATTAGGAAAATATGAATTTTAAAAACCCGGTGGTTGTTTGACATAAACCTCCTCATCTATGTAGCCATTAAGAAAAGCACTTTTAACATCCATTTGATATAGCTCAAAACCTTTAGATGCAGCAAAAGCTAACAAAATTCTTATGGCTTCTAATTTAGCAACAGGAGCAAAAGTTTCATCAAAATCTAGACCTTCAACTTGAGTGAAACCTTGAGAACCCAACCTAGCATTATTCCTAACCACAACCCCATCCTCACTTTGTTTATTTTTAAGCACCCATTGAGTTCCAATTAAAGTGTGACCTTGAGGTGGAGGTACAAGTTTCCAAACATTATTTCTTTCAAAATTTTCTAACTCTTCTTGCATGGCAATAAACCTGGACCATGTGACTCGTTCATGCACGCTTCCAATAATTTGTTGTTGAGGATGACTTTTGAGAACTCAGAGGGTAGTGTACACTTCACAAGCTTCTTGTTCTTCATGTTCATCACAAATCGATGAGCTTGTGGCTTGAGAAGGATATAGACCAGCATTGGTGGTTGTCGGTGCTGGCTGTGAATCAAAATCAGGAGCTGGAACAATGTCATTAGCTATAGAATATTCGGGCAGCAGCTCCACCTCTTCCTCATCTTCAAGGAAAATGCTCTCCCCCTGCGGATATGGATCTGTACCTGCAATGCTTGAGCTAGTACCTCGGCTAGCTTCATCAAAAGACACCTCACATGTCCACAATTTTGTTAGTGTCAAGTAAAAGCACACGGTAGCCTCTAGTATGAGATGGATAACCAAGAAACATGCCATCAACAGATCTAGGTTCAAATTTATCAAGATTGCCATGTTTCTTAACAAAGCATTTGCAACCAAAGACCCGAAAGTGTGTAACACTAGGCCTATGTCCAAATCGGAGCTCATATGGTGTGAGACCCGATTCAGTTGTCATGATCATTGTGAGAGAAGTATGTGAACCTGCAACCATCTAGCATGTCTACAAGAAGAGCACACAATTTCTTTGTCCCCTTTAAGCTTAGGCAGCCCACATATGCGGTCAAGAGCACTAACACGCGTTAGATGATCAAAGCCTACATGACCAAGTCTACGATGCCAAAAATATAAGTCCTTTGAATCATTTGAACCTAGACACCTATGCTTAGAGGATGACATATCAAAATCAGCTTTAAAAACTCTTCCAAACCAAGATATGTTAAAAATAAGCTCACTATTTGAATTTACAACTTTGCAGCAAATTTTAGTAAAAATAATTTCCAGATTTTCATCTAGCAGTTGTGAAACAGAAAGCAAGTTGTATTTCAAATTTTTAACAAGTGCCACATCCTTCAAAGTGTAGTGATTATTTACTCTAACCTAACCCTTAGCAATTATAGGAGTTGAAGAATTATCGGCAAAAGTAATATTCTCTACACGTGACACAAAAGAGAGAGAGAGGAGAACCATTCTTTGTTACCGGTCATGTGCGTGAGCAACCTGAATCCACAATCCAAATGTTCTCCTTTCTCAAGTGTGTAACCTACATAGAAGCACAATACGTCGATGACTCAATACTTGGGTTAGTCAAGAGGCATTTAGGAATCCAGTACTGAGTCACACAACGTCCAGTAGGAATAGCACGCGGAAGCCGAGACAAAACAGCAGGGTTATGAGCAAAAGCTTGAGGATTTTTGTGCCCAACTACTGACCTACGAGGTGTTACATGTGTAGCACGAAAAACAGTAGGTTTGGGAGCAAACTTTGCCTGTTTTTGACTCATTACAGTAGATTGCATGTTCCTATCATTCGGTTTAGCAAGTGCAGCAAATTTTGCATGAAAGTTATAAGATCTAGCAATTATTCTTTCCTTTTTATGTTGTTTAGCTAGTCTATAAAAAAATCTATGACATGACCATCTCTACCACAGTAGGTACAATGAAATTTAACTCTGTGTTCATGTCTAGATGAGCAAGCAACATTTTTATTTGAAGCCGAATGAGACAACACTCTTGCAGATTTGAAAACCACTTCTTTTTGTTTAGGAACAGTTTGAATCAAACCACTTCCTAATGACTTTACAATTTGAGATGGATGTGACTTAGCATGAGCATGAGAATCAAAACCTAAACCAGTTTTATCATTGCAAGACTTGGAAGAATTCAGCAGCAAGTTTAGGTTCTTATTCCCATTACAAAACCTATCTAATGTCCTATGCATGTCATCAAGTTTATTGGACAGATCAAGGCAATTTTCACATGAAGTTTTTTCTTTTAATTTGCAATTGGAACAATATTTAACTTCATGAGAACGTAAAGCATTGTTCAATATAGAAATTTCATTCATAGCATCTTGTAGTTTCTTCTCAAGATCATCACAAGTAGAACAATGCTAATCAATTGTAGAACAGCTAGCATCTTTCAAGTTTTTATCATTACGTGCAGCAAGCTTTCTATAATTTTTAATTTCTAACACAAGTTTATCAAGTGTGGAGGTTTGCGCACTTCTTAATGAGGACATTTGTTCATATATTAAATCACATGAGGGACATGCATCACCACTAGGAATAAAAGTTTTTAAATGGTTGATTTCAGATTCTAGTGATTCAATTCTAGCAGCACTATCCCTAAGCTTTTTGTCCTTTTTCTTAACTATAATAGTGACACGAGAAATGGCATCACACATTTCTTTGCAAGTAGGACATACCTCTTCATTGTCGCTGTTGTGTTTTGCATCCTCCACACTTGATATTGATTTACCCGCCATGAAGCACAAGTTTGCCAAATCATCTTCATCTTCATCACTTCCAATGTCCACATCGCTTGAGCCAAGTTCTTGAAGTGTGGAGATAAAACTGCTCACCAATTGACATCCTGTAAAACCCTTCTTTTTCTTCGTATCTTTTGCATAGGAGTGCTTACGTGAGATTATGTCAATTTCATTGTCGCTGTAAAACCCTGCTCAGCACAAGATGAAGATTGGCCAGAGCTAGGAATATCACGTTGGAAAACAAATGCAAGATACTTGTTGGGGTTCTTACATGATATTATGTAAATTTCATGAGTTTTTAACTTGGAATATAGCACATTTAAAGTAACTGTACTCATGACAGTAGATTCATGAATAGATGTGACTTTCATCTCCCAAATTGACATATCTAATGCACTTAACAATTGCCTAGCATTTTCAGCATCTGAAAAGTTAACATTGACACTACGCAAGTTGCTGAAAATTTTCTTAAAGTGAGCAAAAAGATGATCAATAGACTCACCGGGTTGCATCTCGAAGCGCATGTATTCTTTCTTGAACATGTCTTACCTTACCTCCTTGATCGTGTTGGATCCTTCGTGGTAGTCCAAAAGTGCTTTCCACGCATCGTATGGAGATAGGAGGTGTGCAACACAGTCGAAGTCGCTTTGAGTTAATCCTTGTGTGATCAAGTTACGAGCCTTGTTGTTGTTGTCGACATCTCTCAAATTTGTAGTTGTAACTTGATTGTTTGATGGTACATTGTAAGGATTGTATACCTTCTCCCATATTGCAAAGCCTTGAGCCCAGATGAAGGCTTCCATACGTGCCTTCCAAACCTGAAAATCAATACCACTAAACACAAAAGGTTTGGTGGAGTATTTCTCCATGATGATTAGTCAAAAACACGTACAAATCACAAAGATTAGAGAGCACCGTGGCAGAAAAACGATGCATTAAAGAAATCGTGTGTGAGACTAATATAAATGTGTTTCACCATGACAAACGTGATAGATATCATAGATAATCAAGTCATGAAATCTACACAACAATAATCACTCAAATCCGTCGAGAGAAACTCAAGTTACGATCGAAAGATCGAACAAAGGTCAATCTGTCTTACCCGAGAAAAACAGTTCTGGAATGCTGCAAAGAAACTCGTGTAGATCAGAAACCACAAATCCAACGACCGTGAAATTTTGACAGATGATAGATAACCAAGTTTTGAAGACAACCCAAAAAGAATCACGTCAATTGGATCTTTAAAACTGGAGTTATGATAAAACCACCGAAGAAAGATAGTGTTGTGCAGAAACTCGACGAGAAAAACTTGTCTGGAACAAGTCGGACGAACAAGGAACAAAAGTTCCTTTTAACTACGAATTTTATTCAATAGAACAAAAGAGGAACAGCCCCAAAGTCGTCTCCTACGAGCTCTGGCCTCCCTTGCTTATATGCCAACCCAATCTCAACTAGGACTCTAATCCTACTCAAATCACGAATTGAAACTTTCCATAACTGCTTAGGACTCTTCTATACGCAGATAGAAGCAATCTTAAGACTTTCAAACACCTTAGGAATGTATCCCACATTCCTAAAACAACTCAAATTCGTGACCCACACGAAATCCTATGATAACCAACTCAAATCTTTGCATATTTGAGTCAAACACGACTCAGTTGCAACACCATACTATTCGCCATGAATGTAAAAACGTTGCCATACTATTCGCTACGGATGTGAAATCGTTGCAACATTGTACTATTCGCCGCGAATGTGAAAATGTATACCATACTATACGCCATGAGTATGAAATCGTCGCGATACCGTACTTATTGCCACTGATGTGAAATCATCGCAAATAACGCACTATTCGTTGCAATACGTTAAATCATTGCAATACGTTAAACCGTTGCAATACCATACTATTTGACACAAACGTGGAGTCGCTGCAATACCATACTTTTTGCCACGAATGTGGCATCGTTGCAACACCATTATTTTCATTGTCATACGTTAAATCGTCGCAATACGTTAAACCGTTGCAGTACCATACTATTTGCCACGAACGTGGAGTCGTTGCAATACCATACTTTTTGCCACGAATGTGACATCGTTGCAACACCGTTATTTTCGTTGCAATACGTTAAATCGTCGCAATATGTTAAATTGTTGCAATACCATACTATTTGCCACGAACGTGGAGTCGTTGCAATACCATACTTTTTGCCAAGAATGTGGCATCGTTGCAACACCATTATTTTTGTTGCAATACGTTAAATCGTCGCAATACGTTAAACCATTGCAATACCATACTATTTGCAGCGAATGTGGAGTCGTTGCAGTACCGTACTTTTTACCACGAATGTGACATCGTCGCAACACCGATATTTTCGTCGCAGTACGTTAAATCGTCGCAATACGTTAAACCATTGCAATACCATACTATTTGCCACCAACGTGGAGTCATCGCAATACCATACTATTTGCCACGAATGTGACATCATTGCAACACCGATACTTTCGTTGCAATACGTTAAATCGTCGCAATATGTTAAACTGTTGCAATACCATACTATTTGCCACCAACGTGGAGTCATCGCAATACCATACTATTTGCCACAGATGTCAAGTCGTTGCAATAACCTATTGCCACGGATGTTATCACCACGTGTCAGAAAAACTATCGCGACGTTCAATTTCGTTTTGACAACAACTTATCGCGACGAATTTCGACCTATTGCAACGATTTTTTTCGTCGCAATAAACCGGAATCCTGGTAGTGCCATAACCTAGTCGGTTGGACCTTTCGGACCAATTCTTTACATCCACATCTCTTCATCACGCCTCGGAACCATGTAGCCATGTCCATGCACTCCTTGCATACGTGCAAACATCTCCTAACGACGACCAAGATACCTTCATATGCATTGTTTTTGATTCATACATGCTGCGCGACCTCTCGATCAACTCAACCACAATTCCTCCCGAACTTGGCTGTTGAACCTCATCTTCTCCCTAAGACTAGTTCAATGGATCCCATCACCAGCCATGTATTGAACTCAAGCAACTCCTACACATGAACAAACAACCAATACTTCTGAGCACAAGTCCTCGACTTGACTCTCGTTAGTTCCGAAACTACAACATCTTACGTGAGCACCTCACATAAGCATGTTGCAAACCATAGCAAAATGATATCAGCCTTAACCACCAAAACACAACAAAAACTTAGTAAAAGAATACTAAGCAACCTTTCTAGCAATGTAAAGCAAGTTTGAAATATTTTACAGTAAAAGCAGGATCATTGCGATCAAGTTCCGAACCTTGCCAAAGCTAGCCGGACCTAGCACCGGAGCTAACCAAAGCTAGTTGGACCTAGCACCGGAGCTAACCAAAGCTAGTCGGACCAAGCACCGGAGCTTATCAAAGCTAGCAGGACCTAGCACCGGAGCTTACCAAAGCTAGTCGTACCTAGCGCCGGAGCTAACCAAAACTAGTCGGAACTAGTCAACCAAAAAGTCGGAGCTAGAAAAAACATGTCGGAGCTAACCAACATAAGTCGGACCTAGCAAAACATATGAGAGCTTAACAAAAAACATGCCAGAGCTAAAGTCGGACCTTGCTAAAAAGATGTTATGGCAGCATTCAAAACTTTTATCATCAAAGCCAATGTATTCAGCACACATAGGTTTCACAATGAGCAACTTGGACCCTTACATGATTAGAGTTATGGACCTTTAATGTGGTTTAATGGCTGAAATTGAATTGGGAATTGAATTGGGAGTTGGTATTGGTTAACTAAATGACCTTGGTACAAGAATTAATGAATTTGACACAAATGAGTAGTTATGAGTTGAATATGGTTTATTATTGCTGACAATGGTTATTTAAGTTGAAATTGATGATATATGGGTTATTTTGGGAAGGACCTCACTTAATAATGATATAATTTCATTTTCAACTGTTTCGAATGTACCTTTATGCAATTAGCCATTTTATTATCATTCCTTGTTTATGCTACATGTCATACTTCCCACACTTGCTGAGTACGACATGTGTTCACCCTTGCTATTCCCCCACCAAATCCAAATGCAGACGGCCAGATGGAGTACCAGGATGTCTTTGAGGGGTTCTAGGCGCGTGTTACCATCAAACTTGCCAGTGCAGTTGAAGTCATTAGAATTTAGTTTTTCCATTGCAGATGCATTAGATCTTGTAATCGAGAGTATTTGGTTTGTAATAAAGTACTATTATTAGTGTTATTATTCGAGACATGGTTTATATCTGTTTATCAATTGTGAATCATTTGTGTACGTGTGTTAAATATCTTGGGCACACATATGCATTACGCTTGGTTCATTTTTGGAACCGGGTGTCACAAGGTTGTATGAGAGCCGTGTTTGACCGTAAGACGCATGCCTAGATAGAATGGACACCACAAATCACATAGGACTCATTTCCTATTCAAAATTAGCCTGTTTTACCCTATTTTACCTTCCACTAGCTATATAGAGTGGGAAAAATTGTGTTTTTGCTGCTGCTGCTGCAATTTTAGTTGTTTTTGCATCCTTTTGAGCAAATGCACACCCTCTAATTTTGATTTATGGTTGCTGCAATTTCAGAAATGATATTTGTGTTTTCCTCTATTTTCTCATATTTTCTTGAAGATGGCTCACACCAAAATGACAGCCCGCAAGAGAGCTCGTTTGCCACCCCTTGGAAGCAAGCTTAGGCCTCGCAAGGAGCCGCAAATGGAACCAGCCCAAGAGGAGGAAGAAGTGAATTCTCCCACTAAGGAAGCTGAGCATGAACACTCCAACACGACAGAGGAAGACCCTAAAATGGTGGAGTCCTATAACGATCATGAGTTTTGTGCCAAAGAAGGGTTCGGCCGAACTCCCTAGTTGGCCGAACCCCCTAGTCGGCCGAACAAAAATGTTGATTATTTCTATTGTGCTTCCTCGGGGTTACCTGCAGGTGGGTCCCATTGACTGATAGGTCTGCTACACTATTGGATCGCCTCAGATACTTCTATTTGTGGGCCATTTGATCCATGTGGTGACACGTTGCGTCCCCTGGTTGGCTGGAATGATATTTTATTGGATCCATCCCCTTGTTTCACTTCAATTTTGCATAGAATGCTTGCATGTACTACTTTCTCCAAAGACAAGTGGAGATAGGTTAAATAGAAAGGTGATGTGTGCAAGAAATGATATTTCCTTCAAACAATTGAGTTATATTGACAGATGAAAATGGGTATATAACAGCCGTCAACACTCCATGATGGCGGTAAAGACTAATTTGCGCGCTAATTGTGGCTCCGAATTGATTGAACTCATGTATAAATACCCCCTCACTACCTCACTTCTCCAGACACCAGTAGTTTGAGAATAGTACTCCACTCATAAGGTTTAGAGCTGCCCTAGTGGCCAACAAAGTAGAAAGAGAGTTGACAGTAGGTGGTGACAGCTCTATCTGTCCTTTGTAATCCTCTATGTTTGGCTATGCCATAGGCTCATGGCGGGAATCATCATCGTGTTGGCAACGGTAAACCCGTGACTCAAGCAAGCAGTTTCCATAGGCTACTGTGACCTAGATCTCGAACCATTCAATTCCTCTCAAATCCTAGCCTACCAAACAAATTGTGTGTCCTTGGGAGAACAAGCTAGAAGATCTCACAAACATTCCTTGGATTCAAAACCCTTGGGAATACACTTTAAGGGGAAGTGTTACATCTATTTTTCCATGCGCTTGCAGATTTTCATATGTTACATACCAACCGTCAATAACCATTTCTAGCGCAGTTGTCGGGGAACGGTTGTTGTGGATCTTCAAACATTCTTCACCCTCGTATCTATTTTCTTTTCTTTACTTCTTGCATTTCCACCATTATTATGGAGCAGCCCACCATTCATTCAAATTATGCCTTAAAGGGCAAGTTCATCGAGCCACCGTAGTCAGCGGAACCTACCTACTCAACTAGGTATGGACCATACCCTGGCTTTGTAGCCATAGTTAAGGAACAATCCTTCTCAGAAACAGATTGTGAAAACCCTTACCATCATCTGCGAGAGTTTGAACAATTTTGTTCTTGCCTTTTAATTAAAGGCATGACACAAGAAACTCTCAAATTGAAGTTGGTTCCTTTTTCTCTAAAAGAAAAAGCAAAACAACGGTACACCCATAATGTTGGAAAAAAATGGCGATTGGAGAGAATTACGAAACAAATTTTGTCTCTCTTCTTTCCAATATCCCGAATTGTCTCCCTACGAATGGAAGTACTAGGCTTCCAAAGTCAGAGAAGGAATCAATAGGTGCAGTCTGGGATAGGTTTTCGCTTTTGCGAAATTCCAGCCCAAATTTGTTAATCCCAAATCCATTGTTATTGCAACATTTCTTTATGGGACTCAACAAACAGTCTTCCCTATATCTTGACATTATGGCTGGAGGATCTTTCCTCCATAAGATACCAGAAGAAGGGAAGGAACTTATAGATCGAATTCTAGAAAATACCTCCTTCATTATGGGTCTTAATGAACCTCCCCAAGAGGAAGCCACATTGAGTATCGGGGACACTCTTATAGCCAAGGAAGTGCTAGAACCATGCCCATCACATGCCTTGCCTGTAGAATCCTCTCCTGAACCTAAACCATCGAATGATGATCAACGTTCGAATCCCCATTTTACTTCGAGGAAGAGATTATTGAAGATTATGGAAATAACTCAAAGTATTGTTATGAAAGGAAGCCAGAGTTGCCTCCAACTCCACTTGACCCACCTCATGGAGTATACCTCCAAGAGACGGTCAAGGAGTTGACCTCTATTCTAAGTTTGGAATGGACGCCAGAGGTTAGAACTCACCTAATATACTTCGGATGCTTTCAACCTTAGCCGCCTTTCTATGCCCTATTAGATGGGCAACACTGTGAGTCCTTTATAATCCCTACATTAAGGCAAATATCATTTTTGATACTCGTGCTCTCTCTATTTTGGGTGATGTGCTAGTGGCACCAACGCAAAAATTGTTCCAAGATACATATGGAATTATTCTTTAAGGCTATGGGATCTACAAAAAGTGACGGTAAGACACAAAAATGTTGAGGTTATCCTTGATTTTCATGTGTTCGAAGTTTGAGACTTTGATGTAATGATTGGGGTACCCATTGAGAAATTTTTCATGGAATTCCCCTCTGAAGGAAACCTTAACATAAATCTTGGAGGGAATAAAATTTCCATTCCAATTTCGCGTTCCAAGAACACATCTGTGGAACCACCCCTCCAAGATGGGCCAATTGAGGAGGTTGGGACTTTTAAATTCTTGGAGTCTCCTCGAGAAAGAGGGGAAGAAGATTTCATCCAAGAAGAGGATTAGCTTCAAGAGACTTTTGACTTTCCAAAAGAAGAGCCTACTCCCAAACCTCCTATTGAGCTAAAAATCTTTCCTCAAGGATTATGCTATGCTTTTCTTAATGGAAATTTGGAAGCCCCTGCCATCATAAGTCACACTTTTAGATGATGAAACGCTCAGGCTCATTGCTTTCTTGAAAAGCATAGAACTTTTTTTGGCTACTCACTCCAAGACCTCAAGGGCATTAGCCCAGCTCTTTGCACCCATCGCATTGCCATCAACCCCGAGAGTACCCCCTCACAGGAGCCTCAACGGCGGTTGAATAATGCGATAGGTGAGGTTGTCAAGAAGGAGGTCTTGAAACTCCTTCATGCTGGGATTATTTATCCCATGCCTCATAGTGAGTGGGTTAGCCCGGTCCAAGTACTGTCTAAGAAAGGAGGAATGATGGTCATTCAAAATGAGAAAAATTAATTAATTCCTCAGCGAACGTCACGAGATGGATGATGTGAATTGACTTTCGAAAACTCAACAAGGCAAAAAGAAAGGATCATTTTCCACTGCCCTTCATCGATGAGATGTTGGAACGGTTGGCAAAACACTTCTTCTGTTTCTTGATGAATATTTGAGTTATCATCAAATTCCCATCCATCCCAATGATCAAAGTAAGACCACATTCACATGTCCATATGGGATGTATACCTACCGGCGAATGTCTTTTGGACTGTGTAATGCACCTGCCTCCTTCCAAAGGTGCATGATGTCTATTTTTCCGACATGATTGAGGAAATTATGGAAGTTTTCATGGACGATTTCTTTGTCAATGGAAAAACTTTCGATCATTGTCTGGAATATTCAGACAAGTTCTTACAAAGATGCCAAGAGAAGGACCTGATACTTAATTTGGAAAAGTGCCATCTTATGATTCGTGAAGGCATCGTTCTTGGACACTTAGTGTTCGAGAGGGGGATAGAGGTGGACATAGCAAAAATTGAAGTTATTGAACAGCTTCCACCTCAAGTCAATATTAAGGGAATCCGCAGTTTTTAGGTCACATGGGGTTCTGCCAATGATTTATCAAGGATTTCTCCAAAATTGCTAGACCCCTTAAAGACATATTAGCTAAAGATGCTCCCTTTTATTTCGATGAGGAGTGTCTTAAATCCTTTGATACACTAAAAAAGGCACTTGTCTCGGCTATAATCATCCAACCCATTGATTGGACGCTACCATTCGAAATCATGTGTGATACCAGCGATTTTTCTGTTGATGTCATCTTAGGCCAAACCAAAGATAACAAGCATAACACCATAGCCTACGCTAGAAAGACTCTAACAGGAGCACAACTCGGTTATGCCACCGTGAAAAAAGAACTCCTGCCAGCAGTCTTTTCTATCGATAAGTTTAGGTCCTATTTGGTTGGAGCCAAGGTCATTGTCTACACAGACCATGCTTCCTTGAAATTTTTGCTCACCAAAAAAGATGCTAAACCAAGGCTAATATGATGGATTATCCTACTCCAAGAATTTGATTTGGAGATAAAGGATAAGAAAGGAGTGGAGAGTTCCGTCGTGGATCGTCTCTCATGTATGGGAGTCATACATCAAATGGACGTACCCATCAATGACTTCCTACGTGATGATATGTTGCTTAAGGTGACCGACTCTCACCCTTGTTATACGGATATCATGAACTTCATGGTCACAGGATACATACCACAAGGAGAGAACAAAAAGAAGCTCATTTATGAGAGTCATAGACACCTATGGGATGATCCATATCTCTATCGAGTATATGCTAATGGCCATCCTAGAATGTGTGTCCCTACAATAAAAGGCACCAAAGTCATTGAAAAGTGTCATGCTGGTCCCTATCGAGGCCATTACGGTGTTTACCTTACCCAGGCAAAGATTTGGCAAAGTGGATTCTATTAGTCTTCAATATATGAAGATACCAAGGAATTCATTCGCTGATATTGGAAATGCCAAAAGCATGAAGGAATCACTGCTCGTAATGCCATGCCCCTCACATATAATCTCTAAGTCGAATTATTCGATGTGTGGGGTGTTGACTTCATGGTACCTTTTCCGAAGTCTCATGAGTGCGAGTATATTCCAGTGGCTGTTGATTATGTGTCAGGATGGGTACAAGCTTTACCATGCAGCAATGCCGACTCCAAGTAGGCTAGGAGAATGTTCCATGAGATCCTTTTCCCATGATTTGGAACTCTTAGAATGGTTATAAGTGATGGATAGTCTCATTTCATCGATAAGACCTTCTGGAGCTTTCTAAGGGAGCTTGGAGTCCAGCATAACATTGCTACTCCCTATCACCCAGAAACAAGCGGTCAAGCAGAAACATCTAACAAGCAAATCAAGAACATCCTGCAAAAGATTGTCTGTGAATTGGGAACGGGATGGAAGCAAAATCTACCCGACACATTGTGGGCATATCGAACTGCCTACAAGACACCCATTAGCATGTCTCCATTCCAACTTCTCTACGAGAAGACTTACGACCTTCCTGCAGAGTTGGAGCATAGAGCTCATTGGGCCTTAAAAACGTGGAACATGGATCTCGATAATGCTAGAAAGCGCCGTTTGAGGCAAATCACCGAGCTTGAGGAATGGAGAGATAAGGCGTAACATAGTGCCAAGATATATAAGGAAAGAACCAAAAGGTGGTGCGATAAACGGATCACGCCAAAGGATATTAAGCCTAGCAATAAAGATCTTCTCTTTAACTCCAGGGTAAAACCCTTTGGACATGGGAAATTATAAAGTAAATGGGAAGGACCATTTACCGTAATAGAAACTTCATCTCCTGGAGCCATCACACTCTAAGATGATGAAGGCCATCTGTTTAAGTAAATGGGCACCATCCAAAAATCTTCCTTGATTCCCAAGAGGATGTGGAAAAAGAAGTCGACATGGTAAATTTAATCAATTTCCACGCTGTTCTTCCAAATCCCACATAATCCTTCCAACTTCAGCATATGGGTCCATTATAAATTTGATCCTTATGGCCCATAGAGACAACTCATGAAAGATAAGACCTAAGGGGTGTTGGCGGCTGTTATATACCAATTTCATCCATCAATTTAACTCAATTATGTGAAGGATTGATCATTTCTTGCACACATCACCTTTCTATCTAACCCAATTCCACTTGGACTTGGAGAAATATGTGTATGCAGCATTTTATGCAGGAAATGAGGAAATGTAGAGGGACCCATCCTATAAAATATCATCCCAGCCAATTAGGCAACGACACATGGCATCCCATGGATCAAATGGCCCACAAACAGAAGTATCAGAGGAGATCCCATGGTGTATCACCCATATACATCAATAGGACCCACCTGGCAGCCACCTGGAGAAAGCACGCGAGAAACGGTGCATCACCAGGTCGGTCAAACCAGGGGGTCAGCCGACCTGTTCTCTGCACCAAACCCGGTCAGCCTCCTCGTGTTGGCTCCTCCCGGCTCCCTGGAGTCAATGGTGACTGATTCGCGCACTTTTGGTGGCGGGAACCAACCTCAACACTAGTATAAATAGGACCCCCTACCCCTCAATTCAACACACACCACTTGAGCTTCATCTCTATTGTATACACTATCATCCATAGTCGTAGAGGAGTTAGGTTGTAGAGAGGAGAGTCTCTAGTCCCAAGTCCAAATTGGGAAAGGAGTAAGGCGTCTCTCTCTTCCCATTCCTACATTGGGAAAGGTATGGCTCATGTATTCTTTCTTGTAATTGTGACTTTATGCATAATAAAGATAGTATCTTTACTCTATACTTATACATATACTTGGGCAAAGCGTTTCTTGTTTGATTGTGGAGTCCATGTATGTGGAAGGTATAGCTTCTATGACTGTTTCATCATGAACATATATCATGAACATATATCATTGCCTTAGTCTAGTTAATTATAACATAACTAGGTCAGTATAGATAATTATGTTGTGTATCAACATTGGTTCAATGATGATTCAATTCATTGCCTTAGGATGGATTGTGCCTAGGCTCTTAAGGTAATTACTAAATATGATAGCATGGTGCTAGGATATCTAAGTAGCATTGGATGTCTCGTAGACCCACGGATTGAAGAGGTAGGCAGTAGGTGGTGACAGTCCTATCTGTCCTTTGAAATCCTCCATTTTCGGCTATGCCACAGGCTCTTGGCGGGAGTCGCCCTAGTATTGCTAGGGGTAAGCCCGTGCCCGATGTGTTGAACCACATAGTATAAGTATTCACAATTGATCTAGCTTATGAATAATTAGTTTAGACTATGTATATGTACAATAGAGCATAGTAGGAGCACCTCCATAACTCTCAACCTTAACTAACCTCTAGGATCCTCTTATCCCCCTTAGACTTGAAAGCTTTTGTGTGTGTTGCACTACCTCCATTATTATTTCATCCATCCTTACTAGATTCTTACCTAGACCTTTCTACCCTTTCCACTTGATGATTGTTATATCTCTACCCCGCCTTCCTTTGGGATCAAATAAATGACACCCTTGGGAATACTCTTAAGGGGAAATGATACAATGATATCTCTGTGCGCTTGCAGAATTCACTCTGTGATCCAATAGAACCATTAACAAGCATTTCTGACACATAAGTTGGAGATGTTTAGTCAATGGTACATAATTAATACCAAGAAACATTTCTGGCACTATTGCTAGGGATGATTTGTTAGTATATCTTAGGAGCCGTCAACAAGGGGCCCACACCAAGTCGGCCGACCCCCTAGGTTGGCTGACATTGGCGCCGCCAGGGTTCTGTTTTCGTGGGTCATCTCCCCCGTTCTATACCAATAGAGCCCTCGGTGCGATAGCTTCAATATCTACCTTGGCGATATTAAAAAGACATGAATAGAGAGGAAACTTGCTCCAATTCTAGAAAACTTCCTATCCAATCTCCACCTTGTCCTATTTACCATGGCCGGCAAAGGCAAATGCATCGTTGCCCATGCCTCCTCTAGCTCCGCCTTCAACCTCAGCGGGTAACCTATGCTGGCCAAGAACGACTCCACCATGGCCGTTGAGGCTGTGATGGCTTTGGACGTAGAACCTCTCACCGCGATCCTGCCTATTGGGACGCCACGTGAACGTAGCCCTGCACGTCCAGCGTGGCATGATCGCTTTCCCCTCGTAAAGTGCCCATGAAGTCACATACTCCTACGCCATGTCCAGCAATGGTGACTATCAAGCCCATCGCGGCTCGTCTTTTACAAGGAAAAGATGATGTCCGTCCCATGCTCTAGCCTGGCGAGAAGTACACGAGCACTCTCTAAACAAAGAACGGCGACATAGTGAGCCACCACTATGAGTCGCCAACTCATACTTCACCTGAGCTCGTGAACAACGGCTTCATAATCCAAGGCGTGAGAGCGTCGAAGGGTTATGGAAAAGGTCTCTACAAGCGTGTGGACAACTTAGCCTTCAAGGAACCGATGGGCTCGTCTCCCTCCAATGTGAGGCGTCACCTCTCACCACCTGCCATAAAAAGGCCTCCATGCCAATATCAAAGCAGTGGTGAGAATTCTCCTCATGTCGATGTTGGACATCTAGCCGAGGAGATATAAAATCTCCATTTGGAGTACAAGAGGATAGTTTGCACGGTGGCTGAATCACGCATCACGATGGCTGAATTAATGAATGATATTGATCCCATTAAGGAGAAGATATTGTGTTCGCCGTGGCATGATCACTAAAATCAAGTGCTTGTGCGAGGCCATGGGGATGCCCAACAATTATAAGGCACAATGAATAGACATCCCTATAGGCCATTGGGTGCATACCCCTTAGTTTGCTTATTTTATTTCCCCAATATTTTGTAATCCATAATGTAAGCACCCCCACTTTTATGTTCAATAAAATGAACATACCGGTTGATCTAACACCGGTAAAGTTCCCCCTTTAGTTTAATTTTGTGTCAAATAAAGTTTCTAGGAACAAATGTGGGGGAGAAGTCCCTCCGCGATTTTGTGATTTTTTTTCACCTGAGGATACATTGCAAACATACATGCAATACAAAAAACAGAGTCGGGCACCAGAGAAGGCAGCCAGGACTCGGCCGAGCTCCCTAGTCGGCCGAGCTATGGACAGCCCCTCTCGGATCTGTTTCAGTACACAACACCAGTTAGAATCTCTTATCCCTTGCTCTTGTTGATTCACTGCAATTCGAGTTTAAATTTTTGATGTATTCATGAATAGTCAAATTAAAATCAACTCAATTAAAATAATCAATGCAACTTGCTTAAATATGAAATTAGTATACTCCGTATTTTATTTCACTACCATGTTTCTGGACCCATATCATTAATTTAGGACAACATGTCATCTAATTTTTTGATTGGTGCGATGTGATTTGTTAAATGAACCTATGGAGAAACCTATCCTTGAATGAATTTGATTTTGAATTTTCCACAATTTTGAAGACTTAAGGTTGTGCCTTCCTCTCTCATTGGAAATTAAACACCCACCAAGACCATATGATATAAATATTGAAAACCACATGCATATGCCACTTAGCATTTTCATTGAACTTTGTCAAACTCTTGACCCTATTGAGTGACTTGCATGAAATCTTTTGATTAGGAAATCTCTTGTGCACTCCACCATATTCCATCATTTTCATCATCCCACCATAAAAAAGGATACTCCATGAAAAGTATTTCAAAATCCACTCTCATTAAAAAGATGCATAAAAAGAAGTAGAAGGCAGGGCTATAAGAGCTCTCAAAAGAATTCAAAAAAGAGAGATACATAGAGCCAACAAGTAGCCATGCTTCATCCTTGCACAAAAAATAGAGTGATCAAATAGGAGTTATCATTACCACTCATCATCCACCGTCCACCCATAATAAGTGCACAAGAATTTCTTTAGTCATTGATTTTATTACTTGGTCCTCTCATATGGATCTCTTTTTTGACTTAGTAATATATGAATCACAAGTGTGCTACTATTTACCCCTACCAAGCTCCACAAAAAGCCATATTTAGTTGTAGGGACAAAAGTGGCAAAATTATGCCGATGTGAGGATTCAAACACTTCGAGTGAAATGAGAGAATCCAATAGAGGAAGAAAAGGCATCATCATTTTGATATTCGAAATATAACAATTTTTTGAAGTCATTTCAGTAGGAGGAAATCCGGATGAGATAAACTCAACCGTTCCACCTCTCAAACACACAAGATGATGTGGTAGCCACACCACAAAAAAGGTTCAAAAGAAAATGTAAGAATTAAAATACTTTGTATACTTCTTTTGTATCCATAGCAATATCTTATTTGGGCACTTAGTTCTTCTTGCCTTCACTCGATGACGAGCAAAGGACTAAGCGTGGGGGAGTTTGTTGATGGTCCTTAAGTGCTAAATATGACCGTCAACTCACCGCAGAAAAATTATAAAATGGAGAACACGACATAGTGGTAGGACTTAAAACTAACGAATTCCACAAGTGTTAGTGTCTAATTGTATGCAGGTGAATTAAAACCCAAAAATACCCAAACTTGCAGGGAGCAATCCAAAAAGTTACCATTCAATGGATCAAGCGATGACATGTGGCATCACGTGGATCCATGACTCATTCTCAGAAGTATTCGAGGGGATCCAACGGTGTTGCACCCGGAAAAGGGGTTAGGGTCTACCTGGCAGACACCTCGAAGAAGCACACCCGAGGGGGGCTAGGACCAAGTCGGTTGACCCCCCCCCCCCCCCCCTGAGTCAGCTAACTTGGCCCTGGCGCCAAACTTGGTCAGCTTCCACAGGTTGGACTCCTTGGCTTTCTGGTGGCGGTAACGACTGATTCACTTGCTATATGTGGCACCAAACCGAATGAACTCGTGTATAAATACCACCTCACTCCCTCACTTCTCCACACACCACTAGTTTGAGAATAGTACTCCACTCATAAGGTTTAGAGATGCCCTAGTGGCCAGCCATGCAGAAAGAGGGTGAGGACGAGCTAGGAATATGATGCTTGGGCTTGTCAAGTCCTTCTTCCACACTTGTACCTTTATGGAAGTTTTACCAGAATCAAATAAGAAATTTTTGTGAATTCAATACAAGTTTGATTTCTATTTCATACTAGTTTACTTTCGTAACTACTTGTGGGTTCACTACTTTAATTCATGAGAGGTTCTAGTGGTAGCTTTGAGTTGTGAATTAAAACTTAAGCGTGGTGCTTAGGTTAGAATTCATGTGGGGATATCTCGTAGGCCCACGGATTGAAGAGGTAGACAGTAGGTGCAGACAATCCTATATGTCCTTTGTAATCTTCCACGTTCGGTTATGCCATAGGATAGTGGTGGGAGTTGTCTTGGTGTTACCAAGGGTAAACCTGTGCCCAAAGCAAGCAACTGCCATAGGGTACTGTGAACTAGATCTCGAACCATTGAATTCCTCTCAAATCCATGCCTGCCAAACAAATTGTGTGTCCTTGGGAGAACAAGCTAGAAGATCTCACACACGTTCCTTGGATTCGATACCCTCGGGAATACTCTTTAAGGGGAAGTGCTATAGCGGTTTCTCCGTTTGCTTGTGGATTTTCATCTGTGACGTACCAGCCGTCAACAGTGGGACAGAGAGGCTTCTCCTCGGTGGCAAAACGACGATGTCCATAAAGCTGTGAAATACTGGCGTATGCGTCAAGGAAACAACAAAACAGTGGTTGGAGAATGTAAAGGAGGTTCTTGTGCTACTCATTGCTGCTTGGAGCTTGTCAATAGGTGGCTTGTCTGCTGGTGCGTTCAAGAACAGAGGCGACGGCGCTGTTTGCATGCAGGAGAGAACAGAGGAGCAGAGCATGTTTCATCTTAGCAGTAGAGTAGATGGCTAGGGACTCGGTTGTATAGGAGGGTCATCAAAGCAAAGGTGCTTGCTTGCCTGCTTGATGGGTTGGAGGACAGCTCATCTGCCGCTGAAGCACCGAACAGAGCAAGGCAGTTGGTTCAGCTCAAATGAGCCACTGACCAGTGGGTCCCACCAAGACTACACTTGCTTCTCACCTCTGGTCACATAAATTCCATACGAATCTTGCTTCAAAATATCTAGATCTTTGCAGGGATACTAAAGTAAATATATGGAACCCATTTCTGAAATCAAATTCTTGATTTGAGCAATTTCATTTGAAATTCAAATTTGGATTTGAATTCAAATGGAATTCAATGTTTCCACTGAATTACATAGCAATTGAGCTTCAAAAATTTTGAAACTTTGCAGGGGTTCTATTTGGAATACTTGAAATATATTGATGAACTAATATTTTAATATTAATGAGGTTTGAATAGGACCTTGTTTTGAATATTTGAATCCCTCTCTTGAAGTTTGAATTAATTTGTTTTTCTCTTCCTCCTTTAATTTGTTTTTCTCATTACCATTTTTATTTCACCTAGCTGAACTTGACACCTTAATATTTAGGGCTTTTACATCCCTCCCTTCTTATAAGAATCTCATCCCGAGATTACAAATAAAAGAAATGGAGGTAGACAGATTACCGGATATGAGATGACAGCAAATCCAGATAGTTTGATCAGAGATAATCCTCGCTTTCTCATGCCGCTTCCTCAGCGTTGTGGTTGCTCCACAAGACTTTGCAGAAACATAAAGTTCGGTTTCTTGTGGCGCAAGTCTTTTTATCGACAGTCCAGATCAGATACTAATAATAAGTGAGATCCGGTTGTAGAGCTTCAGTGTCCTCCATGGGGATTTAAGGCATTTCTGCAGCTGAGATATGTGAAAAACATTATGAATTATAGAGAGTGACGCTGGTAACTCCAAACGATAGGCCACGGTTTCACATTTTTCAATGATGGGGAATGGACATATGAATCACGGAGCAAGCTTTCCCTTCATTCTAAAACAATGAATTCCTTCATCGGAGATAAACATGGTCCCCGATGTCGAAGTGGAGAGGTCAATGTTATTATATTTATAGCTTTTCTTACGAGATTGAGCAGCCTTGAGGTTGGCTTGAATCACATGCACTTATCGCTCGGCTTCATTTACAAGATCAATATCCTATATCACTTGCTCGCTGGATTCATACCTGTAGAGTGGTGTGCAACATTTCCGGACGTAGAGAGCTTCATACGGCGCCATCTTGATGCTAGCTTGATATCCATTGTTATATGGGAACTCCGCCAACGGTAAATGATCATCCCAATTTTTACCGTGGTGAATTTCACATGCGCGTAGCATATCTTCAAGAATTTGATTCACCCGCTCAGTTTGACCGTCGGCCTGCGGGTGATATGCGCAGCTTCGGATCAACTTTATCCCCAATGACACATGCAGCTGCTCCAAAAAGTGAGCAACAAACAGCATGCCACGATCTGAAATAATTGCACAGGGAACTCTGTGCAAGCACATGATTATTGCAATATACAACTCTGCATACTTCTGATCATGATAGTTGGTGTTGATAGGAATAAAGTGGGCTGATTTGATTAGTCGATCCACTATCACCGGAACCGAGTCATGCTTGTGGAACGTGAGCCGTAATCCAATGATGAAATCCATACTAATATCCTCCCATTACCAATGCAGAATGTTCAATGGTTGCAGTTGTCCGACTTTCCTCATGTAGTCGGCTTTCAACCACCGACACATATCACACTCGGATACCTACTTTGCAATCTTTCTTTTCATCTGTGTCCGACAAAATCTGGTTTCAGATCTTGATACATTTTTTTGCTGCCCGGATGAATAGAATACTTGGTCAAATGAGCTTCCTCCAAGATTTTCTTCAAAAATGTCATATCATGGGATACTACTATTCGGTCTTTGAATCATAGAGTATCATGTTCATCCCTATGGAAGCATTTCATTTCTCCATTCATCAATCCACTACGAATATACGACATTCCATTGTCTTTCCTTTGAGCTTCCATTAATCTCCTCTCGTTTTGTTGAAATGAGAGCAAGATTATATAACGCTCCATATAGAACCAAGTATAAACTCGGATCATCCACTTCCATTGGCGTAATGGAATGATTATTGACATGGGATTTGTGGCTCAGTGATTGGCAACCACATTCACCATGGCGGGATAGCAGTCAATTTCAATCTCATAATCTTTGATTAGCTCTAACCATCTCCATTGCCACATATTCAAATCCTTCCATGTTAGATATATTTCAGGCTCTTGTGATCGGTGTAGAGATGTACTAAATTGCATAGTAAATAGTGTCTCCACATTTTCACCACAAGCACCACGACAGCAAGCTCAAGGTCATGAGTTGGATAACGTTGCTCATGACTCTGGAGCTGGCGTGATCCATATGAGATCACGTGGCCTTCTTGCACTAACACGCAGCCGAGACCAATGCCAGAAGCATCACAATAAACATCAAAACATTTGGTCGTATCCGGTTGAGCTAGCATTGGGGATGTGGTGAGATGCTTCACCAAAGCTTTAAAAGCATTCTAACATGCCTTGCTCCAAATATATTTGGTATCCTTTATCAGCAGATCTATCATCGGCTTACCGATTTTTGAGAAACTCAGAATGAACCTACGATCGTACCTCGCTAACCCTTGGAAGCTACAAACTTTGTGAACGGATTTTGGAGACTCCCATTTCAGCACTTGAATGATTTTGGTTGGATCAACGGCGATGCCTTCCGCTAAAATAATGTGACCAGGAAATGGCACTTGGCTGATCCAAAACTTGCACTTGCTGAATTTCGCATAGAGCTTGTGGTCTTGCAATCGTTGGAGCACGATATTCAAGTGTTTGGCATATTCTTCCTCTGTTTAGAATAATCCAGGACGTCATTGATGAAGACCATGACAAACTTGTCCAACTCCAGCATGAATACCGAATTCATGAGGTACATGAAGTGAGCCGGCGCGGTTGCAAGTCCAAATGACCTGAAAAGATATTCAGAGAGCCCGTATATCGTCGAGAATGCCGTCTTCAGAATATCCTCTAGTCGGATCTAATCTGATGATATCTGGACCAAAGATCCATCTTCGAGAATACCTTAGCACCCACTAGTTGATCGAATAGAATATCGATGTGAGGTAGTGGATACTTGTTCTTTATGTTCATGCCATTGAGCGGGCAATAATCCACTTATGGATGTAATGTCTTGTTTTTATTCTTCACGAACAATGTGAAGCAGCCCCAAGGTGAAGAACTTGGGCGTATAAGACCATTGTCCAGTATAACCTTTAAGTGCTCCTTTGATTCTACAAATTCATTCGGTGCCATTTTGTACGGCCTTCAAGAAATAAGCATGGTTCTTAGAATGTGTTCATCTTGAACACAAGTCCACATCTGGTGGCATACCCGGTAGGTCGTCGGGAAACACATCCAGATATTCAGGGACCACACGAATGTCCTCAAGCTTGGTGGCTTATGTGTTGTATGTGCTTGCAATTTCTTGCATAAGGCGGCCGAGAATGAGAGTGTGTGGTTCATGGAGTGGAAAGTTTAAATGAACCACTCGTGGATCAATGTCGAGAACAGCACCATGGCGATGTAGCCACAGCATTCCTAAGATGACATCGAGCTTTTGACTCTTTAGTATATTTAGAGAAGTCGGATAGATATTCCCAACTATCTCAAGTGGTGCTCTATATACCATCCTATTAGCTGCTATTTTCCCACCCAGAGAGCAAATCAAATATGGACATTTTGAGGGAATGATAGGTAATTGATATTTGACGACATATGATTGGCTATGGAAATTATGGGTGGCACCGGAGTCAAATAGTATGACTACGGGATGATGGAGTAGAGAAAACATACCCGCGAGGACAAGTTCAGCTTCCGGCACATCTTCGATAGCTATATGGTCGACGTTGCTGAGTTTTGGTGCTAGTTTCTTGGGCTGGTTGCAGGGTTGAGCTGCACCCCGATATGGTGCTTGACCGCTGCTCTGTCGCAGCTCGGGACTGTCCCTCGAAAAATGCCCAACACGGCCACACGTATAGAATGTGTATTGTGTTGGGTTCCCTCCTAGCTGCAGACGGAATCCCAATGCTTGTGGTGGAGGTCGATATGCATGCAGAATCATCCTTTGCTTCTGCTGCTGTGGTGGAAATGGAGGTCGGATGCTTGGTGCATTGAATTGATTACCGCGGAACTGTGACGGTCGTGCCGGTGGTTACCACTTCTTATCGGATGGTGAGCGATACACCAAACGGTACTTCTGTGGAGCACCACCACTGCTGCTCGATGGCGTGCTCTGTTTCCTCTTATCAGAAACGAGCTCGCACTGAGCATCTTCTTGTACAATCATGGCATTGATGATGTCGTTAAAGGTACCGCGGTTGCATTGTGCGAGTTGGACTTTCATCTTGGGTTTCAGACCACAGAATAAGGTATATCGCTTTTGATCTTTTGTCCCAATATAATCTTGCACATACTGCGCCAGATGGTTGAATGAGTGGGAGTACTCATGAGCACTCCTCCTGCCTTGTTTTAGCTCCAGGAACTCCTGAAGCTTCCTCTTCATGATATCGGGAGGTATATTGTAGGTGCAGAACGCCTCCCGGAACTCTTCCCATGTCACAGCATGACCAGCCGGCAGTGACGCGATGTAGTTCACCCACCACGCACCGGCAGATCCATGAAGCTGCTGCGCTGTGGACAACACCTTCTGCTTTTTGGTGCATCGAAGCAGACCAAATTTCGCCTCGAGGGTGCGGACAAAGTTGTCCGCCTCTAGAGGCTCCTCAGCCTCTGTGAAGACTGGTCGACGCGTCGCCAAGAAGTCAGAGTACGAACTCTGTTTGGGCTGGCATTGCCCATTGTCCTGTCTCCCCCTTGACGCGATGAATTCTGCACCAATATCCACAGCAACTTGGTTTGCTTGTCGCGCGAGCCGAGCACTATGGCAAGAACCTCCGCGAGAATTATTGGAAGTTCCTGTGGTGGCTGAGGTGGTTGTTGCTGCATTGTAGTTTGCACCGTTGGTGGAGACTCATCACCATGACCCTGACTGGTGCTTCCCATCTCGTGCTTAGAATGAGTGCGCACCATTCTGCATCCACATTATCCAAAGAACAGCAACATGTTTGTTTACTTCATCTCATACAATAGCAATGCGAGAATTTATCAAGTGACACGCATAACGTTCACACATATTGATAAAGTGTAACTTTATACAACATACAACATTCCTTAACCATGTTACCATAGTGAGCTCCAAAAATAATGAACTACATGGATGGAAGTTCATTTCGACCATCGTTGGTCACCACGGGATGTTAAATGCGTTATGAAACGTGTACTCTCGCTATTGTACAAGACACAAATACGTCACCACTCGAAGTGGTATTTCGATTGTGTCACATACTCAATTCCAACCCAGGATGTCGAATAGGAGCTGCTAGACATGGGATATGAAACTTGAAGAATTGAAACAAAACTGATTTGAGTTGAGGAATTCAAAACTGGTTTCACTGTCCAGATTCTGGTCCAGCTGACCTCTCTGAAGATATTTAAATGTTTCAACCGTTTAGAGGAACAATCTGTACTGGAGTTCAACTACAAAGTTGTAGTACAATAAAAAATATTTCCAGAATGTATTCATTTCTCCCCATATCGTTTCTAGATGAGGAGATATGGCTTTTGCAGGTTGACAGTTTTCTGGAAAAAGTTCAGCAGCACCTCATTTGTATGTGGCTGATTTTTGTCCACATTTCCCAGGTAAAAAATATCAATATTGCAAATCTCATAAATACAACATTGTTACATACATCCTCAGGATTACATAAATGTGTTACATGAAGCCATTCGTTGAATCTACTAAGAGATATGATAAAAATAGTGAATAGATACAGAAACTGTCTAGCCTCTGTCTAGATTTGGCAGAGTTTCGAAGTTTGAAATTTTTGTTAAGTTACAGGGGGATTCTGCTCTTGAGTTGCAGAGAAGAGTTTTATAGGACTCTCTAAACGTTCTAACCATGTATGGTAGACCATCAGTGGTGAATTATGCAGGGAGTTATGCTATTCCAAATTAAGCATTTTTCTGTCCAGTTCACAGTTTGAATCAGGAACTTGGCAGATTTGTATCAAATAAACTTTTAAAGTTTTAAATACTGAAATCTGCCTTAGAGCTAAAAAATTAAACTCGTGGATGACTTCCTAAAATTTCCAAACAATATGCCTGCTGATCGCAGTGACCACATGATTGGCAATCTGTTCAAAATGCTCCAAAAAAAAAGACTGTCGGGTCGCACCTTCGGCTTGGATATCGTCATTGATGTGCTCGATGAAACTCGAATGCAATACTGGTACTATGTCCTCACCAAATAAAATCCTAAGCCGGTATTTCGGCATACGTCTCAATGGTGGCACTAATGTCATTCACTCGAAACGATTTCTACTCAAGCTACTTAAAACACGGTTAGTGTACCTGCAGACGACACACAATTTATAGAACACTCGTATGGTGCCGTACGGCACGGGCCGCATAGGCAATCATTTCAGGCAGTCTACACACACACACACACACACACACACAGATATATATATATATACATATACATTCGTCGCGTATCATTCCATACGGGCCACCCCGAGCTGAGACACATCTTGAGTTATATGACCGGGTTTTGTACCACCTGATGGGGGTCCCACATCTTTGCCTAATGCTGCACTAGTAGGAGGCGCATTGGGTTATCTACCACCCGATGGGGTCCCACGTCTTTGCCTAATGCTGCATCAATAGCAGGTGCTTTCGCATGTTTCTTAAAAAACAAACTACGTGCTTTTTAACCGCACGATATGAGGTCACGTATTTTATCTCTTGCGCTAGGGATTAGCACATTGTATGGCCCTTTAAACATTGAACATTCAAGAGTTGCATACTATCGCATTCTTGATCACGCGATGGGGTATTCTCACTTTTGCCTGAAGCATGTTGGGGAGCAGCGTTTCATATGTTACCAGAACCATGAGAAGTTCAGAGATTCATATTAACTCCCGTGCCAAGCCACGGGGAACAATCATCGTACTACCTCTCATTTGGGGGAGCTTACCGCAATTGATATGCTTGCGGTGGCGTATCTTACCTCTTACTTGATTTTGGAGCATCGTTACAGAATATAGTAACATATATGTTAGCTTTGCCACCTGAAGTAACTAGTACTACAATAGACCTTATGTGGGCATAGTGACAAATCCTCACTCAACTAATTTTAAGCTTTCAAAATAGGCACTTTTCGAGCGTGCTATTTCCAATGCGGATGTGATATCAGGCTGTGGGGATCGGGTCCACACATTATGGTATTGCAGAGGGTGGTGTCCTATGATGGGACACCCAACAACACACAAGAAAAGATTACAATAAAATACAAAATTTTATTGGCATAAACAGCGGAAGTCTTTTATAGTACTTAATGTACAATTGAACATAAGTTAATAGCTAAACTCTCAGCCTAGCTATGCAAAAGTGCAGCTATCTAGCCTAGGGACACTAGATACTAGCAACACCCAAACAAATATCATGGCGGCGTGCAGGGCTCTCACTCGGCGGTATTCCCCAACGGGGCCATTGCCTCATCCTCAGTCCCTTCACCGTACGTCTCACCTGCATACTTAATATAGGAACCGTGAGCACAAAGGCTCAGCAAGACATAACCACAGCACCTAAGCATGAATTTCTACATGCAAGGACACTTAGCATAGGAATAGATATCACAATAAAGGACTCGCCAATATGTTGATCCTTACTTTCAAGTTTACTAGCATCAAGTTTTAAATGATAACTTTAGTGAGCAGGTTCAATAGCAATCATAGTTGCAAAGCAATAACAATTTAATACATCATATTCTTCTGACTTCTTTAGTGTTTACTACGTCACGACACAGTGAACAGGCGGTGCTCAAATAACCATGAGGGACAGTGATTGCCATGAGTAGACACCTAGACAAATTGACACATACACGCTTTCGGAAGTGGAGCGAGTCACACTAAATACTTCACAGTATGTGGCAACGTTTTATAGGACACCCAAATGTTAAACCGGTCCTTTCGTAACAAGCAGTAGGCCCCGCGCGGAGTGAAAAACAATGTCGTTGCTCGCCAGCATATTTACACCTTGCTACCCTCAACCCACTCTTATAAAACGATAGGGTAAGCCTCGACATTCTAGTTAACAAGTTACATTGGTTTACTGGGCCCTTATATCCAGTATGTTGTCAGTACAGTTCAAATATGATCACCAGGGCCACACACGGATCGGTCCTCAATCGACACAGGCAGCGCTATGCACGTGAGACCGCATCTTGCTGCTTCCTACGCTGCTGCCCGGTCTCATATTCATTTCCATAAACCATTCTCGACATAAACCACTCTCATGTGATGGTAATGCTATTTTGCGAGTATATTCCAACTACTCGACTTTTACCGGATTCCATATAATGTTAGCATAGCAATTCTACAAATCGAGCTTAAAGCCAACACAAATACTCCATGGGATTGTGGGTCATGCATTTGGGGTATCAATACACCATATACATAATGCAATTCAAACTTAGACTTAAGAGTGATACAAATTAAAACTTTGCAACAGATCTTAAATGCAAACCAGGGCTTGCCTGCTATGACTCAAACTCAAAGTTAGCTTCTGGGAGGATGTTGTCACATGCTTCTGGGGCCTCCTCGAGCTTGGTCACAATATGATATGTAAGACATAATGTGCATAAGTGACATTGCAACTATAGGAATCAACTTCTATACGCAGTATCAGATACTAAATTATTTTAGTTGGCTTTGAGATTGTGAGAGATAAGGAAGATGAATATAATCGATATGAAGAGATGTCCCTCTTCACCGGACCAGAAAACATAAAGCCCGTAGAAAGAAAAATTAAACACGATTTGAAACCCTACATGCAAGAAAATGTCAATGTAGGAAAAATTGTATGAAATCTGTAGGATCGAAGAACACGTGAAAAGCTACCAGATGGTGTGTGAATGGTATATTTAAACTTTTTCAGTGGAAGCAACGAAAACCCCTCGGCAGAAAATTGACATGTTAAAGAAACCGTGTATACAACTGTTTTCAACATTTTCAACTGTGACAAAACTAGTTGAGATCGTAGAGAATCAAGTCACGGAACCAATGCAACAAGAATCACATGAAAACACTAATTAGAACTTAAGTTGTGATCAAAAGACTACACGAAGGTCAAACTGTTCTATCGATTTAAAACCAGATCAGGAACGCTGCCAAGAAACTCGTGTATATCAAGAACCACAAATCCAATGACCATGAAACTTTAATAGAAGATAGATAATTGAGTGAAGAGAACACAAGAAGAATTATGTAACAACCTCATTTTCATGCACAATGCATTCAATACATTCTCATACATTTATAACATTAAGCAACATAAAGTGGATCAAGATTAAAATGAATTTAGGCCAAATCAGCAAATTATTTCTATTAAGGTGCGGACTTATCCAACCATAACCGTAGACTAGTCCGGTGACCCTATCTTCATTCAGAAAATTTAGTTTCCTTAAAAGCCCGAACATGTCTGGCACAATGCATGGACTTCCGGTTTGGTCTCTGATGTTGTCTGGACTTGTCTGTGGTCCAAGCGGAATAGTCTGTTCCTTGTTGAATTTTAGTCTGGAAGCATTTTATTCTGCAACCCCAGACTTGTCTAGCCTTATACACTGGACTTGTCCGTTGTAGCCTCTGTTCCAGAACGGACTTGTCTGGTCCCTTATGCGGACTAGTCCGGCCTCCTGAATCCCGCTCGGATTCTATTATTTTTCCACGATTTATTTTTAGGTAATTGCCTAATTTAGGCCCAAGAACTTCGTGCCCAACATCAGAGGAGCCCAAGTGGACCCTGTCGGTACCCTACGTACCAGGTACCCTATGATACTGCAAGAAGTGCAAGAGAGTTCTACCCGTCAAAGTTGAAGTTCTCCTCAGGCTCCACATGTCATATTACACCGGACCTGCATCCCTCATATGGGTAGCTCCGGAGATGGACACGTGTAATATAAATCCGAAGATACAATCCGAACATAGGGAAGCTCCGGGATCTACACGTGTATAATGATCGCGGACCTAACCCCCGGCAGAGGGAAGCTCCGGTGGTGCATGTGTATAGCGGTTCCGGAGCTACCTCCCCGCAAAGGGAAGCTCCCAAGCTGCCACGTGTGGAGCCTCCGGACCTTCACCAATGAATACATTGTCGGATCTCCTCTAACACGGACGACCAAGGGATAGTTAAAGCGGCAGTTACAAGACTTGATTACGTGTCGTTAATGCTGTATAAACGACACGCGATCAAAGCACTGTTATAGACAGTGTATAAGGTTATTAAATATGTCAGGGCCACATGTCGGGCCAGGTGAATGATGTTATGGTCAGTCCTTGAACTATAAAAGGACTGGGCCGCACGATACATGGGGACAACTCCAAACTAGAAGCGAAGCCCGAGACTACGCTTTCTAGCAATTCACAGTACAACAACACACACCCCATGGAGTATGGTATTACGCTCAGGCAGCTTGAACCACGTAAATCTCCCGTGTCACCATCTTGCTCTTGACCTCTGGGTGCCCCAACCGAAACAAGAACCTCCGCGGGCTACATTTGGTAGTACCGGGGGAAGTGTCGTTGCTACACTTCAACATCTGGCGCGCCAGGTAGGGGCAGCCGAGATTTTAAGATGGTGAATTCCGCCGCAGGATCTTGCAATGGAAATCATGCTGAACAACCTGCTGGAGGCAATCCCTCCAACGTGCAGCAGCCAGCAGGTGCCATTATTCCGGCAAGCACTATGGCACCACAGCCGCCATCTGTTCTGGCAAACAATGTTGGACGACAAGATGGGGCATCTGCGTTGATCACTGCATCGACAAATAACAACCCTGAGCACGCGCTAATTGCTGCGCGAGGTCTCCTACAACATCCACCACCTCCAGGGGTGCCTTAGGGTGCTATGGAATAGTGGAGAGCTGATGTTGATCATCTGGTTGCAGCTGCAGCTGCCGGCATCAGCAATCAAGGTCCTCTCCCTTTGGGGCGAGCACCATCACAATGACAGACCTTGACAGGCCGACTTGGTCTGCAAGTCTCACAGCAGAGGAGACGTGTTGCATCCCAGCAGGTGACTTCGCCAACTCTCGGGGCATGACGCACCCACACCATCACTAGGATTCTGATCAAGACCTGCGGTCGAAACTTGATCACCGTTACCGTCAGCAGGATGGTCGCGTCCATATCGAGCGTGCTCGCGAGAGACGAGAAGCTCATGACAACCCTGCTCCTGAAGGAATAGGGGGAGGCTGTTCTGCCCTGGCCATGCATTTACGCATGGTCAGATGGCCACAGAAGTTCCGGCCTCACTTGCTGGGAAAATTCAACGGGACTGTCAACCCCGCCGTGTTCCTACAAATCTACTCCACTGCTATACTGGCAGTGGGGGGTGATGAGGCCGTGATGGCCAACTACTTCCCGGTGGCTCTAACTGTGACCGCGAGGTCCTGGTTCATGAGTCTTCCACCTGATTCCATTAATAATTGGGTGGAGTTATGCCAACAATTCACTGCCAACATCGGGAGTTCTTACACCCGGCCTGGCACTGAATTGGATTTGTTTGCTGTAAAGCAAACAACGGGGGAATCGCTACAATCCTTCATCCAGCAGTTTTCTCAGGTGAAAGTGCATCTAGGCATCCCTTGTGGGTTTTGGTTGGTTTATGACAAACTAATGAGATCCTAACCAAATTGTTGAGATGAGCACAGGTCCTAAAATAAATTATGAAGAAAGCGCAAAAAGAAAGGAGAATGAGGATCTATATGGAAAAGAGCTCAAGAGCTAAATAGATTAGATCATTTGTATGAAGTGTGTTGGAGAAACACACCCCAAGAGCTCAATCACAAGAAAACTGACTCACTGCACTAATTGATACAGCTTCAGACTAGTCCGATAATATCCGAACTAGTCCGATAACCCCTCTGTTCAAAATCGAACAAGTCCTCCCAGTGCGGACTTGTCTGCACAGTCCGAGTCCACATAGACTGGACTAGTCCGATATCACCACAAACTAGTCTGATATCTTTCTGACTAAAACCGGACTAGTCCTCCCCAATGCAGACTAGTCCTCTACACTTCACAGATTTGCACAAAATCGGACAAGTCCGAAATCACCACGGACTAGTCCGATAACCTCTCTAACTAAAATCGGACAAGTCCTCTAAATGCGGACATGTCCCAATCCACTAAGGAGATCACCACAGCTGGACTTGTCCAAAAATAATCGGACTAGTCCGAACTTTTCTAGAGCCTAAATCGGAGTAGTTCGCCCTAAGTCGGACAAGTCTGATCTTCCTGAGAACTTAGGGTTTCCTGCACGCCGCACACTGGACTAGTCTAGACTCCACCACTGACTAGTTCGGACCCTCGAACCCTAACGGTAACTTTTGGAAACACCATATCAATTGATGTGCACGGCCCTACTTTTAACTCTCTCGACTCCTTGCACCGTCTCACCCTCCAAGAGCTTAGAAAACATATCTCTCCATGCAATCCAATGTAAGAAAAATGAAATCCTTGAGGATTCATCTTGGATCAAAGGAGAGACACGATTCACAAGTTTGAGCTCTTGGGTTTGATCTCTAAAACACTCCTATTATTTCATTGTTGATCTTAAGAGTGTGTTCTTGGTGGTGTTCGACTTGTAATCTTGGGGAGCCCTCAACTTGTGAGAAGGCCCCTTGAACTTGGTGACTATTACCCTTATGATAGTGAAAGAGAATTGACCTTTGTGGCGATTCAACGAGGTTAGGGTCAGTGAAGAAACAGTCCTTTCATGGGCTCCTCAACGTGGATGTAGGTTGCCTTTGTGGGAACTGAACCACGGGATAAAAATCGTGCGTCTTCACTTTTTACATTTTGTTCTCACTTTTCATTGATATATAGGGTTTCACTTGATCTTGTTCATATTACATTAAAACATTGAATATAAGGTTAACTTGTGCAACATCCAGTTTCATAGAAGTATTACACTCTGATTACAAGTATATTTCCGATACATAGAGTCTAGGATCGAGATAATCGATCAAACTTGATCGATCTAGTTCGCACGCACCAGACTTGTCTGCACTCTACCGGACTAGTCCGATTTCCTGGTATTTGATCAAGTTGCTATGTGTTGCAGGTTCTGACTAAAAATCAAAAAGGCCTATTAACCCCCTCTAGGCCACATTCAATTGGTATCAGAGCAGGACTCTTTATGAGAGACTAATCGCTCGAAGAGAACATGTCGGACATGAAGGACGTGCACAAGAGTCTCAACCAAGAGAAGGTTGAAGATGAAAAAGCTCAAAAATTGGAGAAGCTCCTCGATGCCATTCAAGACTTTGAGGATGACGATGAGGAGACACTTGAACTCAAGGCGCTCCTAAGAAAGAAAGTCCTCTCCAAAGGGAAAGTGAAGATCGAAGACACGAAGAAGGGGAGTAGTCACACCGACTACTCCAGATATCCTTTCAACTACGATCACTTAAATTCTAACAATAGCCATTATCTATCTATTCCTTTAGGAAAAGCCCCACACTTTGACAGGAATGATTACTCAATGTGGAGGCAAAACATGAAAATGCACTTAATCTCACTCAATCCCAGCTTGTGGCATATTGTGTGTACAGGAATAATATCCCGGACAATGATGAAGAGCTTACACCAAGCCAAGAGCAAGCAATTCATCGGAATTCTCAAGCTGCAGCAGTCATCACATCTTTGCTAAGTCGGGACGAGTTCACCAAGGTGGATGGACTCGAAATTGTAAAGGAATTCTGGGACACATTGCAAACTGTGCATGAAGGCGATCGTCATGTGCGAGAGGCGAAGATCGAAATGATTGAAGGTGAATTGGGAAGATTCGCCATAGAAGAAGATGAGTTGCCACAGGACATGTACAACCGGTTAAAGGCTCTCATCAACAAGGTTCGAGCATATGGAAGTAATAAATGGAATAATCACGAGGTAGTGAAGCTCATCCTTAGATCTTTCATGCCTCGTAATGTTACCCTATGCTCAATTATTAGAGAAAGCCCCGGGTACAAGAAAATGACCCCGAAAGAGCTACTTGGAAAGATCATCAACTTCAAGATGATGGAGAAGCAAGCTAAACATATCAAGGAGATTGCCGACTGTTGATGGCTCCTAAGATATACTAACAAATCATCCCCGACAACGGTGCCAAAAATGCTTGTTGGTATTTCTTAACACCACAGATCATCTCCGGTAAAGAGATGAGATCCGCAAGCGCACGGAAGATACTGTTGTAGCATTTCATCCATGAGTATTCTCATGGGTGTCGTATTTATCCCAAAGGAAGGCAATGGAGTAAAGTATATACTACTCTTATGCTCAAGCTATGGGATACTAATCCATTATCCGGACAGGGGTAAGTTGATAATAGGGGTAGTGTGACACACACCTAGACAATCTATTCTAAAGGGTAAAATGGGTCCTAGAGGGAGATTGGATTGAGATTTAGAGAGTTGCTCCTACAATTCTCCTAATACATATACATAGCCTAAGGCAGATACTAATGGTCATGTCAATGATGAATTCCTATGTAATGCTATTAAACACATCGGGCACAGGCTTACCCCTAGCAATACTAGGGCGACTCCTGCCAAGAGCCTGTGGCATAGCCGAACGTGGAGGATTAAGGATAGATTGGGCTGTCACCACCTACTGCCTACCTCTTCAATCCGTGGGTCTACGAGACATCCAACGCTACTTAAATACCCAAGCACCATGCTAGCATACTAAGCAAATACCTTAGGAGCCATGGCACAAGCCATCCTAAGGCAATGACTAACCTAAACATCGTTGAACCAATGTTGATTGCATAGCATAGTCATTCATATTAACATAATCATATCATAACTACATAGACTATAGTGGGGGTCTATAGTGTTTATGACCATAAGATGTGATCATGAGAGTGAAATCATAAAGACTATACCTTTTACA
Source organism: Tuctoria greenei (assembly GCA_036927565.1). Lineage (NCBI taxonomy): Eukaryota > Viridiplantae > Streptophyta > Magnoliopsida > Poales > Poaceae > Tuctoria > Tuctoria greenei. The sequence goes on from JAYESD010000008.1 coordinate 87,581,715, forward strand.
TATATAGACTCCACAATCAAACAAGAAACGCTTTGTCCAAATATACGTATAAAAGAAGACTAAAGATAATATCTTTAATGAGCACAAAGTCACAAATATAAGAAGGAATACATAAGCAATACATTTCCCAATGTGGAATTGGGAAGAGAGACTCCTTCTACTCCTTTCCCAATTAGGACTTGGGACTAGAGGCTCTCCTCTCTACATCCTAACTCCTCTAAGGACTATGGAAGATAGTGTATACAATAGAATGATGCCCAAGTGGTGTGTGTTCAAGTGAGGGGTAGGGGTCCTATTTATACTAGTTTTGGGGTCGGTTCCCACCACCAAAAGCGCGTGAATCAGTCACCATTGACTCCAGGGAGCCGGGAGGAGGCAACACGTGGATTTGATCCATGGGATGCCACGTGTTGTCGCCTGATAGGCTGGGATGCTATTTTATAGGATTGGTCCCTCTACATTTCCTCATTTCCTGCATAAAATGCTGCATACACATATTTCTCTAAGTCCAAGTGGAATTGGGTTAGATAGAAAGGTGATGTGTGCAAGAAATGACAAATCCTTCACATAATTGAGTTAAATTGACGGATGGAATTGGTATATAACAGCCGTCAACAAACTCCCCCAAGCTTATCCTTTGCTCGTCCCGAGCAAAGTCGAGACTTTAGGTTGATGAGAAGGAGTTGCTACAATGTCTTATTTTCAAAAGTATCTAATGCACAACAAGATACTCTACCTAGTATTGCAGAAATTGGCTTTGATACCCTACCTTTCTTAAGTTATCATGGGGCTTATGCTTTTTCATATTCATGAGTATTTGAAAGGTAGAATAGCAAATGGAGCAAACATAGCCTAGAAATCAAGTTCCACTTAAATCCCAGAGAATTCAATTTAGATATTAAGTACCTCAATTTGATTCTCTCATTCACTCCTTTGTGGATAGTGGAAATATTTCCTCACCAAAGCATTGTGCCTCTACTATTCCTACTCATTGAATATGGCTTGTATGTGGAGCTTGGTAAGGAAAGTAAGTAGGCATGTTTGCATCACATATATTTCTAAGTCAAAAGAGTAAGCCTTAGGAGAATTCAATTCAAAACTTTTTGATTCAAGACTAGTGCATGTGTGATGGAGTGGAAGTGGATGTGGATAATTGAGATAACTCCTTTTTGGTATAGTCTCTTTCTTTTTGCAGGGATGAAACATGGCTACTTTTCTTTTCTCTCTTTTTTTTCTCTCATGCTTATGATGTAAGCATGCTTTTTTTAGCCATGTCTTCTACTCCCTCTCTTTGCAATGAATTTTGAAGAGAGTGCTAAACATGAATAACATGTAGTTTCTCTTTTTGTTGTGGTATGGTGGATATGATGGACGTTTTGCTTACTTCTAGTGTAGAAGTATAGCATGTGCAAGTGAAGTCTTGAATTCAAAACGAGTTGAATGATTTCTCACATAGGTCTATACTAGTTTGACTAGGCTCAATGTGAAAGCAAATAGCATATGTATAAGGTTTTGTCTATGTATGAACATCATATGGCTTTGGTAGGTATTTCCAATCAATTGAGGGAAACTTAAAACTTTTTAGAATTTCTCCAAAAATCTAAGTTTTACTTTCAAACTAGGACTAGCAGCCCTATTACCAATTCTAGTCTTGCAACAACCTACAATTAGATTAAGCTTTTGCTACCCACAACTTCCAAATTAAGGTAAAAGTATTTCAAACCAATGAAAGAAATATTCGGAGAGTAGCAAGTCGTAAACTAGAGAATTAGGATAATAAAACAGAGCAACTATTCATCATTTCATCTATGTGAATTCTTAATCATTCTTACCGCACATCTTTATTTGATGAAAGCAAATCTAACCTATTTTTATATTTTTTTGAAATGCAAGGAGGATGATGGATGGAAAATAAATATGCAATGGATGATTTGAAATAAAAATGTAGTGGGTGTGATACAAGTTACCTCAAGTGGGGATCCTCCCCCAAGCTTATTCTTGATCAAGGTCCGTGATAGGGGTTAAAACCCTAACGACGGAGGTAGGCCATTAGTTGGCCTATCCTTGTTGCAGCGTGGCTTTGACAATGGAGGTTTGAGTGTTGATTGTTGTGTTGCCTCCCATGGACACCATGAGTGTGGTTGAATAGAGTGTTTTCGATGTTGATCGTCTGCACATCATGGTCTCCATGTGTTTGGTTTGATTTGCCATTCCTTGGCTAAGATAATGATAACCTTTTAGATCCAAAGGAATGACGTGCAATAAACATACATTGATTATGTTTGTCATTCTTTGGCTAAGGTGTATCATATCTTTTTGCCATAAGGGAGTGACATGTGCCCAATTGCATTGGGTATGATCAATTGTTCCTTGGGTAAGGTACAACATACCTTCTAGCCGCATAGGAACAACTTGCACCCAATATAAATTGGGTGTGATCTTGTCATTCCTTGGTCATGGTACATCATAACTCTTAGCCACATAGGAATAACTTGTACCCAATGATGGTGGAAAATCCCTTATGCTTGAATGAGTGCTTAAAATAGCTGAGAACGTAATGACCCATTCGTGGCAGCTCATTGGTTGCTCATGGAGGGTTCCCATTTCAAATCTCTAGCCTCATATAGTTATGATTGACCTTCGGGCATAATTTTTGATAGGTAGCAACCATCCTCATTTACTCCTTGGCCAAGAGATATTGAAATGGGATCCTCTAGGGATCCCAACAATCAGCTTCTTGAATGCCTGCATAATAATATTACTCCTGCAAACTTCCTCTCTTGAATGGAGAGGGTTGGTTAGCTCCCGAGACTTGTACAAATGAACGTTCGAGTTAGGTAACGGAACTTTCATTTGTACATACGGGGCACAACAAAATCAAATATTCATTGGATCCAATGTCAAGTGTATCTATGATCAATGTGTTGTTCATTGATAAGAGTGGAGCTTTATGGATAATTCATGTTGCATATTTTCTAAAGCTCCTACTCATAGCAATGCATGTGATAGAAATATACTATATGGATCCCTACATCTTTTAAAGTTTCTAACCATCTTAGCTTTCAAGAGCAAATTTCATCACATAGACAATGACAAACAAGATTCTCAATTTTATCCTCCTGAACTTCACTACGAATTTAAAATGTAGTGACTGCTCCAAAAAAATGCAATTCAATTTTAGAGCAAGGATACCACTTATTCCTAGGAGTTTGAAATCTAGTGACGCCATCTATGTATGAAGCTCAATTAAAAATTATGGTTGTCACTATGCCCAAGTTTCTACATGCCAATTCACCAATTAAGTCATGCCCAAAAGTTTTATTTTCTAAACCTAGACAAAAATGACTAAGTTTACAAAACAATTCTTAAAGGATTCTAGGTACTTGTTTGATATTTTTCCATGTAAGGTGGGATTTCCTTTTGGAGATCCAAAAGTCAATACCCATGCTTACTCTTGTGAGGATTCTTGAGAATTGAATGATGAGGAAGTGTCAATCGTCCTCCCAAATGCAAGCAAATACATTCAATTCTATGGCAAACCAAACAATGAAAAATTCTAAACTCATATCTCATTTGGAGATCAGTTGGTGACGAAGGTCTTTGCATGAGAAACTCACAACATTGATTTTTGGCGTAGGCTTGATGGTTGATGTCAAATGCCAAGTTGAGGTTGGATTTGGCGATGGATTTGTTTCTGGCTCCTCCATTGTGTCATTCTCTTGAACATTTCTCTTCCTCAAACTCAAAATGAGTTTGAAGGAGAGAAGTGTTCTCAAATCCTCCCAATGGTGACTTGAGCTTGATGAAACCTTCCACTTTCTTTCCATACCACCTCTTCACAATTTTGACCAAGCTGCACTTTAATCAAGAACACACAAAAACACTCGAAAACGGGTTACGTTAGCCAAAAGCAAATTGAACCCAATTTTCAAATTGTCCTGCCCAGCTTGAAATAACTTGTGAATGCAATGAGGGTCAAATCAAATCTTTTTGGTTGAACTAGGAAGATAAATTCAAGTGGTCATGCACGTAGTTCATATCCAATTAAATTTCTCCCCTAATTCAAATTTTTAGATTTATGATGGTTGGAAATTTTACTTTCCAACAAGCAAGTGTGGAATTTCAAACATGCAAATGCAAGGGTTGATACAATTTGGAAAACAAATATGAGATAACTACCAATTAACCTATTATCAAGGACTCACCGAATTTTTGAAGTCCGATGAGTAGGACGTACCTCCGTTCTTTTCAGCATGATGATTTGTTGTCCGATCCCGGAGTTGAAGATGTGGACGATTTCTTCTGTTTTGACATGCCAAACTCATTTGGCTGTCATTTGGACATGTGGGCCACATGGTGGCCTTAGCCTCTCTCCGTTGTATTGAAATAGACATGTTGTTGTAGCGACGGATTCTTCCTCTTGAATGTATTCTTTCATGAGCGGTTAAGCATTATCCTTGCTAGGGGTGCCACTCTGACCATATTGATATTCCATTGAATCAACCCATACCTTGATCATGGGCAAAGGCTTCCTTGGCATGATGACATGTGGACTCCACAATCAAACAAGAAACGCTTCATCCATAATGTCACTTGCCCTAGGTTGAATGGGTTTGGTCGAAGTGTGGGAATCCCAACAAGTGATGTGGGAAATCTTGGACTTTGAATGCTCCTTATGTTCTTGTCCTTGGCCAAGATCTTCATGTGAATGTTGTCTTGATTTCTGCTTGGCCAAGATACTTCAAGGTAGGCTAGTTGAACTTAAATCCCTTGGAAAGCCATAGCCTCCATGAATCAAGGGTGATGTTAATTCCACCCTTGACCTCCTTGTGAATGGTAGACATTGGAGTTGTTGTTTGAAAAAGGTCCTCATGGGTCTTAGGGAAATAATTCCCACGCGTCCGATGATGACATGGATTTTCACAAATCTTGTGAATATCCACGACTTGGATTATCCATACAAATCTCCAACGACTTGGATATTCATGACACTTCAATGGGAGGTGTAGTTCCATAACGAGCATATCCACCTTGTGAAGTGGTGTGCATGACAAGCTATGGGAACTCGAGCATTCTTCAATCCACCCCTTGAGTGGAGACCTTCTTCTAATCCATGATGGATGAGAATAGGATTCCTTCAGCTCCAGCATGAATGTGGTCATGGATTGGTGGAGCCAACCCATGACACGAGTGTTGGATGAAGAGCCAGCTATCCACCCCATGGTGGAGGCAAACCAAGAAGAACTTCTTGGAGCCTTCCCCAAGCTTAGGTATGGATGACTTTGTCTCCTATTGAAAGCTGAAATTCCCCCGCAAATAGGCAACGGTGTTGCCTAGAGAACATTTGTTGAGGTACGCCTTAAATCATCTTGCAGTTTAGCACTTGCGTCCTCGTTGGCCATCCCATACAATGGGTTGGCCAACACTACCATGTTTTCACACAAAGGAGAAAACAAACAAGGGTAATCCTGTCTAATAACTATTAGTACCTATAGCTTAATCACAAGTGATAGCTATCCTTCACTTCCTCTGCCCTCCCCGGCAACGGCGCCAGAAATTCTTGTTGATGGATACTAAGATATACTAACAAATCATCCCCGGCAACGACGCCAGAAATGCTTGTTGGTATTTCTTAATAGCACAGATCATCTCCAGTAAAGAGATGAGATCTGCAAGCGCACGGAAGATACCGTTGTAGCATTTCACCGATGAGTATTCCCAAGGTTATCGTAGTTATCCCAAAGGAAGGCAATGGAGTAAAGTATATACTACTCTTATGGTCAAGCTATGGGTTACTAATCCATTATCCGGACAGGGGTAAGTTGATAATAAGGGTAGTGTGACACAGACCTAGGCAATCTATTCTAAAGGGTAAAATGGGTCCTAGAGGTAGATTGGATTGAGAGTTAGAGAGTTGCTCCTACAATTCTCCTAATACATATACATAGCCTAAGGTAGATACCAATGGTCATGTCAATGACGAATTCCTATGCAATGCTATTCAACACATCGGGCACGGGCTTACCCCTAGCAATACTAGGACGACTCCCGCCAAGAGCCTGTGGCATAGCCGAACGTGGAGGATTACAAAGGACAGATAGGGTTGTCACCACCTACTGCCTACCTCTTCAATCCGTGGGTCTACAAGACATCCAACGCTACTTAAATACCCTAGCACCATGCTAGCATACTAAGCAAATACCTTAGGAGCCATGGCACAAGCCATCCTAAGGCAATGACTAACCTAAACATCATTGAACCAATGTTGATTGCATATCATATTCATTCATATTAACATAATCATATCATAACTACATAGACTATAGTGGGGGTATATAGTGTTTATGACCTTTTACATACAAAGACTCCACAATAAAACAAGAAACGCTTTGTCCAAATATATGTATAAAAGAAGTCTAAAGATAATATCTTTATTGAGCACAAAGTCACAAATATAAGAAGGAATATATAAGCCATACCTTTCCCAATGTGGAATTGGGAAGAGAGACTCCTTCTACTCCTTTCCCAATTTGGACTTGGGACTAGAGGCTCTCCTCTCTACATCCTAACTCCTCTAAGGACTATGGAAGATAGTGTATACAATAGATGCCCATGTGGTGTGTGTTCAAGTTAGGGGTAGGGGGTCCTATTTATACTAGTGTTGAGGTCGGTTCCCGCCACCAAAAGCACGCGAATCAGTCACCATTGACTCCAGAAAGCCGGGAGGAGCAAACATGTGGAGGCTGACCAAGTTTGGTGCAAAGACCAGGTCGGCCGACCCCCTAGTTCGGCCGATCTGTTCATTGCACCGTTTCTCGTGTGCTTTCTCCAGGTGGTTGCCAGGTGGGTCCCATTGATGTATATGGGTGATACACTGCTGGATCTTCTTGGATACTTCTATTTGTGGGCCATTTGATCCATGGGATGCCACGTGTCGTCGCCTGATTGGCTGGGATGCTTTTTTATAGGATTGGTCCCTCTACATTTCCTCATTTCCTGCATAAAATGTTGCATACACATATTTCTCCAAGTCCAAGTGGAACTGGGTTAGATAGAAAGGTGATGTGTGCAATAAATGATAAATCCTTCACATAATTGAGTTAAATTGACGGATGAAATTGGTATATAACAGCCGTCAACAACGACCACACTCCGGCAAAGAAGAAAGGGGTCGCCCTAAAATCTACTTGCAAACCCTTTTCAAAAGAAGCTCGAGAGGGTCAACAAGAAGACGAAAGCGATGACGAGAGCAGCGATATTGACGAAGAGGACATGATACTCTTTATGAAGAGATTTAAGAAAATGATGAAGAAAAGACAAGGGGGAAAATCAAGTGAAGGAAAATACAAAGAAAAATCAAGCCCAAAGCTGAGGCGGGCATGCTATAATTGTGGTGAATATGACCACTTTATAGTTGACTGCCCGTATGAAGAAAAGAAGAAGAAGACCAAGGAAACGAAGCCTCAACCCAAGAAATTCTTCAAGAAGAAGAAGCAAGCTGGACAAGCGCACCTAGGAAAGGAGTGGGACTCAAATATTGAGTCCTCATCCGAAGAGGAAGAGAAGATGGCTACCATAGCCATAGAGAAGACAACTAAGAAGTCCACCCTCTTTCCAAATCTCGACGCATGGAAGGGCAACGACACTTGCCTCATGGTGAAGGAAAGTAAACAAAAGGTAACAACAAAATCTACATCTTTGCATTCTTTTGATAGTGATAGTGACAACTATAGTGATGATGAGAACATGCTAGCTGTCTTAGACAAGAAAACTGCTGCTAAAATGAAATTCTTGATGGATAAGCTCATTGATAGGGAGGGGCTGATTGATCATCAAGAAGATATGATTATCCTCCAAAAGGAGGAGTATCACAAGATCAATGAGCTCCTTGAACTTGAAAAGGAGTGAAGCAAATCAATTGAACTTGAGTTAGCTTCAAGCAAGGAAGCTTGCTTGAAGTTAAGCGACTCAAATGCAATCATCAAGGAAGAACTTGTTAACTTAACCAAAGTTAATAAGATCCTTGAAGTGCAAGTTGAGTCACTCAAACAAAGTGACCCTTCATCTTCTTCAAGCTCGCCCTCTCAACCCCTTAAAACTAACACTAGCTTGAAAGACAAGTCAACCCATACCATGGACAAGCACCCTTCCCAATGTGGCATATTTGACAAGGGGAAGGTCAAATATGCACGTAGTGCATACTTGGCCACAAGACCTCCTAATGTCAAATATGGCATTTGGTATTCCTATGGTGAAAAGCAAAATGCTAGAAACCATAAGAATAACAAGGAGTGCATTACCTTTGTGAGGGGAAACTCCTCTCAAGCTAGAAAGACCAATGATACTAATAAGTCCAAGATAGCTAACACATATAATAGCCGGACTAGTCCGGTCCCTACACGGACAAGTTCGGTCCTCCGGACAAGTCCGGTTACCCGAACTAGTTCTGTTTATGAACAACAACAACTATTGTTTAGAACTTTCGATGTACCATATGTCCTTATGAAAATTTTTGGTAAAGTTTATGCTCATTATGTTGGGCCACGCCATGGGAACACCAAGTCTCGTGTGTGGGTGCCCAAATCTCTTGTAACTAACCTCCAAGGACCCAAGCAAGCTTGGGTACCTAAAACCAAGGCATGATTTGTTTTGGTCGGCCTATTCTCCGGTGGATCGAAATGGGTGCTAGACAGTGGATGCACCAACCATATGATCGGAGAAAGAATGATGTTCGTTGAGTACAAAGAGAATGAGGATCCAAGTGAGTGCATCTATTTTGGAGACAATAGTCAAGGAAGGGTGTTCGGTACCGGTAAAATTGCAATATCATCTCAACATACTCTTTCTCATGTTTTACATGTCGATTCCTTAGATTATAACCTGTTGTACATATCTCAATTATGTGACAAAGGTTATAATTGCTTGTTTACTAATGAGGGTGTGACCGTCTCTAGATGGAGTGATGACTCGGTTGCATTCAATGGTGTGTTGAAGGGAAAGCTTTATCTTGTTGACATCAACAAAGATAAAGCCAAACTTGACACATGCTTGATTGCAAAGACCAACATGGGTTGGATGTGGCATAGACGGCTAGCACATGTTGGCATGAGAAATCTTACAAACTCCTTAAGGGCTATCACATCCAAGGTTTAAAGGATGTTGTTTTTGAGAAAGACAGGCCTTGTAGCGCGTGCCAAGCCGGGAAGCAAGTAGGAACACCCCATCCCGCGAAGAACGTCATGACTACAACAAGACCGCTCGAGCTACTTCACATGGACCTATTTGGTCCAATTGCTTACATAAGCATCGGCGGTAACAAATATGGCTTAGTAATTGTTGATGACTTTTCGCGCTTCACTTGGGTTTTCTTATTGCATGACAAGACAGAAACTCAAGGAACCCTCAAGAAATTTCTCAAGCGTGCCCAAAATGAGTTCTCATTGAGGATTAAGAACATACAAAGTGACAACGACACAGAGTTCAAGAACACTCAAGTTGAGGAGTACCACGAAGAAGGGATAAAGCATGAGTTTTCAGCACCTTATTCCCCTCAACAAAACGGAGTTGCCGAAAGGAAGAACTGAATCATCATAGAGATGGTGAGAACAATGATCGATGAATACAAGACCTCGGATCGGTTTTGGGCAGAAGCGATTAACACCGCTTTCCACGCCATAAACCGACTCTATCTTCATCGACTACTCAAGAAGACATAATATGAGCTACTCACCGGTAACAAGCCTCATATTTTGTACTTTCGAGTTTTCGGTTCTAAGTGCTACATTTTGAACAAGAAGCCCAGGACATCAAAGTTCGCTTTGAAGTCCGATGAAGGTGTTCTTGCTTGGTTATGATTCGAACTCTTACGCCTGTTGTGTCTCAACAAGACCTCCGAACTTGTTGAAGTAGCACGTGATGTAGTGTTCGATGAAACTAACGGCTCTAAAGAAGAGCAAGTTGATCCATGTGTGCTAGATAGAGAAGAAGCTCCGTGTCAAGCATTGAGAAGAATGGCGTTGGGTGATATTCGACCACAAGCGCCACCTCCAAATGCAAATGAAGAAGATGAACCACAAGTCAAGGTAAATGATCAAGGGGGAGCTTCCGCACAAGATCAACATCAAAAAGACAAAGATGATCAACAAGTCGATGAGGGCAAACATCTAGGGGGGTATAAGATGATCATGAAGACTCAAGACAACAAGTGCCTCGCCCAAGAGTACACCAATACGTCCAAAGAGATCATCCCGTCGACGACATAATCGGGGACGGTCAAAAGGGAGTAACTACTAGATCTCAAATTGCTAATTTTTGTGAACATTTACTCTTTTGTATCCTCTATGGAACCGTGCAGGATTGAGAATGCATTGAAGGATCCAGATTGGGTGGTGGCGATGCAAGAAGAACTTAACAACTTCAAACGGAACGACATGTGGGAACTCGTCGAAAGACCCGAATTCAACGTTGTTGGCACCAAATGGGTCTTCCGCAACAAACAAGATGGACACGGTGTGGTGACAAGGAACAAGGTGCGACTTGTGGCCAAAGGGTATTCACAAGTCAAAGTAAAATTATGACAGATAGGTTTGAAATGTCTATGATGGGAGAGCTGAAATACTTCTTGGGATTCCAAGTGAGACAACAAAAGGAGGGGACATTCATAAGCCAAACTAAGTATACTCAAGACATACTCAAGAAGCTTGGAATGGACAAGGCAAAGCCTATAAAGACTCCCATGTCAACAAATGGACACTTGGATCTCAATGAAGATGGACGAAGCGTGGATCAAAAGGTATATCGCTCCATGATTGGGTCCCTACATTACCTATGTGCATCTAGGCCTAATATTATGTTTAGTGTGTCCTTGTGTGCAAGATTTCAAGCCAATCCTAAGGAGTGTCATTTGACAGCCGTAAAAATAATCTTGCGATATTTAGTTCATACACCCAACCTAGGCCTTTGGTATCTTAAGGGTTGCAAGTCCAATCTCATTGGATACTCCGATGCAGATCATGACGGATGCAAAGTAGATAGAAAAAGTACCTCCGGTACATGCCAATTTGTAGGTAGATCCCTAGTATCTTGGTCCTCCAAGAAACAAAACTCCATTGCCTTATCCATGACCGAAGCAAAGTATGTTGCAGCCAGGAGTTGTTGTGCACAACTCCTCTGGATGCGACAAACTCTAAGGGATTACAGTTATAATATGTGCCGTATTTCACTCCTTTTTGATAATGAGAGTGCTATTAAGATTGCCCATAACACCGTTGAGCACTCTAGGACCAAACATATAGACATCCGACACCTCTTTTTGACAAACCACTCAATGAAAGTAGACATAGATATTTCCCATGTCAACACCGAAAAACAACTAGCCGATATATTTACCAAGCCACTTGATGAAAAACATTTTTGCGAGCTCCGAAACGAACTCAATATCCTTGATGCTCGGAATGTGGCTTGAAAACTTGTATACCTGTGTGGACTCTTCAAAATATATTGTTTGAGTTGCAAAAATTATCTTTCTCAATTTTCTCCAAAAACTTTTTCAACTACTTGATCTTGATGAATTATGGTAATTGCTTGATTGTTGTATGCTTACTGATCATATTCATCAAGATTACTTGATTGTTTTGACCCCCATGTTTTCTTTATAAGAACCATCGAATATATCGAATGGGCTAATTTAATTTGTTTTGGTGACCACGGATTAGTCCGTGGTTATCCGGACTAGTCCGCACACTGCAGACTAGTGCGAAGAGTGTCCGGTAGTCCGGACTAGTCTGGCCAACCACGAACTAGTGCGATTTTTTGACTCCATAACCCTAGCCGCCGCCAAGACCTAATCTTCTTCATCATCACAACTTGCCCCGCACTCTCTCTCCTCGCTCGAGTGCTCCCAAGGCGATTTCCTCCATTCTCCATTGAATCCCTTCAAGTTTGGGTGGAAAACAAGCTCCATTGCATAGGGATTGAAGACCACGGACTTGTCCGCACCTTCAACCCCTCCATCTCCAAGAATCAAGGATTTTCAGTAAAATTTCCTCCCAAACCCTAGAAATCGTGATTTTCTCCATTGTTGACTAAATAGCCTAGTTCCTCTCGGTTAATAAATGCCTCCTTGTTGTATTACATTTACCTTGAACTAGTTTTGCATTGGGAATCACCATTTGTCTTCAAGTTAGGGTTTGAGATGATGAACACCGGACTAGTCCGGTCCATGTACGGACAAGTCCGCTACCCCCGGACTAGTCCATACCTGTACACCGGGCAAGTCTGATTTTTCCTAAACTCAACTGTAATCTTACATTCCTCAATGCACTTCCTTGTCATCAGTTCTTATCCATACATTGTGTAATGCTCTCTCAGGACAATGTCGCACGAGAACATCTCCAACTTTGAAGATGAGATGGAACAAGACTTGTTGCCGCGTGCTTTAGAGTCACACGCTCAAAAGAGGCAAGAGCGTCTCTCCGAGCCTACACCTTCCCCACCTCAGGTGCGGCGCAAGGTGCCTACCAAGAAGCATGCGTCCAAGGACAAGGACGCGGCTGGCTCAAGCTCGGTGGCTCTTCGCCAAGTGAAGGAAAAAGGAAAGGGAATTGCTTCGGGCCCCGTCAGCCCACTCAAGATGCATGCACCGAGGCAGGGAAACAGAGATCCCTCTGAGGAGAAGTTCAACGGCAAGAGAAGCGATGTTGCTCCCAAACTCAGATTCGTCGATTGCTACAGCCGACCCAAGAAGGTTGCTGATGCCAGGTTTTGGAGCAATTTTCATGCAGACTTCTACAACTCGGTTTACCTTACTATGAAGACTCCGGTGGTCCACAGCCAGTGGATTGACTAGAATCACTTTGAGAGGAAGAGCTGTTCAGCATTTGATGAGGTTATAAATGCAGTGGAGAGGCATGGACTGAAGGAGTTATTTGCCTTCAGATTTAACTCGAATGATGAGATCATTTCTCAGTTCTATGCCACTTGTTTCTTTGCTAGTGATGAGGATGAAAGAGGGACTTGGATGACACATGGATCCATGTACACTATCACTTATGATGGTTTTGGAAGACTCCTTCATCTGGAAGACACCGGCAACAATGAGTTGACCATCCACAACATCGGTGTCTTAGGAAAAGACAAGATGGACTTCCTCAATGACATAAGCCTGAAGTTGAATCCTCCCTCGACCAAGAACATGAAGCCTTTCTTCATGGTGCTCAACAGGGTGTTGAGAAAGACAATAGCACCAAAAGATGGGGATGCAAGAAGTGTCCAAGGTTACTTGAGGACCTTGATGAAAGTTATAAGCAAGAACGGAAAGTTTGACATCTTTGACTATATCTGGAATGATATGGTCAACATCTCCTGCACACCGAACAGATCTTGTGGCTATGGCCCCTACTTGATGTTCATGATTGAGAAGGTCACAGGGATCATGTTTGTGAAGGACGTGGAGCACACTCTCTTAAGGCCCCATAAGCCTCCCCAAGCAAATGTCCAAGCTGCCCCATCTCCAGTGTCGAGTGAAGAGGCTCCAAGGCGAGCTATAGGAGATGAGAGGACTGCCCCCTCCACTAGGGCCCCTCCCCAAAAAGGGTCTCCTAGTGGAATCCTAAAGTACTTAGCAGCAATCTTTGCCTCATGCAAGAAGGTCGAAGTGAATACTCACAAGCTGAACAAGGCGAGGAAAGCAGATATGAGATATGTCAAAGAAAATGTCAAGCATATTTGCCAGAAGCTGGAGATCAAGCATATTGGATACCCAATGATATCTGAAGATTTAGCCTCTGATTTCTCTAAGCTCGGACCTTTGACTCCTTCCGAGCTTGCCTACTTTGGCATTGGGGGCTCTTCGAGTGGATCCGCTCCTCCTCCTCCTACCCAGCCAAAAGATGAAGATGAAGATGAGAGAACCGACAGCGAGGAATGAGCCACTAGATCCCTCTTCTCCTTCCTTTTGGTGTCTTGATGCCAAAGGGGGAGAGATTGAGGGGGAGTCACTAGTCCTAGCTGTAGGTTGAGAGATGAGTGCTTAATTTGTGTATCTTTTTGTGTCTCTCTTGGGTTGTAAAACTTTAATACTGTTATTTCTATCTTTGGTTTTGTGGTGTGATGGAATGACTTTGCTTATGTTACAAAATTTGTGTTTTGCCTTGAAATTGACATATATGCTTGAAATTTGTTTCAATGTCAATCACTTCATTCTTATCACGATTATTGCCCACACTCACGTAGTTTTACACCCCACCATAAAGAGTGCACATATGACCTATGTTTTCATTGCTTAACTTATACCTAACTCATATGTGCACACTTTATGAAAATTCTGCATTTTTATCATACTTTGTGAAATCTCAATTGGTTGTCACCAATCACCAAAAAAGGGGATATTGAAAGTGCATCTAGGCATCCCTTGTGGGTATTGGTTGATTTATGACAAACAAATGAGATCCTAACCAAATTGTTGAGATGAGCACAGGTCTTAGAAGAAATTATGAAGAAAGCGCAAAAAGAAAGGAGAATGAGGATCTATATGGAAAAGAACTCAAGAGATAAATAGATTAGATCATTATGTATGGAGTGTGTTGGAGAAACACACCCCAAGAGCTCAATCACAAGAAAACTCACTCACTGCACTAATTGATACAGGTTCGGACTAGTCAAATAATATTCAGACTAGTCTGATAACCCCTCTATTCAAAATCGGACAAGTCCTCCCAGTGCGGACTTGTCTGCACAGTCCGAGTCTACACAGACCAGACTAGTCCGATATCACCACGGACTAGTTTGATATCTTTTTGACTAAAATCAGACTAGTCCTCTGATGAGTAGGTTTAGGCCCGATCTTCCAAAAGGTATGTCGATTGGGGTGGAGAACTTGACGTTGATGATCTGCGGCATTCGAGCGGTTCGAGTACCCCTGCAATCACTACACCATGGCTCCGTTGGTTATCAAGCGTGCTGCACACGCTTGACCTCGCCAAGAAGGCTAATCCCTTCAAGTGCAACCGAGAACACGAGCAAGAACATCGAAGACACGATCAGAAAATCGCGAAGTTGGGGTCTCACAAACCTTAGAACGGCGATATTATTGATCTAAGCAAAACCCAACAAATATGACCCGAGGCTGCAGTATTTATAGGCTAGTTTTCGACCAAAACACGATTAGACGCGTCCCTAATGGACTCTTATAGGATACAAGGCCCAAATGCCTGATTCGGTGGCGCAGCACCGGACAGAAATCTGGACTCGATTTGTTTCGACGATTCCCAATGACTATGGAGGAATTTTGAGGTGGGACCAGAACCATTGGAAATTTTATCTTCTCCCCTTTCCGTGCATATGTAGAAAGTCAAAAACGGGGTCCGTATGCCTCTTGGGCGTCCGTTTTAAGGTGGACTGCTCCTGGACTCCGAGTTGAACTCGAGTCCGAGTTGTAAACTGTTTCCATCAACTTCTAGACGTCCCAGCTTGTTCTCCATGCTCCCAAGGCCTCTTTCCTTCACTTGTTGATCTTCTTCATTATTCCTAATAATAATTAAATCATCACATAGCAATCTATTCTCAAACTCACATGCAAAAGAAGTTAGGAACGAATTCACCTGCTGATTTAATAACCGTGCTCGTGCTCTTGTGATTGGTCCTCGCAGTTCAATGTGCGTCTCCACTGTTGTGATGTCCTCATCATCCTCCCCCTCTTGAATTGGAGTCGTCCTCAACTCATGTTCATCTTCTTCTCCCAAGTACGATCGCAAATCTGAAATATTAAATGTAGGACTAACCCCAAAATCGGGAGGCAATTCAAGCTTATATGCATTATAATTAATCTTCTCAACGATCTTAAAAGGACCAGCAGCTCGTGGCATAAGTTTAGATTTTCTCAAGTCGGGAAATTGCTCTTTTCTCAAATGTAACCACACCAAATCACCCGGTTAAAGTTTTACTTCTTTTCTACCTTTACTACCTGCAATCCTATACTTCTCATTCATCATTTCGATATTTTTCTTTGTAGTTTCGTGCATCTTAAGAATGAATTCAGATCGTTGTGTAGCATCCAAATTTATAGTTTCAGAAGGAGGCAAAGGTAGTAAATCAATAGGAGCACGGGGATTGAAACCATACACTACCTGGAATGGACTTACCTTTGTTGTGGAGTGAACGGATCTGTTGTAAGAAAATTCCATATGTGGTAAACACTACTCCCACAACTTTAAATTTGTTTTCAAGACAGCCCGCAACATAGTGGATAAAGTATGATTAACTACCTCGGTCTTTCCATCCGTTTGAGGGTGACATGTAGTTGAAAACAGCAACTTGGTTCCTAGTTTATACCACAAAGTTCTCCAAAAATGACTTAAAAATTTTGCATCACGATCAAAAACAATGGTATTTGGCACACCATGTAAACGAACAATTTCCGTCATAAATAAATCAGCAATGTGTGAGGCATTATCATTCTTATGACAAGGTATAAAGTGTGCCATTTTGGAAAAATGATCAACAATTACAAAAATACTATCCCTCCCCCTCTTAGTCCTAGGAAATCCCAAAACAAAGTCCATAGAAATATCCTCCCAAAGTACACTAGAAACAGGAATAGGCATATAAAGACCGTGTGGGTTAAGGCGAGACTTAGCTTTGTTGCAAGTAGTGCATCGTGACACGTAGCGCTCGACATCACGCCTCATCTTTGGCAAAAAGAAGTGTGTAGACAGCACATCTTCAGTTTTCTTCACTCCAAAATGTCCCATCAAACCTCCTCCATGTGCTTCCTGCAAAAGTAATAGACGAACAGAGCTAGCTGGAACGCATAGCTTGTTAGCACAATAGAGGAGACCCTCTCGCAGCACATATTTATTCCAAGTTCTTCCTTCTCTACAATTTTCAAAAGCATCTTTGAAGTCCAAATCAGGAGGATATAATGCTTTAATTGTTTCCAAACCAAAGATTTTATGATCAAGTTGGGACAGCATGGTATAACGCCTGGATAATGCATCTGCAATGATATTTTCCTTCCCTTTCTTATACTTAATGATGTATGGAAATGACTCTATGAACTCAATCCATTTAGCATGTCATTTATTCAGATTGGTTTGACACTTAAGATACTTCAATGATTCATGATCGGAATGTATGACAAACTCCTTAGACCAAAGATAATGTTGCCAAGTTTGTAATACACGCACTAAGGCATACAATTCCTTATCATAAGTAGAATAATTCAGAGAAGGACCATGAAGTTTTTCACAAAAGAAAGCAGTGGGTTTACCTCCTTGTATGAGAACGCCTCCAATACCAATGCCGCTTGCATCACATTCTAGCTCAAAGGTCTTGTCAAAATCAGGAAGTTGTAGTAATGGTGCTTGTGTAAGCTTCGATTTGAGAGCATCAAAAGCTTGTTGCTGCTGTTCGCCCCATCTAAATGGAACTCCCTTCTTCGTTAGCTCATGTAGAGGTGCTGCAATAGTGCTGAAATCCCACACAAAGCACCGATAAAAACCTGCAAGACCAAGAAAACTACGAACATGTGTGACGGTTGTTGGGGCTGGCCAGCTGGTGATTGCTTCAATTTTTGCCTCATCCATCTCAATTCCCTGTGAGGAAACGACATAGCCAAGAAACGAGACTCGATTGGTGCAAAAGATGCACTTTTCGAGGTTACCAAACAAACGTGCATCTCTCAAAACAGTAAAAACAGCACGTA
Source organism: Tuctoria greenei (assembly GCA_036927565.1). Taxonomy (NCBI): domain Eukaryota; kingdom Viridiplantae; phylum Streptophyta; class Magnoliopsida; order Poales; family Poaceae; genus Tuctoria; species Tuctoria greenei. The sequence goes on from JAYESD010000008.1 coordinate 87,599,416, forward strand.
AATGATCAAGATGTTCATCATATGACTTGCTGTAAATGAGGATATCATCGAAGTAAACCACCACAAATTGTCCAATGAAAGCACGTAAAACCTCGTTCATTAATCGCATAAAGGTGCTGGGTGCATTAGTTAAACCAAAAGGCATGACTAACCACTCATAAAGTCCAAATTTGGTTTTAAATGCAGTTTTCCATTCATCTCCTAGTGCCATTCTAATTTGGTGGTAACCACTATGCAAGTCAATTTTTGTGAAGATGATAGCACCACTCAATTCATCAAGCATGTCATCTAATCGAGGAATAGGATAACAATATCGAATGGTGATTTTATTAATCGCTCGACAATCAACACACATGCGCCAACTACCATCTTTCTTAGGAACCAAAAGAACAGGAACGGAACAAGGGCTAAGGCTTTCATGAATGTACCCGCGGTCCAAAAGATCTTGGACTTGTTGCTGAACTTCCTTAGTTTCTTGTGGATTCGCCCTGTATGCTGCACGATTTGGCAAACTTGCTCCTGGAATCAAATCGATCTTGTGTTCAATGCCTCTCATCGGTGGTAAACCAGGGGGTATCTCGGAGGGAAACACATCCTCAAACTCCTACAAAGGTTAGCAACAGCAGGGGGCAATGCAATAGAAAATTCATGAAGTGAAAACATGGCTTCTTTGCAAACTAAAGCATATCACATCCCCTTAGCATCGAATAAATCAGCAAGTTCAGATTTAGTTGCGAGCAACGATGGTGATTTTAACTTAATAACTTGCTGTTTTTCAGATTCTAATTTTGTTGCTTTGCCATCACGAATTTTACTCTTCTCAAAATGCACAATAGCAGGAGTATGGGGGGGCAAAGTGATTTTCTTTCCCTTATGCATGAGAGTATATTTATTGGTTCTACCAAGATGAATAGCATCTGTATCCAATTCCCAAGGACGACCCAATAAAAGAGAACAAGCATCCATAGGAACAACATCAAAATCAACAAAATCATGGTATGAACCAATTGAAAAATGTATTCTCTCTGTTTGCGTTACCCGAACCTTACCGCTGTTGTTGAACCGTTGAATGTGGTATGGATGAGGGTGTGCTCTTGTTGTCAAACCGAGTTTCTTGACGACGTCCGTGTTCACCAAGTTATTGCAGCTACCTCCATCAATAATAGTGTGTACACGGCAGTCCTTGACAACGAGAAACATGTGGAAGAGGTTGTGTCGTTGTAGCTTGTCGTCGGTCTCCACTTTGGAGCTCAAGGCACGCTGCACAATGATTCTCCTATAGTTCTCCGTCGCCGCTGTACCAAGTACCTCTTCTTCGGTGTGTTCGTCATTTGGATCTGTAAAGTCAGTAGCAAGAGAATATTCATCTTCAACATCCAAAGTACTATCATACCCGCCATCGTCGCGTGCTATGTATGCTCGTTTGATCGGGCAATCTCTCATCATATGACCAAGTCCCTGGCAGCGGTGACACTTAATATCGGAAGTACGACCCATAGAAGGAGTGGACAACGAATGCTTGGATGATGTCGCCTTGCTACCTTCCAGCACGCGAGAAGGCGGAGCAGCAGGTATAGTTCATTGGCCGCCATTGGGCGGTGTAGTCGTTGCACGAGGGGGGGGGCTCGAAGATGGTGCTGTTTTGGATGGTGTCGTCACTGCACGTGATGTGAAGTTGCTCCTTGTGCGATGTTGCTGTTGTTGTCGGCCCTGCAATTCTTTTTCTGCCAACATAGCATGCTGAAACAATTTTTTAACAGTATCATATTCCTTGTAATCAACAATGTCCTGAATTCCACGCCTCAACCCCCCCCCCCCATAAAAACGAGCTATTTTATCATCCATGTCCTCTACTACCCCACAACGCAACATACCCTTTTGTAACTCTTGATAATACTCCTCTACGGACATGTTACCTTGGTCTAAGCGCTGCAATTTTTTGCGAAGGTCCCGCTGAAAAGATGGAGGAACAAATCGAACACGCATAGCTTCCTTTAATCTATCCCATGTTGGAGGATCAGTTCTAGTTTTAACAAGTTCATTCCACCATATGATAGCAAAGTCCTTAAACTCACTAGTGGCTTGACGAACTCTATGTTGTTCAGGAACAAGATGGGAATTAAATTTTTGCTCTACTGTCATCTCCCAATCAAGGTAAGCCTCAGCATCATAAGCACCAGAAAAAGAGGGTATAGTAAATTTCACTTTAGCAAAAGGATCATTAAGAGGACGATTATAATTGTTATGATTATTACCTCCCATACCGCGACGATAAAGTGGCAGTCTTGGCTGATTATTGTGATCTTCCAGTTCATCATAAACATTGTCTTCTTGTCTTCCATCGAGAGGCAACCGAGCCTCAAAAGTATTCATCCGAAGAGCAAGGTCATCCAGTTGTCGAGTCAAGTTCGCCAATGACTCCTCCGTTGTTGTGTTGTATTTGGCGAACATATCCGTCATGGTCTTCATCATATCACGTAACTCAGCATGTTGAACACATTCATCATCATTGTTTTCTCCTGCCATTGTTAGTAGGAAACAAAAGACAACCAAAAAAATATGGTATCCCTATCAACTACAGTGACAATGTGGAAGGTGGAAGAAAACAATCTCTCTCGCTCAAGCGTCTTACCACGCTCTTACAAGTGTTCTTACCGACACAGCAGGTGGTGTGGACGGTGAGATGAACCAATGAAGCGTGGGGTGATTGCAAAGGTACCTGTTATGCTCAAGAGAAAGGTGTAGCTTGGATGGCACAATATGGTGGCCAATAAGCAGAAAATCGTTAACAGCTAAACAAAGTTGAATAAGTATTCAATGTAGGAAACTGTTGATGGTCAACCGAGTGCCCTAGAGACTAGCACAACACAAGGAAGTATCAAAGCAAAAGAAAGACAGAATGATATAGCCAACAAAACAGCATCAAGTGGTATAGGCCAATTGCTTTAATATGCGTGCTCTTCACTATTTTTTCTTTTTTGTAATATTTTTTGATATTTTTTATTTACACAGAAGCACAAATAGAGGAAGCTCACAAATTTGCAGCTCAATTGGATGTAATATGCGGCCTATAGGAAATCAAGAAGATTCTTAAAATTTGTGCTAAATCTTCAGAGGCCAGATAGCCTATCTTCCGAGGGGAATTTGGGCAATCTAATTTCGCCCAATGCTGCGGAAAATCAGATGCGAAATTTTGCGTAGATGAATATGAAAAGAAAAATCGCCCGATTTCGAGTTCGTATGCGAAAGTTATGGTCGTTTTAAGGTAGGCTGTCCGAGTTACGTTTTTTTGGATGTTGATTCCGACTCGGTTTGAGAACAGGACTCGCAATCGGATATAAAAACGATCGAGAATTTGCACAGCAACTAATGGGGTGGTGTGTGATGATTCAAGGATGAATGGCACAAAGGTTTGTCACCTAATCTAGGGCTGGCGATGCGGGCGTTCACGCAAGGCGGCTAGCTAGGGCAAACCGATGAACGTGGTGGATCGGTTTGTCATTTAGGGATTGGGGAATTAGGTGTCGAATAGCAGGAAAACAAGGACGAAACATGAAAACTAGGAACCAAAACACAAAGCTAAACCAGCAACAAGACTCGACCACACGAATGCAAACTCAACAATGCAAACTAAAAAACGAAACTGCAGACACTATAGTCTGGGAAGCGGTAAAAACGATCTAATTTTTTTGTGGCTTTTCTGTGGACTCTAGGTACGAAACAAAATCGATCTAATGGAAGGAAAACAAAGATACCTCACGGGCAACCTAGAAATCTGATACCAATTGATGAGTAGGTTTAGGCCCGATCTTCCGAAAGGTATGTCGATTGGGGTGGAGAACTCGACGTTGATGATCCGCGACACTCGAGCGGTTCGAGTACCCCTGCAATCACTATATCACGGCTCCGTTGGTTATCAACCGTGCTGCACACGCTTGACCTCGCCAAGAAGGCTAATCCCTGCAAGTGCAACCGAGAACACGAGCAAGAACGTCGAAGACACGATGAGAAAATCGCGAAGTTGGGGTCTCACAAACCGTATAACGACGATATTATTGATCTAAGCAAAACCCACCGAATATGAACGGCGGCTGCAGTATTTATAGTCTAAGGTTCGACCAAAACACGATTAGACGCGTCCCTAATGGACTCTTACGGGATACAAGGCCCAAAGGCACGATTCGGTGGCGCAGCACCGGACAGAAATCTAGACTTGACTTGTTTTGACTCTTTCCAATGACTCCGGAGGAATTTTGAGGTGGGACTAGAACCATTAGAAATTATATCTTCTCCTCTTTCAGTGCATATGTAAAACGTCGAAAACGGAGTCCGTATGCCTCCTGGGCGTCCGTTTTAAGGTGGACTGCTCCTGGACTCCGAGTTGAACTTGAGTCCGAGTTGTAAACTGTTTCCATCAACTTGTGGACGTCCAAGCTGGTTCTCCACGCTCCCAAGGCCTCTTTCCTTCACTTGTTGATCTTCTCCATTATTCCTAATAACAATTAAATCATTACATACCAATTATTCTCAAACTCACATGCAAAAGAAGTTAGGAACGAATTCACTTGCTGATTTAATAACCGTGCTCGTGCTCTTGTGATTGGTCCGTGCAGTTCAATGTGCGTCTCCGCTATTGTAATGTCCTCATCATCCTCCCCAGTGCGGACTAGTCCTCTACACTTCACAGATTTGCACGAAATCAGAGAAGTCCAAAATCACCACGGACTAGTCCGATAAACTCTCTAACTAAAATCGGACAAGTCCTCTAAATGCGGACTTGTCCCAATTCAATAAGGAGATCACCACAGCCGAACTTGTCTGAAAATAAGCGAACTAGTCCGAAGTTTTCTAGAGCCTAAATCGGTCTAGTCCGCCCTAGGTCGAACAAGTCTGATCTTCCTGAGAACATAGGGTTTCCAGCACACCGCACACCGGACTAGTTCGGACTCCACCACAGACTAGTCCGGACCCTCGAAACCCTAACGGTAACGTTTGGAAACACCATATAATTAGATGTGCACGGCCCTACTATTAAGTCTCTCGACTCCCTGCACCGTCACACCCTCCATGAGCTTAAAAAACACATCTCTCCACAAATCCAATGCAAGAAAGATCAAATCCTTGAGGATTCATCTTGGATCAAAGGAGAGACACGATTCACACGTTTGAGCTCTTGGGTTGGATCTCTAACACCCTCCTTTTGTTTCATTGTTGATCTTAAGAGTGTGTTCTTAGTGGTGTTCGACTTGTAATCTTATGGAGCCCTCAACTTGTGAGAAGGCCCCTTGAACTTGGTGACTATTATCCTTGTGATAGTGAAAGAGAATTGGCCTTCGTGGCGATTCGACGAGGATAGGGTCAGTGAAGACCCGGTCCATTCGTGGGCTCCTCAATGTGGACTGAACCACAGGATAAAAATCGTGCTTCTTCACTTTGTACATTTTGTTCTCACTTTTCATTAATATCTAGGGTTTCCCTTGATCTTGTTCATATTACGTTAAAACATTGAATATAAGGTTAACTTGTGCAAATTCAGTTTCATAGAAGTATTACACTCTGATTACAAGTATATTTCCGCTGCATAGAGTCTAGGATGGAGATAATCGATCGAACTTGATCGATCTAGTCATCATGCACCGGACTAGTCTGCACTCTACCGGACTAGTTCGATTTCCTGGTATTTGATCAAGTTGCTAAGTGTTGTAGGTTCCGACTAAAAATCAAAAAGGCCTATTCACCCCCCCTCTAGGCCACATTCATCAGGTACGGAATACTATTCCTTCAATCTCGAGCTCTTCTGTTATCATGGCTTTCAAATAGGGTGTTCGAGATAGAAAGATGCTGGAGAAGCAGACCATCAAAGAAGTCACCAGCGTCACGGAACTCTTTAGATTAGCGGAGAAATGTGCTAGAGCCACGGAGGGCCATGAAATGCACTCCAAGCCAACTCCGGAGGCCAACAAGAAGTCCTCCAAAACTAAAGCCACTACATCCGGCAATGGCAAGAAGAAAAAGAAGCCCAACAGCAAGAAGAAGTCGTCTGCCAGAGCCGCTACAGCTACTGCAGCTCCGGGTGGCCGGGGGCCACGTCCCGAGAAACGACCTCGTCGTTCATTAGAAGACGACAACAATTCAATAGTGTGGTGTCCGATCCACAAGACGGGCAGACACAACTGAAAGTGCATCTAGGACTCCCTTGTGGGTTTTGGATGATTTATGACAAGCAATTGGGATCCTAATCCTTTTGTTGAGATGAATGCAGGCAAATGATGAAAAATGAGCAAAATGCCAAAAAGAAGGGAAATGAGAAGCAAAGTAAATGTGAGCTCAAGGAGAAGAAAATAGTAGTTTATTATGTATGGAGTGTGTTAAGGAAACACATCCAAGAGCTCAATCACTTTCAAGCACACACACACAATGCACAAAGTTATACAGGACCGGACTAGTCCGAAAATAGCCGGACTAGTCCGATATCACATTCTGCACTAGATCGGACAAGTCCGGTCCCCACCGGACTAGTCCGATATCTTTCTGATTCACTTCGGACTAGTCCTCCCCAATGCGGACTAGTCCTCAACACAATGCACAAGTCACACAAAATCGGACAAGTCCGTTGTAGTTCGGACTAGTCCGATATTCATTCTGATCCACTTCGGACAAGTCCGGTGTCTAGACGGACTAGTCAGATATACACACTGATCTAAATCGGACAAGTCCTCAATGTGCGGACTTGTCATTCTAAACACTTAGGGTTTCATGTGTCCGGACAAGTCCGATGGCAATCGGACTAGTCCGAAGATTTCCAGTAGAGAAATCGGACAAGTCCGTTTTCAAACGGACTAGTCCGATATTCCTGGACACTTAGGGTTTGCTACACACAGCACACCGGACTAGTCCGGTGACCACCACGGACTAGTCCGATCTTTCTAAACCCTAACGGTCACTTTTAGAAACCCCATATAAATAGAGGTGCACGGCCCACTTTCACACTCTCTCGAACCCTAGCGCCGTCACACCTCCCAAGAGACTCAAAAACCACCTCCCTCCACGAAATTAAGTGCAAAATCGATCAATCTATTGAAGATCACTTCTAGATCATTGGAGAGACACTTGGCACACATCATTGAGCTCTTGGTTTGATTCTCTAACACACTCTTGCGTTTCAATTTGTAATTTTCGAGTGTGTTATTGGTGGCTTTGTAAGTTGTAATCAAGGGAGCTCTCAACGTGTGAGAACGCCCCTTCAACTTGGTTATTTACCCCTTTGTGATTAGTGGAAGAGGATTGGCCTTCGTGGCGATCCGATGAGGGAAGGGTTGGAGAAGACCCGGTCCTTTTGTGGGCTCCTCAATGTGGATGTAGGTTGCCTTCGTGGTAGCCGAACCACGAGATAAATCTTGTGTCTTGTCCTTTTGTGTTCTTCATCTTAATTGATCAACTTAATCTAGGGTTTGATTCATTTTGTTCAATTTGTGTTAATTTGTTAAACAAGAGCCTTAATTGTTATAGAAGTTGACATACAACTATTAAACTGTCATTTAAGTCTATATTTCCGCTACCTACATTAACGAATCAATCAAATTGACTGAACTTGATCAACTTAGCCCGTGAAAACCGGACTAGTCCGCACATTACCGGACTAGTCCGATATCTCTGGTATTGACTGTGTTGTTGAGTGTTACAGGAACCGAGAAAAATTCAAAAAGGCCTATTCACCCCCCCTCTAGGCCTACATTCAATTGGTATCAGAGCAGGTTCTTCAAGAAAGAGTGCAACCACTCGAAGAGATCATGTCGGACATGAAGGAAGTTCAGAAAATCAACAACCAGGAAGAAGTGAACAACGACAAGAACCAAAAGCTGGAAAAGTATCTCGAAGCAATTCAAGACTTCGATGATGATGACGAGGAGACGCTGGAGCTGAAAGCACTCCTCAGGAAGAAAGCACTTTCCAAAGGGAAAGCCAAAGTTGAAGAAAAGAAGAAGGGGAGTAGTCACACCGACTACTCCCGATATCCTTTTAACTATGATCGTTTAAATTCAAATAACGGCCATTATCTATCTATTCCTCTTGGAAAAGCCCCACACTTCGATGGGAGTGATTACTCCATGTGGAGGCAAAATATGAAGATGCACTTGATGTCCCTTAACCCAAGTTTATGGCATATTGTGTGCACAGGAATAGACATCCCAGATGACGATGAAGAGCTCACCCCAAGTCAAGAGCAAGCCATCCACAGAAACGCTCAAGCCACAGCCGTAATCACCTCCTCTCTAAGTAGAGATGAATTCACAAAGGTGGACAGACTGGAGATTGCCAAGGAAATATGGGACACGCTACAAACAGCCCATGAAGGTGACCGGCATGTGCGGGAGGCGAAAATTGAAATGATCGAAGGCGAACTTGGAAGGTTCGCAATTGAGGAAGACGAGTCTCCCCAGGACATGTACAACCGATTGAAGACACTTGTAAACAAGGTTCGATCATATGGGAGCAAGAAGTGGAATTACCACGAGGTTGTAAAGCTCATCCTTAGAGCCTTTATGCCTCGCAATGTCACACTATGCTCTATGATCAGAGAGAGTCCCGGGTACAAGAGGATGACTCCAGATGAGCTGCTTGGCAAAATCATCAACTTTGAAATGATGGAGAAACAAGCCAAGCACGTCAAAGAAATAGCCGACCTCACATCGGCCAAGAAGAAGGGAGTTGCCTTAAAGTCCACACTCAAGCCACTATCCAAGGAAGCAAGAGAAGCACAGCTTGAGGAGGACAGCGATGATGAAAGTAGTGAGCTGGATGGAGAGGATATGATTTTGTTCGTGAAAAAGTTCAAAAGAATATTGAAGAAAAGACAGGGAACAAAATCAAGTGAAGGCAAGTACAAAGAGAGGACAAAGCCGAAGATGAGGCGGGCGTGCTATAACTGTGGTGAGTATAACCACTTTATAGTCGATTGCCCGTATGAGGACAACAAGAAGAAGAATAAAGAAGACAAGCCTCAACCGGAGAAATTCTTCAAGAAGAAGAAACAAGCTGAACAAGAACACATTGGAAATGGGACTCAAACGATGAGTCTTCATCATCCGATGAAGAAGAGATGGCTAGCATAGCCACTGAAAGCACGTCCAAGAAACCCACACTCTTCCCCACGCTCGGTACAAAGAAGGGACATGGCACTTGCCTCATGGCAAAGGAAGGTAAACGCAAGGTAAACATCAAAACTCCTTCCATGAATTCCTACTCAAGTAATGATGAACTAGATAGTGATGATGAAGATATTTAATGGGATTAGACAGAAAAACTGCTGCTAAAATGAAATTTTTACTTGTCCAACTTGTTGAGAAGGAACAGCTAATTGATCGTCAAGAGGACATGATTATCTCCCAAAATGAGAAGTATGTCAAACTTGACAATCTTCTAGTTCTTGAAAAGGAGAAAAACAGCTCACTAGAGCTTGAGCTAGCTTCAAGCAAGAAAACTTGCTTGGAGTTAACCAACTCAAACGTTGCAATCAAGGATCAACTTGATGACCTAATCAAGGTTAACAAGATCCTTGAAGTGCAAGTTGAGTCACTCAAGCTAAGTGAATCTTCCTCCTCTTCAAGTCTACCTTCTCAACCCACTTCAACTAATCTTGTTCATATGTGCAAATGTAGTAAAATCAACACCAGTTTGAAGGAAAAGTCTACCTCCACAAAGGATAAAAATCCTACCCAATGTGGAATATTTGACAAGGAGAGGATCAACTATGCACGTAGTGCATACTTGGTCCAAAGACCTCCAAATGTCAAGTATGGCATTGGTTACTCTTATGATGGAAAGCAAAATGCTGGAAGTCATAAGAATAACAAGGGAAAGATTACCTTTGTGAAGGGAGGACCCTCACAATCTGGTAACTCGAAAGTAAAAAACCTGAACTCTCATGAACACCGGACTAGTCCGGTTGTGGTCCGGACAAGTCCGGTCATACGGACAAGTCCGATCACCCAGACTAGTCCGATCAACAAACAACAACAACTTTTGTTCAAAACCTTTGATGCCTCTTATGTATTAATGAGAAACAATCTTGGTAAAGTTTATGCTTATTATGCTGGGCCACGCCATGGGAACACAAAACCCCATGTGTGGGTGCCCAAATGTATTGTAACTAACCTCCAAGGACCCAAGCAAGCTTGGGTACCTAAAACCAAGATATAATTTGTTTCTGCAGGCCTACTCCTCCGGTGGATCCAAATGGGTGCTAGACAGTGGATGCACCAACCACATGACCGGAGAAAGGAGGATGTTCGTGGAATATGAAGAAAACGAGGACCCAAACGAAGGCATCTACTTCGGAGATAATAGTCAAGGAAGGGTCCTCGGTACCGGTAAAATAGCAATATCCTTTGAACACACTCTTTCTCATGTTTTACATGTTGAATCTTTAGATTATAACCTACTGTCCATATCTCAATTATGTGACAAAGGTTATAATTGCCTGTTCACTAGTCTCAAGGAGGAGTGATGGTTCTGTTGCATTCAAGGGTATGTTGAAGGGAAAGCTTTACCTTGTTGACTTCAACAAGGATAAAGCCGAACTCGACACATGCTTGATTGCAAAAACCAACATGGGTTGGTTGTGGCATAGACGGATAGCACATGTTGGTATGAGGAATCTTCAAAAACTCCTCAAGGGCGATCACATCCGAGGTTTGAAAGATGTTGTTTTTGAGAAAGACAGGCCTTGTAGCGCGTGCCAAGCCGGGAAGCAAGTTGGAGCACATCATCCCGCAAAGAACATCATGACTACGACAAGACCGCTCGAACTACTTCATATGGACTTGTTTGGTCCAGTTGCTTACATAAGCATCGGCGGTAATAAATACGGTTTAGTCATTATTGATGATTTTTCCCGCTTCACTTGGGTGTTCTTTTTGCATGACAAGTCAGAAACACATGGGACACTCAAGAAATTCTTCAAGAGAGCGCAAAACGAGTTCTCACTATCGATCAAGAGTATTCGGAGCGACAACGGCACGGAATTCAAGAACATACAAGTGGAGGAGTACCTTGATGAGGAGGGAATCAAGCACGAATTTTCAGCACCATACTCTCCACAACAAAACAGAGTTGCCGAAAGGAAGAACCGAACGCTCATAGAGATGCCAAGAACAATGCTCGATGAATACAAGATTTCAGATCGATTTTGGGCGGAAGCAATTAACACCGCTTGCCACGCTGCAAATCGACTCTACCTTCATCGACTACTCAAGAAGACTCCTTATGAGCTACTCACCGTAACAAACCAAACATTTCATATTTTAGAGTTTTCGGTTCTCCATGTTATATTTTGAACAAGAAGCCCAGGACTTCAAAGTTCGTTTCAAAGTCCAATGAAGGTTTCTTGCTTGGTTATGATTCGAACACTTATGCCTATCGTGTTTTCAACAAGGCCTCCGGACTTGTTGAAGTGGCACGTGACGTAGTGTTCGATGAAACTAATGGCTCCCTAAAGGAGCAAGTTGATCAATGTGAATTAGGTAAAGAAGAAGCTCCTTTATCAAGCATTGAAGAGAATGGCTCTAGGCGAAGTTCGACCACAAGAGTTATCGTCACAAATACAAGAGGAAAGTGAACCACGAGAGGAGATCAACAATCAAGGGGGAGCTTCTATACAAGATCAATCACAAGAATATGAAGATGATCAACAAATCAATGAGGGCAACCACTCAGGGGGAGAAGAAAATGATCACCAACACACAACTCTCCAAGTGCCACACCCAAGAGTACACCAATGCATTCAAAGGGATCACCCAATCGACAACATCATATGTGACATCCAAAAGGGAGTAACCACTAGATCTCGTATAGCTAATTTTTGTGAGCATTACTCGTTTGTCTCCTTTTTGGAACCACGCAGGACTGAGGATGCATTGAAGGATCCGGGCTGGGTGGTGGCAATGCAAGAAGAGTTGAACAACTTCAAGAGAAACGAGGTTTGGGAACTTGTGGCAAGACCCAATGCAAATATAGTGGGCACCAAGTGGGTCTTCCACAACAAGCAAGACGAACACGGAGTGGTGACAAGAAACAAGGCACGACTTGTGGCCAAAGGTTACTCACAAGTCGAAGGTTTGGATTTCGATGAGACTTTTGCTCCAGTAGCTAGGCTTGAATCAATTAGAATATTACTTGCATATGCTACTCACCATGATTTCAAGCTGTATCAAATGGACGTAAAAAGTGCCTTCCTCAACGGACCGATCAAGGAAGAGGTGTACGTGGAGCAACCACCCGGGTTTGAAGACGAAGAGTTCCCCGACCATGTATATAAACTACGTAAGGCTCTCTATGGCCTCAAACAAGCTCCTAGAGCTTGGTATGAGTGTCTTAGAGATTTCTTAATTGATAATGGTTTTCAAATTGGCAAAGTAGATTATACATTATTCACTAAGAATCTAGATAATGATCTTTTTATTTGCCAAATCTATGTTGATGATATAATTTTTGGGTCAACTAACCAATTATTCTGTGAAGAATTTAGTAGAATTATGACAGACAGGTTTGAAATGTCAATGATGGGAGAATTGAAGTACTTCTTGGGATTCCAAGTGCGACAACAAAGGGAAGGAACATTCATAAGCCAAACCAAGTACACGCAGGACATACTCAAGAAGTTTGGCATGGACAAGGCAAAGCCCATAAAGACTCCCATGGCTACGAATGGCCACTTGGATCTCAATGGAGATGGACCAAGCGTCGACCAAAAGGTATATCGCTCCATGATTGGATCTTTACTCTACCTATGTGCATCTAGGCCAGACATTATGTTAAGTGTATGTTTGTGTGCAAGATTTCAAGCCAACCCCAAGGAATGTCATTTGACAGCCGTGAAAAGAATCTTGAGATATTTAGTTCATACACCCAACCTTGGTCTTTGGTACCCAAAAGGCTCCAAATTCAATCTCATTGGTTACTCCGATGCAGATTATGCTGGGTGCAAAGTTGATAGAAAAGGCACCTCTGGCACATGCCAATTCCTAGGAAGATCTTTAGTTTCTTGGTCATCTAAGAAACAAAATTCCATTGCATTATCCACAGCCGAAGCGGAGTATGTTGCAGCCGGGAGTTGTTGTGCACAACTCCTTTGGATGCGACAAACTCTAAGGGATTATGGTTACAATATGAACCGTATTCCTCTTCTTTGTGATAATGAGTGTGCCATTAAAATAGCCCACAATCCAGTTGAGCACTCTAGGACTAAACACATAGACATAAGACATCATTTCTTGAGAGACCATTCCATGAAAGGAGACATAATCATCTCACATGTCAACACCCAAAAACAATTGGCCGATATATTCACCAAGCCACTTGATGAAAAGCGTTTTTGCGAACTCCGAAATGAGCTAAATATTCTTGATTCTCGGAGTGTGGCTTGAAAAGTTGCATACCTGTATGATTGCTTCAAAATGTTGATTGAATTGTGAAAATCATCCCTCTCCATTTTTCTCTCGAAAAACTATGTCAATTATTAGATCTAGATGAATTTTGATCATTGTATGATTGTTGTATGCTTACTGGTCAAATTCATCAAGATTACTTGATTTGTTTTGCCTCTCTATTCTCTATTATTGAACCTTCAAATATATATGAATGGGCTATGCAATTCTTTACTGGTGACCACAGACTAGTCTGTGGTTACCCGGACTAGTCTGCCCATGCAGACTAGTCCGCAGAGTGCCGGTTAGGCCAGACTAGTCCGATATACCACGGACTAGTCCGATATAGGTCTCTGGATGACTTCGGACTAGTCCGGTCATGTCCGGACTTGTCCAATTTTTTGTGTCCATAACCCTAGCCGCCACCAAACCCTAATCTCCTCATCCCCACTTTTGCTCACGCCTCCTCTCTCTTGCGCTCGAGCTCCCAAGGCGATTTTCTCCTCCCTCCGTCGAAAAAGTCTACATTTGGGCGGAGATCGAGCTTGGCCTCTTGGGGATTGAAGCTATCGGACTAGTCCGACCTCCAACCCCCAACACTTCGAGCCTCCATCGATTTCTTCGGTAAATTTCTTCAAAACCCTAGAAATCTTGTTTTTCTCCATTGTTGATCGTATAGCCTAGCATCCTTCACTAGATACATGCTTATTTGATGTACTACGTGTATGCTAGACTAGATTTGCATTAGGAATCATCCCTTGACCAATCTGTTAGGTTTTTGAGGATGAACACCGGACTAGTCCGGTCCATACACGGACAAGTCCGGTACCCCGGACTAGTCCGTGCCTGAGCACCGAACAAGTCCGATGTTTCTAAACCTGAAACCTAATTCCTTAATTCCTTAATGCCATCCATTGCTATCTTGCCTTACCAATGCCTTGTATAACTTGTCATTATTCTTGCTCAATCATTCTCAGATCATGTCGAGCTCCGACAGCGAGATCTCTGACTTTAAGGCCGAGTTGGACCACGAGGTGGCACCTCGGTCCTCGGCTGGACTTGGCAAGAAACGCCAAGAAAGACCTTCCGAGCCTGCTACTTCCCCTCCCCAAGTCCGGAGGAAGGTTTGTGTCAAGAAGGCCGCCTCGAAGGCTGCTCCGTCTACAAGCGGCCTTCGTCAAGCAAAAGGAAAGGGCAAGGGAGTAGCAACGGGGCCAGTTGGGCCCTTGAAGCTCCATGCTCCCAGGGAAGGGGTCCGGGACCCCAATGAAGAGAAATTCAATGGGAAAGGCAGCAATGTGGCAGCCAAGCTCAGAAGCATTTATTGCTATGCAAGGCCAAAGCAGGCAGCTGATGGAATGTTTTGGACAAACTTCCATGCAGATTTCTACAGGCTGGTTTACTTGCCAATGAAGACTCCGGTGGTGCGCAGTCAGTGGATTGACTGGGCCTACCTAGAGAAGAAGAAGTGCTCAGCTTTTGATGAAGTTATTGCAGTAGCTGAGAGGCATGGCCCGAATGATCTCTTTGCCTTCAGGCATAACTGGAATGATGAGGTGATTGCACAGTTCTATGCAACGTGCCACTTCTCGAGTGAAGATGAAGAGAGTGTGACTTGGATGACCCACGGATCCAAGTATAGTATCACTCACGAGGACTTCAATAATCTGCTTCATCTGGACACCTCTGACAATGACAGGCTGATCATCCACAACATAGGGGTCATTGAGAGGGACGGAATGAAGTTCATGTATGAGCCCAACTCTAAGTATGTTCCTCCCTCCACAAAGAACATGAAGCCCTTCTTTGTGGTCCTGGACAGAGTTCTTCAGAAGACCATTGCCCCCAAGGATGGGGATGCAGGGAGTGTACAGGGCTACCTCTGGACTCTAATGAGGGTCATAAGCAAGAAGAGGCAGTTTGATGTTGCAGATTACATATGGAATGACATGGTCAACATATCAAGCACCCCCAATAGGTCCTGTGGCTATGCTCCCTACCTGATGTTTATGATTGAGAAAGTCACAGGTATTGAGTTCGTGAAGGATGTGGAGCACACTCCTCTGAGGCCTCAGAAGCCTCAGCCTATGAGTGTCCAGGCTACTCCCTCGCCGGCCTCAAGTCCTGAGGCACCGGCAAGAGAAGGAGATGCTGCCAGGGCTGTCCCTACCTCCAGGGAAGCCCCTCAGAGAGGATCAGCTAGTGGGATCCTCAAGTACCTGACCGCCATATTCTCCTCCTGCAAGAAGACTGAAGTAAAGCTTCATAAACTCAATCAGAAGAGGAAGGAAGATATGAGATACATCAAAGCCAACGTGAAGCAACTAAGTGAAAAGCTGGAGATTAACCCCATTGGATCTCCAGTAATTTCTGAAGATTCTGATCTTGACATCACCGAGCTCGGGCCTCTGAACCCCTCCGAGCTTGCCTACTTTGGCATTGGGGGCTCGAGCAGCTCTGCTCCTCATCCTCCCTCTCCTCCTCGTCAAGCGGAAAGCGAAGAAGATGAAGACGATGATGAGAGGACCGACAGTGAAGAGTGAAGACCCTAGGACCCTCCTCTCCTTCTTTTTGGTGTCTTGATGCCAAAGGGGGAGAGATTGAGGGGGAGTCTTAGCTTTAGCTGTGGTAGGGTGCGAGGAGAGAGTTCTCTTTATCTTTTATTTATATTTGTAATAGTTTAACTCTGTTTTCCTATTAAGTTTGGTCTTGTGATGAATTGCTCAATTTATTTGCGAGTATGTGATGAAAACTGCATTTTTCCTCCTGGAATGTCATATGCACTTTGTATCGGTTGATTAATGTAAATTCTGTCATTCTCAATGTATTCATGCACTTAGTATGCATCCCACCATAAAGAATGCACATATGAATAATTCTCTTGTTGCTTGATGTATTTTTGAGTCATATGTGCATACTTTATGAAAATCTCAAATTTTTGCCTTAGTTTGTGAAATCTCAATTGGTTGTCATCAATCACAAAAAAGGGGGAGATTGAAAGTGCATCTAGGACTCCCTTGTGGGTTTTGGATGATTTATGACAAGCAATTGGGATCCTAATCCTTTTGTTGAGATGAATGCAGGCAAATGATGAAAAATGAGCAAAATGCCAAAAAGAAGGGAAATGAGAAGCAAAGTAAATGTGAGCTCAAGGAGAAGAAAATAGTAGTTTATTATGTATGGAGTGTGTTAAGGAAACACATCCAAGAGCTCAATCACTTTCAAGCACACACGCACAATGCACAAAGTTATACAGGACCGGACTAGTCCAAAAATAGCCGGACTAGTCCGATATCACATTCTGCACTAGATCGGACAAGTCCGGTCCCCACCGGACTAGTCCGATATCTTTCTGATTCACTTCGGACTAGTCCTCCCCAATGCGGACTAGTCCTCAATACAATGCACAAGTCACACAAAATCGGACAAGTCCGTTGTAGTCCGGACTAGTCCGATATTCATTCTGATCCACTTCGGACAAGTCCGGTGTCTACACGGACTAGTCCGATATACACACTGATCTAAATCGGACAAGTCCTCCAATTGCGGACTTGTCATTCTAAACACTTAGGGTTTCATTTGTCCGGACAAGTCCGATGGCAATCGGACTAGTCCGAAGATTTTCAGTAGCGAAATCGGACAAGTCCGTTTTCAAACAGACTAGTCCGATATTCCTGGACACTTAGGGTTTGCTACACACAGCACACCGGACTAGTCCGATCTTTCTAAACCCTAACGGTCACTTTTAGAAACCCCATATAAATAGAGGTGCACGGCCCACTTTCACACTCTCTAACCCTAGCGCCGTCACACCTCCCAAGAGACTCAAAAACCACCTCTCTCCACGAAATTAAGTGCAAAATTGATCAATCTATTGAAGATCACTTCTAGATCATTGGAGAGACACTTGGCACACATCATTGAGCTCTTGGTTTGATTCTCTAACACACTCTTGCATTTCAATTTTTAATTTTCGAGTGTGTTATTGGTGGCTTTGTAAGTTGTAATCAAGGGAGCTCTCAACGTGTGAGAACGCCCCTTCAACTTGGTTATTTACCCCTTTGTGATTAGTGGAAGAGGATTGGCCTTCGTGGCGATCCGACGAGGGATGGATTGGAGAAGACCCGGTCCTTTTTTGGGCTCCTCAACGTGGATGTAGGTTGCCTTCGTGGTAGCCGAACCACGGGATAAATCTTGTGTCTTGTCCTTTTGTGTTCTTCATCTTAATTGATCAACTTAATCTAGGGTTTGATTCATTTTGTTCAATTTGAGCTAATTTGTTAAACAAGAGCCTTAATTGTTATAGAAGTTGACATACAACTATTAAACTGTCATTTAAGTCTATATTTCCGCTGCCTACATTAACGAATCAATCAAATTGACTGAACTTGATCAACTTAGCCCGTGAAAACCGGACTAGTCCGCACTTTACCGGACTAGTCCGATATCTCTGGTATTGACTGTGTTGTTGAGTGTTACAGGAACCGAGAAAAATTCAAAAAGGCCTATTCACCCCCCCTCTAGGCCTACATTCAACAACCTGGAAGAATGCCGGGAGGTCCAGAACCTTGTCGAGTGCTATAACAAGCGCTGGGAAGAAGTTCCTTTCTGTCAGCGGGAAGGAAAACAAAAAGTCGATGATGCTCTGGCAGAGGAGGAGCTAGTATTCCGGGACCCCAAGAAGGTCCTGAAAGCTGTCTACAACACTGTTGACGATGATTTCGACGTCTTTGACAATGAGCGACGGAATACCCTAAACACCATCTATGTTGGTTCATGGGACATCACCTCTCACCGCATCCTCAGGACAATGCGGCGGGACATGGCCGTGGCAACTCCCACTGCTAGGGCGGAGCCCCATCGGAAGTGGATGGACACTCCCATCATTTTCTATGCTTTGGACTGCCGCCAAAACATGATCGGAGCTGGCCAACTCCCGTTGATGGTGTCACCCACCATTAACAATATTCAACTCCACCATGTAATGGTGGACGGAGGTTCGGGGTTGAAACTCATAAGCTTCGAAGCTTTCATTAAGCTTCAGCTCCGGCCTTTGAACCTTCGCCCATCCCGACCTTTCTTTGAGGTAGTTCCGGGGACCATTACTCCTCGGTTCCATCACACTCCCAGTAACCTTCGAGACTCAGGAGAACTACAGAACTGAGAAGTTGGTCTTTGACATCACCCAGATCAGTCTGCCGTTCAACGCCATTCTGGGCAGGCCAGCCTTGTACAAGTTCATGGCCGCCGCTCATTAAGGTTACTTAGTGTTGAATATGCCAACGCTCGTGGGCGTTCTCCGGAACAACGGAGATCACACTGTAGGAGTCACTGCTTTAGAAGAACTCTATGCGCTTACCATAGCGCAAGAGGAAGCATCCGGTAAGGAGCCAGCTCTGAACCCTCCGAGCATTCGTCATAAAGGCTCTACCTTTGGACCTCATGTGCAACCAAGCGGCGACACCGATGTTCCCGTCAAAGTCATCCAAATTGGTTCTGATGCTTCTTAGACTACCCGTATATCGGGAGGTTTGAACAATAAATAGGAACTCGCGCTCATCACTTTCCTCTGGGATAATGTCAATGTGTTTGCCTGGCAACCGTCACAAATGCCCAAGATCCCTAGAGAGGTGATGGAGCACAATCTGAAGATTTACCCAGACGCACGGGCTGTACACCAGAAGCCCTGAAAGTAACCAATCGATCAACAAAACTTCATCCGATAGGAAATCAAGAAGTTGCTCAAAGCTGGATTCATCCGGGAAGTCTTCCATCCAAAATGGCTGGCAAATCTAGTTGTTGTACCCAAGGCGGGCGGGAATCTTCGCATGTGTATCGACTACACCACCTTAAATAAGGA
The DNA here is from genome assembly GCA_036927565.1 of Tuctoria greenei. NCBI lineage: Eukaryota > Viridiplantae > Streptophyta > Magnoliopsida > Poales > Poaceae > Tuctoria > Tuctoria greenei. Next base: position 87,618,700 of record JAYESD010000008.1, read on the forward strand.
TTGTCCAAAGGATCCATTTTCACTACCTAGAATAGATCAAATAGTGGACTCCACCTCCGGGTGTGAGCTATTGTGTTTCTTAGATGCATATTCTAGATATCATCAAATCCAAATGTCTAAGGAAGATGAAGATCATACTACCTTCATAACAGTAGATGGATCATACTGTTATACTGCCATTCCATTTGGTCTTAAAAATGCTGCTTCAACATTTGTGTGAGCTATGTACAAAACATTTGGAGAGCTAATTAGAAACTTGGTGGAGGTGTACATCAATGACATCGTCGTGAAGATTAAAAACAAGGAGTCATTCCTTGACAATTTACAAGCCGTCTTCGACAAGTTGCGCACCACGCGCACCAAGCTGAACCCGGACAAATGTGTCTTCGGGGTTAGCTCTGGGAAGCTTCTAGTTTTCTTCGTCACCCACCGAGGAATTGAAGCAAATCCGGCAAAGATCAAGGCTATAGAAGATATGTGACCCCCAACCCACATCAAGGATGACCAGAAGTTAAATGGATGTCTAGCTGCGCTTAGCTGGTGTATCTCAAGACTGGCAGAGCGGGCACTTCCCTTCTTCAAACTCTTGAGGAAGTCCAGACCATATCATTGGTTTGAAGAAGCATAAAAAGCGTTTCAAGAGCTGAAACAACTACTCACCACACTATGATCTTGGTAGCTCCGAATCCTTGTGAGCCTTTACTTCTTTACATTTCTGCAACTACCAAAGTTGTCAGTATGGTCCTGGTCGTAGAAAGACCGAAGCCACATCCTGTCCAGGAACCTAGACCCCTCCGGAAGGGTCCGGAGTTAAATGAAGGTGTGTCTGGGTCTCAGCCCCCAGACATGGAACCTCAAGATGAAATTCTAGGAGATCAACCTCATTCACCTGAAGGGGTTCACTTGGGCGATCAAGACGATTTGGACCCTTCTAGCAAGGTCCGGGTCGAACAGGAAGGAGTTTTGGACCCCTCTGGGAGGGTCCAAGAAGCACAACAAGAAGGTCTGCACCCCTCCAGTAGGGTCCAAGTCGATGGAGAAGAAGCTCTGGGTCCTTCCGAAAGGGTCCAGACCGTCCAACGCCCATTGTACTTCATCAGCGAAGTGCTCCACGACGCCAAGACAAGATACATTGAGGTGCATAAGCTACTTTACGCAGTTCTTATCGCCTCAAGAAAGCTTCGACACTACTTCCAAGCCCAGAAAATATCAGTGGTAACTCCTTTTCCACTGCGTGCTATTTTGCATAACCCTAACTCTACTGGGAACATTGCAAAGTGGGCAGCGGAACTGGCCGAGTTCAATCTAGAATTTGTGTCACGACAAGCAATCAAAGTCAAGCCTTGGCCGACTTCATGGTAGAATGGACTCCCTCTCCATCAAACCCTGGGGGCCCTAGTGAGCAGAAACCGGAACCCAAGGTTTCAATATTCACGGAGCCTCACTGGACTCTCTATTTCAACAGCTTCGTGCAGAAGCAAGGAGCTGGAGCTGGAATCCTTCTCCTTGCTCTAACTAGGGAGAAGGTCAAGTACATGGTTCACCTTAATTTCAAGGCGACCAGCAACATGGCGGAGTATAAAGCTCTCATCCACAGACTCAAGGTGGCACTATCTTATGGTGTAAAACAGCTGTTGGTGAAGGGAGATTCACAACTCATCATCAAACAAGTTAAAGGTGAATGTTCCTGTAACAATCCTCAACTAGCTGCTTACCTCCTTGAAGTCTAGAGGCTTCAAAAGGACTTCGAAGTCTTGGATCTCCACCATGTTCACCATCTTAAAAATGCTAAAGCTGACGAACTCTCGATGAAAGGCTCAATTGGAGCTCATGCTCCTGACGGAATCATCGTCCGGAGGTTGTCATGACCAACAGCTCAACCTGCTGAACTGAGCGAAGGGGGCGAGACTAGCACCACGAAGCTGGCAGTCCAAGTGGCCCTGTTACCATGGCGTCCACCAAGTGTCGTAGGTGCAGTCAGAAGCTCTGAGCAACCTAGCACGCAAGACTTAGAAGCTCAAGTAAGCTCCAATGCATGGATCTCGGAGATCCGGAGCTACTTGAAAGACAATATCCTTCTTGGAGATAGTGTATCCACTGACTGGATTGCCATATTGGCTAAAATATACACGTTAGTAGAAGAGGATCTCTACTGGCGTGATGCCAATGGCATCATAATGCGGTGTATTGCAAGGGAAGAAGGCCGCGAGCTCCTCGCGGAAATTCATGGAGGCGAGTGTGGGAATCATGCATCTTCCCGTACGTTAGTCGATAAAGCCTTTCGGCACGGCTTTTACTGGCCTACAGCACTACAGGATGCGGTTGAGCTAGTGAAAAAAATGTGAAGCGTGCTAGTTCTACGAAAAACAGATTTACACACCAGCTCAGTCACTACAAATGATACCTCCTACATGGCCATTCGTTGTATGGGCCATGGACATCTTGGGACCTTTCCAAAAAACTGTCGGAGGTTACAGGTTCCTGTATGTCGCAATCGACAAGTTCACCATGTGGCCGGAAGCAACTCCAGTTGTGACAATCAACAATCAATCAGTAATCAAGTTCTTGAAGTCCATTATATGCAGATTTGGAGTTTCAAATAAAGTCATAACTGACAACGGAACCCAATTCACAAGTGCTGCATTTCAAGAATATTGCGAAGAACTCGGAATTCAACTCAGCTACGCCTTAGTAGCTCACCCAGCAAGTTATGGCCAAGCCGACAGAGCAAATGTAGAAATTTTAAAAGGACTCAAGACGCGCACATATGAGCGCCTGAAAAAGTACAGGGCAACCTGGAATGAAGAGCTTCCGTCCACATTGTTTACGAACAGGACAACACCTAACCGGTTAACTGGACAAACACCATTCTTCTTGGTGTACGGAGCTGAAGCAGTCCTTCCTCCAGAGATCACCATGTGATCCCTCTGGGTCCAGACCTTCGACGAAGACGCGTAGGACCAGCTCCGGTGCGAAGACCTTGACCTCATTGATGAGGGAAGGTGCCAAGCAGGTGTTTGGAATGCACGTTATCGCCAAGCGCTTCGGCGCTATCATCAAAGGCATGTGCGTAACCAACGACTCAAGGAAGGCGATCTGGTGCTTCGGAAGATACTAACTCATGAAGGGATGAATAAACTTTCCCCCAGTTGGGAAGGTCCATTTAGAGTGATCAAAGTATCCCGTCCTGGATGCGTTCGCTTGGCAACTGAGGATGGGACTCCGCTTCCTAATCCTTGGAACATCAAGCACCTCTGTATGTTTTATGCTTGGAATCACGGAGGTGAGTCTATAATTACACATGTTGTATGTTTTAGAGTCACTAAATAAATATGGGTTGGTCCTCCAGGAGAACATCCGGACCCCTCCTGAAGGTTCCGCGAAGTTCAAGTACACTTCATACAGTCATTGCACTAAAAGTGTAACTACCTACCCTGGGATAGTACAAGATGTATAGCGCACTTGGCTTGGTTCTGCACCCTGTGTGTCCTTGTCTCCCCTGTAATTAGGATCTATAATGAAATACATTGTTGTGTGAAAACACACTCCACATGCATTTATTTTTGTACAAGGCTCGATTTATCAAATTATTGTTTTTAACCTTCTTGTCTATAATGAAGTTGTGCAATTCTTTTTTAGTTTTTACCCAAGTTATTCATATGTGTTGCAAGTTATATTATTTATCTCTTTGGGTCTTAACATGATGTATAGTCTACTTGCCTAAACGCCAAGCCAACATAGGTCCGGAGTGTGCTATCGACTTAGTATGGTCCTGCACCCTAAGTACGCCACTCTAGCTACACTCTGACACATCTCAATAGGGAGAGTATTAAAAAAGCATATGGGTTCGGAAGGGTTACATCAATATACTTGTTACCATAGCGAGTTACTTCGGAACAGAAACTTAAGTAAGAACAATTAGTCACAAAAGATTTATAGACAAGAGGACGAATTTTACTTTTTTCTTGTATTTAATGTGTGGGAAAAATAGAAACTCATAGCGATGGTGGACGACGCCGGAGCAACTAAGCTTCGACATCCTCTGAGGGGACCCGCCTTTGATATTTAATATGTTGACAGTGGATAATGTCAGAGTTACAAAGCTCCGACAACCCCTAGGGGGCCTACCTTCAACTATTTGTGCGGCGACATCGGGAGCTACTAAGCTCCGATAAATCCTAGGGGGCCCACCGTCGACATTTATACGTTAATAGTGGGTATTGTTGGAGCTACCAAGCTCCGCCAATCCCAGGGGGCCTGTCGTCGACGCATCAGAAATGAAGACTTCGGACCTAAAATCTACAAGTGCGAAATATTCAAGTCAACAATATACTGTCAAACCCTTTGGTACATGTACACACTTCAATCGTACACATATACCAGATGGCCAACAAAATAGAGCACGTTATATTGAAGACAAAAATAAAATGAAGTTCATGGCAGCAAAGTGTATTTCATTGAATCGAAGCACTGGATTACAAAATTTGGATTACAGAAGGAGGTAAAAGGAAGAAGTCCTAGCTACAGGAGGATCTATGTCCTGCGGAAGAATGTGGTGACTTTCTTGGCAACTTACTGGACACTGGTCTTGGCAGCGTCCTTCTCTTCAGCAACAGGACCTTGGAGCATCGAGTCCAAAGAGAATTGGGGATCTCGGCTCACATAACACGTCAGCACATACTCTGCGACGTTTGTAGCCAGAGATTTCCCCTCTGTCTCTAGCTGGTCCGCGATAACATCACCCATTGTGTCGAGTTTGCCGCCAGCAGCATTGAGGTCCACCAATGCTCGGTCCAAGTATAGCTCCGAATTGTCCAGAAATACAGGACTGAAGCCTAGTGGCATCAGCGCATCGTTGGCTCGTCCCAAGATGTCCCATACTTGGATGGACTCAGTCTCCTACAAGCTTCGTAGCTCCTCCAGTGAATTTCGGGCGGCCGCAAGCTCCAAACCTTCCCGAGCGAGGCGCTCGACCAATTTAGCGTGCTGCTGCATATTCTTAGCAACTTGCTTCTCATGATCGGTCAGCTCTGTCTCCCGGAGGTGGATGCGGTTCCGCCTTTCCGCCAAGTCCTTTTCCCCGCCTCTCACCTTCCCTTCCCTGTTGGCAACGTGAGCTTCTCTTTTCGAGAGCTCCTGCCCCAGTTTCCAGTACTTCTCCTTCTCCTCTTTGCTCCATAGATCCAGCTATTTGCTGCAATTTGCCAAATTCTATTTACCCAGAGTCAACTTCTGGGTGACCTCTGCCTCCCTCTTTACAACATCTTCCTAATGCTCCAGGATCTTTTCTTCCCTCACCTCAAGGTCCGCTCGGCGCTTCAGGAGAACCTCATTTAATTCATTGAGGTTTTCGTGACGCTCATCACCAGCATCACGCCTCTCCTTGGCTTGCTCAAGGATCTCCCTGGAGTTAGCGTCGAGTGCCCAGATGGTGGCTTCCTTCTCCTCTAGTAGCTTGTCCCAGTATTCCAACCAAGCCTTATCCCTCTTGATCCACTCCTTCTGATCAGTTGGCCTTATCTGTGCAAGCCTCATCTCTAAGTGGAGTCTATTGCGCCAACGCATCAAGGTGTTTTGCTCCTCCTCAAGGGATTTTCTCTCATGATCGAAGGCGAGCTAGACCTATCAAAGGATCGAGCAGGCGTTGTCTATGGACAATGCCAGAGGGATAGGCTCTGGCCCTGATGGGACCATCTCCGAAGGCTCTAGAGGATTTTCCATCACAAAAATTGGGTCCCACTCTACAAGTGTGGTCCCCTGAGCACCTGCAGCACTAGGGCCAATCTCCGGTAGCCCTTTAGCAGTAGCAGAAGAAGAACCCACTGCGGGAACTCCCATATCCGAACTGGAAGTCAAAGGCGCTGCTTTCGGGTCTTCAATTATCGGCTCCGAGGGTGGAGGACCTGTCACCACCTTTTCAGGCTGCTCAGGCTCTGGTCTAGACACCTCTGGGGCAGCTATCTCCGTGGCAGCAGCTGGAGCTTCATCTGGTGCCCTTACCACCTCCGGCTCAGATGCTGACGCGCCAGTCACATCCGGTTCAGCGACCGGAGCTTCAAGCATTTCCGGCTCAACCGCTAGATCTTCAACAAATTATGGCTCATGGGCCGGAGCTCCAACCATCTCCGGTTCGATGGCCGGGACTTCAATTGCCTCTGGCTCATCGGCCAGGGCTTCGACGACTTCTAGTTCAACGACCGGAGCTTCAAACATCTCTGGCTCCAGTACTGGAGCATCAGCCTCTGGCACCATTGCCAGAGGTTCACCTTCAACTTCTCCCCCGTGGTACGGCGCTACCACGGGAGCTTCCGGCGAGGACTCTAAATCCAAATCCACGACAGCTGGCACCGGAGCTGTCGTGACTTCTGCCACCACATGAGGAGAAGGCTCAGTGCTTGAAGCCGGAGCTTCGGCATGCGTAGCCCCGGTTGCTGCGATAGACGCTGAAGTTCCTGACCCTTTCTTACCCTAGAAATAAAGGGAAGAGAAGATTAAAGACACAACAAAAACTAGATCATCATTTTAAGGCGAGCACACGATGCTTACCTAGGGATGCTACCGCCTCAATCGCCTCGAAACCTCTTCTTCTGAGGCCCGGAGCAAGAGCCCACCAAGTCTGGTGAAACAACGACTTTGGATCTCAGTTGAGGACCACTTGCAGCAGCTGGAGTCCTCTCGGCCAGAGCTTCTCTTTGCCGGGAAGAACTCCCGGTCCTAGAACTCTTAACCGGCACTGAAGCTGGCGTCGACTACTGGAGCTAGCACCTCTTGAAGACGCCTGCGCCTAAGAAGGTGCATCCGTAGAAGACCTCCTCCGCTGGGGATAAGGAGCCGTTGTAGAGGGAGCATCTCTGACGGACCTCCCATTAGAATGCTTCAGTTTCCTCTACCGGCTGGCGGGTTCGACTGGCTCTTTGCCCTTGCCCTTGCCAATGTCTTCAACCCTCCGGCTTGGGGCGGAGGCAGGCCCTCCTTCGATAGCTCCAGGGATTACCACCCTGGAGGTCGGAAGCCTTTCCACCTCACCGAGGTCATCAAGCACTGGCAACTTCCTCTGGAGCTCTCTGTTGAACTGTGGCTCCATGTTCAGAGGAAGGAATGCTGCCGGCGAAACCAAGTCGTCGCTGTCGACATTTATTCCATGCTTAGATTTCTTGAGATGAATCTTCAAAGCTTCGTCATCCAGGTTTGACTTCACACCAGTTTCAATCCGGTGGTCATCCTTTACGTTGCTAAGGGCCCAAGCGAGCTTCTCCCTCTTCCTCAGCGGAGCCCATGTATTGACCAGGAAGTTGCAGAAAAGAATTTGAGGGGTCACTCCACCCTCCACGCATTCGCGGATCCTGGTTAGGACGGGATTGAAGGCATCTGACAGCTCCGGAACTACACTCCAGGTGTCGGTGTCAACGTTGGGGAGTCCTTGGGGCAGCTCCAACCTCTCGTGCTCCTCCACTGCAATGATTACCCGGTCCTTCTTCCAGTCATCCCATTTGCCAGAAGTGAATGACTTCAAGTACTTTAAGGGGCAATTCTTGCGCTTCACAAAATAGTAGAAGCCAAGAAGCTCAGTCCCCTTGCCGGTGGTGTGGACGGTGAAGAAGGTACGAAACAGCTCGAAGCAGGGGGGAACACACACCCACATCTCGCAAAAGTGGACGAAGGTTGCCACTAGCAGAAGAGAATGGGGGCCAAGATGATACAGCTGAAGACCGTAAAAGTCCAGCAGCATTAAAAGAAAGGTTGAAAAAGGTGGGATCAATACCACCATGGCGTACGCAGAGAAGTACACCATGTCACCGTTACACTCCTTCTTGAGCGGGAGCTCACCGGCGCGGATCAGGTAGTTGAAGGAGTCACTGGACCACCCCATATAGGTCAGGACCTTTATCAAATCGTCCTTTCTCTTGAGTCGGCTTTTGGGAAGACCCAACTCCATCGTGGCAAAGTGGAGCGAAGGAAGAGAAAGCAAGGTGAAGTTTGGGAGGCTCTGAGCGCAAGTTTGATCGAAAGCATAAAGAGCCCTCAAACCGCACATACTTTCTTTCTTAAGTAAGCCTCCGCGACGCTTGGATGGAAACTGCAACAAGAGTGAAGTCACATATCAAAAATCTACCCCATCCATAACGAATGGGTCCGGGGCCACCCCGACCAAGAGATCGAGGATATTACCCCAGGCGAACCGTTGTCATGATGGGTGGCGCGAGACCCAAAGGCGGCACCCAGACAAGGCGCTTAGAACCGATACGATTTTTGTATTGGGAACTCGCGACCTTCAATTGCGTGAGATCCGCACACAAAGATCTCATCTGCCGCATTCATAACAAGCCACGCGACGATGGTTTAACCCCGGACGGCACATTAGGAGACTTTTGAAGCTGAAGCGCGGGAATCAATGATGGCCCCACCTTTGGTAGAATAATTTAACACAAAGGATTTCTCCCAAAGGTGGCCCGCGGGCCACTGTCGGTACCCTGCGTACCGGGTACCCTATGATATCCCAAGAAGTGCAAGAGAGTTCTACCCGTCAAAGTCGAAGGTCTCCTCAGGCTCCACATGTCATATTAAACCGGTCCCACATCCCTCATATGGGTAGCTCCAGAGACTGACACGTGTATAATGACCCCGGACCTAACCCCCGGCAGAGGGATGCTCCGGTGGTGACACGTGTATAGCGGTTCCGAAGCTACCTCCCCGCAAAGTGAAGCTCCAAAGATTCCACGTGTGGAGCCTCCGGACCTTCACCAAGGAATACATTGTCGGATCTCCTTCAGCACGGACAATCAAGGGACAGTTAAAGCGGCAGTTACAAGACTTGATTATGTGTCGTAAATGCTATATAAACGACACGTGATCAAAACACTATTAATAGAGTTAATGCAGCCATTAAGGCACGTTATCACACTATTAATCATGCTTAATACTCATAGACAGTGTATAAGGCTATTAAATATGCCAAGGCCACATGTCGGGCCAGGTGAATGATGTAACGGTCAGTCCTTGGACTATAAAAGGACTGAGCCGCACAATACAGGGTGACAACTCCAAATTGGAAGCGCAGCCCTAGACTACGCTTTCTAGCAATTCACAATACAACAACACACACCCCGTGGAGTAGGGTATACGCTCAGGCAGCCAAAACAACGCAAATCTCCTGTGTCACCATCTTGCTCTTGATCTCTGGGTGCCCAGACCGAAACAAGAACCTTCACGGCTACATTTTGTAGTACCGGGGGAAGTGTCGTTGCTACACTTCGACAGACCCCACCTCGACCCCTACTTGTCCCCCGCCGAATCCCACTTGGAATTCACCCAAAACCCTACCTCTCCACCGCTATATAAGGAACCAAATACCCTCACCTCTTCAACCTTTGAGAAAAACCTCATTGCCGCCCTTAGCCACGCGCTGACATTAAGAGGAAGCCCAGGAGCAAGGAGTAGGAGGAGAAGAGGGAGAAGGACCAATCAAGATCGATTTTCATCAACTTTTCGACAATTGACGTTCTTCATCAACTCATCTTCATCAAGCGCCAATCGACAAGATCCAAGTGTTCCACCCAGTTCTTGATCTTTGGATCTCTAAACACGTGGTGCACCCTCTACATCCAAGTTTCTACGTCAATTCAACCCCAATTCTCCTGATCAGTAAAACCCTAATTTGCAGTTCTGTATAGGGCGGACTAGTCTGGCCCCAATACCGGACTTGTCCGGCCTTTGAATCTAGATTGTGTTGAATTAAATCCAAATCGACTCAAATCAATTCCAAACTTGTTAGAAACTATTGTAACTAGTTAGTAAATGTTAATAGTAACTCATTAACTAGTTTTGCTTCACAATTGCATTAATCATGCATATCATGGCATATTGAGTATTATATGAGCATTATTTGAATGTAATTGTTGTTTTGCATGCTTGTTGCACGGAATAGAAGGTCTCGCCATAGAGAGTACTTTTGAGGACCTGCAGAACCAGAACTTTGAAGCCTTTGATCTAAACCAAGCTCAAGAGCAAGGCAAGTGTCCTTGATCATATTGATCTTGTTTTAAATATTTTGCTTGCAAAATTTCATGCTTGTGTTAAGTTGATGGGAAAACCCAATTGTAGGAGTTTACTAGTTTTGTATGACCACCCTTGTCGCTTGAATGCCAATAAGAGAGTCAGGAAGTATATCATCATTGTACTCATTTGGGTTTGGGAAACAATCATATGGATTAATTATGAACTATTGGACACATCAATCATGAGAACTGATATTAATAACCCTTTGGCAACATGGTGCCTAGGGATCTAAGAAAGTTGGTTATGTGGAATGGGTTGGACTGTTTGGCAATTTTGCTTGCTTTGGATCTATGGACCGGTTCGTGGAGCGACCATCCAGGATTTACAGTGCCACCACAGGTCCAAGTATGGGTGCGGCTTAGCTGACTAGTTAGTGTTTTGCCAGTACTATTTGGACCACTAAGAAAGATCGGGGAAGGGGCAGTCAGATGGGTTTGTAGAGATTGGTGGGACTACCTTGGGATCCGAAAGGCTCAAGAGGGGGCCCTTGGTTGGATGTGCTCAGTTGGAGACATCTCCACCAGTGAAACCCCAGTGGGGTCTAAATATGCTAGTAATCACTCTCTAAAGGCTATTTTGTGATCTCTTGGCCACACACCTAAAGAAGTGTGAGACAGCATAATTGAGATTCCTTAGTCATCGAAAGGTGATGAAATCACGAACTTGTGGGTAAAGTGGTACAATCTCTGCAGAGTGTGTTTAAAACTATCATGATAGCCGTGCTCCCAGTTATGAGCGACCTGGACCCTCACATGATTAGAATTTGGACTTTGACATGGTTTAATGGCTGGAATTGAATTGGGAGTTGGTATTGGTGAATTAATTGGCTTTGGTATATGGAATCAATGCAAATATGGCATATGAGCTGTTATGAGATGGTTATGGATGATTATTACTAGTATTGGTTACTTAAGTTGAAATTGATGTTATTTGGGTTATTTTAGGAAGGACCACACTTAATGATGATATAATTGTATTTTAAACTATTTTAATGTACTTTTATGCAATTAACCATTGTTTATTATCATTTCTTGTTTAAGCTACATGTCATACTTTCCCACATTTGCTGAGTATGACATGTGCTCACCCTTGCTATTCCCCCAACAAATTCAGATGCGGGCGACAATGTGGAGTACCAAGGGGTTTTTTATGAGTACTAGGTGCGCGTGTTACCATCAAGCTTGCCTGTGGAGTTTGGGGTCATTAGTGTTTAGTGTTTTCCGCTGCAGATGCTAGAGCTTGTATTCGAGACTATTTGGTTTGTAATAAGGTACTATTATTAGTATTATTATTTGAGACATGGTTATAATCTGTTTATCGTTTGTGAATCACTTGTGTATGTGCGTTAAGCATCCTGGGCACACATATGCATTACTCTTGGTTCATTTTCAGAATCGGGTCACAAATTGGTATCAGAGTCGTGTTTGACTGTAGGACACATGCCTAGTTAGAATGGACACCACAAATAACTTAGAACTTCTTTCCTACTCAAAATTAGCCTTTTTTGCGCTATTTTGCCTTCCACTAGCTATATATTGTGGAAAATTATGTGCTTCCGCTGTTGCATACCACTCTGTTTATCCACCGTGACCGCAACAGCCAATGCAGCAATGCCCACCCATACAAGGACCTTGCTTACCTATGCAGCCTACGCCACGCCCAAATATGCCTGCTTATGCTGAAAATCAGCCCTGCCCTAACTTTGCTGGCGCTAGTGGTGGAATGACTTGCTATACTTGTGGTCAAGTGGGACATTTTGCAAATCAATGCCCAGGGTCAGGACAGGGTCAGATGAACAATGTTCCATGGCAGAATCCATGGCCCAATGGAGGAGCAACTCAGGGGAACCGAGGACCACAAAATTTTGCTCGTGGCAAGGTGAAACATGTATTTGCAGAAGAGGCTCAACAAGCTGAAGATGTTGTGATTGGTGTGTTTCTTGCAAACTCCAACCCCGCGACTATATTATTTGATTTTGGAGCATCCCATTCATTCATCTCATCAAAGTATGTTGCAAAGCATAGCATGCCCATATCGTACCTGAAGTTTACCTTGTTGGTTAAATCTGCTGGAGGAGAGATGAGGACGAATATAGTATGTCCAAAAGTAAGTATTTCCATAAGGGGGGTAGATTTCCTCGCCAACCTTATAGTCCTGAATTCTCTAGGTTTGGACATCATACTTCGAATGGATTGGCTAAGGAAGCATAACGGAGTAATTCAGTGTGCCACTTGAACAGTGCAATTGACAAACGAAGAAGGAGTCGTGTCGAGTTCAAGGCAGTTCAGCCGACAACTGAGAATACCATGGTAAATCATGCAGAAGAAGTAAATTTGGATGAAATTCTGATTGTCTGTGAGTATCCAGATGTGTTTTCGAAGGAATTGCCAGGTATGCCACTTGATCGTGATATCGAGTTCGTCATTGATTTAATACCTGGAACTACGCATATATTAAAGAGGCCATATAGGATGCCTCCAAAGGAATTAGCGGAGCTCGAGAAGAAGATTCAAGAGCAGTTAGAGAAGGGTTTTATATGCCCAAACTCATCGGCGTGCTTTTCATAGATAAGAAGGATGGGTCCCAAAGAATGTGTGTCAATTCCCCGAATAGAGGATCTATTCGACCATATGAAGGGAGCCAGAATATTCTCTAAGATTGATCTTCGATCGCGATATTTTTAAATGAAGATTAGATCGTCAGACATACCGAAAATAGCTTTCAGGACACGGTATGAATCCTATTAGTATACGGTCATGTACTTTGATTTACCAATGCAACCGCATACTTCATGTATCTTATGAAAAATGTTTTCATGGAGTATTTTGATAAGTTCATGGTAGTGTTCATTGATGACATCATGATCTACTCGAGAAGTGAAGAGGTGCACGAAGAGCACCTAAGGTTGACTTTGCAGAAATTGCGAGAGCGCTAGTTGTATGCCAAGTTTAACAAGTGCCAATTCTCCTTGAGAGAGATATCGTTCCTAGGCCATGTCATCCCAGGAAGAGGAGTGTCAGTTGACCAAGGAAAGATTTGAGATGTCCTGAAGTGGGAACCGCCGTATAAGGTGAAGGAAATAAGGATTTTTATTGGAATGGATGGATATTACCGTCGGTTCATCATGGACTTCTTTAAGATAGTGAAGCCCATGACAGAACTGTTAATGAAGGCGAAGCCTTTCAAGTGGACTCAAGCTTGTTAAGACAATTTTGAGGAGCTAAAGAAGAGGTTAACAACGGCACTTGTGTTGGTATTGCTAGATGTGAGCAAGAGCTTTGATATCTATTGCGATGCTTCAAGGAAAGGACATGGTTGTGTATTGATGCAAGAGGGACGAGTTGTAGCTTATGCATCCAGGAAATTGAAGACACATGAGCAGAATTAGCCAACACATGATCTCGAACTTGCAGCCGTAGTGCATGAGTTAAAGATTTGGAGACATTATGTCCTTCCATAAATGTGAGATCTATACAGATCACAAGAGTCTCAAGTACATCTTCACGCAAACGAATCTGAATATGAGGCAGCGAAGATGGTTGGAACTCATTAAGGATTATGATGTAGGAATCAATTATCATTCAAGAAAAGCCAATGTAGTGGCTAATCCTTTGAGTCGAAAGGGAGCAAGCCACAAGGTCACCATTAGGGAGTTACCGCCCAAGCTATGCAAAGAGTTTGAACGGTTGAATCTTGGTTTCATAAATGAGATGGGAGCAATGGAAGTGAATCCAACCCTGGAGCAAGACATAAGAGAAGGCCAGAAAAAGGATAAGGAGATCCAGGAAATCAAAGAAAGGACCCAACAAGGGAGGGAATTCAGATACGATAAGGATGACCATGGTACCCTATGGCATGGAAAACGGATTGTTGTGCCTAATGATATGAGTCTCTGGCAGTTGATATTGAAGGAGGAACATGACTCACTTCACTCCATCCATCCCTATGTACAAAGATGTACAAGGACCTTAGGACACGCTATTGGTGGGATAGTATGAAGAGGGACATAGATGAATATGTTGCATTGTGTGATGTACGCCAACGAGTCAAGGCCGAACACCAGAGGCCAGCTGTATTATTGCATCCATTGAGGATTCCAGAATGGAAGTGGGAAGAGGTTGGTATGGATTTCATAGGTTGCCCGCCTCGGACTTCAGCAGGCTATGATTCAATATGGTTATTGTGGATAGGATTGAAAAAATCAATGCATTTCATTCCTGTGAAGACTACCTATAGTGGAACGAAGCTGACGGAATTATATATGGGAAGAATAGTGTGCTTACACAGATTGCCACGGAAGATAGTGTTCGATAGAGGTTCTCAATTTACCTCAAGGTTCTGGCAAAAGTTGCACGAAACAATGGGGACATAATTGAATTTCAGTTCTGCCTATGACCCTCAAACGGATGGACAAACTGAAAGAACGAATCAAATATTGGAAGACATACTAAGGGCTTGTGCACTTAAGTATGTAGGAAGTTGGGACAAGAGCTTGCCATATGCCGAATGCTCCAGCAACAATAGTTATCAAGCAAGCTTGAAGATGTCATCATATGAAGCATTGTATGGGGGAAGGTGTATAACATACTTGTTTTGGAATGAAACTGGAGAAACTCAAGTGTTTGGACCTGATGTAATACAAGATGCCAAAAAGCAAGTTCAGACTATCCGTGAAAACTTAAGAGCTGCCCAGTCAAGACAAAAAGGTTATGCGGATAATAGATGAAGAAGCCTGTCTTTTGAGGTGGGAGACTTTGTATACCTCAAAGTGTCGCCTATGCGAGGTCACTAGCGATTTAAAATCAAGGGCAAGTTGGAACCTCGCTATATTGGACCATTCAAGATTTTGGACAAATGGGGAGAAGTAGCATATAAACTGGAGATGCCTGCACACCTTTCCGATGTCCATAATGTGTTTTCATATTTCTTAGCTCAACAAGTGCAAATTGGAGAATTGGACCTTGAGGAAAATTTGATCTATGCCGAGCAACCTGTCAAAATTTTGGACATGGAGGAAAGGGTTACAAGGAACAAGGTGATTAGATGGTACAAAGTCCAATGGAAGCATCATACAGAATCGGAAGCAACATGGGAGCGATAAGACGATCTCAAGAAGGAATTTTCCTATCTCTTTCCTTTCGCGTCGAATCTCGAGGGTGAGATTCATTTTAAGGGCGGTAGGTTTGTAACACCCTCATTTTCATGCACAATGCATTTCATACATCCTCATACATGTATAACATTAAGCAACATAAAGTGGAACAAGATTAAAATGAGTTTAGACCAAATTAGCAAAAAAAAATTGTCAGGGTGCGGACTTGTCCGGCCATAAACCCAAACTAGTCTGGTGACCCTATTTTCATTCAAAAAATTCAGTTTCCTTCATAGCCCGAACTTGTCCGACACAATGCACGGACTAGTCCGGTTTGGTCTCTGATGTTGTCCGGACTTGTCCGTTGTCCAAGCGTCCAATCCTTATTGAATTTTAGTCCAGAAGCGTTTTATTCTGCAACTCCAGACTTGTCTGGCCATATACACCGGACTAGTCTAATGTTGCCTCTGTTCCAAAATGGACTTGTCCGCTCCCTTATGCGGACTAGTTCAGCCCCTGAATCCCACTCAGATTATGTTATTTTCCCACGATCTGTTTTTTGGTAATTGCCTATTTTATGCCCAAGAACTTCATGTCCAACTTCAGAGGAGCCCAAGTGGACCCCACCTCGGCCCCTACTCGTCCCCCACCGAATCCCACATGTAATTAACCTAAAACCCTACCTCTCCACCCCTATATAATCAACCCAATACCCTAACCTCTTCAACCTTTGAGAAAAACCCTCACTGCCGCCCTTAGCCTTGCACCGACATCAAGAGGAAGCCACGGGCAAGGAGAAGGAGGAGAAGAGGGAGAAGGACCAATCAGGAACGATCTTCATCAACTTTTAGACAATTGACATTCTTCATCAACTCATCTTCATCAAGATCTAATCGACAAGATCCAAGTGTTGCACCCAATTCATGATCTTTGGATCTCTAAACACGTGGTACACCCTCTACATCCAAGTTTCAACGTCAATTCAACCCCAATTCTCGCTGATCAGAAAAACCCTAATTTGCAGTTCGGCATAGAGCAGACTAGTCCAGCCCCTATACCAGACTTGTGTGGCCTCTGAATCTTTATTTTGCTGAATTAAATCCAAATCGTTTCAACTCAATTCCAAACTTGTTCAAACTTGTTAGAAACTGTTGTAACAGTTAGTAAACATTAATAGTAATCATTAACTAGTTTTACTTCACAATTGCATTAACCATGCATATCATGGCATATTGAGTAATATATGAGTATTATTTTATTGTAATTTTGTTTAGCAAGTTTGACGCACGGAATAGAAGGTCTCGTCGTAGAGAGTGCTTTTGAGGACCTGCAGAACCAGAACTTCGAGGCTTTTGATCCAAACCAAGCTCAAGAACAAGGCAAGTGTCCTTGATCATATTTATTTTGTTTTAAATGTTTTGGTTGCAAAATTTCATGCTTGTGTCAAATTGATGGGAAAACCCAATTGTAGGAGTTTACTAGTTTTGTATGACCACCATTGTCGCTTCAACACCGAGAAGAGAGTCGGGAAGGGTATTTTACACTTTTGCGTCGCTGTACTCGATTGGGTTTAGGAAACAATCATATGGCTTAATTATGAACTATTGAACACATGAATGATGAGAATTGATATTAATGACCCGGTAGCAACATGGTTCCTAGGGATCTAAGCAAGTTGGTTATGTACAATGGGTTGGACTATTTGGCAATTTTGCTTGCTTTAGATCTAAGGACCGATTCGTAGAGTAACCATCAAGGATTTACAGTGCCACCACATGGCCAAGTATGGGTTCGGCTTAGCTGACTAATTAGTGTTTTGCCAGTACTATTTCGACCACTAAGAATGCTCTAAGCAGGGGTAGTCGGATGTGTTTGTAGAGATTGGTGGGACTACCCTGGGATCCGAAAGGCTCAAGCGAGGGCCCTTGGTTGGATGTGCTCAGTTGGAGACATCACCACCGGTGAAACCTCAGTGGGTTCTAAATATGCTAGTAATCACTTTGTAAAGGCTATTTTGTGATCTCTTGGCCACACACCTAAGGAAGTGTGAGACGGCATAATTGAGATTCCTTAGTCATCGAAAGGTGATGAAATCGCGAACCTGTGGGTAAAGTGGTGCAACCTCTGCAGAGTGTGTTTAACACTATCATGATAGCCGTGCTCCCTATTGTGAGCGACCTGGACCCTCACATGATTAGAATTTGGACTTTAACATGGTTTAATTGCTTCAATTGAATTGGGAGTTGGTATTGGTTAATTAATTGACTTTGGTATATGGAATCAATGAAAATGAGGCATATGAGCTGTTATGAGATAATTGTGGATGATTATTATTGGTATTGGTTACTTAAGTTGAAATTGATGTTATTTGGGTTACTTTGGGAAGGACCACACTTAATGATGATATAATTGCATTTTCAACTGTTTTAATGTACTTTTATACAATTAGCCATTGTTTATTATCATTCCTTGTTTAAGCTACATATCATACTTTCCAACACTTGTTGAGTATGCCATGTGCTCACACTTGTCATTCCCCCAACAAATTCAAACGCAGGCGACAATGTGGAGTACCAGGAGGTTTTTGAGGAGTACTAGGCGCGCGTGTTACCGTCAAACTTGCCTGTGCAGTTTGGAGATAATAGTGTTTAGTGTTTTCCGCTGCAGATGTTAGAGCTTGTATTCGAGACTATTTGGTTTGTAATAAGGTACTATTATTGGTATTATTATTTGAGACATGGTTATAATCTATTTATCGTTTGTGAATCACTTGTGTATGTATGTTAAACATCCTGCACACACATATACATTACGCTTGGTTTATTTTCGGAACCGGGTGTCACAAATTAAGTCAATTGGAGTAGTAAAATGCGCGTTATGATTGAAATATTGAAACAACATCGGTCTGTCCAGAAACGTGGCGAGAAAAACTTGTCTGAAACAAGTCGGACGAACAAGGCACAAAAGCTCCTCTAAAACTACAATCCTTATTCAATAGAACTGAAAGTGCATCTAGGCATTCCTTTGTGGGTTTTGGACGACTGGTGTCAAACGAATGAGATCCTAATGAACTTGTTGAGATGAACGCAGGTCAACTCAGATGAGATAGTTTGGTGCACTCAAAAAGTAAAAGATAAAGTGATAAAGAAAAAGAAAAGCCCAGTTGATGAATGAAGCCCAAAGTAGACTTAATTGTAAATGATTTGTGTGAGAGTCACATCCCAAGATCTCAAGTCTTCACTTAGGGGTAAGGGCTTAAAATCATCCTTAATAATTCACGGAGCATCAGACTAGTCCATTCACAAAACGGAAAGTCCTTTCAACTTTCTGGAGTCTCACTTCACAGTGCACCAGACTAGTCCATTCATGGACCGGACTAGTGTGTTAAACTTTCTGATGCTCCATAACACTCTTCACTGGACAAGTTAGTTCATGGACTGGACTAGTCTGAGAAACTTTCTGATGTTCCAATGCACAGAATACCGGACATGTTCGGACACCTATTGGACTAGTCTGGTATACCTAACACATTTTAGGGTTTTTAGTGTGCTGCAAATTCCATGCGGATTTTACTCAGCACACTAGACAAGTCCGGTCCCCAGAGCGAACTAGTACGGCCGTCGGGATTCCTAGCGGTAATATTTTTGGAAACACTATAAATAGGAGATCCACAACCCCACAAACACAACTCTCGTATTCTCCTATTCAGAACTGAAACCCTAGCATCACCATTTGTCCAAAGAACACAAAAACACATCTCCCCACACATCTATGATCCTCAAAAGTGAAATTGTTTGAGTATTCGTATTTGGGATTGGGAGATCGTTGTCTACGCGTTATTGAGCTCTTGGCATTTGATCTCTTTACACTCTTCCATTACTTGTAATCTTTTCGAGTGTATTAGATCATTTTTTCTGCTGTTATTTTTGTGGGAGCCCTCAATGTGTGAGGTTGCCTCACCAACTCGGTGATGACCCGTGATGGTGGAATCAAGTCGGCTTTGTGTGGTGACTTGATGAGGGGAAGGGTTTGAATAGACCCGACTCTATGTGGGCCTCTTCAACGAGGACATAGATCTCTTTTGTGAGATCGAACCTCGGTAAAAATCCATGTCCTGTGTGCTCATCTATTTTACTTTTGCAATTTTCATCATCTAGGGCATTAGAATTGATCTATCAATTAACAATCTATTACACATGCAAGTTTGCAATACTAATTTTTCAATCAAGATTGTTTGAATAGTTGTCTAAATTCTGCTTCTTTAACTCATACAATTTATGCTCTAAAACTTGATTAGTTCACACTACACAAGCACACCAGACTAGACTATAGTTACACCGGACAAGTCTGGTCCACCAGGAATTTAACGATTTGATTAAGTGTACAGGAAAACTTTTAAAGCCTATTCACCCCACCCCCCTCTAGGCCACATTCATTTGATATCAGAGCAGGTTCTCCATTTACAAGACTCACCGTTTGGACAGATCAATGGCCTCTGACAAGAGCAATGAGATCCCAAAGTTGCCCAACACCACAGATGAACAAGACATTAAGGCATTCGATATACTCAAGGAAAAAACACGATCATGAAGAAGTGAATCAACTCAAGGCGCTTCTAAGAAAGAAACTTCTAAGCAAAAAGGGCAAGGAAGAAGACGAGAAGACAACGGGGAGTGGTCATGATGACTACTCCCAGTATTCTTACAATTACGATCGTCTTAATTCCAACAATCATTATCTTTCAATTCCTATGGGAAAGCCTCCTCGTTTCAATGAAAATGATTATACCATGTGGAAATATAATATGAAAATGCATATTATCTCCATAAACTATAGTCTTTGGCATGTTGTTTGTAAAGGTGTAGATATCCTGGATACCGATGATGAACTCACCCCAGAGCAACAGCGAGAAATTCATCGCAACGCACAAGCCGTTGCAGTAATCACTTCCTCCTTGTGCCGACAAGAGTTTACCAAGATTGATGGACTGCAAAGTGTCAAGGAAATATGAGATACACTCAAGACTGCATATGAAGGACATCGCTCAGTTCGTGAAGCGAAAATTGAAATGCTTGCAGGAGAATTGGGGAGGTTTGCCATTGAGGAGGGCAAATTACCTCAAGACATGTACAACCGAATGAAGGCACCCATTGTTGACAGCTATTATATACCGATTTCACCCGTCAATATAACTCAATTATGTGAAGGAAATATCATTTTTTGCACAAATCACGTTTCTATTTAACCTGTTTCCACTTGTCCTTGGAGAAAGTAGTGCATGCAAGTATTTTATGCATAATTGAAGTGAAACAAGGGGATGGATCCTATAAAATATCATTCCAGGCAATCAAGCAATGTCATATGGCACCACATGGATCAAATTGCTCACAAACAGAAGTATTCGAGGCCATCCAACAATGTAGCACCAATATCAGTCGAAGCAACCCACCTGGAAGTCTTCCCGAGGAATCACACGGGAAATGGTCCAACTTTCTGTTCGGCCAACTAGGGGGTTCAGTCGAACCCTTCCTAGCGCCAAACTTGGTCAGCTTCCATGTGGCGACTCATTGTGATGCCCTGGTCACGATGAAGACGGATTCGCACGCTTTTGGTGGTTGGAACCGACCCTTCTCCAAGCTATAAATAGGACCCCTCACCCCTCACTTCAACACACACCACTTGAGTATTCATCCATTGTATCCACTACTCTCCATAGCTTTAGAGGAGTATAGGTTGTAGAGAGGAGAGTCTCCAGTCCATTGTCCAAGTAGGAGAGGAGTAGAAGGAGTCTCTTCGCAATTCCTAATTGGGAAAGGTATGGCTCTTATATTCCTTTTTGTATTTGTGACTTTGCTCTTAATAAAGATGATATCTTTAGTCTTTTATTATTCATATACTTGGATGAAGCGTTTCTTGTTTGATTGTGGATGCTATGTATGTGGTAGAAGCAATGTTATCCTAAACACCCGTCTAGGGCTGTTTAAACATGTTTAAACTCTAAACAGAGCTTCACTGTGTAGTTTATGCCCTAAACAAAAATTAAACCGTTGACCCATTTAAACAGTCAGCGACTGTTTAAACGAGCAGAACAGGATAAACGAAATGGATTTTACACGGGTTTAAACACGTTTTCAACCATTTAGGCAAAGGAGCAAGCACACATAGTTCCATAAAATATACCCTTCTACCTGTTACACTCCATCCCCGACACCCTTTCCTGTATGCTGCCACTCCATGCCGTCGCCTCCTCTGCGATTCCACATGTGTCGGGCCGCCGCCACCCCTGTTCCTTCCCTGCTTTGCTCCTCCCTTGCTTCCCTGTAGGGGTACCACCACACCTGCTGCCCTGTCGGGGTACTGCTCATAATTCATATTTTTATGTAATTTGTACTAACTTTGCCGTTTAGTTGAAGTACAAGCAAGATCTTGTTCAAAAGTAAACGGGAATGAACTCTCTTTAGGCGCTATACTACAAACTATTTAATTCGTTTAAACACCGTTTAAACAGTGTTTAGACAGTCTAAACGGTAAACAGACCTCCACCGACTGTGTACCGTTTATCGTTTAGGATAATAATGGGTAGAAGTAGTATCTATGATTATGCTATACCATTCTCATTATATCATCATAAACACTACAAACCTCCACTGTTGTCAAATTATCTATGACATGATTATGTTAACATGAATCACTTATGCTATGAATTAACATTGGTTCAACGATGATTTAGTTCATTACCTTAGGATGGCTTGTGCCTAGGCTCTTAAGATAATTACTTAATATGCTAGCATGGTGCTAGGATAGAAAGTAGCATTGAATGTCTCGTAGACCCATGGATTAAGGAGGTAGGCAGTAGGTGGTGACAGCCTTATCTTTCCTTTGTAATCCTCCATGTTCGGCTATGCCATAGGCTCTTGGCGGGAGTCGTCCTAGTATTGTTAGGGGTAAACCCGTGCCCGATGTGTTAATCCACTTAGCATGAGAATTCCTAATTGATATCATCATTAGTAACTAACTTAGACTATGTATATGTACATGAGAAGCATAGTAGGAGTCTCTACCTAGCTCTTAGCCTAGTCCCTCTTTACCTCAATTATCCCCTTAGGATAGAATGCTCTTGTGTGTGTCACACTACTCCAATTATCATTTATCCATCCATGCTAGAACCCTACCTAGACCAACCTAGCCTCTCCACTTGATGATTGCTTTGCTTCCATCTAGCCTTCCTTTGGGAGAATATAAATGACAACCTTTGGGAATACTCTTAGAGGGGAAATGCTACATCGTTAGGTTTCGTGCGCTTGCAGATTTACATGATAATATAAAATCTATTAACAAGCATTTCTGGCACCATTGCTAGAGATGAATTGTTAGTAGTGCATACAAATCATCAGCAAGCATTTTTGGCGCCGTTGCCGGAGAAGGCAGCCGAAGTATTGCATGATTGAGTGAATAGGATAGGACCCTGATAGGTTTTAGTAGTATAACCCTTCTTTGTTTTCACTTTCTATGTGATAATAGGATAGTGTATCTCTGGTTTCCGCTTGCCGGAAAACTTTGTTGAAGATCCTGAATCCCTTCTGAGAGATCGACCTTTTGTCGTTACTCCTCAGAAGCTTCGAGCGACAAAGTAGGCCAACGCAACTGCACCAACAACCGAAACGCTAATGGCCCAGAAGACCCTTCGCGAGTTTTCGGCTCCCTCTGCTAACAATGCGCCTGTTGGGCCTACTGTTAACACGGGAGATGTAAACATCGAAATCAAGACTGGCCTGATCAATATGGCGCAAGCCAACCCATTTTGTGTGAAGGCTAATGAGGATGCAAGTGCTCACCTGCAAGAGTTCCTTTAGATCTACAACACTTTTAAGATCAAGACGTATCCCCTGATGCTATCCGCCTTAGGCTGTTTTTGTTCTCTCTATTTGGGAGAGCGAAACAGTGGTTCTAGGTAAACTGAAGTGTTGTAGACACTTGGGAGAAATGTTTATGGCATTCCTCACAAAGTTTTCCCGTTGGGCAAGACCAATGCCCTATGTGGAAGAATTTCCAGCTTCCAGCAAGATGCTAAGGACTCTATTCCCGAGGCCCAGGAAAGGCTTCAGGAGTACATCCTAGCCTGTCCGCACCATGGGTGGATGATTGGCTCATCATTCAAAACTTCTACAACGAGTTGATCCCTTCTGCCCGTGACCATGTTGATGTTGCTGTTGGAGGTTCCTTCTTCTCATTGATGCTGCCCAAAGCCAAATATTTGATTGAGAAGATGGTGTCAGTCTTTGGATGGAGCGACAAGCGTCTCCATACCTGCCAGCAAGGCATGCACACCTTGAAAAAGGTGGACATGATCGCTGCCAAATTGGACCTCCTTATGAAGAAGATTGATGGACAAGGCAATGGTGAAGTATGTGGCAATGCCTATGCTTTAGACTCTCACATCACTTGTGACAGCTAAGGCAACACGGTCCATTTGGGCAATGACTTCTCAGAAGCAATGGAAACAACAATGGCTATCGTATAGAAGGTCAAATGTGGGGCCAACCACGCCCATTCTTTCAAGGAGGGTACAATACCAATGGTAATAATGGAAATCAACCCAACTTGAGAGAACTTGCCATTGGCCACCTGAAGATCAATGTGGCTATATCCAAGAAGTTGTCGACCAGTGACAAGACCCTAGAGAGCATTAATTCCAAGATTTAAGGACTATCCTCGTACTTGAAAAAACAATTGAGTTTCAACAAGATGTTGGAAACTCAGTTGGATCAACTGGCAGCTGTTGTTCCTCTAGTGGAGAATGGCAATATGCCAGACAGCCCAAACCTCCTGTGAAAAGTGCCAACATGATTTCTCTACAAGTAGGCAACTGGCTGAAGGACCCTAGATGTTCTACTATATCAAGCTCAATTGGGTCTCACCACTTTGACAAGGCCCTTTGTGACCTTGGAGCAAGTGTGAGTGTGATTCCCAAGGTGGTTTCTGACCAGCTGAACTTCACAGAACTTACCCCAACACCAATGCAGCTCCAACTGGCTGATTCTTTAGTCCGCTATCAGGCGAGTATCGCTGAAGATGTTTCGTTGAAAATCTGGAATTGCTTCATACCCGTGGATTTTGTGGTGCTCGACACGGAGGTCGAGAAGCATACAACGCTCATTCTTGGGCGACCATTCGTAAGCACTGCAAAGGCTCGCATAGATGTGGGAGCTGGAGAAATCCACTTCCATGTCATTGGCAAGGAGGAGAAGTTTAACTTTTGCCGAAAGTTAGAGCAATGCTCCATGATCTGTATCAAGTATGGGAAGAATGTTAATCACATTCAAGAGGTAAAAATCACACATCCAAAGGTGGAACTGCTCATAGCATTCATGAGGAATTTGATCTATGCGGAGAACCCATCTTATTATCCATGCTGACACCCCAAGAAGACAGAGAAGTTCGGGCCTCCCCAAAGGCCCAAGTCCACCAAGCCGCCAAAGAAGGTATGGAGAAAGAAGCAAGACAAGCCGTCCGAGCCCATACCTCTGGGCCGGGGTGTCAAGAAATGAAGGAGGAGGAATGTTCATCTCATAGGATGGTGGTGAGGCCTAGCCAATAGGTTAAATTTGTAGTTATCCCTTTCTTTGTTTTCTCTTTTCTCTTTATTTAGTTTTCCCATTTAGTTTGATTTTTTCCCACTGCATATTTGTTTTTTCTTAGCAAGCTGAGAATCTTCTATTCTCCCCCATCATTTATATTTCTTTATTTTTCACAAAAAGAAAATTGTTGGGTTTTTGAAAAAAGAGTTTTTATTTGGAAAATAATTTTTCTAAGTTGCAAAATTTTTAATTCACCAATGTGCTAATTCCACAGCCATTGGGGAGCCACCTGCCAAAAGGGAGAACAGGGGGGCCCAATTGTCAGCGCGGCCGACCCCCAAGTTCGGCCAACTAGGGGAAAGGGCCATTTTGGCTGTCTCTCATCCAACGGCTACATTTTATTCCCTAGTTATCGTTGGGGAGTGCACACTATAAATGGTGGCCATGAGGAGCACTTCTCCTCACACTTCACCTCATTTCATACCTCCCCAAAGTCACTCTTGCTCACATTTATTTTCTTGCTCTTCATTGAAGTACTCTTGATCAATTCCCCACTCAAAAATATTTGTTTTTGTTTGCATTTGCAATTTGCTCTCAAGTTCTTCATGGAAAAATTTGTCGGGGGTTTTGCTTTTGCTAACATCAACTCTTTCGAGTTTTTTCCTTGTTGTGTTCTTGTTTGTTGTGGCCATGAAAGGGATGAAGAGGTTGTTTCTGAAGAGGAAGAAGGCTACAAGTGCACGCCCCTCTTCTGTAGCTACACCAAGTTCACGTAGGAGGAGTGTAGGTGAAGACACTCCCATGGGTGAGAGAAGAAACCCTCATCAACGTCTTCACGACGACGACCTCAACATACAAAGTGAAGTTGAAGATCTAGCACGCAAGATCCTTCAAGATCGTGAGTTTTCTCATACGAAAGCTTATGATCCGGATTTGATCTCAGAAAAAGGTATGGATTCCGAATTCTTTTCCATTTGTCGTGCACTAGGATGGGAAAACTTTGCTCACATAGAGGAGAGAGGTTCAAGCCTTCTCTCCATATAATTCCTTTTCACACTCAAAATAGGATTTGATGGTATTACTTTTATATTATATAATAAAAAATACAACATTCTATGGAAATAATTAAGTGAAATCCTAGGCTTCCATAGACGTTGTTTGCTAGATTTAGAAGCTTTGCCAAAGTTTAACAAACATAGTTTTTGGCAAGATTTAACTAGTGATGTTAGATGTAGTGCACCTGGGAATATCCACTTACACAACCCTACTTTACGCTTCTTGCATAGATGTGTGGCTATGACTATGTTCCCTAGAGGAGACGTAAGGGTAGTGCGTGATGATGAGCTAAAAATTTTATTTGCCATGATTAAAAAGATAAAAGTTGCTCCAGTTATTGCCATGACGACACAATGGTTAGATTACATTCCAAGAACAGGGCCAATTGAATGCACTTCATTGATTACTCGTATTGCTACTAGGGTAGGAGAACTAGAATATTCTTCATTTGAGTATATTGAAAATGGAAGAGAATTATTTGATGAAGATTATTTAGTGCAAGGACATACCCTTAAACATGATCAAGATGGCTCTTTATTATCCCGGCTTTGTCAATGAAATTCGGTTACCTAACCCTGATTATCATTTTGTACAAATGCTGGAGGCTAAACATTAACCTTCTTCCCATCGAGGAAGCACCAATGTAATGTCCCTCGTAGGCTAACTAGAAGTCATGCAAGGAGAGCGGCCATGCCCCCGACAACCTCCACGATCTATGAGTACGAAGAGGAAGAGAACCCAATGGGTGATGCACCCGGATGGACTCAACCTCTATCGTATGAGACCAAAGGTCCGTCTTGGCATGGATGGGCCAGGTGCCACATGAGAGCCACCCCTATCCACTTCAAGCTCTAGCAGCTTGCCTCCAACGTCCATGAGAGGATGTCGTTCCTCTTCTGCAAGAAGTCATCGTGACTATAGCCAAGGAGTGACAAATCTCACTATACGTATGGAATAGCTTGAAGTGAGAACGGGTGACATCTACAACACTCTCCAAGGGCATGTCCAAGGTACCCAAGATTGGAAACAACACACGGACGCTCAATTCACCAACTTCAACTCCACGCTACAACAACAACAAGCCGATCTCGCGGCATACTTCTGACATCAAGGGTTCAACACCCTCATCACGGAGGTGAGTGAAGAACAAGCTTGGGGGAGGACCCCCACTTGAGGTAAATTGTATCAACCACTTTGCATATTTATTTTCCATTCAACCATCATTCACCTTGCATATAAAAAATATAAATAGGATAGATTTGTTTTAAAATAAAATAATGTGTGGTAAGAATGACTTGGAATTCATGTAGATAAAATGATGAATAGTTGCCCTGTTTTAATTTTCCTAAGTCCCTTGTTTACAACTTACAACTCTCCAACATATTGCTCTCATTGGCTAAAAATTTCTTTTGCCTTTATTTGGAAATAGTGGGTAGCAAAAGCTTAATCCATTCTATGTTGTTGTGAGATATTATATAGTGATAGGGCTGCTATTCCTAGTTTGAAAGTGATATTTATTTTTTTGGAGAAATTGTAAAAAGATTTGAGTTAATCTAATATGACTGGAAATACGTACCAAGGCCATATGATATATCACATTGATATACCTTATGCATATGTTGTTTGTCTTCACATTGAGCTTTTTCAAACTATTATAGACCTATGTGAGATTTCATTCATTACTTTTGAATCCAAGACTTCACTTGCACATGCTATACTTCTACACTAGAAGTAAGCAAAATTCCATCATACCATCATTCCACAATAAAAAAAGAGAAACTCCATATCATTCATGCTTAGTACTCTCTTCAAAAAAATTATTGCATAAAAAGGGAGTAGAAGACATGGCTACAAGAAAAAGCAAAAGAAAAAAAATGCATGCTTACATCATAAGCATGAGAAAAAAAAATAGAAAGAAAAGTAGCCACGTTTCATCCCGTCAAAACACGAGATTCCACTCAAAAAGGAGTCATCTCAAATATCCACATCCACTTCATTCCATCACACATGCACAAGTCTTGAATCAAATTGTTTTGAATTGATTTCTCATAAGGCTTGCTCTTTTGACTTAGCAATGTTATGTGTTGCAAATATGCCTACTATATTCCCTACCAAGCTCCACATACAATTCTTATGTAGAGGTAGGATAAATTTAGGCAAAATGCCTTGGTGAGAAAATATTTCCACTACACATAAAGGAGAGCGTGAGAGAAACAAATTGAGATACTTAAAATATAAAATGAACTCTCCAGAATTTAAGTGGAACTTGATTTCTAGGGTATGTGCACTCTGTTTGCTGTTCTATCTTTCAACAACCCATGAATAGGAGAAGGCATAAGCCCCATAATGACTTGAGATGGGTGAAGTACCATGCCAATTTTTGCAATACTAGGTAGATTATTTTGTTGTGCACATGGTACTTTTGAAAAATAGAACATAGAAGCAACTCCTGATCATCAACCTAAAGTCTTGACTTTGCTCGGGATGAGAAAAGGAGAAGCTTGGGGGAGTTTGTTGATGGCTGTTATATACCAATTTCACCTGTCAATATAACTCAATTATGTGAAGGAATCACATTTCTTGCCCACATCACCTTTCTATTTAACCTATTTCCATCTGTCCTTGAAGAAATTAGTGCATGCAGGTATTTTATGAAGAATCGAAGTGAAACGAGGGGATCGATCCTATAAAATATTATTCCAGCCAATCAAGCAATGACATGTGGCACCACATGGATCAAATGGCCCACAAATAGAAGTATCCGAGGCCATCCAACGGTGTGGCACCAATATCAGTCAAAGGAACTCACCTGGAAGTCACCCTGAGGAAGCTCATAGGAAATGGTTCAACTTTTTGTTCGGACGACCAGGGGGTTCGGCTGAACCCTTCCTGGCACCAAACTCGATCAGCTTCCATGTGGCGACTCCCTGTGGTTCCCTGGTCACGATGAAGACTGTTTCGCGCGCTTTTGGTGGCGGGAACCAACCCTTCTCCAAACTATAAATAGGACCCCTCACTCCTCACTTCAACACACACCACTTGAGTATTCATCCATTGTATCCACTACTCTCCATAGGTTTAGAGGAGTATAGGATGTAGAGAGGAGAGTCTCTACTCTATAGTCCATGTAGGAGAGAAGTAGAAGGAGTCTCTTCCAAATTCCTAATTGGGAAAGGTATGACTCTTATATTCCTATTTGTATTTGTGACTTTACTCTTAATAAAGATTATAACTTTAGTCTTTTGTTGTTCATATACTTGGATGAAGCATTTCTTGTTTGATTGTGGATTTCATGTATGTGGCAGAAGTAGTATTTATGATTATGTTATACCATACTCATTGTATCATCATAAACACTACAAACCTACACTATAGTCTAATTAGCTATTACATGATTATGTTAACATGAATCACTTATGCTAAGAATTAACATTGGTTCAACGATGATTTAGTTCATTACCTTAGGATGGCTTGTTCCTAGGCTCTTAAGATAATTAGTTAATATGCTAGCGTGGTGCTAGGATAGAAAGTAGCATTGAATATCTCGTAGACCCAAGAATTGAAGAGATAGGCAGTAGGTGGTGACAGCCCTATCTGTCCTTCGTAATCCTCCACATTCGGCTATGCCACTGGCTCTTGGCGTGAGTCATCCTAGTATTGCTAGGGGTAAACCCATGCAAGATGTGTTAATGCACTTAGCATGAGAATTCTTAATTTATATAATCATTAGTATCTAACTTAGACTAGGTATATGTACTTTAGAAGCATAGTAGGAGTCTCTTCCTTGCTCTTAGCCTAGTCCCTCTTTAATTCAATTATCCCCTTAGGATATAATGCTCTTGTGTATGTCACACTACTCCAATTATTATTTATCCATCCTTGCTATAACCCTACCTAGACCAACCTAGCCTCTCCACTTGATGATTGTTTTGCTTCCATCTAGCCTTCCTTTGGGAGAATGTAAATGACACCCTTTGGGAATAATCTTAGAGGGGAAAAGCTACCTCAATAGATTTTGTGCACTTGCAAATTTGCATGTATAATCTAGAATCTATTAACAAGCATTTATGGCACCATTGCTTGAGATGAATTGTTAGTAGTGCGTAGCAACCGTCAACACTCATCAACAAGATTTGTGCGTATGGAAGACCATGAGGTGGTCAAAAGGATGATTAGAGCATTTATGCCAATAAATGTCACCTTGTGCTCTATGGTCTGAGAAAGCCCGGGGTTTCAAAAAATGACTCCGGATGAATTCTTGGTCAATATTATCAATCATGAGATGGTGGAGAAGGAGGCACAATATGTCAAAGACTTAGCTGAACTTATCTCCTTCAAGAAAAAGGAAGTTGCCCTCAAAGCAACTTGCAAGCCTAAAGGAAAGGAAGCTCATGAAGCACAATATTAAGAAACACAAGTGATATGAGCACCGATTTAGATGCTGAAGAGATGGTGCTCTTCATCAAGAAATTCAAGTGCATGATGAGAAGAAGGAAGGGAAGCAACTCAAGTGATGGGAAAAGCAAAGAGAAAGGAAAATCCAAGGCACAACATACTTGCTACAATTGTGGCGAGTACGATCACTTTATGGTTGATTGCACATATGAAGAAAATAAGAAGAAGAAGGAAGCGATGCCATAAGAGAAGAAGACCTTCAAGAAAGAAGGCAAGCTCACCAAGCACACATTGGCAAAGAGTGGGACTCAAACGACGAGTCCTCCTCTGATTAAGAAGAGGAGATGGCTACCATTGCCATCAAGAAGCCTACCAAGAAGTCCACACTCTTCCTGAACATGGGAGGATGGGAGACTCATAATCATACTTGCCTCATGGCTAAGGAAGGCAAGAAAAGGGTTTGACTTACACCTCCCTCGCTTAATTCCTCCATTGATGCTTTTGATAGCCTCAACATTCTCTAGATTATAATCTTTTGTTCATATCTCAGATATTCAACAAAGGTTATAATTGTTTATTCACTAATTATGGTGTGACTATTTTTAGAAGAAGCAATGACTCGATTGCATTTAAGGAAATGTTGAAGGGAAAGCTTTATCTTGTTGACTTCAACAAAGATAAAGTTGTACTCAACACTTGCTTGGTTGCAAAAACTAACATGGGATGGCTGTGGCATAGACGGGTAGCCCATGTTGGGATGAGGAATCTGCAGAAACTTCTAAAAGGTGGTCACATTTGAGGTTTAAAAGATGTTGTTTTTGAGAAAGACAGGTCGTGCAGTGCATGCTAGGTGGGAAAAAAAGTTGGAGCACCACACCCCGCCAAGAACGTCATGACTACATCAAGACCGCTAGAAATTCTTCACATGGACCTCTTCAGTACAATTGCTTATATAAGCATCTGTGGTAACAAATACAGATTAGTTATTGTTGATGACTTTTCTAGATTTACAAGGGTGTTTTTCTGATAAATCAGAAACCCAGGGGATCCTCAAGAAATTTTTGAAAAGAGCGAGAATGAATTTTCCTCAACCGTCAAGAACATAATAAGAAACAACAGAATTGAATCCAATAATACTAAAGTTGAGGAGTACCTAGACAAAGAAGGAATAAAACATGAGTTTTCGGCACTCTACTCCCCTCAAAAAAATGGGGTGGCCGAAAGGAAGAATAGGACGCTCATCGAGACAGCAAGGACAATGCTGGATGAATACAAGACTTCAGACCAATTTTAGGCTAAAGCGTTAAACACCGCTTGTCACGCCACAAATTGGCTATATCCTCACAGACTTCTGAAGAGAACACCATATGAGCTCCTCACTGGTAACAAACACAATGTTTCATACATCAGAGTATTTGGAAGCAAATGTTTTATCTTGAACAAGAAACCAAGGACTTCGAAGTTCACTTCGAACTCTAATGAAGGGTTCTTGCTTGGTTATGATTCGAACGCCTACACCTATCGTGTCTTCAACAAATTCTCTGACATTGTTGAAGTAGCACGTGATGTAGTGTTCGATGAAACAAATGGCTCCCAAGTGGAGCAAGTTGATAAGTGTGTGCTAGGTCAAGAAGAAGCCTCATGTCAAGCGTTGAGAATGATGGCACTTTGTGATATTCGACCTCAAGATAAACCACATGACTCAAGTGCTCAAGATGAACCTCAACAGGAAAGCAATGATCAAGGGGGAGCTCATGCAGTAGATCAAGATTAGGAAGATCAATATAATAATGGAAGCAATGATCTAGGGGGGACATTGACAATGAAGAAAATGAAGTGCAAACAACTTCCCAAGTCCCTCTCCCAAGAGTACATCAGAGTATACAAAGAGATCATTCGTCAACATCATTGGAGACATTGCTAAGGGAGTAACCGCTAGATCTCGCATCGCTAATTTATGTGAATATTACTCTTTTGTCTCTTTTATGGAACCATAAAGGATAGAGGAAGCGCTAAAGGATCCAGATTGGGTGATTGCAATGGAAGAGGAGTTAATAACTTCAAGAGAAATGAAGTATGGGAGCTTGTAGAAATACCAAAGGCGAACATCGTAGGAACCAAATGGGTCTTTCAGAACAATCAAGATGAACATGGAGTGGTAACAAGAAATAAGGTGTGCTTGCGGCAAAAGGTTACTCACAAGTTGAAGGTTTGGACTTCAATGAAGCTTTCGCTCCTGTAGCTAGACTTGAGTATTTTATTAGCATATGTTACTCACCATAATTTTAAGCTGTATCAAATGGACATCAAAAGTGCTTTCCTCAACGGTCCCATTAAGGAGGAAGTTTACGTGGAGTAGCCACCAGGAGTTGAAGACCAAGAGTACCACAACCATGTGTATAAACTACGTAAGTCTCTCTATGGCCTCGAACAAGCTCCCCGAGCTTGGTATGAGTGCCTTAGAGATTTTCTAACTCAAAATGGTTTTAAAATTGAAAAAGATGATTATACTTTGTTTACAAAACATTTTTATGATCATCTATTTGTATGTCAAATTTATGTTGATGATATCATTTGTGGTTCTACTAATAAATCCTTTTGTGAAGAATTTAGCAAAATTGTGATAGGTAGATTTGAGATGTCCATGATGGGCGAAATGAAGTTTTTCATGGGACTCCAAATGAAGCAATTAAGAGAAGGCACCTTCATAAGAAAAAACAAGTACACGCAGGACATCCTCAAGAAGTTCAATATGGACAAAGCCAAGCCCATCAAGACACCCATGGCAATTAATGGACATCTCGATCTCAACGGAGATGGTCACAATGTGGATCAAAAGGTATATCGGTATATGATTGGTTTATTACTTTATTTATGTGCATCTAGCCCAGATATCATGCTTAGTGTTTGTATGTGTGCAAGGTTTGAAGCCGCACCTAAAGAGTGCCATTTAATAGCTATAAAAATGAATTTTAAGATACCTTGTTCTCAAACCTAACTCGAGCCTTTAGTATCCCAAAGGATCCAAGTTTAACTTAATAGGATATTTCGATGCTGACTATGCAGGATGCAAAGTCGATAGAAAGAGCACGTCAGTTTTCACTTTTGTCCACCAAAATCGAAGTTTTCTCCACGAGAAATCTTCTCCTCGTCGTGAAGCTTCATCAGTCTGGATTAATCCGGACCCTGCTCCGCTCCTTCAACCTCAAATATTGATTTTTCGGTAAAAAACTCACCTAACCCTAGTTCTCACCTTTTCCTTCAATCTTGCTTATTTTCTCTTGATTCCTAGGGCATACATTACCTTTCTGGATGTATTCCTATTGTATTGCTACTCCTTTTGCATCAATTTGAGCTAGATTTGTTGAAATAGGAAGTTAGAGTTCATATGTCAGTCCGAACTAGTCTGGTGTCTAGTGCAGACAAGTCCGGTCCTCAGGGCAAGTCCGTACTCTAAAAACGGACAAGTCTGGTACCCTGACAAATTGAACCTCTGAATTCTTATTTCAACAAAGTCTACAATCCATTCTTATCAATCCTTGAATTCCCCTATCAGTCACGATGTCGTCAACTTCTGAGGACAGCTCATTTGATTATGAAGTCGAGCGTGACAGTCAAAGGGTACAAAGAGCCAAAGAGAAAGTCATGAAGAAAAGGCATGACTACAATGCTCACTCCTCTCCCCCAACGATGCTCTTCCTAAGAAGAGGACAGTGGTAGTGAAGAAAGCTATAAGCAAGGATGGTGCTCGTGCTAGCTCCCCAGCACCTGGGAGAAGCATCAATAAGGGCAAAGGACTTGCTAGTGGTCCTATTGGTCCGTTGGAGATGAAGGCCCCTATTCATCACAATAGGCATCCTTCAGATGATGATTTTAATGGAATGGGAAGTGAACTGGCTGATAAGTACAGAAAGATTGAAGCCTATGAGCAACCCAAGCAGTCAGCTAATCAAAGGTTCTGGAGCAACTTTCATGTTGACTACTATGAGCATGTTTACATGAAGATGAGGAACCCGATGATTGAAAGTCAGTGGGTCAGTGTCACCTACCTCCAATCCAAGAAGTGTCAAGCTTATCAACAGGTACTGGAGGCATTGGAGAGGCATGGTTTGAAGGATCTTCTATCCTTTCGATATAATTGGAACAATGAAATGATCACCCAATTTTACTATACTCTCTACTTCACTCGTCATGATGGGGATAAGATGATTTGGATGACACATGGATCCATGTATAGTGTCACCTATGAAGAGTTTGCAAGGATACTCCATGTTGAGAATTCCTTGGGCAATGATATTATAATTCACAATCTAAAACCTTTGGAGAAGGAAGAGCTAGAATTCCTCTATGACACGAGAATGCCATACAAGCCTCCAACTACCAAGTATTTGAAGCCATTCTTTGCAGTTTTGGATAGAATTCTGAGGAATACCATAGCTCCCAAGGAAGGAGATGCAAGAACCATCCAAGAGACTCTAAGGACCTTGATGAAAGTGATCAGACAGGGAAGAACTTTCAGTGTTTTGCGTACATCTACAATTACATTGTGAACATCTCCAGTACTCCTAACATATGATGTGGCTATGCACCTTATATCATGTACATGATTGAGAAGGTGACATGACTTGAGTTTGTCAAGGATGTTGAGCACACTGGCGTCAAACCCTATAAGCCTAAAGTCTACACCATTCATTTTGCTCCTGCCTCACTTGCAGTGGAGCGGAGATCCATGCAAGCTAATGAAGGCTCAAGGACTCCAACTGCTACTCCTGCTCCTCCACCCTCCAGAGTCCTCAAGTGGTGTGCTAAAAATACTTTCCCTCATCTTTGCATCCTGTCGCAAAGTGGAAATTAAGCAGCACAAGGAGAGTTTGGCTAGGAAGAGACATCAAAGATACATGAAGGCCAACATCAAAGCTATTTGCGAGAAGCTAGAAATTGAACCAGTGGGATCACCTCATATTTCAGAGGATTCACAGGAAGAAATCACTGAGATGGCTCGCCCCACTGAGCAAGAGTTGAGCTCATTTGGACTAGCAGGTGTCTCCGCTCCTCCTCCTCGGCATGGACTTGAAGAGGAAGATGAAAAGAGGAAGAGAGTGAGGGAGGCAGTGGCGAAGAGTGATTCCACTTAATTTTTCCCTTTTTGGTGCCTTTATGCCAAAGGGGGAGAGATTGAGACTAGTATCTTATTTTGTAACCTTAAGGACTAGTAATCGAGGACATGTATCTAAATTTTAAATTACTATAATCTCCTTTGGATGTGCCTATATTATTTAATCTGAATGTGTGATGCTTATTCAATATTGTTGTGATAGTTGATTTTATAATTGATATGCTTTTATCTTTTAGCACGTCACAATATCTGATCACACACTCTATAGGAACCCCACCATAAAGAATGCATATATGTGAGATGTTTTTATTGTTCAATTTTCATTCTCATATATGCACACTTTATGAAATTCAATTTTTACTCTTAATTATGAAATCTCAATTGGTTGTCATCAATCACCAAAAAGGGGGAGATTGAAAGTGCATCTAGGCATTCCCTTGTGTGTTTTGGATGATTGATGATAGACGAATGAGATCCTAGTGAACTTGTTGAGATGAATGTAGGTCAACTCATATGAGATAGTTTGGTGCACTCAAAAAGTGAAAAATAATGTGACGAAGTAAAAGAAAAGCCCAATTGATGAATGAAGCGCAAAGTAGACATAATTGTATAGGATGTGTGTGAGAGACACATCCCAAGAGTTCAAGTCTTTGCATAGAGGTAAGGGCTTAAAACAAACCTTTAATAATTCACTGAGCACCAGACTAGTCTGTTCGACTTTCTGGAGTCTCACATCACAATGCACCGGACTAGTCCGTCATGGATCAGACTAGTTCATTAAACTTTCTAATGCTCCATAACATTGTGCACCGGAAAAGTCCGTTTATGGATCGGACAAGTCCGAGAAACTTCTTGATATTCCAATACACGGGGTACCGGACATGTCCGGACACCTACCTCGCACATATTAGGGTTTTTAGTGTGCTGCACATTCCGCGTGGATTTTACTCAGCACACCGGACAGGTCCGGTCCTCAGAACAGACTAGTCTGACCGTCGGGATCCCTAGCGGTAATATTTTTTGAAACACTATAAATAGGAGATCCACGACTGCACAAACAAAACTCTCGTATTCTACTATTCAGAACTGGAACCCTAGCGCTGCCACTTTTCCCAAGAGCACAAAAACACATCTCCCACACATCTAAGGTCCTCAAAATTAAAATTGTTTGAGTATTCAGATTTGGGATTGGGAGAACGTTATCTACGCGTTATTGAGCTCTTAGGGTTTGGTCTCCTTACACTGTTGCATTACTTGTAATCTTTTCGAGTGTATTAGATC
This sequence comes from Tuctoria greenei, assembly GCA_036927565.1. NCBI lineage: Eukaryota > Viridiplantae > Streptophyta > Magnoliopsida > Poales > Poaceae > Tuctoria > Tuctoria greenei. The sequence continues at coordinate 87,655,274 of JAYESD010000008.1, forward strand.
ATTTTTTCTGCTATAATTTTTATGGGAGCCCTCAACGTGTTAGGTTGCCCCACCAACTAGGTGATTACCCGTGATAGTGGAATCAAGTCGGCCTTATGTGGTGACTTCACGAGGGAAAGGGTTTGAAGAGACCCAGCTCTGTGTGGGCCTCCTCGACAAGGATATAGATCTCTTTAGTGAGATCGAACCTCGGTAAAAATTAGTGTCATGTGTGCTCATCTCTTTTACTTTTGCAATTTTCATCATCCTAGGGCATTTGATCTATCAATTAACATTGTATTCCATGTGCAAGCTTGCTGTACTAATTGTTCAATCATGTTTGTTTGAATAGTTGTTTAAATTCCGCTGCTTTAACACAGACAATTTTTTCTCTAACACTTGATTACTTCACAATACGAAAGCACATCGGACTAGTCCACAGTTACACCGTACAAGTCCGGTCCATCAGGAATTTATTGATTTGATTAAGTGTGTAGGAAAACTTTTAAAGCCTATTCACCCCCCTCTAGGCCACATTCAAGAACACAAGAGGAACATTCCAAAGTCATCTTACAATGAGCTCTGGCCTCCCTTGCTTATATAACCACCTCTTAGGTCAATCCAATCCTAACTAGGACTCTAATCCTACTCAGTTTCAACCAAAACTTTCGATAACTACTCAAGACTCTTTCATGCGCAGATAGAAGCAATCTTAAGACTTCAAAACACCTTAGGAACGTACCAAACATTCCCAAAACAACTCAACTTCATGCTCACCACGAAATCTAACTAAAGAAAATTCTAAACCTTCCATAAGCGAATCATAACAACCTCAGCCGCTGCCTGAGGCATAAACCAGCCGGTTGGACCTTTCGAGCCACATCTTCACATCCATATCTCTTCATCACGTATTGGAACCATGTTTCCACATCCATGTACACCTTGCACACATGCATACACCTTCCAACGATGTCCACTATACCTTCATATGCATTGTTCTTGATCCAAACATGTTGCGTGACCTCCTGATCAACTCAACCACAATTCCTCCCGAACTTAGTTGTTGAACCACATCTTCTCCCTAATACTAGTTCAATATATCCCATCACCAGCCATGTCTTAACCTCAAGCAACACCCGCATATAAACAAAGAACCAATCTTTGTGAGCTCAAATCCTCGACTTGACTCTCGTTATTTCAAAAAAAAAAACAATACCTTATGTGAGCACGTCACATAAGCATGTTGCAAACCATAGCCATGTTTAATCACTATAATCGGCCATGACACATCAAAAACTTAGTAAATGAATACTAAGCAAACCTTACCTAAGCCAAAAAGCAAGTTTGAACATTGTAAATTAAAAACAGATCTGTCGCACACATGTTTGAATGTTCAGACAATTCAAAGGAAAAACACGTGCCAGTCACGTGAGAAAAAGTTCAGACACTCTGAAGTGTGAAACACGTGCAATTCACGTGAGACAATCCGAAACAAACGAGAGTAAAATTACTCCCTAAAAACACATTGAAAAGTTCGCACAGTCCAAAACTGTCGAATGTAACATTACTCCCAAAATGCACTTAGACAAGTTCGGACAGTGTGTATCGGGGTGTATCATTGTAAGCTTCAAAACTTTGCATGTCAACCCTCACTTCTATTTTAATTGCCAATGTATTCAGCACACATAGGTCTCACAAAATCAATTACAGTTGCCATGCATGTGTGAGACCTATGTGCTGAATACATTGGGTTTTATGTTAAAAGTGAGGATTTACATGCAAAGTTTTGCATATACTTGAGAAGCCCACTTTGGATTTTCCTAACTTGCAGGAACTAGTCACACATGTGAGGTGCAAGTGTTTTTGTTTTGGTTGTCCGAACTTTGCCGCAGGTGAGCTGCATGTGACTCAATGCCTTGGAGTGTAAGAAATTTACCTTGTATATTACATAGCTGCTATTTTGATTATCCAAGCTTTCTATGTGTTGAAATATTCGTGCGTCTGCTATGTTTTTCACTTGCAATCTTTTAATCTTGCTTTTTGGCTTATTGAAAGGTTGCTTAGTATTTGTTTACTAAGTTTTTGATGTGTTTTGGCTAATCGTGGTGGATTTTATCTTGTTATGTTTGCAACATGCTAATGTGAGGTGCTCACATAAGGTGTAGTTGTTTTCAGACTAATATGAGTAATGTTGTGGACTTGTGCTTGGAAGAGTTGCTTGTTTGTTCATGTGCAGGTGTTGCTTGAGGTCAAGACATGGCTGGTGGTGGGATCCATTGAACTAGTGTTAGGGAGAAGATGAGGTTCAACAACCAAGTTCGGGAGGAATTGTTGTTGAGTTGATTGAGAGGTCATGCGACATGTTTGGGTCAAGAACAATGCACATGAAGGTATCGTGGACATCATTGGAAAATGTTTGCACGTGTGCAAGGGTGCATGGATGTGACAACATTGTTCCAAGACGTGGTGAAGAGATATGGACGTGAAGATATGGTCGGAGAGGTCCAACTGACTGTATTATGCCTCAGGCTGCAGCTGAGGCGGTTATGGTTCATTTATGGAAGGTTTCGAGTTTGTTTTAGTTAGATCTCGTGGTAAGCAAGAAGTTGAGTTGTTCTAGGAATGTTTAGTACGCTTCCAAGGTGTCTGGAAGTCTTAAAATTGCTTCTATCTGCATTTGAAGGGTCTCGAGGAGTTATGGAAAGTTTCTGTTGAAATTGAATAGCATTAGAGAGTCCTAGTTACAATTGGGTTGGCCTGATGGCTGGTTGTATAAGCAAGGGAGGACAGATCTCGTGGGGCACGACTTTGGGTTGTTCCTCTTATGTTTTGATTAATAAAATTCGTAGTTTTGGAGGAGCTTTTGTGCCTTGTTCGTCTGACTTGTTTTTGTCAAGTTTTTTCTAGTCGAGTTTTTGGACAGCCAGATGTTGCATCGGTGTTTCAAGCATACCTCGCATTTCACTGATCCAATTGCCATGCTTCATTTTGTGTTTTCTTCACAACTTGATGATCTATCATATCTATAAATTTCATGGTCATTGGTTTCATATTTATTGATTTACATGAGTTTCTTTGCAGCATTGCAGATCTGTTCTTTAATCGGGTGGAACAGATTGACTCTTGTTTGATCTTTTGGTCATAACGTGAGATTTACTTGACGCTTTCTCGTGATTCTTATTGTGGTGTTTTCGTGACTTGATCATCTACAATATGGTTTTGTCACAGTTGAACAAATTTAGATCAGTAACACACACGTTTCTTTATTGGGTTGATTTTCTGCCGAGGGGTTTTTGTTACTTTTGCTGAAAAAGTTTAAATCCACCATTCACCCCTCTCGAGTAGCTTTTCACATGCTCTTCGATCTTACAATTGGTATTAGAGCCATGGTGCTCTAATATTTGTGATTTGCACGTGTTTTTACTAATCAACATGGAGAAATACTCCACAAAACCTTGTGTGTTTGATGGCGTTGATTTTCAGGTTTGGATGGCTCGCATGGAGGCTTACATACTGGCGCAAGGATTCAGCGCATGGGAAAAGGTATTCAAGTGCTTTTTCATGCCTTCAAATGATGAAGTTATAGATACAAACATGAGATACATGGACAACAATAACAAAGCATGCAACCTGATTATACAAGGATTTACTTAAAGAGACTTCGATCTATTGCACAACTTCGATCGGCATATGATATGTGGAAAGCACTATGCGACTACCATATAGGCTCCAACACGATCACGGAGGTAAGACAAGATATGTTCAAGAAAGAATACATGCGCTTCGAGATGCAACCTGGTAAGTCAATCGATGACCATTTTGCTCATTTAAATAAAATTCTCAGCAACTTGCGTAGTGTCAATATTAAATTTTCAGATGATAAAAATGCTAGGCAATTGTTAGGTGCGTTAGACATGTCAATTTAGGAGATAAAGTTACATCTATTCTTTAATCCACTGTCATGAGTACACTTGCATTAGATGTGTTATATCCAAGTTAGAAATTCATGAACTTGTCATTATATCATGGAAAAACCCCAACAAGTCTCTCGTATTTGTTTCAGAACGTGACATGCCTAGTTCTAGTCCAGCTTCATCATGTGGTACAGTTGCCTTGCTGTCCTCTCTAACCCTTGAATACATTGAAGAGTTTCTAGATGAGGAGCTAGCACTTCTCTCTACTCGGTTCTCGAAAGCATTGCAAAATGTGATAACTAGAAGGAGAGGAAGTGGTGGTTCTCAACGATGCTTTGAATGTGGTAAGACAGGACATTTTTGTACAAGTTGCCCTTACCTTTCAGGTCCTACTACCCGTGATGAAAAACAAACAAAGTTCAAGTCCTCTTCTAGCAACAACAACAAGAAGAAAAAGAAGACTTTCACAAAACGGCAAGTGATGGAACACATTCTCTCCGCACTAATAGATAACAACTCAAGCGATGTGGACTCCAAAAGTGATGAGGATGATGATAACTTGGCAACTATGTGTTTCATGGTGGGCAACTCGAGATCAAGTATGGAGGAAGCAGAACATAATTGCAACGATGAAGAGGTATGTCCCACTTGTGAAGAAATGTGTGATGCTATTTCTCGTTCCACTTTTGTACTTAAGAAATAGGACAAAAAACATAGAAACAATGCTGTTGAAATTGAATCATTAGAATCTGAAATTAATCATCTTAAATATTTGATTCCTAGTGGTGATTCTTGTTCCTCGTGTGAATTAATATATGAACAATTTTCCTCCTTAAGAAGTGCACACACCTCTACACTTGATAAACTTGAGTTTGAAATTGAAAAGAACAAAAAGCTTGCTGCACTTAATGATAAAAACATGAAAGATGCTAGTTGTTCTACAATTGATTTGCATTGTTCTAGTTGTGATGATCTTGATAAGAAACTACATGATGCTATGAAATAGATTTCTATTTCAAACAATGCTTTATGTTCGCCTAAAGTAAAATATTGTTTTTATTGCAAACTAAAAGGAAAAACTTCATGTGACAACTACCTAGACTTATCTATTAAACTTGATGACATGCATAGGACTTATCTATTAAACTTGAATTCTTCCAAGTCTTGCAATAATAAAATTGGTTCAGGTTTTGATTCTCATACTTAAGCTAAGGCATATCCACGTGAGGTTGTAAAGTCATTAGGAAGTGGTTTGATTAAAACAGTCCTTAAACAAAAGAGGTGGTTTTTAAATTTGCAGGAATATTGTCCCATTCGGTTGCTAATAAACATGTTGCTTGCTCATCTAGATATGAACACAAAGTAGAATTTCATTGTACCTACTGTGGTTGAGATGATCATGTCATAGATTTTTGTTATAGACTATCTAAACAAGAAAAAAAGCAAAGAATGCTAGCTAGATCACGTAACTACCAAGCAAAAGTTGTTGCACGTGCTGAACCCAATGTTAAGAGCTTGCAACCTGCTTTAATGAGTCAAAAATATGCAAAGTTTGCTCCCAAACCTACTGTTTTTCATGCTACATGTAACACACCTCATAGATCAGTAGTTGGATGCAAGGATTCTCAAAATTTGGCTCATAAACCTGCTGTTTTATCTTGGCTTTTGCGTGTTATTCCTGTTGGATGTCGTGTGACTTAGTACTGGTTTCCTAAATGCCTTTTGACAAAACCTAGTGTGGAGTAATCAACGTATTGTGCTTCTATGTAGGTTACACGCTTGAGGAGGGAGAACTTTTGGCTTGTGGGTTCAGGTTGCTCGCGCCACATGACTGGTAACAAAGACTGGTTCTCCTCTCTCTCATTTGTGTCACGTGTAGAAAATATTACTTTTGCCGATAATTCTTCAACTCCTATAATTGCTAATGGTTACATTAGTGTTAACAATCACTACACTTGGAAGGATGTGGCAGTTGTCAAAAATTTCAAATACAACTTGCTTTTTGTTTCACAATTGCTAGATGAAAATTCTAGAAGTTAATTTCACTAAAATTGCTGCAGGGTAGTAGATCCAAATGGTGAGTTTATGTTTAACATGTCTCAATTCAGAAAAAATTTAAAGCTGATTCGGACAACTCATCCTCTAAGCATACGTGTCTAGTTGCTAATGAATCAAAATACTTATATTTTGGGAATCGTAGACGTGGTCACGTAGGCTTTGATAACCTTACACGTGCTAGTGCTCTTGATCGCATACGTGGACTGCCTAAGCTTAAAGGGAACAAAGATATTGTGTGCTCCTCTTGTAGAAATGCTAAGATGGTTGTAGGTTCACACGCTCCACTCACAATGACCATGACAACAACACCGACACAACTTTTTCACCTCGACACCGTAGGTTCTTCACGTGTTCATCTTTTGGAAGTAAATGGTATGCGGTTGTTATTGTTGATGATTATTCTAGATACTCTTGGGCTTACTTTATGGCATCTAAGATTGAAGATTTTAGTCACATTAGAAGTTTGGTTCTTAGACTTTCACTTGACCACCTAGGATCTTTAAAAGAAATTACAAGTGATAATGGAACTGAATTTACAAGCAAATCATCTAACACTTTTGTGCTGAAAATGGAATAGATCATCAATTTTCTTCACGAAATGTACCCCGGTAAAATGGTGTCGTAGAGAGAAAGAACATGACCTTAGTTGAAATGGCTAGGACTATGCTTGATGAATATAAACTCCTATAAAGTTTTGGGCAGATGCAATTGCAACAGCTTGTTATGTCTCAAATCGTGTTTTCTTGCGTGCTGAGCTAGGAAAAACCCAGTATGAGCTTCGGTTTGGACATAGGCCTAGTGTCACACACTTTAGGGTCCGTGGATGCAAATGCTTTGTTAAGAAACATGGTAATCTTGATAAATTTGAAATAGATCTGTTGTTGGTATATTTTTTGGTTATCCATCTCATACTAAAGACTACCGTGTTCTTTTACTTGACACTATCAAAATTGTGGAGACTTGTGTAGTTTGTTTTGACGAAACTAGCACAGGTACTAGCTCTAATATTGCAGGTCAGGATGAATATCCACGAGGCAGGAGTATTTTCATTGAAGATAAGGAAGAAGTGGCGTTGCTGCCCGAAATTCAGCAGCTAATAACATTGTTCCAGCTCCTAATTTTGATTCGCAACCAGCACCAATGACTTCTAATGCTGGTCTAATCATCCTCAAGCCACAAGCTCTTTGATTTCTGATGAATGTGAAGAATAAGAAGCTTGTGAAGTGTTTACTCCCCTCCGAATCCTCAAAAGTAATCCTCCGCAATAGATTATTGGAAGCTTGCACAAACGAGTCACGCGGTCCAGGTTTTTCGATCCAAACTCTCACCCTCAATCGACTTTTGTTGCTTCTTTTGAACCCAAAGATATATTACACGCACTCACTGATGAATCTTGGATTATTGCCATGCAAGAAGAGTTAGAAAATGTTTGAAACGAATAATGTTTGGAAACATGTTCCTCCACTTAATGGCCTCATTTTGATTGGAACTAAATGGGTGTTTAAAAATAAACAAAGTGAGCATGGGGTTGTGGTTACAAATAAGGCTAGGTTGGTTGCTCAAGGTTTCATACAAGTTTAAGGTCTAAATTTTGATAAAACTTTTGCTCCTCTTGCTAGATTAGAAGCCATAAGAATTTTAATAGCTTTTGTTGCATCTCAAGAGTCCAAGTTATGTCAAATGGATGTCAAAATGCTTTTCTTAATGGCTACATAGATGAGGAGGTTTATGTTAAGCAACCACAAGGTTTTAAAAATCCATATTTTTCTAATCATGTTTACTACTATCCAAAGCTTTGTATGGTCTTAAACATGCCCCTAGAGCATAGTATGATAGGTTAAAAACAATCATACTTGAAAAGAGGTTTACCAGGGGCAAAGTAGATAAAACTCTTTTCTGTGCTTAAGCAATGTAATGACTCATTATTCATTCAAGTGTATGCAGATGATATTATCATTGGTTGTGATTCTCATGGTCTTGCATCCAAGTTTTCAGCTATGATGACTTCCGAATTTGAGATGAGTATGATGGCAGAACTCACGTACCTTTTGGGGCTGCAAATAAAGCAAACCAAGGAGGGAACCTTTTGTGCATCAAACGAAGTATACAAAAAGATCACCTACGGTGCTTCAATAAGGAAAACAGCAAGCCTCTTCAGACACCAAAGGCAACAACGACAACACTTGAACTTGATGAAGATGGTGACCTATTGATCAAAAATAATTTAGAAGCATGATGGGATTACTTTTATACCTAACGACATCAAGACCGGATATAAAATTCAGAATATATCTTTGTGCAGGATTCCAAGCTTCCCCACGCGCTTCACATTGTGAATGTAGGCCTAGAGGGGGGTGAATAGGCCTTTTGAATTTTTGTCGGATCCTGCAACACTCAACAACAAGTTCAATACCAGAGAAATCGGACTAGTCCGGTAAAGTGCAGACTAGTCCGGTGTTCACGGACTAAGTTGATCAAGATTAATCGATTGGGTTGATTCTTTAATGTATGCAGCGGAAATATGGAATCAAACAATAGTTTAATAGTTATATATTGGATTGTATCACAATTAAGGCTTGTGTTCAACAATTTAATGTAAATTGAACAATGAGTATCAAACCCTAGAGTAAGTAGATCAATTTGAGTGATGAACACAAGAAGGACAAGACACACGATTTATCCCGTGGTTCGGCTACCACGAAGGCAACCTACATCCACATTGAGGAGCCCACAAAAGGACCGGGTCTTCTCCAACCCTACCCTCGTCGGATCGCCACGAAGGTCAACCCTCTTCCACTAATCACAAAGGGGTGAATAACCAAATTCAAGGGGCGTTCTCACACGTTGAGAGCTCCCTTAGATTACAAATCACAATGCCACCAAAAACACACTCAGAAATTACAATTGAAACGCAGGAGTGTGTTAGAGATTCAAACCAAGAGCTCAATGATGTGTGCCAAGTGTCTCTCCAATGATCTAGAAGTGATCCTCAAAGGATTGATCTATTTTGCACTTAATTTCGTGGAGAGAGGTGTTTTCTGAGTCTCTTGGGAGGTGTGACGGCGCTAGGGTTCGAGAGTTTGTAAAAGTGGGCCGTGTGGGGTTTCTAAAAGTGACCGTTAGGGTTCAGAAAGATTGGACTAGTCCGTGGTGGTCACCGGACTAGTCCGGTGTGCTGTGTGTAGCAAACCCTAAGTGTCCCGAAATATCGGACTAGTCCGGTCGAAAACGGACTTGTCTGATTTCACTACTGGAAATCTTCGGACTAGTCCGATAGCCATCGGACTTGCCCGGACACATGAAACCCTAAGCGTGTTGGATGACAAGTCTGCACTTGGAGGACTTGTCCGATTTAGATCAGTGGGTATTTCGGACTAGTCCGTGTAAACATCGGACTTGTCCGAAGTGGATCAGAATGAATATCGGACTAGTCCGGTTAACAACGGACTTGTCCGATTTTGTGTGACTTGTGAAGTGTGTTGAGGACTAGTCCGCCCTGGGGAGGACTAGTCCGACTCAAGTCAGAAAGATATCGGACTTGTCCGATCTGGTGCAGAAAGGATATCGGACTAGTCCGGTTGATATCGGACTAGTCCGGTCCTGTGTAACTTTGTGCAATATGTGTGTGTGCTTAAATATGATTGAGCTCTTGGGTGTGTTTCCTTAACACACTCCATACACAATAATCTACTATTTCTTTTCCTTGAGCTCAATTTCACTTTGCTCCTCATTATCCCTTCTTTTTGGTATTTTGCTCATTTTTCATTATTGGCCTGCATTCATCTCAACAAAAATGTTAGGATCCCAATTGCTTGTCATAAATCATCCAAAACCCACAAGGGAGTCCTAGTTGCACTTTCAATCTCCCCCTTTTTGGTGATTGATGACAACCAATTGAGATTTCACAAAATATGACAAAAAGAGATGAGATTTTCATAAAGTATGCACATATGACTCAAAAATACATCAAGCAGTAAGAGAAATATCCATATGTGCATTCTTTATGGTGGGAGGCATAACTAAGTGCATTGAAACATTGAGAATGACATAATTTACATTGATGAATCAATACAAAGTACATATGTCATTACAGGAGCAAAATTGCAGATTTCATCACATATTTGCAAATTAATTAAGCATTTCAACACAGAACCATAGTTAACATGTAAACAGCATTAAGGCATTAAAATCACAAAGAAAGATAAAGAGAACTCTCTCCTCGCACCCTACCACAGCTAAAGCTAAGACTCCCCCTCAATCTCTCCCCCTTTGGCATCAAGACACCAAAAAGAGAGAGAGGAGGGTTCTAAGATCTTCACTCTTCACTGTCGGTCCTCTCGTCATCGTCTTCATCTTCTTCGCTTTCCGCTTGACGAGGAGGAGAGGGAGGAGGAGCGGAGTCGCTCGAGCCCCCAATGCCAAAGTAGGCAAGCTCGGAGGGGTTCAGAGGCCCGAGCTCGGTGAAGTCCGGGTCGGACTCCTCAGAAATCACTAGAGATCCAATGGGGTCAATCTCCAGCTTCTGGCAGATTTGCTTCATATTGGCCTTTATATACTTCATGTCCTCCTTTCTTCTCTTGTTGAGCTTGTGGACCTTCACTTCGGTCTTTTTGCAGGAGGAGAATATGGCGGTTAGGTACTTGAGGATCCCACTAGATGATCCTCTCTGAGGGGCTTCCCTAGAGGTAGGTACAGCCCTAGCACCGCTTCTTGATCTTGCCGGTGCCTCAGGACTGGAGGCCGGCGAGGGAGCAGCCTGGACACTCACTGGTTGAGGCTTCTGAGGCCTCAAAGGAGTGTGCTCCACATCCTTCACGAACTCAATACCTGTGACTTTCTAAATCATATACATGAGGTAGGGAGCATAGCCACATGACCTGTTAGGCGTGCAGGATATGTTGACCATATCATTCCAAATGTATTCCGCCACATCAAATGGGCGGTCCTTGCTTATGACTCTCATTAGGGTTCGGAGGTAACCCTGCATGCTCCCAGCATCTCCATCTTTAGGGGCAATAGTCTTCCTCAACACTCTGTTGAGGACCACAAAGAATGGTTTCATGTTCTTTGTAGAGGGAGGGACATACTTTGAGTTCGGCTCATATAGGAATTTCATCCTATCCTTCTCCATGACACCTATGTTGTGTATGATCAGCCTGTCATGTCCAGAGGTGTCCAGATGGAGCAGATTAGCAAAGTCCTCTTGAGTGATACTATACTTAGATCCGTGTGTCATCCAAGTAACACTCTCTTCATCCTCACTTGAGAAGTGGCAAGTTGCAAAGAACTGTGCAATCACTTCATCATTCCAGTTATGCCTGAAGGCAAAGAGATCCTTCAGGCCATGCCTCTCAACTGCTACAATGACTTCATCAAAAGCTGAGCACTTCTTCTTCTCAAGGTGTGCCCAGTCAATCCACTGACTGCGCACCACGGTGGTCTTCATTGGTAGATACACCGATTTGTAGAAGTCTGCATGGAAGTTGCACCAAAACCTTCCATCGACAGCTTGCTTTGGCCTGCCATACCAGTCAATGCTTCTGAACTTGGCTGCAGAATCACTGCCCTTGCCGTTGAACTTCTCCTCAGTAGGGTCCCGGACCCCTTCCCTGGGAGCATGGAGCTTCAAGGGCCCGACTGGCCCTGTTGCTATGCCCTTGCCCTTGCCCTTGGCTTGGCGGGCACTTGCCGAGCTAGGGCCACCACCAGCCTTAGAGGCTGGCACCTTGGAGGCCAGCTTCTTCGCTAGCACTTTCCTCCGAACCTGAGGTGGGGAAGGAGCATGCTCGTAGGGTCTTTCTTGGCGCTTCTTGCCAAGACCCGTCGAGGACCGAGGTGCCACTTTGTGGTCCAACTCGGCCTCAAAGTCGAAGATTTCGTTTTTTGAGCTCGACATGATCTGAGAATGATTTTGCAAGAATGATGGTAAGTGATACAAGGCACAGGTATGAAAAGATAGCAATGAATTGCATTGAGGAATTGAAAAATTAGGTTTTCAGTTCAGAAACATCGGACTTGTCCGGTGCACAAGCACGGACTAGTCCGGAGGACCGGACTTGTCCGTGCATGGACCGGACTAGTCCGGTGTTCATCCTCAAAAACCTAACAGGTTGGTCAAGGGATGATTCCTAATGCAAATCTAGTCTAGCATACACGTAGTACATCAAATAAGCATGTATCTAGTGAAGGATGCTAGGCTATATGATCAACAATGGAGAAAAACAAGATTTCTAGGGTTTTGAAAAAAGTTACCGAAGAAATCGATTGAGGCTTGAAGGTTTGGGGGTTGGAGGCCGGACAAGTCCGTTAGCTTCAATCCCCAAGAGGTCAAGCTTGATCTCCGCCCAAATGTGGACTTTTTCGACGGAGGGAGCAGAGAATCGCCTTGGTAGCTCGAGCGCAAGAGAGAGGAAGGCGTGAGCAAATGTGGGGATGAGAAGATTAGGGTTTGGTGGCGGCTAGGGTTATGGACACGAAAAATCGGACAAGTCCGGACATGACCGGACTAGTCCGAAGTCATCCAGAGAGCTATATCGGACAAGTCCAGACATGACCGGACTAGTCTGAAGTTATCCAGAGAGCTATATCGGACTAGTCTGTGATCTATCGGACTAGTCCGGTCTAACCGGCACTCTGCGGACTAGTCTGCAAGAGCGGACTAGTCCGGGTAACCACGGACTAGTCCGTGGTCACCAGGAGAAATTGCATAGCCCATTCATATATATTTGAAGGTTCATTAATAGAGAATTGGTGGGACAAAACAAATCAATTAATCTTGATGAATTTGACCAGTAAGCATACAACAATCACGCAATGGTCATAATTCATCAAGATCTAATAATTGACATAGTTTTTCGAGAAAAAATGAAGAGGGATGATTTTCACAATTCAGTCAAAATTTTGAAGAGGTCATACAGGTATGCAACTTTTCAAGCCACACTCCGAGAATCCAGGATATTTAGTTCATTTCGGAGTTCGCAAAAACGCTTTTCATCAAGTGGCTTGGTGAATATGTCGGCCAATTGTTTTTGGGTGTTGACATGTGAGATGGTAATGTCTCCTTTCATGGAATGGTCTCTCAGGAAATGATGTCTTATGTCTATGTGTTTAGTTCTAGAGTGCTCAACCGGATTATGGGCTATTTTAATGGCACTCTCATTGTCACAAAGGAGAGGAATACGGTTCAAAATGTAACCGTAACCCTTAGAGTTTGTCGCATCCAAAGGAGTTGTGCACAACAACTCCTGGCTGCAACATACTCTGCTTCGGCTGTGGATAAAGCAATGGAATTTTGTTTCTTGGATGACCAAGAAACTAAGGATCTCCCTAGGAATTGGCATGTGCCGGAGGTGCTTTTTCTATCTACTTTGCACCCGGCATAATCTGCATCGGAGTAACCAATGAGATTGAATTTTGAGCCTTTTGGGTACCAAAGACCAAGGTCGGGTGTATGAACTAAATATCTCAAGATTCTTTTTACGGCTGTCAAGTGACATTCCTTAGGGTTGGCTTGAAATCGTGCACACAAACATACACTCAACATAATATCTGGCCTAGATGCACATAAGTAAAGTAGAGATCCAATCATGGAGCGATATACCTTTTGATCGACGCTAGGTCCATCTTCATTGAGATCCAAGTGGCCATTCGTTGCCATGGGGGTCTTTATGGGCTTTGCCTTGTCCATGCCAAACTTCTTGAGTATGTCCTGCGTGTACTTGGTTTGGCTTATGAACGTTCCTTCCCTTTGTTGCCGCACTTGGAATCCCAAAAAGTATTTTAATTCTCCCATCATTGACATTTCAAACTTGTCTGTCATGATTTTGCTAAATTCCTCACAAAAAGATTGATTAGTTGATCCAAAAATTATATCGTCAACATAAATTTGACAAATAAAAGATCATTACTAAGTTCTTTGTAAATAATGTATAATCTACTTTGCCAATTTGAAAACCATTCCCAATTAAGAAATCTCTAAGACACTCATACCAAGCTCTAGGAGCTTGTTTGAGGCCGTAGAGAGCCTTACGCAATTTATATACGTGGTCGGGGAACTCTTCGTCTTCAAATCCGGGTGGTTGCTCCACGTACACCTCTTCCTTGATCGTTCTGTTGATGAAGGTGCTTTTCACGTCCATTTGATACAGCTTGAAATCATGGTGAGTAGCATATGCAAGTAATATTCTAATAGATTAAAGCCTAGCTACTGGAGCAAAAGTCTCATCGAAATCCAAACCTTCGACTTGTGAGTACCCTTTGGCCACAAGTCGCGCATTGTTTCTTGTTACCACTCCGTGTTTGTCTTGTTTGTTGCGGAAGACCCACTTGGTGCCCACTATGTTTGCATTGGGTCTTGCCACAAGTTCCCACACCTCGTTCCTCTTGAAGTTGTTCAACTCTTCTTGCATTGCCACCACCCAGTCCGGATCCTTCAATGCATCCTCAATCCTGTGTGGTTCCAAAATGGAGACAAATGAGTAATGCTCACAAAAGTTAGCTATGCGAGATCTAGTGGTTACTCCCTTTTGGATGTCACTGATGATGTTGTCGATTGGGTGATCCCTTTGAATGCATTGGTGTACTCTTGGGTGGGGCACTTGGGGACTTGTGTCTTCATGAACGTTTTCTTCTCCCCCTGAGTGGTTGCCCTCGTTGACTTGTTGATCATCTTCATACTCTCGTGCTTGTGTTGAAGCTCCCCCTTGATTGTTGGTCTCCTCTTGTGGTTCATTTTCCTCATTTATGTGTGAAGGTGACCCTTGTGGTCGAATTTCAGCAAGAGCCATTCTTTTCAATGCTAGACAAGGAGCTTCTTCTTTACCTAATTCACATGGATCAACTTGCTCCTTTTGGGAGCCGTTAGTCTCATCGAACACTACGTCACGTGCTACTTCAACAAGTCCGGAGGCCTTGTTGAAAACACGATAGGCGTAGGTGTTCGAATCGTAACCGAGCAAGAAACCTTCATCGGACTTCGAAGCGAACTTTGAAGTCCTGGGCTTCTTGTTCAGGATATAACATGGAGAACCGAAAACTCGAAAGTAAGAAATGTTTGGTTTGTTATCGGTGAGTAGCTCATAGGGAGTTTTCTTGAGTAGTCAATGAAGATAAAGCCGATTTGCGGCGTGGCAAGCGGTGTTAATCGCTTCTGCCCAAAATCGATCCGAAGTATTGTATTCATCGAGCATTGTTCTTGCCATCTCTATGAGTGTTTGGTTCTTACTTTCGACAAATCCATTTTGTTGTGGTGAATATGGCGCTGAAAATTCGTGCTTGATGCCCTCTTCATCAAGGTACTCCTCCACTTGTATGTTCTTGAACTCCGTGCCATTGTCGCTTCGAATACTCTTGATTGACAATGAAAACTCATTTTGAGCTCGCTTGAAGAATTTCTTGAGTGTTCCTTGTGTTTCTGACTTATCATGCAAAAAGAAAACCCAAGTGAAGCGAGAAAAATCATCAATGATAACCAAACCGTATTTGTTACCGCCGATGCTTATGTAAGCAACTGGACCAAACAAGTCCATGTGAAGTAGTTCGAGCGGTCTTGTTGTAGTCATGATGTTCTTTGCGGGATGATGTGCTCCAACTTGCTTCCCGGCTTGGCACGCGCTACAAGGCCTGTCTTTCTCAAAAACAACATCTTTCAAACCTCAGATGTGATCGCCCTTGAGGAGTTTTTGAAGATTCCTCATACCAACATGCGCTAGCCATCTATGCCACAGCCAACCCATGTTGGTTTTTGCAATCAAGCATGTGTCGAGTTCGGCTTTATCCTTGTTGAAGTCAACAAGGTAAAGCTTTCCCTTCAACATACCCTTGAATGCAACGGAACCATCACTCCTCCTTGAGACAGTCACACCCTCATTAGTGAACAAGCAATTATAACCTTTGTCACATAGTTGAGATATGGACAGCAGGTTATAATCTAAAGATTCAACATGTAAAACATGAGAAAGCGTGTGTTCAGAGGATATTGCAATTTTACCGGTACCAAGCACCTTTCCTTGACTATTATCTTCGAAGTAGATGCCTCTTTGGGTCCTCGTTTTCTTCATATTCCACAAACATCCTCCTTTCTCCGGTCATGTGGTTGGTGCATCCACTGTCTAGCACCCATTTGGATCCACCAGAGGAATAGGCCTGCAAAAACAAATTATGATTTGGTTTTAGGTACCCAAGCTTGCTTGGGTCCTTGGAGGTTAGTTACAATACATTTGGGCACCCACACATGGGATTTTGTGTTCCCATGGCGTGGCCCAACATAATAAGCATAAACCTTACCAAGATTGTTTCTCATTAATATATAAGAGGCATCAAAAGTTGTAAATAGAGGCTGCTGTTGTTTATGAATCAGACTAGTCTGGGTGGCCGGACTTGTCCGGATGACCGGACTTGTCCGGACACCGACCGGACTAGTCCGGTATTCATGCGAGTTCAGTTTCTTATTCCTCAACTTATCAGTTTGAGAGGAACTTCCCTTCACAAAGGAGATCCTTCCCCTGTTATTCTTATGACTTCCAGCATGTTGCTTTTCATCATAAGAGTAACCAATGCCATATTTGACATTTGGAGGTCTTTGGACCAAGTATGCACTACGTGCATAGTTGATCTTCTCCTTGTCAAATATTCCATACTGGGTAGGATTTTTATCCTTTGTGGAGGTTGACTTCTCCTTCAAACTGGTGTTGATTTTACTACATGTGCACATATGAACAAGATCAGTTTTAGTGGGTTGAGAAGGTGAACTTGAAGAGGAGGAAGGTTCACTTAGCTTGAGTGACTCAACTTGCACTTCAAGGATTTTGTTAACCTTGATCAGGTCAGCAAGTTGGTCCTTGATTGCAACATTTGAGTCGGTTAACTCCAAGCAAGTTTTCTTGCTTGAAGCTAGCTCAAGCTCTAGTGAACCGTTTTTCTCCTTTTCAAGCTCTAGGAGTTTGTCCAGTTTGACATACTTCTCCTTTTGGGAGATAATCATGTCCTCTTGACGATCAATTAACCTCTCCTTCTCAACAAGTTGGTCAAGTAAAAATCTCATTTTAGCAGTAGTTTTCCTTTCTAGTCCATTTAGCATGTCCTCATCATCACTATCTAGTTCATCATCACTAGAGTAGGAATGCATGGAAGGGGTTTTGATGTTTACCTTGCGTTTACCTTCCTTTGCCATGAGACAAGTGCCATTTCCCTTCTTTGCACCGAGTGTGGGGAAGAGTGTGGATTTCTTGGATGTGCTTTCTATGGCTATGCTAGCCATCTCTTCTTCATCGGATGATGAGGACTCATCGTTTGAGTCCCACTCCTTCCCAAAGTGTGCTTGTTCGGCTTGTTTCTTCTTCTTGAAGAATTTCTTAGGTTGAGGCTTGGTTTCTTTAGTTTTCTTCTTGTTGTCCTCATACGGGCAATCGACTATAAAGTGGTTATACTCACCACAATTATAGCACGCCCGCCTCATCTTTGGCTTCGACCTTTCCTTGTACTTTCCTTCACTTGATTTTGTTCCTTGTCTCTTCTTCATTATTCTCTTGAACTTTTTCATGAACAAAATCATATCCTCTTCATCTAGCTCACTACTCTCGTCATCACTGTCCTCCTCTAGTTGTGCTTCTCTTGCTTCTTTGGATAGAGGCTTCAGAGTAGATTTTAGGGCAACTCCTTTCTTCTTGGCCGAGGTGAGGTCGGCAATTTCTTTGACGTGCTTGGCTTGTTTCTCCATCATTTCAAAGTTGATAATTTTACCAAGCAATTCATCCAGAGTCATCCTTTTGTAACCGGGGCTTTCTCTGATCATTGAGCATAGCGTGACATTGCGAGGCATAAAAGCTCTGAGGATGAGCTTTACCACCTGGTGGTCATTCCACTTCTTTCTCCCATATGATCGAACCTTGTTGACAAGTGTCTTCAATCGATTGTACATGTCCTGGGGTAACTCGTCTTCCTCAATTGCGAATCTTCCTAGTTCCCCTTCGATCATTTCAATTTTTGCCTCACGCACATGCCGGTCACCTTCATGTGCTGTTTGTAGTGTATCCCATATCTCATTAGCAATTTCGAGTCCATCCACCTTGGTGAACTCGTCTCGACTGAGAGAGGGGGTGATTACGGCTGCGGCTTGAGCGTTTCTATGGATGGCCTGCTCTTGACTTGGGGTGAGCTCTTCGTCGTCATCCGGAATATCAATCCCTGAACATACAACATGCCATAAACTTGGGTTGAGGGAAATCAAATGCATCTTCATATTCTGCCTCCACATGGAGTAATCACTCCCATCGAAGTGTGGGGCTTTTCCAAGAGGGATAGATAAGTAGTGATTGTTATTGGAATTTAGACGATCATAATTAAAAGGATATCGGGAGTAGTCGGTGTGACTACTCCCCTTCTTCTTCTCTTCAACTTTCGCTTTCCCTTTTGAAAGTGCCTTCTTTCTGAGGAGCGCCTTTAGATCCAGCGTCTCCTCAAGTCTTGAATGGCTTCGAGGTACTTCTCCAGTTTTTGGGTCTTGTCGTTGTTGACTTCCTCTTGGTTGTTGATTTTGTGGACGTCCTTCATGTCCGACATGATCTCTTTGAGTGGTTAAACTCTTTCTTGAAGAACCTACTCTGATACCAATTGAATGTTGGCCTAGAGGGGGGGGTGAATAGGCCTTTTGAATTTTTGTCGGATCCTGCAACACTCAACAACAAGTTCAATACCAGAGAAATTGGACTAGTCCGGTAAAGTGCGGACTAGTCCGGTGTTCACGGACTAAGTTGATCAAGATTAATCGATTGGGTTGATTCTTTAATGTATGCAGCAAAAATATAGAATCAAACAACAGTTTAACAGTTATATATTGGATTGTATCACAATTAAGGCTTGTGTTCAACAATTTAATGTAAATTGAACAATGAGTATCAAACCCTAGAGTAAGTAGATCAATTTGAGTGATGAACACAAAGAGGACAAGACACATGATTTATCCCGTGGTTCAGCTACCACGAAGGCAACCTACATCCACGTTGAGGAGCCCACAAAAGGACCGGGTCTTCTCCAACCCTACCCTCGTCAGATCGCCACGAAGGCCAACCCTCTTCCACTAATCACAAAGGGGTGAATAAACAAATTCAAGGGGCGTTCTCACATGTTAAGAGCTCCCTTAGATTACAAATAACAATGCCACCAAAACACACTCAGAAATTACAATTGAAACGCAGGAGTGTGTTGGAGATTCAAACCAAGAGCTCAATGATGTGTGCCAAGTGTCTCTCCAATGATCTAGAAGTGATCCTCAAAGGATTGATCGATTTCGCACTTAATTTCGTGGAGAGAGGTGGTTTCTGAGTCTCTTGGGAGGTGTGACGGTGCTAGGGTTCGAGAGTTTGTAAAAGTGGGTTGTGCACCTCTATTTATATGGGGTTTCTAAAAGTGACCGTTAGGGTTCAGAAAGATCGGACTAGTCCGTGGTGGTCACCGGACTAGTCCGGTGTGCTGTGTGTAGCAAACCCTATGTGTCCCGAAATATTGGACTAGTCCGGTCGAAAACGGACTTGTCCGATTTCACTACTGGAAATCTTCGGACTAGTCCGATAGCCATCGGACTTGTCCAGACATATGAAACCCTAAGTGTGTTGGATGACAAGTCCGCACTTGGAGGACTTGTCCGAT
Source organism: Tuctoria greenei (assembly GCA_036927565.1). Lineage (NCBI taxonomy): Eukaryota > Viridiplantae > Streptophyta > Magnoliopsida > Poales > Poaceae > Tuctoria > Tuctoria greenei. Next base: position 87,674,869 of record JAYESD010000008.1, read on the forward strand.
TTAGATCAGTGGGTATTTCATACTAGTCCGTGTAAACATCGGACTTGTCCGAAGTGGATCAGAATGAATATCGGACTAGTCCGGTTAACAACGGACTTGTCCGATTTTGTGTGACTTGTGAAGTGTGTTGAGGACTAGTCCGCCCTGGGGTGGACTAGTCCGAATCAAGTCAGAAAGATATCGGACTAGTCCGACAGATATCGGACTTGTCCCATCTGGCAGAAAGGATATCGGACTAGTCCGGTTGATATCGGACTAGTTCGGTCTTGTGTAACTTTGTGCAATATGTGTGTGTGCTTAAATATGATTGAGCTCTTGGGTGTGTTTCCTTAACACACTCCATACACAATAATCTACTATTTCTTTTCCTTGAGCTCAAGTTCACTTTGCTCCTCATTATCCCTTCTTTTTGGCATTTTGCTCATTTTTCATTATTGGCCTGCATTCATCTCAACAAAAAGGTTAGGATCCCAATTGCTTGTCATAAATCATCCAAAACCCACAAGGGAGTCCTAGATGCACTTTCACATTGTCAATCCGTCAAAAGGATTCTCAGTATTTACATAAAAATCAAGAATTTGACATTTTTCTTCCACCTTCCTCAACCGTTACTTTGAAAGCATATTCTGATTTCGATTTTGGGGGTCGTAGGATTGATAAGAAAAGTACTTCGAGTGATTGTCATTTTCTTGCTAATTCACTTGTTGATTGGTCCTCTAGAAAACAAAGTTCAGTTGCACAATCCACGGTTGAATCTGAATATGTAGCTGCTGCTAGCGCTTGCTCACAAATTTTTTGGATTGTTCAAACACTTAAGGACTATGGGGTTATTTACATGGTGTTTTGCTGTTTTGCGACAACACTAGTGCTATTTGCAATGCTAAAATCCCCATGCAACATTCTATAACAAAGAACGTTAACATTTGATATCACTTTCATTGTGATAATGTTGAAACGGGAAACATTGTGCTTCATCAGGTAGACACCGAACAACAATTGACTGTCATTTTTACAAAACCTTTAGATTTCACTCGTTTTTCATTCATTCATAGTGAAATAGGGTTTATGCATCCTCGTATATTAAATTTAGGGGGAGTTTTGCAACTTGGGAAGTCTATGTGTGAATTTGAAATTGAGAAATAATGTGAGCTTGTATTTCATACATAAATGACTTTGTGATTTCTATTGCATGCTGAAAGTTCTTGCTACATTACTCATGTTATACATTTTGTAGTTTTTGCCATGACTAGTAATTGGAATAATTACATACACTAAATTTGGTCATGATTGAAGTTTCTTGTTGTTTTAAACTTGTTCCATGCTCACTAATGCTTTACATCATGAGAAATTAATCAATCAATAGCCCACATTTTGAGATTTTATGATCAAATGAAAATAAGAAAAGATCAAGAGAATATGCATGCATCGCACTTCTTCTTTTGAAATTGCTTATCATTGAACTTTGATATGAACTTGGAAGGAGTTGTGTATGACTAAACCATGTCTTTAAGCTTTTGATTATCAAATGACATAGGCTTGACTTGGTCGATTATAAGAAGGCTGATATTACATATAATCTCTTGCAAAGTTCATATGATTCAAATTTGTGCTTCAAAAGTTAATAAAAACAACAACATGTGTCATGCTTTTAAGTTTTAAAATAGTTGAGTTAGGGAGATAATGACTTGCTTAAATTGAAAATACACTTGATCTCTAGCATGGCTTACACTACTTTATATATCTCATTGATGAGATGATGTAAGTTACTTGATAGTATGGATTGGATGAGCTTTGTTATATATATATATATATATATATATATATATATATATATATATATATATATATATATATATATATATATATATATATATATATATATATATATATATATATATATATATATATATATATAGATACATACATACATACATACAATACCTGGCTATAGAATTCTTCATTTTGTGGCCAGACCACTTTCAATCATCGCCAACGTCAGATCTTTTTCAAGTTGTCCCAATTGTCAGCTCCAACCTGGGGCATATGACGAACCTGGTTTCACCATCCTCTCTCCCTATGCATAACTCCTCCCCTGATTCTTTTGCTCCCATATCTCTCGTACGTATTTCGAGCTGCTTCTGCACGCGCTTGCGCCCGCTCCCTGTTTCCTTTGCTAGTAGTCGCAGCAGTTTCACCCCCCTCAAATTATTTTCGGACACGGTGAGATCCCGTCCCAAAATTCATTGATTCCATCAATTTCGATACTACAAAAAGCATTCTAAACCTTGTTATGTGTTTCGTTGCAGCACACAAAGAATGTGAACGAAGAATGGCCGGTTTGTAGAAGTATTCCTGGTGGAGGAGCCGACAAGATTGTTGTTGAACTGTGTCAATTCGTGCGTCGTAAAATTTTGCACAGAAGAGGGGAGTTCTTTGATGAGAATGGTGCAATAGTTGATGTGCTAGAACTTTACGACTATGCCAATAGGAACAGTTTATAGTGAAAACTTGTAAACTATGAGATGAATTGTATTTGTAATTTGTACATATGTATATTGTTTTAGTGAAATTGACTTCTGTGAGATGACTCCTGTGATGATATTGTTGACTTCTGTGATTATATTGAATTGACCTGGAAATTAGAAATAACAGTAGGTAGTACTGCATAGGGTATACCTTATCACAGGCGGTTATTTACCCAAGGCTAGAACTGCCTGTGAAATATCATTATCATAGGAGGCTAGATAGAGGTAAAGAACCATCTGTGATTACCTAATTATCACGGGCGGTTACTGTTATGGTACAAACCGACTGCGATAAAATGTCTTCACAGGCAGCTTGTCGTAGGTAAATATCCGCCTGTGATAACACAATTATCACATGCGGTTATATATGCTGCATGACCCGCCTGTGATAATGTGTCTTCATAAGCGGCTAGCATAAGTAAAGAACCGTCTGTGATAATATGTCTTCATAGGCAGCTTCACTTCTCCGACTGTGAAATTGTAGATGATCACATGCTCTTCGTTCCAGGCGGTTTTAGAAACCGCGTGTGATAATACGTTTGGAGCCGCCTGCGATGAGGCTTATTGTACTAGTGTTTTATGCTCTCCCCTTAATATCCAATCGTGTTTTTGCTCAGAATCATATAAGGGTACCTTGACGACAAGGATTTTTGGGAGTTCGCCGTCGTTAGTGTTGGTTGCGACGGAGTTCTTCGTCGCCCGCCACCGTTCACCGTGGACCCGCTGTTTTTATCTGTTCCAGCTATCAAAAAATAGCCTTGGTGAGTTTGTTGTTCACTGCCCTTCCGATTCTCGCAGTAGATGTCGAGTTTTGCGGCATTTTTCCCGGCTGCCGTCACCCTCTGGCGAGCGGCCATGGCGCGCCACCACGTGTCATGTGCTCCGTCACCGTCTCGGTTATGGAACGATGTGGCCGCCTGTGGTCCGTTCATTTTTTATCATGCGTTCAATCTTAATTTACCATACCCCTTGGATTTGTTTTAATCTCAACCATTCAACTTAGATCCGACGGCTATTGTTCAGTGATTTCAGTTTATGCCGGAATTTTGCACACACAACCCCGATTTAAGTATAAATATTGTTTATGTGCTCTGTAAACCTCATATTCGACCCTGTACTTTTCACAATCTATATAAGGTATATATTTTCTATTTTCTGTTGTAAGTTAAACCCTATGTGAGTCTGGATACATCATTTGCTCACTGTTAAGTTCAGAAAAAGCTAAATTTAAATATATTCTAGCATGTCCACCCAGATTTATAAATATTGCTATGCAACTTCATGCTGAAGGAAGCATTTTAAATGCATTACCTCTTATGGATTATCATTTTGGTCTAAAAACTCCTGTATGTAATGTGTTAACTAAATTTCTCATTATTTTTTACTTTTCCACCAGTGGCTACAATAAAATTGCAATAAATAAAATAAATAAAAGTAACATTTTACGTGGCCTCAATAAATAAGAATATTATTGTGCTCATCGCAAAAATGCCTACCCTTTAATGTTTTCACAAGAAAATTCTCCTAAGCTATGTTTAATGTCAATTTTTGTCATTTGCTTTCACAAGAATTTTTTTTTGAATGTTTGCATATATTTTTTTGTCAATGTTGAGGTATGAGAACATCACTTAAAACTGTTGTAGCATTTATAATCTACGGTAAGTTTCACGATTGTTATTGAAAAACTATAAGCTGCACGATTCAGGTTTCAAATGTTTTACCTCATATGCGATATATTGTATATGGTTTTAGCCTTAAACTCCAATGTAGTAGAATGTTAAATAAATTTACCTTTATGTGAACTAGGGAACTAGTGGCTGCACTAAACTATTTTAGTATTACCTTTTAAAAAAATTATTATGCATGATTTTTATTAGTGGAGTTTTATTTTTTTACATTGAAAAATAATATTACAATATGCCGTACTTTAGTTTTTTACTGTTTATTAAAAATATATCTATTTTTGGTAATCATTTTTTATAGTTCTGAATGTATCAATTGGCTGTTAGTCTCATTTTTGCCTTCAAATTTCAAGTCAGAAGGCATCTGATATGCAGGGAAGGTTAAAATCAATTACATTGAAAAGCAGCCAGGAGGCATGGCAAATGGATTTTCCCAAAATCCCCGTTCTATCGCATACAAATAATGATGGACAGCTTCATTCGTCGCGACATCAAGTCCCCATTTCAAACGCAAATATTTCATCTCGTATTGGAAATCACCATCAGAATAAACATAAACGCAGTACTAGCTCACGAGCTACTGATCAGGATAACGACGATGATTTTATGCCACCTACAAAGCAGCATGTTTGTGTACATCCTTCCGGCAATTTGGCAATGACCAATTTACGCAGAGTTATGGGTCGATCTGTTTTTCACAAGGTGATTTTTCAAAGTCTTTCATTTTTTTCCAATTATATTGACATTACCTTTTATTTCTATATTACCCAATTTCTTGTCGTGCTATTTAATTTGATTTTACTGTCACATGAGGAGTAGAAAAAAATTCCGTTTATGTTTCTCGTGTTCAATTTGAGTATCCAGTCGCTATATCTCGTAGTTCTTTATGTTACTCGTGTTCATCTATTAGACTCGATACATGTAACTACAACTATCATACGTTTACGTTATGATTTTTTTTATTTTTCTGCCCCTATTGATTTCATTGTTTTACATGTTTCAAGTGTCCTTCTGTACAGTGTACCCCTGCAATCTTCATCAAAGTAATTGAACAATTGAACATGCCACAACGTGAAAAATATGTGAGCTTGGTTTCGGTGAGCTACTTCTATTTTCTGCCGATGGATTAGACTATAGTGATCTCTTGGTTTTTTTTCATGGACAAACTGAATCCAGAGTCCATGATTTTAGAAGTTGGCAACGAAGGTGGTTTGTGCATCAATGAATTAAGTGTCAAAAAGGTTTTTGACCTTCAAGACGGACACAAGGATCTACCAGGCTCAAATAAATTTGAAACTGCGCTTGCATTAGTGGACTTCAAGAAAAATGTTAACACTAAACGCAGTAACGATGTCAAGTGCAACTATCTTGTTGACATGCTGAGGAAAATAAGGATTGATAAGTCACTAGCAGTTAGGATATTCCTACTTATAGTCTTCAATAAATTGTTATTCACTGCAGTAGACAACAAAATAAGAAGTCGGGATGCTTTTTTGACCAAGGACATTTCTGATTTTCAAAATATTAACTGGTGCAGGGCAGTGGTCTAAGATTTACGACATGCAGTAATAGCGTGGTCAAGTGAGAGGAAGAATTCCCTACTTGGCTGTGGAATTTTCTTGATAGTGAGTCCTTCTGTTCGTGCTAATTGTCTATGTTTCTAGATATGCTTTTTTGCATCCTTCTATTACTAATTCTAGCATTTTTTTAATTCACGTCTTGCTATTTATAGCGTTCTTTAACACCGATGTTGCTGTATTTATTAAATCACATTTACTACTTGCTATATTGTATTGAATTAAAGTTGATACAGATTGTGACATGTGGTTACTGTTCTACAAATGCACATTCCGGTATGGTAATGCTGACCCATTGAAAGGAATAGCAGTTTAGACTATTTCTTTTGTATGCTCATTTTCATTTTATTGTCTTCCTGACCGGCATTGCAATTTTTATAGATGATGATTGTTGATGTTATATTGACTGCTTGTCTTGACTATTATCCTATAAATTCTACTTGGTTGTGTTAGAAGATGCATTTGCAAGCTTACCTATACGCTTTTATTATTTATGTTTTTACTCTTCTGCCATAGTTTCATAAGAATGGAACCACTTCACCACTTGCTGAGAAAGACTAAGTACTTTGCCAATTTTTGCTTATTTATTTTTTACATGCACAGATGCTGATATGTGCTATGTGTATGCAGACATTCTACTTGGATAATCTTGATTCTCGAAGCTTCATTCTTCAACACCCCGTGGTAAGTACTTTCATAAATCTATAATGAAAACCTTAATTCGAGAAGACCAGCGAGGAGATATGTCAGGTACTGTGATGTATGGAAACTTTGAGGTGCATGTCATTCGTTATTTTATAATTCCTTGATTTATATCATTTTTATACCAATTTTTTTATTTTTTTATGGCTATTCCTTCAGTTTCTCCTGCAACATCCAAGTTAGTCAGTGATATGTAGTTGGTGCATAAGATGCTCACTACTAATTAGGCTGCATATATGTAGTACGACCACTGTCACTCACCTCAGAAATAATAAGTTTCTCATGCAGATGCTTAAATAAAACTTACAGATTGCTTAGCGTGAAATAGGGATATATCATAAAAGTTCTTGATTGCTTCCGGCATAGGGGAAATAATTTTATGGTAATTACGTTTGTCGTCCGCGGCACTTTAAGCATATGGCAATTGTATATACCTTCAGATTGCTGACAATTCATTGAGCATCAAGATCAGAAGGTTGCAGATTATATTCTGACAGAAGTTGCAATAAAGACAATACAAATGTTGATCTCTCTTGATGTGTTGCCTGTAGATGAAATTATGAGTCAGCGCTTTTTATTTTACTGTATCAAATTATACATAAAAATGATTGAAGAATATAAATAGGACTAGTTGAATCGCATACAATTAGCTCATCTTAAAAAGAGCCTCAGAAAAAACATGAAAAAGATGTTTTTCATATATCAAAAAATAATGCAGTCCACTGTGCACCAATTTAGGATGATTCGTACATCAGAAATGTTATTTTTTTAATGGCCATTCCTTCAGTTTCTTCAGTTTCATTCAGTTTATTTTTTGATATATTGAAACTAATTTTTTTTTGTGCAGCTTAGAAGTAGGGCTGACACCTGTTATGTTCAGATTCAACCGCAACCGAATTTTCCTCCGCCCACTGCAATTTGTTCATCGTCCTCATTGTTCCCAGTTGCCGAGGAGCTTAGTGTGCTACTTAATGAATTACGTGGTACACCGTCAGGGTGTAGGGCAGCTGAGGCTGAAATTGTTTGCTGATAAATCAAGTCGAGGCATTAATAACGTTCTCACTGGTTCCAAATTGATTGTCGAAGCACATAAGGAATTCATACATACTATTCAAAATTTCATTGATGAAGACCCTGTTTCAAATAAAACAAGTGATGAGAATGATAGGGGCAAAGGCACTATCAACGAGAGTGATGGTAAATCAAGTGCCGACTCGCCATTTATGCAACATTATGCAACCTGTTATAAAGAACCATTAGTCCGTACTCCGTCCCACTTGACTGGCACGTTACGATAAATTTATTTTCATTGCGAAAACATGATTACATCGAACTGTTTTTTTTATGTACGGATCTACAGTCTTACCCGTTTGCACATGATATCACTACACAAGAACAAAGCGGAAGTCATGTGCATGACGAACAATACAACCATGTTTGCCAGCATGATGCACTGTCTGCTGATACACGTGGTAAGGCCACCGTCAATGTCAAGCTCATTAATTTGGACCGTAATGATGTGTGAAATCTCCTTTAATTATTTTGCAATTTTCTCTTGTTTTATTATTGAGCAATATCATTTTTTGTTTGTGCATTATGTAGTTATCCTTTACATCGTGGTAATATTCGATATTTTTGCCACTGATCCACCTAATCACCAATAATTCTGCATGTACCAATAATTTTTTCTTAAGAGGAAACTGCAACTGCTGCTTTCCTTCATTTATTATTTCAACTGATTGATTGTCGTTGGACCATGATCCGCTGCGACCCTTTATTTATTCTCGTTTATTCATTCATGTAATGTTACTATTGATGACCTTTCATACACACACAAAGGCACCTGTATCCAGGATGTTCCACATGTGTCGATCGATACTACTATTCCTGCTACTAGACCAGAAGGATGCTTGGATGCAAAAGTCGCCTACACTTGGTCTTGTTTAAGCATTTCTGAAATTTTTTTTTCTTTAGTACCCACTTTTTTCCAACAAACAAGGCTGTCGAGAAGTCGTTTCAGCACTCTTCCAAGGTCGGTAGCACACATACAACCTGCAACCAGGTGCACCCCTTCTTTCAGAATTTTTCTAATTATGTCGTCCTCTGTACAAATTTCATATTTTTTTCTGTCTTGCATTCTAAATATCCAGCATCAAAATGAAAATTGTGCTGCATCTTTGGAAACAAGCACCCTGGTTGAAGCGCAAAATAATTCAACAAATACCCATGCGATATCCATGGTAGACGATGGAGCCTTGTATCGTACTTCAATGATTGCAGCCACACAAGACGATTCCGGATACCATATTCGTGCTCGACCTCGATTCAATAGGCTTGACAATGTTCCTCCAAGATACAGATCGCCATCCAAATGCATAACACTGAGGCCACCTATTGACATGATTAAATCCCAGGTTGTAAGGAGTAAAATTTGCACACAACTTAATGATAAGAGATATACGCCCATTGTTTTAGTTATCATCCCTTATTTTTTGTATCACACCACACAGTTGTTATGCATTAACAATTTATTTTAACTTGTTTTCTGTTAGTGATTTTGTTATTCGAGGACCATCTCAATGTCTCAGATGTAACGATGTTGTTGAGTCTTTCTCAGGTGGAGATGCAATCTTCAAGTCATTTATGACATATTTTGTGGACTGCATACGTGCCGAGGAAGACATCTTGAGGCTGAAATGTGTTGGTTTTAGGTTGTTTTTTTTCGGATATCTTGGTGTACGTCCTTGTCATATGCAACTTATTTATCCTTTTACATTCCATCATTTTTTGTTCACCATTTATATATTACTCTATGAACTAATCTTATTTTTATTATCACCTCCTAGGAAATGCTCAACCACGATGAAGAACGACAACTTGTTATGTATCGAGACCTTGCTGCTTTGATAAGACTTCAAGCTGACATTGGTGACCTTGATATTTTCAAAGTTAAGCTTGTAAGCTGAGTTGTTGATAATCTTACATTGTGTGTTTTAATTAGTCTTTCTTCAACCTAATTTGTTCCCTATTACATTCAGTTCTCTCTGCCTGTTGGATCGATGAGCACGTGTAAAGCTACCTAAGGGAGGGGGTGAATGATAGATTAAAACTTTTCAGCGGAAGCAACAAAAAAACCCTCAGCAGAAAAACGATATGTTAAAGAAATTGTGTGTGCAACTAATGTAAAGGTGACCAGTTGTAAATAAACAATTATAGATTTTGGAGAACCAAGTCACGAAGAAGTCACAACAAGAATTACGAAAATCAATCGAGAAAAACTCAAGTTACGATCAAAAGATCAAACTAAGGTGAATCTGTTTTACCCAAAAAAACAGTTCTGGAATACTGCAAAGAAACTCGTGTAGATCCAAACTCACAAATCCAATGATCGTGAAGACAGCCCAAAAAGAATCACGTCAATCGGATCTGTAAAACTCGAGTTATGATAAAACCACCAAAGAAAGGTAGTGATGTGCAAAAACTCGACGAGAAAAACTTTACAAAAACAAGTCGGACAAACAAGGCACAAAAGTTCCTTCAAACTACAAATTTTATTGATCAAAACACAAGATAAACAACCCCAAAGTCAAGCACCACGAGCTCTGGCCTTCCTTGCTTATATAACCAGCCCTTAGGCCAACCCAAACCTAACTAGGATTCTAATCCTACTCAATTCACGAATCGAAACTTTCCATAACTGCTCAAGACTCTTCTATACACAGATAGAAGCAATCTTAAGACTTCCAAACACCTTAGGAATGTATGCCACATTCATAAAACAACTCAAATTCGTGACCCACACGAAATCCTATCATAACCAACTCAAAATTTTCCATATTTGAGTCAAACACGACTCAACCGCTGCCTGAGTCAATAACCTAGTCGGTTGGACCTTTCTGACCAATTTTTTACGTCCATATCTCTTCATCATGCCTCGGAACCATGTAGCCCTTAGCACACGTGCAAACATCTTCCAACAATGTCCATGATAGCTTCATATGCATTGTTCTTGATTCAAACATGTTGCCCAACCTCGCGATCAACTCAACCACAATTCCTCTCGAACTTGGTTGTTGAACCTCATCTTCTCCCTAAGACTGGTTTGATGGATCCCACCAGCCATGTCTTGAGCTCAAGCAGGACCTGCACATGAATAAACAACCAATACTTCCGAGCACAAGTCCACGACTTGACTCTCGTTAGTTCTGAACTACAACACCTTACGTGAGCACCTCACATAAGCATGTTGCAAACCATAGCGAAATGATATCCACCAAAACATACAAAAAACATAGTAAAAGAATACTAAGAAAACTTTCCATAATCCGAAAATCAAGTTTGAAACATTGCAAATTAAAAGTAGAATCACTGCGATCAAGTTATGAACCTTGCCAAAGCTAACCGGACCTTGAACTGGAGCTTATCAAAGCTAGCAAGGCCTAGCGCCGGAGCTTACCAAAGCTAGTCGGACCTAGCGCCAGAGCTTACCAAAGCTAGTAGGACTTAGCGTCGGAGCTTACCAAAGCTTGTCGGACCTAGCAACAGCAAGTCGGACCTAGCCAAAGCAAGTTGGACCTTACGTCGGAACTTGTCGGAGCTACCCAAAACAAGCCGGACCTATTGTCGGACCTTGCTGGAGCTCGGACCTAGAGTCGGACCTTGATGATAAAGGTGTTTTGGTAGAATTCAAAACTTTTATAGCCATAGTCAATATATTCAGCACACATAGGTCTCACAATCTCCCCCTTGATGAATGCATTGGCAACACCACTTAAAATCCAAACATTGACTTATTCACATGAAAAGTTTTGAAAAAAAATTTCTCCCCCTTTTTGAAAATCAAATGACATAGAAATAAATTTATCTCCCTATACATATTCCCCCCCCCCCCCTTTGACAATGTATTCCGCTAGGTACAAAAGAGAAATTTTAATTTTTTATGAGCACATTATAACATATACATATAAAACAAAGCTCATCCAAGTCATATTATCAAGTAACTTACACTATCACAACAACGAGATACATAAAGTAGTTTAAGCCATGCTAGAGATCAAATATAATTTTCAATTTTAGCAAGTCATGATCTCACAAACTTAACTATTTCAAAACCTGAAAGTATGACACTTGTTGCTACATTTTATTATTTTTCAAAGCACAAATTTAGATCATATGATATTTGCAAGAGATTGTATGCGCATTTGCCTTATTCTAACTAACCAAGCAAAGCCTATGTCATTGGACAATCAGAAGCTTAAGGACATGGTTTTAGTCATACACAACTTCTTCCAAGTTCATATCTAAGTGCAATGATAAGTCATCTCAAAAGAAGAAGTGTGAAGCGTACATATTCTCTTGATCTTTTCTCAATTTATATTTGTTCATAAAACTCAACATATGAGTTGATTATTTGATTAATTCATTATGATTAAAAGCACTTGTGATATTGCAACAAGTTCAAAACAGCAAGAAAGTTCGATCATGACCATATTTAGAGTAAGTAATTATTCCAATTACTAGTCATGGCAAACTACAAAATGTATAACATGTGTAATGTAGTAAGAACTTTCAGCATGTAAAATGAATCACAAAGTCATATATGTATGAAATACTATGCTCATATTATTTTAAGTTCAAATTCACACATAGGCTTCCCAAGTTTCAAAAATCCCCCTCAAATTAAGTCATGAGGATGCATAACCCCTATTTCACTACGAATGTAATAAAAATGAGTGAAATCTAAAGGTTTTGTGAAAATGTCAGCCAATTGTTGTTTGGTATCTACATGGTGAAGCACAATGTTTCCCTTTTCAACATTATCACGGAGAAAGTGATACCTAATATCAATGTGCTTAGTTCTAGAATGTTGCACAGGGTTTTTAGCAATGCAAATGACACTAATATTATCACAAAACAGCGGAACACTATCTTGATCAACCCCATAGTCCTTAAGTGTTTGAACAATCCAAAGAATTTGTGAACAAGCGCTAGCAGAGCTACTTATTCAGATTCGGCTGTAGATTGTGCAACCAAGTTTTGTTTTCTAGAGGACCAAGCAACAAGTGAATTACCAAGAAAATGAAAAGAACCAGAAGTACTTTTCCTATCAATCCTACAACCCCCAAAGTCAGCATCCGAAAAAGCTTTCAAAGTAACGGTTGATGAAGAAGGAAGAAAAACTCCAAATTCTTGAGTTCCATGTAAGTACCTGAGAATCCTTTTTGGCTTGACGATGTGAAGCACGTGGGGAAGCTTGAAACCGTGCACAAAGATATATGATGAATTTTATGTCTGGTCTCGATGCCGTGAGGTACAAAAGTGATCCGATCATGCTTCTAGATCCACGGGTTTCCCCATCTTCATCAAGTTCAAAGGTTGATGTTGTTCCCATTGGGGTCCGAAGAGGCTTGCTTTTGTCCATGTTGAAACGCTTTAGAAGGTCCCTTCTATACTTTGTTTGATGCACAAAAGTACCTTTCTCGGTTTGCTTGATTTGCAGCCCTAAAAAGTAAGTGAGTTCACCCATCATACTCATTTCAAATTCTAAACTTATCATTGCTGAAAACATAGTCACGAGATCATGAGAAGCACAACAAAAGCTAATATCATCCACATATGCTTGAACAAATAATGATTCATTGTCATGCTTATGAACAAAAAGAGTTTTATCAACCTTGCCCATAGTAAACCTTTTTTCAAGTAAGAATGTTTTTAACCTATCATACCGTGCTCTAGGAGCTTGTTTTAGACCATACAGGGCTTTAGTCAGTTTGAAAACATGATTAGGAAAATATAGATTTTCAAAACTAGGTGGTTGCTTAACATAAACCTCCTCATCTATGTAGCCATTAAGAAAAGCACTTTTTACATCCATTTCATATAACTTGAAACCTTTAGATGCAGCAAAAGCTAACAAAATTCTTATGGCTTCTAATCTAGCAACGGGAGCAAAAGTTTCATCAAAATCTAGACCTTCAATTTGTGTGAAACCTTGAGCAACCAATCTAGCTTTATTCCTAATTACAACCCCATCCTCAATTTGTTTATTTTTATACACCCATTTAGTTCCAATTAAAGTGTGATCTTGAGGTGGAGGTACAAGTTTCCAAACATTATTTATTTCAAAATTTTCTAACTCTTCTTGCATGGCAATAATACAATATTCATTAGTGAGTGTGTGTGATATATCTTTGGGTTCAAAAGAAGCAAATAAAGCAGAATGAGCATCAGAATGGGGGTAGGAAAACCTGGACCTTGTAACTCGTTCATGCAAGCTTCCAATTATCTGTTGCAGGGGATGATTCTTGTAAATCCGTAGGGGAATAGATGTCCCACAAGCTTCTTCTTCATTAGTTTCATCGCAGATTGATGATCTTGTGGGTTGTGGACGATCAGGACGAGCAGAGATGGTAGTCAGAGCTTGTTCAAAGTTCAGAGCTGGACACGTGTTAGCTTCGGAACTATCAGACAATATCACCGACTCTTCTTCCTCTTCGAAAATACCCTCCTCCTGAGGATATGGATCCGGAACAGCGATGTTTGAACTAGTATGTGGGGTAGCTTCATCAAAAGACACCTCACAAGTCTCCACAATTTTTGTTAGTGTCAAGTAAAAGCACACGATAGCCTCTAGTATGAGATGGATAACCAAGAAACATGCCATCAATGATCTATGTTCAAATTTATCAAGATTACCATGTTTCTTAACAAAGCATTTTGCAACCAAAGATCCAAAAGTGTGTAACACTAGGCCTATGTCCAAACCGGAGCCCATATGGTATTTTACCTAGCTTAGAACGCAAGAATACACGATTTGAGACATAACAAGCGGTTGCAATCGCATCAGCCCAAAATTTCCTAGGAATTTTATATTCATCAAGCATAGTCCTAGCCATCTAAACTAAAGTTCTATACTTTCTACAACACCATTTTGTTTGAGGTACATATGGTGAAGAAAATTGATGATCTATTCCATTTTCAGTACAAAAGTAATCGAAATATTTATTTTAAATTTGATTCCGTTATCACTTCTAATTGCTTTTAAAGATCGTGGGTTATCAATTGATAATCTAAGAAATAAGGTTCTAAAGTGACTAAAAACTTCATTCTTAGATGTCATAAAGTAAACCCAAGAGTATCTAGAATAATTATCAACAATCACAAGAACATACCATTTACCTCCGAATGATTGAACACGTGAAGGTCCTACGCTGTCAAGGTGCAAAAGTTGACATGTTTCAGTTGTCATGATCATTGTGAGAGGAGTATGTGAACCTGCAACCATCTTTGCATGTCTACAAGAAGAGCACACAATTTCTTTGTCCCCTTTAAGCTTAGGCAGTCCACGTATGCGATCAAGGGCACTAACACACGTTAGATGATCAAAGCCTACGTGACCAAGTCTACGATGCCAAAAATATAAGCCCTTTGAATCATTACCAACTAGACATCTATGCTTAGAGGAAGACATATCAAAACCAACTTTAAAAACTCTTCCAAACTGAGACATGTTAAAAATAAGCTCACTATTTGAATTTACAACTTTGCAGCAATTTTTAGTGAAAATAATTTCCAAATTTTCATCTAGTAGTTGTGAAACATAAAGCAAGTTGTATTTCAAATTTTTAACAAGTGTCATATCCTTCAAAGTGTAGTGATCATTTACTCTAACCGAACCTTTAGCAATTATAGTAGTTGAAGAATTACAGGCAAATGTAACATTCTCTATACGTGACAAAAAAAGAGAGGGAGGAGAACCATTCTTTGTTACCGGTCATGTGGCATGAGCAACCTGAATCCACAATCCAAATGTTCTCCTTCCTCAAGCGTGTAACCTAAATAGAAGAACAATGCTTCGATGACTCAATATTGGGGTTAGTCAAAAGGTATTTAGGAATCCAGTACTAAGTTACACGACATGCAGCAGGAAAATATGTGAAAGCATAGATAAAACAGCAGGTTTATGAGTCAAATTTTGAGATTTTTTGTTCTTAACTACTGACCTATAAGGTGTTACTTGTGTAGCACAATAATCAGTAGCTTCGGAGGCAAAAACAGAAGGTCCAGAGGTAACAACAGAAGGCCCGGAGGCAAAAATTGAAGCTCCGGAGGTAAATTTTGAATGTTTTTGACTCATAACATCAAGTTGCATGTTCCAGACATTCGGTTTAGTATGTGCAGTAAATTTTGCATGAGAGTTATAAGGTCTAGCTTGCATTCTTTCCTTTTTATGTTGTTTAGCTAGTCTATGACAAAATTCTATGACATGACCATCTCTACCACAATAGGCACAATGAAATTTAACTTTGTGTTCATGTCTAGATGAGCATACAGTATGTTTATTTGAACTCGAACGTGACAACACTCATGCGGATTTAAAAACCACCTGTTTTTGGTTTAGGAATTGCTTTAATCAAACCACTTCCTATTGACTTCACAATTTTAGGTGGATGAGCTTTAGCATAAGCATGAGAATCAAAACCTAAATCAGTTTTATCATTGCAAGATTTGGATGAATTTGGTAGCAAGTTCAGATTTTTGTTCCCAATACAAAACTGCTCTAGTGTCCTATTTATATCATCAAGTTTCATAGACAATTCTAGGCAGTTTTCCCATGAAGTTTTTCCTTTTAATTTGTAATTAGAACAATATTTAACTTCATGTGCACGTAAAAGCATTGTTTAGTATTGATATTTCGTTCATAGCATCTTTTAGTTTCTTTTCAAGATCATTATAGGTAGAATAATGCAAATCAATTGTAGAACAAGAAGCATCTTTTAAGTTTCTGCCATTAAGAGCAGCAAGCTTTTTGTTCTTTTCAACTTCTAACTCAAGTTTATCAAGTGTGGAGGAGTGTGCACTTCTTAAGGAGGACAATTGTTCATATATTAAATTGCATGAGGAACAAGAATCATCACTAGAAATCAAGGTTTTCAAACGATTAATTTCAGATTCTAGTGACTCAATTTTAACAGCATTGTTCCTATGCTTTTTGTTTTTCTTAACAATAACAGTTGCACGGGAAATAGCATCACACATTTCATCACAAGTAGGACATACCTCTTCGTTGTCACTGTTGTATTTTGCATCCTCTATACTTGATCCTGATTTGCCTGCCATGAAACACAAGTTTGCTAGATCATCTTCATCTTCATCACTTCCAATGTCAACATCACTCGAGCCAAGTTCTTGAAGTGCGGTGATAAAACTGTTTATCAATTTGCGTCCTGTAAAACCATTCTTTTTCTTGTTGATGTTGCCAGAAGAGGACTTGACTTTATTCTGCTTTTCATCATGGGTAGAAGGACCTAAAAGGTTAGGGCAATCGGTACAAAAGTTTCCTATCTTACCACATTCAAAGCATCGTTGAGGTCTGAAGATTCCTCTCCTTCTAGTTCTCACTTTTTGCAATGCTTTTGAAAACCGAGTAGAGATGAGTGCTAGCTCTTCTTCTAGAAATTCTTCAATCTGTTCCAGGGTTAGTGAAGACAACAAAGCAAGTGTATTGCTAGATGAAGATTGGCCAGAGCTAGGCATATCATGTTGAGAAACAAATGCAAGAGACTTGTTAGAGTTCTTACGTGAGATTATGTCAACTTCATGAGTTTTCAACTTAGAATATAGCACATCTAATGTAAGTGTACTCATGACAGTAGATTCACGGATCGATGCGACTTTCATCCCCTAAATTGACATATCTAATGCACTTAACAATTGCCTAGCATTTTCAGCATCTGAAAATTTAAAATTGACACTACGCAAGTTGCTGAGAATTTTATTAAAGCGAGCAAAAAGGTCATCAATGGACTCAACGGGTTGCATCTCGAAGCGCATGTATTCTTTCTTGAACATATCCTGCTTTACCTTCTTGATCGTGTTGGATCCTTCGTGGTAGTCACAAAGTTCTCTCCCCACATCATACGCCGATCGGAGATGTGCAACACGGTCAAAGTCGCTCTAAGTTGGTCTTTGGATTATCAAGTTGCGGGCTTTGTTGTTGTTGTCAAAATCTCTTAAGTTTGTAGCCGTGACTTCATCGTTCGGTGGCATGTTGTAAGCCCTGTATGCTTTTTCCCATATTGCGAAGCCTTGTACCTAGATAAAAGGTTCCATGCGTGCCTTCCAAACCTGAAAATCAATACCAACAAACACACAAGGTTTTGCCGGGTATTTCTCCATGAGGATTAGTCAAAAACACGTGCAAATCACCAAGAATAGAGCAACCGTGGCTCTGATACCAATTGTAGGATTGGTGAGCACGTGTAAAGCTAAGAGGGGGTGAATGGTAGATTAAAACTTTTCAGCGGAAGTAACAAAAAACCCCTCGGCAGAAAAATGATCTGTTAAAGAAATCTTGTGTGCGACTAATCTAAAGATGATCAATTGTAAATAAACAAGTATAGATTTTAAAGAATAAAGTCACGAAGACGTCACAACAAGAATCACAAAAATCCGTCGAAAAAAACTCAAGTTAGGATCGAAAGTTTAAACAAAGGTTAATATGTTTTACCCAAGAAAAACAGTTCTGGAATACTGCAAAGAAACTCGTGTATATCCAAAACCAAAAATCCAATGACCGTAAAACTTTAACAAATGATAGAAAATCAAGTTTTGAAGACAACCCAAAAAGAATCATGTCAATCGGATCTATAAAACTCGAGTTATGATAAAATCACCCAAGAAAGGTAGTGCTGTGCAGAAACTCAACGAGAAAAACTTGACGAAAACATGTCAGACGAACAAGGCACAAAAGTTTCTTCAGACTACGAATTTTATTGATCAAAACACAAGAGAAACAGCTCCAAAGTCAGCTCTGGCCTCCCTTGCTTATATAACCAGCCCTTAGGCCAACTCAAACCTAACTAGGACTCTAATCCTACTCAATTCACAAATCGAAACTTTCTATAACTGCTCAAGACTCTTCTATACGCACATAGAAGCAATCTTAAGACTTCCGAACACCTTAGGAACATATCTCACATTCCTAAAACAACTCAAATTCTTGACTCACACGAAATCCTATCATAACCAACTCAAAACTTTCCATATTTGAGTCAAACACGACTTAGCTGCAGCCTGAGTCCATAACCTAGTCAGTCGGACCTTTCCGACCAATTTTTTACGTCCACATCTCTTCGTCACACCTCGGAACCATGTAGCCACGTCCATGCACTCCTTGCACACGTGCAAACATCTTCCAACGACGTCCACGATACCTTCATATGCATTGTTCTTGGTTCAAACATGTTGTGCAACCTCTTGATCAAGTCAACCACAATTCCTCCCGAACTTGGTTGTTGAACCTCATCTTCTCCCTAACAGTTCAATAGATCCCGTCACCAGTCATGTCTTGAACTCATGCAACACCTGCACATGAATAAACAACCAATACTTCTGAGCACAAGTCCACGACTTGACTCTCGTTAGTTCCGAAACCACAACACCTTACATGATCACCTCACATAAGCATGTTGCAAACCATAGCGAAACGATACCCACAAAAACATACCAAAAACTTAGTGAAAGAATACTAAGCAAACTTTCCATGATCCAAAAAGCAAGTTCAAAACAATGCAAACTAAAAGCAGAACCACTGTGATCAAGCTCTGAACCTTGCAAAAGCTAACCAGACCTTGAACCGGAGCTTATCAAAGCTAGAAGGACCTAGCGCTGGTGCATTCCAAAGCTAGTCGGACCTAGCGCCGGAGCGTACCAAAGTTAGTAGGACTTAGCACCGAAGCTTACCAAAGCTAGTCGGACCTAGCCACAACAAGTCGGACCTAGCCAAATCAAGTCGGACCTTACGTCGGACCTTGCCAGAGCTACCCAAAACAAGCCAGACCTATCGTCGGACCTTGCTGGAGCTCAGACCTAGAGTCGGACCTTGACGATAAAGGTGTTTCGGTAGAATTCAAAACTTTTATTGCCATAGCCAATGTTTAACTTACGTCGGCCAGTTAACTTACGTCGGCCAGTTAACTTACGTCGGCTTTGGGCCGAGGCCGACGTGGGTAATATTTATTACTGTCGGTGTATGTACTTACGTCGGCCTGCCGACGTAATTTATTTAACTTACGACGGCTACCAGGGACCGACGTAAGTTACTTACTTACGTCGGCCGGCTGACGTAAGTTGCCCTGGCCGACGTAAGTGATGGATATTCCTGTAGTGATAGGTCTCACAGTGCCTATTCCCGAGAACGACTACTACATAGTATACTGCTTGAACATGGTCTTTAAACGAATTGACATACTTGATTCTAGCAATCAATGTCACGAATATCTCCACACGGTTGTTTCAACTAGGGTTGTGATTAGGCTTAATGAATTGCTACAGAAGCTTACAAACGGTAAGTTTAAAGATTTTTCTAGATGTAAAAGACTTGTTATAAAAGTGATGCGAGAAGATGTGCCCAATGACTCCCCCTTTATTGCAATGAAAGTCATGGAGATCTCGGATGGTAATAAGCTCCATACAAATGAAAATAAGGTATGATTTAATCCCATAATTTGTTGTTGTTATATAATTTTTTTTGTTGAGTTATATTTCGTACTGTTTTGGCTGCTATCTTCTCACCTACCAAATTGTAGATGCATCACATAGTAGTTATTAAATTCATATTCACTACATTTTATATTGCGTCAAAAAATTTAGCTGCATTTTATAATATGCAAACGAGTAAAATATTTGTTACTATTAATATTTCCCATCTCCGTGTGTTAATGTAGTTATTAACAAGGTATTTAGTAAAACCAGTATTGTTTAAGTGATGTACTTTGTTTCAATATATTCATTTGCTTCTTGTTCTTATTGTTTCCACGATTTCATTTTCATACATACGAAGCTGTAAATTATTACTCAGCTATTTATATGTTGTACCAGTAACACTCTCTCAATATTGTACTTGCTGACAATGTAGATCAATGTTGCACATACTCTTTTCCTACACTAAGAAATCTAATCCTAATTAACATTACAGGCAACAATGGCTGAATTGAGGTATGAGATGTTGTATTATATGTTGTACAACTCAGTCAATCAAGTGAAGCTGCTACCTTTTAGATTAGATGAATACAAGCCGTTTCAGTAGATGCATCCTGCGGACTGAATTTCATATTACCTTTGGTTTAGCCTTTTATTTAGACCATATTACATGTACCTCATCATGTCTTACTCCTAGTTGTTACAATGCATCATGTCTTACTCCTAGTTGTTACAATGCGTATATATATTTCCTGTGTTCACATGCAGACACACCCAATGTATCTGGTTGTCATTTGGATATGTTGGTAATCTATTCTTCCTTTTGAAATAAAACACCGATAGACTAGTATACAATCTGAGATACGGTACAATCGTACAATCATATATTCTCATCTATTGGATCTGCATCTTATAGTTGTTAAATTTTTTCTTGAACCCCCTACACATGATGCACTTAGATAGAAGGGATTAAATTAAAAGATGCAACAATCGTAGGATGAAGATCTAATGAGTGAGGATGGCTGATTGCACGATTGCACTAAAACACAGATTGCTTCTAGTCATTACCTGTAATAAAATAGACAGTGCATGATTACCTTAGTAATAGTAAAATGCGAGGAGAGAAGAACACGAATTCATTGCCCATGATTGCTTCATCAGTACTGGCAACATCTGTTAATCAGTATGTTTCATTGTTGTCATGAAAGCTCTAGTCTCAAGTACAAAAATCATATCTGTAATATATGTTTCAGATCTGAGCTGTCGAACCAAGAATTTGGCCTCAGACTTCAGCTCATCCACTTTGCATTTACGAGCGTCCATCCTTAACTCACTAGTGGTCCTTAGAATGTCATGCCTTTCACACTGCAGCAGCAACAGCTCCTCGTTCTTTGCTTGCCACTCTTGCTTCAGAACACTCCTGTCTGACCTTAGGACACACACCTCTCGTCCAAGGTGCTCTAGAAGTTTGACAACGAGTGATTCATCAAGGATCTGCTTCTGCTTCACATCCTGAGCATCAGGAATAGTATTCAGCTGACACTGAAACTCATGCAAGACAAGCTGCACAACCACATCAATTTTCATTACATCCAGATATCCACATTTCTCATACAGATGTAGTACTTCCATCACAGAACCAATCCCTTCTGTTACCTTCTGGTTGTTTCGTGACAAGAAAGAAATTTCCTCCTCCTGAAAATTGTATTATGCCTCTTGTTGCTGCTGAAAATTTCCCAAAACTTCAGAATATGCTTCAGCCATATCGCTTAAGCATTTCTGCAAGATATATATCTCAGTCTGAGTTTCAACTATCTTGCGCTCTTTCGCCTGAAACTGGTTCTCCCTACGCCGGACTTCTTCTACCATCAGGCCGTTCTGCTTCTCTATATAATTGAACTGAGTCCTGCCGGTGTTGGTGAATTCTTTGTGCTTTTTTTTTCCAGCCTCAACATCTATTGTAGCTTGAACAGTTCAGCAACGTAAAATAACTGGGAGGCACACTAGCAACTTTCTAGACTGTTATTTTCATGTGTCAGGTCTGATTAATGACAATTGTAGTGATTATTAGTACCATTGTTAAGTACATAAATGGAAAAAATACCCAAACCAGAAATGATACTTTGGCTCCCTGTTTCACCATAAAAGTATAGGCAACGTATCAATATATTTTTCATTTTCCAACACGTAAATAAAAAATGGTTTTTCCATAATGTAAAGCATTATATGTTAATACAACAGAGTCTTGGCACACTATACGTCCTTCTATGGCTCACAGCTGACCAACAATTAACAAATTGTGAAGCATCGATTGGAGCCCATTTCATTTTACTCATCTCCCATTAAATCCCATTCCTCATGACATTCCTCTTCTCCAGCAGCCAACCACAACAAGAAATAATGAATAAGGTGTCGGTTAATCTAGAGGCGTCGGGGCCGTCGCATTTAAATCGACTACAAGTGTCGGTTTCAAAAAACCGATATTCTTAATATAAATGCGTCGGTCAGATTTAAAAACCGACACTCTTATTAAATGCGTCGACCAAACCGACGCTCTTATTAAATACATAGGTCCAACCGACGCTTATAAGAGTGGACCCGATTTTTTTCCCGCCCGCGCGCACTCCATCCCGAATTCTTTTTCCCGCCCACACGCGCGTTCCATCCCGAATTTTTGGGCCAGCCGCTCACTCGGTGGCTTTTAATATTCTAGAACCGAACCTCCCTAAACGACCCAAAACCCTAGCCATCGGCCGCCTCGTCTCCGCAGGCCCGACTCCGCGCCAACCCCGACTCGGCCGCGGCCCAGACTCCGCGCCAGCCCCACCTCCGCCGCGGCCCCGCCTTTGCCGCGGCCCCACCTCCGCGCCCCTTGCGCCTCCGCGGTTGGCCTCGTCTCGGCAGCCCCAACCCCTGCACTCGCCCCGTCTCGGCAGTACGAACTCCACGCCTACTCATCTGCGGCCCCGACTCCGCGCCCCCTCTGCCTCAAACATGGCCGTCGCAGCTGGCCTTGGCGCTCCCGCGCCTGCCTATGCCACAGCACCATTGCCTCCACGGTCGCCGCCACCTCAGTGCCCCCGCGACCGCACCGACTCGGCGACCCCGCCTCCGCGCCCCCTCCGCCTCAGCAGCCGACGCCGCCTCGGTGCCCCCGCGCCCGCACCGACTCGGCGACCCCTCCTCCGCGCCCCCTCCGCCTCCGCGGTCGTGCAGCCGGCCTCGGCGGCTTCGACTCTGCGGCCGCTGCTGCCTCGGTGCCCTCGCGCCCGACCCGTCTCGACGGCCCCGCCTCCACGCCCGTGCCGCCTCCGTTGCCGCCCCAGCGCCTCCGCGTCCGCCCCGGCCCCTCGCTGACCATCTGGATCCGGTTCTTCCTCTTCCCTGGCGACTCCACCGACTCCTCCCGCAGTCGTGCCCTAAAGCTCCCGGCCTGCGCTTTGTATTTTTTTTCCCTGTGTAATGTTCTGGTGCTCAAAATGTTCGAGCGAGATTTGTCTTTCTTGATACTGAGATTTGAGATATGGAGCCAAAAATTAATATTGTTCATCTTCTATTGTGTTCATACGTATGTGTTGAATTGGAGAAGCTAGGAAATTGCTCTTTTAGTTGTCGTGCGGACTTGGGAGAGAAATTGATTTTTTTTTTCGTGTCAACTATGAGCGCCGGGGACCAGAGTACCAACATCTTTAACTGCAATAAATATGTCGGTTCGCAAGCCGACGCATATAACTTTAAAGGGGTCGGTTTTTTTAAACTGACGCTCATAAACGATAAGGGTGTGGGCCCCGACGCATCTATTAGTTAAATGCGTCCATTAGATGTCGTCGGCTAAGAGCGTCGGTACACCGACGCTTTTACTCTATAAATGTCGGTTTCTATAGCCAACCGATGCTCATATGGCCGACGCCTTATTTGCACATTCCTGTAGTGAACATGAACTCTTGTTCCAATTGTCTATTTATTGTTGTCTGCTTCTCTTTGTTCCCATGGTCCCCTTCTTTTCTTTCCTCTTGCATCCACATCTGGGTTTAATGGACATGTTGTCGAATAGTGCTCTGCGTACACACCACAAATACTGCATAGTCTTGTCCTTTTTCTATTTTTTTCAGTGCTGCCCCCCTTTTCTTGACACTGAATACCCGTATTTATGTGTCTGCTTCCCTTTGTTTTAGCGTACTGTGGAGCACTTAAGGATACATCACTCTCTTCAGCTATAGGTTCTGCACCATCCGGGTTTGGTACCTCTCTTTCTGTTGATCCATCATGTGTCATAATCCTATGGGTTGAAGCACCAATGCCTACTGGAATTGTCTCAGCCATCATGGGCAACTCTTCAAATTTCTCACAACCCTTTGTGAAACCTGTGTTTGACTTGCTGCATGCCCTCACCGCTGTCATAGCTAATGTCACTAGTTTGGACGTTCTGAATTGCTCAGTTGTGCAATCTGGCCGAACCGTCACAATGTCTTGCCTATCCCACATCAGTTGTTGTCTTGCGTCTTTGGTGTACCGCTTCAGAATATATTTTGTTGGTACTTTTTTTATTTGTAGGTGTGTTAATGCTTTTATCAGATGCTAACAAAAAAGTCCTGCACACATTTCAATAATACTATTATTGTACACATTAATAAGAAATGAGGTTTGATTTTAATTAGCAGTAAAAAAATAACTGAAGTATGACATGAATAAATTGTATAGAATATATTCCAGTGGCCGTTTCGACAATTTTTTTGGTAACAAATGAGACATGATTTTTAAGTGAACTTTGACATAACTGAAGTATGACATGTTCACAACTTAGCAATTAAGAAAAGAGATTTGATTTTTTCGATGGTGAAGATGACATGTTATGTATCGTGTACAAGATTAATTAACATAGATGCATTAGTTTGAATAACAATTATAATGTTGACATATTTAAGACATTCGTACCTGTGTGCTCCCAGGTGCGACACTCGCACTCAAATGACCCAATTGAAACATCTGCAAAAACATTAAATGAATGTTGGTACCATGCATATTTCCTGGACTCGTTAGTGTCGGTGACCAGGCAACCGTTCTCTCGATCTTTGTCAACTTCAATGTGCAATGCAGTGTTTCTCATATATGTTTCTTTGTATTTCTTGTATATTGCCCTTGTATACAACAGACTTAATTGCGTATCGTACGGCTACAGAGTGGCCCTAATGTCTTTTGCTTGTACTCATTTTTAAATAAATAGTAAGCGAAAATTATTACAGTTCCAAATTAAATAACATCAATATCAAAAAATAAATCCAGAAGTGATTACCAGTGATCTATGCGTTTCTCTGGCAGCATTATGGTTGGTGTGTTGTATCACCTGTAGTAGCTTCCGCGCAAATGTATTTATAGATGTCATATTTGATGCAAAGCCCCTACCTTTCACCAACTTGTTCACACTTTCGCTTAATGTGCAGATATGGCCGGAGCTGCGGCTAAGGCAGTTATGGTTCGTTAATGGAAGGTTTCGAGTTTGTTTTGGCTAGATCTCGTGATAAGCACAAAGTTGGCTTGTCTTAGGAATGGTTAGGACGTTCCTAAGGTATTTGGAAGTCTTAATATTGCTTCTATCTGCATATGGAAGAGTCTTGAGCAGTTATGAAAAGTTTCGGATGAAACATGATAGGATTACTGAACATGGAAGAGTTTCTTTGCAGCATTGCAAATCTGTTTTTTACTTGGGTAGAACTAATTGACTCTTGTTTGATCTTTTGATCACAATTTGAGTTTTACTCGATGGTTTTTTGTGATTATTGTTGTTGTGTCTTCGTGACTTGATCCTCTAAAATATTTATAGTTTTGTCATGGTTAAACACATTTAGATCGGTCTTACACACGGTTTCTTTATCTGGGGTACTTTCTACCGAGGGGTTTTTGTTGCTTCTGCTGAAAAAGTTTAATCTACATTCACCCTCACCCCCTCTTGAAGATTTTCACATGCTCTTCGATCCTACGGTATGAAAGAACTTGTATTTGCTATTAGTGAATTTGTCAGATATTATATATATTTGTAATATTGTAATGAAGAGGTGTAATATTGAATTTGACAAATTTTTATGTTTGTTTCTATTTTATGGGTTTTGTTTTCAAAAACATTTTCTTGCATTAGTATAATCTGAATATACGTGAATATATATATATATGTGTGTGTGTGTGTGTGTGTGTGTGTGTGTGTGTGTGTGTGTGTGAATAGCACAAAGTAGATTTAGATGTATAGGATGTGTGTGAGAGACACATCCCAAGAGCTCAAGTTTTGCATAGGGGTAAGGGCTTAAAAAGACCTAAAAATTCACTGAGCACCGGACTAGTCCGTTCATGGACCGGACTAGTCCGTTCAACTCATTGTTGTGCAAATATATTGTGCACCAGACTAGTCCGATCACTTACCGGACTAGTCTGATAAACTTTCTGGAACCACTTTTCACAGTGCACTGACCTAGTACGATCCTGGACCAGACTAGTCCGTTCAAGTGTCTGTAAACCCTTTTCACTATACTCCGGACAATTAAGTTCATAGGACTGGACTAGTCTGTTGAACTCTCTGATGTTAAATAACACATAGCACCGGACAAGTCCATTTTTGGATCGGATTAGTCCGTTCAACTCTCTGGAGTTCAATTTCACTTGGCACCGGACAAGTCCGGACTCCCACCAGACTAGTCCGATATACCTCGCACAATTAGGGTTTCTAGTGTGCTGCACATTTCATGCCCACTTTTACACAGCACATCGAACAAGTCCGGTCCCCAGTACGGACTAGTCCGGTCGTCGGGATCCCTAACGGTAACTTCTATGGAAATCCTATAAGTAGGATATCCACGGGCACACAATCATAACTTCGATTCCTACTGTCAAACTCTAAAACCCTAGTGCCACCACCTGTCCCAAGCGCGCAAAAACACATCTCCCCCACGCATCTAAAGTCCAAAAAGGTGAAAATCAATTGAACACTTGTATTTGGGGTTGGGAGATTGTTGTCTACGCTTTGTTGAGCTCTTGCAGTTTGATCTCTTCACACTCGTGCTTTTCATTGTAATCTTTTTTAGTGTATTTGATCATCTTCTTTTTTGTAATTCTTGTGGGAGCACTGCTACAATAAGCCGCATCGCAGGCGGCTCCAAACCAATTATCACATACGGTTTTTAAAACCGCCTGAAACGAAGAGCCTGTGACAATCCATAATTTTTACAGGCGGAGAAAGTGAAACCGCCTGTGAAGTCGACACATTATCACAGGCGGTTCTTTACTTAGGCTAGCTGCCTTTGAAGATATGTTATCACAAACGGGTCATGCAACATATATAACCGCATGTGATAATTGTGTTATCACAAGCGGATCTTGACCTACGTCAAGCCGCCTGTGAAGACAGTTTATCGCAGTCGGTTTGTACCATAATAGTAACCCCCTATGATAATTAGGTTATCACAGATAGTTCTTTACCTATATCTAGCCGCTTTTGATAATTATTTTTCATTGGCAGGTCTAGCCGTTGTTTAATAACCGCCCGTGATAAGGTATAACCTATGCAGTACTAGCTGCTATTATTTCTAATTTCCAGGTCAATTCAATATAATCACAAAGTCAACAATATCATCATAGAAGTCAACAATATCATCAAAGAAGTCATCTCACAGAACACAATATCACTAAAACAATATACATATGTACAAGTTACACATACAATTCATCTTATAGTTTACAAGTTTTCACTAAAAACTGTTTCTATTGGCATAGTCGCAAAGTTCTGGCACATCAGCTATTGCACCATTCTCATCAAAGAACAACCCTCTTTTGTGAAAATTTCGCGACGCACAAATTGACACAGTTCAACAGAAATCTTGTTGGCTCCTCCACCAGCAATACTTCTACAAACCGGCCATTCTTCATTAACATTCTTTCGTGTGCTGCAATGAAACACATAACAAGGTTTAGAATGTGTTGGTATTAGTTGTACTATGAGCAATTGAATTTTGAAGTTGGAATCAAAATATGAAAATAATGTTTCTGGTAATATTGAACAGCAGAGAATATAAGTATTAATCTATGGTAGTTACAATGAAAATGAAACTCAAAAGTAAGAAAATAAGATATCGACATTAAGGATAACTTACATCCTCATGATTCACTCTATATTCGCTGGTTGTCCGAAGATGCTCGCATACATAACACCAGCATAAGACACTCCCAGCAGGCTGCTTCAGACAAGCATAATACGATTTAATGTCCAATGCGTTCGTATTAGAAGGTCTCTAGCCACCAAGCTGTTCCGCGAAAACTGCCAAGCACTGTAATACAAGAAATGTCGTAGAAAACTTGTCAATACATTCTAGATGTGTGTAAATTAAAATTATTGAATAAACGTACAGTTTCAAAATGGAAAGGAAATCTTTGTAACGATCTGCGTTGGCTTAATGAAGATCATTATGTAGTGATTACTGCAAACATACAAACACATATGTTAACAATCAGCAATAATTGCTATTTCAATGTCATGTGTCGAACTTACTCGAAGTGGTATGGAGCCTTTACAAGGTCCTTGTCGTCTCTGACAAAGTTAAACATTGCATGTCCTATGTAAGCTGCAACTTCTGTCCTTCTATCCTTCTTAAGTTTTGCGATTGCTTTTTCAAAAAAAAATTCATGTGCTTCTACTATGCTGAGTCTCGAGTCGCCTTGACGTCAAATAGCATCTTTGCGATCCGTGTAGATTCAAGGATACCTATCTTGCGTCTCATCTTTTCATTATCCATGTATTGCATCCTATTGAAGAAGTCTAGAATTGTTATAACCTCATGAAATGTGTATGCATGTAGTATGAAAAGCAAATACAAAATATTAGAGGCACTTACAAACACCAGACAAAATAGCCCCAATAGAAAAGGGTATGCATCTCTTCAAATAAAATGACTCGTTTATCTGCTCCAGTACTCCAGAATGCATCTTTTGGAATACAAAATGTGACGCAAGAAAGATCATATTTTGTGCTGGTAAGGATGTACCACTCATGCATTCTTTTGAGTGGGGCAGGTTGTTTGCTATATTGTACAGATGTCATGAACGGCTTCCCAGTCTCAAATTTAGGAGGAACATCCTCAAGCTTGTATATTGGAACTCTTGGTTTAACTAAAGCCGTCTGCCGATTATACATGACAGCGTCTTCTTCCCACTACTCGATATCTTCTAATGCTAGCTCATGAGAAGAATGAGATGCACTCAATTTTCTAATATTTTCCTTCATAGTTTCCAAATACTTTCACACTTCTGTTGAAGGTTTCTTAATTTTGTATGAGCTAACTTTGATAGGCACTGATGATCGAGCAGTAGTCATCGGAAGTTGGACACTGGCTTGTTGTTGAACCTGTTGTTCAACTGATTGCTCTTTACTCCCAGCAGCTGGCTCTAGTACTACTTTAAGTTGTTGCTCAACTGGTTGCTCTTTACTAGCAACGGCTTGCTCTGGTACTCCTTGAAACTGTTGTCCAACTTGTTGCTCTTGGATATCATTACTAGCAAGGTTACTATCATCCTTGCTGAGACATAGGGGGAGTGGATCTTCCTGGACTGGGAGTGGATCTTCCTGGACTTTCGCCTTAGAAGATGGGGTTGCAGTATTTCGAGATGCGACGGGGCTAGAAATTGGCTCATCGTCCAACACGATATCGTGTCAGTGCTAAAGGATTAATGGGTTGACAGTCTGCCCTAGAGTCGTGATCCCCTCATGTGTGATGTGGTCTATTTCATAATCTTTATAATCATTATCAATGATCTGAAGAACTTGCACCACAACGTAATACAACGGATGTGTATTCCCGTTGATGTCACGATCAGGCTTTGCCATAGCAATGGCAACCTATTTTGTTTCGTTTCTTGCTCTGTCGATCGGGAGAAGAAGACGACAAGATTTATCGTTAGCAATATCATCGACAGCGAACTTATGGGTTGTGTGGGGACTGGAATCCCGACATCCGAGGATCTCATTGGGTGGTGTCATGCGATGCGACACCCAACAGTATACAAGAACAGAACGAGAATAAAACACATGACGAAGTCTTTTATTTATCTTACAGTGGAAGTTTTACAATACTAGTGGAAGGAAAGAATATATATATCATAGCTACGCTCTCAACACAAGCTATGCAAAAGCAAAGTTATCAATGCCATGGATACTTCGCACTAGCAAAACGCAAATCCCGGCGGCGTGCAGGGTTCCCACTCGGTTGTACACCCTGGAGGGGGTGCAACCTCATCATCAAATCCTTCATCAATTGTATAACCTGCAAAAACTCGTTAACTGCAAACGTTAGCATAAGGATCAGCAAGACTAACCCGTCTCACTAGACATATGCAAGGGGGGCACTAAACATAGGTAAGGTGAAGCATAAATGACTCGCCTACAATTGGATCCTTATAATTAGGTTTTAAGTAGCAAATGACATTCTCCAAACACGGCACATCATGGGTTCCACAATCAAGCAAGAAATGCTTTGCCGATGATATGACATGCCCAGAGCACATAATGCTATTACATCTAAAGTATGGGGAAACTGTAAACTTCAATGTGACTATCTCTGAATCATACAAGGTTGCACAGCAAGTAATATTTCAATACAATATAGTTTTATAGCTTCTTTAGTATTTACTACGTCACAGCTCATTGAACAAGTGGTACTCTATTATCGCGAGGGACAGTGATTGCAATCAGGACACACCCAGACAACATGACACATACGTCGTTCGGAAGTGTCAGCAAGTACACATGTACCTACATAACACCTCAGTACTAGGCGTATATGTCCACCTTTCACATGAAACCCGAACGCCGAGCCCGTCTCACCTCCGCAAACAGAAGGTCTCCGCACGGAACACCTCATGTGTCCGCCAACCGATTTACACCTTACTGTCCTCAACCCACCCCTATCGATGGTGAGTTCATGGGCCTCGACACCCCAGTTATCGAGTTACGTCAGTTTATTGGATTCCATATATCCATTATGTCGCCGGTACAATTCAAGCTTGTCCGAAGGGGCCGCATACAGACGGGCCTTAACTCACCAGTCAAAGCTATGCGACCAAGACCACGTCTTGTCACTTCCTATCCATCTCTGACCATTCTGGAGTTTTAGATGTAACAATTATTTTCTATAAATATTATCCCAGTGATTAACCTACCCAATTAACCAATGGGATTGTGGGTCATGCATCTGAAGTTTTCAATCATCCTAAACGTAATGCACAATTCATATGTTAATCATCATAGTGATAAAGTAAAATTTTATAAACGACTTAAATGCAAACCGGGGCTTGCCTGGTTGCAGGTCAGAGTCGGGGTTAATATCTGGAAGGTGCTCTTCCAAGGCTTCTGGTTCCTCCTCGACTTTGGTCACTATACGATATGCATATAACATGTATATGAATGACTTCGAAAAATAATTATTACCAAGACCATAATTTAATCTACGGTGATCATTATATGATAAGGACCTTAATTGGCTTTGGAACTTTGATGATAGATACTAGGGAATATGATAGAAGCTCTTGCAAAGAACAGGAGATGATCAAAGTATTTTGTTGTCTCAAAAATTATGGCAAATAATAAAATTCCAAGAATTTTAAAGAAGAAACTGTAGCTTGAACATAGCTGCCAGTTGATAATCATGATAGAGGAAGTTGTCCTGGTTCTAGCAAAATTTGTTTCATAAATTTCTAAGCTTTGGTGAAGGAGTTATTGAATTTCTAAGTTGGCAAGAATTTTTGGATTTATCTTATAGTTGAATTTTTAGCTTTTCAATTAATATTCAGTTTGTAACTGAATTATGACTATGATATTAGGTCAATTAAATCCAATATTTTTACAGGAACTAGTGTCTGACTAAAGGAAGGTTCAATCCAAAATTTGGCACATAATAAAGCAGCTGAACATATGTAAAAATTCAATAACTGAAAGAGGTAATTGAACTATACAGAGGGTTAAACAGGTGCAATGGCTCCCAAACTTTTTTTTGAAGTCAATAATAGGACAGCGCATTTTATGTGAGTTTTGGGGATTTTTCCAGTGGCTATTTCATATGTAAAATTGTATTTGCATTTAGAAAGATTGTTTTCTACAGAATTTATAGGAGAGTCTCACAGAACTTAACTGGTACAGACGAAAACTAGAGCTAGAGGGCTTTCAAAAAAAAAATTGTTTGAATATTTTTGGAGCAGTCTACAAAGAGATATTGAATTTTAAACTATGGTAATGGCTCTGTACAAAAGAGGAAATTTCAACTTTTAAATTTGGCGCCAGGTCCCACTGGATTTAAATTCATCCAATCAGGGGTTAGCACTGGGGGCCATAAATATTCCCACGCGGTCGCATTAGATCCCTTGCCACAGATTGATCCGGCGCATTTTTCACTCGCTGGCAAGTGGGACCCGCGTCCCGGTCTTCTTCCACCTCGAGTCACAGCTCGGACGGCGGCGTTCTCACCGGCGCGCGGTGGTGCTTTCGCCGGCGATAGCTTCCGGCCCACGGGAGGCCTCGGGACTTGCCGCCCCACCCTAATTTCGCGCGGGGAACACGATGGACTAACTCCCGACGGCGGGTGGTGACCGGAAAACCATTCCCGACGGTGGCGGCGGGTGTTAGGGTTTCGGTGAAGTGGAGACCCTCGATTCACTAGCTAAATCTCCCGTTTGAAAGCTCGGGAAGCATCGTGGATGCATGGGAAAGGTCTTAGGAGGGTCTAGAGCTCGTGCCATAGCCGGCAATACCGAAGTCGACGGTGAACCGAGCTCTAACAATGGCGGAAGGGGAAAACTCGAAGAACTTGCTAATTAATCGATGGTTCTTTCTGATTTTTGGAGGGAAGGTGCGCTAGGCTACATAGATCATGTCATCTAACTGGATCAAAGAGATTTTGTGCATACAATCGGAATTAAACCGACGACCTAGCCTCAACGTTATAAAAGTGCTTCGAGATTTTAAGGAATACCGGAGCTAGGATGCACGATAGGAATTCAAGCTTAACCAGAAGCTACACGAGGTCGTTGCGCACCTTTTTGCTATAGACCGTAGAGGATGATGATGCTTGTATCGACGGCGAGGCTGCGCGGCGTCGAGCGGCATGGGGGTGATCGCGGCGGCGATGTTATGGAGCGGCGCGGTGAAAAGTGAATGGGTGATGGACTTCGGCCGACGGGGGGTGGTTTTATAGCCTCCACCGCGGTAGATAAGGACGCGGGGGGGGGGGGGGGGGGGGGGCAGCTGGACGCGGCCGACGGCGCGCTGGCGGCATGCAGCGTCGCGTTGTCGCCTAGGGAAAGAAAACAAGGGCGGTGAATCGGTTTTACCGACTGACCTGTGGGCCCCACCTCTCTCCCTTATCCCCTCCTCTAAATTCCAGCTAGAACATTGTCCAAAAATTCCCAAATTTTACAGCTAGGCTAAGAAAAATATGGGGAATCCAATTCTGCAATCAGATTTCAATTTGGACATAGTTTGCATCAAATTCAAATTCAAATTTGAATTCAAATATGGTTATAAACCTTATTGAAATAAATAGTATCCGAGGTCCATAAATCTCCAAACTTTGAAACAAAGTTCCCTGAACCATAAAAGGTCTTAGAAAAAATTAGGGGTTGATTTGGGCAAAGTTTAGTGCAAAGCTAAATTTGATGTCGATGCGAAATGAATCCCTTGGACGTGTCCAAACAAGTGGAGATGTATTTCAAAAATCTTGAAAATTTTTTGCGAAGCTATTTAGCTATTTAAGAGTCCAAGGAAAAATTTGGAGCCCTGGGATTTGAATATTTTTTGTAGGGCCAGATATGCATAGCAATATAATCAAATTACATTTTTTTTATTTTTATATTGCTGCAATATAATTTGCCCTAGCCACTTTAATCAATTAACTTCCCAACTTTGCAGAAAGGTTTATTTAAAATGTTCTAGGCTTAGGGTGAAACTAGTCCTCATGTTGATAAGATTTAAACATGAGTAGAAAGAAAACTTTTTAGTGAGGTCAAATTTATGTGCACAGTTATATTGATCTCCATTATGTTTCATAAACCACTTGTAGTTGAACTTCACATAAAAGGAAAAAGTGGGATTTTACAGGTTGACCCTGAGCCTGGCACAGAACCAACGCTGCTCGAGTAGGCAGTTGGAGATACCAATTGCTCCTTTGGCACGGGAACCATCGTTGTACTCCGTTCCACTAATTATCCTGATTGTCTAAGTTGTTCCATTATTTCTTGCACATTTTCTTTGACCTTTTGAGCAATCATTTCATCAAGTGTTTTCTTAAACTTCTCACTTCTTCTATATGTGTCTTTATCTTTAGGGAAACCATCTAGCCAAGACATTTGAGAAGAGACTGCTCGGACCCGTCCGCTGTGTTCAGTGTTTCCTAAGATAGCGGTAAGTTGGTCATTCTCCCTCTTCGGCTTGAAGAGACCCTTCTGTTGCTTTTCAATTACATCTTTCATTTTTTCCTCTACTTCATTCACAGAGTCGGGCTTTTCAAGTTTGCCCTCGCTGGTCAAATCTGACCGAGCAAAGACCCACCGCTGAGTTCTCTCATCGCAGCCTTCCAACAGGAGAGGATTGCCCTTACCGGTAATTTTGTCTAATATCTTATTCCATTTCTGGACTTTGGGGGAATATCCGGCAAACCCCAAGCGATGATGGTATTTGTTCTTTTTGGCAAGCTCTGACCTAGTTGCACTTAGAGCTTTAGCATCAGGTGTGGTCTTTTGATGAACAAACTCTTGACACTGAGCTTGTGTGATTTTTCCCATCTTCCTCGGGCTAGGGACCTTATCGGCCTTAACATAAGCATTCATTTCACTCTTCCAGCCACGAAACTTCTTGCCGCAAGAGACCAATGTTGCTTTCTTTACAGCTTCTTCCGTGCTTTTCGGGAACTTGAATTATTTCTTTATCCATTCCCACAACTCATTCTTGGTCTCCTCAGGTAATTTTCCCCAATTCTCAGTTATGATCAGCATGAGCTCCCTAACAAGAAAACCGCATGCATTTCGGTACTTGGTAACTGAATCCAGTGGTTCTTGGGGAAGCCCACCTGGACTGACCCTTGTTATGTACATGATGCGGCCCAATGGACCCTTATTGGGACCTCGTTGCCCTTGTTTCTGCTTGAGTGAAGCTGATGATTCATCCATTAGAGAACCTTCTGCGGTTTTAGGAGCTGAAGTCACCTCGTTGTCTTCGTGATTAATCCAGGTAGAAAAGAATTATAAGACTTCGTATACTTGAAAAAAACATTAACTTGAACTGCTGAAGTTATGATTCGTGATCCATACCTCGTCGGCAAGATCATATTTCGGGTCGAGATCCTCTGAAGTCTTTTTAATTTTTATATTAGGAAAAGGATCTAATGGACCATGAAAGGAGTCTAAACTGCTAGAGTCAGTAAACTCCTTATTGTCTTCTTTATTGTTACTACCAGCACCATTCTTCTTAGGACTTTCCATGCTACAACTAATAAGACAAAAAAATATAATGAATGGCATATTAACTCTACATGAAGTGTCCCGCAGAACAATCAACCACTTGTGCGTGTTAAACAATTTATCAATATCGATTGATGTGTTAGCTCATCAAGTATGATCAAACTAGTAATGAAGAATTAACTTTATTCAACTGATTAATCAGCTAGTCCTGCTACTTGATACACAATTTGGTTTGGACAAACCAATCTGTTAATCCGGTGCAGTTAAAATATCTAACAAGTTCAAGAAACTGTTCAAAGGAATTGAAAAAGTGGATCCCTAACCAAGGAACCCTAACCAAGGAAACATGGTGGAGAAGGCAAGCAAGAAATAGGTGTTTGGGAGAATGGAAGTGCTTATCATCAGGAGAGCGAGTTAGATTTATTCTTAATCACTTATGTGGAGACATGATGGTGGAAGTAATGGATCAAGACGATGATCGTTGTGATCTTATCGCTGGATCGACTTCATGTCCAGGGATGTGCAGACGCACATTGGGGGTTAAGACCAACATAATTAAAAATAAAAGGGATTGTTTGCAATAGCTATGGGTTTAAAAACCCAAAAAAAAACATAGGTTTGTATCACACATAACTAAAGAGTTGTGCTTCACATTCGTTGGTATTTTGTAAAAGGGGGTAAGAGAGTTTAGGAAGGGCCAGGCTGGCTAAATTCGAGGCACTGTACTGAATATTTAGATAGAGTTTATTTTTATAAAAAATGACTGAAAATCTGTAATGACTTATCTAAAAACATTTCTATTTGTTAAACTCATGTCTCTTGAATCTGGATGAATAATGTTTATTTGAACAAAACATAATTTTCATAGTGTTACTTGAAACTTTAACTACATCTACCGTTAAATTTTTTAAGGGCAACCTCTAAATTATCACAAGAAAATTTTAAGCTCTTGTTATCCAATAATTGTATTGCTTCAAAAGTAAATAAGAATTCAAAAACTTTCTGAGAAACCTAATGGCATTTAAATCTCCTTAAGTTACAAAATTGTGATCAATAGTTATAAATTGGTTGACAAGCGGATATGTACTAAACCATCATTATCCAAGTAAATAACATTAGAAAAGTGGAGTATAAGCTCAGTTCACTGGACAGGTCAGGGCAGGGTGTAGTATAACTATCAAAACGTAATTAGGTGCTATTACTTAGCCCAACTGCTTTGCAATCAACGAACCAAAATCTGTGCACGCGCCCTAACCAACGAACCAAAATATGTGCACGTTCCCTAACCAATGAACCCTAACAAAAGAATCCTAACCAAGGAGGGAGGCGGCACGGGGACAGAGGAGGGAAGGTCGAAGGGTTTAGGTTTACCGTGAAGCTCGGCGGCGACGGCAAGGGTTTCACTCGGTGTACCTGGAAGTGGCAACGACAAAGCAAACGGACAACGGCAAAGCTCGGCGGCGACGGTGAAGCTCGGCGACGACGAAGCTCGGTGGCGACGGCGATGTTCGGCGACGAGAGCAGTGAAGACTTGGCGGCAAACGAAATTTTGGCAGCCTGACGGCGTCTAAGTGATTTTGCCCGGGTTAGGTTTTTCCAACGCAACCGAGGTTTATATATAGATGCCTATCTTCTCAGACGGATTTTAAGTACCAACCACCTAAGAAGATGGTTATCTCAGGCGGCTGGTAATTACCAACCACCTGCGAAGATGCAATTATCTCGGGCGGTCTGTAAGTAACACCCGCCTGAGATAATCATCTTCTCATACGGTTATTCAGTACCAACCGTCTCAGAAGAATTTTTCTTCTTCTGAATAAACATTCTTTTCATTTATTAATATTCTTGATTAAATGTGGGGCCTTTCAAAAGCCCAAATTCCACTTTCTTGTAATATGATTTATTATTAAATGTTACCATTAAATTTCACTTCATAAAGCATTTGAAATTGGTCAGAACATAAAAAACATATAACAATTGCTATTTGTCATTTTTCTATCTTGATGAATATAATGATTTTTCATTTATTTTTTAGTGGACATTTTTAGTCATCATACCAACCTCTATGAATTATTTCAGATTTTTGTAATTTTTTTGAATCAATTTGTGTTCAAAATTTGATGAATACCTCATATGTATATGAGCATTTAGTTAGAATGATGGATAATTTGGTTTTTGACATGTTGGAATGCTTTAAAAAATTAAAAAAATTCATAAATGTATAAATAATACAAATATGTTCATACAAACCAACTTCAGTAAAGGATCCTTTTTTTAGGAGATACACAAATCTGAATAATATGTAAGTATAAATTAATTTGATATTTACCAAAACATTACAATGTGACCTATACAAGTTTTAAAATATTTGGTTCAAGTGGTGGTAGATGTTAATTTTAGAAAAATATCGAAGAAAGAATCATCGAATTTAGACTCAATTTGCAGAATCTATACATGTTTGAGTATTTATATTGGAATCTAAATAAAAAGAAGAAAGTGAAAAGAAAACTGAAGAACAGACTCGGGCAATTATCTCAAGCAGTCGGTAAGTAACACCTGCCTGAGATAACCATCTTCTCACGCGGTTATTCAGTACCAACCGCCTGAGAAGAATTTTTAATCTTCTTAAGAAATATTCTTTTCATTTATTGATATTCTCGATTAAATGTGGGGCCTTTTAAAAGCCCAAATTCCACTTTCTTGTAATATGATTTATTATTAAAGGTTACCATTAAATTTCACTTCATAAAGCCTTTGAAATTGGTCAGAACATAAAAACATATAACAATTGCTATTTGTCATTTTTCTATCTTGATGAATATAATGATTTTTTCATTTATTTTTTCAGTGGATATTTTTAGTCATCATACCAACCTCTATGAATTTTTTCAGAATTTTTTGAATTTTTTTGAATCAACGTGTGTTCGAAATTTGATGAATGCCTCATATGTATATGAGAATTTAGTTAGAATGATGGATAATTTGAAATTTGACATGTTGGAATGCTTTAAAAAATTAAAAAATTCATAAATGTATAAATAACACAAATATGTTCATACAAACCAATTTCAGTAAAGGGTTCTTTTTTTAGGAGATACACAAATCTTAATAATATGTAAGTATAAATTAATTCGATATTTACCAAAACATTACAATGTCAGCTATACAAGTTTTAAAATATTTGGTTAAGGTGGTGGTTTTTGAAAAATATAAAAGAAAGAATCATCGAATTTGGACTCAATTTGCTGAATCTATACATGTTTGTGTATTTATATTGGAATCTAAATAAAAAAGAAGCATGGGAAAAGAAAACTGAAGAACAGGCTCGGGCAATTATCTCAGGCGGTCA
This sequence comes from Tuctoria greenei, assembly GCA_036927565.1. Lineage (NCBI taxonomy): Eukaryota > Viridiplantae > Streptophyta > Magnoliopsida > Poales > Poaceae > Tuctoria > Tuctoria greenei. The sequence goes on from JAYESD010000008.1 coordinate 87,713,666, forward strand.
GTGAGTAATACATGCCTGAGATAAGCTTTTTCTTAGGCGGTTATTCAGTACCAACAGCCTGAGAAGATCTTTTCTTCTTCTTAATTAATATTCTTGATTAAATGTGGGGCCTTTCAAAAGTCCAAATTCCACTTTCTTGTAATACGATTTATTATTTGAGGTTACCATTAAATTTCAATTCATAAAGCCTTTCAAATTGGTCAGAACAGAAAAAACATATAGCAATTGCTATTTGTCATTTTTCTATCTTGATGAATATGATAATTTTTTCATTTATTCTTTCAGTGGACATTTTTAGTCATCATACCAACCCCTATGAATTTTTTTCAGATTTTTTTGAAATTTTTTCAATCAACGTGTTTTCAAAATTTGATGAATGCCTCATATGTATATGAGCATTTAGTTAGAATGATAGATAATTTGAATTTTGACGTGTTGGAATGCTTTAAAAAATTCATAAATGTATAAATAATACAAATATGTTCATACAAACCAATTTCAGTAAAGGATCCTTTTTTTAGGAGATACACAAATCTTATAATATGTAAGTATAAATTAATTTGATATTTACCAAAACATTACAATGTCAGCTATACAAGTTTTAAAATATTTGGTTCAGGTGGTGGTAGATGTCAATTTTTGAAAAATATAGAAGAAAGAATCATCAAATTTGGACTCAATTTGCAGAATCTATACATGTTTGAGTATTTATATCGGAATCTAAATAAAAAAGAGGCAAGGAAAAGAAAACTGAAGAACAGGCTCGGGCAATTATCTCAGGCGGTCGGTAAGTACCAACCGCCTGTGAAACAGTTAAAAACCACCTGAAAAAAACCACCTGAACTTTATTAATTTTTATCACAGGCAGTTGTTTCATTAAAAACCGCCTGTGAAAACCAAGGCCTATATAAAAGTACCCCTCGGGCACCACAAAAAACCTAACCTTGGAGATTTTCCATCGACGCCGCCAGGCTGCCAAAAATTTCCACCGTGCGTCGGTCATTCATCAGTTGATTTCGAACAGAGAAAAGGTTACAAGAGACTTCTTCTTCACTATCATGTTTTTGATTTGTTCTTTTTTCATAGTTTCGTTTGGTTGTGTTTGCATATGCGTCCAGCCCCCCCCCCCCCCCCCCCCCGCCCCTCCCAAACCACATGAGATTTGTAGTAGATTTGAATGACTAAAAGATGAAACATGTAGTTTAGTCTTCCCTTGAGCTCACCCATGCTTTTTGCAGAACAAGAAATAGATTTGAAGGATTAAAGGTTGAAGATGAATACACGCACATCACTTGTTTACTGAAATGTTTCAATGAATAAGCCTAACTTCAAAAATCCATTATGGCCACTCCGGCTCTGATGATAAGTCTCTGTTCCTCCAATGATGCTCTCTCCTTGCTCTGTTATTGCTCTAGTTTTTACCAATATGAAGCATGTAGTGCTGTTTTTCACCCGTTTAATTCAATCTAGGAGCATATAACAATATATAGTTATATACTAGCTATATATGTACATATATATACTGTCGACTAGTTTTTAACATAAAAAATTAGTGGACAACTAGGACGACTACGGTCGACTAGAGGGCGATTAGTTGCCCTAGTCAACGACTAATCGACCTAGTCATCCTTATCGCCCCTTAGTCGACTAGGGTCGACTAGGCGACTTGAAAACATTGCTTGGAACCCTTATGAATAGACCTACGTGATACCAATATTCACTCATATGATACAGACTTGTTATTTGTTTGTAAATTCATTTTATAGAAGACCTTTAGGGAATATTTGTGGTCAAATTTTGTAAATATTACAAAAAATATGTTATTGAAGCCTGGACCGTCGAGCGTAGATGTATAACATGCCAAGACCCGATCCTATGTACATTCATAATGTTGCAAATTTTATTGAAGCATCCAAGAGACATGCGAAGTTGCAAAAGATAGATGACATATTATGTCCATGTATCGACTGCAAAAATAAGATTGCTTGGATGGATATTATAGTAATCCAATCTCATTTGGTGAAAAGAGGTTTCAAAAAAAACTACACAATATGGACAGAGCATGGTGAGTTAGATACACATGATGTGGATAAAGATGATGAGAGAGGTTTAGATGACGATAACGTTCATATCGATGATGGTAGTGACAATCAAGATGGTGATGATGATGATGATGAGTTCGATTGTGAGGAGATGTTGCGTCACATTGAACCATATGTATTGACTTCTATGGGAGCAAGCAAAGGTTTAAGTAAAATGGAGACATTGCAGAATGCGGCGACGAAGCTTTTATATGATGTATCAAACGGTTGTGATAAAGAGTTTACTACATTGCATGCAGTCTTAGAACTGCTAAAGTTGAAAGACACACACGGATGGTCCGATTGTAGTTTCTCTTTTCTTTTGAATCTTATGGCAAAAATTCTTCCAAATCCAAATAAACTGCCCGGAAGCACTTATAAAGCAAAGAAACATCTTTGCCCGATGGCACTAGGTGTGACAAAATTACACGCTTGTGTGAACCATTGTATTATGTATCGCAAAGAGCATGAGCTCGCAACTAGATGCCCCATCTGTGGTGTCAGTAGATATAAGAAGGACTACAATCACCAGTATGTTACCAACATGAAAAAATCTCAGAAGAATAAGAAGTTTATTATTGGTCCTGAAGGTCACGGTAACGATACTTCTGGCGATGCAGACGGGAAGAATAAGAGAAAAATTCTTGCCTTGGTGTTGTGGTACCTTTCGGTAATTGATCGCTTGAAGCGTTTGTTCTCAAACCCTAGGGAGGCTGAACTTATGCATTGGCATTCCGAGCAATGCAAGAAGAATGAAAAACATATTTGACACCCTGGTGATGCAACGCAGTGGAGAATTTTTGATATTCAGTGTCCAGAATTTGCAAAGGAAATCAGAAATGTGAGGTTTGCCTTGGGTACAGACGGAATGAATCCATTTGGTGAAAAAAGGAGCATACACAGCACATGGCCCGTGGTCTTGACGATGTAAAACCTACTAATGTGGTTGTGTCACAAAAGGAAATATATCTTGTTATCTGTTCTTATCCATGGTCCAAAACAACCCGACATCAAAATTGATGTGTTCTTGGAACCTTTAATGGAAGACATGGCGAAATTGTGGAATGAAGGGGTACGTACATGGGATGAGTACAAGCGGGAGTATTTCACGCTAAGAGCAATGATATTCGTTACCGTGCATGATTACCCCGGACTGTTTACATTATTGGGACAAATGAAAGGGAAGAAAGGTTGTGTAAGGTGTGTGGATAGAACTGGATTTCTATACCTCACTTCATCTAGAAAGACGGTGTACATGAGACACTGACGGTTCTTGACAGATACACACAAGTATAGGAAGATGAAAGAACAATTTGATAACAAAATCAAAAAAGATACTGCACCAAAACCTTACAGTGGAAAACTTGTGTTGGAAATGGTCAAGAACATTCATATTGCTTTCGGTAAGGGCAAAAAATGTAAAGGAATCAAGAGAAAGAAAAGTACATATTCGGGTGATACAACTAACATGGCTATCAAGAAACAATCAATTTTTTTCAAGTATCTTCCGTATTGGAAGAATCTGGAATTTTTCCATAGTATTGATTTGATGCACGTTACGAACAATATATTTGACAGCATCATTGGGACCTTGCTGGACATGCCGAGGAAAACAAAGGACAGATTAAATTCACGTATGGACCTAGTAAATCTTGATTTGAGACCAGAGCTTCATCCAGTAGAAAAGGCAAACGGGAAGCATTACCTTCCCCCGGCCAGCTACAACTTGACGCTAGAAGAGAAAAAAGCAATTTGCGAATGCTTGCGTGGGATCAAAGTGCCCACGAGTTTCTCATCCAATATCTGCAAACTAGTCGCGATGAAAGACTTGTCTTTATTCGGTTATAATTCTCACGACTGTCACATGATGATGGCAGTGTTCCTTGCCATTGTAATAAGAGTAATCAAACCTGAGCATATAAAAGTTGTCATCACACGTTTGTGTTACTTCTTCAATGCAGTATCGCAAAAAGGTGATAGCACGTGAAGATTTAGACTATCTGAAAACATACATTGTCGAGACTATGTGCAAGCTTGAGATGTGTTTCCCACCATCCTTTTTTGATATGCAAGTACACCTAATCATACATCTTGTTGATTAGATAAAAGCATTGGGGCCACTATATTTACATCATATGTTTTCATTGGAGAGATATTTAGGAGTATTGAAAGGTTATGTGCGGAAGCGTGCTCACCCAGAGGGTTTAATTATGAAAGGATACACCATTGAAGAAGTGATTGAGGGTTGCACTGATTACATCAAAGATGGAATATCGATAGATGTGTCTATACCAGTACATGAGGGTAGACTACGTGGGAGAGGCAAAGTGGGCAAGAAAACTTTTATCGTTCAAGATTACAAGAATGTACACCGTGCACATTTTGGTGTACTACAACAGCTCGCAATAGCTGAGTTGTACATCGAGGAACACCAAATTGAGCTTCGTGAAAAAAACCAAGACCGCACAGAGGAGTGGATCATGAAAGAGCACAGAAGATGTTTCACGGAATGGTTAATGGACAAAAATATACCATACGGAAACACTATAGAAGAGGCAACAATGAAGAAGTTAGCTTCTGGCCCATCTGCTTTGGTGACATCATGGCAAGCTTATGACAACAATGGTTACACATTTTACACTAAAGAAAAAGACGGTAAGAGTGTTGCAAAAAATAGTGGTGTTTATATTGAGGCTTATGATTCACAAGGAAAAGACTAGATACATCAGGTTCATATAGGAAATATAGGAACTCGATTATGGAGAAAGAATGGTAATGCCCGTATTTAAGTGCCAATGGGTCAAACATCCTCATGGTGTGAAAGTGGACAATTACGGGCTGGCACTGGTAGACTTGAATAAAGAGGGTTATAAAGATGACCTGTGGGTTCTCGCCGATAGTGTTGCACAAGTTTTTTATGTTCAAGATCCAGAAACTGAGAAGATGCACGTAGTTGTTTATGGAAAGCAAAATATTGTTGGGCCTGAGAATGTGGGAGATAATGAAGAGGAATATAATCAGTATGAAGAGATGTACCTTTTCACCGAACAATAAAACATCAAGCGCGTAGAGAGAAGCATTAAAAAGGATTTGAAACCCTATATGCGAGAAGATGTCAATGTTGGAAAAAAATGTATGATATATATTTTATATATTTGTATCCTCTAAAATGAGCTTAGAACAATGCTCTATTTCAGATTTAGATAGTATCATTGCACCTACAAACATGACACAATGTTTATTTGTTTGGGATACTGGCTCAAGTGAATGTGCACTCGTATTTGATGGACAAGATCAAGATGGCACACTATGTCGTCCACCACCTTGGCCTCCTCTATTCATGCATACAAAAAGATTTGATGGCGTTGCACATTTGGACCAACACATGAGAGAAGATGAACTTGAGTCGAGGACGACTCCAATTCAAAAAGGGGGGTGATGAGGAGATAACTTCTATAGACACAAACAACACTTCATTGAATATACAAGATGCAATCAATAGAGTTCATACACAACAATTAATTTCAGAGGTGAGCTCGTTCTTATATGTTTCCTTTTATGTTTTTGAGCATAGATTGCTAACTAATAATTTAATTGTGATTAAGATTCATGGAGAGGTTCAAGGAGTACTTGGAGGAAGTATTAGGGACGTGGAGGACTAGAGAATTCGTTCAAAGAAGATGGAAACCGAGCCAAACTCAAAATCGTGTCCAACTCGGAGTCCAGGAGCAGTTCGTACTAAAACAGACGCCCAGGACGCATACGATCTCCGTTTTGGATGTTCTACATATGAACGGAAAGGGGAGAGGATAACCTTTTCAATGCCGCTGGTCCCATGTCAAAACACCTGCGGAGTTGACAGGAATATTAGAAACAAAATCGAGTTCAGAATCTGTCACGGTGTTTATATCTCTTATTTTCGTATCTTAGGATTAGGTTACGATCCTAACACCCCCTTGGACGTCCTCCCACCTATATATACTCCATAGTAGCTGCCACAAACAATTGGATTTTGCTTAGATCAATAATATCGACATTCTACGGTTTGTGAAACCCCAACTTCTTGTTCAGATCGTGTCTACCTTGTTCTTGCTTGTGTTCTCGGTTGCACTTTCAGGGATTATCCTTCTTGGCGAGGTCAATTGTGTGCATCACGGTTGATAACCAACGGAGCAGTGGTGTAGTGATTGCAGGAGTTTTTCGTGTTCTACTCGAGAGCCTTGGATCATCAACATCGAGATCTCCATCAATCGACTTATCCATTACCTTTCAGAAGATCGGGCCTAAACTTTCTTATCAATTGGTATCAGATTTCCAGGTTGCCTGTTAGTTAATTCATCTATCCATTACATTAGTTTTGTTTTTCATACCTAGAGTCCACAAAAAAGCCACAAAAAACTTGCAGTTTACTAGATATGTTCATTACTTTGTCCAAACCACCATTGAGCCTTTGCAACTTTCTTTTTCAGTTTGGTTTTGTTGAGTTTGTGTCCGTTGTTGAGTCATATTTCTGGTTTAGAAAGTGTTTTTGGTATTAGTTTGAGTTTGCATTGTGTCGATTCATCTTTTTGAATCGCGTCATCACGTCTAGATTAGATTCATCTCTGTCCAGTTCAGTATTTTGATCATATCACACACATATGAACATGGAATATGGAGTTCTTGTACTTCCTGGAAATATAACGAAGTTATCTACAACTTTTTTATTCATAGGTTTTCCAGAAAACGGAGTTATCGTGGTCAAAAGTGTATTAGATCTGAATCTGTTCTTGATCTAGAATTTCTGAACAGTCTGTATTTCGGGGGCAATATCTCATATTGTTCTTGTCCAAAATATCTCTTCCATATATTGAAATTAAAGATGAGAGAGATATATACAATCTTTCTGTTGTAAGTTTTTCTATTTGAAGCCTATAAGTATGTCTATTTGTCCTTGGACGATTGATCAGAAAATCTGTGACAGACCCACAAGATATCTTTAATTGCTTTTCATTGTGTTCTTCTTTTGCAGCACATTCTGAAAAAAAGGAAGAAAAAAGAAAAAGGCAAGTGCAAAACAAGAAACAAAAGCTGCACAAAAAAAGAGGTAAAAAACAACAACGAAAAAACAAAAGTGCTTGCATTCTTTGTGTCATCTAGTTTTGTCTCATGTCTTGCTAGCTTGAACTACTAGGAGCACATTTAGACCAGCAACTTTGACAAGTACTTTAGACACTTATTGAACTTTACTATCTGATTGCATTGTTGCTAATCCTTGTTACATATAAAGTGTCATCCAAGCTACACCTTACTCTTGAGCAGAATCGATACACCTTTGCAATCATCCCACGCTTCATTGGTTTCTTCATACTGGCCACCGTTTGCCACCTGCAGTGTCGGTAAGAACACTTGTAAGAGTGTGGTAAGATGCTTGAGAGTGTGTGATTCCACTTCCACATTGCCATTATCCTTTGTAGTTGATAGGGATAAAATATTTTTTGTTGTCTTCTATTTGCTACTAACAATGTCAGCTAAAAGCAAGAATCATGCATTATATGTTGAGATGATTGACATGATGAAGATGGCGATGGAGTTGCTCGCTAAGAGTCAAACATCAACCAAGGTTTCACATGACATTCAGACCATCTTTACAACTCCTTCCATAGAAAGTAATTACATTCTCCCATCTCTTCCTTCTTATGATGGTTTTGGTTACGATGAATATATTGCTTGGGAAATAGAGTTGGATAAAATTTTTGGACAATGTCATATGTGTGAGAGGAGAAAGATTAGAAATGTTGCAAGTGCATTAGTAGGTTGTGCATTAACTTGGTGGAACAATTTAAATGATTTAGAAAAACCTCGAACATGGAAGGATATGAAAATTTGTATGCGAGAAACTTTTATGCATGTATCTAATTGCAAAGATGAAGTGCATCAATTTGATGAGAAATTTCTTGTTGTACCTCCTTTTGTGTCTAACATTTTGCAGGACAGCATATAAACTAATATAGATGATGCAAAAGAGAACGAGACTTTCAACAACACTTGTGAAATTTTAGATGGATCAACTCATAATACACTCGAAATCACTACTGAAAATAGTAAGGCAAGACATTTTACAGATACAGAAGGTGAGAACTTTTGAATGTTCTGAATTTTCCACCAATCATGCTATTTTTGAGGAGCAACTATTAGAATCATTTATGTATACACCATTGTCACATGTTGATTTTCCTACTGATCGCTTTGCTAAGAAAGAGTTGTGTGCTGATAATTATATTGTACCTATGCTAGAACAATGAAATGAATTTTATACTTTATCACTCACATGTGCTGAAATTAAGCATTTGATTCCAATTACATGTGAAAGGGATGAGCTGAAATTGTTGTCTTCTCTAAATATTTTTGGTTATATTGAATTTGACACTCTTTTTGATCTTGATATCATAGAGAAGAGAATATTTTCCCAATCTGAATTGCCTTTGTTAAATAGATATATTTTTCATGCTATAGGAAAATATGAACATAGTGGTATGTTTATAGTGCATAAAGTTTACATATGTTCAAATGAGAAAGCTCCTTTTGTGTTGCAACAACATGGTCAAGTAAATGAATGTACTAACGCTAATAATGTCTTGTCAAGTGTTTCTAGTATTTTTTCTTACAACAGGGACAACAAAAGCATTATTCACTGCATTTGTGCAATATGGACAGCGCTCACTCAATCCCCAAAAGCCTTTTTGCTGGACATACAAGCAAGCCAAGGACGGCTTGTCATAAAGAAGGGGAGAATGATGAGATCGTGCACGTTATCATTGCACCTACAAACATGACACAATGTTTATTTGTTTGGGATCCTGGATCAAGTGAATGTGCACTCTTATTCGATGGACAAGATCAAGATGGCGCACTATATCGTCCACCACCTTGGCCTCCTCCATTCATGCATACAAAAAGATTTGATCGTGTTGCACATTTGGACCAACACATGAGAAAAGATGAAATTGAGTCGAGGACGACTCCAATTCAAGAAGGGGGGATGATGAGGAAATCACTTCTATGGATACAAACGACACTCCATTGAACATACAAGATGCAATCAATAGAGTTCATACACAACAATTAATTTCATAGGTGAGCTCGTTCTTATATGTTTCCTTATATGTTTTTTGAGCATAGATTGCTACCTAATAATTTAATTGTGATTTGGATCCATATAGAGGTTCAAGGAGTACTTGGAGGAAGTATTAGAGACGTAGAGGACCAGAGAATTCGTTCAAAGAAGATGGAAACCGAGCCAAACTCAAAATTGTGTCCAACTCAGAGTCCAGGAGCAGTTCTCACTAAAACGGACGCTCAGGACGTATACGATCTCCGTTTTGGACGTTCTACATATGCAAGGAAAGGGGAGAGGATAAACTTTCCAATGACGCTGGTCCCATGTCAAAACACCTACGGAGTCGACAGGAATATTTGAAACAACATCGAGTTCAGAATCTATCAGGGTGATGCGCCACCATATTGGGCCATTGGGCCTTGTATAAAGTTTACATCTCTTATTTTCGTGTCTTAGGGTTAGGTTACGAGCCCAACACCCCCTTGGACGTCCTCCCACCTATATATACTCCATAGTAGACACCACAAATAATTGGGTTTTCTTTAGATCAATAATATCGTCGTTCTACGGTTTGTAAAACCCCAACTTCGCGATTTCAGATCGTGTCTACCTTGTTCTTGCTTGTGTTCTCGGTTGCACTTGCAGGGATTAGCCTTCTTGGCGAGGTCAATTGTGACGCTCGGTTCTGAAAATTGAACCAAGATAACACATATGTGTGCCCAGGATGTTGATCACACATACACGAGTGCAATCACAAAAGAGTATACAGAAAATTACCACAGAACAAGATTAATTAACCAAATTTTATTACACAAACCAGATTATCCTCGAATACAAGCTATAATGAATATTTATGACAAGTTCAACTAATGCAGCGGAAATAAACTAATTAAGCAAACTAAACAGCTAGGCAGCATAAGCAATAGGGTATAGCGCAGCTCCAATAACACCACAGGCAAAGCTGACGGTAGACACGGCCTAGAAATCCGCATTATCACCATTAAACTCCCAATCCTGACCTGCAACTGTTGGGGGATTGCAAGAGTGAGTACATGTCATACTCAGCAAGTGTGGAAAGTATGACATGTGGCTTATTCATATGTCGACAATAATAATGGTTAAGTGCTGAAAAGTACATTAAAACGTTTGAAAAGCAATATATTATATGTATGTGAAGTAAACCCATCATAATCATAAGTAATACCATAATACCAGTCCACAATTCACCATCCTCATCAATAATTCCAGATTTCACCATTTGCCAATAACCATATTCAATACCAGAAATAAATCCATAACCATCCATAACCATTACCAAACCATAACCATCCCAAATACCATCTCAATACCGAGTACCATCTAATCATGGAAGTTGTTCAGGTTCTTATAACCAGGAGCACGGCTATCATGATAGTTTTATTTAACTCTGCAGAGTTTGTACTACTTTACCCACGTGTTTGTGATTTCATCACCTTTCAGTGACTAAGAACCTCTATTATGCCGTCTCACACTTCCATAGGTGTGTGGCCAAGAGATCAAAAAATATCCTTTACAAAGGGATTACTAGCCTATTTAGACCCCACTGAGGTTTCACCAGTGGCGATGTCACCAACTGAGCACATCTTCAACCAAGTTCCCCCTCTTGAGCCATTCGGATCTCAGAGTAGTCCCACCAATCATCAACAAACCCAATCCGACTACCCCTTCCCCGAGCATCCACAATGGTCCAAATAGCACTGGCAAAGCCCTAATTAATCAGCTACGCCGCACCCATACTTGGCCTCATGGTGGCACTGTAGTCCTGGCTTATTCTCGCATGAACCGGTCCTTAGATCTAAAGCAAGCAAACCACCATAACGTCCAACCCATCCACATACCAGGCTTGCTTAGATCACCCATTACCATACCGTATTGACCAGTTCACATTAATCAGAATATCATTAATGCATAATTAAATTGAGTGGTATAGTTGTTTCCCATACCAGTTGATTAAGCGAAGCAAAAGGCAAAAACCCTTCCCGACTCTCTACCATGTATTCCAGGTGACAAGGGTGGTTTAGAAAATCTAGTAAACTACCTACCATAGGATTTCCCGTCAAATTGACACAGCATGCAGGTTTGCAAACAAAAAATTTATATCAAAACAGGAACAATATGCTTCAAGGACACTTGCCTTGCTCTTGCTGTTGATTAGGATCAAAGCCTTCAAACTCTTGGTCTTGTAGATCCTCCGCGGCACTCTCTAGCACAAATCCATCTAAACCACACAATAAACATACAAGACAAGAAACACAATCAAAGAGTGCACAAATATTACTCAATATGACATGACATGCATGATTGATGCAAATGCAAGGTAGAACTTGTTACTAGATTGCTTTTAATGATCACTAACTAGTTCTAATAGCTTTTAACAAGTTTATACAGGTTTGGATTCGATAAGATCAAATTTTAGAATTAATTCAACACAATTTAACCAGAAAGATCAAACTAGTCCGCTAAGGACCGGACAAGTCCGCACTCCGCGAGATCAGCAGATTAGGGTTTTCTAGATCGATAAGAATTTGGAGATTAGGGGTTGAATTCTCGTAAGGAAAAGATAATAGAAGGTATACCAGGTGTTTAGAACTCCAATGAATCAAGAAACTTGGAGGTAACACTTGTATCTTGATGATCTAGGGTTGGTGATGAACTTGGGGATGAATTGGTGGTGAAGAACAAAACTTGGTGGAGATCTTGATCCTCTTTTGTTTCCTCCCCTTCTTCTTCTTGGTTGGGATCTTCTCCTCCCTCCTTGATGGTGGCTCCCCACGAACTAGGGTTTGGGTGGGTGGAAAAGTGGCGAATAGATGTCAATCCAAGGGGTGGGGCTGTTTATATAGAGGTGGAGGCTAGGGTTAGATGGATTTCGAGTTTTGGGATGAGTAGAGGCCGGTTTAGAGTCCCACATGGGCTCTAAAAGAGTTAGGCACGACGTCCCTAGGCCCACTTAACGTGAAACCCAAGAAACAAGTCGTAAAACAAAAGATCCACTCGGAGTCGCGAAATATCGGACAAGCCCAAAAAAGACCGGACTAGTCCAAAGTCGCCCAGAGAGAAAATCGGACAAGTCTGGCCAAACATCGGACAAGTCTGACTTTAAACAGAGAGTAAATCGGACTAGTCCAGAAAGGTCCAAGGACTTAGCAAATTTTCAAGGATACTTGGAATATCGGACTAGTCCGCATAAAATCGGACAAGTCCGAAAGTTTCCAGTGCCAAAAGTCGAACTAGTCCGCAGCAAAAACGGACAAGTCCATTTTTAGCCAGAGAGAAATCGGACTAGTCCTCAGTAAAATCGGACTAGTCCGCACTTTCCTGCATTTTATGTGCGGTTTTGTTCCAAATCAAATTTAAATGCTCCGAATCAATTTTACACTAGTTCCTCTTTATGTGGGTTAATGTTAAAAATGTATATGAGTGTATGTAGGGCATGATGCATGAAAATTAGGGTGTTACAAACCTACCCCCCTTAAAATGAATCTCGCCCTCAAGATTCGACGTGGAAGAGAAGAGATAGGGAAATTCCTTCTTGAGGTCATTCTCCAATTCCCACGTCGCTTCTTTTTCTGTGTGGTGCTTCCATTGAACTTTACACCATCTAATAACCTTGTTCCTTGTTACTCTCTCCTTGGTTTCCAAGATTTTGATCGGTTGCTCGGCATAAGTCAAATCTTCCTCTAGCTCCAATCCTTCTATTGGCACTTGTTCTTCCGGTACTCTCAAGCACTTCTTGAGCTGGGAAACATGAAAGACATCATGTACGTCTGAAAGATGAGCTGGCATCTCCAACTTATACGCTACTTCTTCTCTTTTGTCCAAAATCTTGAATGGTCCAATATAACGAGGTACTAGCTTTCCTCTTATGTTAAACCTCTTATGACCCCTCATTGGTGACACCTTGAGGTACACAAAATCTCCCACTTCAAAGGCTAGTTTCCTTCTCCTATTGTCCGCATAGCCTTTTTGCCTTGATTGGGCAGCCCTCAAGTTTTCACGAATTATTCGGACTTTCTTTTCGGCTTCTTGCAACACATCCGGACCAAATACTTGAGTTTCTCCTGCCTCATTCCAGAATAATGGTCTCCTACACTTCCTCCCATAAAGCGCTTCATACGGTGACATTTTCAAGCTTGCTTGGTAACTATTGTTGTATGAAAATTCTGCGTATGGCAAGCTTTTGTCCAAACTCTTCCCATGCTTCAAAGCACAAGCTCTTAATATGTCCTCCAAAATCTGATTGGTCCTCTCGGTTTGTCCATCCGTTTGAGGATGATATGCTGAACTAAAATTCAACCTCGTTCCCAAAGCTTCATGCAATTTTTGCCAAAATCTGGAGGTAAATTGAGAACCTCTATCCGAAACTATCATCTTAGGGACTCCATGTCGACACACAATATGATCCACGTATATTTTGGCCAATCGTGCAGCTGTATATTTGGTTTTCACAGGGACAAAATGAGCTGACTTGGTTAAGCGATCCACAATTACCCAAATTGAGTCATACCCGGACTGAGTACGTGGTAACCCAACTATGAAGTCCATTCCAATTTCTTCCCACTTCCACTCCGGAATCTTCAACGGTTGCAATAATCCTGCTGGCCTTTGATGTTTCGCCTTGACTCGTTGGCACACATCACACAATGCTACGTATTCAGCTATGTCCTTCTTCATGCTATCCCACCAATAGCAAGTCTTCAAGTCTTTGTACATCTTTGTACAACTAGGGTGAATTGAGTAAGGAGAGTCATGTGCCTCCTTTAATATTGTCTCCCGAATATGCTTCACATTAGGAACAACGATTCTCTTTCCAAGCCATAAGGTACCATGTTTGTCTTCATCAAATCTGAATTCTCTCCCTTCTTCGGTCCTGTCCTTGATTTAATTGTCTCTTCATTTGCGGTTTGTGCCTCTCGAATTTCTTGCTCCAAGGTTGGGTTTAACTCCATCATCTCCATCTCATTTACAAACCCGAGGTTCAACCGTTCAAACTCCTTGCATAACTCGGATGGTAACTCTCGAACTGTGAGTTGGTGACTTACTCCCTTTCTACTCAAAGCTTCGGCCACTACATTGGCCTTTCCTGGATTATAGTTGGCCCCCAAATCATAATCATTTATGAGCTCCAACCATCTTCGTTGCCTCAAGTTCAGATCCATTTGTGTGAAAATATACTTCAAACTCTTATGATCCATAGAAATTTCACACATATGTCCAAGAATATAGTTCCTCCAAATCTTCAATGCATGAACCACGGCTGCAAGTTCTAAATCATGTGTTGGGTAATTCTGCTAATGTTTCATCAATTGTCTTGATGCATAGGTGACCACTTGACCTTCTTGCATCAATACACATCCAAGACCTTGTCTTGATGCATCGCAATAAATGTCAAAACTCTTGCTTACATCCGGCAATACCAAAACTGGGGCTGTTGTCAACCTCTTCTTTAACTCCTCAAAACTATTCTGACAAGCTTCAATCCATTGGAACGCCTTTCCCTTCATTATCAATTGCGTTATAGGCTTGGCTATCTTGGAAAAGTCCTTGATGAATCTACGGTAATATCCAGCCATCCCAAGAAAACTCCTTATTTCCTTGACATTTTGCAGCGGTTCCCACTTCAACACGTCTCTCACTTTTCTGGGGTCAACCGATACTCCTCCTCCTGAAATTATATGACCCAAAAACGACACCTCTCTCAACCAAAACTGACACTTGTTGAACTTGGCATACAATCGATGCTCCCTCAATTTCTGCAACGTAAGCCTCAAGTGTTCCTCATGTTCTTTCTCATCCTTCGAGTAGATCATAATGTCATCAATAAACACCACAACGAACTTATCCAAGTACTCCATGAAGACCTTATTCATGAGGTACACAAAGTAGGCAGGCGCATTTGTCAATCCAAAAGACATCACGGTGTACTCATAAGATCCATACCATGTCCTAAAAGCTGTCTTGGGTATGTCCGATGGTCTAATCTTCATTTGAAAATATCCCGACCTCAAGTCAATCTTAGAGAAGACACAAGCACCCTTCATCTGATCAAACAAGTCTTCTATGCGTGGCAAGGTGTACTTGTTCTTGATTGTCACCTTGTTGAGAGCTCGGTAATCCACGCACATCCTTTGGGATCAATCCTTCTTGTCCACAAATAGAACGGGCACCCCCCAAGGTGAAGAGCCTGGACGAATGAAACCCTTCTCTAATTGCTCTTGAATCTGTATCTTGAGCTCCGCTAATTCCATAGCAGGCATCCTATATGGCCTCTTAGCTATAGGTGCAGTTCCAAGTATTAAATCAATAACAAACTCAATGTCCCGATCGGGTGGCATACCTGGCAACTCGTCCGGAAAAACATCCAAAAATTCACACACCACCGGAATCTCCTCAATTGCGGCACCGTCCATATGATTCAACTCCAATTGCTTCGGTGCGGTTTAAGATGCTTCAAATTCTACGGTGATCCCTTCTTCGTTGGTCAACTTCACCGTCTTCATGGCACACTCAATAACTCCATTGTGCTTCCTCAACCAGTCCATACCAAGTATAATGTCCAACCCTTGAGAATCCAAGACAATGAGGTTGGCGGAGAAGTCTATCCCCCTTATTCTAAGGCTTACTTTTGGACATACTATATTTGTCCTCATCTCTCCTCCAGGAGACTTAACCAATAGAGTAAACTTCATATGAGAGATAGGCAAACAATACTTGGCGACATACTTCGATGCAATGAATGAATGCGATGCTCCAGAATCAAATAACATAGTCGCGGGGTTGGAGTTGGCGAGAAACATACCAATGACCACATCATTCGCTTGCTGAGCATCCTCCGTAGAGACATGGTTCACGTTGCCACGAGCAAAATTCTGCTGTCCGGGGTTCCCTTGTGGTTGTCCTCCATTGGGTCTTGGGTTTTGCCTTGGTGCATTGCTTCCTTGACCAAGGCCTGACTTAGGACATTGATGCGCAAAGTGTCCAGCTTCTCCACAAGTATAACACTTCTTAACTCCACCAGAATTATTGGGACGAGCTTGGTTTTGAACATTTGCAGCAGGAAAATTAGCACGAGGTGCATAAGGCATTGGAGGCCTAGGTGCTTGCATAACAGGGCACTGCTGCACAAACTGAGTTGGGCGTGGTGCATAACCAGGGTGCTGAGCAGGAATAGAGGAGTTGTAATAGGGCGCATTGGGTTATGCAAGGCGAGGGCGCACGTTACTTCCTTGTTGCTGTCCTTGATATGGCGCCTTCCTCTTGATTTCTTGCTCCATCTCACGGATCTTGTTCTCAACCACAATTGTTTTGTCCACAAGCTTCTGAAAATTGGCATAATCGCGGTTGAGTAGTTGCACTTGGATCTCATTTTTCAAGCCCCTCATGAACAAGTATTGCTTCCGGCTGTCCCGACTAACATCCTCAGGCGCATACCTTGAGAGTTGAGTGAATTTATTGAGATATTCACTCACGCTTGATCTTCCTTGCCTTAAATTCTCAAATTCTTGCCTCTTCAAGATCATAACACCCTCGGGCACATAATGAGAACGAAAATTCTCCTTGAATTTGGCCCAAGTAATTCTCTCTTGGTTCTCATGAGCATTGCAATAAGCATCCCACCAATCCGCAGCTGCTCCAACCGGTTGATGAGAAGCAAACAAGACCTTCTCCCGGTCACTACATTGGACAATGGCTAGCTTCTTCTCCACGGACTTGAGTCAATCATCCGCATCCATAGGGTCGGCAGCTTGAGCAAAGGTCGGCGGCCTAGTCCTCATAAACTCTCCCAATCGGTTATGAGGAGGCGGGGGTGGCGGTGGAGGCATGTGCAGCTGATTGTTGATGTCGCTAGCCTGCAGCTGTCCCATAGTCTGAATCATGGTCTGCATGAACTGGTTTTGCATAGCCAAAAGCTGCTCAATGTTGATAGCTCCATGAGCAGGTCCTTGCCCATTGTTGTTCCGAGGTACTCCATTGTTCTCCTCCTCATCATTGCCATCCCTCTGGTTGCGAGTCCTCACCATCTGAAGAAAAGCAATAGGTAAGAATTTGAAAACATCCCCAACTATATGCATCAAGGGATATGAAGCTAACCAACTAGCTATACTAGCCTAGGTGGACATGGCAATGCTAAGGCATCCCAAAATCCTCTATTAAGCACACAAGCGAACAATATATAGCAAACAACGCACCAACCAAAACACATCGATTCCTGAGTGCCCCTATGTGCTCTAAAGTGTCCATTCTATCTAGGCTGCATCCTACGGTCAACCTGTGGCTCTGATACCAATCTGTGACGCCCGTTTCTGAAAAATGAACCAATCTAACGCATATGTGTGTCCAGGATGTTCATCACACATACACGAGTGCAATCACAAAAGAGTATACAAAAAATTACCACAGAACAAGATTAATTAACCAAATTTTATTACACAAATCAGATTATCCTCGAATACAAGCTCTAATGAATATTTATGACAAGTTCAACTAATGCAATAGAAATAAACTAATTAAGCAAACTAAACAGCTAGGCAGCATAAGCAATAGGGTATAGTGCAGCTCCAGTAACACCACAGGCAAAGCTGACGGTAGACACGGCCTAGAACTCTACATTATCACCATTAAACTCCCAATCCTGACCTGCAACTGTTGGGGGAATTGAAAGAGTGATTACATGTCGTACTCAGCAAGTGTGGAAAGTATGACATGTGGCTTATTCAAATGTCGACAATAATAATGGTTAAGTGCTGAAAAGTACATTAAAACATTTGAAAAGCAATATATTATATGTATGTGAAGTAAACCCATCATAATCATAAGTAATACCATAATACCAGTCCACAATTCACCATCCTCATCAATAATTCCAGATTTCACCATTTGCCAATAACCATATTCAATACCAGAAATAAATCCATAACCATCCATAACCATTACAAAACTATAACCATCCAAATACTGAGTACCATCTAATCATGGAAGTTGTCCAGGTGCTCATAACCGGGAGCACGGCTATCATGATAGTTTTATTTAACTTTGCAGAGTTTGTACCACTTTACCCACGTGTTTGTGATTTCATCACCTTTCAGTGACTAAGAACCTCTATTATGCCGTCTCACACTTCCGTAGGTGTGTGGCCAAGAGATCACAAAATAGCCTTTACAAAGGGATTACTAGCCTATTTAGACCCCACTAAGGTTTCACCGGTGGCGATGTCTCCAACTGAGCACATCTTCAACCAAGGGCCCCCTCTTGAGCCATTCGGATCCCAGGGTAGTCCCACCAATCATCAATAAACCCAATCCGACTACCCCTTCCCCGAGCATCCGCAATGGTCCAAATAGCACTGGCAAAGCCCTAATTAATCAGCTACGCCGCACCCATACATGGCCTCGTGGTGGCACTGTAGTCCTGGCTTATTCTCGCATGAACCGATCCTTAGATCTAAAGAAAGCAAACCACCATAACGTCCAACCCATCCACATACCAGGCTTGCTTAGATCACCCATTACCATACCGTATTGACCAGTTCACATTAACCAGAATATCATTAATGCATAATTAAATTGAGTGGTATAGTTGTTTCCCATCCTAGTTGATTAAGTAAAGCAAAAGGTAAAAACCCTTCCCGACTCTCTACCATGTATTCCAGGCGACAAGGGTGGTTTAGCAAATCTAGTAAACTTCCTACCATAGGATTTCCCATCAAATTGACACAGCATGCAGGTTTGCAAACAAAACATTTATTTCAAAACGGGATCAATATGCTTCAAGGACACTTGCCTTGCTCTTGCTGTTGATTAGGATCAAAGCCTTCAAACTCTTGGTGTTGTAGATCCTCCGCGGCACTCTCTAGCGCAAATCCGTCTAATCCACACAATAAACATACAAGACAAGAAACACAATCAAAGAGTGCACAAATATTACTCAATATGATATGACATGCATGATTGATGCAAATGCAAGGTAGAACTTGTTACTAGATTGCGTTTAATGATCACTAACTAGTTCTAATAGCTTTTAACAAGTTTATACAGGTTTGGATTCGGTTAGATCAAATTTTAGAATTAATTCAACACAATTTAACTAGAAAGATTGGACTAGTCCGCTAGGAACCAGACAAGTCCGCACTCCGCGAGATCAGCAGATTAGGGTTTTCTAGATCGACATGAATTTGGAGATTAGGGGTTGAATTCTCGTAAGGAAAAGATAATAGAAAGTATACCAGGTGTTTAGAACTCCAATGAATCAAGAAACTTGGAGGTAACACTTGGATCTTGATGATCTAGGGTTGGTGATGAACTTGGGGATGAACTGGTGGTGAAGAACGAAACTTGGTGGAAATATTGATCCTCTATCGTTTCCTCCTCTTCTTCTTCTTGCTTGGGATCTTCTCTTCCCTCCTTGATGGTGGCTCCCCACGAACTAGGGTTTGGGTGGGTGGAAAAGTGGCAAATAGATGTCAATCCAAGGGGTGGGGCTGTTTATATAGAGGTGGAGGCTAGGGTTAGATGGATTTCGAGTTTTGGGATGAGTAGAGGCCGGTTTAGAGTCCCACATGGGCTCTAAAAGAGTTAGGCACAATGTCCCTAGGCCCACTTAACGTGAAACCCAAGAAACAAGTCGTAAAACAAAATATCAACTCGGAGTCGTGAAATATCGGACAAGTCTGAAAAAGATCGGACTAGTCCGGAGTCGTCCAGAGAGAAAATCAGACAAGTCTGGCCAAACATCGGACAAGTCCGATTTTAAACAGAGAGGAAATCGGACAAGTCCGCTGGAACACCAGACTAGTCCGGAAAAGTCCAAGGACTTAGCAAATTTTCAAGGATTCTTGGAATATCGTACTAGTCCGCACAAAATCGGACAAGTCCGAAAGTTTCCAGTGCAAAAAATCGGACTAGTCCGCAGCAAAAACGGACAAGTCCGTTTTTTGCCAGAGAGAAATCGGACTAGTCCTCAGCAAAATTGGACTAGTCCGCACTTTCCTGCATTTTAAGTGCGGTTTTGTTCCAAATCAAATTTAAATGCTCCGAATCAATTTTAAACTCGTTCCTATTTATGTGGGTTAATGTTAAACATGTATATGAGTGTATGTAGGGCATGATGCATGAAAATTAGGGTGTTACATCAATCATGTGCAGCACGGTCGATAAGCAACAAAGCAGTGGCATAGTGATTGCAGGGGTTTTTCGTGTTCTACTCGAGAGCCTCGGATCATCAACATCGAGATCTCCATCAATCGACTTATCCATTACCTTTCGGAAGATCGGGCCTCATCCTTTTCTCCATAACCTTTAACGTGTAACTTTACAATATTGATTGATAATCCAAGTGATCTCATCAGTTGTTCAGATTTTCGTTGCGATAACATTTAATTCATGAATCTACACTTAATCAACTCGACACACATCAGCACACCGGACTAGTCCGCACGTTCTACCGGACAAGTCTGGTCTATCAAGAATTTCACCATTTGATTAAGTGTGCAGGAAATTTTCAAAGCCTATTCACCCCCCTCTAGGCCACATTCAATTGGTATCAAAGAAGGTTCTCCATCGATGAGACTCACCGCTCGGAGAGATCAATGGCCTCTGAGAAGAACAACGAGATCCTGAAGGTGCTCAACACCGAAGAAGAGAAAGATACAAAAGCCTTCGATGTACTGAGGTAAAATCCACATGATGATGAAGAAGTGTGTCAACTCAAGGCACTTCTAAGGAAGAAACTTTTGAGCCAAAAGGGAAAAGAAGACGACGAGGAGTTGTCATCAAGACTACTCTCGGCATCCTTACAACTACAATCGTCTTAATACAAATAATCATTATCTTTCTATTCTCATGTGAAAGCCTCCGCAATTCGACGGAAACGACTACACCATGTGGAAATACAATATGAAAATGCATCTAATCTCCTTGAATCCCAGTCTGTGGCATATTGTGTGTACAAGTGTAGATATCTCGGATACAGACAAAGAACTAACTCCGGAACAAGAATAAGAAATTCACCGTAACGCACAAGCTGTTGCGGTGATTACCTCATCACTGAGCCGGAAGGAGTTCACCAAGATCGATGGATTAGAAAGCGCAAAAGAAATCTGGGATACACTTAAAATAGCACATGAAGGAAATAAGTCAGTCCGAGAAGCCAAGATTGAGATGCTTGAAGGAGAGTTGGGGAGGTTTTCCATTGAAGAAGGCGAATCACCTCAAGATATGTACAACCGGATGAAGGCTCTTATCAACAACATCCACGCCTATGGAAGCAAGAATTGGACTGATCATGAGGTGGTCAAAAGGATGATTAGAGCCTTTATTCCAAGAAACATCACCTTATGCTCAATGATCTGAGAAAGCCCCGAGTTTCACAAAATGACCGCGAATGAACTATTGGGAAAAATCATAAACCATGAGATGATGGAGAAGCAAGCCCAATATGTCAAGGACCTAGCTGAGCTCACCTCCTCCAAAAAGAAGGAAGTTGCTCTCAAAGCATCTTGCAAGACTAAAGGAAAGGAAGCCCGTGAAGCTCAAGATGAGGGAGATACAAGTGATGTGAGCACAAACTTGGATGATCAAAAGATGGTACTCTTTATCAAGAAATTCAAGCACATGATGAAAAGAAGAAACAGCAGCATCTCAAATGAAGGGAAGAGCAAAGAAAAAGGAAAATCCAAGGCTCAACGTACGTGCTATAACTGTGGCGAGTACGGTCCGTTCATGGTTGACTTCACTTATGAAGAGAATAAGAGGAAGAAGGAAACGGATCCTCAAGAAAAGAAGATCTTCAGAAAAAGGAGGCAAGCTCATCAAGCGCATATTGGCAACGAGTAGGACTCAAACGACGAGTCATCCTACGATGAAGAAGAGGAGATGGCCACCATTGCTATCAAGAAGCCTACCAAGAGGTATACGCTCTTCCCGAACATGGGAGGACGGGAGACTCACAATCACACTTGCCTTATGGCCAAAGAAGGCAAGAAAAAGGTTCGACTTACTCCCCCCTTGCTAAATTCCTCTATTGATAATTTTGACAGCTCTAGTGAAAATGAGGAGATGTTTAGGGGATTAAGTAAAGCTGCATTAAAGAAAATAAAAATGTTTTTGGATGAAATCTTTGAGAAGTAGGAGCTTGTCAACCAACAAGAAGATATGCTCATCCATGAAAGGAAGAGGTATCAAGTGGTTGAAAAACTCCTTGAGCTTGAAAGAGAGAAGAGCAAGTCACTTGAGCATGAGCTAGCCGCGAGTAAGGAAACTTACTCAAAGCTAGAAGACTCACACATTGCAATCAAGGATGAACTTGCTAACTTGTCAACAGTTAACAAGATTCTTGAAGTGCAAGTTGAGTCGCTCAAGCAAAGTGACTCCTCCTCCTCCAAAAGCTCACCTTCCAAAGGTGTAAGTCCAACATCTATTGCAACTTGCCCATGTTCCACTAAGAAAAATATTGTCAAACCTGATTCCTCAATTTCTCATGCTAAGCATCCTTCCCAAAGCGGCATCTTTGACAAGGAGAAGATCAAATATGCACATAGTGCATATATGGGCACTAGACCTCCTAACATCAAAGATGGTCTTGGGTTTAACAAGAACAAACACATGACCACCAATGTTCATGCTAAGAAGAAAATTACTTTCGTTAAGGAAAAATCAAATGAATCTGACTTGCAAATACTATTTCATACTTTTGATGCTTCCTATGTACTTATGAAAGACAAAGTTGGAAGTGTATTTGCTAAATATGTAGGGCCACGCCACAAGAACTTGAAAACTTGTGTGTTGGTGCCCAAGACTCTTGTGAATAACCTGAGAGGGCCCAAGCAAGCTTGGGTACCTAAAACCAAGGAATAATTCTGTTTTGCAGGCCTACTCCTCTAGTGGATCAAAATAGGTGCTAGACAGCGGATGCACCAATCACATGACCGGAGAGATGAATATGTTCGTGGAGTATGAGCACAACGCAGATCCAAGTGAAGGGATATTCTTTGGAGACAACAGCCAAGGAAAGGTCCTTGGTAGCGGTAAAATTAAAATCTCTTCTCAACATACTCCCTCAAATGTTTTACGTGTAGATTCTTTAGATTATATCCTTCTGTCCATATCTCAGCTATGCGACAAAGGTTATAACTGTTTATTCACTAATGAGGGTGTGACCATTTTTAGAAGAAGTGATGTCTCGATTCCATTCAAGGGAATGCTGAAGGGAAAGCTTTATCTTGTTGACTTCAACAAAAAATAAAGTTGAACTCAATACTTGCTTGGTTGCTAAAACTAACATGGGATGGCTGTGGCATAGATGGCTAGGCAATGTTGGGATGAGAGATCTGCAGAAACTTCTAAAAGGTGGTCACATCTGAGGATTAAAGGATGTTATTTATATGAAAGACAGGTCGTGCAGCGCTTGCCAGGCGGGAAAACAAGTTGGAGCACCACACCCCGCTAAGAACATGATGACTACCACGAGACCGCTGGAACTTCTTCACATGGACCTTTTTGGTCCAATTGCTTATATAAGAATCGGCGGTAACAAATATGGCTTAGTTATTGTTGATGATTTTTCAAGATTCACCTGGGTATTTTTCTAGTATGATAAATCAGAAACTCAGGGAATCCTCAAGAAATTCTTGAAAAGAGCTCAGAACGAATTCTCCTCAACTGTGAATAACATTAGTGACAACAGGACAAAATTCAAGAATATACAAGTTGAGGAGTACCTTGATGAAGAAGTAATAAAGCACGAATTTTGGGCGCCCTACTCCCCTCAACAAAACGGGGTGGCCAAAAGGAAAAACAGAACACTAATTGAGATGGTGAGGACAATGTTGGATGAATACAAGACATCAGACTGGTTTTGGGCTGAAGCGGTGAACACCGCTTGTCACACCACAAACCGGATGTATCTTCATCAACTCTTGAACAAAACACCATACGAGCTTCTCATCGGTAACAAGCCAAATGTTTTATGTTTTAAAGTATTTGGTTGCAAATGTTTTTTCTGGACAAGAAACCAAGGACTTCGAAGTTCACTTCAAAATCTGATGAAGGGTTCGTGCTCGGTTATGATTCGAACGCATACGCCTATCGTGTCTTCAACAAAGTTTCTGGCCTTGTGGAAGTAGCACGTGACATAGTGTTTGATAAAACTAACGGCTCCCAAATGAAGCAAGTTGATAAGTGTGTGCTAGATCAAGAAGAATCCCCATGTCAGGCGTTGAGGAGGATGGCAATTGGTGATATTCTACCTGAAGGGCAACCACAAGGCTCAAGTGCACAAGTATGAACTTCAACAGGGAAGCAATTGTCAAGGGGGAGGTCATGCACAAGATCAAGATTAGGAAGATCAACACAACCACGGAAGCAATGATCTAGGGCGGGACAATGATTATGAAGACAATGAAGAACAAGCAACTTCACATGTCCCTCACCCAAGAGTACATCAGAGTGTACAAAGAGATCATCCCGTCAACAACATCATTGGAGGCATTGCTAAGGGAGTAACTACTAGATCTCGCATAGCAAATTTTCGTGAACACTACTCCTTTGTCTCTTTCCTGGAACCATACAGGGTAGAAGAGCACTAAAGGATCCAGATTGGGTGATTGCAATGCAAGAGGAGTTGAACAACTTCAAGAGAAATGAAGTGTGGGAACTGGTGGAAAGACCAAAGGCGAACATTGTTGGAACCAAATGGGTCTTTCGGAACAAACAAGATGAATATGAGGTGGTAACAAGAAATAAAGCGAGACTTGTGGCTAAAGGTTACTCACAAGTTGAAGGTTTGGACTTCGATGGAACTTTTGCTCTTGTAGATAGACTTGAGTCCATTCGTATTTTATTGGCATATGCTACTCACCATAATTTCAAGTTGTATCAAATGGACGTCAAAAGTGCCTTCCACAACGGACCAATTAAGGAGGAAGTATACGAGGAGCAACCACCAGGATTTGATGATCAAGAGCACCCAACCATGTTTATAATTGCGTAAGGCTCTCTATGGTCTCAAACAAGCTCCTCGAGCTTGGTATGTGTGTCTTAGAGATTTTCTGACTCACAATGGTTTTAAAATTAGAAAAGCTGATTATACTCCGTTCACAAAACACTTTGATGAGCATCTGTTTCTATGTCAAATCTATGTTGATGATTTCATATTTGTTTCTACTAATAATTCATTTTGTGAAGAGTTTAGCAAGATTATGACAGATAGGTTCGAGATGTCTATGATCGGTGAATTGAAGTTCTTCTTTGGATTCCAAGTGAAGCAATTAAGAGAGGGCACGTTCATAAGCCAAACCAAGTACATGCACGATATTGTCAAGAAGTTCAATATGGACAGGACCAAGCCCATCAAGACACTCATGGCAACTAACGGACATCTCGATCTCAATGAAGATAGTCCAAATGTGAATCAAAAGGTATATCAGTCTATGATTGGCTCATTACTATATTTATGTGCATATAAGATAGATATTATGCTTAGTGTGTGTATGTGTGCAAGGTTTCAAGCCGCACCTAAAGAGTGTCATTTAGTACCTGTGAAAAGAATTTGAAGATACCTTGTGCACGCACCCAACTTGGGCTTTTGGTATCCCAAAGGATCCAAGTTTAACTTGATAGCTTATTCCGATGCCAACTATGCAGGATGCAAAGTCGATAGAAAGAGCACGTCGGGACTTGTCAATTCCTTGGCAGATCCCTAGTTTCATGGTCATCTAAAAAGCAAAATGTCATTGCTCTTTCCACAGCCGAAGCGGAGTATGTTGCAGTCGGTAGTTGTTGCGCACAACTACTTTGGATGTGACAAACTCTAAGGGACTATGGTTACAATCTGAACCATATTCCACTCCTATGTGACAATGAGAGTGCTATAAAAAATGCACATAACCCAGTAGAGCACTCAAGAACTAAACACATAGATATTCGTCACCATTTATCGAGAGATCACTCATTAAAAGGTGACATTGTAAGTTCGCATGTTAGGACTGAAAAACAACTTGCAGACATTTTCACCAAGCCACTAGATGAATAGAGGTATTGTGAGCTAAGAAATGAGCTAAATATACTTGACTCTAGAAATGTGGCTTGAAACATTGCATACCTGATTTGGATTTCAAAGTTTACTCATTTTTGCAAAATTTGCCCCTTATCTCGATTTTCTCTAGAAAACTATTTAAATGAGTAAATATTGGTGAATTGTGTCCATTGTATGATTGTTGATTGCTTGCTGGTCATGTTCATTAAGATTATTTGTGAAATAATGTCCTTTAGATCACTATTAGATCAAACAACAAAAATCTTGTTGATTCAATTCAGTCCTGTCCTGCTAACACCGGACTTGTCCGGCATTAGCACCGGACTAGTCCGTTGACATAGACTAGTTCGATCCTAGTCTAACACACCGGACTTGTCTGGTGTCTACCGGACTAGTACGGATTTGTTGGGGTTAACCCTAATCCGCCGCTAGGAGCTCATCATCCACCTTTCACGATCTCCTTTGCATTCTCTCTCCTCCTTTGTGAGCTCCAAAGGTGATTTCCACTTCTAGCTATCAAAAACGCGGATTTCTCCAAGGGAAATCTCCTCCTCGGTGTGGAGCTTGTCCACCCTGGACTAATCCGGCCCCCACTCCGCTCTTTCAACGCGAATCTTCATCTTTCCGGTGAAATCTCTCTCAAACATAGTTCCCAACTTTCCTTGATTCTTGCTTAGTTTCCTGATCTCCTAGGGCATGAATTACTCTTCTATATGAATTCCTACTGTTTCTAGTCCTTGTGTATCAATTCGAGCTAGATTTGTTAAAAATAGGAAGTTAGGGTTCTTATGCAAGACCGGACTAGTCCCGTGTTGAAGTACGGACAAGTCCGGTACACCGAACAAGTCCGCACTCTGAAAATGGACAAGTCCGGTATCTGACATTTTGAACTTCTAAATTCCTATTTGCACATAGTCTCAAATCAATTCTTATCTAATCCTTGAACCTCCTGGTAAGGCACGATGTCTTCAGGCTCAGAGGACAGTTCCTTTCACTATGATGAAGAGGTAGAGCGTGCTCGGGTGCAAAGAGCTGAGAAGAGGGTGATGAAGAAAAGATATGATATCAATGTTCACTACCCTACTTCCGATGACACCCTTCCTAAGAGAAGAAGAGTGGTAGTGAAGAAAGTACAAGGCAAGGATGCTGTTGGGGGTTCATCGAGGCCCAAGAGAACTCTCAACAAGGGCAAAGGACTTGCTAGTGATCCTATTGGCCCTTTGAAAATGAAATCTCCTACTCACGGCAACAGACGGCCATCTAGTGGTGATTTCACTGGCAAAGGGGGTGAGCTGGCTCATAAATTCAGAAAGGTAGATGTCTATGATCAGTCTAACAGTCAGCGCATCCCAGATTTGGAGCAATTTCCATGATGACTACTATGAGCATGTGTATCTAAAGATGAGGAATACTATCATTAAAAGGAAATGGGTCGACATCACCTATCTTCAGTCCAAAAGATGTCAAGCCTATCAAGAGGTTCTGGAAGCCTTGGAGCTGCATGGACTAAAGGATCGAGTCTCTTTACAGTTGGACTGAAACAATGAGGTGATCACTCAGTTCTACTAAACTCTCTACTTTGCTCATGATGATGGTGACACGATGATCTGGATGACACATGGAGCAAAGTACAGTGTCACATATGAATAGTTTGCTACAATTCTTCACCTGGAAGATTCTTTGGAGAATAACATCATTATTCACAACCTAAATCATCTGGAGAAAGATCAACTTGACTTTCTCTATGATACTAAGATGCCATTAAAGTCTCCAACAACAAAGTACCTGAAGCCCTTCTTTGCTGTCTTAAACAGAATCCTGAGGAAGACCATAGCTTCCAAGGAGGGAGATGCAGGGACCATTCAGGGACCCTTAGGACATTGATGAAGGTCATCAGCAAGAAATGGACTTTCAATGTCTCTGAGTACATGTACAATGACATTGTGAACATCTCTATCACTCCTAACAGGTTCCGTGGCTATGCACCCTACATTATGTATATGATTGAGAAGGTGACAGGACTTGAATTTGTCAAGGATGTGCCTCATACTAGACTCAAGCCCCAGACGCCTACTATCTACACTGTCCCCTCTACTCTGACCTCACTTGCAGAGGAAAGAAGATCTAAGAGGGCTCAAGAAGGCACAAGAACTGAGGTTGCTCCTCCATCTTCTAGAGCATCCTCTAGTGGAGTGCTGAAGATGCTCTCATCCATCTTTGCATCTTATCGCAAAGTGGAAATCAAGAAGCACAAGTAGAGTCTGGCCAGAAAGAAACATCAGAGATATGTGGAGGCCAATATCAAAGCCATCTGTGAAAAGCTAGAAATAGAGCCAGTGGGGTCACCTCAGATCTCAAAAGACTCTGAAGAATACATCACAGAGATGGCACCTCTAACTGAGCAAGAGATGGCTTCGTTCGGACTAGCTGGCACCTCTGCTCTTCCTCCTCCTGAAGCACCTGAAGTTGAATAAGAAGATGAATAGAGGACTAAGAGTGAGAGAGGCAGTGACGATGAGTGATTACACTCAATTTTTCCCTTTTTGGTGCCTTGATGCCAAAGGGGGGAGATTGAGGCTATATGTCTATTTTGTAGCTATTAAGCCATTAAGGACTTGTGATCAAGGACATGTACTCAATTTTGAACTCTTGTAATTTATTTTGGATGTGCTTAATTTACTTAATGTGTGATGCTTAGTTAATGGTAATGTGATGATTGTTGCTATAATTGTCAAGTGCTTATGTATTGCTCATCACATCTTTTGATCACACACTTGTTAAGCACCCCACCATAAAGAGTGCATATATGTGAGAAGTTTTTGTTACTCATTCATTATTCTCATATATGCACACTTTATGAAAATCAATTTTTACTCTTAATTGTGAAATCTCAATTGGTTGTCATCAATCACCAAAAAGGGGGAGATTGAAAGTGCATCTAGGCAATCCCTTGTGGGTTTTGGACGATTGATGACAAACAAATGAGATCCTAATGAACATGTTGAAATGACTAAACGTTAAGCTAAATGAGATAGTTTGGTGCACTCAAAAAAGAGAAAAATGAAGTGGTGTACAAAAGAGAAAAACCCAACTGACAACTGAAGCGCAAAGTATATTTAAATGTATAGGATGTCTATGAGAGACACATCCCAAGAGCTCAAGTCTTTGCGTAGGGGTAAGGGCTTAAATACACCTAAAACTTCACTGAGCACCGGACTAGTCCATTCATGGACCGGAGTAGTCCATTCAACTCTCTGTTGTCCAAATACATTGTGCACCGGACTAGTTCGATCACTTACCGGACTTGTCCGATAAACTTTCTGGAACCACTTTTCACCATCCATCGGCCTAGTCCGATCTTGGATCGGACTATTCCATTCAAGTCTCTGTAAACCCTTTTCACTACACTCCGGACAAGTTTGTCCATAGGACCGGACTAGTCCGTTGAACTCTCTGATGTTCAATGACACATAGCATCAGACAAGTCCGTTCTTGGATTGGATTAGTCCGTTCAACTCTCTGGAGTTCAATTTCACTTGGCACCGAACAAGTCCGTACTCCCACCATACTAGTCCGGTATACCTCGCACAATTAGGATTTCTAGTGTGCTGCACATTTCACGCTGACTTTTACACAGCACACCGAACAAGTCTGGTCCCCAGTACAGACTAGTCCAGTCGTCGGGATCCCTAATGGTAACTTCTTTGGAAACCCTATAAATAGGAGATCCACAGGCCCACAATCATAACTTTCGATTCCTACTATCAAACTCAAAAACCCTAGCGCCACCACCTGTCCCAAGAGCATAAAAACGCATCTCCCCATGCATCTAAAGTCCAAAAAGATGAAAATCAATTGAACACTCAGATTTGGGGTTGGGAGATTGTTGCGTACACTTTGTTGAGCTCTTGGGGTTTGATCTCTTCACACTCGTGCTTTGCATTGTAATATTTTTGAGTGTACTTGATCATATTGTTGTTGTAATTCTTGTAGGATTCCTTAACGTGTGAGGTTGCCCCATAAACTCAGTGATTACCCGTGATAGTGGAATCAAGTCGGCCTTCTATGGTGACATGACGAGGGAACGGGTTTGAAGAGACCCGGCTCTGTGTGGGCTTCCTCAACGAGGAGTATATCTCTTTGGTGAGATCAAACCTCGGTAAAAATCGGTGTCTTGCTGCTTCTTTGTTTTTGCATCTTCATTGATTTGGGCACATAGTTGATCAATATTATAACTTGAATTGTAAATTACTTTTCATGTGTAACTTAACAATATTGATTGATAATCCAAGTGATCTCATAAGTTGTTTAGATTTCCGTTGTGATAACGTTTAATTCTTGAATCTACACTTAATCAACTCGACACACATCAGCACACCGGACTAGTCCGCACCTCCAACTGGACAAGTTCGGTCTATCAAGAATTTGACCATTTGATTAAATGTGCAGGAAATTTTCAAAGCCTATTCACCCCCCTCCAGGCCACATTCAGCCATCGATAGTGCTGTGTCACGAGCTTCCTAACGCAATTATGGAAGACGAGACGAGTGTGATCCGTCTGCTCAGCCTCGTACTCCAAATGGTACTGTGTTTGGAAGAACAAATATACAAGTAAATATATTTAATTTATAATAAATTTGTATTACACAAATATTCTTCATACTTACCATGAAGTCGTGCTACACAGCCTCCTGGTGGTTGCCGTAAGCAAGGTCCTGAGCCGTAGCGTAATCGTCCCAAGACGTGACGGAGTGTCCGTTCACTACATCGGGGTAGTGCAAACGGACTAGAAGGCCCAAGACAGTGTTCACATCCTAGTGGTGTCCCTGACCTGTGAACGGACAATCCTTCCAGGAGCTGAAACATGATTCTTAATTAGTATATATAAGCCTTTAAATATCTAAATTGAATTATTATAGATTTACTTACCTATCGCCAATCAGACAAATAATGATCCGATCATCTGGGTTGGCAGGAGCCGCAGGAGGAGCCATGTAGTGGCTCCTCGTAGTCCGCCGTTGTGGAGCCGACTCCACATCAGGTGACCTAGAAGTGGGGTCACCCGACTGCACTGGCTCTGAACAAGGAGGCACCAAAGAAAAAGGCTCCGAAGCAGGCACCGAAGAAGGAGGTTCCAAAGCAAGCAGCGAAGGAGGCATCCTAGCCTTCGAGTCCTTAGACATAGAGTCATCCTCACAATGTTAAAGATTCATATTATAGAATAAAGAATTAATTATATAATTTATGTAATTAAATGTTCTTTACATGTCATGACCGTTGTACAGGTCCGTGTGACGACTCCGGTAGATGTCTTACCAACTAAGCCCATCTACCTTCGCTAAGCTGACTACCCTAGAAGACCTTGTCTCCTTTCGTGGCTCTTGGTGGCAGAAAGCTCCATGCCTCTGCCCCCGTCATCTGCTACTGCTCAACGACATTCTGTTTAAAAGAAAATTTGCTAATGGAAAGTACGGAAGAAGAAAGAAGAGACAAAGGAAATGTTACTTGTACTCAATTTCAAAATTCATCAGCATCACGATCATGTACTCAGTTTTGAACAGACTACGAATATGAACAGTGGACCTGCTCATTCAGCCGAACATACGGGCAGTCTACATGCATGGCACCTCAATTACAACACAGCAAGTTGAACACGTTGAAGTCCACAGAAATCTCAGTTGCATCGCATGTGCCTTTTCATTTCCATTTTCTGCCTCCAAGTCATGGACAAGTGCGGCGATATTTTACATGTTGGATGTTGACCGCCTAACATAGGTAAGCACTGGATGACGACTTTATTTATCCAGAGTCCAAATAGGAGAGGACTAGGCCATGGCCTGCCTTTATAAGCTATAAGACTGGCTTGGGAACAAAGTATCTAAAGAGAAAGGACATAATAAGGGTAGAAAAGCCAGAGGAGGGGTTGTGCTTTTGCTCCTCCAGCTTTTGTCAAAGAAAGGGGTAGAGAGATGCTCAAAGGGGAGAAGCAGCTTAAAAGCCATGACAAGCAGTTAAAAGACGAGGTCTGGAATTTTTCTCATTCTGTTATGTGGATTTAAATTTGTCAATTTTGCCATGTGTATTTGATTTAAATATGGTTAGGGTTGAGGTGAGTTGTATATTTCGGATCATTTTTCTTAGCCTACAAAGAAAGGGTTGCTTCAGAAATGCAGCTATGTTGAGATTTTTGTGCATGATTGGGAGTTTGGGACTCACTACGGGAAATGCGACCTTTTGAGACCGCCGGATTAACTTGCGACGGTCGGTCGTCGCAAATAAGACTATTTGCGACAGCCCGCAACTGGGCGTTGCAAATAAACACTGCCATTGAAAATATACGACCAAATTGCGACGGCTGGACCATGAGCCGTCGCAAATAAGCCAGCCATCGCAAATAGAGTTTATTTGCGATGGCCTGTTCCCAAGGCTGTCGCAAACAAGGTTCATTGTGACGGCCAACCCTAGGGCCGTCGCGATTAACTAGGCCATCACAAATTAAAGTCCTACACCCCCATCATGGTCTCTCTTTTCCAACCCGAGCGCCGCTCGCTTCTTCTCTTTTGCTGCTGCCGCCGCCGCCTGCTACCGCCATCGTCACTCCGCCGCCTCAAGGTATGGTCACCCCCTTCCTCTTATCCCTCCCATTCATGGCCGCCCCCTTCCTATTCTCCCTCCCCTCCATGGCGGCCCTCTCCCTCTTCCCCCATCCATGGTCGCCCCCCTTCCATGGCCGCCCTCTCCTCCTAATCTCCCCCTACCTCCCCTCACGTCCATGGCCGCCCCCCCCCCCCCACCTTCCTCCTAGCTGACCCCCCCTCCCCACCTTCCATGGCCGCCCCCCTCCATGGCCCCCCCCTCCCTCCCCTCCTCCATAGTTTAATTTGTTTTATTATGGTGAATTATGTGTTGAATTTTTGCTTAATGTGTTTGAATTAGTGAAGTTAATTGGTGATTAGTTGATTAGAGGATTGAATTGTGTAATTTGTAAGTTAAATTGGTGATTAGTTGATTGAATTGTGTAATTAGTAGATTAAATTTTTGACTAGTGGAAGAATTGTTCTATTAAATTGGTAGTTCTTATGTCTATGTTAATCATACTTAGCTAGGTTTCGATTTAATTATGTTTATGTTTATTTATGCCTATGTCCAATTTTTTGTTAATTGAGATTAAGTTTGCTAAGCTAGATTTAGGTCAATGCTTATGTCTATATTTATAATAAAAACTTTTATATTTAAGTTTATGTTTGAAATTTGTTACGTTTGATTGAATTGCTTTGTTTTTTTAGATTATGGTTATAATTTTTAATTTGATTGCTTCAGTGTTACCATATGTACAACAATAGGATTCGGGATACGGGGTGCAGTGTTAAATTGGCGGACGGTTGGTTGTTCGGATTCAGGTTTGGTGTCTCGTCAAAAGCAGGATAAATCCTGCATACATTAATGATAATTTCTTCCGCTTTAAACTTCAGAGTCAAACATGGGTGAAGACCGCAGTTGGATGTATACTGGCTAGAAGAGCAGAACTGGTGGTCACTCGGATGAGTGGTACATCAAGTTAGATAAATTTTTGGATCGAGCATTTTCGTTATCAACAGAAGATATGGTGCGGTGCCCATGTACAAAATCTCGGAACACCAAGTTTTTGAGAAGATTTGATCTTTTGTTTCACTTATGTCGAAACGGTTTCACTCCATATTATGAAGTGTGGACCTTCCACGGTGAGACTAAGTCTCGAGTCATAGCAGAAGTGGAGGAGGATGATGATATAACAGAGGTTGAATGGATGGATGAGATGCTAGAAGCTCTGGAAGAGGAGGATCCTCTTACAAATGAGGCAGAGAAGTTCTTCGAGGAGCTGAAGAAATCACAAGAGCCATTGTATAAACACACGGTTGTGACCGTACTTGCTTTCTTGACCAGTTTTATAGCAATTAAGTCTAAATATTTTTTTTCATCAACTGCTACAATGATCTCATGAAATTGATTTGTGATATCCTTCCACAACCTCACAAAGCGCCTAAAGATATGTATCATCCAAAGATCAAGATATCTGGTCTCGGTATGAACTATGAGAAAAATCGATGTGTGCCCAGACAACTGCATGCTATTGTGGAAAGAGCACGCTAATGAGAACATGTGCTTGAAATGTGGTAAACCGAGATATGTCAAAGTTGTTAATGATGATGGTGATAATGTGATGACAGATGTTGCACATAAGTAGCTTCATTACTTGCTTGTGACACCTCGGTTGAAGCGGTTGTTTCTTTCAAAAAGAACCGCAAGACCCATGAGATGGCACAAAGAAGGTAAACATGAGAACAAAGAATTCTTGACGCATCCGTCCGACGGTGATGCAAGGAAGGCACTGGACCATTTCAATCCAGATTTTTCTCGTGATACGAGAAATGTTCGCATCGGATTTGCGACAGACAGATTCTCACCGTTCAGTACAAACGCCACGCCATACTCCTGTTGGCCCATCTTTGTCATTTCGTACAATCTGCCACTGACTCTTTGTACGAAGAACGAGTTCATGTTTCTCAGTCTCATTATACCTGAACCTGATCATCCCGGGTCACATCTCGACGTGATGTTGAAACTGCTAATCGAAGAATTGAAAGTCTTGTGGACAGGAGTTGAAGTGTACGACAGTTACAAGAAGCATAAATTCAACCTTTGAGCTGCTTATTTGTGGTCAGTCCATGATTTGCCAGCATACGGCATGTTTTCTGGATGGAGCACTCACGGTTGTCTGGCGTATCTGATATGTGCTTCAGACACGGATTTCTTTCAACTAACTCATGGATGCAAAATATCTTACTTCGATTGTCACAGACGTTGGCTGCCTTCGAATCACATATTTGCGCAACAGAGACATGTCTTTAGAAAGAACACTGTTGTCACTAAAGGACCACCAAAGTCTCAACGGCTTAGAAATTTCTGATATGTTGGACAAACTGCTGACAAATGAAGGTCGTCCTGAATATTTTGTAGGTTATGGAGAGGAAACAATTGGACTCACATATGTGGACTTTGGGAGCTACCGTATGTGAAGTCGTTGATTCTAATGCACAACATTGATGTCATGCATCAGGAGTGTAACATTAGCGAAAGTATCATAAGCACTTGCATGGATATGTTTTGGCAAAACGAAAGACAAATACAAAGCTAGACTAGATTTGATTTTCACCGTCCAACCCTTGAAATCTCTGAAAGTGGTGGGAAGCCACGTGCTTCTTTCTTTCTTTGATCTAAAGAAAAGAAAGAAGTTGTGAAATGGTTGAAAACTTTGAAATTCCTAGGTGGTTACACAGCTAGCCTGAAACGAGCCGTGAATGTGAACACAGGAAACCTCACTGGGTTGAAGAGTCATGATTATCACATTATAATGGAAAGACTCTTACCTATTATGTTTTGGGGCTATCTAGATGATGCGGTGTGGAAGGTTTTATCTGAGCTTAGTTGTTTCTATGGATAGCTTTGTGCTAAAGAAATCAAGATAGGGATGATGGATAAGTTAGATAAGGAGGTTCCCATACTTTTATGTAAGATGGAAAAAATTCCAACGGGTTTCTTCAATCCAATGCAACATCTGCTTATCCATCTTCCATTCGATTTGAAGCTAAAGTTGGCGGTCCTGTGCAATACATGTGGATGTATCACATTGAAAGAGCGCTACGATATCTGTAACCAATGGTTGGCAATAGGGCAAGGGTGGAAGGGTGCATCGCTGTAGCATATGTTCTTAAGGAAGTAGGATACTTTTCAAGTGTCTACTTTGTAGAAGAAAACAATATCAATACTTTGGCGATGTGGTACAATGTGGACGAAGCACCCCCTTTAAGCGACCTCTCCATTTTTCAAATGAGAGGCACTACCGTTGGTAGCTACACGAGCTATGTGCTATCCGAATGTGACACGACTGTTGCTTTACTCTACATGTACGCAAATATAGAAGGCATGCAGGAATACATCGAGTAAGTGTTTGTCCTACATTTATGGTAATCGATATATTTTTCTACACATGTATTCTAAAAGATGTTTTCTCAAGTTCAGCGAGTTCCACAGACAATGTTGGCCACATAGGCATCAACCTATGACCAAACAAGTAGAAGGGATGCAAAAAGAAGGAATAAATGGAGGGTCGGGTTTCTTATCCTAGTTTCGAGATTATGTAATACTCTCTCGTCTTCTATATATTATAAGTTAGTATTATTAAAGAAGTGTTATTTTAACTTACGATCATTTTTGACAGTGTCAGATGCACAATGTCCATGAAGATTTGCGGCAACTATCTTATGGATTGGTGAATGTTAGAAGCTATGGTCGATATGGCATAAATGGCTTTCGATTCTGTACAACTCATTTTGAAGCTCTTCGTCCTCTCGCGGCAACATCAAATTTTGGTCCTGTGATGAGAGCAATTGACACTCAAGGGAATTTAATCAATTATTATGGGATCATTAACAAAATCCTTGAATTTACTTTTACCAGAAATAAGACCCTTC
Source organism: Tuctoria greenei (assembly GCA_036927565.1). NCBI lineage: Eukaryota > Viridiplantae > Streptophyta > Magnoliopsida > Poales > Poaceae > Tuctoria > Tuctoria greenei. The sequence goes on from JAYESD010000008.1 coordinate 87,750,424, forward strand.
GAGTTGTCTTCTTTGACTGTGACTGGTTTGATCGCACTCATGGAACTCGAGAAAACCAATTTGGAATGGTGGAAGTGGAATATAAGGACCGACTATGAGGTTTGATACATTTGTTCTTGCACATCAAGTGGAACAAGTATATTATCTACCTTATCCATGCACGAAGCTTAGTGCTTGGTGGGTGGTATATAAGGTGAATCCTTGTGAGCGGTTATATACTCGTGAGGATGATGGTTACAATGATAGCGAAGAAGTTCAAGAAGAAGAGTAGTCAGACACTTTTATTGTCGAGCTTGGTGCAGGACTCAATCAATTAGTTGAAGATGTTGAAGATGTAGAGCCACATGATATGCGAAAACGGAAATTAGAACAAGCCATGATGGAAGATCGTCGGGCTGGTTTAAGGAGTACGGAACATGATAATGATGTTGATGAATTTTGAAAGTGATTACAAGTAATGTTTTCTTGAAGACAGTAACATGAATTTTGTATATCTTATTTGCATATTTACTGATTATCTATTAAAACAGGATGGCGTCAAAGAAGGGAAAGAAGGTGTCGCCGACGAGGGGGTTCTACCCCTCTAGACCTGAGGACGCTTTCGTTGGTGCCTCGTCAACTGGGAGCAGACGCTCTTAGCTGTTGAGGCACGTTCTGAGCAGCTCTAGAGCTTCGTCACAAGTAAATTTCACTCATTTTTGACAAATTCTTCAAATCAATTTCCAATTAAACTTACTTATGAATCATTTGAATGTGTGGTCCTCACCGACTGACTCAGAGGCTACGGCGCCAGTTGGGCTTGGCTACCCTTTGGTGAGGCAGCCCTCGGCCAGCAAGCCCTCGTCTGGCGAGCCTTCTGTTCGTGAGCCCTTTGACTCGGCTGATGACGAGCCTTCTGGGTCACCTGACGTGGAGCCCCAGCAGACGCAGAGGACAAGGAGGACCCACTTTGTCAGTCCTCCTATGGTCCCTTCAGAGAGGATCGTGATTTGTCCGGTCGGAGACAGGTAATAACAATCGTAGTGTTCAATTCTGGTTTCTTTTGGTTACTTGAGTAATGAATAAATAAATAAATATATTGTAGGATTTGGTGCGACACGTCTTTCACCGGTGAGAGACACCAAAGACCGGTGAATGGTGTCCTCGAATCCTTAGTGCGTTTGCACTATCCCGTGGTCATCGACGGGGTGCCTGCTCTTTTGTGGAAGGACTACGCACATGTCCATTACCAGGAGCACGACAACCTTCAGGAGGCCGTATGGGCCGATTTTATGGTAAGTATGTTAAAAAAAGTTTCTAAGTTTTAACTCTTACACTCTTTTAATGAACTTATCTTCAATATATTCTTTATCACAGGCAAGGTATATTTTAGAGGACCCCAAACGACCCTCGCATGTTTGAGGATGCGAGGAGAGTGTTTCACTACAACGCTGCAAAAGCGCTTCGACAAGCTTTGTCGAACGCTCGTGTTCAAATTATTAATGAGCACTTGAAGGCGAATAAGCACCACGTGCTACACTTCCGGCAAGAGAGCGAGAGGCACCTGACGCAAGAGGAGTACGCGAAGGTATGTGGGGTCTAGTAAGTATTTTTCTGATAATTTCCTCAATGGTATTTTTAACGACCTACAACTCTGTGCAGGGCCACGTCAGCTGGTTGCAGGGTCAGTCCGATGCATTTCGGGCCCTTTGTCGGTACTGGGCTAGCGATGAGTTTAAGGCTAAGTCCAGGAAGGCTCGAGAGTGCAGATGGGTTGAGGGGAAGAGTAGGCACGGCCAAGATAACCACTTGCGTTTAGCTAAGCGCATGGTAAGTGTATGTAACTTATGTTTATATATTCATAATATATTGTTCGTACTAACACGTATTGACAGGAACGTGAGACGGGGGTGCCGCCGACCCCTGCTGAGATTTTGAAGAGAGGTCACATGGACGCCTCTCAGCCTCAAGGGTGCAGTCAGGCTACCCGAGCGATTGGTAAGTTTAGAAATTATTCATATTAAATATAACTATATGGATTGTTGAACTTGCACGATTTTCTTGTTTTCTAAGCTAAGTACAGGGAGGAGGCTAGGAAGATACACGGCAAAGATTTTGATTGGGAACACGACCAAATCGATCCTCCAGCCGTGTATACAAGCGGAGGTGGAAAAGCACACGGAAGGTGAGTTCATAAGTCATTTTATCATTTTCAATTCAAAGTATTTAAGATATTTCAATTTTATATTACTGACTCTTTTTTTATAGGCTCGCCATATTCGACGGAGTTGTCGACTTGAGGGCGGCGAGACCTGCGAGAGGCATCTCCATGCAGGCACGTCAGGTCACCGCGTCTTGCAGAGAGACATCGAGATGTAGTCCCTCCAACAAATCGTAGAAGATAACATCAGGCGACAGGAGGAGGAAAGGAGGGAGGCGGAACGACAAAGGATCGCGGCGGAACAACAAAGGATCGCGATGGAGGCCACGATCTCTTCCCAGGCAGCTTGGATGGCGCAGATGCGGGACACAATAGAGGTAACAAAATGAAAATTAAAGTTCTCATTAATTCAGCGTAAATCACTTACTAATAGGTAACATCTAATGTTTGCAATGAGAGGCCATTGCTCGGGCGCAAGGTCTGGGGATCTAGCTGCTGCCACTACCGGTCCTTCCAAGCGATCCTTCTTCTGCAGGTCAGGTAATTTTCTATGTCAACTTAACAATTCTAGTTTTACCTCAACTTAACCAATATAAAGCATGGAAATAGAGTGAGAGTAAGAGATAGTTAGATAAAGTGAGAGATAGAGTTAGAAGAGGGAGGAAGATAGAGAGAAAAGGATTGAGATAGAAGAAAGAGGGAAATAGTTACATAGAAGAAAAGGATTGAGATAGAATAAAGAGAGAGATAGAAGAAAGAGTGAGAGATAGTTAGATAGAGTGCGTGAGGAATGAAGAGAGAGAGGGAGATGTAGATGGAGATAGAGGGAGAGAAAGATAGAGGGTGAGAGGGAGATGTAGATGGAGATAGAGAGAGGAAAATAGAGAGAAAATGATAGCAATAGGGATATAGAGTGAGAGAGAGATAGATTGAGATAGAGAGAGGAATGAAAAGAGAGATGTAGATGGAGATAGAGGGAGAGGAAGGGAGGGAGAGTGATGTTGATGCATTTCTATTCTAACTCTAAGTTCTATTAATTGCAGGGATCTGTGACGGCTACTCAAACTCTGTCGCCGTCGTTACTGCCACCTGGAATGAGGCGCGACGACGACTTTGATGGCTTTAGAGGTGGCTTCGGAGGTCACGCGGGCCAGTGAGCCTTTGTTTGCTTTGTTGATGGTGATGCGTGATATATCAACGATATATTGTGATGTTATTGTGACTGTTATATATTGTGCCTATTTGTGGTCTGTTCTGTTTTTCTAGCCATCGAGTCGGGTAGCATTTTCTATTTTAAAAAAAAAACCTTATTTGTGACGGCTTTTTATACAGTACCGTTGCAAATAAGACTCCTGGTCGTCGCAAACTAGTCTCTGTTATTTGCGACCGCCTGGCCGTCGCAATTAAGTCCCTATTTGCGATGGTTTAGCTGTTGCAATGTTCCACGTGGGTCCCGTCAGATGGCCGCGTGGGCCCATCATCTGGTATTATTTGCGACGGCCCGACTGTCGCAATAATAGACTTAATTGCGACGGTGCGGCCGTCGCAAATAGCCGCGTGGGGCCCACTCGCGTCCTGGCCATAACTTGCGGCTGCTTCAGCTATTTGTGACGGTGGCCATCGCAAATAAGCTTATTTGCGACGAGTAACTTGCGACGGCCAAAAACCGTCGCAAATAAGGAAAGCCGTCGCAAATAACTTATTTGCGACGGTTTTTTCCTTATTTGCGACGGCTCTAGCCGTCGCAAATCATCGGGATTCCTGTAGTGCCTAGGACTAGGGATGCATGTTAGAGATGAATTCTGATGGCCATATCAATCAGGCGTCCATCTCGCTACAGAGTATTAGAAACCACATGTACAGCACGGACAAAGCTGTGCATAAACTATGAAAATCGGAATGTTTCCATGCCTCAAGCATAGCGTTGTACTCGTGTGTGGTGCTTATTAATTTGCTTATCCTAAAAATACAATCTCCCATGTTATTATTGCAGATCAAAGATTATGACCAGATCTGAGATGGTGATTATTTCAAGCCCTTGGATAAATCAAGCACAGAAAAGAGGTACCTAACTATTAACACAAAAAATATGCAGAACCTCAATAACCGTGGAAATTAGTGTTGAGTACAAGAAGATATAATCAGTATGATTAACTTTTATATATCAGAAGAAATATTTTTCAAAAAAAATATCAGAAGAAATAGCACAAGGAAGTAGAAGTTTCTACTCCAAAATTTCATAATCAGAATCTTCACAATAAGAGAAGGCAACCTAGTTTCATTAGCTCCGTGTGTAACTTTACTTTGTTTTATCTACCGTCATTGATCAGTCCTTTTTATTTTATTTTTAGGTGTATTCACCAGGCCAAAGGGGAAATTCTGAAATGGAGCCGGCGGCAAAGCGAACCCCATCAAATGTGAAGGCTCAGAATAAGGTGGTTATGCATTATAATTATATCTGTGGTGCTATTCTTCCTAGGTTTACACAAATATAACTATCCATTATCATATGTGATTTGCTTCAGAAATGACTAGTGCACCTAACAGTCGTTCTTTACATGGTTCATGAAGATAAACTCGCATCTACAAGGGCTGAGATGGGTGAGGTAAGAGAAGAGAATGAGAGGCTAAAAACGATGTTGTCACGCGTTGTGGAAGACTACGGATCTCTTCAAATGCATTTCCAAAAAGTAATTCAACAAGAACAAGCTAAGAAGTCTTTGTGCTAAAGAGGAGGCGGCGTCCATGGGCGGTGGCGGCGGGGAGGGCGGCACAACGTGGGGAGGGGGCGGCGGGGAAGGGCGGCGGCGTACCTCAACTCGTCGGGTCCTTCTCCGTTGATGGCGGCGGTGTGACGGCGGGGCGATGCCGGGGCGACGGCGCGGAGCGGCGGCGGTGGCGATTAGCTTGGCAGCGGGGGCGTGCGGGTGCAAATGAAAACAAAGAGCCGCGCACCCGGGAAATAATCCCTAGCTCTAATAGACGACGGGATATTGTTAACCGTTGTCAATTAAGGCATAATTAACGATGATTCTTTTTAGACGTCGTCTATAACGGCTCGGGTGGGCCCGGTTTCATTCCATATTGAAGAACAAACTAGTCAGCGCCATACTGCCAGATCATTGCCTACTGCCAGATCTAGTCCAGATCTAGTCAGCGCCTCCTCTTCAATCATTGCCTGCACCACGAACTTCCTTGCTCGGGGGCGTACAACGCTCTTGCAGTTCACTGCACGCCACCCTTGCAGCTTACTGTGTGTCGCTGCTTCACGGTCTTCGGTGTGGATGGAGCCGCAACGTAGAGGAAGAGCCGAACATGCACCAGGTTTTCGACGGAACCCCGCACAGAGCATACATGCCGAACCTCCTGGCGGCCTGACCAGCAGCCCCGTCCTAGATCCGCCGTCTTCCCGCTGGGATCTATCGTTGCAGGCCATGTACCGTCGCTCCTCCGCCACCTGCCGTCGTCACGCGCTTGCAGGGCACCAAGGGAAAGGGGGCCACCATTGCGCATGCTCGCAGCTCGCCGCCGTCGTCAGCGCGTGCGACACGCAGCCGCATCCGCGCCTCCATCAGGCGCGCTCATGTCGCGCTGCCGGGCCTCGCTCATCACTCGTACCACCGCGCAGTCCTCCTTGTCTCCTCCGGTTCGGAAGCTTCTAGCCTCCATGCTCTGAAGTCTGCCGGGAAAAAACGGCCCCGCCACCACCATCCTTGCGAATGGCGGCCACTCCGCTTCGGCGGCGGCACGGCGAGGCAAGCCGGTGATGGGACTCGCGGCGGCGGCTAGGGTTCCGCCCGAGTCGCCCAGGGAGAGCGACCCGTGGTCACGGGTTCCCTGTTTGGAATGCGTATCCGCTCTTATGTGCTTTGTTAACTTGTAATATGTGCTAGTATGGACGTTGCGCTGTTCTAGTTTGATACTTAAGATTGCTGTTTCCCAAAAATCTACGGTACTGTTTAGTCAGCTCATATGCCTTGTCTTTCCACATTTCAAGTCTGTATTATAGTTTGAAGCAGTACTAGATCACTCCATATATTTAACTTGTTATCCAGTAGCATTGAACCCTATATCTATTGCACAATCTTTTGAAGTTGCAACTCACAAGGGCTACATTCTTCAGAACAGTAGTATACATGACATAAGTTTTGCAGTCTCTTATATAATTGAAGCAACATAATACGGAAAAGGTAAAGTACAATCGACACCCTTCTCGGGCATAAATTATTGCATCTAGGAAGCTTTACTGCTTAGCTGGTAGTTCTTGTGGGTAGGTCCTTTTACTCAACCGGAGATTATATGTTCTGGTCTCTTAGTCGTTGTCATCCTCCTGAACTTGAAGTCTGATGCACTTTCAGTGAATTATCTAAACTCATGTCATGTGCTCTGCTGAACCTGAACTGTATTTGAATTTTTACAAGAACTCGCCCCAGGCTTGGTGTTCCTGACTTCTCCCTTTCCACATTCCGTGGCTGACTTAGCTCAAGATTAACCCGAACATTTTCGTTCTCGGTATTCAGGAAACTGTATCTAATGGTAGTACCTGTAGGGTTTTTATTTGCAGTTTGTTCATACACCCGAGGAATGCATAAATGTTACTTTTGTGATTCACATATACCGTAGTTTAAAATACAAAAAAAAACATGACTTGTACAAGCTGCACCTCTGGCAAAATGTTTGCCGATATCCGTACCTTCTTCTGTTATTCAATGTTCTCTTGATGAGTAAGGCTGACTTTGTTGCATAGTTCTATGTTTTCCTGGTGTATGAGGCTTCCCTGAATCCCAATAAGAAGTTGTCCAGTTAAATAAGACACTACACTAAACTCAATGCTCAAGATATGCGTACAAACCTCCCTGTTTAATTCTTGAATTTGATCCAGCATAAGTTGGTCCTGGAAAGTGAAAGTTATTAGTAAAAAGTAGTCATTGTAACATTGTATCCATGTTCTGTTAGAAACTAAGAACTACATGATGGCATAGTGCAATGCAACCTTCTTCACGTGAATATTTCTTAGGCTCATCTCCAGCTTATTCTCTAAATTTTGCAAGTCTTTTACATCCATGCCAGAAAGTTGTTGACCCGACAACTGCCTGCAGTGACACAATGTATAAATATAATCATTATGCTCGTCAAAGTTGCACATGTTAGCTTACTATACAACTTCAGATTTGCCGAAAATGGTTTTCTAACAACAGCAACAGAGCATTTTAGTCGCAAGTTGGGGTACGCTAGAGATGAAAGCCCACAAGAACCGACAAAGCGGGAAGCAAAAGTGAGGAATGTAAGTTAAAAGGAAGTAAAAAGAAACATATACAAAAGGATAAACTAAGCTGTTTTTTTTTCATTTCAAATTGGCTTTCAATTATTATGTGCATTTTTGTATCCACCCTAATGGATCACTTCATTTTGTTGCTCGTAAAATGCTAAGTGTGAGAATTCTTCAATTGCTATCAAGAGTACATGTGAATTGAACTGATGTCTAAAGTCTAAACTGAAATTTCTTTAAGGAAAAAACCAAATTAATCAAGTAAGGAAATTAAGCAGATTGTTTCTTGTCGCTATGTCCAAAGGTTGGGGTGCTATAGTCTTGATGATATACACAGGTTACAGCTCATTCTGGAATATTCACTTATCAAGCCTGTAAGGTCGAATTCTATTTTTGGTGACTTCAGCTTCCTTGGTGTAGCCTAAAACCTTTATCAGATTGCATATTACTTTGATTTTTCATAATTTGCTGAGAATTTGATTCCATGTTATGATTTATCACTTTGGACTTTAGTGGTGGTCTTTTCTTCCATAACTCAGTAAACAATATTCACTACTGATCATTAGCATGATTTGCATTTATTGTGATGGACTTGTTCTCTTACTCACAATGATTTGCATTTATTGTAGGATGGTTGAGGATCATACCGGTTATGCTCTTGCAAGTTATACAGTTGCTGCCTCAAGCTTCCTGCCTCCCTTTGCCAAAGCTAGTAAGATAAAATGCTTTGTGATAGCATAGGGAAATGACTTTGAGGTCATATCTTCCGTAATTCAGCATATAAAGTTAAGAGTGTTATGAATAATGTGCTTGCATTTTTATGGAGGCGGAGACCTAAATATAAAGAGTACAAGAGAACTACAAATATGCGAAAAACCCGTGATACAATGGAAAATTAAAATATATCTCTAATACCCCCATCAAACTTAAGGTGAATCACGAACACTGAGTTTGAAAATAGAAAACTATGTTGAGTTCAGATTTGTGCATTCGTGAAGAAATTAGCCTACTGAAGCTCTGAAGGCACATACTGAAGATCAACAATATCATCTTCTACCTGTGCTCGTGTATAAAAAGCATCAATACTAAAATGATTGGTAAGCAATACAGATAGCAAATGTACTGGCAGACAAAAGAGGAGTCGGCATAGAAACAAAAATATAAAAACTCTTAAGCAATCACCGTAACCAAGTAACCTCTACAGTACAAAGGCCATAACATGCAACTCAGCCTTTGCATTCGAATGAGAAACTGCTACCTGCTTCTTAGTCTTCCAAGCTATGAGTAAACCACCAAGAAAAACACAATAAGAAGAAAGAGATCAACGATAAGAGGAATCACTAGCCTAAGTAGCATCACAATACGCCTTGAGCTGTAAGGAGCTAGAGCGTGAAAATAATAAGCGTCTAGAGATAGTCTACGCGACTTCTTCATCGACTGCTTCTTCGCCGATCTCGCATGTACTGTCCTCCGCGGTGTTCTCTCCGATCCTCACTGGCGTCACACTGTGGAGGAGTATGCAGCTCTGCTTGTCAACAAGACATGAGACTTGGAGGTCTAGTCGTGGCAATATTATCACTCGCGAGTTGGTGTTCACGTACAAGAAGAAGGCCTATGGCTCTCTGAAGAGGTACAAGGCTTGATGGGTCCTTTGAAGTTTCACTCATAGCTCCAGAGTCGACTACGACGAGACCTTCACTTCGATGGTGAAGTCAGCCACTGTCCATACTTGTCGGTGGTTTTGATCTGGCAGATCTCCCGACACTACTAAAGTGTTTAAGGAGTTTAAGGTTCGGTATGGGCGCGCGGAGATTCAAGAAGGTGAGATGTCGAGTGACACAAGGGACACCAAGATTTACGTGGTTCGGGCCGCCTGTGCGTAATACCCTACTCCACGGAGTGTATTGATGTTGTATTGAATGTATGTCTAGAGCGTCTGTCTCGTGTGTCTCGTGTGTCGTCGGCCTATCCTTTTATAGTACAAGGGCAGGCCGTTACAAGTTAGCCTGGCCCGACATGTGGCCCCGGCGTTACTGATATTGATACACATTCAACACGTTTAATTGCCCTTAATGACCGAGTTATGGGATTTGATAGCACCATTACTGGTAATTAAGGTCGTCCGATCGTGTGTCATTAATATAGTATTAATGACACTTGATCGGGTCTTGAAGTCCTTGATTGCCCTTTGAAGATCTGGAGCCGTTCTGGGGTCATCTGGAGGTTAGGGGCTGAAGATCCGACGGTTGGACACGTGGCAGCGCCGGAGCACACTGTGGGGAACAGATAGGTCCGGTGCTACCTGACACGTGTCAGTTCTGGAGCTTTCCTCGGTCTGGGGTTAGGTCCGGGGATGCCATTTCGGTACATAGCACGGAGCTTCCCCCTTGCAGGCGGTAGCTCTGGTTTGACAGTACACGTGGCGACCCTGGGACTAACCATGTTGGAGAAGCGGGTCCGGTTATGTCTGACATGTGGGCCTCTGAAGGTCTTCAAATCAAGTAGATGACTTTCCCTTGAGATCTTTGCAATCCTAAGGAGTATATGGTATCTAGGGTACTGACAGTGGACCCCTAGGCCCACCTCTGGGGAAGACCCCTTGGGTGCAGTCATTCTGCCGGAGGTGGGTCCATCCTTCGACTTTTGAACTGAGTCTTCAAAGGTCTTCGGATGTGCCGTTGGCGATAGTTTGGAGTTAAATCCTCGCCGCGTGGCATATCCCGAGTGCGGCAGATGAGATCTTCGGCGTGCGGATCTCACGCAATTGAAGGTCGTCGGTTCCCGATACGGAAATCGTATCGGTTCCGCGCACCTTGTCAGGTCACCGCCTTCGGGCTTCCCGCCTCATGATGATAACCGTTCGCCCGGGTAAGAACCTCGACTTGATCGTCAGGGTGGTCCCGGGCTCTCTTGTCATCAGCTGAGTGGAATTTTTGAGTAGTATCTTCGGCTTCCTTGCGCTTTCCATCCAAGCGTTGAGAGGGCTTACTTAAGAAGGAAAGCGTGCACCGTCTGGAGTTCTTCACGCCTCTCATCTGATCTTGCGCTCAAACTCCCAACTTGTGCTCGCTTTTCCTCTCTTGCCTTGCTGTGCCGCGATGGAGTTGGGTCTCCGCGAGAGCCGTTTGAAGACTGAAGGTGACCTGAAGAAGGTCTGGGCCCTCATGGGATGGTCCCCGGACTTCTTCAACCACCTGGTCCGCGCCGGGGGAGAGCTCCCGTTCCAGAAGGAGCATGCCGGCGAAATGGTGTACTTCTCTTCGTACGCCATGGAGGGGTTGATCCCACATTTTTCCTCCTTTTTCTTGATGCTGCTAGACTTTTATGGTCTGTAGCTATACCACCTTGGCCCCCACTCCATTCTTCTTGTGTCTATCTTCGTCCACTTCTGCGAGATGTGGGTGGGCATCCCCCCTGCATTGAACTCTTCCGGACCTTCTTCACCGTTCATACCACCGGTAGGAGCAATGAGTACCTTGGCATCTACTACTTCATGAAGCGCAAGAAGTGCCCATTCAAGTACCTCCGGTCATTTCCCTCTGGAAAGTGGGATGACTGGAAGAAGGACTGGATAGTCATCTGGGTGGAGGAGCACGAGAAGCTTGAGCTGCCCGAAGGCCTCCCCAACATTAACACTACAGTCTGGAGTGAAGCTCCGGTGCTGGCGGAAGCCTTCAACCCTGCTCTGACCAGGATCCGCCAGTGTGTGGAGGGAGGATTAACTCCTCAGGCGGTGTTTTGCAACTTCCTGATCAGCAGGTGGGCACCGCTGAAGAGGAGAGAAAAACTCGCTTGGGCCCTCAACAGCGTGATGGACAACGACCGGGTCGAGACCGGGCTGAAGTCCAACATGTCAGGGACAACCTTGGAGTTCCATCTCAAGAAGTTCCAGCATGGCATCGACGTCGCGGGTGACGACTTGACTCCGCCATCAGCCTTTCTTCCTCTGAACATGGAGGTAGAGTTCAACAGTGAGCTCCGGCGGAAGATGCCAGTGCTTGACGACCTTGGTGTCATTGAGAGAAGATCAACCTCCAGGGTGGTGATCCCTGGGGCTTCCGAGGGTGGCTCCGACCCTGCCCCGAAGCCAAGGATCGAAGTCGTCGGCAAGGGCAAGGAGCCGGCAGATGAACCCTTGAGCCAGAAGAGGAAGCTGCAGCATGCCGACGGAAGGTCCATCAAGCCTACCACCTCTGCGTCAGCTACTTCTCCCCGGAGGTGGAGGTCTTCTACAACTGCGGCGGTTGTTCCCGCAGCGGCGTCCTCCCAGGGTGCTAACTCCAGGCATGCGACTTCAGCACCAGGGCCAGTTGAGGCCTCTAGGTCCGTAGGTCCTTCTCGGTCGAGGGGGGCCTCGACTAAGGAAATGCCCATGGTTGCGATGAGTTCCGGGGGGCCTTCCAGGGCTTCCACGCCGGCGGCGGCTATGGTCAGCCCAGAACGCCCGGGAAAGAGGTTCCGCGCAAGCTGGTGCGGAAGCCTCCCGAGGTAATTTTTAATCTTTACCTCAGACAGTTGTTTTGTTGTAGTAATTGTTTTTTAAGTTTCTTCATCCATCATCTGCAGCGTTCCCAAGAAGAGGAGTGAGGCTCCACCCTCAGCCACAGCAGCTGAAGCTGTGAGGGCGGAAGCTTCTGCTCCTGTCTCGGTGTCGCCCCAAGTGGTGGTTGAAGCTGCGACAGCTCCGGCGCCAACTGTCGTGGTCATGGACCTCGACTCATCCCCAGAGACTCTCGTGGTAGCGCCGGACCACGGGAGAGAATATGCGCCAGCGGCACCTGCCCCGGAGGTAGAAGCTCCGAGTCCTGGTGCAGAGATGATGGAAGCCCCGGCCGTTGAGTCGGAGGAAGCAGTAATTTTGGCCCCAGAGCCGGAAATTGTCGAAGCCCCGGCGGTTGAGCCGGAGGTAGTTGAAGTATCGGCGTGCGCGCCGGAAGTTTAGGAAGTCCCGGCGGTTGGGCCGGCTTCCTCCGAAGCACCAGCCGCAGAGCCGGTCGTTGTTGGAGCTCCGGCGGCAGGGCCGGTTGATGCTGAAGACTTTCCGGCTCCCGAGCCGGTTGTTGCGGAGGCGTCGGCGCTCGAGCCCCCAATAGAGGAGGCGCCCAGGCTGGAGCCAGAAGCAGCCCTTGCTCCGGAAGTGACGACAAGGAGGTACTCGCGGCTGAGCCAGAGTGCCCTGGTGGAGTCGCTGGCCCCTGCCTGAGGGGGCAAATGTAGATCTGGCGGCGGGGCCTTCAGAACCACTTCCGAAGGTCGGAACTTCATCAGCGGGACCCTCTTCGATGGCGACTGAGGCCATCCCGGAGGACGGCCCGAGTGCCATGGAGACTCAGGGGACCACTCTTGTGGAGTGGGACCCAATTTTTGTATCTGAAAACACGTTGGAACCAGCGGAGGAGACCCCAGCAGGTCCGGAACCTATCCCATTGTCATTGTCTATTGACAATGCCTGTTCCAGTCTGCGTCAAGTTCATTTGGCCTTCTTCCACGAAAGCAAGGCTCTTGAAGAGGAGCGCCAAACCCTTAGGTGGTGGCGTAACCGGCTCTACTTCGAGACCAAGCTGGCACAGTCGAGGCTAGCAGATGACAATGAGTGGATCAAGCGGGAGAAGATCCGCTTGGAATACTGGGGCAAATTATTGGATGACAGGGAAAGTATGACTCGAGCCCTCGACGCTCAATCCCGGGCCATTTACGAGCAGACCAAAGCAGCTAACAGTGCGGCCGATGAACGCCAACAGAGGCTTGAGCCGTCGCAAATAAGCCAGCCATCGCAAATAGAGTTTATTTGCGATGGCCTGTTCCCAAGGCTGTCGCAAACAAGGTTCATTGTGACGGCCAACCCTAGGGCCGTCGCGATTAACTAGGCCATCACAAATTAAAGTCCTACACCCCCATCATGGTCTCTCTTTTCCAACCCGAGCGCCGCTCGCTTCTTCTCTTTTGCTGCTGTCGCCGCCGCCAACTGCTGCCGCCGCCGCCTGCTACCGCCACCGTCACTCCACCGCCTCAAGGTATGGTCACCCCCTTCCTCTTATCCCTCCCATTCATGGCCGCCCCCTTCCTCTTCTCCCTCCCCTCCATGGCGGCCCTCTCCCTCTTCCCCCATCCATGGTCGCCCCCCTTCCATTCCCGCCCTCTCCTCCTAATCTCCCCCTACCTCCCCTCACGTCCATGGTCGCCCCCCCCCCCTCACCTTCCTCCTAGCTGACCCCCCCTCCCCACCTTCCATGGCCGCCCCCCTCCATGGCCCCCCTCCCTCCCCTCCTCCATAGTTTAATTTGTTTTATTATGGTGAATTATGTGTTGAATTTTTGCTTAATGTGTTTGAATTAGTGAAGTTAATTGGTGATTAGTTGATTAGAGGATTGAATTGTGTAATTTGTAAGTTAAATTGGTGATTAGTTGATTGAATTGTGTAATTCGTAGATTAAATTTTTGACTAGTGGAAGAATTGTTCTATTAAATTGGTAGTTCTTATGTCTATGTTAATCATGCTTAGCTAGGTTTCGATTTAATTATGTTTATGTTTATTTATGCCTATGTCCAATTTTTTGTTAATTGAGATTAAGTTTGCTAAGCTAGGTTTAGGTCAATGCTTATGTCTATATTTATAATAAAAACTTTTATATTTAAGTTTATGTTTGAAATTTGTTACGTTTGATTGAATTGCTTTGTTTTTTTAGATTATGGTTATAATTTTTAATTTGATTGCTTCAGTGTTACCATATGTACAACAATAGGATTCGGGATACAGGGTGCAGTGTTAAATTGGCGGACGGTTGGTTGTTCGGATTCAGGTTTGGTGTCTCGTCAAAAGCAGGATAAATCCTGCATACATTAATGATAATTTCTTCCGCTTTAAACTTCAGAGTCAAACATGGGTGAAGACCGCAGTTGGATGTATACTGGCTGGAAGAGCAGAATTGGTGGTCACTCGGATGAGTGGTACATCAAGTTAGATAAATTTTTGGATCGAGCATTTTCGTTGTCGACAGAAGATATGGTGCGGTGCCCATGTACAAAATCTCGGAACACCAAGTTTTTGAGAAGATTGGATCTTTTGTTTCACTTATGTCGAAACGGTTTCACTCCATATTATGAAGTGTGGACCTTCCACGGTGAGACTAAGTCTCGAGTCATAGCAGAAGTGGAGGAAGATGATGATATAATAGAGGTTGAATGGATGGATGAGATGCTAGAAGCTCTGGAAGAGGAGGATCCTCTTACAAATGAGGCAGAGAAGTTCTTCGAGGAGCTGAAGAAATCACAAGAGCCATTGTATAAACACACGGTTGTGACCGTACTTGCTTTCTTGACCAGTTTTATAGCAATTAAGTCTAAATACTTTTTTTCATCAATTGCTACAATGATCTCATGAAATTGATTTGTGATATCCTTCCACAACCTCACAAATCTCCTAAAGATATGTATCATCCAAAGATCAAGATATCTGGTCTCGGTATGAACTATGAGAAAAATCGATGTGTGCCCAGACAACTGCATGCTATTGTGGAAAGAGCACGCTAATGAGAACATGTGCTTGAAATGTGGTAAACCGAGATATGTCAAAGTTGTTAATGATGATGGTGATAATGTGATGACAGATGTCGCACATAAGTAGCTTCATTACTTGCCTGTGACACCTCGGTTGAAGCGGTTGTTTCTTTCAAAAAGAATCGCAAGACCCATGAGATGGCACAAAGAAGGTAAACATGAGAACAAAGAATTCTTGACGCATCCGTCCGACGGTGATGCAAGGAAGGCACTGGACCATTTCAATCCAGATTTTTCTCGTGATACGAGAAATGTTCGCATCGGATTAGCGACAGACATATTCTCACCGTTCAGTACAAACGCCACACCATACTCCTGTTGGCCCATCTTTGTCATTTCGTACAACCTGCCACTGACTCTTTGTACGAAGAACGAGTTCATGATTCTCAGTCTCATTATACATGAACCTGATCATCCCGGGTCACATCTCGACGTGATGTTGAAACCGCTAATCGAAGAATTGAAAGTCTTGTGGACAGGAGTTGAAGTGTACGACAGTTACAAGAAGCATAAATTCAACCTTTGAGCTGCTTATTTGTGGTCCGTCCATTATTTGCCAGCATACGGCATGTTTTCTGGATGGAGCACTCACGGTTGTCTGACGTATCTGATATGTGCTTCAAACACGGATTTCTTTGAACTAACTCATGGATGCAAAATATCTTACTTCGATTGTCACAGACGTTGGCTGCCTTCGAATCACATATTTGGGCAACAGAGGCATGTCTTTAGAAAGAACATCGTTGTCACTAAAGGACCACCAAAGTCTCAACGGCTTAGAAATTTCTGATATGTTGGACAAACTGCTGCCAAATGAAGGTCGTCCTGAATATTTTGTAGGTTATAGAGAGGAAACAATTGGACTCACATATGTGGACTTTGGGAGCTACCGTATGTGAAGTCGTTGATTCTAATGCACAACATTGATGTCATGCATCAGGAGTGTAACATTAGCGAAAGTATCATAAGCACTTGCATGGATATGTTTTCGCAAAACGAAAGACAAATACAAAGCTAGACTAGATTTGATTTTCACCGTCCAACCCTTGAAATCTCTGAAAGTGGTGGGAAGCCACGTGCTTCTTTCTTTCTTTGATCTAAAGAAAAGAAAGAAGTTGTGAAATGGTTGAAAACTTTGAAATTCCTAGGTGGTTACGCAGCTAGCCTGAAACGAGCCGTGAATGTGAACACAGGAAACCTCACTGGGTTGAAGAGTCATGATTATCACATTATAATGGAAAGACTCTTACCTATTATGTTTTGGGGCTATCTAGATGATGCGGTGTGGAAGGTTTTATCTGAGCTTAGCTATTTCTATAGATAGCTTTGTGCTAAAGAAATCAAGATAGGGATGATGGATAAGTTAGATAAGGAGGTTCCCATACTTTTATGTAAGATGGAAAAAATTCCAACGGGTTTCTTCAATCCAATGCAACATCTGCTTATCCATCTTCCATTCGATTTGAAGCTAAAGTTGGCGGTCCTGTGCAATACATGTGGATGTATCACATTGAAAGAGCGCTACGATATCTGTAACCAATGGTTGGCAATAGGGCAAGGGTGGAAGGGTGCATCGCTGTAGCATATGCTCTTTAGGAAGTAGGATACTTTTCAAGTGTCTACTTTGCAGAAGAAAACAATATCAATACTTTGGCAATGTGGTACAATGTGGACGAAGCACCCCCTTTAAGCGACCTCTCCATTTTTCAAATGAGAGGCACTACCGTTGGTAGCTACACGAGCTATGTGCTATCCGAATGTGACACGACTGTTGCTTTACTCTACATGTACGCAAATATAGAAGGCATGCAGGAATACATAGAGTAAGTGTTTGTCCTACATTTATGCTAATCGATATATTTTTCTACACATGTATTCTAAAAGATGTTTTCTCAAGTTCAGCGAGTTCCACAGACAATGTTGGCCACATAGGCATCAACCTATGACCAAACAAGTAGAAGGGATGCGAAAAGAAGTAATAAATGGAGGGTCAGGTTTCTTATCCTAGTTTCGAGATTATGTAATACTCTCTCATCTTCTATATATTATAAGTTAGTATTATTAAAGAAGTGTTATTTTAACTTACGATCATTTTTGATAGTGTCAGATGCACAATGTCCATGAAGATTTGCGGCAACTATCTTATGGATTGGTGAATGTTAGAAGCTATGGTCGATATGGCATAAATGGCTTTCGATTCTGTACAACTCATTTTGAAGCTCTTCGTCCTCTCGCGGCAACATCAAATTTTGGTCCTGTGATGAGAGCAATTGACACTCAAGGGAATTTAATCAATTATTATGGGATCATTAACAAAATCCTTGAATTTACTTTTACCAGAAATAAGACCCTTCGAGTTGTCTTCTTTGACTGTGACTGGTTTGATCGCACTCATGGAACTCGAGAAAACCAATTTGGAATGGTGGAAGTGGAATATAAGGACCGACTATGAGGTTTGATACATTTGTTCTTGGACATCAAGTGGAACAAGTATATTATCTACCTTATCCATGCACGAAGCTTAGTGCTTGGTGGGTGGTATATAAGGTGAATCCTTGTGAGCGGTTATATACTCGTGAGGATGATGGTTACAATGATAGCGAAGAAGTTCAAGAAGAAGAGTTGTCAGACACTTTTATTGTCGAGCTTGGTGCAGGACTCAATCAATTAGTTGAAGATGATGAAGATGTAGATCCACATGATATGCGAAAACGGAAATTAGAACAAGCCATGATGGAAGATCGTCGGGCTGGTTTAAGGAGTACGGAACATGATAATGATATTGATGAATTTTGAAAGTGATTACAAGTAATGTTTTCTTGAAGACGGTAACATGAATTTTGTATATCTTATTTGCATATTTATTGATTATCTATTAAAACAGGATGGCGTCAAACAAGGGAAAGAAGGTGTCGCCCACGAGGGGGTTCTACCCCTCTAGACCTGAGGACGCTTTCGCTGGTGCCTCGTCAACTGGGAGCAGACGCTCTTAGCTGTTGGGGCACGTTGTGAGCAGCTCTAGAGCTTCGTCACAAGTAAATTTCACTCATTTTTGACAAATTCTTCAAATCAATTTCCAATTAAACTTACTTATGAATCATTTGAATGTGTGGTCCTCACCGACTGACTCAGAGGCTACAGCGCCAGTTGGGCTTGGCTACCCTTTGGTGAGGCAGCCCTCGGCCAGCAAGCCCTCGTCTGGCGAGCCTTCTGTTCGTGAGCCCTTTGACTCGGCTGATGACGAGCCTTCTAGGTCACCTGACGTGGAGCCCCAGCAGACGTAGAGGACAAGGAGGACCCACTTTGTCAGTCCTCCTATGGTCCCTTCAGAGAGGATCGTGATTTGTCCGGTCGGAGACAGGTAATAAAAATCGTAGTGTTCAATTCTGGTTTCTTTTGGTTACTTGAGTAATGAATAAATAAATAAATATATTGTAGGGTTTGGTGCGACACGTCTTTCACCGGTGAGAGACACCAAAGACCGGTGAATGGTGTCCTCGAATCCTTAGTGCGTTTGCACTATCCCGTGGTCATCGACGGGGTGCCTGCTCTTTTGTGGAAGGACTACGCACATGTCCATTACCAGGAGCACGACAACCTTCAGGAGGCCGTATGGGCCGATTTTATGGTAAGTATGTTAAAAAAAGTTTCTAAGTTTTAACTCTTACACTCTTTTAATGAACATATCTTCAATATATTCTTTATCACAGGCAAGGTATATTTTAGAGGACCCCAAACGACCCTCGCATGTTTGAGGATGCGAGGAGAGTGTTTCACTACAATGCTGCAAAAGCGCTTCGACAAGCTTTGTCGAACGCTCGTGTTCAAATTATTAATGAGCACTTGAAGGCGAACAAGCACCACGTGCTACACTTCCGGCAAGAGAGCGAGAGGCACCTGACGCAAGAGGAGTACGCGAAGGTATGTGGGGTCTAGTAAGTATTTTTCTGATAATTTCCTCAATGGTTTTTTTAACGACCTACAACTCTGTGCAGGGCCACGTCAGCCGGTTGCAGGGTCAGTCCGATGCATTTCGGGCCCTTTGTCGGTACTGGGCTAGTGATGAGTTTAAGGCTAAGTCCAGGAAGGCTCGAGAGTGCAGATGGGTTGAGGGGAAGAGCAGGCACGGCCAAGATAACCACTTGCGTTTAGCTAAGCGCATGGTAAGTGTATGTAACTTATGTTTATATATTCATAATATATTGTTCGTACTAACACGTATTGACAGGAACGTGAGACGGGGGTGCCGCCGACCCCTGCTGAGATTTTGAAGAGAGGTCACATGGACGCCTCTCAGCCTCAAGGGTGCAGTCAGGCTACCCGAGCGATTGGTAAGTTTAGAAATTATTCATATTAAATATAACTATATGGATTGTTGAACTTACACGATTTTCTTGTTTTCTAAGCTAAGTACAGGGAGGAGGCTAGGAAGATACACGGCAAAGATTTTGATTGGGAACACGAACAAATCGATCCTCCAGCCGTGTATACAAGCGGAAGTGGAAAAGCACACGGAAGGTGAGTTCATAAGTCATTTTATCATTTTCAATTCAAAGTATTCAAGATATTTCAATTTTATATTACTGACTCTTTTTTTATAGGCTCGCCATATTCGACGGAGTTGTCGACTTGAGGGCGGCGAGACCTGCGAGAGGCATCTCCATGCAGGCACGTCAGGTCACCGCGTCTTGCAGAGAGACATCGAGATGTAGTCCCTCCAACAAATCGTAGAAGATAACATCAGGCGACAGGAGGAGGAAAGGAGGGAGGCGGAACGACAAAGGATCGCGACGGAACAACAAAGGATCGCGATGGAGGCCACGATCTCTTCCCAGGCAGCTTGGATGGCGCAGATGCGGGACACAATAGAGGTAACAAAATGAAAATTGAAGTTCTCATTAATTCAGCGTAAATGACTTACTAATAGGTAACATCTAATGTTTGCAATGAGAGGCCATTGCTCGGGCGCAAGGTCTGGGGATCTAGCTGCCGCCACTACCGGTCCTTCCAAGCGATCCTTCTTCTGCAGGTCAGGTAATTTTCTATTTCAACTTAACAATTCTAGTTTTACCTCAACTTAACCAAAATAAAGCATGGAAATAGAGTGAGAGTAAGAGATAGTTAGATAAAGTGAGAGATAGTGTTAGAAGAGGGAGGAAGATAGAGATAAAAGGATTGAGATAGAAGAAAGAGGGAAATAGTTACATAGAAGAAAAGGATTGAGATAGAATAAAGAGAGAGATAGAAGAAAGAGTGAGAGATAGTTAGATAGAGTGTGTGAGGAATGAAGAGAGAGAAGGAGATGTAGATGGAGATAGAGGGAGAGAAAGATAGAGGGTGAGAGGGAGATGTAGATGGAGATAGAGAGAGGAAAATAGAGGGAAAATGATAGCAATAGGGATATAGAGTGTGAGAGATATAGATTGAGATAGAGAGAGGAATGAAAAGAGAGATGTAGATGGAGATAGAGGGAGAGGAAGGGAGGGAGAGTGATGTTGATGCATTTCTATTCTAACTCTAAGTTCTATTAATTGCAGGGATCTGTGACGGCTACTCAAACTCTGTCGCCGTCGTTACCGCCACCTGGAATGAGGCACGACGACGACTTTGATGGCTTTAGAGGTGGCTTCGGAGGTCACGCGGGCCAGTGAGCCTTTGTTTGCTTTGTTGATGGTGATGTGTGATATATCAACGATATATTGTGATGTTATTGTGACTGTTATATATTGTGCCTATTTGTGGTCTGTTCTGTTTTTCTAGCCATCGAGTCGGGTAGCATTTTCTATTTTTTTTTAAAAAAAAAACCTTATTTGTGACGGCTTTTTATACAGTACCGTCGCAAATAAGGCTCCTGGTCGTCGCAAACTAGTCTCTGTTATTTGCGACCGCCTGGCCGTCGCAATTAAGTCCCTATTTGCGATGGTTTAGCTGTTGCAATGTTCCACGTGGGTCCCATCAGATGGCCGCGTGGGCCCATCATCTGGTATTATTTGCGACGGCCCGACTGTCGCAATAATGGACTTAATTGCGACGGTGCGGCCGTCGCAAATAGCCGCGTGGGGCCCACTCGCGTCCTGGCCATAACTTGCGGCTGCTTCAGCTATTTGTGACGGTGGCCATCGCAAATAAGCTTATTTGCGACGAGTAACTTGCGACGGCCAAAAACCGTCGCAAATAAGGAAAGCCGTCGCAAATAACTTATTTGCGACGGTTTTTTCCTTATTTGCGACGGCTCTAGCCGTCGCAAATCATCGGGATTCCTGTAGTGCCTAGGACTAGGGATGCATGTTAGAGATGAATTCTGATGTCCATATCAATCAGGCGTCCATCTCGCTACAGAGTATTAGAAACCACATGTACAGCACGGACAAAGCTGTGCATAAACTATGAAAATCGGAATGTTTCCATGCCTCATGCATAGCGTTGTACTCGTGTGTGGTGCTTATTAATTTGCTTATCCTAAAAATACAATCTCCCATGTTATTATTGCAGATCAAAGATTATGACCAGATCTGAGATGGTGATTATTTCAAGCCCTTGGATAAATCAAGCACAGAAAAGAGGTACCTAACTATTAACACAAAAAATATGCAGAACCTCAATAACCGTGGAAATTAGTGTTGAGTACAAGAAGATATAATCAGTATGATTAACTTTTATATATCAGAAGAAATATTTTTCAAAAAAATATCAGAAGAAATAGCACAAGGAAGTAGAAGTTCTACTCCAAAATTTCATAATCAGAATCTTCACAATAAGAGAAGGCAACCTAGTTTCATTAGCTCCGTGTGTAACTTTACTTTGTTTTATCTACCGTCATTGATCAGTCCTTTTTATTTTATTTTTAGGTGTATTCACCAGGCCAAAGGGGAAATTCTGAAATGGAGCCGGCGGCAAAGCGAACCCCATCAAATGTGAAGGCTCAGAATAAGGTGGTTATGCATTATAATTATATCTGTGGTGCTATTCTTCCTAGGTTTACACAAATATAACTATCCATGATCATATGTGATTTGCTTCAGAAATGACTAGTGCACCTAACAGTCGTTCTTTTACATGGTTCATGAAGATAAACTCGCATCTACAAGGGCTGAGATGGGTGAGGTAAGAGAAGAGAATGAGAGGCTAAAAACGATGTTGTCACGCGTTGTGGAAGACTACCGATCTCTTCAAATGCATTTCCAAAAAGTAATTCAACAAGAACAAGCTAAGAAGTCTTTGTGCTAAAGAGGAGGCGGCGTCCATGAGCGGTGGCGGCGGGGAGGGCGGCACAACGTGGGGAGGGGGCGGCGGGGAAGGGCGGCGGCGTACCTCAACTCGTCGGGTCCTTCTCCGTTGATGGCGGCGGTGTGACGGCGGGGCGATGCCGGGGCGACGGCGCGGAGCGGCGGCGGTGGCGATTAGCTTGGCAGCGGGGGCGTGCGGGTGCAAATGAAAACAAAGAGCCGCGCACCCGGGAAATAATCCCTAGCTCTAATAGACGACGGGATATTGTTAACCGTTGTCAATTAAGGCATAATTAACGATGATTCTTTTTAGACGTCGTCTATAACGGCTCGGGTGGGCCCGGTTTCATTCCATATTGAAGAACAAACTAGTCAGCGCCATACTGCCAGATCATTGCCTACTGCCAGATCTAGTCCAGATCTAGTCAGCGCCTCCTCTTCAATCATTGCCTGCACCACGAACTTCCTTGCTCGGGGGCGTACAACGCTCTTGCAGTTCACTGCACGCCACCCTTGCAGCTTACTGTGTGTCGCTGCTTCACGGTCTTCGGTGTGGATGGAGCCGCAACGTAGAGGAAGAGCCGAACATGCACCAGGTTTTCGACGGAACCCCGCACAGAGCATACATGCCGAACCTCCTGGCGGCCTGACCAGCAGCCCCGTCCTAGATCCGCCGTCTTCCCGCTGGGATCTATCGTTGCAGGCCATGTACCGTCGCTCCTCCGCCACCTGCCGTCGTCACGCGCTTGCAGGGCACCAAGGGAAAGGGGGCCACCATTGCGCATGCTCGCAGCTCGCCGCCGTCGTCAGCGCGTGCGACACGCAGCCGCATCCGCGCCTCCATCAGGCGCGCTCATGTCGCGCTGCCGGGCCTCGCTCATCACTCGTACCACCGCGCAGTCCTCCTTGTCTCCTCCGGTTCGGAAGCTTCTAGCCTCCATGCTCTGAAGTCTGCCGGGAAAAAACGGCCCCGCCACCACCATCCTTGCGAATGGCGGCCACTCCGCTTCGGCGGCGGCACGGCGAGGCAAGCCGGTGATGGGACTCGCGGCGGCGGCTAGGGTTCCGCCCGAGTCGCCCAGGGAGAGCGACCCGTGGTCACGGGTTCCCTGTTTGGAATGCGTATCCGCTCTTATGTGCTTTGTTAACTTGTAATATGTGCTAGTATGGACGTTGCGCTGTTCTAGTTTGATACTTAAGATTGCTGTTTCCCAAAAATCTACGGTACTGTTTAGTCAGCTCATATGCCTTGTCTTTCCACATTTCAAGTCTGTATTATAGTTTGAAGCAGTACTAGATCACTCCATATATTTAACTTGTTATCCAGTAGCATTGAACCCTATATCTATTGCACAATCTTTTGAAGTTGCAACTCACAAGGGCTACATTCTTCAGAACAGTAGTATACATGACATAAGTTTTGCAGTCTCTTATATAATTGAAGCAACATAATACGGAAAAGGTAAAGTACAATCGACACCCTTCTCGGGCATAAATTATTGCATCTAGGAAGCTTTACTGCTTAGCTGGTAGTTCTTGTGGGTAGGTCCTTTTACTCAACCGGAGATTATATGTTCTGGTCTCTTAGTCGTTGTCATCCTCCTGAACTTGAAGTCTGATGCACTTTCAGTGAATTATCTAAACTCATGTCATGTGCTCTGCTGAACCTGAACTGTATTTGAATTTTTACAAGAACTCGCCCCAGGCTTGGTGTTCCTGACTTCTCCCTTTCCACATTCCGTGGCTGACTTAGCTCAAGATTAACCCGAACATTTTCGTTCTCGGTATTCAGGAAACTGTATCTAATGGTAGTACCTGTAGGGTTTTTATTTGCAGTTTGTTCATACACCCGAGGAATGCATAAATGTTACTTTTGTGATTCACATATACCGTAGTTTAAAATACAAAAAAAAACATGACTTGTACAAGCTGCACCTCTGGCAAAATGTTTGCCGATATCCGTACCTTCTTCTGTTATTCAATGTTCTCTTGATGAGTAAGGCTGACTTTGTTGCATAGTTCTATGTTTTCCTGGTGTATGAGGCTTCCCTGAATCCCAATAAGAAGTTGTCCAGTTAAATAAGACACTACACTAAACTCAATGCTCAAGATATGCGTACAAACCTCCCTGTTTAATTCTTGAATTTGATCCAGCATAAGTTGGTCCTGGAAAGTGAAAGTTATTAGTAAAAAGTAGTCATTGTAACATTGTATCCATGTTCTGTTAGAAACTAAGAACTACATGATGGCATAGTGCAATGCAACCTTCTTCACGTGAATATTTCTTAGGCTCATCTCCAGCTTATTCTCTAAATTTTGCAAGTCTTTTACATCCATGCCAGAAAGTTGTTGACCCGACAACTGCCTGCAGTGACACAATGTATAAATATAATCATTATGCTCGTCAAAGTTGCACATGTTAGCTTATTATACAACTTCAGATTTGCCGAAAATGGTTTTCTAACAACAGCAACAGAGCATTTTAGTCGCAAGTTGGGGTACGCTAGAGATGAAAGCCCACAAGAACCGACAAAGCGGGAAGCAAAAGTGAGGAATGTAAGTTAAAAGGAAGTAAAAAGAAACATATACAAAAGGATAAACTAAGCTGTTTTTTTTTCATTTCAAATTGGCTTTCAATTATTATGTGCATTTTTGTATCCAACCTAATGGATCACTTCATTTTGTTGCTCGTAAAATGCTAAGTGTGAGAATTCTTCAATTGCTATCAAGAGTACATGTGAATTGAACTGATGTCTAAAGTCTAAACTGAAATTTCTTTAAGGAAAAAACCAAATTAATCAAGTAAGGAAATTAAGCAGATTGTTTCTTGTCGCTATGTCCAAAGGTTGGGGTGCTATAGTCTTGATGATATACACAGGGTACAGCTCATTCTGGAATATTCACTTATCAAGCCTGTAAGGTCGAATTCTATTTTTGGTGACTTCAGCTTCCTTGGTGTAGCCTAAAACCTTTATCAGATTGCATATTACTTTGATTTTTCATAATTTGCTGAGAATTTGATTCCATGTTATGATTTCTCACTTTGGACTTTAGTGGTGGTCTTTTCTTCCAGAACTCAGTAAACAATATTCACTACTGATCATTAGCATGATTTGCATTTATTGTGATGGACTTGTTCTCTTACTCACAATGATTTGCATTTATTGTAGGATGGTTGAGGATCATACCGGTTATGCTCTTGCAAGTTATACAGTTGCTGCCTCAAGCTTCCTGCCTCCCTTTGCCAAAGCTAGTAAGATAAAATGCTTTGTGATAGCATAGGGAAATGACTTTGAGGTCATATCTTCCGTAATTCAGCATATAAAGTTAAGAGTGTTATGAATAATGTGCTTGCATTTTTATGGAGGCGGAGACCTAAATATAAAGAGTACAAGAGAACTACAAATATGCGAAAAACCCGTGATACAATGGAAAATTAAAATATATCTCTAATACCCCCATCAAACTTAAGGTGAATCACGAACACTGAGTTTGAAAATAGAAAACTATGTTGAGTTCAGATTTGTGCATTCGTGAAGAAATTAGCCTACTGAAGCTCTGAAGGCACATACTGAAGATCAACAATATCATCTTCTACCTGTGCTCGTGTATAAAAAGCATCAATACTAAAATGATTGGTAAGCAATACTGATAGCAAATGTACTGGCAGACAAAAGAGGAGTCGGCATAGAAACAAAAATATCAAAACTCTTAAGCAATCACCGTAACCAAGTAACCTCTACAGTACAAAGGCCATAACATGCAACTCAGCCTTTGCATTCAAATGAGAAACTGCTACCTGCTTCTTAGTCTTCCAAGCTATGAGTAAACCACCAAGAAAAACACAATAAGAAGAAAGAGATCGACGATAAGAGGAATCACTAGCCTAAGTAGCATCACAATATGCCTTGAGCTGTAAGGAGCTAGAGCGTGAAAATAATAAGCGTCTAGAGATAGTCTACGCGACTTCTTCGTCGACTGCTTCTTCGCCGATCTCGCATGTACTGTCCTCCGCGGTGTTCACTCCGATCCTCACTGGCGTCACACTATGGAGGAGTATGCAGCTCTGCTTGTCAACAAGACATGAGACTTGGAGGTCTAGTCGTGGCAATATTATCACTCGCGAGTTGGTGTTCACGTACAAGAAGAAGGCCTATGGCTCTCTGAAGAGGTACAAGGCTTGATGGGTCCTTTGAAGTTTCACTCATAGCTCCAGAGTCGACTACGACGAGACCTTCACTTCGATGGTGAAGTCAGCCACTGTCCATACTTGTCGGTGGTTTTGATCTGGCAGATCTCCCGACACTACTAAAGTGTTTAAGGAGTTTAAGGTTCGGTATGGGCGCGCGGAGATTCAAGAAGGTGAGATGTCGAGTGACACAAGGGACACCAAGATTTACGTGGTTCGGGCCGCCTGTGCGTAATACCCTACTCCACGGAGTGTATTGATGTTGTATTGAATGTATGTCTAGAGCGTCTGTCTCGTGTGTCTCGTGTGTCGTCGGCCTGTCCTTTTATAGTACAAGGGCAGGCCGTTACAAGTTAGTCTGGCCCGACATGTGGCCCCGGCGTTACTGATATTGATACACATTAAACACGTTTAATTACCCTTAATGACCGAGTTATGGGCTTTGACAGCACCATTACTGGTAATTAAGGTCGTCCGATCGTGTGTCATTAATATAGTATTAATGACACTTGATCGGGTCTTGAAGTCCTTGATTGCCCTTTGAAGATCTGGAGCCGTTGTGGAGTCTTCCGGAGGTTAGAGGCTGAAGATCCGACGGTTGGACACGTGGCAGCGCCGGAGCACACTGTGGGGAACAGATAGGTCCGGTGCTACCTGACACGTGTCAGTTCTGGAGCTTTCCTCGGTCTAGGGTTAGGTCCGGGGATGCCATTTCGGTACATAGCACGGAGCTTCCCCCTTGCAGGCGGTAGCTCTGGTTTGACAGTACACGTGGCGACCCTGGAACTAACCATGTTGGAGAAGCGGGTCCGGTTATGTCTGACATGTGGGCCTCTGAAGGTCTTCAAATCAAGTAGATGACTTTCCCTTGAGATCTTTGCAATCCCAAGGAGTATATGGTATCTAGGGTACTGATAGTGGCCCCCTGGGCCCACCTCTGGGGAAGACCCCTTGGGTGCAGTCATTCTGCCGGAGGTGGGTCCATCCTTCGACTTTTGAACTGGGTCTTCAAAGGTCTTCGGATGTGCCGTTGGCGATAGTTTGGAGTTAAATCCTCGCCGCGTGGCATATCCCGAGTGCGGCAGATGAGATCTTCGGCGTGCGGATCTCACGCAATTGAAGGTCGTCGGTTCCTGATACGGAAACCGTATCGGTTCCGCGCACCTTGTCAGGCCACCGTATGCGGATCTCATCTGATCTTGCGCTCAAACTCCCAACTTGTGCTCGCTTTTCCTCTCTTGCCTTGCTGTGCCGCGATGGAGTTGGGTCTCCGCGAGAGCCGTTTGAAGACTGAAGGTGACCTGAAGAAGGTCTGGGCCCTCATGGGATGGTCCCCGGACTTCTTCAACCACCTGGTCCGCGCCGGGGGAGAGCTCCCGTTCCAGAAGGAGCATGCCGGCGAAATGGTGTACTTCTCTTCGTATGCCATGGTGGGGTTGATCCCACATTTTTCCTCCTTTTTCTTGATGCTGCTAGACTTTTATGGTCTGTAGCTATACCACCTTGGCCCCCACTCCATTCTTCTTGTGTCTATCTTCGTCCACTTCTGCGAGATGTGGGTGGGCATCCCCCCCTGCATTGAACTCTTCCGGACCTTCTTCACCGTTCATACCACCGGTAGGAGCAATGAGTACCTTGGCTTCTACTACTTCGTGAAGCGCAAGAAGTGCCCATTCAAGTACCTCCGGTCATTTCCCTCTGGAAAGTGGGATGACTGGAAGAAGGACTGGATAGTCATCTGGGTGGAGGAGCATAAGAAGCTTGAGCTGCCCGAAGGCCTCCCCAGCATTAACACTACAGTCTGGAGTGAAGCTCCGGTGCTGGCGGAAGCCTTCAACCCTGCTCTGACCAGGATCCGCCAGTGCGTGGAGGGAGGATTAACTCCTCAGGCGGTGTTTTGCAACTTCCTGGTCAGCAGGTGGGCACCGCTGAAGAGGAGAGAAAAACTCGCTTGGGCCCTCAACAGCGTGATGGACAACGACCGGGTCGAGACCGGGCTGAAGTCCAACATGTCAGGGACAACCTTGGAGTTCCATCTCAAGAAGTTCCAGCATGGCATCGACGTCGCGGGTGACAACTTGACTCCGCCATCAGCCTTTCTTCCTCTGAACATGGAGGTAGAGTTCAACAGGGAGCTCCGGCGGAAGATGCCAGTGCTTGACGACCTTGGTGTCGTTGAGAGAAGATCAACCTCCAGGGTGGTGATCCCTGGGGCTTCCGAGGGTGGCTCCGACCCTGCCCCGAATCCAAGGATCGAAGTCGTCGGCAAGGGCAAGGAGCTGGCAGACGAACCCATGAGCCGGAAGAGGAAGCTGCAGCATGCCGACGGAAGGTCCATCAGGCCTACCACCTCTGCGTCAGCTACTTCTCCCCGGAGGGGGAGGTCTTCTACAACTGCGGCGGTTGTTCCCGCAGCGGCGTCCTCCCAGGGTGCTAACTCCGGGCATGCGACTTCAGCACCAGGGCCAGTTGAGGCCTCTAGGTCCGGAGGTCCTTCTCGGTCGAGGGGGGCCTCGACTAAGGAAATGCCCATGGTTGCGATGAGTTCCGGGGGGCCTTCCGGGGCTTCCACGCCGGCGGCGGCTATGGTCAGCCCAGAACGCCCGGGAAAGAGGTTCCGCGCAAGCTGGTGCGGAAGCCTCCCGAGGTAATTTTTAATCTTTACCTCAGACAGTTGTTTTGTTGTAGTAATTGTTGTTTAAGTTTCTTCATCCATCATCTGCAGCGTTCCCAAGAAGAGGAGTGAGGCTCCACCCTCAGCCACAGCAGCTGAAGCTGTGAGGGCGGAAGCTTCTGCTCCTGTCTCGGTGTCGCCCCAAGTGGTGGTTGAAGCTGCGACAGCTCCTGCGCCTGCTGTCGTGGTCATGGACCTCGACTCATCCCCAGAGACTCCCGTGGTAGCACCGGACTGCGGGAGAGAATATGCGCCAGCGGCACCTGTCCCGGAGGTTGAAGCTCCGAGTCCTGGTGTAGAGATGATGGAAGCCCCGGCCGTTGAGTCGGAGGAAGCAGTAATTCTGGCCCCAGAGCCGGAAATTGTCGAAGCCCCGGCGGTTGAGCCGGAGGTAGTTGAAGTATCGGCGTGCACGCCGGAAGTTTAGGAAGTCCCGGCGGTTGGTCCGGCTTCCTCCGAAGCACCAGCCGCAGAGCCGGTCATTGTTGGAGCTCCGGCCGCAGGGCCGGTTGATGCTGAAGACTTTCCGGCTCCCGAGCCGGTTGTTGCGGAGGCGTCGGCGCTCAAGCCCCCAATAGAGGAGGTGCCCAGGCTGGAGCCAGAAGCAGCCCTTGCTCAGGAAGTGACGACAAGGAGGTACTCGCGGCTGAGCCGGAGTGCCCTGGTGGAGTCGCTGGCCTCTGCCTGAGGGGGAAAATGTAGATCTGGCGGCGGGGCCTTCAGAACCACTTCCGAAGGTCGGAACTTCATCAGCGGGACCCTCTTCGATGGCAACTGAGGCCATCCCGGAGGACGGCCCGAGTGCCATGGAGACTCAGGGGACCACTCTTGTGGAGTGGGACCCGATTTTTGTATCTGAAAACCCGCTGGAACCAGCGGAGGAGACCCCAGCAGGTCCGGAACCTATCCCATTGTCATTGTCTATTGACAATGCCTGTTCCAGTCTGCGTCAAGTTCATTTGGCCTTCTTCCACGACAGCAAGGCTCTTGAAGAGGAGCGCCAAACCCTTAGGTGGTGGCGTAACCGGCTCTACTTCGAGACCAAGCTGGCACAGTCGAGGCTAGCAGATGACAAAGAGTGGATCAAGCGGGAGAAGGTCCGCTTGGAATACTGGGGCAAATTATTGGATGACAGGGAAAGTATGACTCGAGACCTCGACGCTCAATCCCGGGCCATTTACGAGCAGACCAA
This sequence comes from Tuctoria greenei, assembly GCA_036927565.1. Lineage (NCBI taxonomy): Eukaryota > Viridiplantae > Streptophyta > Magnoliopsida > Poales > Poaceae > Tuctoria > Tuctoria greenei. The sequence goes on from JAYESD010000008.1 coordinate 87,780,671, forward strand.
AGCAGCTAACAGTGTGGCCGATGAACGCCAACAGAGGCTTGAGGCCATTAACACTACACTCATCAAGCGCCGGGAGGCACTTGAAGAGAGGGAGAAAAGGCTCGAAGATGAAGAGCAGAAACTCCTTAAGCTGTGGGACGACGTCTTGAGGAGGGAGGAGGAGCTCACCGAAAAGGTGGCTCTAGCTGACAAGGGCCTCGAAGAGCGCGCCAAAAAATTGGAAGAGCGCTGCACTGAGGAGGAGGAGAAAGCTTGGGTGCGAGGGCAGGAACTTTACGAGCAAGAGTGTGCCCTCGCTGCCAGGGAGAAGAAAGTAAGGGGCAGGGAGAAGGACCTGGTTGACCACCGGAACAAGATCCACCTCCGGGAGGAGGAGCTCGGAAAACTCGAGAAGCGGGTTGCTGAAAAGATTTAGCAAAACGCCAAAGAAGTTGAGCGCCTCGCTCGCGAGAATTCTGAACTGGTGGCGGCCAGAAGATCCTTGGAAGAACTGATGGGCTTGAGGACTGCGGACTCCCTACAGATTTGGGAGTTCCTAGGCAAGGCCAACAACGCGCTGACACCGATGGGCTTCAGTCCCGTGCGTCCGGATGATCTGGAGCCGGAGCCGGACCTGGCGTTGCAGGCGTTGAGCTCGGCAGGTAGCAAACTCTCCAAGGTGGGCGACGTCATCGCGGACCAATTGGAGGTTGAGGGGCAATCCCTGGCGAAGAACGTCGCAGAGTATGTGCTGACGTGCTACACCAGCCAGAATCCCCAATTCCCTCTGGACCCGGTGCTTGAAGGTCCCGTCGAAGGAGAAGGCGAAGCCACCCGAGCCAACGTGTCGGAGGTCACTCAGAAGGTCGCCCAGTTCTTCCATAGGGTCTAGGACCATCTCTGTAGCTCCCACTTGTATTCTCTCTTCTTCTTCCTCAATTTTGTAATCCCTTGTCTCTAGATGAATGAAATCCCCAAATTTTTGTGAATTTCACTTTTTGTCTTCAACACTTTTGTCTTCACTTGGCCCCCTGGTAGATGTACACAATTTGATTGTGAACATGTACCAAGAGGATATTGTGTTTTGTTGAAGACTCATTTGCTTCGAACTTGTAGAGTGTAGGTCCGAAGTCTTCGATAGTGAAGGCCCCCTGAGGTTGTCGGAGCTTAGAAGCTCCTGCATTGACTACCGTCGGAGCTTAGTAGCTCCGGCAATAGTCCCTATCAACGTGTAGAGCATCGATAGTTAGCCCTCCGGGGTGTCGAAGCTTAGTAGCTCCGGCAGTGACGTTTGCCAACACGTAGTTTGTCAGCAGCAGACTCCGCTTGTGGGGTCTTCTCACCATCTTTTATTTAGCGTCGACGTATGGCCCCCCTAGCTTTACCGGAGCTTGGTTGCTCCGGTGATGCTCGTTTTCAATGCTTCACATCGATTACAAGCCACCTAGGGGAGTCAGAGCTTTGTTAGCTCCGGCTTTTCTCCATCAACGTGGATTTTTTATTTTTCCTGCACACTGAAGCCAAGAAAAATAGTAAAATTCGTTTCTTGTCTATAACTTCGCCGCGGCTTACGATTCTCAAGAAAATTTTAGGTCAAATGTGATTCTGAATACAACCGAATGCGTTGTCTTTTCTTCCAGATCCAATTGTACTTGGACCCGCCTTACTTCGGCCTGCCGGGGTGTAGGTAGGGTGGCATACTTAGGGTGCTTGACCAGGCTAAGTCGATAGCACACTCCGGCCCTAGGTTGGCTTGATGACATTCACGCGAGTGGGCCACGAACAATATTTGAATCCCAAATAATCGACAATACAACTCGAATTGTATATGAACCGGTCGAACTAAAATTTTTTAAGAATTGCACGACTTTGTTATAGACAAGAAAGAGAAAAATCAAAAATGTTGAGCCTGTACAAAATAAATGCACGTGGAGTCTGTTTCACATGAAGATGTATTTCATTATAGGTCTGGGGTACAGGGGAAACAAGTACACTCTTAGGGTACGGAACCAGGCTAAGCGTGTTTAATTTATCGTTTGACCCAGGGTAGCTAGCCACACTTTTAGTCCTGAGACCGTGACAAGTGTTGCATGAACTTTGCGGACCTTCCGGGAAAGGTCCGGCTGTTCTCCCGGAGGAACTACCCGACTCTGTACAATGACTCTATAACATACACCTCAAGTTACTACAGACTCACCTCCGTGATATTATGTGTAGAACTTACGGAGGTGCTCAATGTTCCAAGGATTTGGGAGAGGTGTCCCATCCTCGGTAGCCAAGCGAACGCTTCCGGGACGGGATACTTTAATCACTCGGAAGGGTCCCTCCCAGCTGGGGGAGAGTTTTTTAACCCTTCTCTAGATTGTATTCTCCGTAGCACCAGATCGCCTTCCTCGAGCTGTCGGTTGTATACATGCCGCTGATGATAGCACCGAAGGACTTCGCGGTATCGGGCATTCCGGACAGCTGCTTGGCACCTTCCCTCCTCAAGGAGGTCTAGGTCTTCACGCCGGAGCTGGTCCTGCGTGGCTTCGTCGAAGGTCCGGACCCAGAGTGACCCCATGGTGATTTCCGGAGGAAGGATTGCTTCAGCTCCATACACCAGGAAGAAGGGTGTTTCTCTAGTTGACCGGTTTGGAGTTGTCCTGTTGGCCCATAAAGTGGGCGGAAGCTCTTCAATCCAGTTGGCTCCATGTCTTTTCAAGCGCTCATAGGTGCGTGTTTTGAGTCCTTTAAGGATTTCAGCATTTGCTCTCTCGACTTGGCCATTGCTTGCTGGGTGAGCTATGGAGGCGTAGCAAACTTGAATGTTGAGGTCTTCGCAATATCCTTGAAATGCAGAAATTGTGAATTGGGTCCCATTATCAGTGATGATTTTGTTTGGGACTCCAAATCTGCATACAATGGACTTCAAAAAGTTGATGGCAGATTGCTTGTTGATTGTCACAACTGGAGTTGCTTCTGGCCACTTGGTAAATTTGTCAATGGCAACATACAGGAACTTGTAACCTCCGACGACTCTTGGGAAAGGTCCCAAGATGTCCATCCCCCACACAGCGAAGGGCCATGTGGGAGGTATCATTTGTAGGGGCTGAGCTGGTGTGTGAATTTGCTTTGCATGAAATTGACATGCTTCACATTTCTTCACTAGCTCAGTTGCATCCTGGAGTGCTGTAGGCCAGTAGAAGCCATGCTGAAAGGCTTTACCAACCAGCGTGCGGGAAGACGCGTGGTTCCCACACTCACCTCCATGGATTTCTATGAGGAGCTTGCAGCCTTCTTCCCTTGTGATGCACCGCATTAGGATGCCATTGGCACCGCGCCGATAGAGATCCCCTTCTACCAACGTGTATCTTTTAGCCAATCTGACTACCCGGTCAGCGGATACATCATCGTCAGGAAGGATGTTGTCTTTCAAGTAGTTCCGGATCTCCGAGATCCATGCATCGGAACTAACTTGAGCATTTGAGTCTTGCGTGCTGGGTTGCTCGGAGCTTCTGGCAGCACCTACGACCCTTGATGGCTGCCATGGTAACAGGGCCATCGGGACCGTCAGCTTCGGGATGCTGATCTCGCCCCCTTCGCTCAGTTCGGCAGGCGGAGCTGTGGGTTTCGACAACCTCCGGACAAAAGTTCCGTCAGGAGCCGGAGCTCCGGTTGACGCTTTCGTCGAGAGTTCGTCGGCTTCAGCGTTGTGGGCACGCTGGACATGGTGGAGATCTAGGACTTTGAAGTCCTTCTGAAGCCTCTGGACTTCAAGGAGGTAAGCAGCCAGCTGTAGATTGTTGCAGGAGCATTCACCCTTCACTTTCTTAATGATGAGCTGTGAATATCCCTTGACCAGCAATTGCTTGACACCGTATGACAGTGCCACCCTTAGACCGTAAATGAGTGCTTCATATTCCGCCATGTTGTTGGTCGCCTTGAAGTCAAGGTGTACCATGTATTTTACCTTCTCTCCGGTTGGTGCGATGAGAAGGATTCCAGCTTCGGCCCCCTGCTTTTGCATGGAGCCGTCGAAGTAGAGGGTCCAGTGAGGCTCGGTGAAGATCGGAGCCTGTTGTTCCGGCTTCTGCTCGCTGGGGCCCCCAAGGTTTGATGGAGAGGGAGTCCATTCTGCCACGAAATCCGCCAATGCTTGACTCTTGATTGCTTGCCTTGAAATGAATTCGAGATCGAATTCGGCCTATTCCGCTGCCCACTTTGCAATATTCCAAGTTGATTTGGGATTATGAAAGATTGCTCGAAGTGGGTAAGAGGTCACAAATGAGATTTTGTGAGCTTGGAAGTAATGGCGAAGCTTCCTGGAGGCAATAAGAACTGCATAGAGCAGCTTATGCACCTCTAGGTATCAAGTCTTGGCATCATGTAGTACTTCGCTGATGAAGTACACTGGGCGCTGAATGGTCCGGACCCTCCCAGAGGGGCCCGAAGCTTCCTCTTCACTGACCCGGATCCTCCCGGAGGGATCCGGATTTTCTTCGGGGACTTCCGGGTCCTTGTTGGAGGAACCCGGAGCTTCTTCGGAAGCGACCTGGACCCTCCCAGAGAGGTCTGGGTCTTCCGAAGTGACTTCTTGTGGATTCAAGTCTGGGAGCTGGGACCCAGACTCGCTTTCAGGATCCTGCGGACCCTCCCGAAGGGGTCTGGATTCTTGAGTATGGGGTAGTTCTGGTCTCTCCGCGACCAGGACCATACTGACGACTTCGTCAGTGGCTGAAATGTAAAGCAGCAAAGGCTCACCGGGGTTCGGAGCTACCAGAATTGGTAGGGTGGTGAGGAACTGTTTTAGCTCCTAGAATGCCTTTTCTGCTTCTTCAGACCATTGGAATGGTCCGGACTTCCTCAATAACTTGAAGAAGGGGAGTGCCCGTTCCGCCAGTCTTGAAATGAACCAGCTGAGGGCTGCTAGACATCCAGTTAGCTTTTGGACATCCTTGATGCGGGCTGGTGGCCGCATGTCTTCAATGGCTTTGATCATCGCCGGATTAGCTTCTATGCCCCGGTGACTTACCAGGAAACCAAGAAGTTTTCCGGAGCTAACCCCGAAGACACACTTGTCTGGGTTTAGCTTTGTGCGGGTGACCCGCAGCTTATCGAAGACAGCCTGCAAGGTGTCAAGGAGTGAGTCCTTGTTTTTGACCTTGACCACGATGTCGTCTACGTACACTTCCACTATGTCTCTAATGAGTTCTTCAAAGGTTTTGTACATAGCTCGTACAAAGGTTGAAGCTGCATTCTTGAGACCAAATGGCATGGCTGTGTAATAGTACAATCCATCTACTATGATGAAAGAGGTACGCTCTTCATCTTCCCTAGACATTCTGATTTGATGATACCCAGATTATGCGTCTAGGAAACACAGTAATTCACACCCGGAGGTGGAATCCACTATCTGATCTATTCTAGGTAATGGGAATGGATCTTTTGGACATGCCTTATTTAGTGTTGTGTAGTCGATACACATCCGAAGCTTCCCGCCGGCCTTGGGCACAACGACTGGGTTTGCCAGCCATTTTGGATGGAAGACTTCTCGGATGAATCCAGCTTCGAGCAACTTCTTCACTTCTTGTCGAATGAAGTTCTATCGCTCTATGAATTGCTTCTGAGGCTTCTGATGCATAGGCCGGGCGTCGGGGTAGACCTTCAGATTGTGCTCAATCACTTCCCTGGGGATCCCAGGCATTTGAGACGGTTGCCAGGCAAACACGTCGACATTAGCCCGGAGGAAAGTGATGAGCGCGAGTTCCTATTTGTCGTTCAATCCCCCCGATATACGGGTGGTCTGAGCGGTATCGGAACCGATTTGGACGACTTTGACGGGAATGTCGGTGTCGCCGCTTGGCTGCACACGAGGTGCAGAAGTCGAGCCTCGTTGACGAATGCTCGGGGTTTTTGGAGCTTGCTCCTGCCTGGAGTCCTCCTCTTGCGTCGTGGTAAGTGCATGGAGTTCTTCCAGAGCAGTTACTCCGGCAGTACGATCTCCGCGGATCCAGAGAACGCCTACTGGTGTTGGCATCTTGAACACCAGGTAACCATAGTGAGTAGCTGCCATGAATTTGTACAAGGCAGGCCTACCCAAGATGGCATTGAAGGGTAAGTTGATCTGAGCAACGTCAAATACCAACTTCTCGGTGCGATACTTCTCCCGGGTCCCAAAGGTAACGGGGAGGGTAATAGCTCCGAGTGGGGTAATGGCTCCCGGACCTACTCCGGAGAAAGGTCAGGAGGGGTGGAGATCCGAAGGTCGGAGCTGAAGCTTGGTAAAAGCTTCAAAGCTTATGAGATTGAGCCCCGAACCTCCGTCTATCCTAACATGGTGGAGCTGGATGTTATTGATGGTAGGAGATACCATCAAAGGTAGCTGACCTGCTCCAACCATGCTTCGAGGGCAGTCCGAAGCATCAAAAGTGATGGTTGTGTCCATCCACTTCCTATGAGGCTCCACCCTGGCTGTAGGAGCTACAGCAGCCATGTCCCGACGCATGGTCTTGATCACGCAGCGAGAGGTGATGTCCCATGATCCACCAAAAATGGTGTTCATGGTCTTCCGTCGCTCGATGTCAAAGACATCGAAATCATCGTCGACGGAGGTGTAGACGGCCTTCAGGACCTTTTTGGGATCCTTAAAACCTAACTCCTCTTCAGCCAGAGCTTCGTCAACTTTTTGTTTTCCTTCCCTCTGTCGGAAAGGAGCTTCTTCCCAGCGCTTGTTGTAGTGCTCGGCAAGGTTTTGGACCTCTCGGCAGTCTTCCAAACTGTGGCTGTACGTTTTGTGAATTGGACACCACACCTTGAGTTTGCCACCGTCTTCAGAGGATGGTCGAGGTCGCTTCTCGGGGTGTGGCCCCCGGCCACCCGGAGCTGCAGCAGCTGCAGCATTGTATGCACCGGTCGACGGCTTCTTCTTGCCGTTGGTCTTTTTCTTCTTCTTGCCACTCCCGGAGGTAGCGGCTTCTCCGTTGGAGGATTTCTTGTGATCCTTCGGAGTTGGTTTGTAGTGCATTTCACGGCCCTCCGCAGCTCCGGCACATTTGTCTACCAAGCTGAAGAGTTCCGTGACACTGGTAATCTCCTTGATCGCCAGTTTCTTCAGCATCTTTTATCCTGCACTCCCTGTCTAAATGCCACGATGACAGAGGCGCTAGAGATAGAAGGGATAGTGTTTCGTACCTGAGAGAACCTCTGGATGAATGATCGCAGGGATTCTCCCCCTTTTTGCATGACTGCAAAAAGGTCCAGTTCAGTGCCTGGTCAGGTGTAAGAACTCCCGAACTTGGCGGTGAATTGCCGGCACAGCTCCTCCCAACTGTTGATGGAGTTGGATGGAAGGCTCATAAACCAGGACCTGGCGGTCCTAGTTAAAGCCACTGGGAAATAATTTGCCATTACGGCCTCATTTCCTCCAGCTGCCAAGATAGCAGTGGTGTAAATCTGAAGAAATTCAACAGGATTAATGGTCCCGTCGAACTTCTCCGGCAGGTGAGGCCGGAACTTCTGTGGCCACCTGACCATACGCAGATGCATGGCCAGGGCTGAACAGCCTCCTCCTACTCCTTCAGGAGCAAGAATGTCTTGAGCTTCTCGTCTTTCACGAGCACGCTCAATATGGACTCGATCGTCTTGTTGGCGACATCGGCGATCAAGCTCCGCCCGGAGGTCATGAGTTGAAAGCCTTGATACCGTGTGAGTGCGTTGTGCCCTGGAAGGCAACGACGTCACTTGCTGTGATGCAACACGTCTCCTGTTGTTGGAAACGTGTGGAACAAGTCTGCCAAACAAGGTCCGTCGCTGCAATGGGGCCCGCCCTGAAGGGGGAGGACCCTGGTTGCTGATGTGGCCGGCTGCTGCTGCAACCAAGTGTTCCACATCGTCTCTCCACTGCTCCATCGCATCTCGGGATGCATCTGGAGGTGGTGGGCACTGAAGAAGAGCACGTGCTGCATGAAGCGTGTGTTCCGGGTTGTTAAGATTCGCCGACGCAGTGATTGACGCCGGTGCACCATCGCGTTGTCCAGCTTGATTTGCTGGTGGAGGAGGCGGTGGTGGAAGTGTGACTCCTACTGGAGCCGTGGTTCCTGCTGGTGGCTGCATATTGGAGGGATTACCCCCAACAGCTTGAACAGCGGGATGACCATTGGATGATCCAGCGGCTGAGTTCACCATTCTTGAAATCTCAGGTCCCCCTACCTGGCGCGCCAACTGTCGGTGGTTTTGATCCGGCATATCTCCCGACACTACTAAAGTGTTTAAGGAGTTTAAGGTTCGATATGGGCGCGCAGAGATTCAGGAAGGTGTGATGTCGAGTGACATAAGGAACACCAAGATTTACGTGCTTCGGGCCGCCTGAGTGTAATACCCTACTCCACGGGGTGTATTGATGTTGTATTGGATGTATGTCTAGAGCGTTTGTCTCGTGTGTCTTGTGTGTCGTTGGCCTGTCCTTTTATAGTACAAGGGCAGGCCGTTACAAGTTAGCCTGACCCGACCTGTGGCCCCGGCGGTTACTGATATTGATACACATTCAACACGTTTAATTGCCCTTAATGACCGAGTTATGGGCTTTGACAGCATCGTTACTGGTATTAAGGCCGTCTGATCGTGTGTCATTAATATAGTATTAATGACACTTGATCGGGTCTTGAAGTCCTTGATTCCCCTTTGAAGATCTGGAGCCGTTGTGGAGTCTTCCGGAGGTTAGAGGCTGAAGATCCGACGGTTGGACATGTGGCAGCGCTGGAGCACACTGTGGGGAACAGATAGGTCCGGTGCTACCCGACACGTGTCAGTTCCGGAGCTTCCCTCGGTCTGGGGTTAGGTCCGGGGATGCCATTTCGGTACATAGCCCGGAGCTTCCCCCTTGCGGGCGGTAGCTCCGGTTTGATAGTACACGTGGCGACCCTAGGACTAACCATGTTGGAGAAGCGGGTCCGATTATGTCTAACATGTGGGCCTCCGAAGGTCTTCAAATCAAGTAGATGACTTTCCCTTGAGATCTTTGCAATCCCAAGGAGTATATGGTATCCAGGGTACTGACAATACTGTTCTCTCGATGGCTCTCTAGCGGTCTTGGTTTGTCCATCAGCTGGACGTCAAGAATGCCTTTTTCCACGGTACTCTGGAAGAGACATTGTACTGCAGTAAACCGACAAGGTTTCTGAATTCAGCTCATCCAGACATAGTCTGCAAGCTGAACGAGTCCCTATTGTTGACGGCTATTATATACCAATTTCACCTGTCAATATAACTCAATTATGTGAAGGAAATATTATTTTTTGCACACATCATCTTTCTATTTAACCTATTTCCACTTGTACTTGGACAAATTAGTGCATACAGGGATTCTACGCAAAATTGAAGTGAAACAAGGAGATGGATCCTATAAAATATCATTCCAGCCAATCAGGCGACACCACATGGCACCACATGGATCAAATAGCCCACAAACAGAAGTATCCGAGACCATCTAACGGTGTAGCACCCATATCATGGAATGGGACCCACTTGTTAGTCACCTGGAGGAAGAATTGGCCGTTTGGAGCTAGGACCAGGTCGGCCGACCCCCCTAGTCGGCCGACTAGGTCCTGGCGCCAAACGCGGTCAAATACCACGTGTTGGCTCCTTTGTCTTGAAGAGGTCATGGGTGACTGATTTGCGTGCTTTTGGTGGCGTGAATCGATTGTTCTCCAAGCTATAAATAGGACCTCTCATCCCTCACTTCAACACACACCACTTGAGCATCATTCTATTGTATATATTTGTTCTCTTAGTCCTTAGTGGAGTTAGGCTATAGGGAGGAGAGTCTGTAGTCCCAAGTCCATGTTGGGAAAGGTATGGCTCACGTATCTTTTCTTATATTTGTGAATTTATGCATAATAAATATATTATATTTAGTCTTCTTTTATTCATATACTTGGATGAATACTTTCTTGTTTGATTGTGGATTCCATGTATGTGGTAGGTATAGTCTTTATGATCATGCCTTAATGTCATTATACTATCATCATAAACACTATAAACCCCCACTATAGTCTAGTTAGCTATGATATGATAATGGTAATATGAATAACTTATGCTATGTCTCAACATTGGTTCAACGACGATTAAGTTCATCGCCTTAGGATGGCTTGTGCCACGACTCTTAAGGTATTTACTTAATATGCTAGCGTGGTGCTAGGACAGTTAGGTAGCGTTGGATGTCTCGTAGACCCACAGATTGAAGAGGTAGGCAGTAGGTGGTGACAACCCTATCCTTTGTAATCCTCCACCTTCGGCTATGCCACAAGCTCTTGGCGGGAGTCGTCCTAGTATTGCTAGGGGTAAACCCGTGCTCGATGTTTTGAACAAATTATCATAAGGATTCAACATTAACATGCTTATTAGTACCTAACATAGGCTGTGTATATGTATACTAGAAGCATTGTAGGAGCAACTCCCCAACTCTTAGTCTAATCTCCATTAGGACCCATCCAGCCTTTAGAATAAATTGCTTAGGTGTGTGTCACACTACCCATATTATCAACTTACCCATGTCTCGGTAATTGATTAGTATCCCATAGCTTGATCATAAGAGTAGTGTTTACTTTACTCTATTGCCTTCTTTTGGGATAAATACGATACCCTTCGGAATACTCTTGGGTGAAATGCTACGCGATAGTTTCCGTGCGCTTGCAGACCTCATCTCTTACTAGAGATGATTTGTGACGTTAAGAAATATCAACAAGCATTTATGGTGCCGTTGTCGGGGAAGGCTGATGAGTAGGTTTAGGCCCGATCTTCCGAAAGGTATGTCGATTGGGGTGGAGAACTCGACGTTGATGTTCTGGGGCACTCGAGCGGTTCGAGTACCTCTGCAATCACTACACCACGGCTCTGTTGATTATCAACCGTGCTGCACACGCTTGGCCTCACCAAGAAGGCTAATCCCTCCAAGTGCAACCGAGAACACGAGCAAGAACATCGAAGACACGATCAGAAATCGCGAAGTTGGGGTCTCACAAACCGTAGAACGACGATATTATTGATCTAAGCAAAACCTACCGAATATGACCGGCGTCTGCAGTATTTATAGGCTAGAGTTCGACCAAAACACGATTAGACGCGTCCCTAATGGACTCTTACGGGATACAAGGCCCAAATTGGTGGCGCAGCACCGGACAGAAATCTGGAATAGATTTGTTTCGACGATTCCCAATGACTCCGGAGGAATTTTGAGGTGGGAACAGAACCATTGGAAATTTTATCTTCTCCTCTTTCCGTGCATATGTAGAACGTCGAAAACGGAGTCCATATGCCTCCTAGGAGTCCGTTTTAAGGTGGACTGCTCCTGGACTTCGAGTTGAACTCGAGTCCGAGTTGTAAACTGTTTCCATCAACTTGTGGACGTCCCAGCTGGTTCTCCACGCTCCCAAGGCCTCTTTCCTTCACTTTTTGATCTTCTCAATTATTCCTAATAACAATTAAATCATCACATAGCAATCTATTCTCAAACTCACATGCAAAAGAAGTTAGAAACGAATTCACCTGCTGATTTAATAACCGTGCTCGTGCTCTTGTGATTGGTCCTTGCAGTTCAATGTGCGTCTCCGCTGTTGTGATGTCCTCATCATCCCCTTCCTCTTGAATTGGAGTCGTCCTCGACTCAAGTTCATCTTCTTCTCCCAAGTACGGTCGCAAATCTGAAATGTTAAATGTAGGACTAACCCCAAAATCGGGAGACAATTCAAGCTTCTATGCATTATCATTAATCTTTTCAACGATCTTAAAAGGACCAGCGGCTCGTGGCATAAGTTGATTTTCTCAAGTCGGGAAATTGCTCTTTTCTCAAATGTAACCACACCAAATCACCCAGTTTGAGTTTTACTTTTTTTCTACATTTACTATCTGCAATCCTATACTTCTCATTCATCATTTCAATATTTTTCTTTGTAGTTTCGTGCATCTTAAGAATGAATTCAGATTGTTGTGTAGCATCCAAATTTATAGTTTCAGAAGTAGGCAAAGGTAGTAAATCAATAGGAGCACGGCGATTGAAACCATACACTACCTAGAATGGACTTACCTTTGTCGTGGAGTGAACGGATCCATTGTAAGCAAATTCTATATGTGGTAAACACTCCTCCCACAACTTCAAATTTGTTTTCAAGACAGCCCGCAAACTAGTGGATAAAGTACGATTAACTACCTCGGTCTGTCCATCTGTTTGTGGGTGACATGTAGTTGAAAACAGCAACTTGGTTCCCAATTTATACCACAAAGTTCTCCAAAAATGACTTAAAAATTTTGCATCACGATCAGAAACAATGGTATTTGGCACACCATGTAAACGAACAATTTCCGTCATAAATAAATCAGCAATGTGTGAGGCATTATCATTCTTATGACAAGGTATAAAGTGTGTCATTTTGGAAAAACGATCAACAACTACAAAAATACTATCCCTCCCCCTCTTAGTCCTAGGCAATCCCAAAACAAAGTCCATAGAAATATCCTCCCAAGGTACACTAGGAACAGAAAGAGGCATATAAAGACCATGTGGGTTAAGGCGAGACTTAGCTTTGTTGCAAGTAGTGCATCGTGACACGTAGCGCTCGACATCATGCCTCATCTTTGGCCAAAATAAGTGTGTGGACAGCACGTCTTCAGTTTTCTTCACTCCAAAATGTCCCATGAAACCTCCTCCATGTGCTTCCTGCAAAAGTAATAGACGAACGGAGCTAGCTGGAATGCATAGCTTGTTAGCACGATAGAGGAGACCCTCTCGCAGCACATATTTATTCCAAATTCTTCGTTCTCTACAATTTTCAAAAGCATCTTTGAAGTCCAAATTAGTAGGATATAATGCTTTAATTGTTTCCAAACAAAAGATTTTATGATCAAGTTGGGATAGCATTGGTATAACGCCTAGATGATGCATCGGCAATGATATTTTCCTTCCCTTTCTTATGCTTAATGATGTATGGAAATGACTCTATAAACTCAATCCATTTAGCATTTCGTTTATTCAGATTGGTTTGACACTTAAGATACTTCAATGATTCATGATCGGAATGTATGACAAACTCCTTAGACCAAAGATAATGTTGCCAAGTTTGTAATACACGCATTAAGGCATACAATTCCTTGTCATAAGTAGAATAATCCAGAGAAGGACCATGAAGTTTTTCACTAAAGAAAGCAATGGGTTTACCTCCTTGTATGAGAACGCCTCCAATACCAATACCGCTTGCATCACATTCTAGCTCAAAGGTCTTGTCAAAATCAGGAAGTTGTAGCAACGGTGCTTGTATAAGCTTCGATTTGAGAGCATCAAAAGCTTGTTGCTGCTGTTTGCCCCATCGAAATGGAACTCCCTTCTTCGTTAGCTCATGTAGAGGTGCTGCAATGGTGCAGAAATCCCGCACAAAGCGCCGATAAAAACCTGCAAAACCAAGAAAACTACGAACCTGTGTGACGGTTGTTGGGGCTGGCCAGCTGGTGATTGCTTCAATTTTTGCCTCATCCATCTCAATTCTATGCGAGGAAACGACATAGCCAAGAAACAAGACTCGATTGGTGCAAAATACGCACTTTTCGAGGTTACCAAACAAACGTGCATCTCTCAAAACAGTAAAAACAGCACGTAAATGATCAAGATGTTCATCATATGACTTGCTGTAAATGAGGATATCATCGAAGTAAACCACCGCAAATTGTCCAATGAAAGCACGTAAAACCTCGTTCATTAATCGCATAAGGTGCTGGGTGCATTAGTTAAACCAAAAGGCATGACTAACCACTCATAAAGTCCAAACTTGGTTTTAAATGCAGTTTTCCATTCATCTCCTAGTGCCATTCTAATTTGGTGGTAACCACTACGCAAGTCAATTTTTGTGAAGATGATAGCACCACTCAATTCATCAAGCATGTCATCTAATCGAGGAATAGGATAACGATATCGAATGGTGATGTTATTAATCGCTCGACAATCAACACACATGCGCCAACTACCATCTTTCTTAGGAACCAAAAGAACAGGGACGGAACAAGGGCTAAGGCTTTCACGAATGTACCCGCGGTCCAAAAGATCTTGGACTTGTCGCTGAATTTCCTTAGTTTCTTGTGGATTCGCCGTGTATGCTGCACGATTTGGCAAACTTGCTCCTGGAATCAAATCGATCTTGTGTTCAATGCCTCTCATCGGGGTAAACTAGGGAGAATCTTGGAGGGAAACACATCCTCAAACTCCTACAAAAGGTTAGCAACAGTAGGAGGCAATGCAATAGACAATTCATGAAGTGAAAACATGGCTTCTTTGCAAACTAAAGCATAGCACATCTCCTTAGCATCGAATAAATCAGCAAGTTCAGATTTAGTTGCGAGCAACGATGGTGATTTTAACTTAATAACTTGCTGTTTTTTAGATTATAATTTTGTTGCTTTGCCATCACGAATTTTACTCTTCTTAAAATGCACAATTTCAGCAAGAGTCATGGGGAGCAAAGTGTTTTTCTTTCCCTTATGCATGAGAGTATATGTATTGGTTCTACCATGATGAATAGCATCTGTATCAAATTCCCAAGGACGACCCAATAAAAGAGAACAGGCATCCATAGGAACAACATCAAAATCAGCAAAATCATGGTATGAACCAATTCAAAAATGTATTCTCGTTGTTTGTGTTATCCGAACCTTACCGCTGTTGTTGAACCATTGAATGTGGTACGGATGAGGGTGTGCTCTTGTTGTCAAACCGAGTTTCTTGACAACATCCGTGTTCACCAAGTTATTCCAGCTACCTCCATCAATTATAGTGTGTACACGGCAGTCCTTGACGACAAGAAACATGCGGAAGAGGTTGTGTCGTTGTAGCTTGTCGTCGGTCTCCACTTTGGAGCTCAAAGCACACTGCACAATGATGCTCCTATAGTTCTCCGTCGCCGCTGTACCAAGTACCCCTTCTTCGGTGTGTTCATCATTTGGATCTGTAAAGTCAGTAGCAAGAGAATATTCATCTTCAACATCTGAAGTACTATCATACCCGCCATCATCGCGTGCTATGTATGCTCGTTTGCTCGGGCAATCTCTCATCATATGACCATGTCCGTAGCAGCGGTGAAACTTAATGTCAGAAGTACGACCCGTAGAAGGAGTGGACGACGAAGGCTTGAATGATGTTTCCTTGCTGCCTTCCGGCACGCGAGAAGGTGGAGCAGCAAGTATAGTTCGTTGGCCGCCATTGGGTGGTGTAGTCGCTGCACGGGGGGTCGAAGATGGTGTTGTTTTGGATGGTGTAGTCGTTGCACGCGGCATGAAGTTGCTCCTCGTGCGATGTTGCTGTTGTTGTCGGCCCTGCAATACTTTTTCTGCCAACATAGCAAGCTGAAACAATCTATTAACAGTATCATATTCCTTGTAATCAACAATGTCCTGAATTTCACGCCTCAACCCCCTATAAAACGAGCTATTTTATCATCCATGTCCTCTACTACCCCACAACGCAGCATACCCTTTTGTAACTCTTGATAATACTCCTCTACGGACATGTTACCTTGGTCTAAGCGCTGCAATTTTTTGCGAAGGTCCCGCTGAAAAGATGGAGGAACAAAACAAACACGCATAGCTTCCTTTAATCTATCCCATGTTGGAGGATTAGTTCTAGTTTTAACAAGTTCATTCCACCATATGATAGCAAAGTCCTTAAACACACTAGTGGCTTGACGAACTCTATGTTGTTCAGGAACAAGATGGGAATTAAATTTTTGCTCTACTGTCATCTCCCAATCAAGATAAGCCTCAGCATCATAAGCACCAGAAAAAGAGGGTATAGTAAATTTCACTTTAGCAAAAGGATCATTAGGAGGACGATTATAATTGTTATGATTATTACCTTCTATTCCTCGAGATAAAGTGGCAGTCTTGGCTGATTATTGTGATCTTCCAGTTCATCATAAGCATTGTCTTCTTGTCTTCCAGGGAGAGGCAACCGAGCCTCAAAAGTATTCATCCGAAGAGCAAGGTCATCCACTTGGCGAGTCAAGTTCGCCAATGACTCCTCTGTTGTTGCGTTGTATTTGGCGAACATATCCGTCATGGTCTTCATCATATCACGTAACTCAGCATGTTGAACACATTCGTCATCATTGTCTTCTCCTGCCATTGTTAGTAGGAAACAAAAGACAACAAAAAAATATGTTATCCCTATCAACTACAGTGACAATGTGGAAGGTAGAAGAAAACAATCTCTCTCGCTCAAGCGTCTTACCACACTCTTACAAGTGTTCTTACCGACACAGCAGGTGGTGTGGACGGTGAGATGAACCAATAAAGCGTGGAGTGATTGCAAAGGTACGTGTTATGCTCAAGAGAAAGGTGGAGCTTGGATGGCATAATATGGTGGCTAATAAGTAGAAAATCGTTAATAGCTAAACAAAGTTGAATAAGTATTTAATGTAGAAAACTGTTGCTGGTCAACCGAGTGCCCTAGAGCCTATCACAACACAAGGAAGTATCAAGGCAAAAGAAAGACAGAATGATATAGCCAACAAAACAGCACCAAGTGGTATAGGCAAATTGCTTTAATATGTGTGATCTTCAATATTTTTTCTTTTTTGTAATATTTTTTTGATATTTTTTCTTTACTCGGAAGCACAAATATAGGAAGCACACAAGTTTGCAGCTCAATTGGATGTAATATGCGGCCTATAGAAAATCAAGAAGATTCTTCAAAATTTGTGCTAAAACTTTAGAGGTCGGATAGCCCATCTTCCGAGGGGAATTTGGGCAATCTAATTTCGCCGAACGCGGCTACGCGGCAGAAAATCAGATGCAAAATTTCACGTAGATGAATTTGAAAAAAAAAATCGCCTGATTTCGAGTTCGTATGCGAAAGTTATGGCGGTTTTAAGGTAGGCTGTCCGAGTTCCTTTTTTTGGATGTTGATTCCAACTCGGTTTGAGAACAGAACTCGCAATCGGATATGAAAACGATCGAGAATTTGCACAGCAACTAATGGGGTGGTGTGTGATGATTCAAGGATGAATGGCACAAAGGTTTGTCACCTAATCTAGGGCTGGCGATGCGGGAGTTCACGCAAGGCGGCTAGCTAGGGCAAAACGATGAACGTGGTGGATTGGTTTGTTATTTAGGGATTGTAGAATAGGTGTCGAATAGAAATAAAACAAGGACGAAACACTATAACTAGGAGCCAAAACACAAAGCTAGACCAGCAACAAGACTCGACCACACGAATGCAAACTCAACAATGCAAACTGAAAAATGAAATTGTAGGCACTATAATCTAGGAAGCGGTAAAAACGATCTAATTTTTTTGTGGCTTTTCTGCGGACTCTAGGCATGAAACAAAATTGATCTAATGGAAGGAAAACAAAGATACCTCACGGGCAACCTTGAAATCTGATACCAATTGATGAGTAGGTTTAGGCCCGATCTTCTGAAAGGTATGTCAATTGGGGTGGAGAACTCGACGTTGATATTCTACAGCACTCGAGCGGTTCGAGTACCCCTGCAATCACTACACCACGGCTCTGTTGGTTATCAACCGTGCTGCACACGCTTGATCTCACCAAGAAGGCTAATCTCTGCAAGTGCAACCGAGAACACGAGCAAGAACGTCGAAGACACGATCGAAAATCGCGAAGTTGGGGTCTCACAAACCGTAGAATGGCGATATTATTGATCTAAGCAAAACCCACCGAATATGACCGGTGGCTGCAGTATTTATAGGCTAGGGTTTGACCAAAACACGATTAGATGCGCCCCTAATGGACTCTTACGGGATACAAGGCCCAAAGGCCCGATTCGGTGGCGCAGCACCGGACAGAAATTTGAACTCGACTTGTTTCGACGATTCCCAATGACTCTGGAGGTATTTTGAGGTGGGACCAGAACCATTGGAAATTTTATCTTCTCCTCTTTCCGTGCATATGTAGAACATTGAAAACGGAGTCCGTATGCCTCCTGGGCGTCCATTTTAAGGTGGACTGCTCCTGGACTCCGAGTTGAACTCGAGTCCGAGTTGTAAAGTGTTTCCATCAACTTGTGGACGTCCCAGCTGGTTCTCCATGCTCCCAAGGCCTCTTTCCTTCACTTGTTGATCTTCTCCATTATTCCTAATAACAATTAAATCATCACATAGCAATATATTCTGAAACTCACATGCAAAAGAAGTTAGAAACGAATTCATGTGCTGATTTAATAACCGTTCTCGTGCACTTGTGATTGGTCCTTGCTGTTCAATGTGCGTCTCCGCTGTTGTGATGTCCTCATCAAAGGCAAAGGAAGTAAAGTATAGCTATCACTTGTGATTAAGCTATAGGTGCTAATAGTTATTAGACAGGATTACCCTTGTTTGTTTTCTCCTTTTGTGGTGAAAACAGGGTTGTGTTGGCGAAGCCATTTCATGGGATGGCCAAGAAGGACGCGAGTGCTCAACTGCAAAATGATTCAAGGCGTACCTCAACAAATGTCTGTTAGGCAACACCATTTCCTTCTGCGGAAGAATTTCAGCTTCCAATAGAAGCCAAAGTCATCCATACCCAAGCTTGGGGGAGGCCCCAAGAGTTCTTCTTGGTTTGCCTCCACCATAGGGTGGATAGTTGGCTCCTCATCCAACATTCATGTCATTGGTTGGTCCACCAATCCATGACCACATTCATGATGCAGCTAAAGGAGTCCTATTCTCATTCATTATGGATGAGAATATGGTCTCCACTCAAGGGGTTGATTTAAGAATGCTCTAGTTCCCTTAACTTGGCATGCACAACACTTAACAAGGTGGACATGCTAGCTAAGGAACTACAACTCCCATTAAAGTATAATGAAGATCAAGCTAATGGAGAAGTGTTTGGATGATCCAAGCCATGGAGATTCACATGATTTTTGAAAATTCATGTCAACATGGACGAATCATTTCCCTAAGACCCATGAGGATTCTTCCTTTCAAACACAACTCCAATGGCTATTACCTACAAGGAGGTCAAGGGTGAATCAACATCACCCTTGTAATCAAGGAGGCTATAGGGATTTCAAGGGATTTATGTTAAATTAGCCTACCTTGAAGTATTTTGTCCATGGGCAAGCAAGAATCAAAACAATATTTACGTGAAGCTCTTGGCCAAATACAAGAAAATTAAAGAGCATTCAAGATCCAAGATATCCCACAATCACTTGTTGGGATTCCTACCCTTCGACCAAGCCAATGCAACCTAGATCAAGTGACATGGTGGATGAAGCATTTCTTGTTTGATTGTGGATTCCACATGTCATCATGCCCAAGGAAGCTTTTGATCTATGATCAAAGTATGGGTTGACCTTAAGGAATATCAAAAAGGTAAAATAGGCACCCCTAAAGAAGGACAAGCCTCACCATACTCTTAAAAGAATATCTTCAAGAGGGGGAAACCTTCACTACATCAACAAGTCTTCATCAAGACGATGGAGAGGTTAGGGCCATCATGTGGCCCACATGTCCAACTAACATGTCAAACTAGATTTGGCATGCCAATTAAGAGAAGTTGCCCAGATCTTCAACTCAGGGATTGGACAACAAATCATCGCACGAAAATGGATGGAAGTAAGTCCCACTCATCGGACTTTAAAAAATTCGGTGAGTCCTTGCCAAGAGGTTAATAGGTAGTTATCTCATATTTGATTTCCCAATTGCATATTTGAATTTCCCATCAATCTTTGCATTTGCATTTAGCATGTTTTACTTTTCACACTTGCATGTTGGAGAGTAAAATTTCCCACCTTCATAAAACTAAAATTTTGAAATAGGAAATAAATTTATTTGGATATGAACCTTGGGAATAACCACTTGAATTCATCTTCCTAATTCAACCCAACAAAATATATATATTTCCCTTAATATTCATTGCATTTGTAAGTTTTTTCAAGTTGGGCAAAACAAATTGACAAAGGGTACAACATGTTTTTTAGCTAACGTAACCCGTTTCGAGTTTTTTTGTTTGTTCTTGATTTTAGTGCAGCCAAGACAAAATTTGCAAAGAGGTTGGAAGGCCCATCAAGCAATATCCCTCCATCGATCTCATTTTGATTTCATGGTGGAGGAATGCCCAAGATGGTGGTCCAATGGAGAAGCAGGATGAAGCTCATTCAACTCCAACATCAACTTGGCAGAACACATTGAAAATGAAGGCTACACCAAAATCCATGGTCGTAAGTTTCTCACACAACGACCTTCAACCAAGACTACTCTTCAATTGAGATACAAGTTCAATTTTCCGTCATTTGAATTGCATTAGGATTGAATGATTTTTGCTTACATTGGTAAGGAAGGTTTACGCCTTCTCGTCATTCAATTCTTATGCAATCCTCACGAGAGTAAGTGTTGACATTACTCTTTTTGATTCCTCAAAAAGGAATGTCACCTTACTTGGGAATAAATTTAAACAAGTACCTATAATTTCATAAGCATTGCTAAAATTGACTTAGACATTTTCTGCCCAGGTAATGCTTATGGAATGACTTAATGGTTGAATTGTATGTAGCAACCTAGGAATAGTGATGTCCATAATTTTGATTTGAAACTCATTCATGCATGGATCACTGAAATTCAAATTCCTAGGCAAGAAATAAAAAATGTTCAAGGAGATAAATTTGAGAATCTTGTTTGCCATGATCCAATTGATAAATATTTGCTCTTGTAAAAAAAACTATGATAGTTAGAAATTTTATAAGATGAAAGGATTCATATAATGTATTTATATCACTTGCATTACTATGAGTAGGGCTTTAGAAGTGTGCAAATTGATTTATCCATAAAGCCCCACTCCTATCAATGATTCATACATTGATACACTAGAAATTGGACCCAATTCATCTTTGGTCTTGTTCTTCCCCGCGCGTAGAAATGGAGAATTCGGTTACCTAACCCAAAAATTCATTTGTACAAGTATCGAGAGCTAACCATCCCTCTCTATCATAGAGAGGAAATTTGCAGGAGTGAAATAACTATGCAGGCATTCAAAGATTCGATTGTTGGAAACCCTAAGAGGATTCCATTTCAATATCTCTTGGTCAAGGAGTAAATTAGGATGGTTGCGACCTATCGGAAATTAACTCCAAAGGTCAATCATAACTATACGAGGCCGGAGATTTGACGTGGAAACCCTCCATGAGCAACCAATGGGATGTTATGAATATGTGAGAGCATTATATTCTCAACTATTCTAAGCACTCATTCAAGATCAAGGGAATTTTCACCATCATTGGGTGTAAGTTATTCCTTTGTGGCTAAAAGGTATAATGCACCTTAACCAAGGAATGACAAGATCACATCCAATGTATATTGGGTGCAAGTTGTTACTATCTGGCTAGAAGGTATTTTATACCTTAGCCAAGGAACAATGGATCACACTCAACCCATGTTGAGTGCACGTCATCCCCTTGTGGTTATAGGTATGTTGTACCTTAACCAAGGAATAACGGATCGTACTCAACACATGTTGGGTACAAGTCACTCCTTTGTGGCTAAAGGATATCATTACCTTAGCCAAGGAATGACGGATCACACCCAATGCATGAGGGGTACAAGTTGTTTCTTTGGCAAGAAGGTATGATACAACTTAGCCAAAGAATGACGGAACACACTCAATGCATGTTGATTACACGTCATTTTTTTGTAGCTAAGGGTTATCATTACCTTAGCCAAGGAATAACTAGGTACATCCAACCTATGGGGACCTTGAGGTGTGGATGAGCGACATTGACAACACTCTCCTCGACCACACTCGTGGAACCCATGGAAGACAACCCAACATCAACACTCAACCCTCCAATGTCAAAGTCATGCTGCAACAAGGTTAGGCCAACCTCATGGCCCACATCCGTCGTTAGGGCTTCAGCCCCTAGTGCAAACCTTGAACAAGAACAAGCTTGGGGGAGGACCCCCACTTGAGGTAACTTGTATCACATCCTATTTGCATCCCATTGTTTTATTTATTTCTTTCCACCACATTTGAATCTAAAAAAGAGATTAATAATAATGTAGTATAGGTTAGGTTAAGAAAATAAAAGATGTGCGATAAGAATGATTTGAAATTCACATAGATGAAATGATGAATAGGTGTTCTGTTTTAATTTTCCTAAGTCCCTAGTTTACAACTTACTACTCTCCAAAATATTGCATTCATTAGCTAGAATTACTTTTGCCTTGATTTAGAAATCGTGGGTAGCAAAATCTTAATCCATTCTAAGTTGTTGTGAGATATGATATAGTGATAGAGCTGCTATTCCTAGTTTGAAAGTGAAACTTAAATTTCTGGAGAAATTCTAAAAAGATTTAAGTTAATCTAATTTGATTGGAAATACCTACCAAAGCCATATAATACATTACATTGATAGACCTTATGCATATGCTATTTGTCTTCACATTTTGCTTTGTTAAACAAGTATAGACCTATGTGAGATTTCATTCATTACTTTTTGAATTCAGCACTTCACTTGCACATGATGTACTTCTACACTAGAAGTAAGAAAATTACCATCATACCATCATTCCACAATAAAAAGAGAAACTCCATACCCTTCATGCTTAGTACTCTCTCCAAGTTTACTGCATAAAAAGGGAGTAGAAGACATGACTACAAGAGAAAGAAAAAAAATACATGCTTACATCATAAGCATAAGAAAAAAGAAACAAAAAAGGAAAAGTAGTCATGTTTCATCCCTGCAAAATAGGAAAGTCCACATAAATAGGAGTCATCTCAAATATCCACATCCACTTCATTCCATCACACATGCACAAGTCTTGAATCAAAAATGTTTTCAATTGATTTCTGCTAAGGCTTTCTCTTTTGACTTAGCAACATTATGTGTTGCAAATATGCCTACTATATTCTCTACCAAGCTCCACATCTTATGTAGAGGTAAGATGAATTTAGGCAAAATGTCTTGGTGAGGATATATTTCCACTACGCACAAAGGAGAGACTTGAGAATCAAATTGAGATACTTAAATCTAAATTGAACTCACCAGAATTTGAGTGGAACTTGATTTCTAGGGTATGTGTGCTCCAATTGTTGTTCTATCTTTCAACCACCCATGAATAAGAGATAGCATAAGCCCCATAATGACTTAGGATGGGTGAAGTATCATGCCAATTTTTGCAATACTAGATAGAGTATTTTGTTGTGCACATGGTACTTTTAAAAAATAGGACATTGTAGCAACACCTGATCATCAACCTAAAATCTTGACTTTGCTCGAGACGACCAATGGATAAGCTTGGAGGAGTTTGTTGACGACTATTATATACCAAT
Source organism: Tuctoria greenei (assembly GCA_036927565.1). Classification (NCBI taxonomy): domain Eukaryota; kingdom Viridiplantae; phylum Streptophyta; class Magnoliopsida; order Poales; family Poaceae; genus Tuctoria; species Tuctoria greenei. The sequence continues at coordinate 87,803,932 of JAYESD010000008.1, forward strand.
TTCACCTGTCAATATAACTCAATTATGTGAAGAAAATATCATTTCTTGCACACATCACCTTTCTATTTAATCTATTTCCACTTGTACTTGGAGAAATTAGTGCATGCAGGGATTCTATGCAGACTTGAAGTGAAACAAGAGGATGGATCCTATAAAATATTGTTCCAGCTAATCAGGCAACGCCACATGGCACCACATGAATCAAATGACTCACAAACAAAAGTATCTGATGCCATCCAACGGTGTAGCACCCATATCATGGAATGGGACCCACCTGTCAGTCTACCTCGTCCAACACCAGCGCACGAAGCATGTGGAGATCGACCTTCACTTTGTTTGTGAGTGGGTCACCCTCGACGACGTTCGGATTCTCCACGTTTCGACAAGATAGCAGTTCACTGACATCTTCATGAACGGTCTTCATTCGTCATTGTTCTCTGAATTTATGTTCAGTCTCAACATCTACCACTGCTAGATGTTATGATTGTGAAGGTGTCAGACTATATGTGTGTCGGTGGTTTGGAACCGGCAGATCTCCCAACACTACTAAAGTGTTAGAGGAGTTTGATGTTCGGTGTGGGCGCACGGAGATTCAAGAAGGTGAATAGTAAATGATGCAGGAGACACAGAGGTTTACGTGGTTCGGGCCGCTTGAGCGTAATACCCTACTCCACGGATGTGTTGGTGTTGTATTAGCTGTATGAGCTTGTGACGAGTGTCTATGGCGCGTGTGTAGCGTCACTGAATTTGTAGAGTCCGTTGTTGGCCTGTCCTTCTATAGCACAAGGGCAGGCCGTTACAAGTTAGCCTGGCCCGACATGTGGCCCCAGCAGTTACTAGTATTGACACTTATTCAACACATTTAATTGTCCTTAACGACCGGGTAATGGGCTTTGATAGCACCGTTACTGGTAATTAAGGCCATCCGATCGTGTGTCATTAATATGGTATTAATGACACATAACCGGGTCTTGAAGTCCTTGATTCCCCTTTGAAGATCCGGAGGCGTTATGAAGTCTTCCGGAGGTCAGAGGCTGAAGCTCCGACGGTTGGACACGTGCCAGCTCTGGAGCATACTGTGGGAAATAGGTAGCTCCGGAGCTACCTGACACATGTCAGGTCCGGAGCTTCTCTCGGTCTGGGGTTAAGTCCGGAGGTGCCATTTCGGTACATGGCCCGGAGCTTCCCCCTTGTGGGCGGTAGCTCCGGGTTGATTGTACATGTGGCGACCCTGGGAGTAATCATGTTGGAGAAGCGGGTCCGGTTACATCTGACATGCGGGCCTCCGAAGGTCTTCAAATCAAGTGGGTGACTTTTCCTTGATATCTTTGTAACCTCAAGGGGTGTACGGTTTCTAGGGTACCGACAGTGGCCTCTTGGACCTACCTCCGGGGAAGACCACTGGGGTGAAGTCATTCCGCGGGAGGTGGGTTCATCCTCGTGACTTTTGAACTGAGTCTTCAAAGGTCTTCGGAGGTGCCGTTGGCGAGGGTTTGGAGTTAAATCCTCGCCACGTGGCGCATCCTGCGTGCGGCAGATGAGATCATTGGCGTGCGGATCTCACGCAATTGAAGGTCGCCGGTTCCCGATAAGAAAACCGTATCGGTTCCGCGTGCCTTGTCAGGCCGCCGCCTTCGGGTTTCCCGCCTCATGATGACAACCGTTCGCATGGGTAAGAACCTCGACTTGATCGTCGGGGTGGTCCCGGGCCCCCTTGTCATCGGCTGGGTGGAATTTTTGAATGGTATCTTTGACTTCCTTGCGGTTTACATCCAAGCGTTGTGAGGGCTTACTTAAGAAGGAAAGCACGCACCATCAGGAGTTCTTCACGCCTCCCATCTGATCTTGCGCTCAAACTCCCAACTTGTGCTTCGCTTTTCTTGTCTTGCCTAGCCGTGCCGCGATGGAGTTGGGTTTCCGCGAGAGTCGCTTGAAGACCGACGGCGACCTGAAGAAGGTCTGGGCCCTCATGGGATGGTCCTCGGACTTCTTCAACCGCTCGGTCCGTGCCGATGGAGAGCTCCCATTCGAGAAGGAGCACTCCGGCGAAATGGTGTACTTCTCCTCGTACGCCATGGTGGGGTTGATCCCACCTTTTTCTTCCTTTTCTTGATGCTGCTGGACTTTTATGGTCTGCAGCTATACCACCTTGGCCCTCACTCCATTCTCCTCGTGTCTATCTTCGTCCACTTCTGTGAGATGTGGGTGGGCATCCCCCCTGCATCGAACTCTTTCGGACCTTCTTCACCGTCCACACCACCGGTAGGAGCAATGAGTACCTTGGCTTCTACTACTTCGTGAAGCGCAAGAAGTGCCCATTCAAGTACCTTCGGTCGTTCCCCTCTGGGAAGTGGGATGACTGGAAGAAGGACTGGATAGTCATCCGGGTGGAGGAGCACGAGAGGCTGGAGCTGCCCGAAGGCCTCCCCAACATTGACACGGCGATCTGGAGTGAAGCTCCGGTGCTGGCAGACGCCTTCGACCCTGTTCTGACCAGGATTCGCCGGTGCGTGGAGGGGGGATTAACCCCTCAAGTGGTGTTTTGTAACTTCCTGGTCAACAGGTGGGCACCGCTGAAGAAGAGGGAGAAACTCGCTTGGGCCCTCAACAGCGTGATGGACGACGACCGGGTCGAGACCGGGTTGAAGTCCAACATGGTGGGGAAAACCTTGGAGTTCCACATCAAGAAGTTCCAGCACAACATCGACGTCGAGGGTGACGACTTGACTCCGCCATCGGCTTTTCTTCCTCTGAATGTGGAAGTTGAGTTCAGTAGGGAGCTCCAGCGGAAGATGCCATGCTTGACGACCTTGGTGTCGTCGTGAGAAGATCAATCACAAGGGTGGCGATCCCTGGAGTGTCCGAGGGTGGCTCCGACCCTGCTCCGAAGCCGAGGGAAGAGGTCGTCGGCAAGGACAAGGAGCTGGCGGATGAACCCGTGAGCCGGAAGAGGAAGCTGCAGTATGCCGACGGAAGGTCCGTCAGGCCCGCTACTTCTGCGTCGGCTCCTTCTCCCCGGAGGGGAAGGTCTTCTACAACTGCGGCGACTGTTCCCGTAGTGGGGTACTCCCGGGGCGCGACTGTTCCCACAGTGGGGTCCTCCTGGGGTGTTAGCTCCGGGCACGCGACTCCAGCACCTGGGCCGGTGGAGGCCTCTAGGTCCGGGGGTTCTTCCCGATCGAGGGGGGGCCTCGACCCGGGAAACACCCGTGGCCGCGACGAGTTCCGGGGGGCCTTCCGGAGCTTCCACGCCGGCTATGACCAGCCCGGAACGCCCGGGAAAAAGATTCCGCGCAAGCTGGTGCGGAAGCCTCCCAACATAATTTTTAATCTTTACCTTGGACAATTGTTTTGCTGTAGTGATTGCTTTTTTAAGTTTCTTCATCCATCATTTGCAGCATTCCCAAGAAGAGGAGTGAGGCTCCACCCTCAGCCACAGCAACTGAAGCTGTGAGGGCAGAAGCTTCTGCTCCTGTCCCAGTGCCGCCCCGAGTGGTGGCTGAAGCTGCGACAGCTCTGGCGCCGGCTGTCGTGGTCATGGACCTCGACTCATCCCCAAAAGCTCTCGTGGTAGCGCTGGAGCACGGGAGTGAAGATGCGCCAGCGGCACCTGTCCCGGAGGTTGAAGCTCCGGGTCCTGGTGCTGAGATGATGGAAGCTCCGGCCGTTGAGCCGGAAGAAGCTGTGATTCCGGCCTCCGAGCCGGAAATTGTCGAAGCCCCGGCGGTTGAGCCAGAGGTGATTGAAGCCCTGGCGTGCGCGCCGGAAGCTAAGGAAGTTCCGGCAGTTGGGCCGGCTGCCTCCGAAGCATCGGCCGCGGAGCCGGTTATTGTTGAAGCTCCGGCCGCAGGGTCGGTCGATGTTGAAGATCTTCCGGCTCCTGAGCCGGTTGTTGAAGAGGTAACGGAGCTCGAGCCCCCATCGGAGGAGGTGCCAAGGCCGGAGCCAGAAGCGGCCCCTGCTCCGGAAGTGATGATGTCGGAGGTACTCACGGCCGAGCCAGAGTGCCCAAGCGAAGTCGCTGGCCCCCTGCCTGAGGGGGTGAACGAAGACCTGGCGGCGGGGCCTTCCTCGATGGCGATTGAGGCCCTCCCAGAGGATGGCCCTAGTGCCATGGAGACTCAGGGGACCACTCTTGTGGATTGGGACCCAATTTTTGTATCTGAAAACCCGCTAGAACCAGCGGAGGAGACCCAGCAGGTCCGGAACCTATCCCGTTGTCACTGTCTATTGACAACGCATGTTCCAGTCTGCGTCAAGTCCAACTGGCCTTCTTCCACGACAGCAAGGCTCTTGAAGAGGAGTGCCAAACCCTTAGGCGGTGGCGTAACCGGCTCTACTTCGAGACCAGGCTGGCGCAGTTGAGGCTAGCGGATGACAAAGAGTGGATCAAGCGGGAGAAGATCCTCCTAGAGTACTGGGGCAAGTTACTGGATGACAGGGAGATTTTGACTCGCGCCCTCGACGCTCAATCCCGAGAGATCTACGATCACGCCAAAGCAGCCAATAGTGCGGCCGATGAACGCCACGAAAGGCTTGAGGCCATTAACACTACACTCATCAAGCGCCGGGAATCACTTGAGGAGAGGGAGAAACAGCTCGAGGATGAAGAGCAGAAACTCCTGGAGCTGCGGGATGACGTCCCGAGGAGGGAGGAGGAGCTCGCCGAGAAGGTGGCTCTGGCTGACAAGGGCCTCGAGGAGCGCGCCAAGAAATTGGAAGAGTGCTGCCATGAGGAAGAGGAGAAGGCCTGGGTGCGAGGGCAGGAACTCTACAAGCAAGAGTGTGCCCTTGCTGCCAGGGAGAAGAAAGTGAGGGGTAGAGAGAAGGACCTGGTCGACCGCTGGAACAAGATCCACCTCCGGGAGGAGGAGCTCGGAAAACTCGAAAAGCGGGTTGCTGAGAAGATTCAGCAGAACGCCAAAGAAGTTGAGCGCCTCGCCCGTGAGAATTCCGAACTGGTGGCGGCCAGAAGATCCCTGGAAGAAATAAAGGGCTTGAGGACTGCGGACTCCCTACAGATTTGGGTGTTCCTGGGCAAGGCCAACGACGCGCTGACACCGATGGGCTTCAGCCCCGTGCGCCCGGATGATCCGGAGCCGGAGTCGGACCTGGCGTTGCAGGCGTTGAGCTCGGCAGGCAGCAAACTCTCCGGGGTGGGCGATGTCATTGCGGACCAATTGGAGGTTGAGGGGCAATCCCTGGCAAAGAACGTCGCAGAGTACGTGCTGACGTGCTACAACAGCCGGAACTCCCAATCTCCTCTGGACCCGGTGCTTGAAGGTCTTGTCGAAGGAGAAGGCGAAGCTACCCGAGCCAATGTATCGGAGGTTGCCCAGAAGGTCGCCCAATTCTTCCATAGGGTCTAGGATCATCTCTGTAGTTCTCACTTGTATTTTCTCTTCTTCCTCCTCAATTTTGTAATCCCTTGTCTCCAGATGAATGAAATCCCCAAATTTTTGTGAATTTCACTTTTTGTCTTCAACACTTTTGTCTTCACTTGGCCCCCTGGTAGATGTACACAATTTGATTGTGAACATGTACCAAGAGGATATTGCGTTTTGTTGAAGACTCATTTGCTCCGAACTTGTAGAATTTAGGTTCGAAGTCTTCGATAGTGAAGGCCCCCTGAGGTTGTTGGAGCTTAGAAGCTCCAGCATTGTCTATTGTCGGAGCTTAGTAGCTCCGGCAATGGTCTCTATCAACGCGTAGAGCATCGATAATTAGTCCTCCGGGGTGTCAGAGCTTAGTAGCTCCAGCAGTGACCTTTGCCAACACTTAGTTTGTTGGCAGCAGACTCCGCTTGCGGGGTCTTCTCACCATCTTTTATTCAGCATCAACGGCTGACCCCCCTAGCTTTACCGGAGCTTGATTACTCCGGTGATGCTCATTTCAATGCGTAACATCGATTACAAGCCACTTAGGGGAGTCAGAGCTTTGTTAGCTCCGGCTTTTCTCCATCAACGTGTATTTTATTTTTCCTGCACACTGAAGTCAAGAAAAATAGTAAAATTTGTTTCTCGTCTATAACTTCGTCGCGGCTTACGATTCTCAAGAAAGTTTTAGGTCAAACGCGATTCTAGACACAATCGAATGCATTGCCTTTTCTTCCGAATTCAATTGTATTTGGACTCGCCTTACTTCGGCCTGCCGGGGTGTAGGTAGAGTGGCGTACTTAGGGTGCTTGACCAGGCTAAGTCGATAGCACGCTCCAGCCCTAGATTGGCTTGGCGGCTTTCAGGCGAGTTGGCCAGGAACAATATTTGAACCCAAAAGAATTGACAATACAACTCGTATTGTATATAAACCGCTCGAACTAAAATTTCTTAAGAATTGCACGTCTTCGTTATAGACAAGAAAGAGAAAAATAAAAAATGTTGAGCCTGTACAAAATAAATGCACGTGGAGTCTGTTTCACATGAAGAAGTCTTTCATTATAGGTCCGGGGTACAGGGGAAACAAGTACACTCTTAGGGTACGGAACCAGTCTAAGCGTGTTTCATTTCTCGTTTGACCAAGGGTAGCTAGCCACACTTTTAGTCTGGAGACTGTGAGAAGTGTTGCATGAACTTTGCAGACCTTTCGGGAAAGGTCTGGCTGCTCTCCCGGAGGAACTACCCGACTCTGTACAATGACTCTATAACATACATCTCAAGTTACTCAAGACTCACCTCCGTGGTATTAAGTGTAGAAATTACGGAGGTGCTCGATGTTCCAAGGATTTGGGAGAGGTGTCCCATCCTCGGTAGCCAAGCGAACGCTTCCGGGTCGGGATACTTTAATCACTCGGAAGGGTCCCTCCCAGCCGGGGGAGAGTTTGTTTAACCCTTCTCTGGATTGTATTCTCCGAAGCACCAGGTCGCCTTCCTCGAGCTGTCGGTTGTGTACATGCTGCTGATGATAATGCCGTAGGGCTTGGCGATATCGGGCATTCCGAACAGCTGCTTGGCACCTTCCCTCCTCAAGGAGGTCTAGGTCTTCACGCCGGAGCTGGTCCTGCGCGGCTTCGTCGAAGGTCCGGACCCGGAGTGAACCCAAGGTGATTTCTGGAGTTGCTTCAGCTCCGTACACCAGAAAGAAGGGTGTCTCTCCAGTTGACCGGTTTGAAGATGTCCTGTTGGTCCATAAAGTGGGCGGAAGCTCTTCGATCCAGTTGGCTCCATGTTTTTTCAAGCGCTCATAGGTGCGCGTTTTGAGTCCTTTAAGGATTTCAGCATTTGCTCTCTCGGCTTGGCCATTGCTGGCTAGGTGAGCTACAGAGGCATAGCAAACTTGAATGCCGAGGTCTTCGCAATATCCTTGAAATGCAGAGCTTGTGAATTGGGTCCCATTATTAGTGATGATTTTGTTTGGGACTCCATATCTGCATACAATGGACTGCAAAAAGTTGATAGCATATTGCTTGTTGATTGTCACAACTGGAGTTGCTTCCGGCCACTTGGTGAACTTATCAATGGCGATGTACAGGAACTTGTAACCTCCGACGGCTCTTGGGAAAGGTCCCAAGATGTCCATCCCCCACACAGCGAAAGGCCATGTAGGAGGTATCATTTGTAGGGGCTAAGCCGGTGTGTGAATTTTCTTTGCATGAAATTGACATGCTTCACATTTCTTCACCAGCTCAGTTGCATCCTGGAGTGCTGTAGGCCAGTAGAAGCCATGCCGAAAGGCTTTACCGACCAGCGTGCGAGAAGACGCGTGGTTCCCACACTCGCCTCCATGAATTTCTGCGAGGAGCTCGCAGCCTTCTTCCCTTGTGTTGCACCGCATTAGGATGACGTTGGCACCGCGCCGGTAGAGATCCCCTTCTACCAACGTGTATCTTTTAGCCAATCTGACTACCCGGTCAGCGGATACATCATCGTCAGGAAGGATGTTGTCTTTTAAGTAGTTCCGGATCTCCGAGATTCATGCATCGGAACTAACTTGAGCATTTGAGTCTTGCGTGATGGGTTGCTCGGAGCTTTCGGCAGCACCTACGACCCTTGATGGCTGCCATGGTAACAGGGCCATCGGGACCGTCAGCTTCAGGATGCTCATCTCGCCCCCTTCGCTCAGTTCGGCAGGCTGAGCTGTTGGCTTTGACAACCTCCGGACAAAAATTCTGTCAGGAGCCGGAGCTCCGGTTGACGCTTTCGTCGAGAGTTCGTCAGCTTCAGCGTTATGGGCACGCTGAACATGGTGGAGATATAGGACTTCAAAGTCCTTCTGAAGCCTCTGGACATCAAGGAGGTAAGCAGCTAGCTGGAGATTATTGCAGGAACATTCACCCTTCACTTGCTTAATGATGAGCTGCGAATCTCCCTTGACCAGAAGCTGCTTGACACCATATGACAGTGCCACCTTTAGTCCGTAGATGTGCGCTTCGTACTCTGCCATGTTGTTGGTCGCCTTGAAGTCAAGGTGTACCATGTATTTCACCTTCTCCCCGGTCGGTGCAAGGAGAAGGATTCCAGCTCCGGCCCCCTGCTTCTGCATGGAGCTGTCAAAGTAGAGGGTCCAGTGAGGCTCGGTGAAGGCTGGAGCTTGATGCTCCGTCTTCTGCTCACTAGGGCCCCCAGGGTTTGATGGAGAGGGAGTCCATTCTGCCACAAAATCTGCCAATGCTTGACTCTTGACTGCTTGCCTTGAAATAAATTCAAGATCAAATTCAGCCAATTCCGCTGCCCACTTTGCAATATTCCCAGTTGAATTGGGATTATGCAAAATTGCTCGAAGTGGGTAAGAGGTCACCACTGAGACTTTGTGAGCTTGGAAGTAATGGCGAAGCTTCCTGGAGGCAATAAGAACTGCATAGAGCAGCTTATGCACCTCTAGGTATCGAGTCTTGGCATCATGTAGTACTTCGCTAATGAAGTACACTGGGCACTGAATGGTCCGGACCCTCCCGGAGGGGTCCGAAGCTTCCTCTTCACTGACCCGGATCCTCTCGGAAGGATCTGGATTTTCTTCGAGGACCTCTGGGTCTTGGCTGGAGGAACCCGGGGCTTCTTCAGAAGCGGCCTGGACCCTCCCGGAGGGGTCTGAGTCTCCTGAAGTGACTTCTTATGGATTCGAGTCTGGGAGCTGGGACCCAGAGTCTGGGACCTGAGTATGAGGTAGCTCTGGTCTCTCCACAACCAGAACCATACTGACGACTTCGTCAGTAGCTGAAATATAAAGCAACAAAGGCTCACCAGGGTTCGGAGCTACCGGAATTGGTAGGGTGGTGAGGAGCTGTTTCAGCTCCTGGAATGCCTTCTCTGCTTCTTTGGACCATTGGAATGGTCCGGACTTCCTCAATAACTTGAAGAAGGGGAGTACCCATTCCGCCAGTCTTGAAATGAACCGGTTGAGGGCTGCTAGACATCCAGTCAACTTTTGGACGTCTTTGATGCGGGTTGGTGGCCGCATGTCTTCAATGGCCTTAATATTCGCCGGGTTAGCTTCTATGCCCCGGTGACTTACCAGGAAACCAAGAAGTTTTCCGGAGCTAACCCCGAAGACACACTTGTTTGGGTTTAGCTTTGTACGGGTGGCCCGCAGCTTGTCGAAGACAGCCTGCAAGGTGTCAAGGAGTGACTCATTGTCCCTAACCTTGACCACGATGTCATCGACGTACACTTCTACTATGTCTCTAATGAGTTCTTCAAAAGTTTTGTACATAGCTCGTACAAAAGTTGAAGCTGCATTCTTGAGACCAAAGGGCATGGCTGTATAACAGTACAATCCATCTACTGTGATGAATGAGGTATGCTCTTCATCTTCCCTAGACATCCTGATTTGATGATACCCGGAATATGCGTCTAGGAAACACAATAATTCACACCCGGAGGTGGAATCCACTATCTGATCTATTCTAGGTAATGGGAATAGATCTTTTGGACATGCCTTATTTAGTGTGGTGTAGTCGATGCACATCCGAAGCTTCCCGCCGGCCTTGGGCACAATGACTGGATTTGCCAGCCATTTTGGATGGAAGACTTCTCGGATGAATCCGGCTTCGAGTAACTTCTTCACTTCTTGTCGAATGAAGTTATGTCGCTCTACGGATTGCTTCCGAGGCTTCTGATGCACAGGCCGGGCGTCGGGGTAGATCTTCAAATTGTGCTCAATCACTTCCCTGGGGATCCCATGCATTTGTGACGGTTGCCAAGCAAACACGTGGACGTTAGCCCGGAGGAAAGTGATGAGCGCGAGTTCCTATTTGTCGTTCAATCCCCCTGATATACGGGTGGTCTGAGCGGCATCAGAACCAATTTGGACGACTTTGACAGGAATGTCGGTGTCGCCGCTTGGCTGCACACGAGGTGCAGAAGTCGAGCCTTGTTGACAAATGCTCGGGGGTTTTGAAGCTTGCTCCTGTCTGGAGTCCTCCTCTTGCACCGTGGTGAGTGCATGGAGTTCTTCCAGAGCAGTTACTCCGGCAGAACGATCTTCGCGGATCCGGAGAACGCCTACTGGCGTTGGCATCTTCAACACTAGATAACCATAATGGGCAGCTGCCATGAATTTGTACAGGGCAGGCCTACCCAAGATGGCATTGAAGGGTAAGTTGATCTGAGCGACGTCGAAGACCAACTTCTCGGTACGGTACTTCTCCCGTGTCCCGAAGGTAACGGGGAGAGTAATAGCTCTGAGTGGGGTAATGGCCCCCGGACCTACTCCGGAGAAAGGTCGAGAGGGGTGGAGATCTGAAGGTCAGAGTTGAAGCTTAGTAAAAGCTTCGAAGCTTATGAGGTTAAGCCCCGAACCTCCGTCTACCATGACGTGGTGGAGCTAGATGTTGTTGATGGTAGGAGATACCATCAAAGGTAACTGACCTACTCCAACCATGCTCCGAGGGCAGTCCGAAGCATCAAAAGTGATGGTTGTGTCCATCCACTTCCGATGAAGTTCCGGCCTGACTGTAGGAGCCACAGTAGCCATATCCCGACGCATAGTCTTGATGACGCGGCGGGAGGTGATGTCCCATGATGCACCAAAAATGGTGGTCATGGTCTTCTGACGCTCGTTGTCAGACGTCAGAATCATCGTCGATGGATGTGTAAACGGCCTTCAGGACCTTTTTGGGATCCTGAAATCCTAACTCATCTTCAGCCAGAGCTTCGTCGACTTTTTGCTTTCCTTCCCTCTGTCGTAAAGGAGATTCTTCCCGGCGCTTGTTGTAGCGCTCAGCAAGGTTTTGGACCTCCCGGCAGTCTTCCAAACTGTGGCTGCCCGTTTTGTGAATGGGACACCACACTTTGGGTTTGCCACCGTCTTCAGAAGACGGTCGAGGTCGCTTCTCGGGGCGTGGCCCCCGGCCACCCGGAGTTGCAGCAGCTGCAACGTTGGATGTGCCGACCGACGGCTTCTTCTTGCCGTTGGTCTTCTTTTTCTTCTTGCCACCCCTGGAGGTAGCGGCTTCTTCTTTGGAGGATTTCTTGTGACCCTCCGGGGTTGGTTTGGAGTGCATCTCACGGTCCTCCGCAGCTCTGGCACATTTGTCAGCCAAGCTGAAAAGTTCCGTGACACTGGTGATCTCCTTGATCGCCAGTTTCTCCAACATCTTCTTGTCCCGTACACCCTGTCTGAATGCCACAATGACAGAGGCGCTAGAGATAGAAGGGATAGTATTTCGTACCTGAGAGAACCTCTGGATGAATGATCGCAGAGATTCTCCCCCTTTTTGCACGATTGCAAAAAGATCCAGTTCAGTGCCTGGTCGGGTGTATGAACTCCCGAAGTTGGCGGTGAACTGTCGGCACAGCTCCTCCCAACTGTTTATAGAGTTGGGTGGAAGGCTCATAAACCAGGACCTGGGGTCCCAGTTAAGACCACTGGAAAATAATTCGCCATCATAGCCTTGTTTCCTCCAGCTGCCAAGATTGCAGTGGAGTAGATCTGAAGAAATTCGGTGGGATTGACAGTCCCGTCGAATTTTTCCGGCGGGTGAGGCCGGAACTTCTGTGGCCACCTGACCATACGCAGATGCATGGCCAGGGTTGAACAGCCTCCTCCCACTCCTTCAGGAGCAGAAAGGTCCTGAGCTTCCCGTCTTTCACGAGCACGCTCAATATGGACTCGGCCGTCCTGCTGGCGGTATCGGCGGCCAAGCTCCGCCCGGAGGTCATGAGTCGAAAGCCTGGATACCGTGTGAGTGCATTGTGCCCCGGAGGGCAATGACGTCACTTGTTGTGACGCGGCACGTCTCCTGCTATTGGAAACGTGCGGACCAAGTCTACCAGACAAAGTCCGCCGCTGCGACGGGGCTCGTCCTGAAGGAGGAGGACCCTGGTTGTTGAGGCGTTCGGCTGCTGCTGCAACCAAATGCTCCACATCGGCCCTCCACTGCTCCAGTGCATCCCGGGATGCGTCTGGAGGTGGTGGGCATTGGAGAAGAGCACGCGCTGCATGGAGCGCGTGTTCCGGGTTGTCATGATTTGCCGACGCAGTGATTGACGCCGGCGCACCATCGCGTTGCCCAGCTTGATCTGCTGGTGGATGCGGTGGTGGTGGGAGTGTGACTTCTGCTGGTGCTGAGGCTCTTGGTGGTGGCTGCATATTGGAGGGATTGCCCCCAACAGCCTGGGCAGCAGGTTGACCGTTAGATGATCCAGCAGCTGAGTTCACCATTCTCAAAATCTCAGGCGCCCCTACCTGGCGCGCCAACTGTCGGTGGTTTGGAACCGGCAGATCTTCCGACACTACTAAAGTGTTAGAGGAGTTTGATGTTCGGTGTGGGCGCGCGGAGATTCAAGAAGGTGAATAGTAAATGACGCAGGAGACACAGAGGTTTACGTGGTTCGGGCCGCCTGAGCGTAATACCCTACTCCATGGATGTGTTGGTGTTGTATTAGTTGTATGAGCTTGTGACGAGTGTCTATGGCGCGTGTGTAGCGTCACTGAATGTGTAGAGTCCGTCGTCGGCCTATCCTTTTATAGTACAAGGGCAGGCCGTTACAAGTTAGCCTGGCCCGACATGTGGCCCCGGCAGTTACTAGTATTGACGCTTATTCAACACATTTAATTGTCCTTAACGACTGGGTAATGGGCTTTGACAGCACCGTTACTGGTAATTAAGGCCATCCGATCGTGTGTCATTAATATGGTATTAATGACACATAACCGGTTCTTGAAGTCCTTGATTCCCCTTTGAAGATCCGGAGCCGTTATGAAGTCTTCCGGAGGTCAGAGGCTGAAGCTCTGACGGTTGGACACGTGGCAGCTCTGGAGCATACTGTGGGAAACAGGTTGCTCCGGAGCTACCTGACACGTGTCAGGTCTGGAGCTTCTCTCGGTCTGGGGTTAAGTCCGAAGGTGCCATTTCGGTACATGGCCCGGAGCTTCCCCCTTGTGGGCGGTAGCTCCGGGTTGATAGTACACGTGGCGACCCTGGGAGTAACCATGTTGGAGAAGTGGGTCCGGTTACATCTGACATGTGGGCCTCCAAAGGTCTTCAAATCAAGTGGGTGACTTTTCCTTGATATCTTTGTAACCTCAAGGGGTGTACAGTTTCCAGGGTACCGACAATATGTGTGTGTGTTTTAGACGTGTGTGGCTTATTGGGTCAATGGCCCATGTATCTAGCCTCCTAGGGCTATATGAACATATAACACTCCATCAATCAATCTAATCCACTCATTTACTTTCAATATAAACCAAACCCTATCCTAGAGCGCATAAACTCCCAAGTCCCGACAAGTGGTTTTGTAACGCTACTTTGTACTCCATCCTTATTGAGAATCTTTTGGACTGGCTGGTCAACATTGTTTTGGCCGCTATAGTAAGTTGTACACTTGGACACACTTTTATGTCATCTCAGTTCACGTAATACACTAACACAGAGGCGGACACAACCGGGAGCAGGGGAGCTCGAGCCCCCCTACTGTCCATGGAGTAGTGAAGCGCCCTTTGAACCTTTCTAATTTTTTGAAGGTATGGAATAGGATTTGTGGGGATTAGAGGTTGAAGATGACCATTGTTTTACAATCTGTGTATGTTTAGCCTCCCTATGATTTTAGTCTGCGTCCGCCACTGTTATCCCACTTGTAAGCTAAGACATGTCCGTGCCAAAGAGCTTGAGATCTAAGACCACATGTGATGTTAATGCATATATTATGGGAGCCTCAAAAGATGTTGAATGGATGTACTCTTTCAGAGTATGCAAGTTGCCTTGAGTCAGCAGATGACATGAAAAAAGCCGAATAATTTAGCATTTATCAATAACCTTTTTGGTTCTTGTGTTTACATTTCACCACTGATTTTTTACGGAAGTTTAGAAAATTAAGATTGACCAAATAGCTTCTGTCTCTGCATCTATGGGTTTGTTTGGTTCAAGACCTAGCATAGGCTGCTAAGCCAGGCAGCAACCATAGCCTCATGTGGATTTTTAGTATAAATTTATAAAATAGGGTCGCCGGTTCAAACAATTACAGAAATGATTATTTGTCACCCGGCAGCAACCATACCCATTTCTGTAATACTGCTTTTGAAAAGAATAATCGCCTCATCTGTTTATGGACGTGAAGCAAACAAGCCCATATCAGGCGTCCATTTTCGTGAAGCAGCCTTCTCCAGGCCCAAATCATTCTAGCTTGTACGCTTGCGATCTTTAACTGAATTGCCCGCCAGGCAACTATATATATGACCAGTACCCATTCGAATGTTGTGGATCACTTTTATATACCAAACATTTCAAAAATGTATAATTACAAGGTTTTTTGTGAGAATCGAAAATAAAATTTATCAATTCATACAGTGAAAATAATACTGTGTGTCAGGCGTACCTTGGCCTCTGCACTTGCACTAATGGCCACCTGATAGTCCTCTTTTGCCTCGTTGTATCTTTCGATGACAGATTTCATGCTGGTCCACCAAAGCCAACTTCTCGTCAGAATGTTTCACAGTGTAACCCAATTAAAAAAAAGAATCAAAATCTAACTCACATAGCAAAAGGTTCACATTGTAATTTGCTGTAGTAAACAGGAAACGGTATAAACTGGAACAATATTTATAGTACTACTTAACAGCGAGGAATTAATCAGTTACTCCTTTCTCAATAAAAACCTTATTTCATTTTGAATTAGAATTATTGTCTTAACAACAATAATTTTAAAATAAAGAGAGTATATTGTTTGAGCATGAAAGATGATGTCTCTAAAGGATGTGTTAAAGGATGTGTTAAGAGAAATGAATACTAAGAGCGATAGGGGGTCTTTTTTTATCATGTCATCGTCGAAGGGTTTAAAATAATTAGATTAGGTGTTAAAAGTAGGGAAGAAAAATAACAATAACATATGTATTTTTTTCTGACATCAGACATAAGGCAAGTGCCCCTTCCCCCCACCCCGCGCGCTAAAAAAAACACATTTTCTGATTGGGAATACCGATGTAACGTGGATATCTGATTTTCAATATTGCCATATGTCGGATGGGGCCATGGAGAGCAATATATTAATCTTCCTACATAGAGAGAGAATGTAGAAAAAGAAAGGGAGGAACAAAAAGAATTCAGTAGGAGCAAGAACTACAGGTTGGAAGTCGAGGGGAGCGAATGAGAGAGAGCCTCCACCGAACCCTCCACGCCCGTGCCGGCGGCCATCCCGGTCCCCACGACCACCTCCCACGAACCTGCGTCCCTGGCCACTCCGTCTTCGGCCGCGTCGGCGGCTAGCCCGACTCCGGCGATAAACCTTCTCGCAACCACCCCGTCCTTGCCTCCCACCCACATCGCCACAACTTTCCCCAGCCTTGCCCCTCTTGATGCGTCCCCGCCCTCCTCCCCGTCGGCCAGGGTGAGGTCTCCGCCTCATTCCCTGCGCGGCTTGCCACCTCACCGCTAGTGTCCTCCACCTCACCGCGGTATCCATCCTGCCCGTGCCTTGACATTGTCCCTTTCGTTCACTCTCCTCTATCGCCTTTTTGGTGCCCTTCCCTGGTCCCGTTAGGGGTTCTGTAGTGCCTCAAGGTGGCTCTTTGGCCAACTTGCGTTCTCCACCCTTCTCCCTCGAGCTGGAGGTCCCCATCCGTTTTGGTCGCCATGCTAGCCATGCCTCGGTGAGCCCCTGTACTCCTTTTTCCGAGCTGCGCTCCCCTAGTCCTCGTCTTGGCTGCGCTCCGACGATGACCCCTGCTCTCTGCTCCCAGTTCTGTACGACCTTCCTTCCGAGTCGGATGACGATGCGTCGCCTGCCATGGTGTCTTCTCCCTGTCGCCCCCTGATGCGCTCACCTTCTGGTTTGTCGCTTCTGTCACCGGACCTGCTCACTATGGTCCTCCTGTCGTGTGATCATGCACCACGGCTGGCTCCGGGACCCCCTATAGTTCAACCGCCCTTCACCATCCCTCTCCTTGCCCCTCCCCGTCGGGAGCTACGTCGGAACCCTGTTGGGTCTACTGGGTCTACTTCCACGTCCCATCCCCTGCTGTCATCATGGCGCCGCCTGACCATATTGCTTCTGGGCTTGACCGTCCTTCCAAGCCTCGTCAGGTCTTGTTCGAGTGCGTCTCTACAAGGACGCTTCCTCCTGCCCGAAGATCTTATCACCCCTGCCGTCCCTACTGGGTCTTGTCCCAACTGTGTGTTGGAAAGTAAGAGGCAATTTACTGAATAATTCCGGAAAAATACGAGAAAAAACAACAGCGATCGGCGGACAGACGGGACGAGAAATAACGCGTACCGATTTGAAGTCGATCGCACCGCTGTAGATCGCCGCTGCAGGCGTTGATGACGACGTTGAGCCGCAGCGCCCGATCTGGTCGGTAGACGAGCCGTGGTGAAGAACGCGAGCAGTCGCGCAGTGCGCTTCCCAAAAACCTTATTCGCCCTCTCCCGGTGCAGGATCGCAAGAGCGAGCGGTTCCGGAGATCTGCTCTCCCGGTCGTCGGTGCACGCCGGCGCTCGGGATGGAGTAGACTAGAAGGCGGCGCAAGGAACTCGAACGTGGGAACGATTTGATCGTGGGGGTGGGTTTGCCGTACCGCGGACGTCCGTATTTATAGAGTCCCAGGAGGCGGTTCGTATGCGATCTGGATCCTAACCGACTCCGCAGTCGTAGACGCGTCCGTCTCTAACGACTTGAACTCTGACTCGGTAGCCCAAAAAATTCGGAGGCCCAAAAGCCCAATTTAATTTTCTGCAAAAATATAAAATCTGGGCTCGGCTCGAGGCTCGAATTCACACGAACACGCACGCGCGCGCGCGCGTGTGCGGGGCGGGGCGAGGCGAGGCGTGGCGTGGCGAGGCGAGCGAGCGAGGAGGAGGAGGAGGAGCGCGCGTGGGCCACCCCTCTTTTCCTCTCTTCTCTCTTACTCAAGGAGTGGAAGAGCAACCTCCCTTATATGTAGGGGTTGCTCCACTTCCACTTCCCATGTGGGACTAAATACTTAGCACCACTCCCTCTTGCCCTAATGGGCCTTTGAGATTTTCTAGGATTTATTTCTGAATTAATATTGGGCCAAGCCCATTAATTCCAACAATCCCCCACCAGATCTCAAAGCCACTAGGAGAGAGGTCATTCTCGTTCCTTGTTTAATATACTAGTGTTTTCGGCAGAGACTGTAAAGTTGAACTTCTGCCTAGATCCTCAAGTTTTATCAGGTCACAACATGAACAATGGACTACGCCTTGAATTGCAAGTTTTGTGTGAACTGACTTCACCCAAAGACCATTACCAGTACTTGGCTACCAATAGTCTACCCCGCGGGTGGAGCATATGCGTCGTACTCCCTGGTCTCTTCATGAGCTTTCTAGAGATCACCCAAATCTCACAAACTGCGACGTTAGACAGTCGGAGCTCATATAGGTGTGTTTCCTTCAAGACTGCCCTGTAGGACGGCATCTTTGCTACACATAGCCAACAGAAACACATTAAGGCAATTCGCCAACTTGCCTTACAGTTTGAGAGTACAAGTGTGCATCTTCACATAGAGAGGGTATAAAGGAAGTACTCTTCTCGGTGAACCACTAGCTTGTTTTCCCATGTCCTAATTCACGGGATCTCCGATCACATAGGTTGGGTTACTACTATGGTGTAACATCAATGGGTCTCAGACCCATCTCTCTCGATGCACTTTCTATCACATTACGTGATAGACCCTTCGTAAAGGGATCTGCCAGGTTTTTGTCTGTTTGTATATACGAAACAGTAATAACTCCGGAGTTTCTCATTTTCCTGACAGATTTTAAACGTCTCTTGACATGTCTTGATGATTTTGCATTATCCTTAGAACTGGTCACTTTGGCAATCACCGTCTGATTGTCACAGTTCATAAGGATTGCCGGCAATGGTTTCTCAACTATAGGCAAATCCATCAAGAGCTCTCGCAGCCATTCTGCCTCCGCAGTGGCTGTCTCTAAAGCAGTGAGTTCTGCTTCCATGGTTGACCTCGTCAAAATGGTCTGTTTGCAAGACCTCCATGATATAGCACCACCAGCTAGAGTGAACACATATCCACTCGTGGCATAGAGTTCATCAACATCAGAGATCCAGTTCGAATCACTATAACCCTCAGGCACGGCCGAATGCCCAGTATAGTGAATTCCATAACTTATTGTACCTCTCAGATAGCGCATAACCCTTTCAAGTGCATGCCAATGATCTGTACCCGGGTTTGACATGAACCTGCTCAGTTTGCTTACAGCAAACGAGATATCAGGACGGGTTGCGCTAGCTAAGTACATGAGTGAACCAATCATCTGAGAATATCTGAGTTGATCTCTTGACTCTTTCTTGTTCTTTCTAAGTATCACGCTGGGATCATAAGGCGTTGGAGAAATCTTGTTATCCATAAAGCCGAACCGGCTCAAGATTTTCTCAACATAGTGGGATTGACTTAAAGTAATTCCACTCTCATCCTTATTCAGCTTAATGTTCAAAATAACACTAGCTTCTCCCAGATCTTTCATATCAAAACACTTTGATAGAAAAGACTTGACCTCAGAAATTATATTAATGCTCGTACCAAAAATGAGTATATCATCTACATACAAGCATAACATAACGCTATCGCCCCCACCATGGCGATAGTACACGCACCGATCAGCCTCATTAATGACAAAGCCCGCAGACGTTAAAGTACTATCGAACTTCTCATGCCATTGCTTAGGTGCTTGTTTCAGGCCATACAAGGATTTCAACAATTTGCACACTTTTGTCTCTTCACCTTTTACTACGAATCCATCAGGCTGTTCCATATAAATCTCCTCTTCCAACTCTCCGTTCAGGAAAGCTGTCTTTACATCCATTTGATGGATGATTAGACCATAAGAGGCAGCCAAAGAAAGTAGTACACGAATTGTCGTCATTCTGGCGACAGGTGAATAGGTGTCAAAATAGTCTTCTCTTTCCTTTTGAGTATAGCCCTTTGCAACTAGTCTTGCCTTGTACTTTTCAATAGTACCGTCAGGTCTGAGCTTCTTCTTGAACACCCACTTGCAGCCTACTGGTTTGCACCCGTATGGTCGTTCAGTTAACTCCCAGGTTCCATTGGAAAGAATTGAGTCCATCTCACTATGAACTGCTTCTTTCCAGTCATCTGCATCAGGTGATGCATATGCCTCTGCTATGGATCTAGGAGTATCGTCCACAAGGTACACAATGAAATCATCACCAAAGGATTTTGCAATCCGTGATCTCTTACTCGACTGAGTTATTTCATTGTGTTCTTCCTCTGGGACATTCTCAAATGGTGTATCAAGAAACTCGCTAGTTGTGGTGGATTCAGGACAAATTTCAGAAGAGATCCTAGCAATACTATGCATATCTTTCATAGGAAAAATATTCTCAAAAAATGTTGCATCACGAGATTCCATAATAGTATCAACATGCATATCAGGTACCTCAAATTTAACTACTAAAAATCTATATGCGATGCTCCGATGAGCATAGCCTAGAAAGATACAATCCACTGTCTTTGGTCCTAGCTTGCGTTTCTTGGTAATTGGCACATTGACTTTTGCCAAACATCCCCAAGTACGCAAGTATGAGAGTGATGGTTTTCTCCCAACCCACTCCTCATAAGGGGTTTTCTCTTTATTCTTGTTTGGAACGCAGTTTAGGACATGACATGAAGTCAATAGAGCCTCCCCCCACCATGCCTTAGATAAACCGGACGTGTCTAACATGGCATTCACCAAGTCACACAATGTGCGGTTTTTCCTCTCGGCTACCCCGTTTGATTGGGGTGAATAGGGAGGCGTCCTTTCATGTATAATACCGTGTTCCGCACAAAAATCATCAAATATTTTGGGAAAATACTCACCACCACGATCTGACCTAAGACGTTTGATCTTTCTTTCTAATTGAGTTTCTACTTCAGATTTATAGATTTTAAAGTAGTCTAAAGCTTCATCTTTAGTTTGCAACAAGTAAACGTAGCAGAATCTAGTAGAATCGTCTATTAATGTCATAAAATATTTCTTTCCACCTTTTGTCAACACACCATTCATCTCGCATAGATCAGAATGTATGAGTTCTAATGGTGCCAAGTTTCTCTCCTCGGCTGCCTTGTGAGGCTTTCGAGGTTGCTTTGACTGCACACAACTATGACACTTAGAACCTTTGACAATAGTGAATTCCAGAATTAATTTGAGACTAGATAGCCGATTCATTAAACCAAAATTAACGTGACATAAACGAGAATGCCAAACACTTGCATTATCATTAATACCGCCACAAATATAGTTTACTGACTTATTATTAAACTCCGAAAGAGAAAAGCGGAACAGGCCTCCGCATTCATAGCCTTTACCAATAAATTGTCCATTCTTAGACACAACTATTTTATTGGACTCTAAAACTACTTTAAACCCATCTCTACATAGAAGGGTACCGCTAACAAGATTCTTGTTCATAGTAGGGACATGCTGCACGTTCTTCAGCTGGACAATCTTTCCCGAAGTGAACTTCAGATCGACCGTGCAACACCACGAACAGAAGCATGTGACCCATTCCCCATTAGGACGGCGGAATCCCGGACGAACCATCTGCATTGCTGGATGTCACGATGTTGACATTCTTTTTCCCTTTGAGATCTGCCCTCTCAGGACAGTTCTTGGAAATATGTCCCTGCTCCCCACAGGTGTAGCAGCAGCCATCATTGGCTTTGTTTGACTTCTTCTTCTTGAAAGCAGTAGTTTTGTTTGGCTTGAAAAGAGACTTGTTCCCTTTGTTCTTGACATAGGGTTTCTGCACCATATTAGCATTGGCGCTAGATTGACCCTCACCTCCTTTCTCAGTAGCATCCTTAGCCCGAGCCTTCTCCTCAACATCAAGAGATGCTATCAGGTTTTCAACTGATATTTCCTGTCTCTTGTGTTTGAGGGCTGTAGCGAAGTTCCTCCATGATGGAGGTAACTTTGCAATAATGCACCCAGCCACAAACTTGTCGGGTAAAGGACACTTAAGGAGATTGAGCTCTCTCGCAAGGCACTGTATTTCATGAGCTTGTTCAACTACAGGACGGTTGTTAACCATCTTGTAGTCATGAAAATTCTCCATGATATACAGTTCACCACCTGCATCGGCTGCACCATACTTAGCGTTAAGTGCATCCCAGAGCTCCTTCCCATCTGTGACTGTCAGATAGACATCACAGAGTTTATTATCAAGAACGCTTAGAATGCATCCTCTCAGGGCAGAATTGGCTTCCTCGAACTTTGTCTGTTCTTCAACAGACAAAGGACCTTGAGGTCTGCCCTCAGTTACCCAGAAGATCTTCAGCGATTGGAGCCAGAGCGTGGCCTTAACTTGCCACCTCT
The DNA here is from genome assembly GCA_036927565.1 of Tuctoria greenei. Classification (NCBI taxonomy): domain Eukaryota; kingdom Viridiplantae; phylum Streptophyta; class Magnoliopsida; order Poales; family Poaceae; genus Tuctoria; species Tuctoria greenei. Next base: position 87,825,656 of record JAYESD010000008.1, read on the forward strand.
TGAAGTGCACGCCAGAGAATTTCTCCGGCCTCAGTGCATCGGCCAAAGTCATCATGTTCAATTCAGGAAATTGCCTAATAAGGTTTTTGGATTGTTGGAAAGTAAGAGGCAATTTACTGAATAATTCCGGAAAAATACGAGAAAAAACAACAGCGATCGGCGGACAGACGGGACGAGAAATAACGCGTACCGATTTGAAGTCGATCGCACCGCTGTAGATCGCCGCTGCAGGCGTTGATGACGACGTTGAGCCGCAGCGCCCGATCTGGTCGGTAGACGAGCCGTGGTGAAGAACGCGAGCAGTCGCGCAGTGCGCTTCCCAAAAACCTTATTCGCCCTCTCCCGGTGCAGGATCGCAAGGGCGAGCGGTTCCGGAGACCTGCTCTCCCGGTCGTCGGTGCACGCCGGCGCTCGGGATGGAGTAGACTAGAAGGCGGCGCAAGGAACTCGAACGTGGGAACAATTTGATCGTGGGGGTGGGTTTGTCGTACCTCGGACGCCCGTATTTATAGAGTCCCAGGAGGCGGTTCATATGCGATCTGGATCCTAACCGACTCCGCAGTCGTAGACGCGTCCGTCTCTAACGACTTGGACTCTGACTCGGTAGCCCCAAAAATTCGGAGGGCCAAAAGCCCAATTTAATTTTCTGCAAAAATATAAAATCTGGGCTAGGCTCGAATTCACACGCGCGCGCGCGTGTGCGGGGCGTGGCGAGGCGAGCGATCGAGGAGGAGGAGGAGGAGCGCGCGTGGGCCACCCCTCTCTTCCTCTCTTCTCTCTTACTCAAGGAGTGGAAGAGCAACCTCCCTTATATGTAGGGGTTGCTCCACTTCTACTTCCCATGTGGGACTAAACACTTAGCACCACTCCCTCTTGCCCTAATGGGCCTTTGAGATTTTCTAGGATTTATTTCTGAATTAATATTGGGCCAAGCCCATTAATTCCAACACTGTGCTGCCTAGTCAGCCTCCATCACGTTTCTGGGATGGTTGGACCACTGTCCAAAGTCGGTGCAAGCGTCGATCCATCCCCCTACTGCTGCCCGGGTTTCTCCACCTCGCAATGCCATGCATGAGGAAAAATCTTTTGCCTGCCCCACTGGATCTCAAATCCGTTCTCAGGAATCGCTATTTTCGCTGCCTTGCTCGTGATCACTCTATTGCTCTTTGCAAAAATGCCTCCACTGCTGGACCTGCTTGCACTTTGGTTACCTCTCCCGTGTTTGCAGTATTCCTAAGTGGGCCGACGGAAAATGACCTTTCCATGAGCGCCTATTAAACCACTCCTCCATTTAATGCAGGCTATCCTACCCACCACCCCATCCTTGTTCCTCACCGATCTCCCCTGAGCGATCTTTCGCTGACGTTGTTGCCTCCCACCCACGCACTGCTCCATGGCCTCTTCGAGGCGCGCTGCTGCTGGCTCGCCCTCGTTGCCCCTCCATTTTGATGAAGCTGTCGTCATCGCTGGTGGTCTTACGACCAATGAGTTGGACCACCTTCGCCGCCATGCCCTCCTGCTGGCCCCCCATGAGGGTAGGAGTCGTGCCTCGCCAGTGGAGATCATATAAGCCATCCACCATGATCTGGCAATCCCTCACTGGTCATTCCAGGTGTCTCGCCACCTCCCTGGCGAGTTCCTCCTCCAGTTCATCTGCCCTGCGCTCCGCAATCAAGTGCTGCATGGGGGCATCCTCCCTCTCCAGGGGCTCGACCACTTCTTTCGCCCTTGGACCTTTGGCAACGAGGTCGAAGGGTGGTTCTACCATGTGAAAATCTTTATAACTTGTCTGTACGATCGAAGAGCACGTGAGAAGATACCAGGGATGAATGGTAAATTTAAAAATCTTACGGAGCGGAAATAATTAAATCTTAACCTCTTTGGTAGAAAAATGATCTATTAAAGAAATCGTGTGTGAGACTAATCTAAACATGTTTCACTGTGACAAAAGTGATATATATAAGAGAGAATCAAGTCACGAATAAAACAAAAGAAGAATCACTCAAATCCGTCAAGAGAAACTCAAGTTATGATCAAAAGATCGAACAAAAGTCAATCTGTCCTACTCGAGAAAAACAGTTCTGAAACGCTGCAAAGAAACTCGTGTAGATCAGAAACCACAAATCCAATGATCGTGAAATTTTGACAGATGATAGACAATCAATTTGTGAAGACAAACCAAAAAGAATCACGTCAATAGGATCTGTAAAACTCGAGTTATGATAAAACCACCGACAAAAGGTAGTGCTGTCCAGAAACTCGGCGAGTAAAACTTGTTTGCAACAAGTCGGATGAACAAGGCACAAAAGTTTCTTCAAAATACGAATTTTATTCAATAGAACATAAGAGGAACAACCCCAAAGTCATGCACCACAAGCTATGACCTCCCTTGCTTATATAACCAGCCCTTAGACCAACCCAATCTCAACTAAGACTCTAATCCTACTCCGATCACGAATCAAAACTTTCCATAACTGCTTAGGACTCTTCTATACGCAGATAGAAGCAATCTTAAGACTTCCAAATACCTCTTCTATAACCGCTTAGGACTCTTCTATACCACATTCCTAAAACAACTAAAATTCGTGACCCACACGAAATCCTATCACAACCAATTCAAATCTTTCCATATTTGAGTCAAACTCGGCTCAGCCGCAGTCTGAGTCTATAACCTAGTCGGTTGGACCTTTTCGACCAATTCTTTACGTCCACATCTCTTCATTACGCCTCGAAACCATGTAGCCACGTCGATGCACTCCTTGCATACATGCAAACATCTTCCAATGATGTCCACGATACCTTCATATGCATTGTTCTCGATTCAAACGTGTTGCGCAACCTCTTGATCAACTCAACCACAATTCCTCCCGAACTTGGTTATTGAACCTCATCTTCTCCCTAAGACTAGTTCAATAGATCCCGTCACCAGCCATGTCTTAAAAGCACAAATTTAGATCATATGATATTTGCAAGAGATTATATGCGCATCTGTCTTATTCTAACCAACCAAGCCAAGCCTATGTCATTTGTCAATCAGAAGCTTAAAGACATAGTTTTAGTCATACACAACTTCTTTCAAGTTCATATCTAAATGCAATGATAAGCCATCTCAAAAGAAGAAGTGTGATGCATACATATTCTCTTGATATTTTCTCAACTTATATTTATTCACAAAAACTCAACATGTGAGTTGATTACTTGATTAATTCTTTATGATTAAAAACACTTGTGAGCATGCAACAAGTTCAAAACAGCAAGAAAGTTCAACCATGACCAGATTTAGTATAAGTAATTATTCCAATTACTAGACATGGTAAAAACTACAAAATGTCTAATACGAGTAATGTAGTAAGAACTTTTAGCATGTAAAATGAATCAAAAAGTCATATATGTATGAAATACTATGCTCATATTATTTTAATTTCAGATTCATACATAGACTTCTCAAGTTTGAAAACTCCCACTCAATGTAAGTCATGAGGATACATAACCTCTATTTCACTACGAATGAAACAAAAACGAGCGAAATCCAAAGGTTTTGTAAAAAATCAGCATGGTGAAGCACAATGTTTCCTTTTTTAACATTATCACGGAGAAAGTGATACCTAATATCAATGTGTTTAGTTCTAGAATGTTGCACAAGGTTTTTAGCAATGCAAATGATACTAGTGTTATCACAAAACAGTGGAACACTATCTAGATCAACTCCATAGTCCTTAAGTGTTTGAACAATCCAAAGAATTTGTGAGCAAGCACTAGCAATAGCTACATATTCAGATTTGGCTGTGGATTGTGCAACTGAATTTTGTTTTCTAGAGGACCAAGCAACAAGTGAATTACCAAGAAAACGACAAGCACTGGAAATACTTTTTCTATCAATCCTACAACCTCCAAAATCAGCATCGGAAAAAGCTTTCAAAGTAACGGTTGTGGAAGAAGAAAGAAAAATGTCAAATTCTTGAGTTCCATGTAAGTACCTGAGAATCCTTTTGATGGCTTGACGATGTGAAGCACGTGGGGAGGCTTGAAACCGGCACAAAGACATACGCTGAATTGTATGTCCGGTCTTGATGTTGTGAGGTACAAAAGTGATTCGATCATGCTTCTATATTCTTTTTGATCCACGGGTTCACTATCTTCATCAAGTTTAAGTGTTGTTGTTCCCATTGGTGTCTGAAGAGGCTTGCTTTTGTCCATGTTGAAGCGCCTTAGGAGGTCTTTAGTATACTTCGTTTGATGCACAAAGGTACCCTCCTTGGTTTGCTTGATTTGCAGCTCCAAAAAGTACGTGAGTTCTTCCATCATACTCATCTCAAATTTTAAACTCATCATAACTGAAAACTTGGACACAAGATCATGAGAAGCACAACCAAAAATAATATCATCCACATGCACTTGAACGAATAATGCGTCATTGTCATGCTTAAGCACAGAAAAAGTTTTATCAACCTTGCCCATGGTAAAACCCTTTTGAAGTAAGAATGTTTTTAACCTATCATACCATGCTCTAGGGGCTTGTTTGAGACCGTACAAGGCTTTGGACAGTTTGTAAACATGATTAGGAAAATCCATAGATTTTCAAAACCCGGTAGTTGTTTGACATAAACCTCCTCATCTATGTAGCCGTTAAGAAAAACACTTTTAACATCCATTTGGTATAGCTTGAAACCTTTAGATGTAGCAAAAGCTAACAAAATTCTTATGGCTTCTAATCTAGCAACAGGAGCAAAAGTTTCATCAAAATCTAGACCTTCAACTTGAGTGAAACCTTGAGCAACCAACCTAGCCTTATTCCTAACCACAACCCCATCCTCACTTTGTTTATTTTTAAATACCCATTTAGTTCCAATTAAAGTGTGATCTTGAGGTGGAGGTACAAGTTTCCAAACATAATTTTTTTTCAAAATTTTCTAACTCTTCTTGCATGGCAATAATCCAAGATTCATTAGTGAGTGCGTGTGATATATCTTTGGGTTCAAAAGAAGCAACAAAAGCAGAATGAGCATGAGAGTTTGGATCACAAAACTTGGACCGTGTAACTCATTCGTGCAAGCTTCCAATAATCTGTTGTGGAGGATGAATTTTGAGAACCTGGAGGGGAGTGGACACTTCACAAGCTTCTTCTTTTTCATGTTCATCACAAATCGATGAGCTTGTGACTTGAGGAGGATCTGGACCAACAATGGTGGTCGTCGGTGTTGACTCTTCCTCATCTTCAACGAAAATGCTCTCCCCCTACGGATATAGATCTGGACCTGCAATATTTGAGCTAGTACCTGGGCTAAATTCATCAAAAGACACTTCATAAGTCTCCACAATTTTGTTAGTGTCAAGTAAAAGCACACGGTAGCCTCTAGTAGGAGATGGATAACCAAGAAACATGCCATCAATGGATCTAGGTTCAAATTTATCAAGATTACTATGTTTCTTAACAAAGCATTTGCAACCAAAGACCCAAAAGTGTGTAACACTAGGCCCATGTCCAAACCGGAGCTCATATGGTATTTTACCTAGCTTAGTGCACAAGAAAACACGATTTGAGACATAACAAGCGGTTGCAATCGCATCAACCCAAAATTTCCTAGGAGTTTGATATTCATCAAGCATAGTCCTAGCCATCTCAACTAAGGTTCTGTTCTTTCTTTCTACAACACCATTTTGTTGAGGTGCATATGGTGAAGAAAATTGATAATCTATTCCATTTTCAGCACAAAAGTGATCAAAAGATTGATTTTTAAATTCAGTTCTGTTATCACTTCTAATTGCTTTTAAAGATCATGGGTGATCAATTTATAATCTAAGACATAAAGTTCTAAAGTGACTAAAAGCTTCATTCTTAGATGCCATAAAGTAAACCGAAGAGTATCTAGAATAATCATCAACAATCACAAGAATATACCATTTACCTCCGAAGGATTGAACACGTGAAAGTCCTACAGTGTCAAGGTGCAAAAGTTGACCCGGTTCAGTTGTCATGATCATTGTGAGAGGAGTATGTGAACCTGCAACCATCTTAGCATGTCTACAAGAAGAGCACATAATTTCTTTGTCCCCTGTAAGCTTAGGCAGCCTACGTATGCGATCAAGAGCACTAACACGCGTGAGATGATCAAAGCCTACGTGGCCAAGTCTACGATGCCAAAAATATAAATCTTTGGAATCATTAGCAACTAGACACCTATGCTTAGAGGAAGACATATCAAAATCAGCTTTAAAAACTCTTCCAAATCGTGACATGTTAAAAATAAGATCATTGTTTGAATTTACAACTTTGCAGCAATTTTGAGTGAAAATAATTTCCAAATTTTCATCTAGCAATTGTGAAACAGAAAGCAAGTTGTATTTCAAATTTTTGACAAGTGCCACATCCTTCAAGGTGTAGTGATCATTTACTCTAACCGAACCCTTAGCAATTATAGGAGTTGAAGAATTATTAGCAAAAGTAACATTCTCTACTCGTGACACAAAAGAGAGGGAGGAGAACCATTCTTTGTTACCGGTCATGTGGCGTGAGCAACCTGAATCCACAATCCAAATGTTCTCCTTTCTCAAGCATGTAACCTACATAAAAGCACAATACGTTGATGACTCAATACTGGGGTTAGTCAAAAGGCATTTAGGCATCCAGTACTGAGTCACACGACGTGCAGCAAGAAAAACACGCGAAACCTGAGATAAAACAACAGGTTTATGAGTCAAAGTTTGAGGTTTTTTATTCTTAACTACTGACCTATAAGGTGTTACTTGTGTAGCACAAACATCAGTAGCTCCGGAGGCAAAAACAGAAGGTACGAATGTAAACTTTGAATGTTTTTGACTCATAACAGCAGGTTGCATGTTCCTGGTATTCTGTTTAATATGTGCAGTAAATTTTGCATGAAAGTTATGAGATCTAGCAATCATTCTTTCCCTTTTCTATTGTTTAGCTAGTATATAACAAAAATCTATGACATGACCATCTCTAGCACTGTAGGTACAATGAAATTTAACTTTGTGTTCATGTCTAGATGAGCAAGCAATATTTTTATTTGAAACCGAATGAGACAACACTCCTGCAGATTTGAAAACCACTTCTTTTTGTTTAGGAACTGTTTGAATCAAACCACTTCATAATGACTTTACAATTTTAGGTGGATGTGCCTTAGCATGAGCATGAGAATCAAAACCTAAACAAGTTTTATCATTGCAAGACTTGGAAGAATTCAGCAGCAAGTTTAGGTACTTATTCCCATTACAAAATTGATCTAATGTCCTTTGCATGTTATCAAGTTTATTGGACAGATCAAGGCAATTTTCACATGAAGTTTTTCCTTTTAATTTGCAATTGGAACAATATTTAACTTCATGAGAACGTAAAGCATTATTCAATATTGAAATTTCATTCATAGCATCTTTTAGTTTCTTTTCAAGATAATCACAACTAGAACAATGCAAATCAATTGTAGAACAAGAAGCATCTTTTAAGTTTCCAATGTCAAGTGCAGCAAGCTTTTTGTTCTTTTAAATTTCAAGTTCAAGTCTATATAGAGTAGAAGAATGTGCAGTTCTTAATGTGGACAATTGTTCATAGATTAAATCACACGAGGGACAAGAATCATCACTAGGAATCAAGGTTTTAAAATGATTGATTTCAAATTCTAGTGATTTAATTTTAGCAGCCTTATCCCTAAGCTTTTTTTTCCTTTTTCTTAACAATAATAGTTGCACGAGAAATTGCATCAAACATTTCATTATAGGTAGAACATACCTCATCGTCGTCACTGTTGTGTTTTGCATCCTCCTGACTTGATCTTGATCTTGTTTTGCCCGGCATGAAGCATAAGTTGGCCAAATCATCTTCATCTTCGTCACTTCCAATGTCCACGTCGCTTGCGCCAAGTTCCTGGAGTGCGGAGATAAAACTGTTCACCAGTTGGCGACAACCCTTCTTCTTCTTCTTATCATTTGTTGAGGAGTGCTTCGTCCTTGATTGTTTTTCTTCTCGGGAAGTAGAACCTGAAAGGTTAGGGCATTTTGTACGAAAGTGTCTTGTCTTACCACATTCGAAGCATCGTTGAGGTCTGGAGCTTCCTATCCTTCTAGTTCTCACATTTTGCAATGCTTTTGAGAACTTAGTAGAGAGAAGTGCTAGCTTCTCCTATGGAAATTCCTTGATCTGCTCCAGGGTTAGTGAGGACAACAAAGCAAGAGTATTGCAAAATGATAATTGGCTGGAGCTAGGCATATCATGTTGTGAGACAAATGCAATAGACATATTTGGGTTGTTATGTGATAAGATGTCAATTTCATGAGTTTTGAGTTTAGAGTAAAGCACATCTAAAGTAAGTGTACTCATGACAATAGATTCACGAATAGATGTAACTTTCATTTCCCAGATTGACATGTATAATGCACTAAGAAGTTGCCTATCATTTTTAGCATCAGAAAAATTAACGTTGACACTACACAAGTTACTGAGAATTTTTTTAAAGCGAGCAAAGAGATCATCGATGGACTCACCGGGTTGCATCTCGAAGCACATGTATTCTTTCTTGAACATGCCTTGCCTTACCTCCTTGATCGTATTGGATCCTTCGTGATAGTCACAAAGTGCTCTTCATACATCGTATGCCGATCGGAGATGTGCAACGTGGTCGAAGTCGCTCTGAGTGAGTCCTTGGATGATCAAGTTCCGGAATTTGTTTTTGTTGTCGACATCCCGTAGGTTTGTAGCCGTAACTTGATCGTTAGGTGGCACTTCGTAAGGCTTGTATACCTTCTCCCATATTTAGCGAAGCCTTGCGCTTGGATGAAAGCCTCCATGCGTGCCTTCCAAACCTGAAAATCAATACCAGCAAACACAGAAGGTTTAGCGGAGTATTTCTCCATGATGATTAGTCAAAAAACACGTGCAAATCACAATGATTAGAGAACCGTGGCTCTGATATCAATTGTAAGATCGAAGAGCACGTGAAAAAATACCAGAGGGGGGTGAATGGTGGAATTAAAAATCTTACGCAGCGGAAACAATTAAATTCCAACCCCTTCGGCGGAAAAATGATCTGTTAAAGAAATCGTGTGTAAGACTAATCTAAACGTTTTTCACCGTGACAAAAGTGATATATATCATAGATAATCAAGTCACGAAGAAAACACAAGAAGAATCACTCAAATCCGTCGAGAGAAACTCAAGTTATGATCAAAAGATCTACAAAGGTCCATGTGTCCTACCCGAGAAAAACAGTTCTGGAATGCTATAAAGAAACTCGTGTAGATCAGAAACCACAAATCCAATGACCGTGAAATTTTGACACATGATAGATAATCAAGTTTTGAAGACAACCCAAAAAGAATCACGTCAATTGAATCTGTAAAACTCGAGTTATGATAAAACCACCGACGAAAGGTAGTGCTGTCCAGAAACTCAACGAGTAAACACTACTACAAAAAACGTTTTTACAGGCGGTTCAAAACATATTATCACAGGCGGTTTTAAAAACCGCCTGTAACGAAGAGCCTGTGAAAATGGCCAATTATCACAGGTGGTATCAGAAACCGCCTGTAAAAATGCATTATTACAGGTTGTCTTTTTACTACCAACCGCCTGTGATAATTTATTATCTCAGACTGTTCTTTACATTTTTTGCACCGCCTGTGATAAAATGAGGTGGAGAGTGCTGACACTTTTGCAGACTTGTACAGTTGAAAAAAAATGTTCTGCCAGCACTGATGGAATTGAACGAGACAAGAAATCATCAAAAACAATCCATATGCTCCCATTTCGTACAGATCCACACTATTTTGCTCCAAGGGAACATCTTAATACATGACGATAAGATCATAGCAACTAGTATGCACAAATTATTACTGACAAAAATAACATGAAACAGAACACGATCAAAGATCATCAGAAGGCAGCCAGAACCACACAACAATCTCCATCTTTAGTAGTAGTAAGCCGCCAGCAGTGGATGACCACGGCACGGCCACGTCTTGGGTTCATCAATACTGGAAGAAGGCGTCGGCGGCGACGGGCTGCTGCATCTGCATGGGGAACGGCGGCTGCCAGGGGCGGAGCAGCGGGTCGTCGACGACGGGGTGGATACTCTCGTCGGGGATGTCGACGCCGGGCGCGCCGGCCATATGGAACACCTCGAGCACGCCGCCGAGCGCCTGCAGCCGGCCGGCCAGCTCGCCGTGGCGCGCGCGCAGGATGGCATTCTCGCCGTCCACCCTCCCCAGCTCGCGGTCGAAGGCGTCGATCCCCTCCTGCCTGCGGGGGCAGGTCATCGCAACTCGCGATGGCGCCGCCGTCGAGGGACTACTGGCTCGGCTTCTTCCTCGGCGCCGGGGACAACATCTTCGACGCCATCAACGCGGCCATCTCCGTGGCGGCGTCCGAACACCGCACCGCGCTCCGCACGCGCCGCGACGGCATCGCCGAGCGCCTCTACACCGCCGCGCTCCTGATGACTGGCACCACGGCAGCCAGGACCGGGGCTAGGGCGGCGGCGAGTGGCCCGGGAGCATCGGGGGGAACCCCCGTGGCCGGGGCGCCGACGCCAGCTCAACTCCACCCCGAGCGCGTGCCCAGCCGGATCTCGGTGAGCGGAAGCTAGAAGATGAGTTGGTGGTGTATTATTGAGGAGGGAGAAAGAAGGATGTAAGTGGATCTGCGTGAAGTGTTCTGATTGGTCTAAAAGCTGAAGCTCGGATAAAGGAAGGCGTGGGCTCTATGTAGTAGTTTTCAGACGTTCTTTATACGACCGCCTGTGAAAATTTAGGCATCTTTACAAGCGTTTTTTAGTGTACAACCGCCTGTGATATTATTTATTATCACAGACGGTTTGTACCACCCACCACCTGTGATAATCTATATATTTTTACAGGCGGTTTTTAGTTATGAACCGCCTGTGATATATTATTATTACAGGCGGATTTTTATGCATTTTACATCATAGGCGTATTTCTTTATGGACCGTTTGTAAAAAAAAATCGCAAGCGTCTGCAAAAATGTGTTTTGTAGTAGTGAAAACTTGTCTGGAACAAGTCGGACGAACAAGACACAAAAATTTCTTCAAACTACGAATTATATTCAATAGAAAACTAGAGGAACAGCCCCAAAGTCGTGCACCACGAGCTCTGGCCTCCCTTGCTTAAATAACCAACCCTTAGACCAACCCAATCTCAACTAGACTCCAATCCTACTCCGATCATGAATCGAAACTTTCCATAACTTCTTAGTACTCTTTTATACGCAGATAGAAACAATCTTAAGACTTCCAAACACCTTAGTCGGTTGGACCTTTCCGACCAATTCTTTATGTCCACATCTCTTCATTATGCCTCGAAACCATGTAGCCACGTTAATGCACTCCTTGCATACGTGTAAACATCTTCCAATGACGTCTATGATACCTTTATATGCATTGTTCTTGATTCAAACATGCTGCACAACCTCCCGATGAACTCAACCACAATTCCTCCCGAACTTGGTTGTTGAACCTCATCTTCTCCCTAACACTAGTTCAATAGATCCCGTCACCAGCCATGTCTTGAACTTAAGCAACACCTGCACACGAACAAACAACCAATCTGTACGAGCTTAAGTCCGCGACTTGACTCAAGTTAGTTCTGAAACTACAACACCTTACGTGAGCACCTCACATCAGCATGTTGCAACACAAAGCAAAATGATATAAGCCTTAACCACCAAAACACACCAAAAACTCAGTAAAAGAATTCTAAGCAACCTTTTCATAAGTGTAAAGCAAGTTCGAAACATTTCACTTGAAAATTTGGAATATTACGATCAAGCTCCGAACCTTAGCAAAGCTAACCGGAGCTTGAGCTGGAGCTTATCAAAGCTAGTACAACCTAGCGTCGGAGCTTACCAAAGCTAGTACAACCTAGCGCCAGAGCTAACCAAAACTAGTCAGAACTAATCATCCCAAAAGTCGGAGCTAGAAAAACATGTCGGAGCTAACCAACATAAGTCGGACCTAGCAAAACATATCGAAGTTTAACAAAAATATGCCGAAGCTATCAAAGACATGCCGGAGCTAAAGACAAAGCTCACCGGAGCTACCAAAAATATGTCGGATCTAGACAAAGAAAGTCGGACCTATTGGACCTTGCAAAAGCTCGGAACTAGAGTCGGACCTTGCTAAAAAGATGTTATGACAGCATTCAAAATTTTTATTGTCAAAATCAATATATTCAGCACACATAGGTCTCACGCCATCCGCCAGATTCTTGGAGATGTGGTCATCTTTGACTACTTTGATCAAGACACCTTCACCAGCGCAACTCGGCTCTGTGTGGTTTTTTTGGGTGGATGAAGGATCCCAACTTGCTTCCCCTCCATAAGGTTGCCACCTTCTTCCCCGGCGACTCGGGTTGCTCATTCCGCGACGATGGTCTGCCGCAGGGCCATGCGGACGGAGGGCATGCTGAAGTGCCAGTTGGCTTCCGTGTTCAGTTGCTCATCCACCTCGACCACTGCCACACAGCTAGACGCCGATGGACCTTGATTCTTCCTCTGGGGATTTAGGCTGATGGGCGCATTCATCAGTGTCCTCCAACTACTCAGATGGTTCTCTCCCTCGCCTGAAGCGGTTGCTGTGGTCCAGGGGCTCTCCTGACTTCCCGCGCCACGACGACCACCTGCCTGGTTTTGGACCTCGACAGGTTCGCTGCCGGCCGACGGCAAATGGTGCTCCCTCTCAGGTGGTTGGGTCTAGAACCACCATGCCTAATTCTAGAGCTCTAGCCTGTATTAGCTCTTCAGTTGCTGGTTTGGAGCGGGGCTCGGCTGGATGCCCTACGTCTAGGGGCCGTTCCAGGGTTCGCGGTCATGGACAACTAACTCTCCCCTGTGCGCCCGGTGGTGGACGTGCTGTCCCCCTCCGTCATGTTGCTTCGACACTCTTCTACCTCTGCCAAAGCCTCAAACCCGATGCACCTAGAGATGCAACTTGTAGTGGATGAGTCAGCCCTGGAGGTCGCAGTGCCGGATGCCTCTCCACCTCTTGACTCCGCGCCACTGCATGCTTCTCCGGCTGCCCTGGTGGATCCTCTGCTAATGCTGCCTCTGGAGCCCCCACCCCCCGGTGCAGCTGACTGAGCATCCTTCTGGGTCCCTTGATGTGCCTCTGACAGAGGTCTCTGTTCTGCCGGCCGCTGGTGATGGGCAGGATACCCTATAGTTCCTGACCGATATGTTCCCGCCTCATGCACTAGCTCTGCTGAAGACTCCTGCCCCTGCTGGTCGTCGTGTCAGGGCTCCGCGTGCTACCTCGACGGAGCCTACCCGTTGGAGCCACCGTCAGGTGGTGCAGCCTTCGGTGGTGCCCATCTCGCTCCGTGCTACTCACAAGCTCATTAGGCAACTTGATTTGGTTGGTGAGAGCCAGCCGATCGGGGATGAAGCTGTGAACAAATACTTGGCGATGTTCAAGGGTCCCTCCCCTACCAAAGGCGGCCACTCAAGCTCTCCGTCGTGGAACTCAGCTGGACAACATCGTGCAGGCTACTGCTTCGGCTGCCATCCGTCATGCTGCTGCTGTGGAGGCAGAGGCGGTTGCCTAGTCCCACGACCTGCCTTTTAGGTTTGCTAATGTATCGAACTACTATCATCAGGTCAGCTGTAGTGCCTCTGGTTGTAGTTGGCTTGTTGAGAGGGATCGGTCTACAGTCAGCCTGGTTCGATCTTTTGGGTCTCTCATAGCCGCCAATGGTGTGCATCAGACTATGTTTGTGGGTCTTCGCTGAGGCTCACCCTTCTGTCCTCCTCTGTACTATGCTGATCGTAACAAGTGTGTTGTTCAACTATTCCGCCTGGTGCTATGTGCTGTTTCTCAATGAGTGACAAATTCTCGGTACTCTGTTGGAATGTCTGTGACCTAAATTCTCCTGTCCGTCGTGACGCTGTTGCCATGGTCGTCCAAACCTACAGGCCAGTGGTTGTATGTCTCCAGGAGACAAAGATGACAGCAATAACCAGTCAACTATGCTAACAGATCCTTGGACAGGGATACGATTCCTTGTGCTTCAAACCCTCAACTGGTACTCGGGGTGGTCTGCTTGTGGCCTGACGTCCATATATTGCCCTTGATGGTCAGCCAACCATGAAGACCTATTCTATCACCGTGAAGCTTCGGTGGGCAGGGGATTATTTCCAGTTGACTAATGTTTATGGCCCTACCGATGATGCTACAAAGGCTGATTTTCTTGCTGAGTTGACCTCCCTCAAGCCAAAGGCCCACCTCCCTTGGTTATGTGCTGGTGATTACAATATAATCTATGAAGTAAGAGACAAAAATAATCTCAACCTTAATCGTAGACTCATGGGTTCCTTGAGACGAGCAATGGACCTCTGTGAGCTTTTACAGTTCAACCTGCAGGGCAAACGCATGGATCAATGAGCGTGTGTGTCTGACTATGGCAAGATTGGATAAGATCTTCTTTAACTTGGAATGGGATATTATACACCCGATCTACAGCTTACTGGCCCTGCCGACGACCATCTCTGCCCCCTGTTGCTTGGAGCCCAAGACCAATCAAAATACCCGGATCAATTTAGGTTTGAAACCTTCTGGATCCGCATCCCTAGTTTTTTAGACCTGGTTAAATCGACCTGGTTGTAGCAGACTCCTTTTGCTTCACCTCTTAAACTTCTCTCCAAAAAAGCTTCAGAATACGGCCAAAGCTTCGAGGAGGTGGAGTTCTAAGCTATTTGGTGAAGCACGTCTGCAGCTGGCAATGGTGAATGAAGTTATTGGTCGTCTGGATTCAGCACAAGAAGATAGGCTGCTGGTCTTGGATGAACTCACTCTGCGACATGACCTAAAAGATAGAATGAGCCGTCTCCTTGCAGTTGAGAGGGCCCATCGGCATCAGGCCTCTCGTATGAGTTGGCTAAAGGAGGGTGATGCCTGCACCCGCTTCTTTCACATCAAAAGCAAACAATAGAGGGCGCCATCTCTATATCCCGCAACTTCTGTCGCCGGTAGGTATCTGTGTTTGGCAACACAACGACAAAAAAGCTCTTCTGTTTCAGCATTTTGCAGATATCCTCGGGCCAAAGGAACAGCGATCTGCCTCACTCAACTGGGATGCTCTCCAACTTTCACAACTTGGAGCAAATAAGCTTGTGAAAATGCATCTAGGTCCCTTGTAGGTTTTGGTTGATTAATGACAAACAATTAAAGGACTAATGACTTTGGTTGAGTTCTTGCCGAGATTTTAGTACCGAATGAAATTCACAAAAAACGAGAAAAAGCGTGAAAAGTGGAGTAGAAATAGATTTTCTATTTCTCCTTTAGTCATAGTAAAATCCGTACTATTAAGAGGGACACGACGTGTGGAAACTTAGTGAGTCAAATTGGAGCTCAAACTCTTGGGTAGCTTTTAGAAAAATCCTTTGTGTCTAAGTCAGACTTGTTTGACGCCTTGGGTCGGATAAGTTCGAGTTCCTTCAGGTGGAATTCAGACATGTCCGAACTATATTTCAGACATATCCGAAACTTCTCTGATCGAATTCAGACATGTCCGAATCTGTATTTCAGACATATTCGGAATCTCTCCGTTCTATTTCAGACATGTGCGAAGTGGGTTAGACATGTCTGAGGTACGTGACTTAGAAAAAATTTCTAAGTGTTTGAAAAATCGGAATTGTCCAAGATGGGTGTTCAGACAAGACCGAGAAGTCTATGTTCGAATTCAGACATGTCCTAAGTGGGTCGGACATGTCCGAGGTAGACTTTTCTGACTTAGTGCCTCAGATTAGTCTAAGTTAAAAAACCTCTCCTTGTTTATCAGACTTGTCTGAATTGAGTCGGACTTGTTCGACGTGGCTTTTGCGCGCAGATTAAAACCAAAGTGGTTAGCCGTATTATTGCTGTTATCAGCATGTCGGACATGTGTGAACATAGATCAGACTTGTCCAACGTGGGCTATCACCTAACGGCTAAAACCACTTTTTGAGTATAAATTGCTGGGGATTTCGTCTCCAAACCAAGCCTAACCCTACAGAAACTCTCAAAGCCGCCTCAAACCCTAAAGAAAGCCTGCTCCATTGTTTTTCACCCTCTTGAGCCCTAATTCGAAGTTTTTAGGGAAGAGTGAAGGAGTGATTGTGAGATTTGGCAAGAGAAGTCCATAGGGGTTGAGCAACATTTGATTCGCTGAGTTTCTTCATGATCGCGTGTTTGTTACTCTTGGGGTTCTCCCCTAGACGGTTAGGCTTCGCCCCGCGAGTTCTTGTGTGATCTCTTGATTCGGAGAAGTTTGTAATACGACACTTCACCCGGACCCGCTGACAAGCAGCCCGTGGAGGTTCTTTTGTGGTTAGGGGACACAAGATCAAAATCAAGATGGTGACCTCAGAGATTTACGTGGTTCATGCCGCCTGAGTGTAACACCCTACTCCACGGGGTTTGTGTGATTGTATTGAGCGAGTGAGTTCGCTAAGTTCAGGTGACGATAGCCTGGCTCAGAATCCCTCTTTTACTTGCGTGGTGCAGCCCTTTTATAGTTCTAAAGACTGACCGTTACAAAGCTGGCCTGGCCCGACATGTGGCCTTGGCGTGTTTAATTACCTAATACACTGTCTAAAGAGTATTAAGTATAGTTAATAGTGTGGTAACGTGCCTTCATGGCTGCATTACCACTATTAACGGTACACTGATCGTGTGTCATTAATATGGCATTAATGACACATTATCAAACCTTGTAACTGCCGCCCTAACCATCCTTGAATGTATGTAATGGTCATGATCGGCTTGTATTTCTGTTGGTGATGAAGGTCCGTAGGCTTCATACGTGGCAGATCCAGAGCTTTCCCTTGCGGGAGAGTAGGTTCGGGGTTGCTGTACACGTGTCAGTACTGGAGCTCCTCTCTAACGGGGGCTAGGTATAGGGCTGTTCTACACGTGTAGTCGCTGGAGCTTCCCTTGGTTGGGAGTTTGGTTCCGGGCTTATTTTACACGTGTTAACCTGGGAGCTAGCCATGTGAGGGGAGCGGGTCCGGTGCAACATGACATGTGGGACCAGCAAGGGCCTTCGACTCTTACGGGTGGAACTTTATTGCACTTGTTGCGGTATCGTGGGGTACCGACAGTGGCCCCTGGGCCCACCTCTTGGAGAAATACCTTGGGTTAAGTTGTTCTGCCAGAGGTGGGGCCATTCTCGATTCCCGCACTACGATTCTCGAAAGTCCGCCGATAGATTGGCAGTTCGGGGGTGAACCTTCGACGCGTGGCTTGTCATGAATACGACAGATGAGATCTTTGAGTGCGGATCTCACGCAATTGAAGGTTGCCGGTTCCCAATACGAAAACCGTATCGGTTCCGCGCGCCCTGTCAGAGCGCCGACTTTGGGTTTCCCGCTGCTCATCATGCCAACAGTTGGCCTCGGGACCCAGATCTCTTCGTCGAGTTGGCCCCAGGACACTCGTCATTGACGAGATAGATTTTTGAAAAGTATTCTTGATCTCATTGCGGTTTCCATCCAAGCATCGCAGAAGCTTACTTAAGAAGGAAAGTGCACACGGGTTGAGGACTCTTTACGCCTTCGATCATCTTTGCGCTCAGAGCCTCCCAAACTCCGCCTAACTTCCCATATTTTGCTCCACTTTGCCGCGATGGAGTTGGGTCTCCCCAAGAGCCGCCTCAAGAGCGATGATGATCTGAAGAAGGTCCGGGCCTATATAGGGTGGTCCAGCGACTCCTTCAACCACCTGGTTCGCGCCAGCAAGCTCCCGTTCAAGAAGTAGCGCGGTGGCGAAATGGTGTACTTCTCTACGTACGCTATGGTGGGGTTGATCCCACCTTTCTCAACTTTCCTTTTGATGCTGCTAGACTTCTATGGTCTGCAGCTGTACCATCTTGGCCCCCATTCTCTTCTTCTTGTGTCGACATTTGTCCACTTCTGCGAGATGTGGGTGGGTATTCCTCCCTGAGTCGAGCTTTTCCGCACCTTCTTCACCATCCACACCACCGGGAAGGGGTCCTAATTTCTTGGCTTCTACTATTCCGTGAAGCGCAAGAAATGCCCCTACAAATACATGAGGTCGTTTCCTTCCGGCAAGTGGGATGACTGGAAGAATGATTGGATCGTCATCACGGCGGAGGAGCATGAAAAGTTGGAGCTGCGCGAAGGTCTCCCATATGTTGACACTGGCGCATGGAGTGTGGTTCCGGTGTTGCCAAAGGCCTTCAACCCTATCTTGACCAGAATCCACGAATGCGTGGAAGGTGGAGTGACCCCCCCAGATGGTCTTCTGAACTTCCTGGTCAACAGGTGGGCTCCGCTGAAGAAGAGGGAGAAACTTGTGTGAGCCCTCAACAGCGTGATGGATGAAGACCGGATTGAAATTGGTATAAAATCCAACTTGTATGGCACAACTTTGGAGCTTCATCTCAAGAAGTTCCAACATGGCATTAACGTCGAAGGCGACGACTTGACTCCATCAGCGGCTTTCCTCCCTCTGAACATGGAGGCGCAGTTCAGCAGGGAGCTCCAGAGGAGTATGCCGGCGCTTGACAATCTTGGTGAGGTGGAAAGGCTTCCGATCACCAGATTGGCGATCCCCGGAGCTTCCGAGGGTGGTCCTACCTCCGCCCCAAGCCGAAGGGCTGAAGACGTCAGCAAAGGAAAGGGCAAAGAACCAGGTGAGCCTTCCAGCTGGAAGAGGAAGTTGAAGCACGCTGACGGGAGGTACGTCAGGCCTGCTCCTTCCATTACGGCTGCTTCCCCCCGGAGGGGGAGGTCTTCTGCTACTACTCCTGCTCCGGTACAAATGTCTTCGAGAGGCGTAACTTTTGGGCAGTCAACTCCGGCTGCAGCGCCGACTAGAAGCTCCAAGTCTGGGAGTTCTTCCCATCGAAGGGAAGCTCCAGCTGAAAGAACTCTGACAGCTGCAAGTGTTCCTCAACCGAGGTCCGAAGCAGTTGCCTCCCCAGACTTGGTGGGCTCTAGCTCTGGGCCTCAGAAGAAGAGGTTCTGAGGCGACTGGGGTGGTAGCATCCCAAGGTAAGCATTGATTGCTCACTCTGAAATGTTAATCTTGCTTTTGGATGTGTCTTTAATCTTCTCTTCACTTTATTTTAGAGTTTCGAAGAAGGGACCCAGAGCTTCAACGCCTGTTGCAACGATTGGGGCTGCAACTGCCGAAGCTCCAGCTTCGATTGTTGAGCCTCCCCGTCATGTGGGGGTGGAAGTCGTGGCAGCTCCGACGCCAGCTGTCGTGAGCCTGGACTCAGAGTCCTCACCTGAAACTCTTGTGGTAGCACCGGACCGCAGGAGGGAAGTTGAAGAGGTGCCCTTGGTGGCAGGGGCTGGTGCTCTAGCACTGGCGACGCCATAAGTTCCAGCTTCCGAGCTGGAAGTTGCCGAAGCTCTTGCTGTTGAGCCAGAGGTAGCTGAAGCCCCGGCTGTGTTGCCGGAGATCACCCAGGCTCCGGCCCTTGTGCCGGAAACGGTTGAAGATCTGGCGGCCGAGCCGGAAGTGGTCGAGGGTCCAGCTGCTGAGCCAAAGGAGGTTGGAGGTTCGGCAGCTGTGCCAGAGGTGGTTGAATGTCCGGTGGCTGTGTCAGAGGTGGTCGCCGAACTGGGGTCCGAGCCAGTGGAGGTTGAGGCCCCAGTTGAAGCTCCTACTGCTGCTCCAGAAGTGGTGGTCCCGGAGGTACCAGGGCTGGAGCCAGAGCAGCCTGCAGGACCGGCGACAGGTCCTTCATCATCGGAGCCATCGACTGAAGACCCGGAAGTGGTGCCTTCACCTACTCCAGAGGCGGAAGTTCCCCCCGTGGGTTCTTCTGCTGCCACCGAAGGGCTCCAGGAGAGCGGCCCCAGTGCCGCAGGAGTATAGGGGACCACTATTTTATAGTGGGACCCTATTTTTGTTACGAAGAACCCGCTTGAGCCTGCAGAAATGATCCCGGCAGGCCCGAAACCTATCCCTCTGGCGTTGTCCATAGACAACGCCTACTAGAGCCTTCGACAGATCCAGCTAGCCTTCGACCATGAGAGCAAAGCTTTGGTGGAGGATCGCAACACCTTAAAGCATTGGCGCAACAGACTCCATTTTGAGATGAAGCTTGCTTAGACGAGGCTGGCTGACCAGAAGGAATGGATACAAGGGGAGAAGGCCCGGTTAGAGTACTGGGACAAGTTGATGGAGGAGAAGGAGGCTGCCATCCAGGCGCTCGATGCTAACTTCAGGGAAATCCTGGAGCAAGCCAAGGAGAGACGTGACGCTGCTGACGAGCATTACGAAAAGCTCGCATAGTTGAACGAAACTCTTATGAAGCATCGAGCGGACTTGGAGGCGAGGGAGGAAAAACTCCTGGGGCAACAGGAGGATGTGGTGAGAAGAGAGGCGGAGGTCACCTAGAAGTTAACTCTGGGTGAGAAAAATTTGGCAGATCGGAGCAAAAAGCTGGATCTATGGAAGGAGGAAGAAGAACTGTAAGGTGGGGCAAGAGCTCTCAAAAAGAGAGGCTGACATTGCCGGTAGGGAGGAGAGAGTCAAGGGCAGGCAGAAAGACCTTGCTGAGAGGCGGAACCACATCCACCTCCGGGGGACGGAGCTGGCCGACCAGGAGAAGCAGTCTGCTGAAGTCAAGCAGCAGCATGCTAAGTTGGATGAGCGACTTGCCCGTGAATGTTCAGAGCTTGCGGCCGCCCGGAGGTCACTGGAGGAGCTGCAGAGCCTGAAGGAGACCGAAGCTATTCAAGTGTGGGACTTCCTCGGACGGGCGAATGACGCACTGACACCGATGGGTTTCAGTCCAGTACGTTCGGACAACCCGGAGCTAGATCTGGACCGAGCGCTCATGGCCCTCAACGGTGCTGGCAGCAAACTTGATGCAATGGGCGACATCATCGCGGATCAGTTAGAGACGGAGGGGGAAACTCTGGCTACAAACATCGCAGAATATGTGCTGACATGTTATGTAAGCCGAGATCCCCAATTCCCACTGGAACCAGTGCTCGATGGTCCCATTGCTGAAGAGGAAGACACTGCCAAAGCCAGCGTCCAAGAGGTTGCCCAAAAAGTAGCTTCATTCTTCCGCAAGTCTTTGGTCTTCCAGTAGCTTGGACTTTTCTCCTTTTGTGCCTTGTAATCTCAATTTTGTAATCCAATTCTTCTGACTAATGAAATCCTCCTTTCTGCCTTGAATTTCACTTTGTCTTCAATATACTATGTCGTGTCTTGTTGGCCCCCTGGTACATGTGTACAGTTGAGGTGTGCACATGTACCAAAGGTTATAACAGTATGTTGAAGTCTTCAATTTTGAAGCGTCGAAGACAGGCCCCTTGGAATGGTCGGAGCTTGTTAGCTCCGGTGTCAACATATTAGATGTTGACGACAGACTTATCTTGGGAGATGTCGGAGCTTAGTAGCTCCGGTGTTGTCCACCATTACCATGAATTTTAGCTTTTCCTACACATTAAAGGCTAGAGAAAAAGTAAAATTCGTCCTCTTGTCTATAAATTGGTTGTGACTTATTATTCTTATTTGAACTTTAGATTCGAAGAAACTCAACATGATAACAAGCATTTTGATAGAATCTTCTTAGATCTACATGCCTTTTTAGTACTCACCCTATTGAGGCCTGCCGGGATGTAGGTAGAGTGGCGTACTTAGGGTGCTGGACCAGGCTAAGTCGATAGCACAATCCGGACCTAGGTTGGCTTGGCGTTCAGGCAAGTAGACTATGTGGCGATGTTAAGATCCAAAAAGACTATCGGTAAGGCTTGTAATGCATATGAATTACTTGGAACAAAATTCAAAAAGATTTGCACAACTTCATTATAGACAAGCGGGGTAAAAATAATTTGACATATTGAGCCTTGTACAAAAAGTAAATGCACGTGAAGTCTGTTTTCACACAACAATGCATTTCATTATTGGTCCGGATTACAGGGGAAACAAGGACACACTTAGGGTGCTGGACCAAGCTAAATGTGCTATACATCTTGTGCTAGCCCAGAGCAAGTAGTTAGACTTTTAGTATTGTGACTGTGTCAAGTGTTACTTGAACTTTCCGGACCCTCCCGGAGGGGTCTGGATGTTCTCTCGCAGGACTTGCTCAACTCTGTAAAATGACTCTACAACATGCATTGTGTGTAATTACAGACTCACCTCCGTGATTCTAAGCATAAAACTTACGGAGGTTCTCGATGTTCCAAGGATTGGGAAGTGGGATCCCATCCTCAGTTGCCAAGCGAACGCAGCCAGGTCGGGATACATTAATGACTCGGAAAGGACCCTCCCAGCTGGGGGAAATTTTGTTCATCCCTTCATGAGTTAGTATATTCCGGAGCACCATGTCACCTTCTTCGAGCTGTCGGTCACGCACATGTCTTTGATGGTAGCGCCGGAGCGCTTGGCAATAACGTGCATTTCGAACAGCTGCTCGACACCTTCCCTCATCAACGAGGTCAGGGTCTTCACGCCGGAGCTGGTCCTGCGTGGCTTCGTCGAAGGTCCGGACCCAGAGGGACCCCAAGGTGATCTCTTGAGGAAGGACCGCTTCAGCTCCGTACATCAGGAAAAATGGAGTCTCTCCAGTCGATCGGTTAGGTGTTGTCCTATTCGCCCATAGTGTGGACAGAAGCTCTTCAATCCAGTTGGCTCCATGTTTTTTCAAGCGCTCATATGTGCGCGTCTTGACTTTTAATATTTCTGCATTTGCTCTCTCAGCTTGGCCATTGCTTGCTGGATGAGCTACTGAAGCGTAGCTAAGTTGAATACCGAGGTATTCGCAATATTCTTGGAATGCAGTACTTGTGAATTGAGTTCCGTTGTCAGTTATGACTTTGTTTGGAACTCCAAATCTGCATATAATGGACTTCAAGAACTTGATTGTTGATTGTTTGTTGATTGTTACTGCTGGAGTTGCTTCCCACCACTTGGTGAACTTGTCGATGGCGACATATAGGAACGTGTAACCTCCGACAGCTTTTGGGAAAGGTCCCGATATATCCATGCCCCACAAAGCGAATTTCCATGTAGGAGGTACCATTTGTAGTGATTGAGCCAGTGTGTGAATCTGTTTTGCATGGAAATGACATTCTTCACATTTCTTTACTAGCTCAACCGCATCCTGGAGTGCTGTAGGCCAGTAAAAGCCATGCTGAAAGGCTTTACGGACCAGCGTACGAGAAGATGCGTGGTTCCCGCACTCGCCTCCATGGATTTCCGCAAGGTGATCGCGTCCTTCCTCCCTTGCAATGCACCGCATTAGGATGCCATTGGCACTGCGTCGATAGACATCCCCTTCTACCAACGTGTATCTTTTAGCCAATCTGACAATCCTGTCAGTGGATACACTGTCTTCAGGAAGGATATTGTATTTCAAGTAGCTCTGAATCTCCGAGATCCATGCATCGGAGCTAACTTGAACTTCTGAGTCTTGCGTGTTGGGTTGCTCGGAGCTTCCAACAGCACCTACGACTCTTGGTGAACGCCATGGTAACAGGGCCACCGGGACCGCCAACTTCGAGGTGCTGGTCTCGCCCCCTTAGCTCAGTTCGGCATGTTGAGCTGTTGGTTTTGATAACCTCCGGACGAGGATTCCATCGGGAGCCAGAGCTCCGATTGAGGCTTTCGTCGAGAGTTCATCGGCTTCAGAGTT
The DNA here is from genome assembly GCA_036927565.1 of Tuctoria greenei. Lineage (NCBI taxonomy): Eukaryota > Viridiplantae > Streptophyta > Magnoliopsida > Poales > Poaceae > Tuctoria > Tuctoria greenei. The sequence goes on from JAYESD010000008.1 coordinate 87,849,281, forward strand.
ATGAAGGCGCTGAACATGGTGGAGATCCAGGACTTCAAAGTCCTTCTGAAGCCTCTATACTTCAAGGAGATAAGCAGCTAATTGAGAATTGTTACAGGAGCATTCACCTTTCACTTGCTTGATGATGAGCTATGAATCTCCCTTCACCAATAGCTGTTTGACACTATGAGGTAGTGCACCTTGAGTCCGTAGATGAGGGCTTCATACTCCGCCATAATGTTGGTTGCCTTGAATTCAATGTGTACCATATACTTGACCTTCTCCCCGGTCAGAGCTAGGAGAAGGACTCCAGCTCCGGCCCCCTGCTTCTGCACGGAGCCGTCAAAGTAGAGGGTCCAGTAAGGCTCAGTAAATACCGGAACTTTGAGCTCTGGTTTCTGCTCACTGTGGCCCCCAGGGTTTGATGGAGAGGGAGTCCACTCCGCCACAAAGTCAGCCAAGGCTTGACTTTTAATTGCTTGTCTTGACACGAATTCTAGATCTAATTCTGCCAGCTCCACTGCCCACTTTGCAATATTCCTAGTAGAATTAGGGTTTTACAAAATTGCACGTAGTGGAAAAGAAGTTACCACTGATATTTTGGGGGCTTAGAAGTAATGACGAAGCTTTCTAGAGGTGATGAGAACTGCGTAAAGCAGTTTATGCACTTCAATGTATCTTTTCTTAGCGTCATGGAGTACTTCACTGATGAAGTACACTAGGCGTTGGACTGTCTGGACCCTCCCAGAGGGGCCTGGAACTTCCTCCTCATCAACCCGGACCCTCCCGGAGGGGTCCGGACCTTCTTGTTCAATAGCAATTACTCCATCTGAAGGGGGTTAATCTTCCAGCATCTCACCTTCAGGTAGCTCTGGACCCTCCCGGAGGGGTCTAGACTCCTGAATTGGGGATGGCTCTGGTCTTTCCGCGACCAGGACCATACTGACAACCTCTACAGTTGCCAAAATGTAAAGCAGTAAAGGCTCACCAGGGTTCGGAGCTACCAGAATTGGTAGTGTGGTGAGGAGCTGCTTCAGCTCTTGAAACGCCGTTTCTGCTTCTTCAGACCAATGAAATGGCCCGAACTTTCTCAAGAGTTTGAAGAAGGGTAGCGCCCGTTTTTCCAATCTTAAGATAAACCGACTGAGCGCAGCTAGACATCCAGTCAACTTTTGGACATCTTTAATGTGGGCTAGGGGGCACATTTCTTCTATAGCTTTGATCTTCGCTGGATTTGCTTCGATTCCTCGATGAGTCACTAAGAAACCCAAAAGCTTCCCGGAGCTAACCCCGAAGACGCACTTGTGTGGGTTCAGCTTGGTGCGTGTAATACGCAACTTGTCGAAGACGGCTTGTAAGTTGTCAAGGAGTGATTCCTTATTTTTGATCTTCACAATGATGTCATCAGCATACACCTCCACCAAGTCTCTAATTAGCTCTCCAAATGTTTTGTACATGGCTTGCACAAATGTTGAAGTAGAATTTTTAAGACCGAATGGCATGGTAGTGTAACAATACAATCCATCTACTGTTATGAAGGCAGTATGCTCTTCATCTTTCTTAGACATTTGGATTTGATGATATCCAGAATATGCATCTAGGAAACATGGTAGTTTGCACCCGGAGGTGGAATCCACTATCTGATCTATTCTAGGTAGTGGAAATTGATCTTTTGGACCAGCCTTATTTAAAGTGGTGTAGTCGATACACATCCGAAGCTTCCCACCGGCCTTGGGTACAACAACTGGGTTTGCCAACCATTTTGGATGGTAGACTTCTCGGATGAATCCAGCTTCGAGCAACTTCTTGATTTCCTGTCGGATGAAGTTGTGTCGCTCGATTGATTGCTTCCGAGGCTTCTGGTGTATAGGCCGAGCATCTGGGTAAATCTTCAGATTATGCTCAATCACCTCCCTAGGGATCCCAGGCATTTGTGACAGTTGCCAGGCAAACACGTCGATATTAGCCCAGAGGAAAGTGATGAGCGTGTGTTCCTATTTGTTGTTCAAACCCCCTGATATACGGGTTGTCTGCATCGGAACCAGGTTGGACGACTTTGACGGGAACTTCGGCGTCACCGCTTGGTTGCACACAAGGTGCAGAGGTAGAGCCTTTGTGGTGAATGCTTGGAGGATTCGCAACTGCTCTTTACTGGATGCTTCCTCTTGCGCTGTGGTAAGCGCATAGTGTTCTTTCAGTGCTGTGACTCCTACGGTGTGATCTCCACAGATCCGGAGAATGCCCGTAGGTGTTGGCATCTTCAACACCAAATAACCATAATGGGCAGCAGCCATAAACTTGTATAAAGATGGCCTACCCAATATGGCATTAAATGGTGGACTGATCTGCGCAATGTTGAAGATTAACTTCTCGGTTCTGTAATTCTCTCGGGTCCTGAAGGTCACTGGGAGTGTAATAGAACCGAGAGGAGTAATGGTTCCTAGACCTACTCCGGAGAAAGGTCGGCATGGGCGAAGGTCTGAAGGCCGGAGCTGAAGCTTAACGAGAGCTTCGAAGCTTATGAGGTTAAGCCCGGAACCCCTGTCCGCCATTAGATGCTGGATTTGGATATTGTTAATAGTGGGTGACACCATCAACGGGAGTTGACCGTCCTCGATCATGTTTCGGGGGCAGTCCGAAGCATCGAAATTGATGGGTGTATCCATCCACTTCCGATGTGGTTCTGCCTTAGCAGCAAGAGCTACCATGGCCATGTCCTGCTGCATTGTCTTGAGGATGCGACGAGAGGTGATGTCCCAAGAATCACCATAGATGGTGTTCAGGGTTTTCCGACGTTCGTTGTCGGAGACGTCGGAATCATCATCGACAGTGTTGTAGACGGCTTTCAAGACCTTTTTAGGGTCCTGGAAACCTATCTCCTCTTAAGTCGGAGCTTCGTCAACTTTTTGCTTTCCTTCCCTTTGACGGAAAGGAGCTTCTTCCGGCACTTGTTGTAGCGCTCGGCAAGGTTCTGGACGTCTCGGCACTCTTCTAAGCTATGTCGATTCATCTTGTGAATCGAACACCATGATTTGGAACTATTGCCATCGTCTGATGAAGGAAGAGGTCGCTTCTCGGGGCGTGGCCCCCCGCTTCCAGGTGTTGCAGCAGCAGCAGCTGCAGTGCCGTCCGACGGCTTCTTTTTGCCATTGGGCTTCTTCTTCTTCTTCTTGCCACTACCGGAGGTAGCGGCTTCAGTTTTGGAGGACTTCTGATTGACCTCCGGAGATGGTTTGGAGTGCATTTCACGGCCCTCCGCAGCCCTAGCACATTTGTCGGCTAGGCTGAAGAGTTCCGTGACGCTGGTAACTTCCTTAATAGCCAGCTTCTCTAGCATCTTCTTATCTCGAACTCCCTGTCTGAATGCAATGATAACAGAAGAGCTCGAGATAGATGGAATGGTAGTTCGTACCTGAGAGAATCGCTGGATGAAGGACCATAGCGATTCCCCCAATGTTTGCTTCACAGCAAACAGGTCCAGTTCAGTGCCGGGTCGGGTGTAGGAGCTCCCAATGTTGGCAGTGAATTGTTGGCATAGTTCCTCCCAACTATTGATGGAGTCGGGTGGAAGACTCATGAACCAGTATCTTGTAGTCCCGGTTAAGGCCACCGGGAAGTAATTGGCCATTACAGCTTCATCACTCCCCGCTGCTAGTATGGCAGTAAAGCAGATTTGTAGAAATTCGGCGGGGTTGACTGTCCTGTCGAATTTTTCCGACAAGTGAGGTCGGAACTTCTGTGGCCACCTGACCATACGTAGGTGCATGGCTAGGGCCGAACAACCTCCTCCTACTCCTTGAGGAGCAGGGTTGTCCCTAGCCTCCCGCCTTTCGCGAGCACGCTAGATGTGGACTCGACCGTCCTGTTGCCGGTAGGTCATGGGTCGAAATCCTTTTGATGGTATGGGTGTGTCGTGCCCCGGGGGGCAACGAAGTCACCTGTTGGGAGGTGGCACGCCTCCTTTGTTGAGAGGCTTGTGGACTAAACCGATCGGACAGGGTTCGTCATTGTGAAGGTGCTCGCCTCGAAGGAGGAGGACCTTGGTTGCTAATGCCTGCAGCCGCAGCTGCGACCAGATGGTTAACATTAGCCCTTCACTGCTCCATAGCACCCTGGGGTGCGCTTGGAGGTGGTGGATGTTGCAAAAGAGCTCGCGTAGCAATGAGCGCGTGCTCAGGGTTGTTGTTTGTCGATGCAGTGATCGATGCAGATTCTCCATCTCGTTGATTGGCATTATTTGTCGAGACAGATGGTGCTGTAGTGCCTCCCGGAGCGTTGGCACCTGCTGGTTGCTGAACATTGGAGGGGTCGCCTCCAGCAGGTTGTTCAACATGATTGTCATTGGATGATCCAACAGATGAATTCACCATCTTGTGATCTTAGAACAAACGCTGCGGCCCCTACCTAGCGCGCCAAATGTTGAAGTGTGGAATACGACACTTCCCTCGGACCCGCTGAGAAGCAGTCACGGAGGTTCTTTTGTCGTTAGGGGACACAAGATCAAAATCAAGATGGTGACCTCAAAGATTTACGTGGTTCGGGCCGCCTGAGTGTAACACCCTACTCCATGGGGTTTGTGTGATTGTATTGAGCGAGTGAGTTCGCTAAGTTCAGGTCACGATAGCCTGGGTCAGAATCCCCCTTTTACTTGCGTGGTGCAGCCCTTTTATAGTTCTAAGGACTGATTGTTACAAAGCTGGCCTGGCCCGACATGTGGCCCTGGCATGTTTAATGACCTAATACACTGTCTAAAGAATATTAAGTATAGTTAATAGTGTGGTAACGTGCCTTCATGGCTGCGTTACCACTATTAATGGTACACTGATCGTGTGTCATTAATATGACATTAATGACACATTATCAGACCTTGTAACTGCCGCCTTAACTATCCTTAAATGTCTGTAATGGTCGTGATCAGCTTGTATTTCCATTGGTGATGAAGGTCTGGAGGCTTCACACATGGCAGATCCGGAGCTTTCCCTTGCGGGAGTGTAGGTCCGGGGTTGTTGTACACGTGTCAGTGCTGGAGTTCCTCTCTGACAGGGGCTAGGTCTGGGGCTGTTGTACACGTGTAGTCGCCGGAGCTTCCCTTAATTGGGAGTTTGGTTCCGGGCTTATTTTACACATGTTAACCAGGGAGCCAGCCATGTGAGGGGAGCGGGTCTGATGCAACGTGACATGTGGGACCAGCAAGGGCCTTCAACTCTGACGGGTGGAACTTTCTTGCACTTGTTGCGGTATCGTGGGGTACCCGATACCTAGGGTACCAACACTTTGTGATAGTGGAAGATCCAAGACTTGACCTTTGAGGTGTCTTGGCAAGGTTAGGGCTGTTAGGCCTGGTCCTTCATGGAGTCTTCAATGGGGATGTATGTTTTTTGTGGAACCGAACCCCGAGAGAAAATCTTGTGTCCATTGTCTCCTTTATATTTCCGCAAAGTTCTTACTTTCTAGTGATCATCTAGGTTTACTTTATTTCTAGCATTTAATCTTGTTTCCATCAACTACTAGAACTGCTAGGACATATTTTTATTCACTAGATTGCATAAAAACTTTATTTTTAGTACTTTCGTGTAGGTTCAGTCGGACTTATCCGAGCTGAGTCTGACTTGTTCGACTTCATTCAGAAAAGTTTGATTTTGAGTCAGACAAGTCTGACTTTTATTGACAGGCCAGTTTTTAATTAAGTATAGATATTTCATTATTTCCTATTCACCCCCCTCTAGGCTGCTTTCAATTGGTATCAAAGCATGTCTCTCCACAAAGAGTCTAACAACTTGGAGAGAAAATGGCCGGAAGGGGTGAAAATGAGAGACTCCAATGAATGTCGACGAAGATTACAATACGAAGAACGTCGATGTGCTCCAAGATGATCCAAATGACAACGAGGAAGTGTGCCTACCCAAGGCGCAACTTCGCGAGAAGCTAGGTCATCTAAAGAAGGAGGACAAGTCCCAAGAGAAGGTGGCAACAATAGCCCATAAGAGAGCAACTAAGAAAAACAAGCTCTTCTCCGACTCGGAGGACTCAAGACTAAAATGCCTCATGGCCATGGAGAGAATAAGGAAGGTTAAATCTAAGCCATCTTCTTCAATTTCTTCACATGATAACTTTGATAGTGGTAGCGAGAATAAATACATGCTGAAGGACATGAGTAAGAGTACATTGAAAAGATTGCAGATGTTGTCGGATGAGATATTTGAGAAGGAAGAGCTCACCAACCATCAGAGGACATGCTCATCTAACAAAAGGAGAGATGTCAAAATTTTGAGCAGCTCTTGGAGCTAAAAAGAGAAAGGAGCAATGCACTTGAGCGCGAACTCGCTTTAAGCAAGGAAACTTGCTAAAACCTTGAGAACACTAAAATTGTGCTGAAGGATGAATTTGTTAGCTTGACAAAAGTTAACAAGATCCTTGAAACACAAGTGGAGTCTCTCAAGGTCAATGCAACTTCTTCCTCTAAAAGCTCACCTTCTACAAATGTCAAATGCGAAACACCTCAAGCTTGCAAGTGCTCTAACTTGATCTTAATACTAAAAGATGAGCTTAAGGTGGCACAAAACAAGCAAGCACTGAAAGGTGGCATCGTTGACAAGGATAAGATGGATTATGCACGTAGTGCATACACCAACACAAGGCATCCTCTTGTCAAAGATGGTCTTGGCTATTCTAGGGAGAGGAAGCAAAATGCTAAGACTCCCAGGAATGCCAAATACTTGATTGTTTTTGTCAAGGAAAGTTCATACCACAACAACAATGGAAAGAGCATTGCTACTTCACATAATGTGCCTAAAAATGAACCTCATCCATTGTCCCATGATTTTGATGGTTCATATGTCTTGTTAAGGAACAAGATTGGAAATGTCACACCCGGTTTTATTAAAAATAAAACCAGCTGCAAAATACATGTATGCCAGGATCAGTTTCACCATACATGTATGACAAAAAGTGATAAACCGTTCTATATCGCATGCAAACAACATTTATACCTTCAAAAGAGATTTAAAGTAGCAGCAGGAGAGGAAAACTCTAGGGCAACCATAGACAAATCGACTGGCAGCAACGCGACCTATGCACCATCTTCACTTGTCACTGTCCTCATTAGATATTCTCTTCACTGAGCAAAATTCATAAAAACCACAAAAGCAAGCGCATGAGTACATTGAGTACTCAACAAGTGTGGAAAATAAATGATATGAAGGTCAATCAAAGAGGAAAGGCTAACAGTGATTTAAGCAGTAAGCATTAAACCTAACATTAGCTTTCATTAGCAACCTACATCTAGGTGAATAATCCCAACTATAATAACACTATGAGTAATTATAATAATATCAACATCATTTCCAATCATTATCCCAACAACCATTCTAACCACTTACTAATTATGAATTCGACACCAAGCCGCTCTTGTCCGTGAGCACGACTATCATGAAAGTTTTACCAATCTCTGCAGAGAATGTATCCTTTACCCACAATTCCTGATTTCATCCCCTGTTGCCAGGTGGACTAAATAAACCTCCCTGTCGCCCGTGGCCCATCGGCCACATTACACACTTCCGTAGGTGTGTGGCCAGGAGATCACTACAAGGTCTTTCCGATGGTTCTCTCGACTTGCATTGGTACTCTGAGGTTTCACCGCTCCGGCACCTAGAGTCTATTTTCCCTCCACCAGAAGAAGCCCCCTCTTGAGCCATGCGGATCCCAAGGCAGTACTCTGAATCAATTCCCCGCTTGTTCGATTACCAATGCTACACCGGGAGATACCAAATTACTAAACCAAGTTATCCCATATACAACCATATGGGGATACTGTATGGCTTAGTAACTTCCTCCATAAACCGGTCCTTACAGCATACATACAAACACATGTGATGAAGCCTACCACGTGGTTATTTTACGCCGAATCGAGAGTCAACACACTAAAACAACTTAATTGGATTTATCAGCGTCTAAGCATATTATATTAAATTATAACACTTATAGTGCATTTCAATGATTATTGAGGTGACAAATACATCTAATGTCCGTTACACATTTAATTATTTTCACATGTAAATTAGATAATTACTTGGATCTGTCCATTTTGCATATTTTATTTATAATAGTTTGCATTATTTTTATTGAACTCTAGATGTTGAAATATATTTTATATGCTAACATTATACTTACTGCGCACTATAATAGTTAATACATATTATTACATGTGTTAAAACATTATTTTAATAATCAACATAGATGTAAATATAAATACAACACTGTGTTAGGACCTAGAGTATTATTTCTATCAGTTCCAAAGATTAAAATTATATTCTTAGTAGTTCCAGGGACTACCAAATAAAGATCACTTAATTTAGAGTAAGTCCAAGGGCAAAACTGTAAAGTACAGAGGCTGTCTTATAATTTTATTGAAACATACAGGGGCCTCTCTGCTATATCACGAAGGGGCATGATGTTGGCTAATCTGGACTGTGGGATTTTATTTAATTGAAGGTGTACGCATGGCATACTGTCGAACGTTGGATTCCATTGTGATGGCCCGGATTTTATTTTGATGGTCGTGATTCACTGGTGCGTGTGTCCTTACCTGAGGCCTAGGATTTTAAGTGGACTGCACAGATTAAACAAACAAAAGGTATGCCCAGGGGTAATCTTGACCGATACCAGCCACCGGCGGTGCAACTCACGGCGGTGTGCCATGGCCAGCATAGAGCTCGCCGGAGTTCATTAATCCGTGGCTAAACGGCTAAATATTGACGATAGAAACTAGGGGCAAGGGCGGAGACGTGCGGTGACTCACCTAGACGTATTTCGTGCTCTGGGAAGGTGCACAAATGAGCCAGCGACGGTGTAGGGCGTTGGAGATTTGTCGGGCCTCGACGGGACGGCATCTCGCTGGCGTTTTCCTCGTCTTTTTCAATCTTGGGGCTCCTATTGTTCACAGCGCAACCAATCGCAGAGTCAGTTTGGTGAGGCAAGGTTGGGAATGACGGGGCATCGAAGGGAGGCAACAGGACTTACCGAGCTCCACGGCGATTCACCTAAGGCTTGACGAGGTCGACATTTGAGGTGAGGATTCGCGGCAGAACAACTGGAAGACTCGACGTCTTCATGGTGAAGCAATCCGAAGGGCCAACGCAGTTGGGCGAGGTGGCGATGCACGAACGCCGAGGCAGCAGCGGCGGTAATGTGGCTAGCGGTAAGCGGAGGAAACGGTGGCACATCACATTTTATACAGGGCACCCTGCCCTAGAGTTCGGCACGGAAGCCGAGTGGCGGCGCTTCCATTTTGGAAGGCATTAGCGATGAGGAGGCGAGATTCACGGGACGGTTTCCCTGCCGATTGAATGCAGGCGAGGCGGCATGGACGCGCGCGAGCGCGTTTCGGGGCAGGGCGGTGTGCGCGCGGCGAGGCGAGATTTGCGCGTGCCCGGACGTGCTTAACATGCGGAAGCAAGCTTCATGGGGTGGTAGAAGCCAACCTGACAAAGGGGGGCCCACAGCTGTGAGAGGAAAATAAAGAAACGGCCTGATGCTAGCACGCTGTGGCCCAACAAGGAAAAGCAACGAACGCATGGCTGCCAGCGGAGCTGGATTTTGACCCAAGAAGCTAAAGTTTTATTTTATTCTTTTGTTATCTACCTCAGTTTGAATGAGTTCAAATGAATTTCTATAGTGTTCTAAAATTTAAATCTATCATTTAAACAAATAAACAGTGATGCAGACCAAGTTTTATTTTCTTTCTCATTTTGTTCCCACATTTTTATTTCACTTATTTATCAATGATAAATAATATTACATAAAATTTATTTATGCAACATTAAGTATTTGTTTTATTTCTCCTTCACAAAATTAGGGTTTTACAGGAAAGTCTTATGCTAGCTACGTTGGACCACACCGCAAGAGTCCAAAACCTTGCGTGTGGGTGCCCAAGTGCCTCTTGACTAACATCAAAGGACCCAGCACCGCTTGGGTACCTAAAGCCAATGCTTAACTTTATTTTGTAGGCATACTCCTCCGGTGGAACCAAGTGGGTTCTTGATAGTGAATGCACAAATCATATGACCGCAGAGAAAGATGTTTGTGGAGTATGAGGAAAACAAAGATACAAGTCAGGGGATCTACTTTGGGGACAACAGCCAAGGGAAAATCCTTAGCACCGGTAAAATTGCTATATCCTCTAATCATACTCTTTCAAATTTTTTGCATTTTGATTCAATCGATTATAATCTCTTGTCCATATCACAATTATGTGACAAAGGTTATAATTGTCTTTTCACTAACCAAGGTGTGACCGTCATAAGAAGGAGCAATGACTCAATTGCCTTTACGGGTGTGCTCAAGGGAAAACTTTATCTTGTGGATTATTCCGCGAATAAAGCCGAACTTGACACATGCTTAATGGGAAAAACCAACATGGTATGGCTTTGGCATAGAAGACTAGCCCATGTCAGGATAAGAAACTTGCAAAAACGTCTTAAGGGCGACCACATTCGTGGTTTGAAGAAGGTGGTATTTGAGAGGGATAGGTCATGCAGCGCTTGCCAAGCTGGAAAGCAAGTTGGAGCTCAACATCCATCCAAGAACATCATGACGACAACAAGACCACTGGAGCTTCTACACATGGACCTATTGGGCCCAATTGCCTACATAAGCATCACTGGTAAAAAATATGGTCTTGTCATTGTCGATGATTTTTCACGTTTCACTTGGGTGTTCTTTTTGCATGACAAGAGCGAGACTCAAGGTGTCCTCAAGAAATACTTGAGGAGAGCTCAAAATGAGTTCTCCTTGAGATCAAGACTATAAGGAGTGACACCAACACCGAATTCTAGAACACTCGAGTTGAAGAATTTTTGGAAGAAGAAGGCATCAAGCATGAGTTCTTGGCCCCCTACTCCCCTCAACAAAATGGGGTGGCCGAGAGGAAGAATAGGACCCTCATTGAGATGTCAAGAACCATGCTTGATGAGTACAAGACATCGGACCGGTTTTGGGCAGAAGCAGTCAACATTGTTTGTCATGCTATAAACCGGTTGTACCTTCATCGCATATTGAAGAAGACGTCCTACGAGCTTCTAACCAGTAACAAACCCAACATTTCCTATTTTCGGGGAGCAAATGCTATATTCTCAACAAGCCTAGGACTTCGAAGTTCGCTTCAAAGTCTGATGAGGGTTTCTTGTTTGGTTGTGACTCAAACACTTACGCCTATCGTGTCTTTAACAAATCCTCTGGAATTGTTGAAGTAGCACGTGACATAGTGTTTAATGTGACTAATGGCTCCCAAGTGGAGCAAGTTGATCGTCATGTGATAGATCAGGAAGAAGCTCCACAAGTGGTGATAGGAAGGATTGCACTTGGATAAATTCGACCACAAGAAGAACCTCAACACTCCAGTGGCCATCCCACGCATCAAGCAAGCTCTTCCTCAAATGATCAAGTTAAGGCCCTCAAGATGCATATCAACAAGATCAAAATGGAGGCAACGATCAAGGGGGAGATGAAGAAAATGAGGAAGATGAAGATGAAGATCCAAGACCTCAAGTACCACACCCAAGAGTACATCAAAGCGTTCAACAGGACCATCCCGTCGACAACATCCTTGGAGATATCTCCAAGGGGGTAACTACTCGATCTCGTGTTGCAATTTTTTGTGAACATTACTCTTTTGTCTCTTTCTTGGAACCTCACAAGGTTTAAGAAGCACTACGAGATCCGGATTGGGTGGTGGCCATGCAAGAGGAGCACAATTTTGAAAGAAATCAAGTGTGGGAGCTTGTGAAGAGACCAAATGAAAATATTGTTGGCACCAAGTGGGTGTTCCGCAACAAACAAGATGAGCACGGGGTGGTGACAAGGAACAAAGCACGACATGTGGCCAAGGGGTACTCACAAGTCGAAGGTTTGGATTTTGATGAAACATTTGCTCCTATAGCTAGGCTTGAATCAATTTGTATATTACTTTCCTTTGCTACTCACCATGATTTTAAGTTATACCAAATGGACGTCAAGAGTGCATTTCTCAATGGTCCAATTAAAGAAGAGGTGTATGTGGAGCAACTATCGGGCTTTGAAGATCGATACTTTCCCAACCATGTCTACAAATTGCGTAAGGCTCTCTATGGCCTCAAACAAGCCCCTAGGTCTTGGTATGAGTGCCTTAGAGACTTTCTAACTCAAAATGGTTTCAAAATTGGGAAGGCCGACTATACTCTATTCACTAAGCATTCAATGATGATTTGTTTTTTTGCCAAATATATGTAAATGATGTTATATTTGGTTCTACTAACAAAACTTTTTGTGATGAGTTTTCTAAGATTATGACCGAAAGGTTTGAGATGTTGATGATGGGGGAGTTGAAGTTCTTCCTAGGATTTTAGGTGAAGCAACTCAAGGAAGGCATGTTCATTAGTCAAACAAAGTACACACAAGACATACTCAAGAAGTTTGACATGGACAAAGCCAAACCCATCAAGACTCCAATGGGAACCAATGGGCATCTCGACCTTAATGAAGATGCTCCAAGTGTGGACCAAAATGTATATCGCTCCACGATAGGTTCATTACTTTACTTATGTGCATGTAGGCTCGATATAATGTTAAGTGTTTCTATGTGTGCTCAATTCCAAGATGCTCCAAATGTGTGTCATTTGACCATCGTAAAGAGAATTCTTAGATATTTAGTTCACACACCAATCCTAGGACTTTGGTATCCCAAGGGATCTAAGTTTAATCTCATTGGATATTCTGATAAGGATTATGCGTGGTGCAAAGTCAATAGGAATAGTATCTCCGGAACTTACCAATTCTTAGGTAGATCCCTAGTTTCTTGGTCCTCAAAGAAAAAAAAATTCCATTGCTCTATCCACAGGTGAAGTGGAGTATGTCACAACCGGAAGTTGTTGTGCACAACTTCTTTGGATGCTGCAAACTCTTAGGGACTATGGTATAATCTTGTGCCATATCCCTCTCCTATGTGACAATGAGAGTGCCATAAAAATAGCCCACAATCTAGTTGAGCATTCAAGGACCAAGCACGTTGATATCCGCCACCAGTTATTGAGAGATCACTCCATCAAAGGAGACATAGTGATTTCCCATGTGAGAACCGAAAAACAATTGGCCGATATCTTCACCAAGCCCTTAGATGAGAAAATATTTTTTGAACTTAGGAGTGATCTCAACACCCTAGATTCTCGAAATGTGTCTTGAGTCTTGCACATCTGATTGTTACTCGTATTTCCTTCAAAATTCATGCATGCCTATGAAAAACTCCCCCCCTCGATTTTCTACAAATCTATTTGAAATTATTGGATATTTGTGAATTATGGTCATAATTTATTGTTGATTGCTCACTGACCATATTTGCAAATATCTTCTGTGAAAACTTGTCCATAATGTCCAAATTATATAACCTCCCCTCAAAATTATAGTTGCACACTGCAACTATTCAGGGGGGAGTTGAATAAGTCTGAATCATAAGTCAGACATGTCCGTCCTCTGAGTTAGACATGTCCGACGTGGGTCAGTTAGTGTTTCGAGGGATTGTCGGACAAGTCCGACTTCATACGTCGGACAAGTCCGATGTGGGATGTCTGAGGCCCCCCAATGAGGTCAACGACTTATCTCTCTCTCTCCTCTCTTCAATCTCTCTCAATCGTGTTGATCTCTCTCCCTCTCAAGATCCCCATTGATTTTGAGATTCCTGCGACGAGTGTGTGAGGACGATCTTCTCCAAGGCTTGGAAGATCAACAACCCATTCGATCTTCTACCCTCTCTCGTCTTCTCAAGGTATCTTATCCAATCCTTTTTTGATTCTTTCAGATCTTCCAGCAAGTTGTTTCTTTGTTAATGAATTTTTTCACTAGCATGATTAACAACTTGTGGTACAATATTTTTGGTAGAAAAATTTATTTGTGTCGTTTAGATAGAAGTTAGGGTTAAAACTGTACAGGTCGGATATGTCTGACACCTACTTCGGACAAGTTGAGCTTAGTTTGTCGCATAAATCTGACTTTTGAGTTAGACCAGTCCGATCCTGTATAGCATTAACCTCTTAACTTCTATACAAACTATCAATCAATGATTCTATCCTTCTTTCTTTGTCTCTTACCTATCCTTTATGTCTCCTCTAGGCACAACTCATGAAATCCAAGGTGCCAAGAGAGGCAAGCAAGTCGCCAGCAGTGAAGCATCAACTCGGGCCCCAAAGAGAGTCAAGCAGACTGCTCGTCGTACTACCTCTGCTCAGGGAGCCATTGCTGTCTTAGGAGGATCTAGTGGTGGTGCTCAAGCTGCTCAAGAGGATGTTGAGAATGAACCTGTCGGTACCCTGTGAATGTGGCCTAGAGGGGGGTGAATAGGCCTTTTGAATTTCCTGCACACTTAATAGAATAGTCAAAAACTTGGTTGGCCGGACTAGTCCAGTTGCATGGGCGGACTAGTCCGGTGTGCAAGAAGTATGTGTGTTGATCAGGTGTTAATTGAGAAATTAAATTTCTTTAGCAGCGGAATTAAGAACAACTAATATTTATACTTGAAATTAATCTAAGAATGTAGGTGTAACTTCAAATTGCCTTAAGTTAATGTTTAGCACTTAAGTGATCTAACGAACAAAATTTAAAGTAAATGAGACACGAGACACAAGAATTTTTCCCGAGGTTCAATCTCACAACGAGATCTACGTCCTCGTTGAGGAAGCTCACACAGAGCTGGGTCTCCAACCCTTTCCCTCCTCAAGTCACCACGAAGGCCGACTTGATTCCACTATCACGGGTAATCACCATGTTTGTGGGGCAACCTCACACGTTGAGGGCTCCCACAAAAATTACAATGAACAAGTGATCAAATACACTCAAAAGTATTACAATGCAGAGTATGAGTGTAGAAAGATCAAACCCCAAGAGCTCGCGATGAAAGAACGACGATCTCCCAATCCCGAATCCAAGTGTTCAATTGATTTCACTCTTTTTGAACTTTAGATGTGTGGGGAGATGTGTTTTGGGCTCTTGGGACTTAGTGGCGGCGCTAGGGTTTGCTCCTTTTTCAATATTCGACGTGTGTTTTCATGGGAAAGTTGTGGATCATCTATTTATAGGGTTTCCAAAAGCTAGCCATTGAAAAACCCTAACACCGGACTAGTCCGGTGCAAGTCCGGACTTGTCCGGTCTCAACATGTTTTGAGGTCCAGAAAGTCTGCCGGACTAGTCCGGTCCAACCTCGGACTAGTCCGGTACTGTGTAAAGATGACTCCAGAAAGTTCATCGAACTAGTCCGCGGACTAGTCCGATCTCCACAAAAGGGAGTTTACAGAAAGTTCAATGGACTAGTCCGGTCCATGATCGGACTAGTCCGGTCCCTCAGTATGAGAGACTCCAGAAACATCAACGGACTAGTCCGGTGGATGCACGGACTAGTCCGGTATCCTTGTGAGTGTAATTCCAGAAAGGTGAATGGACTAGTCCGGTCCATGATCGGACTAGTCCGGTGCTTTGTGAAAGTTATGTTAATTTTAATCCCTTATCCTCGCGCAAAGTTGTGAGCTCTTGGAGTGTGTCCTTCATACACTCCCTATACATTCAAATCTATTTTGGTCTTCCGAGCTTCATCAAGGTATCTCTCTTTGAACACTACTTCATTTTTCACCTTTTTGTGTGCACCAATATGTCTCACTTGTTTGTCCTGCAATCATCTCAGTAGTTTCATTAGGATCTCATATGTTTGTCATCAATTAGCCAAAACCCACAAGGGATATCCTAGATGCACTTACAATCTCCCCCTTTTTGGTGATTGATGACAACCATTTGAGATATCACAATTGAGAATAAAATCTTGATTTTCATAAGGTGTGCACATATGAGAATAATGATAAGTCCACAAAAAGCTTCTCACATATGCACACACCTTATGGTGGGGTCCTAACAAGTGTGTGATCAACAGGGTGTGATGTAGTAAAGATAATCAACAATGAGTATAAAGATAATCATCCAAGCAACAGTAAGCATCACACATAAGAGAGGGAATAGGCATTACAAGGTTTTAAAGTTAAGTACACATGTCCTTGATCACAAAAACATAAAGACACCAACGACTCTCAAATTATTAGTTTTAAACTCTCCTAGTCTCAATCTCTCCCCCTTTGGCATCAAGGCACCAAAAAGGGAAAAATTGAGGGGAAGTTTTAGCAGTAAAATGTAACATTTGAAGTATCAACCAAATGTGCAATGTTTCAAGCCACATTTTGAGAGTCAAGAATATTAAGTTCATTCCTAAGTTCACAAAACCTTTTCTCATCCAATGGTTTGGTAAAAATGTCCGCAAGTTGTTTTTCAGTTCTGACATGTGAAATAGTAATGTCACCTTTTAATGAATGATCTCTAAGAAAATGATGACGGATATCTATGTGCTTAGTTCTTGAGTGCTCTACTAGGTTGTGTGCAATTTCTATAGCACTTTCATTGTCACATAGAAGTGGGATATTGTTAAGATTGTAGCCGTAGTCCCTAAGTGTTTGCCGCATCCAAAGTAATTGGGCGCAACAGCTACCAGCTGCAATATATTCTGCTTCTGCTGTTGAAAGGGCAATGGAGTTTTGCTTTTTAGATGACCAAGATACCAGGGACCTACCAAGAAACTGACAAGTCCCTGACGTGTTCTTTCTATCGACTTTGCATCCTGCATAGTCGGCATCGGAATATCCTATCAGGTTAAATTTGGATCCTTTGGGATACCAAAGGCCCAAGGTGGGTGTGTGCACAAGGTACCTTAGGATTCTTTTTACAGCAACTAAATGACACTCTTTAGGTGCAGCTTGAAACCTTGCACACAAGCAAACACTAAGCATAATATCTGGCCTAGATGCACATAAATAAAGTAAAGAGCCAATCATGGACCGATATACCTTTTGATCTACATTTGGACCGTCTTCATTGAGGTCGAGATGTCCATTTGTGGCCATGGGTGTCTTGATGGGCTTGGCTTTGTCCATATTGAATTTCTTGAGAATGTCTTGTGTATATTTTGTTTGGCTTATAAATGTACCTTCTCTTAGTTGTTTGACTTGGAATCCCAAGAAGAACTTTAATTCGCCCATCATTGACATCTCGAACCTATCTGTCATAATTTTGCTAAACTCTTCACAGAAGGATTTGTTAGTTGATCCAAAGATAATATCATCAACGTAAATTTGACACACAAATAAATGATCATCACAATGTTTAGTGAAAAGTGTAGTCAGCTTTACCAATTTTGAATCCATTCTGAATTAGAAAATCTCTAAGGCACTCATACCAAGCTCGAGGAGCTTGTTTGAGGCCATAGAGAGCCTTACGCAGTTTGTAGACATGGTTTGGATACTTCGGGTCTTCAAATCCTGGTGGCTGCTCCACATAAACCTCCTCCTTGATTGGGCTGTTTAAGAAGGCGCTTTTGACGTCCATTTGATACAGCTTAAAATTATGGTGAGTAGCATATGCCAATAAAATACGAATGGACTCAAGTCTAGCTACAGGAGCGAAAGTTTCATCGAAGTCCAAACCTTCGACCTGAGAATAACCTTTGGCCACCAGTCTTGCCTTATTTCTTGTTACTACTCCATGTTCATCTTGATTGTTCCGAAAGACCCATTTAGTTCCGACTATGTTCGCCTTTGGTCTCTCCACTAGCTCCCATACTTCATTTCTCTTGAAGTTGTTCATCTCCTCTTGCATTGCAATCACCCAGTCTGGATCCCCTAAGGCTTCTTCTACCTTGTATGGTTTCAGAAAAGACACAAAAGAGTAGGATTCACAAAAATTTGCAACTCGAGATCTAGTAGTTACTCCCTTTGCAATATCTCCAATGATGTTGTTGACAGGGTGGTCTCTTTGCACGTTCTGGTGTACTCTTGGGTGTGGAGCTTGTGTAGTTGCTTGTTCTTCATGTACATTGTCTCCCCCTTGATCGTTGCTTCCATGATGGTCCTGCTCTTCTTGATCTTCTTCCTCTTGATCTTGTGCAAGGGCTCCCCCTTGATCATTGCTTACGTGTTGAGGTTCATATTGTGCATTTGGGTCGAATGTTTGCTCTTGTGGCAAGATATCACCAAGTCCCATTTTCTCCAGTGCTTCATATGGAGCTTCCTCATCATCTAGCACACACTTGTCAACTTGCTCCACTTGTGAGCCGTTAGATTCATCGAACACTACGTCACGTGCTACTTCAACAAGGTCAGACACCTTGTTGAAGACACGATAGGCGTAGGCATTCAATTCATAACCGAGCAAGAATCCTTCATCGGACTTCGAAGCGAACTTCGAGGCCCTCTGTTTCTTGTTCAGAATAAAACATTTGCAACCAAAAACTTTAAAATAAGAAACATTTGGCTTTTTACCGGTAAGGAGCTCATATGGAGTTTTCTTCAGTAGTCGATGGAGGTATAGTCGATTAGTGGCATGGCAGACGGTGTTCACCGCTTCTGCCCAAAATCGATCTGATGTCTTGTATTCATCCAGCATAGTTCTGGCCATTTCGATCAATGTTCTGTTCTTCCTTTCTGCCACTCCATTTTGTTGAGGGGAGTAGGGTGCTGAGAATTCATGCTTTATCCCTTCTTCATCAAGAAACTCTTCAACTTGGATATTCTTGAATTATGTCCCGTTGTCACTTATGATGTTCTTTATGGTTGATGATAATTCATTCTGAGCTCTTTTTAAGAACTTCTTGAGGATCCCCTGCGTTTCTGATTTATCATACAAGAAAAACACCCAGGTAAATCTAGAAAAATCATCAACAATTACTAAACCATATTTGTTACCGCCGATGCTGATGTACGAAACTAGACCAAAAAGATCCATGTGGAGAAGTTCCATCGGTCTCGCGGTAGTCATCACGTTCTTGGCGGGGTGTTGTGCTCTGACTTGTTTTCCTGCTTGACAAGCGTTGCAAGGCCTGTCCTTTTCAAAAACCACATCCTTAAGACCACGGATGTGACCACCTTTTAGAAGTTTCTGCAGATTTCTCATCCCAACATGGGCTAGCCGTCTATGCCACAGCCATCTCATGTTGGTTTTAGCAACCAAGCAAGTGTTGAGTTCGGCTTTATCTTTGTTGAAATCAACAAGATAGAGCTTGCCCTTCAACATTCCCTTGAATGCAATCGAGCCATCACTTCTTCTATAAACTGTCACACCTTCATTAGTGAATAAACAGTTGTAACCTTTGTCGCATAGTTGGGATATTGACAAAAGGTTATAATCTAGAGAATCTACATGTAAAACGTTTGATAAGGTATGTGTTGAGAAGAAATTTCAAAGTTACCGCTACCAAGGACCTTTCCTTGGCTGTTGACTCCGAAGTATATGCCTTCACCTGGATACTTGTTGTACTCGTACTCCACAAACATACCTCTCTCTCCGGTCATGTGATTTGTGCATCCGCTATCAAGTACCCATTTTGTTCCGACGGAGGAGTAAGCCTACAAAAAAAAGAATCATTTCTTGGTTTTAGGTACCCAAGCTTGCTTGGGTCCTTTCAGGTTAGTCACAAGAGTCTTAGGCACCCACACACAAGTTTTCAAGTTCTTGTGGTGTGGCCCTGTATATTTGGCAATGACTCTTCCACTTTTGGCCTTCATAAGAACATAAGAAGCATTAAATGTGTGAAACAACATTTGAGGTTCAGATTCATGAGATTTCTCTTTGACAAAGACAATTCTATTCTTAACGTGATTAGAAATAGCCATGTGTTTGTTCTTATCAAAACCAAGGCCATTTTTGACATTGGGAGGTCTAGTGACCATATGTGCACTGCGTGCATATTTGATCTTCTCCTTATCAAAGATGCCGCTTGGGGGGGGCATGCATATTATGAGAAGTTGATGTATTAGAAATAGTATTCTTCTTACTAGAGCAAGTGCAAGTCTCGATTGTTGTCGAACTCATATCTTTGGAGGAAGAGCTCTTGGAGGAAGAATAGTCACTTTGCTTGAGCGACTCAACTCGCACCTCAAGGATCTTGTTAACCTTTGACAAGTTAGCAAGTTCTTCCTTGATTGCAATATGTGAGTCTTTTAGCTTTGAGTAAGTTTCCTTACTCAAGGCTAGCTCAACTTCAAGCGACTTGTTCTTCTCTCTTTCAAGCTCAAGAAGTTTCTCAACTTCTTTATATCTCTTCCTTTCATGGATGAGCATATCTTCTTGTCGATCAAGAAGTTCTTCCTTCTCAAAAATTTCGTTCGACAACATTTCCATTTTCTTTAGAGCAATTTTACTTAGTCCTCTAAACATTTCTTCGTTATCGCTAGAGCTGTCAAAGTCATCAATAGAGGAGTTTAGTGTGGGAGGAGTGAGTCGTACCTTTCTTGCCTTCCTTAGCCATAAGGCAAGTGTGGTTGTTCATGTCCCGTCCTCCCATGTTTGGAAAGAGTGTGGCCTTCATAGTAGGTTTCTTGATTGCAATAGTGGCCATCTCTTCTTCTTCATCGGAGGAGGACTCGTCGTTTGAGTCCCACTCCTTGCCAATGTGAGCTTGATGGTTTTGCCTTCTTTTTCTGAAATTTTTCTTTTCTTGAGATCTTGTTTCCTTCTTCTTTTTGTTTTCTTCATAGGGGTAGTCCATCATGAAGTGACCATACTCTCCGCAGTTGTAGCAAGTGCGTCGAGCCTTGGATTTTCCTTTGTCCTTACTTTTGCCTTCATTTGAGTTGTTGTCGTGTCTTCTTTTCATCATTCGCTTGAACTTCTTGATAAGGAGTACCATCTCCTCATCATCAAGATCGGTGCTCTCGTCACTTGTGTGCCCATCGTCTTGATCTCCATGAGCTTCTTTGAGTTTGGGTCGGCATGTAGCTTTGAGAGCGACCTCTTTCCTTTTGGAGGAAGTGAGTTCGGCCAAGTCTTTGACGTATTTTGCCTCTTTTTCCATCATCTCATGGTTTATGATCTTCCCCAACAGCTCATCGGGGGTCAATTTGTGGAAACCGGGGCTTTCTCTAATCATTGAGCAAAGTGTGACATTTCTTGGCATGAAGGCTCTAATCATTCTCTTGACTACCTCATGATCCGTCCATTTCTTACTTCCATAGGCACGTAACTTGTTGATGATTGCCTTCATTCGGTTGTACATGTCTTGAGGTGATTCGCCTTCTTCAATAGCGAACCTCCCCAACTCTCCTTTAAGCATTTCAATTTTTGCTTCACGAACTGATCTATTTCCTTCGTGAGCCGTCTTAAGTGTATCCCAGATTTCCTTTGCACTTTCTAAGTCATCAATCTTGGTGAATTCTTCTCTGCTTAATGATGATGTGATCACGGTGACATCTTGTGCATTTCTGTGAATCTCTTGTTCTTGTTCTGGGGTGAGTTCTTCATCCGTGTCCAGGATATCTAGGCCAGTGCAGACGATGTGCCATAGGCTAGGATTTAGGGATATTAGATGCATCTTCATGTTGTACTTCCACATTGTATAGTCGCTTCCATCAAACTGTGGAGGTTTTCCCATGGGAATGGAAAGATAATGATTGTTGGAGTTGAGACGGTTGTAGTTGTAAGGCTGTCAGGAGTAGTCATGATGACCACTCCCCGTCGTCTTCTCTTCTTCTTTTCCCTTTTGTCCTAGCAGTTTCTTTCTCAGGAGTGCCTTCAATTGTCGCACTTCTTCATCATCTTGTGGGCTCTCTTTCAGCACATCAAAAGCCTTAGTTTCTTGTTCCTCCTCATTAATGTTCATCTTCGAGATATCGTTGTTCTTCTCAGAGGCCATTGATCTCTCCGAGATGTGAGTCTCGTTGGTGGAGAACCAAGCTCTGATACCAATTTAATGTGGCCTAGAGGGGGGTGAATAGGCCTTTTGAATTTCCTGCACACTTAATAGAATAGTCAAAAACTTGGTTGGCCGGACTAGTTCGGTTGCGTGGGTGGACTAGTCCGGTGTGCAAGAAGTATGTGTGTTGATCAGGTGTTAATTGAGAAATTAAATTTCTTTAGTAGCAGAATTAAGAACAACTGATATTTATACTTGAAATTAATCTAAGAATGCAGGTGTAACTTCAAATTGCCTTAAGTTAATATTTAGCACTTAAGTGATCTAATGAACAAAATTTAAAGTAAATGAGACACGAGACACAAGAATTTTTCCCGAGGTTCGATCTCACAACGAGATCTACGTCCTCGTTGAGGAAGCTCACACAGAGCCGGGTCTCCAACCCTTTCCCTCCTCAAGTCACCACGAAGGCCGACTTGATTCCACTATCACGGGTAATCACCAAGTTTGTGGGGCAACCTCACACGTTGAGGGCTCCCACGAAAATTACAATGAACAAGTGATTAAATACACTCAAAAGTATTACAATGCAGAGTATGAGTGTAGAAAGATCAAACCCCAAGAGCTCGCGATGAAAGAACGACGATCTCCCAATCCCGAATCCAAGTGTTCAATTGATTTCACTCTTTTGAACTTTAGATGTGTGGGGAGATGTGTTTTGGGCTCTTGGGACTTAGTGGCGGCGCTAGGGTTTGCTCCTTTTTCAAAATTCGACGTGTGTTTTCATGGGAAAGTTCTGGATCATCTATTTATAGGGTTTCCAAAAGCTAGCCGTTGAAAAACCCTAACACCGGACTAGTCCGGTGCAAGTCCGGACTTGTCCGGTCTCAACATGTTTTGAGGTCCAGAAAGTCTGCCGGACTAGTCCGGTCCAACCTCGGACTAGTCCGGTACTGTGTAAAGACGACTCCAGAAAGTTCATCGGACTAGTCCGCGGACTAGTCCGATCTCCACAAAAGGGAGTTTACAGAAAGTTCAACGGACTAGTCCGGTCCATGATCGGACTAGTCCGGTCCCTCAGTATGAGAGACTCCAGAAACATCAACAGAGTAGTCCGGTGGATGCACGGACTAGTCCGGTCTCCTTGTGAGTGTAATTCCAGAAAGGTGAACGGACTAGTCCGGTCCATGATCAGACTAGTCCGGTGCTTTGTGAAAGTTATGTTAATTTTAATCCCTTATCCTCGCGCAAAGTTGTGAGCTCTTAGAGTTTGTCTTTCATACACTCCCTATACATTCAAATCTATTTTGGTCTTCCGAGCTTCATCAAGGTATCTCTCTTTGAACACCACTTCTTTTTTCACCTTTTTGTGTGCACCGATATGTCTCACTTGTTTGTCCTGCAATCATCTCAGTAGTTTCATTAGGATCTCATATGTTTGTCATCAATTAGCCAAAACCCACAAGGGATATCCTAGATGCACTTACACCCTGCGTACTGGGTACCACTTAGTACCGCGAAGAGTACAAGGGAGTTCTACCTACCAGAGTTGAAGGTCTCCTCAGGCCCAACATGTCACATTGCACCGGAACTAAGCTCCCAACGAAGAAAAGCTCTGGTGCCGATGCGTGTACAGTAGCCCCAGACCTAACCCCCAGTAGGGAGGAGCTCCGGTGCCAACATGTGTACAGTAGCCCCGGACCTAGCCTCCTGTAAGGGAAAGCTCCAGAGCTTCACATGTGGAGCCTCCGGACCTTCATCGACGTATACACTGGCAGATCTCCTTCAGCACGAACAATCAAGCGTAATTAAAGCGACAGTTACAAGATGTAATTACGTGTCAATAATGTCATATTAACGACACACGATCAGAGCACTGTTAATAGGGTAACGCAGCCATTAAGGCACGTTATCACTCTATTAATCATGCTTAATACTATTTAGACAGTGTATTGGGCCATTACAATACGCCAAGGCCACATGTCGGGCTAGGAAAGCTTTGTAACAATCAGTATTTAGAACTATAAAAGGGTTGTATCGCCCGTACCCAAGGACATCTGATCTCTTCTAAGCTGAGCTGATCCAAGCAAACAGAATCACACAATACAACGCAAACCCCATGGAGTAGGGTGTTACACTCAGGCGGCCCGGACCACGTAAATCTTTGGTGTCATCATCTTGATCTTGACCTCTGCGTACCCCAGCCATAAAAGAACCTCCACGGACTGCTTCTTAGCCGGTCCAGGGGAAGTGTCGTATCAAACACTTTGACATTTGGTTCGCCATGTAGGGGTCAAGGGCAGTCCCGAGATCACAAGATGGCAAATTCAGCTGCTAGATCCTCCAATGGAAACCATGCTGGTCAACCTGCCGAAGGCAATCCCTCCAACACCCAACAACCAGCAGGTGCCATTGTTCCAGCAGGCGCTATGGCACCACAGCCACCATCTGTTCTGGTAAACAATGCTGGTCAACAAGATGGGGCATATGCGTCGATCACTGTATCGAAAAACAACAACCCTATGCACACACTCATTGCTGCGCGAGCTCTCCTACAACACCCACCACCTCCAGGTGCACCCCAGAGTGCTATGGAGCAGTGGAGAGCTGATGTTGACCATCTGGTTGCAGCTGCGGCTGCAGGCATCAGCAATCAAGGTCCTCCCCCTTCAGGGCGAGCACCATCACAACAACGGACCTTGTCCGGCCGACATGGTCCATAAGTCTTGCAACAAAGGGGACGTGTTGCCTCCCGGGGCACGACACACCCATACCATCACCAGGATTCCGACTCACGATCTGCGGCCGGAACTAGATCGCCATTACCGGCAACAGGACGGTTGTGTCCATATCGAGTGTGCTCATGAGAGGCGAGAGGCTGGGGACAACCCTGCTCCTCAAGGAGTAGGAGGAGGCTGTTCTCCCCTGGCCGTGCATTTGCGCATTGTCAGATGTCCACAGAAGTTCCGGCCTCACTCGCCAGAAAAATTGGACAGGACTGTCAACCCTGCCAAATTCCTTCAAATCTACTCTACTGCCATACTGGCAGCGGGGGGTGATGAGGTTGTGATGGACAATTACTTCCTGGTGGCTTTAACTGGGACTGCAAGGTCCTGGTTCATGAGTCTTCCACTCGACTCCATTAACAGTTGGGCGGAGCTATGCCAGCAGTTCACTGCCAACTTTGTGAGTTCCTACACCCGGCCTGGCACTGAATTGGATCTGTTTTTTGTAAAGCAGACATCAGGGGAATCGCTGTGATCCTTCATCTAGCGGTTTTCTAAGGTACAAAATAGTATTCCTTAAATCTCGAGCTCTTCAGTTATCATTGCATTCAAACAGGGTGTTTGAGATAAGATGTTAGAGAAGCTGGCCATTAAATAAGTTACCAGCGTCACAGAACTCTTCAGCCTAGCCGACAAATGTGCTAGAGCTGCAGAGGCCCGTGAAATGCATTCTAAGCCAGCCCCGTAGGCCAACCAGAAGTCCTCCAAAATTGAAGCTGCTACCTCTGGTAGTGGCAAGAAGAAAAAGAAGCCCAACGACAAAAAGAAGTTGTCGGCCGGCGCTCCAGTCGCTGCTGCTACTGCAGCTCCTGGAAGCCGGGGGCCATGCCCCCAAAAGCGACCTCGTCCTTCCTTAGAAGATGGCAACAGTTCCAAAGCATGGTGTCTGATTCACAAGACGAATTGACACAGCTTGGAAGAATGTCGGGAGGTCCAGAACCTTGTCGAGCGCTATAACATGCACCGAGAAGAAGTTCCTTTATGTCAAAGGGAAGGAAAACAAAAAGTCGACGAAGCTCCAGCCGAAGAGGAGCTAGGTTTACAGGACCCCAAAAAGGTCCCGAAAGTTGTCTACACACTGTCGATGACGACTTCGATGTCTCTGACAACGAGCGCTGGAAGACCCTGAACACCATTTACGGTGGTTCTTGGGGTATTACCTCTCGACGCATCCTCAAGACAATGCGGCGGGACATGGTCGTGGCAGCTCCCACTGCTAAGGCGGAGCCACATCGGAAGTCGATGGATACTCCCATCATTTTCGATGCTTCGGACTGCCCCCGAAACATGATCAGGGCTGGCCAACTCCCGTTGATGGTGTTACCCACCATTAACAATATTCAAATCCACCATGTAATGGTGGACGAAGGTTTCGGGCTAAACCTCATAAGCTTCAAAGCTTTCGTTAAGCTTCAGCTCTGGCCTTCGAACCTTCGCCCATCCCGACCTTTCCCTGGAGTAGGTTCCAGAACCATTACTCCTCTCGGTTCTATCATACTCACAGTGACCTTCGGGACCCGGGAGAACTACAGAATTGAGAAATTGGTCTTCGACGTTGCGCAGATCAGTCTGCTGTTTAATGCCATTCCAGGCAGGCTAGCTTTATACAAGTTCATGGCTGCTGCCCATTATGGCTACTTGGTGTTGAATATGCTAACACCCATGGGAGTTCTCCGGATCCGCGGAGATCGCACCGCAGAAGTTACCGCTCTAGAAGAACTCTTTGCGCTTACCACAGCGCAAGAGGAAGCATCTGGAAAGGAGCCAGTTTTGAATCCTCCGAGCATTCGTCATAAAGGCTCTACCTCCGCACCCCGTGTGCAACCAAGCGGCGACACCGACGTTCCCGTCAAGGTCATTAAAATTGGTTTCGATGCTGCTCAGACTACCCATATATCGGGGGGGTCTGAACAAAAAATAGGAACACACGCTTATCACTTTCCTCCGGGCTAATGTCGACGTGTTTTCCTGGCAGCCGTCACTAATGTCTAGGATCCCTAGGGAGGTGATCGAGCACAATCTGAAGATTTACCCAGACGCACGGCCTGTACACCAGAAGCCCCGAAAGCAATCAATCGAGCAACAAAACTTCATCCGACAGGAAATCAAGAAGTTGCTCAAAGCTAGATTTATTCGGGAAGTCTTCCATACAAAATGGCTGGCAAAACCAGTTGTTGGACCCAAGGCCGGTGGGAAGCTTCGGATGTGTATCGACTACACCACCTTAAATAAGGCATGTCCAAAGGATCCATTTCCACTACCCAGAATAGATCAAATAGTGGACTCCACCTCCGGGTGTGAGCTATCGTGTTTCATAGATGCATATTCTGGATATCATCAAATCCAAATGTCTAAGGAAGATAAAGAGCATATTCCATTATAACAGTAGATGGATTGTACTGTTATACTGCCATGCCATTCGGTCTTAAAAATGCTGCTTCAAAATTTGTGCGAGCTATGTACAAAACATTTGGAGAGCTAATTAGAGACTTGGTGGAGGTGTATGTAAATGACATCATTGTTAAGATCAAAAACAAGGAGTCACTCCTTGAAAACTTACAAGCCGTCTTCGACAAGCTGCACACCACGCACACCAAGCAGATCCCAGACAAGCGGGTCTTCGGGGTTAGCTCCGGGAAGCTTTTGGGGTTCTTGGTGACTCACAGATGAATTGAAGCAAATCTGGCGAAGATAAGGCCATAGAAAATATGTGGCCCCCAACCAGTATTAAAGATGTCCAAAAGCTGACTGGATGCTAGCGCGCTCAGCCGATTTATCTCAAGACTGGTATAACGGGCGCTACCCTTCTTCAAACCCTTGAGGAAGTCCGAACCGTTTCATTGGTCTGAAGAAGCAGAAAAGGTGTTTCAAGAGCTTAAACAACTCCTCACCACACTACCAATATTGGTAGCTTCTAATCCTGGTGAGCCTTTACTGCTTTACATTTCGGCAACCATCGAAGTTGTCAGTATGGTCCTGGTTGTGGAAATATCGGAACCACATCCAATCCAGGAGTCCAGACCCCTCCAGGAGTGTCCGGAATCACCTGAAGATGTGACTGGGTCTCAGCTCCTGGACACTGAACCTCCAAATGAAATGCTAGGAGATCAACCTCATTCATCTCAGGAGGTTCACCTGGCTAACCAATATGATCTGGATCCTCCTAGCGAGGTTTGGGTCGAACAAGAAGGATTTTTGGACCCCTCCGGGAGGATCCAAGAAGCACAACATGAAGGTTCGAAACCCTCAAGCAGGGTCCAGGCCGATGGAGAGGATGCTCCGGGTCCTTCTGAAAGGGTCCAGACCATCCAACGCCCCGAATACTTCATCAGTGAAGTACTCCATGACACCAAGACAAGATACATTGAGGTGCATAAACTGCTTTACGCAATTCTTATTGCCTCAAGAAAGCTTTGTCACTACTTCCAAGCCCACAAAATATCAGTGGTAACTTTTTTCCACTGCGTGCTATTTTGCATAACCCTAATTCTACTGATACTATTGTAAAGTGGGCAGCGGAACTGGCCGAATTCAATCTAGAATTCGTGTCAAGACAAGCAATCAAAAGTCAAGCCTTGGCTGACTTTGTGGCAGAGTAGACCCCCTCTCTATCAAACCCTGGGGGCCACAGTGAACAGAAACAGAAATGCAAAGTTCCGATATTCCCAGAGCCTCACTGGACCCTCTACTTCGACGGCTCCGTACAAAAGCAGGGGGTCGGAGCTGAAATCCTTCTCTTGGCTCCGACTGGGGAGAAGGTCAAGTACATGGTACACCTTCATCTCAAGGCAACCAACAACATGGCGGAGTATGAAGCTCTCATCTACAGACTTGAAGTGGCACTATCTTATGGTGTAAAATAGTTGTTGGTGAAGGGAGATTCAAAACTCATTATCAAACAAGTCAAAGGTGAATGCTCCTTCAACAATTCTCAATTAGCTGCTTACCTCCTTGAAGTCCAGAGGCTTCAGAAGGATTTTGAAGTCTTGTATCTCTACCATGTTCAGCGCCTTCATAACGCTGAAGCTGACGAGCTCTCGACGAAAGCCTCAACCGGAGCTACGGCTCCTGATGGAATCTTCATCCGGAGGTTGTCAAAACCAACAGCTCAGCCTGCCAAATTGAGTGAAGGGGCCGAGACTAGCACCACGAAGCCGGCAGTCCCAATGGCCCTGCTACCATGGCGTCCACCAAGGGTCGTAGGTGCTATCGGAAGCTCCGAGCAACCCAGCACGCAAGACTCAGAAGTTCAAGTTAACTCCGATGCATGGATCTTGGAGATTCGAAGCTACTTGAAAGACAATATCCTTCCTGAAGACAACGTATTCGCTGACCAGATTGTTAGATTGGCTAAAAGATACACGTTGGTAGAAGGGGATTTCTACCGGCGTGGTGTAAATGGCATCCTAATGCGGTGCATTGCAAGGGAAGAAGGCTGCAAGATCCTTGCAGAAATCCATGGAGGCGAGTGTGGGAACCATGCTTCTTCTCGCACGCTGGTCCGTAAAGCCTTTCGGCATGGTTTTTGTTGGCCTACAGCACTCCAGGATGCGGTTGAGCTATTGAAAAATATGAAGTGTGTCAGTTCCATGCAAAACAGATTCACACACCGGCTCCATCGCTACAAATGATACCTCCTACATGACCTTCCCAAAAAGCTGTCGGAGGTTACAGGTTCTTGTATGTCGCCATCGACAAGTTCACCAAGTGGCCGGAAGCAACTCCAGTTGTAACAATCAACAAGCAATCAGCGATCAAGTTCTTGTAGTCCATTATATGTAGATTTGGAGTTCCAAACAAAGTCATAACTGACAACGGAACTCAATTCATAAGTGCTGCAGTCCAAAAATATTGCAAAGATCTCGACATTCAACTTAGATACGCCTCAGTAGCTCATCCAGCAAGTAATGCCCAAGCTGAGAGAGCAAATGCAGAAATCTTAAAAGGACTCAAGACGCGCACATATGAGCGCTTTAAAAAGCACGAAGCTATCTGGATTGAGGAGCTTCCATTTACATTATGGGTGAACAGGACAACTCCAAACTGGTCAACCGAGGAAACTCCATTCTTCCTGGTGTACGGAGTTGAAGCAGTCCTTCCTCCGGAAATCACCTTGGGGTCCCTCCGGTCCAGACTTTCAACGAAGCCACGTAGGACCAGCTCTGGCGTGAAGACCATGACCTCGTCAACGAGGGAAGGTGCCAAGCAGCTGTTTGGAATGCACGTTATCTCCAAGCGCTCAGGCGCTATCATCAAAGGCATGTGCACAACCGACAGCTCCAGGAAGGTGATCTGGTGCTTCAAAAGATACTAACTCGTGAAGGAACGAAAAAACTTTCTCCCAGCTGGGAAGGTCCATTCTGAGTGATCAAAAGTATCCCGTCCCGGATGCGTTCGCTTGACAACTGAGGATGGGATTCCGCTCTCTAATCCTTGGAACATCGAGCATCTCCGTAAGTTTTATGCTTAGAATCACGGAGGTGAGTCTGTAATTACACATGATGTATGTTATAGAGTCAATAAACAGACAAGAGTAGGACCTCTGAGAGAACATCCGGACCCCTCCGGGAGGGTCTGGGAAGTTCAAGTACACATCATATAGTCACTGCACTAAAAGTGTAACTACCTACCCTGAGTTAGTACAAGATGTATAGCGCACTTAGCTTGGTCCTGCACCCTAAGTGTGTCCTTGTCTCCCCTGTAAACCAGACCTATAATGAAAAACATTGTCGTGTAAAAACAGACTCCACATGCATTTATTTTTGTACAAGGCTCGATATATCAAATTATTATTTTTACCCTTCTTGTCTATAATAAAAATGTGCAATTCTTTTTTAGTTTTTGTCCAAGTTATTCATATGTGTTACAAGTTATATTGTTGGTCTCTCCGATTCTTAACATGCTGCATAGTCTACTTGTCTGAACGCCAAGCCAACATTGGTCCGGAGTGTGCTATCGACTTAGCCTGGTCTTGCACCCTAAGTACGCCACTCTACCTACACTTCAGCAGGACTTAGTAGGGTGAGTACTACAAAAGCATATGGGTCTGGAAAGATTACATCGATATATTTGTTACCATATCGAGTTTCTTCGGATTTAAAACTCAAATAAGAATGATAAGTCACAAATGATTTTAAGACAAGAGAACGAATTTTACTCTTTTCTTGTATTTAATATGCAAGAAAAATAGAAATTCATAGCGATGGTGTACGACGCCGGATCTACTAAGCTCCGACATCCTCTAAGGGGACACATCGTCAACATTTAATATGTTGATAGTAGGTGACGTTGGAACTATAAAGCTCCGACAACCCCTGGAGGCATAAATTCAACTATCCGTGCGACGACATCAGAAGCTACCAAGCTCCGACCGTCAACGTTTATATGTTGACATTGGGAATTGTCGGAGTTATCAAGCTCCGCCAATCCCAGGGGGCCAGCCTTCGAAGCCTCAAAATTGAAGACTTCGGACCTAAAATTTACAAGCGCGAAGCATTCAAGTCGTAAACATACTGCCACAACCTTTGGTACATGTACACACTTCAATTGTACACATGTACCAGGGGGCCAACAAGATACAACACAGTATATTGAAGACAAAGTAAAATTCATGACAGAAAAGGAGGATTTCATTAATCAGAAGTATTGGATTACAAAATTGGGGTTACAAGGGGCAAAAGGAGAAAAGTCCTAGCCATTGGAGGATCTAAGTCATGTGGAAAAATGAAGTAACCTTCTCAGCAGCTTCTTGGACACTAGCTCTGGCGGCATCCTCTTCCTCTGCGATGATTCCTTCAAAGGCCGAATCAAGGGAGAACTGGGGGTCTCGGTTTTTGTAACACGCCAAGACATACCTGGCGATGTTCTTGGACAAGGATTTACCCTCTGTCTCCAACTAATCGGCAATGACATTACCCATCGCGTCGAGCTTGCTACCAGTAGAGCCAAGTGCCGCTAGCGTCTGGTCTAGCTCCTGCGCTGGGTCCTCCAGGCGTACTGGACTGAAACCAAGAGGGACAAGGGCCCTGTCTGCACGCCCCAAGAAGTCCCATACCTCGAGCTCTACAGCTCTTCCAGTGACCCCCGGGTGGCAGCTAGCTTCGAACTCTCAAGAACAAGGCGTTCCACCACTTTGGCATGTTGCTGCATACTTTTAGCAACCTATGTCTCACGGTCGGTCAGCTCCGATTCTCGGAGGTGGATGTGGTTCCGCCTCTCCACCAGGTCTTTCTCCCTGCCTCTCACTTTCCCTTCCCTAATGGCAACATTGACTTCTCTTTTTGAGAGCTCATGCCCCATCTTACAGTACTTCTTCCTTTCCTCTTCACTCAACTGCTGAAACTTCTTTGAGCGATCTGCCAAATTCTGTTCACCCAGAGTCAACTTCTGGGTGACCTCCGCCTCCTTCTTCATGACATCCTCCTGCTGCTCAAGGATCTTCTCCTCCCTCACCTCCAAGTCCGCTCGGCGCTTCAGGAGAACCTCATTCAATTCATCGAGGTTTTCATGACACTCATCAGCAGCATCACGCCTCTCCTTTGGCTTGGTCAAGGATTTCCCTGGAGTTAGCGTCGAGCGCCCAGATGGTAGCCTCCTTCTCCCCAAGCAGCTTATCCCAGTACTCTAACCGGGCTTTCTCCCCCTTTATCCACTCCTTCTGGTTAGCCAACCTTGTCTGGGCAAGCCTGGTCTCAAAATGGAGTCTGTTGCGCCAATGCCTCAAGGTGTTGCACTCCTCCTCCAGGGCTTTGCTCTCATGATCAAAGGACAATTGGACCTGTTGGAGGCTGGAACAGGCATTGTCTATGGACAATGCTAGAGGGATAGGCTCTGGACCTGCTGGGACCATCTCTGCAGATTCCAGAGGATTTTCCACCACAAAAATAGGGTCCCACTCTATGAGAGATGACCCTTGAGCTTCTGCGGCACTGGGACTGCTCTTTGGGAGCCCTTCCGCAGCAGCAGAAGAGGAACCCACTAGGGGAACTCCCACCGCCGGAGCAGAAGCTAAAGGTGCTGCCTCCAGGCTTTCAGTTGCTGGCTCCGAAGGCAGAGGACCTACCGCCACCTCTTCAGGCAGCTCCGTCTCTGGTTCGGCTACCTCAGGAGCAACAACAGGGGCTTCATTTGGGGCCTCTACTACTGCTCGCTCAGGCTCCGGTACGACAACTTCTTCTGGTTCAGCGACCGGAGCTTCTGGTGTCTCCGACTCAACCACTGGACATTGAACTGCTTCTAGCCCAAGGGCCGAAGCTTCGGTGATTTCTGGCTCAATAGCCGGGGCTTCAATTGCCTCTGTCTCAACGGCCAGGGCTTTGACGACTTCCGGCTCAAAGTCTAAAACTTATGGCATCGCTGGTGCTGGAGCATCAGCCTCCGCCATCGTCGCTAGGGGTATATCTTCGACTTCTCCCCTGTGGTCCGACACTACCACAAGAGCTTCGGGTGAGGACTCCGAGTCCAAGTCCACGATAGCTGGCGTCGGGGCTGTCGCAACTTCTGCCTCCACTTGAGGAGGAGGCTCAGCGCTTGAAGGCGGAGCTTCAACAGGTGCAGCTCTGGACGTCGAGACAGGCGCCAAAGATGCTCACCCCTTCTTCGACACCCTAGAAATAAAGTGAAGAGAAGATTAAAGACACATCAAAAACAAGACTAGCATTTTAGGGTGAGCAATCAATGCTTACCTAGGGATGCTACCACCCCAGTCACCTCGGAACCTTTTCTTCTGAGGCCCGAAGCTATATCCCACCAAGTCTGGTGAGACTACGGCTTCAGACCTCAGTAGAGGACCACTCGCAGCAGCCAGAGTCCTTTCGGCCGGATCTTCACTTGGCGGGGAAGAACTTCTGGGCCTAGAGCTTTTAGCCAGCACTGAGGCCGGGGTTAACTGCCCGGAGCTGACGCCTCTTGAAGTCGCTGGCATCGGGGTAGGGGTAGCTGCAGAAGACCTCCCCCGCCGGGGAGAAGGAGCCGTGGTAGAAGGAGCAGGTCTGACGGACCTTCCGTCAGTGTGCTTCAACTTTCTCTTCCGGCTGGAGGGCTCAGCTGGCTCTTTACCCTTGCCCTTGCCGGTGTCATCAATCCTCCAGCTCGGGGCGGAGGAAGGACCACCCTCGAAAGCTTCGAGGATCACCAACCTGGTGGTTGGACGCCTTTCTACCTCACCAAGGTCGTCAAGCACCAGCATACTCCTCCGGAGCTCCCTACTGAACCGCGCCTTCATGTTCATGGGGAGGAAAGCTGCCAGCGGAACTAAGTCGTCGCCATTGACGTTTATCCCATGCTGAAATTTCTTAAGATGAAGCTCCAAAGCTTCGTCATCCAAGTAGGATTTCAGACCGGTTTCAATCCAGTCATCATCCATCACGCTATTGAGGGCCCACGCGAGCTTCTCCCTCTTCTTCAGCGGAGCCCATCTATTGACCAGGAAGCTGCAGAAGACCATATGAGGAGTCACTCCACCCTCCACACATTAGCGGATCCTAGTGAAGACAGGGTTGAAGGCATCTGACAGCACCGGAACTACACTCCAGGCGTCGGTGTCAACGTTGGGGAGACCTTCAGGCAGCTCCAACTTCTCGTGCTCCTCTGCTGCAATGATGATCCAATATTTCTTCCAGTCGTCCCATTTGCCGGAAGGAAACAACTTCAAGTATTTGAAGGGGCAGTTCTTGCGCTTCACAAAATAGTAGAAGCCAAGAAGCTCAGTCCCCTTGCCAGTGGTGTGGATGGTGAAGAAGGTGCGGAATAGCTTGACGCAGGGGGGAATACCCACCCACATCTCGCAAAAGTGGATGCACGTCGCCACGAGAAGAAGAGAATGGGGCCCAAGGTGATACAGCTGCAGACTATAGAAGTCTACCAGCATCAAAAGAAAAGAACAGAAAGGTGGAATGAGTCCCACCATGGCGTACACTGAGAAGTACACCATGTCGTCACTACGCTCCTTCTTGAACGGGAGCTTGCCGGCATGAACCAAGTGATTGAAGGAGTCGCTGGACCAACCCATATAGGTCCGAACCTTCTTCAAATCATCGTCACTCTTGAGGCAGCTCTTGGGGAGATCCAATTCCATCGTGGCAAAGCAGAGCAAAGGAAGGGAAGTTAGGAGGAGTTTGGGAGGCTCTGAGCGAAAATTTGATCGAAGGCATAAAGAGTCCTCAAACCGTGCGCACTTTCCCTCTTAAGTAATCCTCCACGACGCTTGGATGGAAACCGCAGAAAGAACGAAGGAACTTTTCAAAAGTCTACCCCATCAATGACAAGTGGGCCTGGGGCCACCCCGACAAAGAGATCGAGGTTCTTACCCAAGGCGAATCGTTGTCATTATGAGCAGCAGGAATCTCGATGGCGGCACCCTGATAGAGCGCACGGAATCGATACGATTTTCGTAAGTGGAACCGACGACCTTCAATTGCGTGAGATCCTCACTCAAAGATCTTATCTGTCGCATTCATAACAAGCCACGCGTCAATGGTTCACTCCCGAACCATTGCTCCAACAGCATATTAGAAGACTCTTGAAATCGAAGCGCTGGAATCGAGAATGGCCCCACCTCCAATAGAATAACTTAACCCACAGGATTTCTCCCAGAGGTGGGCCCGGGGGCCACTGTCAGTACCCTACGTACCGGGTACCCCTTAGTACCGCGAAAATTACAAGGGAGTTCTACCTTCCAGAGTTGAAGGTCTCCTCGAGCCCCACATGTCACATTGCACCTGAACTAAGCTCCCAACGAAGGAAAGCTCCGGTGCCGACGCGTGTACAGTAGCCTCCGACCTAACCCCCAGCAGAGAGGAGCTTCGGTGCCGACACGTGTACAGTAGCCCCGGACCTAACCTCCCGTAAGGGAAAGCTTCGGAGCTTCACATGTGGAGCCTCCAGACCTTCATCGATGTATACACTGGCAGATCTCCTCCAGCACGAACAATCAAGCATAATTAAAGCGGTAGTTACAAGATGTAATTACGTGTAGTTAATGCTATATTAACAACACGCGAGCAGGGCTCTGTTAATAGGGGTAACGCAGCCATTAAGACACAGTATCACACTATTA
This sequence comes from Tuctoria greenei, assembly GCA_036927565.1. NCBI lineage: Eukaryota > Viridiplantae > Streptophyta > Magnoliopsida > Poales > Poaceae > Tuctoria > Tuctoria greenei. The sequence goes on from JAYESD010000008.1 coordinate 87,884,841, forward strand.
ATCATGCTTAATACTCTTTAGACAGTGTATTAGGCCATTAAAATACGCTAGGGACACATGTCGGGCCAGGCAAGGTTTGTAACGGCCAGTCCTTAAAACTATAAAAGGGTTGTACCGCCCGTACCCAGGAACATCTGATCTCTTCTTAGTTGAGCTGATCCAAGCGAACAGAATCACAAATACAACACAAACCTCGTGGAGTAGGGTGTTACGCTCAAGCAGCCCGAGCCACGTAAATCTTTGGTGTCATCATCTTGATCTTGATCTCTGCGTACCCCAGCCATAAAGAACCTCCGCAGGCTGCTTCTTAGCCAGTCCGGGGGAAGTGTCGTATCAAACACTTCGACAGGACCCTTGGTAGTACACGCACCGGAAGGCGACCCTAGTCGTTCCGCAGACATGATCAACTACAGAAGGAACCTTATTGATACTAGCATCAGAGGGATGTGAAGTGCTATGACATGCCTAGGGTTGCGAGAGACCCGCTTCTGGAGCTACTTTCACATTGATTACTATAGGTCTGTGATCACGACAAAGACAAATCCGGTGACTGATATGCAATGATTGATTGGTAGGCAGTTCAATAGAAGAGAGATGTCCTATTTCTGAGGTCAAGGACACTTTTGAGTTCAATGGGGTAAAGGACATCATGGGGCTGCAATACCCATGAAATGTTGAAGTCATTCTTCAGTTCTATGCAACCATATTCTATTGGACAGAAAAGCATGGTTTCACCTGTATGACAAATGGTGAAAAATACTCACTTAGCTATGAAGATTTTGCTACCATCTTGGGTATGGAGCACTGTTTGAGGCATCCATTGAAGATCCATGAGGAGCCTCTTATGACTACGGAGGAGATGTTAGACTTCTACTCTGAGGGGTACCCTGCTTAGTCTCCTCACATCCACGGGCTACGTCCTTTTCATGCATTGCTTAATTGTCTCATCTGAAAGACAATAGCCCCTAAAGACGGCGGTGCCAACCAGATCAACCACAATAGCTGCAATGTCATCAAGCTCCTTGCCAACCAACATAAGTTCAATGCCTTTGACTGCATCTTTGAGGATATTTACATTGCTTCAGAGACTCCTGCTAGGTCTTGTTGTTATGCTCCTTACATCATGAAGCTTATTGAGACAGTTTCTGGCAAGACATTTGTGAAGGATGTGTTGCATAGGCCTCTAGTGCCTCAGAAGCCTTCAAAGCTTCATCGTCATGTGAGAGCTCCTTCGGCATCGTCTCAGCCTAGCTTTCCTAGGAGGCGCTCAGCTCAGCCTCCTCCTCCTATGCCACAACAGCCATCTTGCTCTTCGAGAATCTTAAAGGTTCTTAAGGCTATGTTCTCTATGTGTTTCTCCACTCAGATATCAATCCAAAAGTTAGCCAAGCGGCATAAGAGAGACATGGCATCCATCAGAGAGCATTTCCAGCTACCCCATGCCCCTGTGTTAGATGACAGTGAGGACGAAGTGCCTCCAGAGTTTCTCGAGTTGTCCGAGTTAGAGCTTGCCTTCTTCTCAAGGTTAGGTGCTACTTTTAGTGCTCCCGCAGATGCTCATTCTGGTGATGATGAAGAGGATGAAGAAAGCGAGTATGAAGAGGAGCGAGAGAGTGGCAACATTGAAGGAAGCAACGACGAGTAGATACTAGGGATCTTTTAACTTTTCTCCTTTTTGGTGCCTTGATGCCAAAGGGGGAGAAGTATATATATTAGTTATGGGCATGGACATGTATCTATCTTTTTGTGTGAACTTTCTATCGTGTCATTCTACTGGTGATGCTTGTAATGCTTATGTTGGACTTATGTTATGGATGTTTAGTTTAATACAAGTCATCAATGATTATTCACTTGCTTTCATATAATGCATCTCAATGTCCTTCACACAAAATGCATGTAGGCATGCCACGAGTATTAAGAGTATATGAGCTCATCCAATACTGTTTTAATCGAAAGGTCATAGACCCTTATTACGCAAAATCAAAATTTTTATCTAAATTGATGGAAGCATTAATTGGTTGTCATCAATCACCATTAAGGGGGAGGTTGAAAGTGCATCTAGGTCCCTTGTGGGTTTTGGTTGATTAATAACAAACAATTAAAGGGCTAATGACTTTGGTTGAGTTCTTGTAGAGATTTTAGTACGGAATGAAATTCACAAAAAAAAGAGAAAAGGCATGAAAAGTTGAGTAGAAATAGGTTTTCTATTTCTCCTTGAGTCATAAAAAAAGTGGAGTAGAAATGGGAGCTCAACCTTTTGGGTAGGTTTTAGGAAAATCCTTTGTGTCTAAGTCAAACTTGTCCGACGTCTTGGGTTAGATAAGTCTGAATTCTTTCCGGTGGAATTCAGACATGTCCGAACTATAGTTCGGACATATCTGAAATTTCTCTGGTCAAATTCAGACATGCCCAAATATATATTTTAGACATGTCTGGAACCTCTCTATTCTATTTCAGACTTGTACGAAGTGGGTCGGACATGTCCGAGGTACTTGACCTAGAAAAATTTAAGTGACTGAAAACTCGGAATTGTCTGAGATGGGTGTTCAGACAAGTCTGAGAAGTCTCTGTTCGAATTCAAACATGTCCAAAGTGGGTCGAACATGTCCGAGATAGACTTTTCCGACTTAGTGCCTCAGATTAGTCTGAGTTGAAAAACCTGTCCTTGTTTGTAGGACTTGTCCGAGTTGAGTCGGACTTGTCCGACGCGGCTTTTGCGCACAGATTCAAATCAAAGTGGTTAGCCGTACTGTCGCTGTTGTCAGCACGTCAGACATGTCTGAACATAGATCATACTTGTCTGACGTGGGTGTCACCTAACAGCTAAAAACACTTCTTGAGTATAAATTGCTGGGATTTCGTTCCCAAACCAAGCCTAACCCTACAGAAACTCTCAAAGCCACCTCAAACCCTGAAGGAATCCTCTTCCATTGTTCTTCAACCTCTTGAGCCCAAATCCAAAGTTTTGGGGAAGAGTGAAGGAGTGATTGTGAAATTTGGCAAGAGAAGTCCATAGGGGTTGAATAACGTTTGATTCGTTGAGTTTCTTCATGATCGCATGTTTGTCACTCTTGGGGTTATCCCCGAGACGGTTAGGCGTCGCCCCACGAGTTCTTGTGTGATCTCTTGATTCAAGGAAGTTTGTAATCCTTTGTGATAGTGGTAGATCCAAGACTTGATCTTTGAGGCGTCTTGGTGAGGTTAGGGCTGTTAGGCCCGATCCTTCATGAACTCCTCAATGGGAACGTAGGTTTCTTTGTGAAACTGAAGCTCGGGAGAAAATATTGTGTGTCCATTGTCACCTTTAAATTTCCGCAAAGTTCTTACTTTCTAGTGATCATCTATGTTTACTTTGTTTCTAGCACTTAATCTTGTTTCCATCAACTACTAGAACTGCTAGGATGTATTTTCAGTCACTAGATTGCAGAAAAATTACATTTTTAGTACTTTCCTGTAGGTTCAGTCAGACTTATTCGAGTTGAGTCGGACTTGTCCGACTTATGTCAGAACAGTTCGATTTCCAGTCAGACAAGTCTGACTTGTATTGACAGGACAATTTTTAATTAAGTCTAGATTTTCAATTATTGCCTATTCATAACCCCTCTAGGTTGCTTTTAGCTCGACTCAGCTTTTTTCTGAAGATGAAGTCTAGCATGGAATTCGACAACTACAGGCGGAGAAATCTCCAGGGCTGGATGACTTTACATCCGACTTCTACTGAGTCTGCTGGCAGATCATCAAACCGGAGGTCCTTGTTGCATTTCACGAAGTTTTCAACCTATGTCTTAACTCCCTGCAAAGACTTAATGGGGTCGTCATCACCCTGATCTCGAAAGGTGAAGCAGCGATTCCACTAGGCGACTATAGACCAATAAGTCTGGTGCATTCTTTGCAAAACTTCTAACCAAAGTTTTGGCTCTCCGGCTCTCCTGTCACATTGATTCACTGGTTTCATCGGACCAAAGTGCTTTCATTAGAGGTCGTTTCTTGCAAGATAACTTCATCACAGTGCGAATCATGGGTAAAGTACATCATAGAATGGCAGACTTGGCCTTGATGATGAAGCTTGATATTGCCAAGGAATTTGACTCCCTATCTTGGAAGTTCTTGCTCCAAATGCTCTAGTCCAGAGGATTCCCCGTTCGCTGGTGCAACTAGATGGCTGGGCTTCTTTCTTCTACCTCATCGAGAATAAGATTGAATGGGACGGTGGGACCAATCATTAAGCACTGCAGGGGTCTACGCCAAGGTGACCCATTATCACCACACCTTTTTATATTAGCCATTGACACCATTCATGTTGTGTTCCACAAAGCTGATGCCAGGCAACTGTTGGCCCCGCTTCATGGCAGGTTGGGTAGGCTATCTCTCTATACGGATGATGTGATGATCTTTCTTCGGCCTCAACAGCTAGAGGTGAACATGGTAATGGCCATCATGCAGCTCATTGGTGATGCCACAAGGCTCAGGATCAACAATCTCAAACAACCCTATATCCAATCTGATGCTCTGTGCAGCACCTTGGCACCTCATTACAAAATTACAATGGTATGACAGGTTGCTTCACTATAAGCTACCTAGGTATACCGATTAAGTTGGGAAGGCTAAGAATCAACGATCTGCAGTACATTCTTGACAAAATCAAGTCCAAGCTATGCAGCTGGCAGGGGAAGCTTCTATCCATTGGTGGTCTATGGAAGTTAGTCAAAATGATCCTCAGCTCCTTGCCCACATACACCTTATCTGCGCTGAAACTAAATGTGGCCTAGAGGGAGGGGGGTGAATAGGCCTTTTTTGATTTTTAGTTGGAACCTGCAACACTTAGCAACTCGATCAAATACCAGGAAATCAGACTAGTCCGGTAGAGTGCGGACTAGTCTGGTGCGTGCGAACTAGATTGATCAAGTTAGATCAATGATTTCAATACAAGTACAGTATGCAGCGGAATAAAGTATGTAACTTGAAAATGTTGAGTCAATGATATTAAATGTGGCACAAATTACCTTTGATTTCAATGTTTTAACGTAAGATGTACAAGATCAAGTAAACCCTAGAATATGATATGAAAAGTTACTTAACAAGTTTGACACAAGATTTTATCCCGTGGTTCGGTTCCCACAAAGGCAACATACATCCATGTTGAGGAGCCCACGAAAGGACCGGGTCTTCACTGACCCTAACCTCATCGAATCGCCACGAAGGCCAATTCTCTTCCACTATCACAAAGGGTAAATCACCAAGTTCAAGGGCCCTTCTCACAAGTTGAGGGCTCCCCAAGATTACAAATGAAAACATCACCAAGAACACAATCTTAAGATCAACAATGAAACAACAGGAGTGTGTTAGAGAATCAAACCCAAGAGCTCAAACGTGTGGAATCGTGTCTCTCCTTTGATCTAAAGTGAATCCTCAAGGATTTGATCTTTCTTGCATTGTATTGCGTGGAGAGATGTGTTTTCTAAGCTCTTGGAGGGTGTGACGGCGCTGGGAGTCGAGAGAGATTAATGTAGGGCTGTGCACATATATTTATAGGGTCTTTCCAAAAGTTACCATTAGGGTTTCGAGGTTCTGGACTAGTCCGTGGTGGAGTTCGAACAAGTCTGGTGTGCGGCGTGCGGGAAACCCTAAGTTCTCAGGAAGATCCGACTTATCCGTCTTAGGGCGGACTTGTCCGATTTAGGCTCTGGAAAAGTTCAGACTATTCCGGTCATTATCGGGCTTGTCCGGCTGTGGTGAGCCCCTTAGTGAATCGAATACAAGTCCGCACTTGGAGGACTTGTCCAATTTTAGTCAGAGAGGTTATCGGACTAGTCCAAATATTATCGGACTTGTCCGATGCCGTGCAAAGTTGTGAAGTGTTGAGGACTAGTCCGCACTAGGGAGGACTAGTCTAATCTTAGTCAGAAAGATATCAAACTAGTCCGTGGTGATATCGGGCTAGTCTGGTCTGTGTAAACCTGGACTGTTCAGACAGTCTGCACTTGGAGGACTTGTCCGATTTTGAACAGAGGGATTATCGGACTAGTCCGCGGTATATCGGACTATTCCAGAACTGTGTAAATTTGTGCAGTGAATGAGTTTTCTTGTGCTTGAGCTCTTGGGGTGTGTTTCTCCAACACACTCCATACACAATGATCTAATCTATTCAGCTCTGAGCTCTTTTCCATATAGATCCTCATTCTTCTTTCTTTTTGCGCTTTCTTCATAGTTTCACTAAAACCTGCGCTCATCTCAACAATTTGGTTAGGACCTCATTTGTTTGTCATAAATCAACCAAAACCCACAAGGGATGCCTAGATGCACTTTCAGTCCCCCCCTTTTGGTGATTGATGACAACAAACTGAGATTCACAAAATATGATAAAAATATGGAATTTTCATAAAGTGTGTACATATGAGTTTGGTACAAGTTAAACAGTGAAAACATAGGTCATATGTGCACTCTTTATGGTGGGGTGTAAAACTAACTGAGTGTGAGAATTAATCGTGATGAGAATGAAACTACTGACATGGAAATACCAATATCAAGCATATATGTCAATTCCAAAGCAAAATCACATATTATCTTAAATCATCATCACAAATTTCATAACATGAGCATAAACATAGTCATTCCATCACACCACAATACTAAAAGTAGAGATAATAGAGTTAAAGTTTTACAACCCAAAAGAGACACAAGTGGCATAGAACTGAGCAATAATCTCATCATTCCAGTGATATCTGAAGGCAAACAGATCCTTCAGTCCTTGCCTCTCCACTGCCTTTATAACCTCATCAAATGCTGAACAGCTCTTCCTCTCAAAGTGATTCCAGTCGATCCACTGGTTGCGGTTCACCAAAGTCTTCATGGTAAGGTACACAAAGCTGTAGAAGTCTGCATGAAAATTGCTCCAAAACATGTCATCGGCTGCCTTCTTGGGTCGGTTGTAGCAATTCACAAATCTGAGCTTAGAAGCCGTATCGCTTCCCTTGCTGTTGAACTTCTCCTTAGAGGGATCCTTGTTCCCCTGCCTCGGAGCATTCATCTTGAGAGGGCCTATCAGGCCCGAGGCTATCCCTTTTCCTTTCCTTTCCCTTTAGCTTGGCGAGAGACCACCGAGCTAGAGCCAGCTGCATCCTTGACTTTGGACGCAGGCTTCTTGGCTAGCACTTTGCGTCGCACCTGAGGTGGGGAAGGTGTAGGCTCTGAGGGACGCTCTTGCCTGTTCTTCCCTTGGCCCGTCGAGGACCGAAGCAAGGAGTCTTGGTCCAACTCGGCTTCATAATCAGAGACCCCGTCATGGGAGCTCGACATTGTCCTGAGAATGGATTACACAATGTATGGATGAGAATTGATGGCAAGGAACTGCATTGAGGAATGAGAAATTAGGGTTGAGTTCAGTTAAAAATCGAACTTGTCCGGTGTACAGGTACGGACTAGTCCGGGGGACCATACTTGTCTGTACATGGACCGGACTAGTCCAGTGTTCATCACCTCAAACCCTAACTAGATGACCAATGGTGATTCCCAATGCAAAACTAGTTCAAGGTAAATGTAATACATCAAGGAGGCATGTATTAACTAGAAGGAACTAAGCTATTTGGTCAACAATGAAGGAAATCAAGATTTCTATGGTTTGGGATGAAATTTTACCAAAAATCCTCAATTCTTGGGGATGGAGGGGTTGAAGGTGTGGACAAATCAGTGGTCTTCAATCCCTATGCAATGGAGATCGATTTCCACCCAAACTCGGAGACATTTGATGGAGAACGAAGGAAATCGCCCTGGGAGCACTCGAGCGGGGACAGAGAGTGTGAGGTGAGTTGTGAGGATGAAGGAAATTAGGTTTTGGCGGCGTCTAGGGTTATGGAGTCGAAAAATCGGACTAGTCCGTGGTCTACCGGACTACCGGACACTCTGCGGACTAGTCTGCAGTGTGCGGACTAGTCCGAGTAACCACAGACTAGTCCGTGGTCACGAGAACAGAATCAATTTGCCCATTCATATGTATTCGAAGGTTTTTAGAGAAAAATAGTAGCCAAAAAACCAAATAATCTTGACGAATATGATCAGTAAGCATACAACAATCAAGCAATGACCATATATCTCCAAGATCAAGTAATTGAAATAGCTTTTCATAGAAAATTGAGAGAGATGATTTTCACAACACAATCAACATATTTTGAAGAATCCATACAGGTATGCAAGTTTTCAAGCCACATTCCAAGCATCAAGGATGTTTAGTTCATTCTGGAGCTCGCAAAAGTGTTTTTCATCAAGTGGCTTGGTGAATATATCGGCTAGTTGTTTTTCGGTGTTGACATGGGAAATGGCTATGTCTCCTTTCATTGAGTGGTCTCTCAAAAAGTGGTGCCGGATGTCAATGTGTTTGGTCCTAGAGTGCTCAACGGGGTTATGGGCAATCTTAATGACACTCTCATTGTCTCAAAGGAGTGGAATACGGCTCATATTGTAACCGTAATCCCTTAGAGTTTGTCGCATCCAAAGGAGTTGTGCACAACAACTCCCGGCTGCAGCACACTCTGCTTCGGCTGTGGATAAGGCAATGGAATTTTGTTTCTTGGAGGACAAAGAAACTAGGGATCTACCTAGAAATTGGCATGTACCGGAGGTACTTTTTCTATCTATCTTGCATTCGCCATAATCTGAATCGGAGTATCCGATGAGATTGAACATGGAACCTTTAGGATACCAAAGGCCTAGGTTGGGTGTATGAACTAAATACCGCAAGATTCTCTTTACGACTATCAAACGACACTCTTTTGGGTTGGCTTGAAACCTTGCACACAAACATACACTCAACATAATGTCTGGCCTAGATGCACATAAGTAGAGTAGGGATCCAATCATGGAGCGATATACCTTCTGATCAACGTTTGGTCCATCTTCATTGAGATCCAAGTAACCATTCATTGCCATAGGAGTCTTTATAGGCTTTGCCTTGTCCATTGCAAACTTCTTGAGTATGTCTTGAGTATACTTGGTTTGGCTTATGAACGTCCCCTCCTTTTGTTGCTTCACTTGGAATCCCAGGAAGTATTTTAGCTGTCCCATCATAGACATTTCAAACCTATCTATCATAATCTTACTGAATTCTTCACAGAAAGATTTGTTAGTTGAACAAAAAATGATATCATCAACATAAATTTGGCAAACAAAGAGATCATTATCAAAATGCTTCGTGAATCATGTATAATCAGCTTTGCCATTTTTAAAACCATTTTCAGCTAAGAAATCTCTAAGACACCCATACCAAGCTCTAGGAGCTTGTTCGAGGCCGTAGAGCTCCTTACACAATTTAAATACGTGGTCAGGAAACTCTTCATCTTCAAATCCGGGAGGTTGCTCCACATACACCTCCTCCTTGATTGGTCCACTGAGGAAGGCGAGTTTCACATCCATTTGATAGAGATTGAAATCATGGTGAGTAGCATATGCAAGTAATATTCTAATAGATTCAAGCCTAGCTACGGGAGCAAAGGTTTCATCGAAACCCAAACCTTCGACTTGTGAATACTCTTTGGCCACAAGTCGCGCCTTGTTCCTTGTCACCACCCCATGTTCGTCTTGTTTGTTGCGGAAGACCCATTTGGTGCCGACAACATTGAACTTGGGTCTTTCGACGAGTTCCCACACTTTGTTCCGTTTGAAGTTGTTAAGTTCTGCTTGCATCGCCACCACCCAACCCGGATCCTTCAATGCATCCTCAATCCCACGCAGTTCCAAAAAGGATACAAAGGAGTAATGTTCACAAAAATTAGCTATGCGAGATCTAGTTGTTACTCCCTTTTGGATGTCACTGATTATGTTTTCGATTGGGTGATCTCTATGGATGAATTAGTGTACTCTTGGATGTGGCACTTGAGGTGTTGAATCTTCATGGTCATATCTTCTCCCCCTAGATGGTTGCCCTCATTGACTTGTTGATCATCTTCGTCTTCTTGATGTTGATCTTGTGTGAAAGCTCCCCCTTGATCCATTACCTCCACTTGTGGTTCATCTTCTTCATTTTCATTTAGAGGTGGCACTTGTGGTCGAACATCGCCCAATGCCATTCTTCTCAATGCTTCACATGGAGCTTCTTCTCTATCTAGCACACAAGGATCAACTTGCTCTTCTTGAGAGCCGTTAGTTTCATCGAACACTACATCACGTGTAACTTCAACAAGTCCAGAGACTTTGTTAAAGACATGATAGGCGTAAGTGTTCAAATCGTAGCCAAGCAAGAAACCTTCCTCGGACTTCGAAGCAAACTTTGAAGTCCTAGGCTTCTTGTTCAAAATATAGCACTTAGAACCAAAAACTCGAAAATACGAAATATTAGGTTTGTTACTAGTGAGTAGTCAATATGATGTCTTTTTGAGTAGTCGATGAAGATAGAGTCGGTTTATGGCGTGGCAAGCAGTGTTAACTGCTTCTGCCCAAAACCGATCCGAGGTCTTTTCATCGAGCATTGTTCTCGCCATATCTATGAGGGTTTGGTTCTTCCTTTCGGCAACTCTATTTGTTGAGGGGAATAAGGTGCAGAAAACTCATGCTTTATCCCTTCTTCGTATAGGTACTCCTCAACTTGAGTGTTCTTGAACTCCGTGCCATTGTCGCTTCGTATGTTCTTGATCTTCAATGAGAACTCATTTTGGGCACGCGTGAGGAACTTCTTGAGGGTTCCTTGAGTTTTTGTCTTATCATGCAAAAAGAAAACCCACGTGAAGCGCGAAAAGTCATCAACAATTACTAAGCCATATTTGTTACCGTCGATGCTTATGTAAGCGATTGGACCAAATAGGTCCATGTGAAGTAGCTCCAGCGGTCTTGTCGTTGTCATGTTGTTCTTCGCGAGATGAGGTGCTCTGACTTGCTTCCCGGCTTGGCACGCGCTACAAGGCCTGTCTTTCTCAAGAACAACATCCTTGAAACCTCGGATGTGATCGCCCTTATGGAGTTTTTGAAGATTCCTCATACCTACATGTGCTAGCCGTCTATGCCACAACCAACCCATGTTGTTCTTTGCAATCAAGCATGTGTCAAGTTCAGATTTATCTTTGTTGAAGTCAACAAGATAAAGCTTTCCCTTCAACATACCCTTGAATGCAACCGAGTCATCACTCCTTCTAGAGACGGCCACACCCTCATTAGTAAACAAGCAATTATAACCTTTGTCACATAATTGAGATATGGACAACAGGTTACAATCTAAGGAATCGACATGTAAAACGTGAGAAAGAGTATGTTGAGATGATATTGCAATTTCACCAGTACTGAGCACCCTTCCCTGACTATTGTCTCCAAAATAGATGCCCTCACTTGGATCCTCATTTTCTTTGTACTCAACAAACATCATTCTTTCTCCGGTCATATTGTTGGTGCATCCACTGTCTAGCACCCATTTCGATCCACCGGAGGAATAGGCCTTTCGTTTACCTTCCTTCGCCATGAGGCAAGTGTTGTTGCCCTTCCAAGCGCCGAGAGTTGGGAAGAGGGTGGACTTCTTGGTTGTCTTCTCGATGGCTATGCTAGCCATCTCCTCTTCCTCTTCGGATGAGGACTCATCATTTGAGTCCCACTCCTTTCCTAGGTGCGCTTGTCCAGCTTGCTTCTTCTTCTTGAAGAATTTCTTGGGTTGAGGCTTTGTTTCCTTGGTCTTCTTCTTGTTTTCTTCATATGGGCAATCAACTATAAAGTAGTCATATTCACCACAGTTATAGCACGCCCGCCTTAGCTTCGGTCTTGATTTTTCTTTGTGTTTTCCTTCACTTCATTTGCCCCCTTGTCTTCTCTTCATCATTCTCTTGAATCTCTTCATAAAGAGGATCATGTCCTCTTCGTCAATATCGCTGCTCTCATCATCGCTGTCCTCTTCTTGTTGAGCTTCTCGAGCTTCTTTTGACAAGGGCTTGCAAGTGGATTTTAAGGGTGACATCGGCAATCTACTTGACATGTTTTGCTTGCTTTTCCATCACTTCAAAATTGATGATCTTTCCAAGCAATTCGTCCGGTGTCATTTTCTTGTACCCGGGACTCTCTCTAATCATTGAGCAAAGGGTAATATTGCGAGGCATGAAAGCTCTAAGGATGAGCTTCACTACCTCGTGATAATTCCACTTCTTACATCCGTATGCTCGAACCTTGTTGATGAGAGTATTTAACCGGTTGTACATGTCTTGTGGCGACTCATCTTCTTCTATGGCGAATATTCCCAATTCACCTTCAATCACTTCGATCTTCACCTCTCGCACATGACGATCGCCTTCATGTGCAGTTTGCAATGTGTCCTAGATTTCCTTTGCAACCTCGAGTCCGTCCACCTTGGTGAACTCGTCCCGACATAGTAAAGATGTGATGACTGCTGCAGCTTGAGCATTCCGATGAATTGCTTGCTCTTGGCTTGGTGTAAGTTCTTCATCGTCATCCGAGATATCTATTCCTGTACACACAATATGCCACAAGCTGGAATTGAGTGAGATTAAGTGCATTTTCATGTTTTGCCTCCACATTGAGTAATCATTGCCATCAAAGTGTGGGGCTTTTCTTAGTGGAATAGACAAATAATGGCTATTGTTAGAATTTAGACAATTGTAGTTGAAAGAATATCGGGAGTAGTCGGTGTGACTACTCCCCTTCTTCTTGTCCTCGATCTTCACTTTCCCTTTGGAGAGGGCATTCTTCCTTAGGAGCACCTTGAGTTCAAGCGTCTCCTCATCGTCATCCTCGAAGTACTGAATGGTGTCGTGGAGCTTCTCCAATTTTTGAGATTTTCATCTTCAACCTTCTCCAGGTTGAAACTCTTGTGCACATCCTTCATGTCCAACATGTTCTCTTCGAGCGATTAGTCTCTTGTGAAGAGTCCTGCTCTGATACCAATTGAATGTGGCCTAGAGGGGGGTGAATAGGCCTTTTTTGGTTTTTAGTCGGAACCTACAATACTTAGCAACTTGATCAAATACCTAGAAATCGGACTAGTCCGGTAGAGTGCGAACTAGTCCGGTGCGTGCAGACTAGATTGATCAAGTTAGATCAATGATTTCAATACAAGTACAATACACATCAGAATAAAGTATGTAACTTGAATATGTTGAGTCAATGAGATTAAGTGTGGCATAAACTAACTTTGATTTCAATGTTTTAACGTAAGATGTACAAGATCAAGTAAACCCTAGAATATGATATGAAAAGTTAAGAACAAGTTTGACACAATACTTTATCCCGTGGTTCGGTTCCCACAAAGGCAACCTATGTCCACGTTGAGGAGCCCACTAAAGGACCGGGTCTTCACTGACCCTAACATCGTTGAATCGCCACGAAGGCCAATTCTCTTCCACTATCACAAAGGGTAAATCACCAAGTTCAAGGGGCCTTCTCACAAGTTGAGGGCTCCCTAAGATTACAAATCAAAACACCACCAAGAACACACTCTTAAGATCAACAATGAAACAACAGGAGCGTGTTAGAGAATCAAACCCAAGAGCTCAAACATGTGGAATCGTGTCTCTCCTTTGATCCAAAAGAGAATCCTCAAGGATTTGATCCTTCTTGCATTGGATTGCGTGGAGAGATGTGTTTTCTAAGCTCTTGGAGGGTGTGATGGCGCTGGGAGTCGAGATAGATTAATGTAGGGTCATGCACATCTATTTAGAGGGTGTTTCCAAAAGTTACCGTTAGGGTTTCGAGGGTCCGGACTAGTCCATTGTGGAGTCCGGACTAGTCCGGTGTGCGGCGTGCAGGAAACCTTAAGTTCCCAGGAAGATCGGACTTGTCCGGCTTAGGGCGGACTAGTTCGATTTAGGCTTTGGAAAATTTCGGACTAGTCCGGTCATTATCAGACTATTCCGGCTGTGGTGAGCCCCTTAGTGAATTGAAGACAAGTCTGCACTTGGAGGATTTGTTCGATTATAGTCAGAGAGGTTATCAGACTAGTCCGAATATTATCGGACTTATCCGATGCCGTGCAAAGTTGTGAAGTGTTGAGGACTAGTTCGCACTGGGGAGGACTAGTCTGATCTTAGTCGGAAAGATATCAGACTAGTCCGTAGTGATATCGGACTAGTCCAGTCTGTGTAAACCTGGACTGTTAAGACAAGTCCGCACTTGGAGGACTTGTTCAAATTTCAACAGAGGGATTATCGGACTAGTCCAGGGTATATCGGACTAGTTCGGACCTGTGAAAATTTGTGCAGTGAATGAGTTTTCTTGTGCTTGAGCTCTTGGGGTGTGTTCTCCAACACACTCCATACACAATGATCTAATCTATTCAGCTGTGAGCTCTTTTCCATAATGATCCTCATTCTTCTTTCTTTTTTGCGCTTTCTTCATAGTTTCATTAAAACCTGCGCTCATCTCAACAACTAGGTTAGGATCTCATTTGTTTGTCATAAATCAACCAAAAGCCACAAGGGATGCCTAGATGCACTTTCAGAAACCACCAAAGATATTCTTCAAAGATCTTGATCACTCCCGGCGTTGCTTTTTATGGGTCGGTGTCGCTACCCTGGATACCAGGTACCCACCCCCTGATACTGCACTTAAAACCAAGGAGTTCCTATGTCCGAGTTGAAGACTTCCGAAGGTAACACACATCCAACAGTACTGGTCCTGCATGCCTCATTTGTGTAGCTTTGGTGCTACCACGTGTCCTGCGGGACCGGACCTACCTCCCTTCAAAGGGAAGGTCCAGTACTGCCACATGTCCAGCAACCTCAGACATAACCCCCAGTAGAGGGAAACTCTGGTGCCACCATGTAACACCCTCATTTTCATGCATCATGCCTTTGCATACACTCATACACATGTTTAACATTAACCCACAACAAAAGGAATGAGTTTAAAATTGATTTGGAGCAAAAACTGCACTTAAAATGCAGGAAAGTGCGGACTAGTCCAATTTTACTGAGGACTAGTCCGATTTCTCTCTGACTAAAAACGGACTTGTCCGTTTTTGCCGTGGACTAGTCCGATTTTGCCTCTGGAATCTTTCGGACTTGTCTGATTTTGTGCGGACTAGTACGATGTTCCATGAATCCTTGAAAATTTGCTAAGTCCCTGGACTTTTCCGGACTAGTTCGGTGTTCTAGCGGACTTGTCCGTTTTCCTCTCTGACTAAAGTCGGACTTGTCCGATTTTTGGCCAGACTTGTCCAATTTTCTCTCTGGACAACTTCGGACTAGTCCGGTCCTTTTTGAACTTGTCCGATATTTCGTGACTCCGAGTTGGTCTTTTGTTTTACGACTTGTTTCTTGGGTTTCACGTTAAGTGGGCCTAGGGATGTCGTCCCAACTCTATTAGAGGCCATGTGGGACCCTAAAGCGGCCTCTACTCCTCTCAAACTCGAAATCCATCTAACCCTAGCCTCCACCTCTATATAAAAAACCCCACCCCTTGGCTTGACATCTATTTGCCTCTTTTCCACCCCACCCAAACCCTAGTTCGTGGAGAGCCACCACCAAGGAGGGAGGAGGAGATCCCAAGCAAGAGTGAAGAGGAGGAAACGAAAGAGGATCAAGATCTCCACCAAGCTTTGGTTCTTCATCACCAATTCATCTCCAAGTTCATCCCCAACCCTAGATCATCAAGATCCAAGTGTTACCTCCAAGTTTCTTGATTCATTGGAGTTATAAACACCTGGTATACCTTCTATTCTCTTTTACTTACGTGAATTCAACCCCTAATCTCCAAGTTTACGTCGATCTAGAAAACCCTAGTTCGCTAGTTCTGCGATGTGCGGACTAGTCCGGCCTTCTACAGAATAGTCCGATTTTGCTGACTAAATTGTGTTGAATTGATTCTAAAAGTAGATTTAATCAAATACAAACCTGTATAAAATTGTTAAAATCTATTAAAACTAGTTAGTGATCTTTGAAATCAATCTATTAACAAGTTCTACCTTGCATTTGCAAAAATCATGCATGTCATGTCATATTGAGTAATATTTTGTGCACTCTTTGATTGCATTTCTTGTTTGTATGTTTATTGTGCCGATTAGACGGATTTGCGCTAGAGAGTGCCGCGGAGGATCTACAACACCAAGAGTTTGAAGGCTTTGACCCTAATCAACCGCAAGAGTAAGGCAAGTGTCCTTGAATCATATTGATCCTATTTTAAAATAAATGTTTTGTTTGGAAATTGCATGCTTGTGTCAATTTGATGGGAAACCCTATGATAGGAAGTTTACTAGCTTTGTTTGACCACCCTTGTCACCTGGAATTATGATAGAGAGTTGGGAAGGGCTTTTTACCTTTTTGCTTCGCTTAATTAATTGGGATGGGAAAACAACACTACACATTAAATTATGCATTAATGATATTCTGGTTAATGTGAACTGGTCAATACGGTATGGTAATGGGTGATCTAAGCAAGCCCAGTATGTTGATGGGTTGGATGTCATGGTGGTTTGCTTGCTTTAGATCTAAGGACCGGTTCATGCGAGAATAAGCCAGGACTACAGTGCAACCACGAGGCCAAGTATGGGTGCGGCACAACTGATTAATTAGGGCTTTGCTAGTGCTGTTTGGACCATTAAGGATGCTCGGGGAAGAGATAGTCAGATTGGGTTTGTTGATGATTGGTAGGACTATCCTGGGATCCGAATGACTCAAGAGGGGGCCCTTGGTTGAAGATGTGCTCCGTAGAAGACATCGCCATCGGTGAAACCTTAGTGGGGTCTAAATAGGCTAGTAATCCCTTTGTAAAGGCTATTTTGTGATCTCTTGGCCGCACACCAAGGGAAGTGTGTAATGTGACCGACGGGTCATGGGCATAAGGGAGGTTCTTAGTCACCGAAAGGTTATGAAATCACAAATACGTGGGTAAAGCGGTACAAACTCTGCAGAGTCTAATAAACTATCACGATAGCCGTGCTCCCGGTTATGAGCACCTGGACAACTTCCATGATTAGAGGGAACTCGGTATTGGGATGGTATTTGGGATGGTTATGGTTGGAATTATGGTCATGGATGGTTATGAATTGAATTCTGGTATTGAATATGGATATTGGTATATGATGATGGATATGGAATATGGACTGGTACTATGATAACTATATGGCTTATGATGGGTCTATTTCATGTACATGTAACATATATTGCTTTTCAAATGTTTTAATGTACTTTTCAGAACTTAACCATTATTATATTCGTCATTTGAATCAGCCACATGTCATACTTTCCACACTTGCTGAGTACGACATGTACTCACTCTTGCAATCCCCCCCCCAACAGTTGCAGGTTAGGATTGAGACTTTAATGGTGATAATGCAGAGTTCTAGGCCGTGTCTACCGTCAGCTTGCCTGTGGTGTTGATTGGAGTTGCGCTATACCATATTGCTTATGCTGCCTAGCTGTTTAGTTTGCTTATTTAGTTTATTTCCGCTGCATTAGTTGAACTTGTCATTAATATTTATTAGAGTTTATACTCGAGGATAATATGATTTGTGCAATAAAATTTGATAATTAATCTTTTTCTGTGGTAATTTTCTATATACTCTTTTGTGATACACTCGTGTATGTGTGTTGAACGTCCTGGGCACACATATGCATTCACTTGGTTCATTTTTGGAACCGGGTGTCACACACCACACGTCAAGTGGCTCCGAACCTAGCTCCCCACATAGGGAAGCTCCGGAGCTGCCACCTGTTGGACCTCCGGACCTAAGCCTACAACGGGAAGACTACAAGATCTCCAACGGCGCAGACATTCAAGAGGCTATTAAACAGCCCTTGCAAGACCTGATTAACGTGTCATTAATTAAGTACTAATGATACACGATTAGAGGACCATCAAGATAGGTAACGCCTCCATTAAGGCGCGTTATCACACTGTTAATCACATATTATACATGTAGATCATGTATAGGTGGTTAATTACAGTCGGAGCTGCCTATCCGGCCAGGCATATACTGTAACAGCCAGTCCTTAGCATATAAAAGGGCTGCATTGCATGGTAGAAGACCACCAAGCTCACACGCATACAAGTAACCACAGACACTCGCCGCATACTCGAACAATCAACAACCATCCCATGGAGTAGGGTATTATGCTCAAGCGGCCCGAACCACGTAAAACCTCCCGTGTCATTATCTTGTTCGTGATTTTACACTCCCCAACCGAATACGAACCTCCACGGACTACACTTTAGTAGTACCTAGGGAAGTGTCGTTGCTACACCTCGACATCTAGCATGCCAGGTAGGGGGCTAAAATCTCAAGATGGTGAACTCCGCCGCAGCTTCATCCAACGGTTTGGCTGAGCAGCCTACTGGAGGAAATCCCTCTAATGTGCAGCAACCAGCCAATTTTGTTGTCTCAGCAGGTGTCGTACCACCGCCAACTCCACCATCGCAGCAAGATGGTGTATTCGTGTCGCTCACTGCATCGATGAACAATCTAGGGAACACGCTGAACGCAGTGCAGACTCTGCTTCAGCGTCCTCCAGCGCCCGAAACACCTCAAGGCGCGATGAAACAGTGGTGTGCTGATGTGGAGCATTTGTGCAGCCGCAGCCAATGCCATCAGCAATCAAGGTCTGCCCTCTGCTCGGCAGGCACCTTCAAGGAACAGGACCTTGTCTGGTAGACTTGGTCCTCAAGCGTCATAGCACAGTAGACGTGCACCCTCCCAGCAAGTGTCATCACTGCCCTCCGGGGCACGCAACACTCATACAACATCGAGGCTCTCGACGCATGATCTTTGGTCGGAGCTCAACCACTGTATGATCGAAGAGAACGTGTAAAGCTACTAGAGGGAGGTGTATGGTAGATTAGAACTTTTCAGTGGAAGCAAAAAAACACCCCTTGGTAGAAAACCGATCTGTTAAAGAAACCATGTGTGCAACTAATCTAAACGTGTTCAACTGTGACAAAACTAGTATAGATTGTAGAGAATCAAGTCACGATAATGTCACAACAAGAATCACAAAGATCCGTTGAGAGAAACTCAAGTTACGATCGAAAGATCGAACAAAGGTCATTATGCCCTACCCAAGAAAAACAGTTCTGGAACACTGCAAAGAAACTCATGTAGATCAGAAACCACAAATCCAATGATCATGAAATTTTTACAGATGATAGAAAACAAGTTGTGAAGACAACCCAAATTGAATCATGTCAATCAGATTTGTAAAACTCGAGTTATGATAAAACCACCAAAGAAAGGTAGTGTTGTGCAGAAACTCGACGAGAAAGACTTGAACAAAACAAGTCGGACGAACAAGGCACAAAAGTTGCTTTAGACTACAAATTTTATTGATCAAAACTCACAAGGAACAGCCCTAAAGTCGTCTACAACAAGATTTGGTCTCCCTTGCTTATATAACCAGCCCGAAGGCGAACTCAACTCAAACTAGGACTCTAATTCTACTCAATTCACGAATCGAAACATTCCATAATCGCTCAAGACTCTTCTATACGCAGATAGATGCAATCTTAAGACTTCCAAACACCTTAGGAACGTGTCCCACATTCCTAAAACAACTCAAATTTGTGACCCACACGAAATCCTGTCGTAACCAACTCAAAACTTTTCATATCTGAGTCAAACACGACCCAGCCGCAGCCTGGGTCCATAATCTAGTCGGTTGGACCTTGCCGACCAATTCTTTACATCCACATCGCATCATCACCTCTCAGAACCATGTAGCCATGTCCATGCACTCCTTGCACACGTGCAAACATCTTAGAGCGACATCCACGATACCTTCATATGCATTGTTCTTGATTCAAACATGTTGCGCAACCTCCCGATCAACTCAACAACAATTCCTCCCGAACTTCGTTGTTGAATCTCATCTTCTCCCTAAGACTAGTTCAATGGATCCTGTCACCGGCCATGTATTGAACTCAAGCATCACCTGCACATGAATAAACAACCGATACTTCCGAGCACGAGTCCTTGACTTGACTCTCGTTAGTTCCGATAACCACAACACCTTATGTGAGCACCTCACATAAGTATGTTGCAAACCTTAGCAAAAATATATCAACCATAACCTCCAAAACACACCAAAAACTTAGTAAAAGAAAACTAAGCAAACTTTCCATAATCCAAAAAGCAAGTTCAAAACAATTAAAAGCAGAACCACTGCGATCAAGCTCCGAACCTTGCCAAAGCTAACCGGACCATGAACCGGAACTTACCAAAACTAACAGGATCTAGCGCTGAAACTTACCAAAGCTAGCAGAACCTAGCGCCAGAGCTAACCAAAGCTAGTAGGACCTAGCGCCGGAGCTAACCAAAGCTAGTCGGACCTAGCACTGGAGCTTACCAAAGCTACTCGGAGCTAACCAAAGCTAGTAGGACCTAGCCAAAGCAAGTAAGACCTTATTTCTCCCCCTTGCATACTCCCCCCCTTTGACAATGTATTCAACAAGGTACAAAAGAGAAATTTTAATTTGTCATGAGCATATTATAACATATACATATAAAACAAAGCTCATCCAAGTCATACTATAGAGTAACTTACACAATCACAACAATGAGATACATAAAGTAGTGTAAGTCATGCTAGAGATCAAATGTAATTTTCAATTTTAGAAAGTCATGATCTCACAAACTTAACTATTTTAATGCCTGAAAGCATAACACTTGTTGCTGCATTTTATTATTTTTCAAAGCACAAATTTAGATCATATGATATTTGCAAGAGATTATATGCGCATCTGCCTTATTCTAACCAACCAAGCCAAGCCTATGCCATTTGTCAATCAGAAGCTTAAAGACATGGTTTTAGTCATACACAACTTCTTCCAAGTTCATATCTAAGTGCAATGATAAGCCATCTCAAAAGAAGAAGTGTGATGCATCCATATTCTCTTGATCTTTTCTCAATTTGTATTTGTTCATAAAACTCAACTTGTGAGTTGATTACTTGATTAATTCATTATGATTAGAAGCACTTGTGATCATGGAACAAGTTCCAAACAGCAAGAAAGTTTGATCATGACCAGATTTATTGTTAGTAATTATTCCAATTACTAGTCATAGCAAAAACTACAAAATGTATAACATGAGTAATGTAGTAAGAACTTTCAGCATGTATAAGGAATCAAAAAGTCATATATGTATGAAACACTATGCTCATATTATTTTAAGTGCAGATTCACACATAAAGTTCCCAAGTTTCAAAACTCCCCCGCAATTTAAGCCATGAGGATGCATAACCCCTATTTCATTACGAATGTAACAAAAACGAGTGAAATCCAAAGGTTTTGTGAAAATGTTAGCCAACTGTTGTTCGGTATCTACATGGGGAAGCACAATGTTTCCTTTTTCAACATTATCCTTAGTACTAGAATGTTGCACGGGGTTTTTAGCAATGCAAATGGCACTAGTGTTATCACAAAACAGTGGAACACTATCTAGATCAACCCCATAGTCCTTAAGTGTTTGAATAATCCAATGAATTTATGAGCAAGCACTAGCAGCAGCTATATATTCAGATTCCGCTGTGGATTGTGCAACTGAGTTTTTTTTTCTAGAGAACCAAGCAACAAGTGAATTACCAAGAAAATGACAAGAACCAGAAGTACTTTTCTTATAAATCCTACAACCCCCAAAATCAGCATCCGAAAAAGCTTTCAAAGTAACGGTTGAGGAAGAAGGAAGAAAAATGCCAAATTCTTGAGTTCCATGTAGGTACCTAAGAATCCTTTTGATGGCTTGACGATGTGAAGCACGTGGGGAAGCTTGAAACCGTGCACAAAGACATATGCTAAATTGTATGTCTGGTCTTGATGCCGTGAGGTACAAAAGTGATCTGATCATGCTTCTATATTGTTTTTGATCCACGGCTTCACCATTTTCATCAAGTTCAAGTGTTGTTGCTGTTCCCATTGGTGTCCGAAGAAGCTTGCTTTTTTCCATGTTGAAGCGCTTAAGAAGGTCTCTTGTATACTTTGTTTGATGCACAAAGGTTCCCTCCTTAGTCTGCTTGATTTGTAGCCCCAGAAAGTATGTGAGTTCTCCAATCATACTCATCTCAAATTCCAAAATTATCATAGCTGAAAACTTGGACACAAGATCATGAGAAGCACAACCAAAGATAATATCATCCACATACAGTTGGACGAATAATGAGTCATTGCCATGCTTATGGACAAAAAGAGTTTTATTAACCTTGCCCATGGTAAACCCCTTTTCAAGTAAGAATGTTTTTAACCAATCATACCATGCTCTAGGAGCTTGTTTTAGACCATACAGAACTTTAGTCAGTTTGAAAAGATGATTAGGAAAATCTGGATTTTCAAAACCAGGTGGTTGCTTAACATAAACCTCCTCATCTATATAGCCATTAAGAAAAGTACTTTTTACATCCATTTGGTATGACTTGAAACCTTTAGATGCATCAAAAGCTAACAAAATTCTTATGGCTTCTATTCTAGCAACAGGAGTAAAAGTTTCATCAAAATCTAGACCTTCAATTTGTGTGAAAAATTGAGCAACCAACCTAGCCTTATTCCTAACCACAACTTCCTCACTTTGTTTATTTTAAACACCCATTTAGTTCCAATTAAAGTGTGACCTTGAGGTGGAGGTACAAGTTTCCAAACATTATTTCTTTCAAAATTTTGTAACTCTTCTTGCATGGCAAATATCCAAGATTCATTAGTGAGTGCGTGTGATATATCTTTGGGTTCAAAAGAAGCAACAAAAGTAGAATGAGTGTGAGAGTTTGGATCGCAAAACCTGGACCGTGTGACTCGTTCGTGCAAGCTTCCAATCATCTATTGCGGGGGATGATTCTTGTAAATTCGTTGGGGAACAGATGTCTCACAAGCTTCTTCTTTATCAGGTTCATCACTGATTGATGAGCTTATGGCTTGTGGACGACCAGGACCAGCAGAGATGGTAGTCGGAGCTTGTTCAAGGTTCGGAGCTGGACATGTGTTAGCATCGGAACTATCACGCAATATGACCGACTCCTCTTCTTCTTCGAAAATACCCTCCCCTGAGGATATGGATCTGGACCTGCAATGTTTGAGCTAGTACCTGGGCTAGCTTCATCAAAAGACACCTAACAAGTCTCCACAATTTTGTTAGTTTCAAGTAAAAGCACATGGTAGCCTCTAGTATGAGATGGATAACCAAGAAACATGCCATCAATGGATATAAGTTCAAATTTATCAAGATTACCATGTTTCTTAACAAAGCATTTGCAACATGCCTATGTCCAAACCGGAGCTCGTATGGTGTTTTACCTAGCTTAGCGCGCAAGAAAACATGGTTTGAGACATAACAAGCTGTTGCAATTGCATCAACCCAAAATTTACTAGGAGTTTGATATTCATCAAGCATAGTCCTAGCCATCTCAACTAAGGTTCTGTTCTTTCTTTCTACAAAAATATTTTGTTGAGGTACATATGGTGAAGAAAATTGATGATCTATTCCATTTTCAGCACAAAAGTGATCAAAAGATTAATTTTTAAATTCAATTCCGTTATCACTTCTAATTGATTTTAAAAATCCTGGGTTATGAATTGATAATACCAGAAATAAAGTTCTAAAGTGACTAAAAGCTTCATTCTTAGATGCCATAAAGTAAACCCTAGACTATCTAGAATAATCATCAACAATCACAAGAACATATCATTTACCTCCAAAGGATTGAACACGTGAAGGTCCTACGGTGTCAAGGTGCAAAAGTTGACCCAGTTCAGTTGTCATGATAATTGTGAGAGGAGTATGTGAACCTGCAACCATCTTAGTACGTCTACAAGATGAGCACACAATTTCTTTGTCCCCTTTATGCTTAGGCAGCCCACGTATGAGATCAAGAGCACTAACACGCATTAGATGATCAAAGCCTACGTGACCAACTCTACGATGCCAAAAATATAAGTCCTTTGAATCATTAGCAACTAGACACTTATGCGTAGAGGAAGACATATCAAAATCAGCTTTAAAAAATCTTCCAAACCTAGACATGTTAAAAATAAGCTCACTATTTGAATCTACAACTTTGCAGCAATTTTTATTGAAAATAATTTCCAAATTCTCATCTAGCAATTGTGTAACAGAAAGCAAGTAGTATTTCAAATTTTTGACAAGTGCCACATCTTTCAAAGTGTAGTGATCATTTACCATAACCGAACCATTAGCAGTTATAGGAGTTGAAGAATTATCGGCAAAAGTAACATTCTCTAAACGTGACATAAAGAGAGGGAGGAGAACCATTCTTTGTTACCGGTCATGTGGCGTGAGCAACCTGAATCCACAATCCAAATGTTCTCCTTCCTCGAGCGTGTAACCTACATAGAAGCACAAAACGTCGATGACTTAATACTGGTGTTAGTCAATAGGCATTTAGGAATCTAGTATTGAGTCAATGATTGAGATTTCTGTTCTTAACTACTAATTGAAAAGTTGCTTCACGTTTAGGATGAAAACCAGTAGCTCCAGAGGTAAAAGCAGGAGTTCCAAAGGGAAAAGTTGAAGCTCCAGATGAAAAACTGATGTTCTGAAGGGAACAACAGAAGGTCCGGAAGCTCTCGGAGCTATCGGAACTACTGGAGCAGCCTTTGCAGATCTCTTACCAGAAGGTCCGGAAGCTACCTTTTCCAATTTGAGTCATTAAAGCAGGTTGCATGTTTCTAATTTTAGGTTTAGCATGAAAGTTATAAGATCTAGCAGACATTTTATCTTTTTTTAATTTGTTTAGCTAGTCTATAACAGAAATCTACGACATGACCATCTTTATCACAGTAAATACTATGAAATTTAATTTTTTAATCATGTCTAGATGAGCATCCAGTATTAGAAACAGAATTAGAAAGCACTCCTGCAGATTTAAAAATCACATCCTTTTGTTTAGGGACAGTCTTGATTAAACTTTTTCCAAATGATTTTACAATGTGAGGTGGATGTGTTTTAGAATAAGTATGGGAATCAAAACCTAAACCAGTTTTATCATTGCAATTAGAAGAATTTAACAGCAAATTTAGATTCTTGTTCCCATTGTAAAACCGCTCCAGTATCTTATTTTTATTGTCATGTTCTTTAGAATAAAACTAGGCAGTCTTTACATGAAGCTTTTCCTATAAGTTTGCTGTTAGAACAATTTTTAATTTCATGTATTCGTAAAGCATTGTCCAGAATGAAAATTTCATTCATTGTATCTTTTAGTTTCTCATCAAGATTACCACATGCAGAACAATGCAAATCATCTGTAGAACACGAAGCATCATTTAAGTTTTTAACATTAAAGTCAGATAGTTTTTTGGTTCTTTTCAATTTCTTCATCAAGTCTATCTAGAGTGGAGGAGTGTGCACTTCTTAATGTGGACAATTGTTCATAGATTAAGTCACATGAGGGACATGCATCATCACTAGGAATCAATGTTTTTAAACGGTTGATTTGAGACTCTAATGATTCAATTTTAGCAGCATTATCCCTAAGCTTTTTGTCCTTTTTCTTAACAATGATAGTTGCACTAGAAATTGCATCATGCATTTCATTAAAGGTAGAACATACCTCATCGTCATCACTGTTGTGTTCTGCATCCTCCCGACTTGATCTTGATCTTGTTTTTCCCGCCATGAAGCATAAGTTGGCCAGATCGTCATCATCTTCATCACTTCCAATGTCTACATCACTTGAACTGAGCTCTTGGAGTGCGGTAATGAAGTTGTTTATCATCTTGTGTCCTATGGAACCCTTTTTTTTCTTGTTGGAGTTTCTAGAGGTGGACTTGACCTTATTCTGCTTCTCTTCACGGGTAGTAGGACCTGAAAGGTTAGGGCATTCTGTACGAAAGTGTCCTATCTTACCACATTCAAAGCAGTGTTGGGGTCTGGAGCTTCCTCTCCTTCTAGTTCTCACATTTTGCAATGCTTTTGAGAATCGAGTAGAGATGAGCGCTAACTCCTCTCCTGAAAATTCCTCGATCCGCTCCAGGGTTAGTGAGGACAACAAAGCAAGAGTATTGCAAGATGATGATTGGCCGGAGCTAGGCATATCACGTTGTGAAACAAATGTAATAGACTTATTTGGATTCTTACGTGATAAGATGTCAATTTCATAAGTTTTTAGTTTAGAGTAAAGTACATCTAAAGTAAGAGTACTCATGATAGTTGATTCAGGAATGGATGTTACTTTCATTTCCCATATTGTCATGTCTAATGCACTAAGGAGTTGCCTAGCATTCTCAGCATCAAAAAAGTTTACGTTGACACTACGTAGATTACTGAGAATTTTGTTAAACTGGGCAAAAAGTTCATCAATGGACTCACCGGGTTGCATCTTGAAATGCATGTATTATTTCTTCAACATATCCACCTCCTTGATCATGTTGGATCCTTTGTGGTAGTCACAATGTGCTCTCCACACAACGTTCACCGATTGGAGGTGTGCAACACGGTCGAAGTCGTACTGAGTTAGTCCTTCGATTATCAAGTTGCAAGCTTTATTGTTGTTGTCGACATCTCTTAAGTTTGTAGTCGTGACTTGATCGTTCGACTGCACGTCGTAAGACTTGTACAATTTTTCCCATATTGCGAAGCCTTGCGCCTGGATAAAAGCTTCCATGTGTGCCTTCCAAACACGAAAATCAATACCAACAAACACATAAGGTTTTGCCGAGTATTTCTCCATGAGGATTAGTTAAAATCACGTGCGAATCACAAAGATTATAGCACCGTGGTTTTGATACCAATTGTAGGCTCGAAGAGCACGTGTAAATCTACCATAGGGGGTGAATGGTAGATTAAAACTTTTCAGCGGAAGCAACAAAACATCCCTTGGCAGAAAATCTATCTGTTAATGAAACTATGTGTGCAACTAATCTAAACGTGTTAAATTGTGACAAAACTAGTATAGATTGTAGAGAATCAAGTCACGAAGACGTCACAACAATAATCACGAAAATCCATCGAGAGAAACTCAAGTTACGATCGAAAGATCGAACAAAGTTCAATCTGTCCCGCCCGAGAAAAACAGTTCTGGAACACTGCAAAGAAACTCGTGTATATCTGAAACCACAAATCCAATGACCGTGAAATTTTCACAGATGGTAGAAAATCAAGTTGTGAAGACAACCCAAAAAGAGTCACATCAATCGAATCTGTAAAACTCGAGTTATGATAAAACCACCAAAGAAAGGTAGTAATGTGTAGAAACTCAATGAGAAAGACTTGAACAAAACAAGTCGGACGAACAAGGAACAAAAGTTCGTTTAGAATAAAAATTTTATTGATCAAAACTCAAAAGGAACAGCCCTAAAGTCGTCTACAATGATCTCTGGTCTCCCTTGCTTATATAACCATCCCGAAGGCCAACTCAACTCAAACTAGGACTCTAATCCTACTCAATTCACGAATCAAAACTTTCTATAACCGCTTAAGACTCTTCTATACGCAGATAGAAGCAATCTTAAGATTTCCAAACACCTTAGGAACATATCCCACATTCCTAAAACAACTCAAATTTGTGATCCACACAAAATCCTATCATAACCAACTCAAAACTTTCCATATTTGAGTCAAACACGACTCAGCCGCAGCCTGAGTCCATAACCTAGTCGGTTGGACCTTGCCGACCAATTCTTTACGTCCACATCTCTTCATCACGTCCCCAAACCATGTATCCACATCCATGCACTCCCTACACACATGCAAACATCTTCCAGCGACATCCATGATATCTTCACATGCATTGTTCTTGATTCAAACATGCTGCGCAACCTCCCGATCAACTCAACCACAATTCCTCCCAAACTTTGTTGTTGAACCTCATCTTCTCCCTAAAACTAGTTCAATGGATCATGTCACTAGCCATGTCTTGAACCAAGCAAAACCTGCACATGAATACACAATTGATACTTCCGAGCATGAGTCCTCGACTTGACTCTCATTAGTTCCGATAACCACAACACCTTACGTGAGCACCTCACATAAGTATGTTGCAAACCTTAGCAAAAAGATATCAACCATAACCTCCAAAACACACCAAAAACTTAGTAAAAGAAAACTAAGCAAACTTTCCATAATCAAAAAAGCAAGTTCAAAACATTGGAAATTAAAAGCAGAACCACTGCAATCAAGCTCCAAACCTTGCCAAAGCTAATCGGACCTTGAACCAGAACTTACCAAAACTAACAGGATCTAGCGCTGGAAATTACCAAAGCTAGCATAACCTAGCGCCGGAGCTAACCAAAGCTAGTCGGACCTAGTGTCAGAGCTTACCAAAGCTAGTCAAACCTAGCGCCGGAGCTTACCAAAGCTAGTCGGAGCTAACCAAAGCTAGTCGAACCTAGCCAAAGCAAGTCAGACCTTAGGTTGGACCTTGCCGAAGCTACCCAAAACAAGCAGACCTATCGTCAGGCCTAGATGATAAAGGTGTTTTGGTAGTATTCAAAACTTTTATCGCCATAGCCAATGTATTCAACACACGTAGGTCTCACAACCGCCGGTACATGGGGCAGTGCAGTCGCGTCCATATCGAGCGCGCTCGTGAAAGGCAAGAGCCTCAAGGAAACCCTTCTCCATTAGGAGTGGGGGAAGATGTTCGGTCCTTGCCATGCATCTTCACATGGCCAATTGGCCACCTAAGTTCCGGCCTCATTTGACTGAGAAATACAACAGGATAGTCAACCCCATCGAGTTTCTTTAGATCTACTCCACGGACATCCTCGCGGCTGGAGGCAATGAGTCCGTGATGGCCAACTACTTCCCTGTGGCTCTAACCACGACAGCGAGGTCCTGGTTCATGAGTCTACCTCCTGACTCCATCTACAGTTGGGGGCGACTTTGTCGCTAGTTCACTCCAAACTTCGGGAGCTCCTAAACTCGACCTGACACAGAGCTGGACCTGTTCGCCATACAACAGAAGGCGGGAGAATCACTACGATCATTCATCCAGCCATTTTCTCAGGTACAGAACACCATTCATTCAATCTCCAATGCTTCTGTCGTTGCTGCATTCTGACAGGGAGTTAGAGATAAGAACATGATGGAGAAGCTAGCAACCAAAGACGTCAGCAGCATCACGGAGCTCTTCAGCCTAGCAGACAAATGCGCTAGGGCTGCGGAGGGCTGATAGAAGCACTCCAAACCAACTATGGAGGCTGGAAAATCTTCCCCCAGGGCTGAAGCTACTGCCTCTGGTAGTGGAAAGAAAAAGAAGAAGTCTAACGGCAAAAAGTCATTGGCCGGTACACCTACTGTTGCTGCTACAACTACAGATCCTGGTTGTCGGGGGCCACACCCCAAAAAACGACCCTGACCATCGACCGAGGATGACGACAGAAAGAACATGTGGGGTCCGATTCATAAATCTAACACCCATAATCTTGAAGACTGTCACGAGGTTCAGCGGCTTGTTGAACGCAACAACAAGCCCCAAGAAGAGGCCCCATATTGCCAACGGGAGGGGAAACAGAAAGTCAGAGAAGATTCGTTAGAACAGGAGCTTGGCTTTCAAGACGCCAAGAAGTCCCTAAAGGCTGTCTACAATGCTGTGGATGACGACTCCGATATCTCCGACAACGAGCGTCGTAAAACTCTTCATGTGATTTATGGAGGGTCCTGGGACATCACCTCCCGGCGTATCCTCAAGACTATGCATCGGGAGATGGTTGCCGCAGCTCCCACGACCAAGGCAGAACCTCATCGTAAGTGGATGGATACTATCATCACTTTCGATGCTTCGGATTGCCCAAAGAACATGACCGAAGCTGGTCGGTTTCCCTTGATGGCCTCTCCTACCATCAATAACGTCCAGCTCTATCAAGTCCTAGTGGATGGAGGTGCGACACTCAACCACCTCAGCTTCGCGGCTTTTGCGAAGCTCCAGCTCAGCCTATTGGACCTTAGGCCCTCACGTCCTGTCTCTGGAGTAGGTCCGGGTGCCATCACTCCTCTTGGATCAATTACACTCCCGGTGACTTTTGGGACTAGTAGTAACTATAGGTCCGAGAAGCTAGTCTTTGATGTGGCACACATCAGCCATCCCTTCAATGCCATCCTAGGCAGGCCAGCCCTGTGTAGGTTCATTACTGTAGCCCATTACGGCTATCTAATGTTAAAGATGCCAACTCCATCAGGCGTCCTTCGGATCCGTGGGGATCGCACTTGGAGTCACTACGCTAGAAGAACTTCACGCGCTTGCAATGGCACAAAAAGAAGAATCTGGCAAAGAGCAACCAGCTCAACCGCCTTCGAGCTCATGTTAGCATGGCTCAACCTCTGCACCTCGTGTGCAACAAAGCGGCGACACGACATCCCCATCAAAGTCATCCAAATCGGTTTTGATGCTGCCCAGGCCACTCGTATATCGGGATATTTGGACGACAAAGAGGAACTTGCACTCGTCACTTTCCTCCAAATGTACGTTGATGTGTTTGCATGGCAACCGTCATAGATGCCTGGGATCCCTAGGGAGGTGATGGAGCACAGCCTGAAGATATACCTTGATGCACAACCAGTACATCAGAAGCCCCGGAAGCAATCTATCGAGCAGCAGAACTTCATCACAAAAGAAATTAAGAAGATGCTCAATGCTGGTTTCATCCGGGAGGTTCACCATCCTTGGTGGCTGGCAAACACAGTCGTTGTACCAAAGGCCGACGCGAAGCTTCGGATGTGCATCGACTACACCACCTTAAATAAGGCATGCCCAAAAGACCCATTTCCACTTCCTAAAATAGATTAGATAGTGGATTCTACCTCCGGGTGTGAGTTACTGTGTTTCCTTGGTGCATATTCTGGATATCATCAGATTCAAAAGTCTAGGGAAGATGAAGAGCACACTGCCTTCATTACAGTAGATGGGTTATACTATTACATTGCTATGCCTTTTGGTCTCAAAAATGTTGCTTCAACTTTTGTGCGAGCCATGCACAAAACATTCGGAGAGCTCATAAGGGACTTGGTGGAGGTGTATGATGATGACATCATCGTCAAGGTGAAGAACAAGGAGTCACTCATTGACAATCTGCAAGCCGACTTCAACAAGATGCGCTTGACGCGTACTAAGGTCAACCCAAACAAGCGCGTCTTTAGGGTTAACTCCGGAAAGCTCCTTGGTTTCTTAGTGACTCACCGAGCAATTGAGGCAAATCCGGCTAAAATCAAGGCCATCGAAGAGATGCGACCCCCAGAACGCGTCAACAACATCCAGAAGCTAACTGGGTGTCTAGCTGCGCTTAGCTGGTTCATTTCAAGACTGGCAAAGCATGCACTTCCTTTCTTAAAGCTATTGAGGAAGTCCGTGCCATTTCATTGGTCTGAAGAAGCAGAGAATGTGTTCCAAGAGCTCAGCAACTCCTCACCACACTACCAGTTTTGGTAGCTCCGGAGCCTGGTGAGCCTCTGCTGCTTTACATTTTGGCAACTACAGAGGTTGTCAGCATGGTCCTGGTCACGGAGAGACTGGAGCCATCTTCAGATCAGTAGCCTATAGCCCTCTAGGAGAGTCCGAAGCTACCTGAAGGCGAGTCTGGGTCCCAGCCCCCAGGCACAGATCCTGAAGGCAAGAGGCCTGAGGATCAACCTCTCTCAATCAAGGGAGTTCTTGAAGTTCAAGAAGAAGGGTCGGACCCCTCTGAGGAGGTTTGGGCTGATGTAGAAGAAGATCTGGACCCCTCTGGGAGGGTCCGAGTTACTCAAGAAGAAGTTCCGGATCCCTCTGGGAGGGTCCGGGTTGATGGAGAAGAAGCTCTAGGCCCCTCCGGGAGGGTACGGACCGTCCAACAGACAGTGTACTTCATTAGTGAAGTGCTCCACAATGCCAAGACTCGCTACATTGAGGTGCATAAGCTGCTATATGCAGTCCTTATTGACTCAAGAAAGCTACGTCACTACTTCCAGACCCACAATATATCTATGGTAACCTCCTTTCGACTACGTGCTATATTACATAATCCAAATTCTACTGGAAATATCGCCAAGTGGGCTGCGGAGCTAGCAGAATTCAATCTTGAATTCCTGCCTCGACATGCTATCAAGGGTCAGGTGCTCGCTGACTTCATGGCGGAGTGGACTCCTTCTTCATCAACTCTAGGGGGCCTCGGTGAGCAGAAGCTGGAACTCGGTCTTCAGTGATCCTCACTGGACACTCTACATCGACAGCTCTGTCAAGAAGTAGGGGACCGGAGCTGGAATCCTTCTCTTCGTTCCGACCAGGGAGAAGGTCAAGTACATGGTACACCTTGACTTCAAGGCAACCAATAACATGGCGGAGTATGAAGTTCTCATCTACGGACTCAAGGTGGCGCTGTCATATGACATCAGGCAGCTACTAGTGAAGGGCAACTCGCAACTCATCATCAAGCAAGTTAAAGGCTTTAACAAGAGCTCAAGCTCCAGATAGAGTTTTTGTTAGAAGATTGTCAGGACCTGTCGCTCAGCCCATCGAACTGAGTGATGGGGACAAGACCAGCACCTCGAAGCTAGCGGTCCCGGTGGCCCTGTTACCATGGCACCCACCAAGGATCGTACGCTGTAGGAAGCTCTGAGCGACCCAACGCGCAAGATCTAGAAGCTCAAGTAAAATCTGATGCATGGATCTCAGAGATCCGGAGCTACTTGAAAGATAAAATCCTTCCTGAAGATGGTGCCTCTGCTGATCGAATTGCCAGATTGGCTAAAAGATACACGTTGGTAGAAGGGGATCTCTACCGATGTGGGGCCAACGACGTTCTAATGTGGTGCATTTCCTGGGAAGAAGGTCGCCTACTTCTCATTAAAATCCATGGAGGCGAGCGTGGGAACCATGCATCTTCTCGCACGTTGGTCAGTAAAGCCTTCCGACATGGCTTTTACTGGCCTACAACACTCCAAGATGCAATTGAGTTGGTAAAGAAGGGCGAAGTGTGCCAATTCCACGCGAAGCAAATTAAAACACTAGCTCAGTAACTGCAAATGATACCTCCCACATGGTCGTTCGTTGTGTGGGGGATTGACATTTTGGGACCTTTCTCGAAAGCCATCGGAGCTTACATGTTCCTGTATGTCACCATTGACAAGTTCACCTAGTGGCCAAAAGCTACCCTAGTTGTGACAATCAACAAGCAATCAGCTATCAAGTTCTTGAAGTTCATAGTCTTGAGATTTGGAGTTCTGAACAGAGTCATCACCGACAACAAAACCCAATTCACAAGTGCACCACTTCAAGAGTACTGCGAAGATCTCGACATACAAGTCAGCTATGCATCAGTAGCTCACTCGGCAAGCAATGGCCAAGATGAGAGATCTAATGTGGAAGTACTCAAGGGACTCAAGACGCGCAGATATGAGCACCTGAAGAAACATGGTGCCAACTGTATAGAAAAGCTTCCGTCCGCATTGTGGGCAAGCAGGACAACACTTAGCCGGACAACCGGAGAGACACCTTTCTTCTTGGTGTACGAAGCTGAAGCAGTCCTTCCTCCGGAGACCCCAATGGGTTCTCTTCGAGTCCGGACCTTCAACGAAGCCACGCAAGACAAGCTCCGGTGTGGAGACTTGGACCTTGTAAACGAGGCAAGGTGCCAAGCGGCTGTTTGGAACGCATGATACCGCCAGGCGCTCCGGCGCTATCATCAAAGATTTGTGTGCAACTGACAGCTAGAAGAAGGCAATTTGGTGTTGTAGAGAATACTGACTTGAGAAGGGATGAACAAACTTTCCCCAAGCTGGAAAGGTCCCTTCTGGGTTATCAAAGTTTCTCGCCCCGGATGCGTTCACTTAGCGAAAGAGGATGGGACTCTGCTTCCCAATCCATGGAACATCGAGCACCTCCATAAGTTTTATGCTTAGCTACACGTGGGTGAGTCTGCTTGTATAAATTGTATCTCTAATAGTCCATGGACCAAGTCGAGAAGTGTCCTAGCGCACTTAACTTGGTCCTGTACTTTAGGTGTGTCCTTACCCTCCCTGGGTTAGATAAAACCAATAGTACACTTAACTTGGTCATTGTACTTTAAGTGTGTCCTTGTCTTCCCCTATAATTCGAACCTTAATGAGAAAACATTTTATACGGACACACTCTTCGTGCATTTTGTTTATATAAGCTCATTACTTTTTTACCTTCTTGTGTATAACAACGTTGTGCAATCCATTTGAAATTTAACCCTGGGTATTTATCTGATATATAAGTCGTATTGGTAATCTTCTTTTGGGTTTTAACATTGATGTATGGTCTACTTGCCTGAACACCAAAGCCAATGACAGGTCTGGAGTGTGCTATCAACTTAGACTGGTTAGGCACCCTAATTACGCCACTCTACCTATATCTTGACAGGTTCCAGTAGGGCAGGTCAAGAAGGCATTCAGACCTAAAGAGATTTCATCAATACTCTTATGTCATCATGTTAAATTCCTTGGGATCTAAAGTTCAAAGAAAGATAATAACTCGCAAATAAGTTATAGACAAGAGCACGAATTTTACAGCTTTTCTTATCTCTTATGCGCACGAAAAATTAATATTTGATGGCAATTTGCTCGGTGATGGTGGATTCTGCCGGAGCACTAGCTCCGACAACCTCCAGGGGGATTGCCGTTGACGTTCCAAGCGTTGACAATGGGCGCCGTCGAAGCTACCAAGCTCCAACAACCCCTAGGGGACCCGTCGTCGATGTTTTACATGTTGAAAGTGGGTGACATCGAAGCTACTAAGCTCCAATAACCCCTAGGGGGCCCGCCATCGATGTTCTACACATTGATAGTGGGTACCGTCGAAGCTACCAAGCTCCGAGAACCCCAGGGAGCCCGCCGTCGACATTCATTTCATTGATAGTGGGCACAGTCGAAGCTACCAAGCTCCAAAAACCCAATGGGGGCCCGACGTCGATGTTCTATGCGTTGATAGTAAGCGCCATCGAAGCTACGAAGCTCCGACACCCCCATGGGGCCCATCGTCAATGTTCTATACGTTGGTAGTGGGCGCCGTCGAAGCTACCAAGCTCCGACAACCCTAGGGGGGCCCCCGTCAATGCTCTATGCGTTGATAGTGGGTGCCGTCGAAGCTACCAAGATTCGACAACCCCGGGGGGCCGCCGTTGATGTTCTATAGGTTGATAGTGGGCGTCATCGAAGCTACCAAGCTCCGGAAACTCCCAGCAGGGCTGCCATTGACATAACGAAGGGTCCCTGGAGATATCGGAGGCAGGACTCATAACTCGGAGCTACCATACTAGCTATGAATTTGGAGCTATCGAGTTTTCAAGACATTGTCTAAATCCTCGTGGTAGATGCCTTAAATTCATTAAACACATCTACTAGGGGGCCAACAATATAAAAGGCAATGCATTGTAGACAAAAAAAAAAGAATTCAGAAGGATTTCAGATTTCATTCATTTAAAATTAGAGGATTACAAGTTAAAGGCAAAAAGGAAAAAGTCCTAACTACTGGAGTTCCTATTGAAGAATGAGGCAACTGCTTGGGTAGCTTCTTGAATGCTAGCCCTGGCGGCTTCTTCCTCCTCGTCAACAGGTCCTTCGAACACTGGAGCTAAAGATATATGGGGATCCCAACTCTTGAAACATGCCAACACATATTCGGCAGCATTCTTGGCCAGGGTCCTTCCTTCCTTCTCTAGTTCGTCGACGACCACGTCACCCATGGCTTCAAGCTTCATGCCAACGAAGGTCAATGCCACCAGTGCCTTGTCCATCTCCGACTCTGGGGCAGCTGGGCGTACCGGACTGAAACCAAACGGCACCAAAGCTTCATTAGCTTGCCCAAGAAATCCCAGACTTGCTGTGACTCAGTTGATCTCAAGCTCCTAAGCTCCTCTAGTGATTTTCTGGTAGCAGAAAGTTCCGCAGAACCTTCCTTGGAGAAGCTCTTAAGTTCCTTTGCATGTTGTTGAATCATCTCCGCCACCTGCTTCTCTTGGTCATTGAGCTCCCTCTCTCGGAGGTGAATGTGTTTCCGCCGATCTGCAAAGTCCTTCTCCTTGGCCTTCACCTTATCCTCCCTGGTGGATATATCAGTTTCTCTTTTGGAGGCTTTTATCCCCACCTATCATATCCGATCGTTCTTTTGATTGCCCAACAGATTGAACTGTTTGGCGTGATTAGCCAAGCTTTTCTCTCCCAGCGACAACCTCTGGGTGAGCTCTTCCACCCTCTTAATGAGGTCTTCCTCTTTCTCAAGGAGTTTATCCTCCTTTTGATCAAGGGCTTCCCGAAGCTTGAGAAGTTGCTCATTCAGCTTATTGAGGCTACATGAGCAATTTTCGGCCACTTTGCTGGCCTCCTTACCATGCTCAAACACCTCCTGAGTTTTATCATCGAGAGCCTTAATCATGGCTTCTCTTTCATTGAGCGCACGATCTAACCGCGCCAGCTGAGCCTTCTCCTTGGCCACCCACTCCTTCTGGTCATCCAGCCAAGACTACATCAGCTTCGTCTCGAAATGAAGTCTATTGTGCCAACGCCTTATGGTTTTACACTCTTCTTCGAGAATCTTGCTTTCGTAATTGAAGGCAAGCTGGACTTGACAGAGACTTGAGCAGACATTGTCGATAGACAATGCCAAAAGAAGCGGCTTTGGGCCCGCCTGGATGCCTCTACAGGCTCCAGCGGATCTTTGAAAATTACTATTGGATCCCACGGCGCGAGCATGTTCTCCAATAGCTCCATGTCGCCAGGGCCAATCTCCGGGAGCTCATCAATATTTATCACGGTAGAAGAAGGTCCCGCCGCAGGAGCTTCAACCTCCAAAGCTGATGAAGAGGGTCCCTCAGTCGGATCTTCAATCATGGGCCCAGAAGATGTAGGACCCGCAGCCGGATCCTCAGGTTGCGCCGGCTCAGACATAACCACCTCCAAAGCTGTCGCTTCTGGAGTTGGCAATGAAGCATTTGCCAGAGCTTTACCCACTTCTGGCGCCGATGCCAGAGCTTCCACAGCAGGCTCCGGAACTGCTGGAGCTCCTACAAATTCTTTCTCCGTGTGGTACGGCGCTACCACGGGATCTTCGGTTGTCGGCTCTAGGCTTGTCTCCACAACAGTCGGCGCCGGAGCTATCGTGTCATCTGCCACCACCACTAGGGGAGTGGCAGGAGCCGGGGTGGAGGCTTCAGCCGATGCAGCTTCCAGAGCCGCAGTAGGCACCGGAGCCACTGTGCTTGTTCTCGACATTCTAGAAACAAAATGTAGGGAATTCAATACAAAGCAAGGAACAAAATCAAAACAAAAGTTAAAGAGCCAATTCTTACCTTGGAGTATTACCACTACAATTGGCGCAAATCTTCTTCCTTGGGCGCCTGGAGCTAGGGCCCGCCATTGTTGGTGTGACGGATGCTCTGGGACCCGAATTGGAGTTGAGGCGGCCATCCGCGCTGCCACCTCTGGTACCTCCGCAGTCAGATGATGTACTGCGGACCCAGAGCCACCAGTTGGCATCGTGGAGGGAGTTGACTCTCCAAAGCTAGCACCCTCTGCGGGCACAGAGCCAAAGCACCAGCCGGAGCTGGAGGCACAATCACCACAGACCTAAGCCGAGGTTGAGGGGTCACTGCTATCAGAGTTTCCCTCACAATGCTCCCATCTCTCCTTTTCACCTTCCGCTTTCGACTCGGAACTTCGACAAGAGCTTTCTCTTTGCCTTGGTCGGAGGTTGATTTCTTGGGAGGAGAAGTTGTGAGACCTTTACCCTTGCCACTAACTAGCATAGGTCTGGAGCCTTCATGGGAGCACGGAGCTCCGTAGATCACAATCCTCGCTGGAGGAGTGCTCCAACGCTTGTCCACGAGGCCCAGATCATCAAGTGCTGGCATCTTCTTCTCCATCTCCCTTCTGACCTCTAACACCATGTTCAGGGGCAAGAACTATGTCGGAGGAGTCAGATCATTAGGGCGAATGGTCTCATGCTGCAGTTTTTGAAGATGAAGCTTCAAAGCCTCTTCATTCAAATTGGACTTGATGCCCGTCTAAATTCAGTTGTGATCCATTTCTCCACCGAACGCCCAGGCGGGCCACTCCCTCGTCTTCAGCGGAGTCCACCATTTAGTTAGGAAGTTTGCGATGACCATCAGGGGACTCACTCCTCCTTTGACGCACTAGCGAATCCTTATTAAGATCGAGTTGTACTCCTTTGATAGCATCAGAGCCACCTCCCAAGCATTGGTGTCGACGGTCGGAAGGCTGTCAGGCAGCTCCATCATATCATGGCGATCCATCGTGATGGCCACCCAATCCTTTTTCTAGCTGCCACACTTACCGGAAGGGAACATCTTCAGGTACTTGAGGGGCGAGTTCTTGAGCTTCACAAAGTAGTAAAAGCCAAGAAACTCGTTGCTCTTCCCGGTTCCGTGAACTATGAAGAAGGTCCAGAAAAGCTCGATGTAGGGTGGCACACCCACCCACATCTCGCAAAAGTGGACAAATGTCACCACCAGCAAGAAGGAGTGGGGGCCAAGGTGATGAAGCTGCAGACCGTAGAAGTCCAACAGCATCAGTAGGAAGCTTGAATAGGGTGGGATGAGCCCCACCATGGCATATGACAAGAAGTAGACGCTCTCGCTGGGATTCTCCTTCTTGAAGGGGAACTTGCTGTCACGGATCAGGTTGTTGAAGGAGTCACTTGACCACCCCATGTAGCTGCGGACCTTCGACAAGTCTTCATTTTTCTTGATCCGGCTCCGAGGAATTCCCAACTCCATCACCGCAAAGTGGAGCAGAGGAGGAAGAAAGGTTGCAAGGGCGGTGAGCTCTAAGCGCAATGTCAGATGAAGGCATAAAGAGTTATCTCCCTCTGCGAACTTTCTCCCTTTAGTAAGTCTCTGCAATGCTTGGATGGAAACAACCTCTGGACCTGAATCACAAATGACCTTATCAATGACAAGGGGGCCCGGGTCCACTTTGCTTAAAATGTTACACCAAGCAAACCGTTGTCATGATGAGAAGTTGGAAGCCCGAGGGCGGTCGTCTGGTAGGTCTACAAAGATTACGCTGGGAACTAATACGAATTTTGTATTGGGTACCGACGACCTTCAATTGCATGAGATCTGCACGCCAGGATCCCACGCGCCGTGTCAAAAAGGGCCACATGGCGATAACATTACTATTTGCCGTCGTCTCAACCGCCTAGAAAAAAGCTCTGAAGCCACAATGCGGGAATGGAAGACGGCCCCTCCTCTGGTAGTATATCTTCACCCATATGATTTCTCCAAGAGGTGGGCCCGGTGGCCACTGTCGGTACCCAGGATACCAGGTACCCCCTGATACCGCACTTAAAACCAAGGAGTTCCTATGTACGAGTTGAAGACTTCCGAAGGCAACACGCGTCCAACAGTATTGGGCCCACATCCCTCGTTTGGGTAGCTCCGGT
Organism: Tuctoria greenei; assembly: GCA_036927565.1. NCBI lineage: Eukaryota > Viridiplantae > Streptophyta > Magnoliopsida > Poales > Poaceae > Tuctoria > Tuctoria greenei. The sequence goes on from JAYESD010000008.1 coordinate 87,924,080, forward strand.
GCTACCATGTGTTCGGCAGGACCAGACCTACCTCCCTTCACAGGGAAGCTCCGGTACCGCCACGTGTCCAGCAACCTTGAACCTAACCCCCAGTAGAGGGAAGCTCCGATGCTGACACGCGTCAAGTGGCTCCGAACCTGCCTCCCCACAGAGGCAAGCTCCAGAGCTGCCACATGTTGGACCTTCAGACCTAAGCCTGCAATAGGAAGACTACAGGATATCCAACGGTGCGGACATTCAAGAGGCTATTAAACAACCGTAGATCGTGTATAGGAGGTTAATTAAGCTAGGGCCACCTGTCGGGCCAAGCATATACTGTAACGGTCAGTCCTTAGCATATAAAAGGGTTGCGCACGCAGTAGTAGACAACCAAGCTCACACGCATACAAGCAACCACAAACACTCGCCACATACTGAGACAATCAACAACCATCACATGGAGTAGGGTATTACGCTCAGGCGGCCCGAACCACGTAAAACCTTCTGTGTCATCATCTTGTTCGTGATCTTACGCACCCCAACCGAATCCGAACCTCCGCGGACTACACTTTAGTAGTACTGGGGGAAAGTGTTACTGCAACACCTTGACAGTCGGGGATCAGGACATCTCGGGAGCAAAGTGCAAGATCAGCTGGGGACGAGTGTGTCGTCCGTTGGACAGGGGAGGGGTTGGCCTTCTGGACCTCAGCCATTTTGGGCGCGCTTTGCGTTTGCGGTGGCTTTGGTGTCAATGGCAGTTCCCTTTGAGGCCATGGGCCTTGCTTGATATACCTGTTGATGGCCATGATCGGGCACTTTTCTCGGTTGCTATAACTGTCCATGTGCATTCAGGCAGATAGGCGCTATTCTGGAGCTCAAGTTGGCTCCATGGTGTATCGTTGGTGGCAATGTTCCTTCTTCTATTAAGGCACTCCCGAACAAAGCGTCGTAAGGTTGCTAATGCCTTCCATAACCTTGCTTGGATATCATATCTTTCTCATCACTAGACGGTTCCGCTGCTAACAGATTATGTGCAACTGTGGAATAACATCCATTCATTGGATCTGCATTTGATCGACAACATCGATGATGAGATTGTGTGGAAGCTGTCAAACTCTGGAAGCTACTCGGCAAACTTGGCTTATAAATTCCAGTTTGAAGGAGGTTATCAATCGAACTTCCTGGAGGTCATTTGGAAGCCTTAGGCGCCCGCCAAGTGCAAATTCTTCCTTTGGCTCCTCTTGCAGAATCAGATCTGGACGGCTGACCGATTGCAAATTCATGGCTGGCCGAATGAATATTTCTACTCCCTCTGTCGGCGTAATCTTGAGACTGCCTCTCATCTTTTCTTTGAGTTCCCAATTTCCAAAACAGTGTGGATTTTGGTTTCAAACTGGCTGGCCTCCATGCAACTTCATCTTGCTTCTTGGACTCTGGTGACTAGCCTCCATGACTGGTATGCCGGTATAACTGCGGAGGATTCGAGGCGAATAGTTCGATTCGCAGAGCGTGCCAATCGTTTCCGAAGTCGCGTATGCAAGCAGTGGTGGGAAACCTCATGGGTGGTGAGCTTTGTTATTTTTAAATTACTGTTACCAACTTCAAGATACAAAAATTTGATAGTCTTGCTTCGTTGTGTAGGTTGGCCATCTTAGATGGAGTGGTCGATTCGAGGCAAGCGCGGGCTTCCTCGAGGGCTTCTTCATCGCATCAGGGCGGGTCCAGCAGCAGCCGTGCGAGCCAAGAATAGGAACTCCAGAGTCTTCGAGAGGAGCTCCAGAGGACTCAAGAAATGCTCAAGGCGAGGGACGAGGCGCAGAGGGTTAGGGACGAGGCGCAGAGGGCTCGGGATGAGTATCAAAACTCGTTTATGCTACAGATGCAAGCTGCCGTGCAAGTACATTCTAGATGTTGTACTTAACATTTTTAATATATAAATGACATGTATAATGATTTGCTTTGTGTTTGCAGGCTATGTTTCCAGGATAACAGCCTGTCCTTCCGCAATGGGCGCCGCCAGCGATACAATAGCCGATGGTGCCGACGACAATAGTACGGGTATAGAATTTTGTAAAATATGCATTTTTTTTTTACTTGTAACATGTCTAACCACACTTGCACATCACAGGGATCGGGAACTGAGGCTCAAACTCCGTTGCCTCAGATTCTGACGCTTGGACGACTGCAGGAGGACTTTCCGAACTCCGGTGGTAGTGGACGGGTTAGCGTCTAAGAGTCAGGTCAGCTTCTGTGCATAAATGCTCAAACTTCATCTCATAATATGTGTTGTGGTGTGGTTCTTGTGATGTTGGTGCTTGGTAGTGTTGGAGAAGGAAATTAATGGTACCTTTATGGTATGGTGCTATGGTGTTGGGTTGCATGGAGCTTGAAATTAATATGGTTATGATTGTGGGAGTGTTTTTATTCAGAGAGGGTTTGGGGTGGTGTATATTTGAGGTTAGGGTGTTTGAATGTCGCTTTGTGAGTTGTGGTTGTCTCAGCCATGAACCAGCATGAAACATTGCTCTTCACTTTTGTATTTTGCAGAACATGCATGTTGTTGCATGAAAGGTCATGTCCAATTGTTCAGTGATATGCATTTTGGAGAGGTAAAACTAGAGTGACAATGTAAATAAAGAAGATACACATTTGATATCTCCAATAATAGAGTATGCATTTTTAGGAGACTACTAAAGTGTAACTACTAGCTAGCAACTAAAGTGTTATAAGTTTTACAGGAATTTCAAAGGCGAGGAGGCAATGCCAGTGCCAGAGCCGGAAGTCAGGGACTTCACCAAGCTCTTTTTGTATTGCGGTTGTATTTTGCTTCGTTTGAACTCGCAAAGTGTGTGTGGTGTGTGTATAGTATTCTGAAATGCTTGCTGATATATATGTCTATTTTGAAATGCCTGTGTGATCTGGCCATCGAGCCAGGGCAATATTCAGTTTTTTTTTAAATGCATGGCTTATCGACGACGCTTTCAGGGCAACCGTCGTCGATACTGGCAAGTTATGGACGACGGTTGCCTAGTAACCGTCGTCGATAGGCGTCCATTGTCGTCGACGGTAGCCTTTATACCATTGTCGATAAGTGTACTATTGACGATGGTTCATGGGACCGTTGACGATAAGATTTCCCCGCTGCCACGTGGACGAAGGCCCTTATCAATGACAGCTAAACTTGGCCATCATTAATAAACTAAGAGACGACAGTTACCGTTGTTGATAATGTTATAGATGATAAATTGTCGTCGACGGCCAGAAACCATCGTCGATAAGGCTTTACCGTCGTCGATAGCTTATAGATGACGGTATTGTCCTTATAGATGACGGTTTCCGACCGTCGTCTGTTATCGCGATTTCTGTAGTGCACATACTCAAGATCTCTGATCGCTTGCCCTTCTCACATGCTGGTGTCTGTGGAAAGAAAGGAATCAAAGAATCTTCTAGTCCACGGATAAGTCCGCTGGACAGATCTTCGATCAGATAAGGAATGAAGCTAAACGCTTGTTGGTGGCTGGAGCAAGGCACCTCGCTAAGCTCATCCAGCCACCCTGAAGTAGCTCCTGTCTGTATGCACGTTGTTACACTATCCTACTCCCCTCCTGTACATGCTTAGTTAGCTTCATGGCTAAATTATCACTGTTGTAATGTTAACACTTCTTCTACTTAAATGAAATATATCGGGTATCCGGTGTTTCAAAAAAAATCTTCCTACATTAATTACTTAAAACAGTAAATTCACAACTGTTGTAAGCAGTAAAATCGTACGACATATGTGAAGCTTATATACCATGTTGTAAACATATCACCATGTTTTTTTGAAAGCTAATATATCACCATGTTGGTACGACCGTACGAGTGATACGTGGTATCTACTCTACTTCCATCGCTAGCTCTTTTCTCTCTCCCTCCGTTTCTCCGACGGGAACGACTAAAATACAATCAGATGTTTGGTGCAATCGTGCAATCAACCATTCTCCTCAACCGTTAGATCTGTATCTTACGGTCAGTGTATCTTTTTATTTAACTCTCTCCACCACCACTTCATCTGATTGAGGAAGTTAAATAAAAATAGATAACAACCGTAGAATGCAGATTCAACGGTTGTGTATGCTTGATTGCACGATTGCATCAAAACTCTCATTATAGTAAGTTGCCTTCTCTGACGTAGCACAAACTCTAACGACTAGTTGTCCTGTGGCATATTTGATCTGTTGCTAGCAGATCTTGCGACTAGACATCAAGTTGGTAAGCACATCGATCATGTCGGACTGATAAACAAACCTGGTGTTGGCGAATTCATAGAGACAGCCGGTGCTGGAGAAGACGGCGAGCCCGACCTCGGCATCCCAAAGGATGGCGAGCTCCATGGCCTTCTTGAACAGCCCGCTCCGGCGCTTCGAGAACGTCACCTGCCGGCTCGTTGAGTTCTCGATCCTCTGGATAGCTATCTTCCCTCTCCCCATCTTCTTCACCCCTATAACAGCAGAGATCTAGAGAGAGGCACATGAGCAACGGTATATGCTGTTGAAAGGTGCTAATACTAGGCTACCTATCCTCTTGGAGATTGGTTGCAGCCTTGAGATGCTTGCTACTCCATCTGTCTTCCTGGTTTTGCTTTCGTGCTAACTGTTAATGATACTCCTAAACAAATCTGCACCATACCACGAACCGCTCCCACTACTACAAAAAACATTTTTACAGGCGCTTCTATATTTTTTTTACAGACGGTCTATTAAAAGTGCCGCCTGTGATGTCAGATGAGTTAATAACCGCCTGTGATAATAGAATATCACAGGTGGTCCGTAACAAACAACCGCCTGTGAAATTGTATTGATTTTCACAGGCGGTCCGTAATAAAAACCACCTGTGATAATAGTCATTACCACAGGCGATCCGTAACAAACAACCGCCCGTGAAAATATAATGATTTTCACAGGCGGTCTGTAACAGAAATACCGCCTGTGATAATGATGGCTCCTCATTGGTCCACTGCTTCATCCCACGGATCACTCTTGGACTTCGTATCTCCGCTGTCCGCTGCTTATTGATCCAACGACTCAGTTTAGAAGCTGCACGATAGATGTGTCTATAACAGCAGCAGCCACGGTTCAGTCCGTGATCCTCCGTCAGCCTCCCATGGTATGGCTTCTGGCGGCATCTTCCAAGGCGCGGCTGCCGGCGGCCTCTATCAAGGCGCGAATAAGGCGCGACTTCGGTTGCTCCAGACCTCGGCGGCTCCGGCGCGGCCTCCCGACGAGTGCGAGCCCTGCCGACGCGAGCACGGGCGCGGATCTGGCACAGTCCACCTCGGGCTCCCGGCGGCGCGGCTGCCGGCGGCCTCTCTCAAGGCGCGACTAAGGCGCGACTTCTGTTGCTCCGGACTTCGACGGCTCCGGCGCGGCCTCCCGATGAGCGCGAGACCTGCCGACGCGAGCACGGACGCGGATCTAGCACAGTCTACCTCGGGCTCCCGGCAGCACGGCTCCAGCGCGCCTCCAGGCGAGCGCGCGCCCTGCCGGCGTGAGCGCGGGCACAGATCCGGCGCGGTCTACCTCGGGCTCTCGACGGCACGGCTCCTCCGGCTCCAAGCAACACGACCTCGTCGGGCTTCGGGCGGCACGGCTCCTCCGGCTCTCGGCGGTGCGACCTCCTTCGACACTTGGCGACGCTCTTCCGGCTCCCGGCAACGCGGCGGCCTCCAGGCGGCGCGGCCTCTTCTGACTCCGGCGGCACATGTGAATTCTTTTTCGTTTCACTAGCCATTTTCACAGGCGGTTCTTAATTAAAAACCGCCTGTGAAAATCTATTTTCGCAGGCGGTTTTTTATTACCGACCGCCTGTGAAAATGCATTTTCACAGGCGGTTTTTTATTAAAAACTGCCTGTGAAAATGTAGTTTCACATGCGGATTATGCCACCGCCTGTGTTAATCGATCATTTTCACAGGCTCTTTGTTACAGGCGGTTTTTAAAACCGTATGCGATAATATGTTTAGAACCGCCTGCGATGAAACATTTTGTAGTAGTGTCCGGTCGTATCAGGGCCTGACGTGTGCGCATCGATGACCGTCACGGTGCAGGTCTCTTGATCAAGCTTTCGCTCTCAGTACTCGATCAGCTAAAAACGGCTTTTGCTATGTGTCCTTTCGGAATGGGAAAATTGTGGGGGAGAGCGTTGAACATATCATATATATAATTATGTATCGCTGTGGACCATATCATATGCCTGAACCTCTCCACCTTTTTCAACCCCCTAAGGCTTCGTTTGGGAGAGAGTGGATTGGAGGGAATCCAGGTCTAATCTACTCCACTGTTGGGTTGAAATACATCTTCATCTAAAATACTCTTTGTTAGCTAAAATTATATTTGAATATGGAGTGGATCCATCAAATCGACTCCCAATCCACGCCGATCAAGAGGAAATCCATCGACTTCTCCTCCCATCAGGACAGGAATCCTCGCGCGACTCGCGACTCCACCTCCATCCTCGTCTCCGCCGTTGCCGCTCATCCTCCTCTCCCGCCGCCATCGTGAGTGCTCCTCCTCTACCGACAACACTGCCGCCGCCGCCCATCCTCCTCGCCCAATGGTTCCGCCGCCGCCCACCCTCCTCTCCAACGATTGTCCAACGCCGCCACGGCAAATGGCGTCGAAGGTGCAGCCCCAGATGGAGGTCTGCTTTAGCTGCTTCACCTCCTGCTTCCTGGAGAATATCAGTTGCTGCTGCTCCGCAGCCACCCAGATCTTGCTCGCCGACATGCTGCGCCTGTGATGAGGAGGGGGCTGGAGGAGCTTCCGGAGGCCGTGCTCGGCACGGTGGTGCTGGCCAGTTGCTTCTCCATCTTGTGCGCCCTCATGTCCATCTCCTTCCAGCCGGTCGCGGTTGGTGTCGGCGAACTGCAGAAAGGTGTCCCTGAAGTCACGGAGGCCCGGGTCGGCGCAGCGCACCGCGAGCGCGGCGATGAAGTCGGCAGCGTCACGCAGCGCGTCGACGAGCTTGGCGCAGGCGAGGTCGAGGAGGAAGTCGTCGTCGTCGGAGACCACCTTGCGGACGCCGTCGAGGTTGATGGTTTCGTGGTGCAGGCGGGCGATGGCGGTGTAGCGGAGGAGCTTGGACATGGGGGTGGCGACTTTGAAGGCGAGGATGCCGACGCTGCTCTTTTTGGGGGGCCCCGGTCAGGCGGCGCCTGCTTTGCGGCAGAGGACATGGCTGAGCCAACCTTGGTGAGCATGAATCGAGAGACATGGGCATCTCTTGTCTGGTTCTGTATCTGCTACTGCTTCTTCTATGAGTATGATATCAATTGAAGCGAGATGGAAGCAAGGATCACGCCAAGGGGTGCCGAAGGTGCAGCCCCAGATGGAGGTCTGCTACAGCTGCTCCGGAGAGGAACGTGTTGGCCACGCCAAGCCGTGCTTTGCCGGCAGCACACCGAAGCTTCCTGTAGAGCATGAGCCAGACCTGGTGCAGCGTCAAGAGAGGAGGGTGAGTGCCTCTGGCCGGCGCGAGTGAGGCGCCGCTGTGCAAGCAGGGACGGCTCCACCGCGCGCGGCGGCTGCTGCTGGAGGTGCTGCCGTGCCCACCGTCGATGCTGCTCTGCAACGTGCTCCTAATCGGCTGCTCCACGATACTGCCGTGCCCATTCTTTAACTACAATACTCGTCAGGTCCCAAACGAATAATGAAAAAACACTGGCGTGTAACCATAGTTAACGCCGGGGTTAGCTCACACTTGGAATGTTTTCCCACATTGCCAAACGAGGCCTAAACCTTCGATCCCTCCTCTGCGCCGTGCCGCAAAGAAAAAAAAAAGGTGCATCTGCGCTATCTTAGTGAGGTATATGTAATTGATTGAATGTGTCTAATTTATAATTTGGTATAGCTTTGTACGCGAATCTTCAAGGTGTCATCACCTGATCTTGCTGCTTGTTAGCTGGCCTTTCAAACCCGTTGATGGATACAAAACTGACGAGTAAGATGTCTTTTACTAATCACTGTTCCCAAGTCATCTCCAAAATTATTTGAAAGGTCATGTGAGTTTGCTCCGACGACCAACTCGTTCAGATCGAAACTTAGCCGTGGGAAGTGGGCGTGCATTTACCGAGCACTACGTAAGAAATCCAAATAGGATATAAAGATGAGCGACACGCTTAAAGGCAGCGTCTCTGATAATGTTAAGCGAGACGAGCCCGCTTCAGCGAGGATCTGACATGGCTCGGCTGAGAGTACAAGGAGACACGTTAAAACAAAGTCTGTCTCAGTTAAATTGGTATCCAAGACATGCTATCCTCTCTGAAAAGCAGGAGACGAGCATAAAAACAGCTCGTCTCCTATGACTAATGTCTCCCTCTCCTCTGCTAAAAGAGAGACGCGCTCTAATTTAAAGCGCGTCTCCGATTCCTTACGTCATCTTTAGCTTCATGATTTCTCCATTTTGCTTCAGTTCACTGTTGATATCACACATCACTGAACTCGGAGCACATTCTCACTTGATACCTCAATATAATAAAATCCTTTCTTATGATACCTGAGGAACACGATTAACACACCATAAATTCATTCATTCACACAGTTGAAGAACACACTAGATAATATTCAAGAGAATTCATTCATTAACAATATTTACAAAACAGAAGCTACTAAAAACAACAAAGAAAAACTAAATCCTACTCCTACTCCTACTCCTACTCCTCTCCTACTCCTCCTCCTCCTCCTCCTGCTTCTCCTCCTCGTCCTCCGACAGTGGCGTAACAGGAGCCTGGGCCATCTGCTCCGGCTGCACCGGCTGCACGGGCGGTGCAACCCCGTGAACGAGGATGCTCTCCGTTGCCTCCACCAGGTTTCTGCGGCCCTCGTAGCCAAGCACCTAGGTCATCGTCTCAAACAGAATGTTGAGACGATCGGCCACTCCCGTGAGGGCAAAGAGGTAGTTGCCGATGGTACTTATTTAGGTAAACTAGGGAAGGGTACCCAGACCCAAGGAACTTATGGCGCGAGACGTATTGTTGTACGCCTCTTATGCCATAAGGAGGCGCTGCTCGCTGTTGATCCTCTCGGGAGAGATGCAACACAGTTTCTTGCAGGGTGGCTCTCTCAGCGGGCTTGGCGGTGGGAGGTCGGCCATGGTGGTGGTGGGTCGTTGGGACAGAGAAGACGATCGAAGAAATAAAGAGGATTCAAAGTGAGCGACACACTTGTGGAGAACTCACTGGTGATGGCACGTCTTAAATAAGGTCCGCGCGGAGTCGTCGAGGGAGCAGTTGGTTTCCCGTGTATTGATGGAATGATGGGACGCATCAATACCGCCTCGTTGAAACGAAAGGTCGCGCACGGACGTCGCACGCGTCTCTGCATCACGCCACCAAAATTAAGTTCTCCACCGACCTCGTGCCGCGCGTCTCTCTTTCGACTATGGAAGACACGCTTTAGATTAACGCGTGTCTCTCATTGTTATAGCGCTCACATTTATCTCCCTCGTCTCTTTGACAATGGAAGACGATCTTTAACTTAACGCGTGTCTCGCATTTATCTCTCTCATCTCTTCTTTGCCTTCGGCACTCCTTTATTACTAATCGACCAACGGTCCTTTACTAATCGACCAACTCTAGTGCGACCGCCTCCTCTATCCGCCATCGCTGTTGTCGTCATCATCGTCGTCCTCGTCGTCGTCATCATCGCTTTCCTCATCGTCGTTGTTGTCGCCATCCTCCTCGTCGTCGTCACTGTTCATGGCTGGTATCGACTTGGCGCGTAGCCGACTGAAGGAGGAGTGCTTGGCATGGCGCAATAATCATCCCCATGTATGTACATATGGCACACTGGCCGCATAGTTGTATATATGTAGATCTACAATGGACTGATGAACATAACTTTAGTTTTGTTTTTTTGTCTGCATAGGATTTCTCTGTAAAGCCTAAATTGGGAGATTATTGAAGTGGCAGTGCATTGTCTCCGGTAAAGAAGGGGTAAGTCATGAAGAACAAGCACAATATGAGTTTAACCATCGTCCTTCTATTAATGAATTTCCTTTGTAGACTGACTGGGAAGGTGATTACTACCCCTTGACAATCTCCTTCTTAGAGGACTATCCATTGTTGCCTCCAAGATGCGCCTTTCCAAGTGGTTTCTTCCACCCAAATGTCCATCGCTCATGAGCACATTGCATTGAGATTCTTGATCAAGAGACTGTAAGATAGACCTATTTTTCTCATGTAATTAGTAATTATTGCCGAACTTATTTGAACTAGTTTCTTATGTTGCTTAAATTGATATTTCATAGGGGTGGTGTAGTGCTTTTACAATCAAAACTATACTACTTGAAGTTCAGCGTTTGCTGCACCAGCCAAATACACCCAATGTTGAAAATGATTGCTATAATCTACTTATCAAGGTTAGACACTTTGTGTTAGTAACCAACTATCGGTGGTTTGGAACCGGCAGATCTCCCGACATTACTAAAGTGTTAGAGGAGTTTGATGTTCGGTGTGGGCGCGCGGAGATTCAAGAAGGTGAATTGTAAATGACGCAGGAGACACAGAGGTTTACGTGGTTCGGGCCGCCTGAGCATAATACCCTACTCCACGGATGTGTTGGTGTTGTATTAGCTGTATGAGCTTGTGACGAGTGTCTATGGTGTGTGTGTAGCATCACTGAATGTGTAGAGTCCGTCGTCGGCCTGTCCTTTTATAGTACAAGGGCAGGCCGTTACAAGTTAGCCTGGCCCGACATGTGCCCTGACGGTTACTAGTATTGACACTTATTCAACACATTTAATTGTCCTTAACGACCGGGTAATGGGCTTTGACAGCACCGTTACTGGTAATTAAGGCCATTCGATCGTGTGTCATTAATATGGTATTAATGACACATAACCGGGTCTTGAAGTCCTTGATTCCCCTTTGAAGATCCGGAGCCGTTATGAAGTCTTCCGGAGGTCAGAGGCTGAAGCTCTGACGGTTGGACACGTGGCAGCTCCGGAGCATACTGTGGGAAACAAGTAGCTCCGGAGCTACCTGACACGTGTTAGGTCCGAAGCTTCTCTCGGTCTGGGGTTAAGTCCGGAGGTGCCATTTCGGTACATGACCCAGAGCTTCCCCCTTGTGGGCGGTAGCTCCGGTTTGATAGTACACGTGGCGACCCTGGGATTAACCATGTTGGAGAAGCGGGTCCGGTTACATCTGACATGTGGGCCTCCGAAGGTCTTCAAATCAAGTGGGTGACTTTTCCTTGATATCTTTGTAACCTCAAGGGGTGTACGGTTTCCAGGGTACCGACAGTGGCCCCCTGGACCTACCTCCAGGGAAGACCACTGGGGTGAAGTCATTCCGCCGAGGTGGGTCCATCCTCGCGACTTTTGAACTAAGTCTTCAAAGGTCTTCGGTGGTGCCGTTGGCAAGGATTTGGAGTTAAATCCTCGCCGCGTGGCGTATCCTGTGTGCGGCAGATGAGATCTTTGGCGTGCGGATCTCATGCAATTGAAGGTTGCCGGTTCCCGATACGAAAACCGCATCGGTTCCGCGCGCCTTGTCAGGCTGCCGCCTTCGGGTTTCCCGCCTTATGATGACAACTTTTCGCCTGGGTAAGAACCTTGACTTGATCGTCGGTGTGGTCCCGGACCCCCTTGTCATCGGCTGGGTGGAATTTTTGAATGGTATCTTCGACTTCCTTGCGGTTTCCATCCAAGCGTTGCGAGGGCTTACTCAGGAAGGAAAGCACGCACCGTCGGGAGTTCTTCATGCCTCCCATCTGATCTTGCGCTCAAACTCCCAACTTGTGCTTCGCTTTTCTTCTCTTGCCTAGCTGTGCCGCGATGGAGTTGGGTCTCCGCGAGAGTCGCTTGAAGACCGACGGCGACCTGAAGAAGGTCCGGGCCCTCATGGGATGGTCCTAGGACTTCTTCAACCGCTCGGTCCGCGCCGGTGGAGAGATCTCGTTCGAGAAGGAGCACTCCGGCGAAATGGTGTACTTCTCCTCGTACGCCATGGTGGGGTTGATCCCACCTTTTTCTTCCTTTTTCTTGATGTTGCTGGACTTTTATGGTCTGCAGCTATACCACCTTGGCCCTCACTCCATTCTCCTCGTGTCTATCTTCGTCCACTTCTGTGAGATGTGGGTGGGCATCCCCCCTGCATCGAACTCTTCCGGACCTTCTTCACCGTCCACACCACCGGTAGGAGCAATGAGTACCTTGGCTTCTACTACTTCGTGAAGCGCAAGAAGTGCCCATTCAAGTACCTCCGGTCGTTCCCCTCTGGGAAGTGGGATGACTGGAAGAAGGACTGGATAGTCATCCGGGTGGAGGAGCACGAGAGGCTGGATCTGCCCGAAGGCCTCCCCAACATTGACACGACGATCTGGAGTGAAGCTCCGGTGCTGGCGGACGCCTTCGACCCTGTTCTGACCAGGATTCGTCGGTGCGTGGAGGGGGGATTAACCCCTCAAGCGGTGTTTTGTAACTTCCTGGTCAACAGGTGGGCACCGCTGAAGAAGAGGGAGAAACTCGCTTGGGCCCTCAACAGCGTGATGGACGACGACCGGGTCGAGACCGGGTTGACATCCAACATGGTGGGGAAAACCTTGGAGTTCCACCTCAAGAAGTTCCAGCACGGCATCGACATCGAGGGTGACGACTTGACTCCGCCATCGGCTTTTCTTCCTCTGAATGTGGAAGTTGAGTTCAGTAGGGAGCTCCGGCGGAAGATGCCCATGCTTGACGACCTTGGTGTCGTCGAGAGAAGATCGACTACCAGGGTGGCGATCCCTGGAGTGTCCGAAGGTGGCTTCGACCCAGCTCCGAAGCCGAGGGAAGAGGTTGTCGGCAAGGGCAAGGAGCTGGCGGATGAACCCGTGAGACGAAAGAGGAAGCTGCAGTACGCCGACAGAAGGTCCGTGAGGCCCGCTACTTCTGCGTCGGCTCCTTCTCCCCGGAGGGGAAGGTCTTCCACAACCGCGGCGACTGTTCCCGTAGTGGGGTCCTCCCGAGGAGAGACTGTTCCCGTAGTGGGGTCCTCCCGGGGTGTTAGCTCCGGGCACGCGACTCCAGCACCTGGGCCGGTGGAGGCCTCTAGGTCCGGGGGTTCTTCCCGATCGAGGGGAGCCTCGACCCGGGAAACACCCGTGGCCGCGACGAGTTCCGGGGGGCCTTCCGGAGCTTCCACGCCGGCTATGACCAGCCCGGAACGCCCGGGAAAAAGATTCCGCGCAAGCTGGTGCGGAAGCCTCCCAAGGTAATTTTTAATCTCTACCTTGGACAATTGTTTTGCTGTAGTGATTGCTTTTTTATGTTTCTTCGTCCATCATTTGCAGCGTTCCCAGGAAGAGGAGTGAGGCTCCACCCTCAGCCACAGCAACTGAAGCTGTGAGGGCGGAAGCTTCTGCTCCTGTCCCAGTGCCGCCCCAAGTGGTGGCTGAAGCTGCGACAGCTCCGGTGCCGGCTGTCGTGGTCATGGACCTCGACTCATCCCCAGAAGCTCCCGTGGTAGTGCCGGACCATGGGAGAGAAGATGCGCCAGCGGCACCTGTCCCGGAGGTTGAAGCTCCGGGTCCTGGTGCTGAAATGACAGAAGATCCGGCTGTAGAGCCGGAGGAAGCAGTAATTCCAGCCTCTGAGCCGGAAATTGTCAAAGCCCCGGTGGTTGAGCCGGAGGTGATTGAAGCCCCGGCGTGCGTGCCGGAAGCTGAGGAAGTTCCGGCAGTTGGGTCGGCTACCTCCGAAGCATCGGCCACAGAGCCGGTCATTGTTGAAGCTCCGGCCGCAGGGCCGGTTGATGTTGAAGATCTTCTGGCTCCCGAGCCGGTTGTTGAAGAGGTGATGGAGCTCGAGCCCCCATCGGAGGAGGTGCCAAGGCCGGAGCCAGCAGCGGCTCCTGCTCCAGAAGTGACGACGTCGGAGGTACCTGCGACCGAGCCGGAGTACCCAAGCGAAGTCGCTGGCCCCCTGACTGAGGGGGTGAACGAAGACCTGGTGACGAGGCCTTCCTCGATGGCGACTGAGGCCATCCCGGAGGATGGCCCTAGTGCCATGGAGACTCAGGGGACCACTCTTGTGGAGTGGGACCCAATTTTTGTATCTGAAAACCTGCTGGAACTAGCGGAGGAGACCCCAGCAGGTCCGGAACCTATCCTGTTGTAACTGTCTATTGACAACGCATGTTCCAGTCTGCGTCAAGTCCAACTGGCCTTCTTCCACAACAGCAAGGCTCTTGAAGAGGAGCACCAAACCCTTAGGCGGGGGCGTAACCGGCTCTACTTCGAGACCAAGCTGGCGCAGTCGAGGCTAGCGGATGACAAAGAGTGGATCAAGCGGGAGAAGATCCGCCTGGAGTACTGGGGCAAGTTACTGGATGACAGGGAGAGTTTGACTCGCGCCCTCGACGCTCAATAACGGGAGATCTACGATCAGGCCAAAGCAGCCAATAGTGCGGCTGATGAACGCCACGAAAGGCTTGAGGCCATTAACACTACACTCGTCAAGCGCCGAGAGGCACTTGAGGAGAGGGAGAAACGGCTCGAGGATGAAGAGCAGAAACTCCTAGAGCTGCGGGATGACGTCCTGAGGAGGGAGGAGGAGCTCTCCGAGAAGGTGGCTCTGGCTGACAAGGGCCTCGAGGAGCGCGCCAAGAAATTGGAAGAGCGCTGCCATGAGGAAGAGGAGAAGGCCTGGGTGCGAGGGCAAGAACTCTACGAACAAGAGTGTGCCCTTACTGCCAGGAAGAAGAAAGTGAGGGGTAGAGAGAAGGACCTAGTCGACCGCCGGAACAAGATCCACCTCCAGGAGGAGGAGCTCGGAAAACTCGAAAAGCGGGTTGCTGAGAAGATTCAGCAAAACGCCAAAGAAGTTGAGCGCCTCGCCCATGAGAATTCCGAACTGATGGCGGCCAGAAGATCCCTGGAAGAAATGAAGGGCTTGAGGACTGCAAACTCCCTACAGATTTGGGAGTTCCTGGGCAAGGCCAACGACGCGCTGACACCGATGGGTTTCAGCCCCGTGCGACCGGATGATCCGGAGCCGGAGCCGGACCTAGCGCTGCAGGCATTGAGCTCGGCAGGCAGCAAGTTCTCCAATGTGGGCGATGTCATCACGGACCAATTGGAGGTTGAGGGGCAATCCCTGGCAAAGAACGTCGCAGAGTACGTGCTGACGTGCTACACCAGCCGGAACTCCCAATTTCCTCTGGACCCGGTGCTTGAAGGTCCGGTTGAAGGAGAAGGCAAAGCTGCCCGAGCCAACGTATCGGAGGTTGCCCAGAAGGTCGCCCAATTCTTCCATAGGGTCTAGGACCATCTCTGTAGTTCTCAATTGTACTTTCTCTTCTTCTTCCTCAATTTTGTAATCCCTTATCTCCAGATGAATGAAATCCCCAAATTTTTGTGAATTTCACTTTTTGTCTTCAACACTTTTGTCTTCACTTGGCCCCCTGGTAGATGCACACAATTTGATTGTGAACATGTACCAAGAGGATATTATGTTTTGTTGAAGACTCATTTGCTCCAAACTTGTAGAATTTAGGTCTGAAGTCTTCGATAGTGAAGGCCCCCTGAGGTTGTCGGAGCTTAGAAGCTCCGGCATTGTCTATCGCCGGAGCTTATCAGCTTCGGTAATAGTCTCTATCAACGCGTAGAGAATCGATAGTTAGTCCTCCGGGGTGTCAGAGCTTAGTAGCTCCGGCAGTGACCTTTGCCAACACTTAGTTTGTTGGCAGCAGACTCCGTTTGCGGGGTCTTCTCACCATCTTTTATTCAGCGTTGACAGCTGACCCCCTAGCTTTACCGGAGCTTGATTACTGCGGTGATGCTCGTTTTCAATGCGTAACATCGATTACAAGCCACCTAGGGGAGTCGGGGCTTTGTTAGCTCCGACTTTTCTCCATCAACGTGTATTTTATTTTTCCTACACACTGAAGCCAAGAAAAATAGTAAAATTCGTTTCTTGTCTATAACTTCGTCACGGCTTACGATTCTCAAGAAGATTTTAAGTCAAACGCGATTCTAAATACAACCGAATGCGTTGTCTTATCTTACAGATCCAACTGTACATGGACCCGCCTTACTTCGACCTGCCGGGGTGTAGGTAGAGTGGCGTACTTCGGGTGCTTGACCAGGCTAAGTCGATAGCACACTCCAGCCCTAGGTTGGCTTGGCGGCTTTCAGGCGAGTTGGCCATGAACAATATTTGAATCCAAAATAATTGACAATACAACTCAAATCGTATATAAACCGGTCGAACTAAAATTTCTTAAGAATTGCACGTCTTTGTTATAGACAAGAAAGAGAAAAATAAAAACTGTTGAGCCTATACAAGATAAATGCACGTGGAGTCTGTTTCACATGAAGATGTCTTTCATTATAGGTCTGGGGTACAGGGGAAACAAGTACACTCTTAGGGTACGGAACCAGGCTAAGCGTGTTTCATTTCTCGTTTGACCCAGGGTAGTTAGCTACACTTTTAGTCCGGAGACTGTGACAAGTGTTGCATGAACTTTGCGGACCTTTCGGGAAAGGTCCGGCTGCTCTCCCAGAGGAACTACCCGACTCTGTACAATGACTCTATAACATAGATCTCAAGTTACTCAAGACTCACCTCCGTGGTATTAAGTGTAGAACTTACGAAGGTGCTCGATGTTCCAAGGATTTGGGAGAGGTGTCCCATCCTCGGTAGCCAAGTGAACGCTTCCGGGACGGGATACTTTAATCACTCAGAAGGGCCCCTCCCAGCCGGGGGAGAGTTTGTTTAACCCTTCTCTGGATTGTATTCTCCGTAGCACCAGATCGCCTTCCTCAAGCTGTCGGTTGTGTACATGCCGCTGATGATGGCGCCGAAGGGCTTGGCGGTATCGGGCATTCCGAACAGTTGCTTGGCACCTTCCCTCCTCAAGGAGGTCTAGGTCTTCACGCCGGAGCTGGTCCTGCGCGGCTTCGTCGAAGGTCCGGACCCGGAGTGAACACAAGGTGATTTTCGGAGGAAGGATTGCTTCAGCTCCGTACACCAGAAAGAAGGGTGTCTCTCCAGTTGACCGGTTTCGAGATGTCCTGTTGGCCCATAAGGTGGGCGGAAGCTCTTCGATCCAGTTGGCTCCATGTTTTTTCAAGCGCTCATAGGTGCACGTTTTGAGTCCTTTAAGGATTTCAGCATTTGCTCTCTCGGTTTGGCCATTGCTGGCTGGGTGTGCTACAGAGGCGTAGCAAACTTGAATATCGAGGTCTTCGCAATATCCTTGAAATGCAGAGCTTGTGAATTGGGTCCCATTATCAGTGATGATTTTGTTTGGGACTCCATATCTGCATACAATGGACTGCAAAATGTTGATAGCAGATTGCTTGTTGATTGTCACAACTGGAGTTGCTTCCGGCCACTTGGTGAACTTATCAATGGCGACGTACATGAACTTGTAACCTCTGACGGTTCTTGGGAAAGGTCCCAAGATGTCCATCCCCCACACAGTGAAAGGCCATGTAGGAGGTATCATTTGTAGGGGCTGAGCCAGTGTGTGAATTTGCTTTGCATGAAATTGACATGCTTCACATTTCTTCACCAGCTCAGTTGCATCCTGGAGTGTTGTAGGCCAGTAGAAGCCATGCCGAAAGGCTTTACCGACCAGCGTGCGGGAAGACGCGTGGTTCCCACACTCGCCTCCATGGATTTCTGCGAGGAGCTCGCAACCTTCTTCCCTTGTGATGCACCGCATTAGGATGCCGTTGGCACCGCGCCGGTAGAGATCCCCTTCTACCAACGTGTATCTTTTAGCCAATTTGACTACCCGGTCAGCGGATACATCATCGTCAGGAAGGATGTTGTCTTTCAAGTAGTTCCAGATCTCCGAGATCCATGCATCGGAACTAACTTGAGCATTTGAGTCTTGCGTGCAGGGTTGCTCGGAGCTTCCGGCAGCACCTACGACCCTTGATGGCTGCCATGGTAACAGGGCCATCGGGACCGTCAGCTTCGGGATGCTGATCTCGCCCCCTTCGCTCAGTTCGGCAGGCTGAGCTGTTGGCTTTGACAACCTTAGGACAAAAATTCCGTCAGGAGCTGGTGCTCCGGTTGACGCTTTCGTTGAGAGTTCATCAGCTTCAGCGTTATGGACACGCTGAACATGGTGGAGATCTAGGACTTCGAAGTCCTTCTGAAGCCTCTGGACTTCAAGGAGGTAAGCAGCTAGCTGGAGATTATTGCAGGAACATTCACCCTTCACCTGCTTAATGATGAGCTGCGAATCTCCCTTGACCAGCAGCTGCTTGACACCATATGACAGTGCCACCTTTAGTCCGTAGATGAGCGCTTCGTACTCTGCCATGTTGTTGGTCGCCTTGAAGTCAAGGTGTACCATGTATTTCACCTTCTCCCCGGTTGGTGCAAGGAGAAGGATTCCAGCTCCGACCCCCTGCTTCTGCATGGAGCCGTCGAAGTAGAGGGTCCAGTGAGGCTCGGTGAAAGCTGGAGCTTGATGCTCCGTCTTCTGCTCACTGGGGCCCCCAGGGTTTGATGGAGAGGGAGTCCATTGTGCTACAAAATCTGCCAATGCTTGACTCTTGACTGCTTGCCTTGAAATAAATTCAAGATCAAATTCAGCCAATTCCGCTGCCCACTTTGCAATACTCCCAGTTGAATTGGGATTATGCAAGATTGCTCGAAGTGGGTAAGAAGTCACCACTGAGACTTTGTGAGCTTGGAAGTAATGGCGAAGCTTCCTGGAGGCAATAAGAACTGCATAGAGCAGCTTATGCACCTCTAGGTATCGAGTCTTGGCATCATGTAGTACTTCACTAATGAAGTACACTGGGCGCTGAATGGTCCGGACCCTCCTAGAGGGGTCCGAAGCTTCCTCTTCACTAACCCGGATCCTCCCGGAGGAATCCGGATTTTCTTCGGGGACCTCCGGGTCTTGACTAGAGGAACCCGGAGCTTCTTCAGAAGTGACCTGGACCCTCCCGGTGGGGTCTGGATCTCCTGAAGTAACTTCTTGTGGATTCGAGTTTGGGAGCTGGGACCCAGACTCGCTTTCAGGTACCTCTGGACCCTCCCGAAGGGTTCTGGATTCCTGATTATGAGGTAGTTCTGGTCTCTCCGCAACCAGAACCATATCCCGACGCATAGTCTTGATGACGCGGCGGGAGGTGATGTCCCATGATCCACCAAAAATGGTATTCATGGTCTTCCGACGCTCGTTGTCAGAGACGTCAGAATCATCATCGACGGAGGTGTAAACGGCCTCCAGGACCTTTTTGGGAACCCTAACTCCTCTTCAGCCGGAGCTTCGTCGACTTTTTGCTTTCCTTCCCTCTGTCGGAAAGGAGATTCTTCCCGGCGCTTGTTGTAGCGCTCGGCAAGGTTTTGGACCTCCCGGCAGTCTTCCAAACTGTGGCTGCCCGTTTTGTGAATGGGACACCACACTTTGGGTTTGTCACCGTCTTCAGAAGACGGTCGAGGTCGCTTCTCGGGGCGTGGCCCCCGGCCACCCGGAGCTGCAGCAGCTGCAACGTTGGATGTGCCAGCCAACGGCTTCTTCTTGCCTTTGGTCTTCTTTTTCTTCTTGCCACCCCCGGAGGTAGCGGCTTCTTCTTTGGAGGATTTCTTGTGACCCTCCGAGGTTGGTTTGGAGTGCATCTCACGGCCCTCCGCAGCTCTGGCACATTTGTCAGCCAAGCTGAAGAGTTCTGTGACACTGGTGATCTCCTTGATCGCCAGTTTCTCCAACATCTTCTTGTCCCGTACACCCTGTCTGAATGCCACAATGACAGAGGCGCTAGAGATAGAAGGGATAGTGTTTCGTACCTGAGAGAACCTCTGGATGAATGATCGCAAGGATTCTCCCCCTTTTTGCACGACTGCAAAAAGGTCCAGTTCAGTGTCTGGTCGGGTGTATGAACTCCCGAAGTTGGCGGTGAACTACCGACACAGCTCCTCCCAACTGTTGATAGAGTTGGGTGGAAGGCTCATAAACCAGGACCTGGCGGTCCGAGTTAAGGCCACTGGAAAATAATTGGCCATCACGACCTCGTTTCCTCCAGCCGCCAAGATTGCAGTGGAGTAGATCTGAAGAAATTCGGCGGGATTGACATTCCCGTCGAATTTTTCCGGCAGGTGAGGCCGGAACTTCTGTGGCCACTTGACCATACGCAGATGTATGGCCAGAGCTGAACAACCTCCTCCTACTCCTTTAGGAGTAGAAAGGTCCTGAGCTTCCCGTCTTTCACGAGCACGCTCAATATGGACTTGGCCATCTTGTTGGCGGTATCGGCGATCTAGCTCCGCCCGGAGGTCGTGAGTTGATAGCCTAGATACCGTGTATGTGCGTCGTGCCCCGGAGGGAAATGACGTCACTTGTTGTGATGCAGCACTTCTCCTGCTATTGGAAACGTGCGGACCAAGTCTACCAGACAAAGTCTGTCGCTGCGACGGGGCTCGTCCTAAAGGAGGAGGACCCTGGTTGCTGAGGCGTTCGACTGCTGCTGCAACCAAATGCTCCACATCGGCCCTCCATTTCTCCAGTGCATACCGGGATGCATCCGGAGGTGGTGGGCGTTGGAGAAGAGCACGCACTGCATGGAGCGCGTGTTCCGGGTTGTCATGATTTGCCGACGCAATGATTGACTCCGGTGCACCATCGCGTTGCCCAACTTGATTTGCTGGTGAAGGTGGTGGTGGTGGGAGTGTGACTCCTGCTGGTGCTGAGGCTCCTGCTGGTGGCTACATATTGGAGGGATTGCCCCCAACAGCCTGAGCAGCAGGTTGACCGTTAGATGATCCAGCAGCTGAGTTCACCATTCTCAAAATCTCAGGCGCCCCTTCCTGGCGCACCAACTGTCGGTGGTTTGGAACCGGCAGATCTCCCGACACTACTAAAGTGTTAGAGGAGTTTGATGTTCGGTGTGGGCGCGCGGAGATTCAAGAAGGTGAATTGTAAATGACGCAGGAGACACAGAGGTTTACGTGGTCCGGGCCGCCTGAGCGTAATACCCTACTCCACGGATGTGTTGGTGTTGTATTAGTTGTATGAGCTTGTGACGAGTGTCTATGGCGCGTGTGTAGCGTCACTGAATGTGTAGAGTCCGTCGTCGGCCTGTCCTTTTATAGTACAAGGGCAGGCCGTTACAAGTTAGCCTGACACGACATGTGGCCCCGACGGTTACTAGTATTGACACTTATTCAACACATTTAATTGTCCTTAACGACCGGGTAATGGGCTTTGACAGCACCGTTACTGGTAATTAAGGCCATCCGATCGTGTTTCATTAATATGATATTAATGACACATAACCAGGTCTTGAAGTCCTTGATTCCCCTTTGAAGATCCGGAGCCGTTATGAAGTCTTCCGGAGGTCAGAGGCTGAAGCTCCGATGGTTGGACACGTGGTAGCTCCGGAGCATACTGTGGGAAACAGGTAGCTCCGGAGCTACCTGACACGTGTCAGGTCCGGAGCTTCTCTCGGTCTGGGGTTAAGTCCGGAGGTGCCATTTCGGTACATGGCCCGGAGCTTCCCCCTTGTGGGCGGTAGCTCCGGTTTGATAGTACTTGTGGCGACCCTGGGATTAACCATGTTGGAGAAGCAGGTCCGGTTACATCTGACATGTGGGCCTCCGAAGGTCTTCAAATCAAGTGGGTGACTTTTCCTTGATATCTTTGTAACCTCAAGGGGTGTACGGTTTCCAGGGTACCGACACCAACGTAGGTTATTCATTTCTCCTTCGACATTTGTCAATTTAAAGAATGTCAATATTTTCAGTATTCAGAGCAATATAAGAGACGTGTTTGGCAGCAAGCTGGACAATACAATTTAGATTGATCGATGGGAGCTTTAGGAATAAGTTTATATTCGAAATTAGTTTAGAGGGCACACAGTGTATGAACTATAAAATTCATCGAGTTGCAAATTATCTCTGAACTGCAATGTCATTGCTCGTCTCCGATTTATTCTGAAGATCTTTTGTCCCACCTCGTAAAGCTGAGCACGTTGCAAAGATTGTATAAGGCATTGCACATAGTTACTAGTTGGAAACATTGGAATGTCCTGGATGGTGTTCTGGCTTCAGCACACCGTGGCGCATCTAGGGCACTCCAGCGTTTCCGGGGTCACAAGATAATGCGAGATGCGCTTTTCAGTGACTCGTCTCCGATTTACGCCGAAGATCTTTTGTTCCACCTCGGAAAGCTGAGCGCAATACAATGATCATATAAGGCATTGCGCACAGTTGCCAGTTCGACACGTCGTAATATCCTGGATGATGTTCCTAGCCGGCTTCAGCACGCTGTGGCGCATCTAGGACACTGGAGCGTGTCCGGGGCCACAAAATAATGAGAGACGTGCCTTACACTGGCGCGTCTCCGATTTACGCCGAACATACAGCCAAAACAAAATCCGAGATGCGCCTTATGTTGAGCGCGTCTCCGATTCATACCGAAGATTTTTGTCTGACCTCGGAAAGTTGAGCGCAATGCAACGATCATATAAGGCACTGTGCACAGTTGCTAGTTGGACATGCTGGAATATCCTGGATGTTGTTCCTGACTTCAGCAAACCGTGGCGCATCTAGGATACTCCAGGGTGTCTGGGGCATCAAAATAATGAGAGACGCGCCTTAAATTTCCGCGTCTCCCATTTACGCCGAAATTTTTTGTCCATCGCACGCTCTCTTCCAACATTTGACAAAAAATTTTAGTTATCCCGCGCTCCCAACATTTAGCTGGGCAAGAAAAAAATTAGCTCTGTGCTCTCACATCTGTGCATGTGCATGGCTATGCACTAGGGTCTTCGTTTACATCGAGCACCTTTTAAACAGGGACAGATGCTACGTACGCACTCATGGACAAGCCTACCTCTACATGTGGGCGTCACAGTCGCTAGCCCGGCAGATCAGCTGGGGGTGCGCATCAGGTCAGCCGGCTCAACACCAGAGTACACAGTACACCACGACGAGCCAAGGCAACAGTGAGGCATCGAATTAATACTAAGATTGCTAAATTGATTAATGGAGCATATCCTTTCGTTGGTGCTGATAACCCACCACTACTTCCGCCGGGGTGCACATAGCCGTTGAACCAGTATTAACAAACTTTATTTTTCTTGCAGTATTAATACAGTACGAACAACGTTCGCGAAAAAATACAGTACGAACGAGTTGATTATGCATGGACAACAACAATGAATGACGGTAGTGATAATCCTCAGTAGTCAGCAACGAGTGTTTTTTCTTTTTAAATCTCAGAAGGAAGAGCTCTCGCGTAATGTTATAAGAAGAAAAATGATCCAGTTTATATGAAAAACCTGGTCCGGGAATCGTACAAAAAGAGGATGATGTCACATCCTCCACCCAACAACACAACCACCATAACTCTTGTTATCTAAATATGGACGACTCACAATACCTAGATCCATGTTAGCGGTGACAAAAAACATTCAAACAACATTCATCCTCAAAGAATGACGCCTTCAAGAAGGAAAATGACGTAAAAACGTCGTTGTCGCTAACAAGGTTTTCATTCAGAGGATTAGCGGGAGAGATATCCCGACAACACCTCAACAAGACTTACGACACGCGCACGAGCCGCTATTGTCAGCTCCCTCCATACCAACGAAGTATTGTACAAGAGTCTGTGTCACCACCCCAAACATCTAAATTCAGCGATCGCTCGACTGACAACACCACCAAATAGAGATCCCTGTTTCGCATTAACAACCACACCACACTCGCGATCGCCATCACGATCCGCATCTACACTACCAAAAGTCACTGCACCCACTACCACCATCCTACCATCGCAATCTACTTGCTAGAGCGCACAAGTGGGTCGATGTCAACCTACAACAAACCAGAGCAAAGTATCACAACAACACACAACAACCTCCAGAGTCCTCCTAATCTGCTCACCTTCTCGTCGCTACATCATGGAGGCAGAGGCACTAACTCCCGACCTACCCAAGACAGCCCTCGTCTGCTGACACCGGCACTTGCGAGCCTCATCACCTAGATCCGTCGTTGCAGGCGCTCCACAGAGTCTGCCGCCCAGGTCCGCCGTCGCAAGTGCCCCACCAGCCCCGTCGCCCAGATCCGCGTTGCAACCATTCGTAGACCCCCACTGCTTTGATTCACCATCGCGACCGCCTGCGAGCTTCATTGTCATTGCTTCAGGAGACCGTAGATCATGTTCACCGTCGCCGAACACTCCAGTAATGAAGCGATCCACTAAATCTGACCGCCTCACTCCGGAATCGCTATCGCCGCCACAAGTGACCTCATCAGCCCACCGCACTCCCCGCCGGCCACCTTTGCAACAGTCTTCATCGACACCACAATGCCTTCGTTGAGCTTCACTGTCACTAGCCCACCACCACTCTTCTAGTAAGGGGAGCTCCAGTTCCGCTGAAGCCAAGGCCACCCGAACATCGACGAAGGCAGTCACCCATCGTCCTCGCATGTCCGCAGATCGAATCGCGCATCAGTCTCTGCCAGCTTCATCAGGATTGCGTCACCGGCCCGTCAGCGGCAGATTCCTTCCGTCCAGAGCGGATGAATCTGCTACTTCTTCACCGCCCAGTCGGGCCTCCTCCGCAGCAGGAGAACCGATCAGCATTGCCAAGTCATTGATGTAGTTCATCACACCGAGAGAACGGCCTCTCCCAGCGCGTCTGCGCCAGATCTCGGCAGCTTTCCTTCGGATCCGACCGTTTGCTCAACGAAAACGCAGTCGTCGCCACCACATCACCGGCCCGCCACGCGGACGGGAGGAATTTCCACCGCGATATCAACTCCTCGCGTCGTGAGAGATGCCGCCAGATCCGACGCCCGCTTCCTGGAGGGACGCCACCATATCCATGCGCGGGGAATGCGTCGAGCTTTGGAGCCCCGCCACCGCCATCCCAGCGTGCGCCCGAGTCGCGAGGGACGCACTCCGACGGCAGTGAGGCGAGGAGGACGGGGGAGGGACGGCGGCGGTGGCTAGGGTTTGCGCTACCACCCGTGGTGCCCGAGTAGGAGCGACGCAGGGGACTTTTTGTTATGGTGTAAAGCAGCAACGAGTTTTTATATCTCGTTTTCAATTTGATGGACCACTAGAGTATGCTGGTCTATATATGGAGCACTACAGGAAACCCGATGGTTTGCGACGGCCCAAATAAGCCAAATGTCGTCGCACATAAGCTATTTGCGATGACTTTTCTTATTTGCGATGGTTTTTGGCCGTCGCAAATAAGTCGTCGCAATTAAGCTTATTTGCGACGGACACCGTCACAAATAAGCTTAATTGCGACGACTAGCAGAGGTCATCGCAAGTTATTGCCGCAGGCTGGTGGGCCCGACAACAATATTTGCGACGGCCTAGCCGTCGCAATTAAGTGCCGCTATTTGCGATGGACGGGCCATCGTAAATAAGTTTAGTGGATAGGGCCCACATGTCCTCCTCCGAGACCCACGCCGCTATTTGCGATGGCCAGGCCATCGCAATTAATCCTTATTTGCGATGGCCCGGCCGTCGCAAATAGTAGTGGCTTAATTGCAACGGCCTGAGACTTTATTTGCGACGGTATTGTATAAAAAGCAGTCACAAATAAGGTTTTTTTATTTTTGAAAAAACTCAAAATACTAACCGGCTCGATGGCCAGAATCACAGAACAGGCAATATTCATCACAACACATCACAACAGTTTCAAAACACATCACACACATCGTCCAAACATCGCATCAACATCAACAAACTAAACATGGGCTCACTCGCCCGTCTGACCTCCGTATCCACCTCTGTAGCCACCTCCGGAGCCACCTCCGAAGTCGAAGTCATCGTCGCGCCTCATTCCAGGTGGCGGAGCGACGGCGACGGCGTTTGTGCAGCCGTCGCGGATCCATGCAATTAATGAAACTTAGAGTTAGAATATAAATGCATCAACATCTCTCTCCCTCCCTTCCTCTCCCTCTATCTTCATCTAGATCCCCCTCTATTCCTCTCTCTTTTCATTTCTCTCTTTGTCTCTCACTCTATCTTTCTCTCTCACTCTATCTCTTTATTGCTATCCTTTTGCCTCTATCTTCCTCCCTCTATCTCCATCTACATCTCCCTCACTGTATCTTCCCCTCTCTCTATCTCCATATACATCTTACTCTCTCTCTTCATTCCCCTCCTACTCTATCTAAATATCTTTCACTCTTTCTTCTATCTCTCTCTTTCTTCTCTCTTTCTTTCTTCTATCTCGATCCTTTTCTTCTATCTAACTATCTCCTTCTTTCTTCTATCTCAATCTTTTTACGCTGAAGAAGAAGGATTACATAGAAAAATACCTGATCCATAGAAGAAAGATCGCTTGGAAGGACCGATGGTAGTACCGGTAGCTGGATCCCCAGACCTTGGGCCCGAGCCATGGCCCGTCATTGCAAACATTAAATGCTATCTATTAGTAAGTCATTTACGCTGAATTAATGAGAACTTTAGTTTTTATTTGGTTACCTCCATTGCTTCCCGCATCTGTGCCAACGCTGCTGCCTGGGTTTGGATCATGGCCTCCATCGTGATCCTTTGGCGTTCCGACTCCTCCTGTCACCTGAAGAGGGACTGCATCTCAATGTCCCTCTGCGAGGCGCGATTACTAGTCGTGCCTATCAAAGAATCCTACGTGGAGTTGCCTCTTGCAGGTCTCCCTGCCCTCGAGTCGACAACTCCGTCGAATATGGCGAGTCTATAAAAAAGAGAGTCACTAATATGAAATTGAAATATCTTGAATACTTTGGATTGAAAATGATAAAATGACTTGTAAACTCACCTTGTGTGTGCTTTTCCACCACCGCTTGCATATGCGGCTTGAGGATCGATTGGTTGACATTCCCAATCGAAATCCTCGCCGTGTATCTTCCTAGCCTCCTCCCCGTACTTAGCCTGCAAAACAAGAAAACTGTGTAAGTTCAACAATCTATATAGTTATATTTAATATGAATGATTTCTAAACTTACCAATTGCTCGGCTGCAGCCTGACTGCACCCCGTCAGCTGAGAAGGGTCCCTGTGACCTCTCTTCCAGATCTCAGCAGGGGTCGGCGGCACCCCCGTCTCGCACTCCTGTCAATACGTGTTAGTATGAACAATATATTATGAATATATAAACATAAGTTACACACACTTACCATGCGTTTAGCTAAACGCAAGTGGTTATCTTGCCCGTGCCTGCTCTTCCCCTCGACCATCTGTAGTCTCGAGCCTTCTCAGACTTAGCTTTAAACTCATCGCTAGGCCAGTAGCGACAAAGGGCCTGAAATGCATCGGTCCGACCATGCAACCAGCTCACGTGGCCCTGCACGTAGTTGGAAGTCGTTAAAAATACTATCGAGGAAATTATCAAAAAAAAAAATACTTACTACACTCCATGTACCTGCGCGTACTCCTCCTCCGTCAGGTGCATCTCGCTCGCTTGCCGGAAGTGTAGCACGGGCTGCTGGTTCGCCTTCAAGTGCTCATTAATAATTTGAACACGGGCATTCGACAAAGCTTGTCGAAGCGCCTTGGCAGCATTGTAGTGAAACACTCGCCTCGCATCCTCAAACTGGCGATGGTCGTTCGGGTCCTCTAAAGTATATCTTGCCTGCGATAAAGAATATATTGAAGAGATGTTCACTAAAAGAGTTTAAGAGTTGAAACTTTGAAACTTTTTTTAACATACTTACCATAAAATCGGCCCATACGGCCTCCTGCGGGTTGCCGTGCTCCTGGTGATGGACGCGTGCGTAGTCCTCCCACGAAAGAGAAGGCACCCCGTCGATGACCCCAGGATAGTGCAAACGTACTAAGGACCCGAGGACACCGTTCACCGGTCTGTGGTGTCTCTCACCAGTGAAAGACGTGTCGTCACAAACCCTGCAAGATATTTATTGATTGATTACTTAATTAACCAAAAGAAACTAAAATTGAACACTATAATTTTTATTACCTGTCTCCGACTGGACGAATCATGATCCTCTATGAAGGGACCGCAGGAGGACTGACAAAGTGAGTCCTCCTCGTCCTCCGCGTCTGCTAGGGCACCACGTCAAGTGACCCAGACGGCTCCTCACCAGCCGAGTCAAAAGCCTCAGGAACAGAAGGATCGCTAGTCGGGGGCTGGCTGGCGAGGGCTGGCTGGCCGAGGGCTGGCTGGCCGAGGGCTTGCTCACCGATGGGTAGCCAAGGTCAATTGGCGCCGAAGCCTCTAAGTCAGCCGGTGAGGACTACAACATTCAAATGATTCATAAGTAAGTTCAATGTGAAATTGAATTTAAATAATTTGTCAAAAATGAGTGAAATATACCTATGACGAAGCTCTAGAGCTGGTCTGAACGTGCCCCAGCAGCTGAGAGCGTCTGCTGCCAGTCGACGAGGCACCAACGAAAGCGTCCTCAGGTCTAGAGGGGTAGAACCCCCTCGTTGGCGGCACCTTATTACCCTTCTTTGACGCCATCCCGTTTTAATTAGATAATCAGTAAATATGCAAATAAAATATACAAAATTCATGTTACTATCTTCAAGAAAACATTACTTGTAGTCACTTTCAAAATTCATTAACATCATTATCATGTGCTTGTGCCCTACTCCTTAAACCAGCCCAACGATCTTCCATCGTGGCCTGTTCTAATTTTCGTTTTCGCATATCATCTGCCTCTACATCTTCAACGTCTTCAACATCTCCAACTAATTGATCGAGTCCTGCACCAAGCTCGACGATAAAAGTGTCTGGCAACTCTTCTTCTTGGTGCACTTCTTCAACGTCTTCGCTATCATGGTAACCATCATCCCCAGGAGTATATAGCCGCTCACGAGGATTCACCTTATATACCATCCACCAAGCACTGAGCATCGTGCATGGATAAGGTAGATAATACACTTGTTCAACTTGATGCGCAAGAACAAATGTATCGTAACCTCGTAGTCGGTCCTTATGTTTCACTTCCATCATTCCAAATTGGTTTTCTCGAGTTCCATAAGTGCGATCAAACCATTCATAGTCAAAGAAGACAACTCGAAGGGTTTTATTTTCGGTAAAAGTAAATTCAAGGATTTTGTTAATGATTCCATAATAATCGGTTAAATTCCCTTGAGTGTCCATTGCTCTCATCACAACACCGGAATTTGATGTTACCGCGAGAGGACGAAGAGCTTCAAAATGATTTGTACAGAATCGGAAACCATTTACGTCATATCGACCATAGCTTCTAACATTCACCGATCCATAAGGTAGCTGCCGCAAATCTTCATGGACATTGTGAGTCCGACACTGTCATAAATGATCGTGAGTTAAAATAATACTTCTTTAATAATAGTAATTTATAATACATAGATGATGAGAGAATATTACATAACCTCGAAACCAGGATAGGAAA
Organism: Tuctoria greenei; assembly: GCA_036927565.1. NCBI lineage: Eukaryota > Viridiplantae > Streptophyta > Magnoliopsida > Poales > Poaceae > Tuctoria > Tuctoria greenei. Next base: position 87,953,391 of record JAYESD010000008.1, read on the forward strand.
CTCTGCCCCCCATTTATTCCTTCTTTTCGCATTGCTTCTACTTGTTTGGCCGTAGGTTGATGCCTATGTGGCCAACATTGTCTGTGGAACTCGCTGAACATGAAAAAACATCTTTTAGAGTACATGTGTAGCAAAATATGTTGGTTAGCATAAATGTAGGACAAACACTTACTCGAAGTATTCCTGTATGCCTTCTATATTTGCGTACATGTAGAGTAAATCAACAATCCTTTCATGTTCCGATAGCACGTAGGTCGTGTAGCTACCAACGGTGGCGCCTCTCGTTTGAAAAATGGTCGCTTAGAGTGGTGTTTCGTCCACATTGTACCGCATCGCCGAAGTATTGATATTGTTTTCTTCCGCAAAGTAGACACTTGAAAAGTATCCTACTTCCTTAAGAGCATATGCTTCAGCGATGCACCCTTCCACCCTTGCCCTGTTGCCAACCATTGTATTCAGATATCGTAGCGCTCTTCCAATGTGATACATCCACCTATATTGCACAGGACCACCAACTTTAGCTTCGAATGGAAGATGGATAAGCAGATGTTGCATTGGATTGAAGAAACCCGGTGGAAAAAAATTCCATCTTACATAAAAGTATGGGTATCTCCTTCTCTAACTTATCCATCATCCCGATCTTGATTTCTTTAGCACAAAGCTGTCTATAGAAATAGCTGAGCTCGGCTAAAACATTCCACACCACATCATCTGGATAGCCTCGAAACATAACAGGTAACAATCTTTCCATTATAATGTGATAATCATGACTCTTCAACCTAGTGAGGTTTCCTGTGTTAACATTTATGGCTTGTTTCAGGCTAGCTGTGTAACCATCTGGGAATTTCATAGTTTTCATCCATTTTATAAATTCTTTCTTTTCTTTCGATCGAAGACAGAAAGAAGCACGTGGCTTTCCACCACTTTCAGAGATTTCAAGAGTTGGACGGTGACAAATGTCTGCCAAATCTAGTCTAGCTTTATAATTGTCTTTCATTTTGCCAGGCATATCAATGCAAGTGCTTATGATACTTTCACTCATGTTACGCTCCTGATGCATGACATCAATGTTGTGCATTAGAATCAAAGACTTCACATACGGTAGCTCCCAAAGTCCACATATGTGAGTCCAATTGTGTTCCACTCCATAACCTACGAAATATCCAGGACGACCTTCATCAGGGACCAGTTTATCCAACATATCAGAAATTTCTGACCCGTTGAGACTCTTCAATGGTCCTTTAGTGACAACAGTGTTCTTTCGAAAGACATGCCTCTGCTGCCTAAATATATGATTCGAGGGCAGCCAACGTCTGTGAAAATCAAAGTAAGATATTTTGCCTCCATGAGTTAGTCGAAAGCAATCCGTGTCTGAAGCACATATCGGACACGTCAGACGACCGTGAGTGCTCCATCCAGAAAACATGTCGTATGCCGGCAAATCATGGACGGACCACAAATAAGCAGCTCGAAGGTTGAATTTCTGCTTCTTGTAACTGTCGTACGCTTCGACTCCTGTCCACAAGACTTTCAATTCTTCGATCAGTGGTTTTAACATCATGTTGAGACGTGACCCGAAATGATCAGGTCCAAGTACAATGAGGCTAAGAAACATGAACTCGTTCTTCATACAAAAAGCAGGTGGCAGGTTGTACGGAATGACAAAGACAGGCCAACATGAGAATGGCGTGGCGTTCGTAGAGAATACATCTGTCGCTAATCCGATGCGAACATTCCTCACATCACGAGAAAAGTCTGGATCGAAACGGTCTAGCACCTTCCATGCATCACCGTCGGACGGATGCGTCAAGAATTCTTTGTTCTCACGTTTACCTTCTTTGTGCCATCTCATGTGTCTTGCGGTTCTTTTTGAAAGAAACATCTGCTTCAACCGAGGTGTCACATGCAAGTAACGAAGCTGCTTATGTGCGACATCTGTCATCACATTATCGCCATCATCATTAACAACTTCAACGTACCTCGATTTACCACATTTCAAGAACATCTTCTTATTAGCGTGCTCTTTCTAGAATAGCATGCAGTTGTCTGGGCACACATCGATTTTCTCATACTTCATACCGAGACCAGATATCTTGATCTTTGAATGATACATATCGGTCGGCGCATTGTGAGGTTGTGGAAGGATATCGAAGATCAATTTCATAAGATCATTGTAGCAGTTGATGAAAAAAAGTACTTGGACTTAATTGCCATAAATCTTGTCAAGAATGCAAGTACGGTCAAAACCGTGTGTTCATGCAACGGCTCTTGTGATATCTTCAGCTCCTCGAAGAACTTCTCTGCCTCATTTGTAAGAGGATCCTCCGCTTCCAGAGCTTCTAGCATCTCATCCATCCTATCATCCTCTGTTATATCCTCATCCACTTCGGCTATGACTGGAGAATTAGCCTCACCATGAAAGGTCCACACTTCATAATGTCGAGTGAAACCGTTTCGACATAAGTAAAACAAAAGCTCCAATCTTCTCAAAAACTTGGTGTTTCGGCATTTAGTACATGGGCACCACACCATATCTTCCGTTGACCATGAAAATGCTCGATCCAAAAATTGATCTAACTTTATAAACCACTCATCGGAGTGACCACCAGTCCTGCTCTTCCAGCCAGTATACATCCAACTGCGGTCTTCTCCCATGTTTGGCTCTGCAGTTTAACGCGAAAGAAATTGTCGTTAATGTATTGTTATGTTATGTCATGGTCCTACAACCTTGGCAGATAGATCCTAAACTCACCCAAAAGTGACCGAGTGGAGCGTGCTCATGACGAGACGCGTGATTCGGATTCGAACGAAATTTCGGCAACATAACCCCGCTGTTCTCCACTGCACGCCCAAAAATGGTGCAGTAGAGAACAATAGGGTTACGCCACCAAAATCTCGTCCAAATTCAGACCCGCGTCTCGTCACAAGCCACGCCCCCTCGGTCACTCCGAAGCTGTTCAAAAAGGGACAATTCCGGACCTGCACGTCTCACATGCCAATGGCATGTGAGACGTGCCGGTCTGAAACTGGTAATACATTGCTATAGGTTATGTTGCTCATTTTCATTTTCAGATCATTTAAGAGAGAGGAAAGTTGGTCTTAGATGACAATTCCACATCCATTTCCACCGTCCACGCAATCGCGGGTCATTGACGTCCTTACCAACCCGTTCACTTCCGTGTCGACTTGACGCATACGGTACTACTACAATGGTCTACACGGCACGATCACACTTATTGCGTGTCGTGCCCTTCCGGGTTGGTCCGAGCCGGCCCAAAACCCCTTTATTTATATATATTAAGTAGTCACTCAAAAACATTATATTAATGCACTAAAGTCCAAAAATACACTAAACAGAATAGAAAAAAATTATTAATTCTAAACACTAACGCAATCAAAAGAACAAGAGAAAAAAATTATTAATTCTAGTAACCTGCATAATAAACATATTTACCAAAGCATGACAACTAGGATCAAATTAGGATCTAATTCTCCGACTCAACTCGGCCAGGATCTGGACTAAACCCAAACCCAATCCATTTTTTGTGTATCAATCAACCCGGCCCAACTCAGCCTGTAAAATAAACATACAAAACCAACCCAACCCAACCCACACCTACTTTTGAGCCCAATCCAAACCGATCTGTTTTCAATAACCACGGTTTGGAACTGGTTCCAACCCACAAGCTTGGCCCAGTAGCCTGACAAGGAGGTTTGTCCTCCTCCATCGCCCTTCACCTGAGATGCCATGCGCCATGTCCGGCAAGGTGACCTGCCCCATAGATGCATTACACTCCACCCCCCGCCTCCCCGCGGTCTCTTGGGCCCCATCCCAACTGATATTGCCGCCCACCAGCGGCTCGCGAGGCTCCCAGATCGCCACCGTTGCGCCCCCACGGCATCACCCCCCGCGAGGCCAGGCTCTTGCAGCTCCCAACACGGCGACGAGCGGTTGCGCCTCCCAACCATGGCGACGATGTTCGCCGCGCAGGCACCCTATCACTGTGTGGCACGGATAAACAAAATTGTACGAATCCAGGTGCACTACCATATGGATAAATCAGAAGAAATGAACGGGTTATTTAGTGAGTTAATCCTATCGAGTGTGCCAGCCACAGGTTAGAACCCCTACAAAGGAGGAGCTTAGTCATGGCCACATATTTTCCAGACATGAAAGATACTAAAAACCTAGGCCTTGCATGACCCATTCTAATTGATCCTAAATGATCCCGTATGCAAAATTGATCCTAAATGATCCCGTATGCAAAATGAGAATTAGATGCTAATAACTAATCACTGTGAACTTCAGATTACCATCAATTAGATGCTAATAACTAATCCAATTTGATTCGAGGGGGCGACGGGAGAGAGGGGGCGTACCTCGAACGGCGGTGGCGCGGCGGACCGGGGGCGGCGAGGCCGGGTCGGTGGTGGCGCGACGGTCTGGCGGTGGGGTGCGGCGCGGGGGGGGGGGGGGGGGGGGGGGTTGGGGAGCGGTGGGCCGGGGCCGGCGAAGCTGGGGGTGGAGGGGGCGTGGCGGGCCGGGGGCGGCGAGGCCGGGGTGGCGGCGCGGCGGGCCGGCGGTGGGAGCGGGGGCGGCGGGGCCGGGGGCCGAGCGGAGCGGCGGTGGCGGTGGTAAGGAAATGACGAAGGGAACGGTTCGTCCCGATGGTATATGCTTTAACTTGCGACGGCCAGCTTATTTGCGATGGCCCTAGGGTTGGCCGTCGTAATTAATACTATTTGCGACAGCCAGCGGAAAAGGCCGTCGCAAATAAGATTTATTTGCGACGACCCCCGTATTTGATGAGGACATCACAACAGCAGAGACGCGCATTGAACTGCAAGGACCAATCACAAGAGCACGGGCACGGTTATTAAATCAGCAGGTGAATTCGTTCTTAACTTCTTTTGCATGTGAGTTTGAGAATAGATTGCTATGTGATGATTTAATTGTTATTAGGAATAATGGAGAAGATCAACAAGTGAAGGAAGGAGGCCTTGGGAGCGTGGACAACCACCTGGGACGTCCACAAGTAGATGGAAATAGTTTACAACTCGGACTCGAGTTCAACTCGGAGTCCAGGAGCAGTCCACCTTAAAACAGACGCCCAGGAGGCATACGGACTCCGTTTTCGACGTTCTACATATGCACGGAAAGAGGAGAAGATAAACTTTCCAATGGTTCTGGTCCCACCTCAAAATTCCTCCGGAGTCATTGGGAATCGTCGAAACAAGTCGAGTCCAGATTTCTGTCCGGTGCTGCGCCACCGAATCGGGCCTTTGGGCCTTGTATCCCGTAAGAGTCTATTAGGGACGCGTCTAATCGTGTTTTGGTCGAACCCTAGCCTATAAATACTGCAGCCGCCGGTCATATTCGGTGGGTTTTGCTTAGATCAATAAAATCGCCGTTCTACGGTTTGTGAGACCCCAATTTCGCGATTTCCGATCGTGTCTTCTACGTTCTTGCTCGTGTTCTCGATTGCACTTGCAGGGATTAGCCTTCTTGGCGAGGTCAAGCGTGTGCAGCACGGTTGATAACCAACGGAGCCGTGGTGTAGTGATTGCAGGGGTACTCGAACCGCTCGAGTGCCGCGGATCATCAACGTCGAGTTCTCCACCCCAATCGACGTACCTTTCGGAAGATCGGGCCTAAACCTACTCATCAATTGGTATCAGATTTCCAGGTTGCCCGTGAGGTATCTTTGTTTTCCTTCATTCCATTAGATCGATTTTGTTTCGTACCTAGAGTCCACAAAAAAGCCACAAAAAAAAAATTAGATCGTTTTTCCCGCTTCCCAGACTATAGTGCCTGCAGTTTCGTTTTTCAGTTTGCATTGTTGAGTTTGCATTCGTGTGGTTGAGTCTTGTTGCTGGTTTAGCTTTGTGTTTTTTGGTCCTAGTTATCGTGTTTCGTCCTTGTTTTCTTGCTATTCGACACCTATTCCACAATCCCTAAATAACAAACCGATCCGCCACGTTCATCAGTTTGCCCTAGCTAGCCGCCTTGCGTGAACTCCCGCATCGCCAGCCCTAGATTAGGTGACAAATATTTGTGCCATTCATCCTTGAATCATCACACACCACCCCATTAGTTGCTGTGCAAATTCCCGATCGTTTTCGTATCCGTTTGCGAGTTCTGTTCTCAAACCGAGTTGGAATCAACATCCAAAAAAACGTAACTCGGACAGCCTACCTTAAAACGGCCATAACTTTCGCATACGAACTCGAAATCGGGCGAATTTTTTTTTCAAATTCATCTACGCGAAATTTCGCATCTGATTTTCCGCGGCATAGCCGCGTTCGGCGAAATTAGATTGCCCAAATTCCCCTCGGAAGATAGGCTATCCGGCCTCCGAAGTTTCAGCACGAATTTTAAAGAACCTTCTTGATTTTCTATAGGCCGCATATTACATCCAATTGAGCTGCAAATTTGTGTGCTTCCTATATTTTTGCTACTGAGTAAAGAAAAAATATCAAAAAAATATTACAAAAAAGAAAAAAAAATAGTGAAGAGCACGCATATTAAAGCAATTGGCCTATACCACTTGGTGCTGTTTGTTTGGTTATATCATTCTGTCATTCTTTTGCCTTGATACTTCCTTGTGTTGTGCTAGGCTCTAGGGCACTCAGTTGACCAGCAACAGTTTCCTACATTGAATACTTATTCAACTTTGTTTAGCTGTTAACGATTTTCTGCTTATTAGCCACCATATTATACCATCCAAGCTCCACCTTTCTCTTGAGCATAACAGGTACCTTTGCAATCACCCCACGCTTCATTGGTTCATCTCACCGTCCACACCACCTGCTGTGTCGGTAAGAACACTTGTAAGAGCGTGGTAAGACGCTTGAGCGAGAGAGATTCTTTTCTTCCACCTTCCACATTGTCACTGTAGTTGATAGGGATAACATTTTTTTGTTGTCTTTTGTTTCTTACTAACAATGGAAGGAGAAGAAAATAATGACGAATGTGTTCAACATGTTGAGTTACGTGATATGTTCGCCAAATACAACGCATCAACGGAGGAGTCATTGGCGAACTTGACTCGCAAACTGGATGACCTTGCTCTTCGGATGAATACTTTTGAGGCTCGGTTGCCTCTCGCTGGAAGACAAGAAGACAATGCTTATGATGAACTGGAAGATCACAGTAATCAGCCAAGACTGCCACTTTATCGTCGAGGTATGGGAGGTAATAATCATAACAATTATAACCGCCCTCCTGATGATCCTTTTGCTAAAGTGAAATTTACTATACCCTCTTTTTCTGGTGCTTATGATGCTGAGGTTATCTTGATTGGGAGATGACAGTAGAGCAAAAATTTAATTCCCATCTTGTTCCTGAACAACATAGAGTTCGTCAAGCCACTAGTGAGTTTAAGGACTTTGCTATCATATGGTGGAATGAACTTGTTAAAACTAGAACTGATCCTCCAACATGGGATAGATTAAAGGAAGCTATGCGTGTTCGATTTGTTCCTCCATCTTTTCAGCGGGACCTTCGCAAAAAATTGCAGCGTTTAGACCAAGGTAACATGTCCGTAGAGGAGTATTATCAAGAGTTACAAAAGGGTATGCTGCGTTGTGGGGTAGTGGAGGACATGGATGATAAAATAGCTCGTTTTTATGGGGGGTTGAGGCGTGAAATTCAGGACATTGTTGATTACAAAGAATATGATACTGTTAACAGATTGTTTCAGCTTGCTATGTTGGCAGAAAAAGAATTGCAGGGCCGACAACAACAGCAACAACGCACGAGGAGCAACTTCACGCCGCGTGCAGCAACTACACCATCCAAAACAGCACCATCTTCGGCCCCCCGTGCAGCGACTACACCACCCAATGGCGGCCAACGAACTATACCTGCTGCTCCACCTTCTCGCGTGCCGGAAGGCAGCAAGGCGACATCATTCAAGCCTTCGTCGTCCACTCCTTCTACGGGTCGTACTTCCGACATTAAGTGTCACCGCTGCCAGGGACTTGGTCATATGATGAGAGATTGCCCGAGCAAACGAGCATACATAGCACGCGACGATGGCGGGTATGATAGTACTTCGGATGTTGAAGATGAATATTCTCTTGCTACTGACTTTACAGATCCAAATGACGAACACACCGAAGAAGAGGTACTTGGTGCAGCGGCGACGGAGAACTATAGGAGCATCATTGTGCAGCGTGCCTTGAGCTCCAAAGTGGAGACCGACGACAAGCTACAACGACACAACCTCTTCCACATGTTTCTCGTCGTCAAAGACTGCCGTGTACACACTATAATTGATGGAGGTAGCTGCAATAACTTGGTAAACACGGACGTCGTCAAGAAACTCGGTTTGACAACAAGAGCACACCCTCATCCGTACCACATTCAATGGTTCAACAACAGCGGTAAGGTTCGGGTAACACAAATAGCAAGAATCCATTTTTCAATTGGTTCATACCATGATTTTGCTGATTTTGATGTTGTTCCTATGGATGCTTGTTCTCTTTTATTGGGTCGTCCTTGGGAATTTGATACAGATGCTATTCATCATGGTAGAACCAATAAATATACTCTCATGCATAAGGGAAAGAAAATCACTTTGCTCCCCATGACTCCTGCTGAAATTGTGCATTTTGAGAAGAGTAAAATTCGTGAGGGCAACGCAACTAAATTAGAATCTGCAGCAAGTTATTAAGTTAAAATCACCATCATTGCTCGCAACTAAATCTGAACTTGCTGATTTATTCGATGCTAAGGGGATGTGCTATGCTTTAGTTTGCAAAGAAGCCATGTTTTCACTTCATGAATTGTCTATTGCATTGCCCCCTGCTGTTGCTAACCTTTTGCAGGAGTTTGAGGATGTGTTTTCCCTCCGAGATACCCCCTGGGTTACCACCGATGAGAGGCATTGAACACAAGATCGATTTGATTCCAGGAGCAAGTTTGCCAAATCGTGCAGCTTACAGGGCGAATCCACAAGAAACTAAGGAAATTCAGCGACAAGTCCAAGATCTTTTGGACCGCGGGTACATTCGTGAAAGCCTTAGCCCTTGTTCCGTTCCTGTTCTTTTGGTTCCTAAGAAAGATGGTAGTTGGCGCATGTGTGTTGATTGTCGAGCGATTAATAACATCACCATTCGATATCGTTATCCTATTCCTCGATTAGATGACATGCTTGATGAATTGAGTGGTGCTATCATCTTCACAAAAATTGACTTGCGTAGTGGTTACCACCAAATTAGAATGGCACTAGGAGATGAATGGAAAACTGCATTTAAAACCAAGTTTGGACTTTATGAGTGGTTAGTCATGCCTTTTGGTTTAACTAATGCACCCAGCACCTTTATGCGATTAATGAACGAGGTTTTACGTGCTTTCATTGGACAATTTGTGGTGGTTTACTTTGATGATATCCTCATTTACAGCAAGTCATATGATGAACATATTGATCATTTACGTGCTGTTTTTACTGTTTTGAGAGATGCACGTTTGTTTGGTAACCTCGAAAAGTGCGTTTTTTGCACCAAGCGAGTCTCGTTTCTTGGCTATGTCGTTTCCTCGCAGGGAATTGAGATGGATGAGGCAAAAATTGAAGCAATCACCAGCTGGCCAGCCCCAACTACCGTCACACAGGTTCGTAGTTTTCTTGGTCTTGCAGGATTTTATCGGCGCTTTGTGCGGGATTTCAGCACCATTGCAGCACCTCTACATGAGCTAACGAAGAAGGGAGTTCCATTTCGATGGGGCGAACAGCAGCAACAAGCTTTTGATGCTCTCAAATCGAAGCTTACACAAGCACCATTACTACAACTTCCTGATTTTGACAAGACCTTTGAGCTAGAATGCGATGCAAGCGGCATTGGTATTGGAGGCGTTCTCATACAAGGAGGTAAACCCGTTGCTTTCTTTAGTGAAAAACTTCATGGTCCTTCTCTGAATTACTCCACTTATGATAAGGAATTGTATGCCTTAGTCCGTGTATTACAAACTTGGCAACATTATCTTTGGTCTAAGGAGTTTGTCATACATTCCGATCATGAATCATTGAAGTATCTTAAGTGTCAAACCAATCTGAATAAACGACATGCTAAATGGATTGAGTTCATAGAGTCGTTTCCATACATCATTAAGCATAAGAAAGGGAAGGAAAATATCATTGCCGATGCATTATCTAGGCGTTATACCATGCTGTCCCAACTTGATCATAAAATCTTTGGCTTGGAAACAATTAAAGCATTATATCCTACTGATTTGGACTTCAAAGTTGCTTTTGAAAATTGTAGAGAAGGAAGAACTTGGAATAAATATGTGCTGCGAGAGGGTCTCCTCTATCGTTCTAACAAGCTATGCGTTCCAGCTAGCTCCGTTCGTCTATTGCTTTTGCAGGAAGCACATGGAGGAGGTTTGATGGGACATTTTGGAGTGAAGAAAACTGAAGACGTGCTGTCCACACACTTCTTTTGGCCAAAGATGAGGCGTGATGTCGAGCGCTACGTGTCACGATGCACTACTTGCAACAAAGCTAAGTCTCGTCTTAACCCACATGGTCTTTATATGCCTCTTCCTGTTCCTAGTGTACCTTGGGAGGATATTTCTATGGACTTTGTTTAGGGATTGCCTAGGACTAAGAGGGGGAGGGATAGTATTTTTGTAGTTGTTGATCGTTTTTCCAAAATGGCACACTTTATACCTTGTCATAAGAATGATAATGCCTCACACATTGCTGATTTATTTATGACGGAAATTGTTCGTTTACATGGTGTGCCAAATACCATTGTTTCTGATCGTGATGCAAAATTTTTAAGTCATTTTTGGAGAACTTTGTGGTATAAATTGGGAACCAAGTTGCTGTTTTCAACTACATGTCACCCACAAACGGATGGACAGACCGAGGTAGTTAATCGTACTTTATCCACTATGTTACGGGCTGTCTTGAAAACAAATTTGAAGTTGTGGGAGGAGTGTTTACCACATATAGAATTTGCTTACAACAGATCCGTTCACTCCACGACAAAGGTAAGTCCATTCCAGGTAGTGTATGGTTTTAATCCCCGTGCTCCTATTGATTTACTACCTTTGCCTCCTTCTGAAACTATAAATTTGGATGCTACACAACGATCTGAATTCATTCTTAAGATGCATGAAACTACAAAGAAAAATATTGAAATGATGAATGAGAAGTATAGGATTGCAGGTAGTAAAGGTAGAAAAGAAGTAAAACTTGAACCGGGCGATTTGGTGTGGTTACATTTGAGAAAAGAGCGATTTCCCGACTTGAGAAAATCTAAACTTATGCCACGAGCTGCTGGTCCTTTTAAGATCGTTGAAAAGATTAATGATAATGCATATAAGCTTGAATTGCCTCCCGATTTTGGGGTTAGTCCTACATTTAACATTTCAGATTTGCGACCGTACTTGGGAGAAGAAGATGAACTTGAGTCGAGGACGACTCCAATTCAAGAGGGGGAGGATGATGAGGACATCACAACAGCAGAGACGCACATTGAACTGCAAGGACCAATCACAAGAGCACGGGCACGGTTATTAAATCAGCAGGTGAATTCGTTCTTAACTTCTTTTGCATGTGAGTTTGAGAATAGATTGCTATGTGATGATTTAATTGTTATTAGGAATAATGGAGAAGATCAACAAGTGAAGGAAGGAGGCCTTGGGAGCGTGGACAACCACCTGGGACGTCCACAAGTAGATGGAAATAGTTTACAACTCGGACTCGAGTTCAACTCGGAGTCCAGGAGCAGTCCAACTTAAAACAGACGCCCAGGAGGCATACGGACTCCGTTTTCGACGTTCTACATATGCACGGAAAGAGGAGAAGTTAAACTTTCCAATGGTTCTGGTCCCACCTCAAAATTCCTCCGGAGTCATTGGGAATCGTCGAAACAATTCGAGTCCAGATTTCTGTCCGGTGCTGCGCCACCGAATCGGGCCTTTGGGCCTTGTATCCCGTAAGAGTCCATTAGGGACGCGTCTAATCGTGTTTTGGTCGAACCCTAGCCTATAAATACTGCAGCCGCCGGTCATATTCGGTGGGTTTTGCTTAGATCAATAAAATCGCCGTTCTACGGTTTGTGAGACCCCAATTTCGCGATTTCCGATCGTGTCTTCTACGTTCTTGCTCGTGTTCTCGATTGCACTTGCAGGGATTAGCCTTCTTGGCGAGGTCAAGCGTGTGCAGCACGGTTGATAACCAACGGAGCCGTGGTGTAGTGATTGCAGGGGTACTCGAACCGCTCGAGTGCCGCGGATCATCAACGTCGAGTTCTCCACCCCAATCGACGTACCTTTCGGAAGATCGGGCCTAAACCTACTCATCAGTATTTGCGACGGCCACTTTGGAAACCGTCGCAAATATAAGCTTATTTGCGACTTCAATCTGCGGGCCGTCGCAAATAGGGTTATTTGCGACGGCCGGCCGTCACAAATACGGTCGACCGTCGCAAATGACTGCGTTTCCTGTAGTGGAGCCCCTAACCAGGTACTGAAACGTTGATTATTGTAACTTGTAAGTGTATTAGTTACAAGGCTGACATAGACAGAAATCAGAGAGTAAAGCAAGCTATGCTATGAATAGTAGTACTCCCTATAGTATATATGGCAATGGAATGATGGCATGGTTTGAGGCCAGGCGAAGACATGCATAGCCAACACAACGATGATGATTTGGCCCGTTAGTTGGGACGAGAGGATTTAGACCATCCCGGCTGATCTGGGCTCCTACATGGGCCCGTGTAAATCTGAGTAAATCTAACTGGCCTGTTGGCGGAAAGATTATTCCGGCCCGCTGATCTCTGCATGGTCCTGACAGTTCCTTGGTTGATTGACAAAATTTTTTATTATTAGTGGATTAAAAAATGTTTTAATATTAATAGCCGACTTGTCTTTTTTTCAAAAGTAGCAGCCTAGTCACAATACGGAATCGGGACGCCTTCCGGATGTGCGATTTGCACATGTGGACAAGCGACAAAAGACCGGACGGCGGCGCTGACAGGGGCCCCGCCAAGTCGCGCTTCTAAATCGCGACTCACCATTCTGATTCATGATTCGCTTTTATGGTGAGCGAGTCGCGCAACTAAATTGTGACTTGCCTTTCTAGTAAAAAAAATATAATCAGTACTGTTTATGTTTTCGTTCTGTTTATGTTCTCTTTTTTGATGTCATTTTTATCATGTTTTTTAAATCATTTTTATCGCATCACAAATAAATATTTTAAATAAATTTTGAAGATAAGTACAAAAATAGAGAGCGCCATAATACGAAGAAAATATATTGTGATATTGACTGTCAGTACCCTGCATAACAGGTAACCCTAATACTGCACTCAAAACCAAGGAGTTCCTATGTTTGAGTTGAAGACTTCCGAAGGCAACACACATCCCGCACCACTGGGCCCACCTCCCTCGTTTGGGTAGCTCTGGTGCTACCACGTGTCCCGTGGGGCCAGACCTAGGTCCCTCTACAAAGAAGCTCCGGTGCTGCCACGTGTCTGATAGTCCCGGACCTAACTCCTAGTAGAGGGAAGCTCCAGTGCCGCCACGTGTCAAATGACTCCGGACCTGCCTCCCCATAGAGGGAACCTCTGGAGCTGTCACGTGTTAAACCTCCAGACCTTTGTTAACAACAGGAAGACCATGGAATCTCCAACGGCACGAACATTAAAGAGACTATCAAACAGCCATTACAAAACCTGGTTATAGCATCATTAATTTAGTATCAATGACGCACGATCAGAGGACTGTCAATACCGATAACGCCACCATTAAGGCATGTTATCACACTGCTAATCACTCATAATACCAGTAGATCATGTATAGGGCGATTAATATAGGCAGGGCCACCTGTTGGGCTAGACATGCTCTGTAACGGCCAATCCTTAACATATAAAAGGGTTGCACCTCGCGGTAGAAGATATCTAAGATCACACACATACAATCGATCCTAGACACTCGCCACACACTCATACAATCAACAACCACTCCGTGGAGTAGGGTATTACACTCAGGCGGCCCAAACCACGTAAAAACTCTCGTGTCACCATCTTGTTCGTGATCTTACGGGGGCCCCATCCAAATATGAACCTTCGCGGGCGATGCTTTAGTAGTATCGGGGTAAGTGTCTTTGCTACACTTCGACATTTGGCGCGCCAGGAAGGGGCACCTAAGATCTCAAGATGGGGAATTCTGCCGCAACTTCATCCAATGGTTTGGCTGAGCAGCCTGCTAGAGGAAATCCCTCCAACGTGCAGCAGCCAGCCAACGTTGTTGTCTCAGTGGGTGTCATACCACCACCACCTCCACCATCTCAGCAAGATGGTGTATTCGCATCAGTCACTGCATCAACGACAACCCCGAGAATGCGCTGAACGCAGCACAGACTCTTCTCTAGCGTCCACCACCGCAGGGAGCTCCTCCCGCCGTGCTAGAACAGTGGCGTGCTGATGTGGAGCTTTTGGTTGTAGCTGCAGCCAATGCCATAAGCAACCAAGGTACGCCCCAGGCTGGGCAGGCACCTACTTGGAACAGGACCTTGTCTGGTAGACTTGGTCCTCAAGCATCGCAGCACAGGAGACGAGCACCCTCCCAGCAAATGACATCACTGCCCTCCGGAGCACGCCACACTCATATAGCACCGAGGCTCCTGACGCAGGACCTTAGGTCAGAGCTCGACAGCCGATACATGAGGCAAGACGGCCGCGTCCATATCGAGCGCGCTCGCGAGAGGCGAGAGGCCCGAGGAAACCCTTCTCCTCTAGGAGTGGGGGCGATTGTTTAGCCCTGGCCATGCATCTTCGCATGGTCGAATGGCCACCCAAATTCCAGCTTCGTCTGCCAGAGAAGTATGACGGGACAACCAACCTCATTGAATTTATTCAAATCTACTCCACCGCCATCCTCGCGGCTGGAGGAAATGAGGCCGTGATGCCAACAACTTCCCTGTGGCTCTAACCAGGCCAGCAAGGGTTCATGATTCTCCCTCCTGACTCCATCTATAGTTCGGGGAACTTTGTTGCCAGTTCACTGCCAGCTTCGGGAGCTCCTACACCTGACCTGGCATAGAGCTGGACCTGTTTGCTGTGCAACAAAAATTGGGAATTCATCCAACTATTTTCTCAGGTACAAAATATACCTTCTGATTCAAATTCTTCTGTTATCGTTGCATTCCGACAGGGGGTATGGGATAAGAAGATGCTGGAGATGATGGCAACTAAAGATGTCAGCAGCGTCACTATCGAAGTGTTTGATACGACACTTCCCCCGAACCCGCTGAGAAGCAGCCCGCGGAGGTTCTTTTGTGGTTGGGGCATGCAGAGATCAATATCAAGATGGTGACCTCAGAGATTTACGTGATTCAGGCCGTCTGAGCGTAACACCCTACTCCATGGGGTTTGTGTAATTGTATTGAGCGAGTGCGTTTGCTAGGGTCAGGTCGCAATAGCCTGGATCAGCCTATCCCCATGTTTGTGCGTTGCAGCCCTTTTATAGTTCTAAGGACTGACCGTTACAAAGCTGGTCTGGCACGACATGTGGCCCTGGCGTGCTTGATGACCTAATACACTGTCTAAAGAGTATTAAGTACAATTAATAGTGTGGTAACGTGCCTTAATGTCAGCGTTACCCCGATTAATAGTGCACTGATCGTGTGTCATTAATATGGTATTAATGACACATTATCAGACCTTGTAACTGCCGCTTTAACCATCCTTGAATGTCTGTATTGGTCGTGATCGGTTTGTTTTCCTGTTGGTGACGAAGGTCCGGAGGCTCCACATGTGGTAGATTCGGAGCTTTCCCTTGCGGGAGGATAGGTCCAGGGTTGCTATACACGTGTTGGTACCGGAGCTCCTCTCTGACTGGGGCTAGGTCTGGGACGGTTGTACACGTGTAGTCGCTGGAGCTTCCCTTGTTCGAGAGTTTTGTTCCAGGCTTATTTTACACGTGTTAACCCGGGAGCCAGTCATGTGAGGGGAGCGAGTTTGGTGCAACGTGACATGTGGGACCTGTAAGGGCCTTCGACTCTAACGGGTGGAACTTTGTTGCACTTGTTGCGGTGTCGTGGGGTACCCGGTATGTAGGGTACCGACAGTGGCCCCCGGGCCCACATCTGGGAGAACCCCTTGGGTTAAGTTGTTCTGTCGGAGGTGGGGCCATTCTCGATTCCCGCGCTTCGATTTTCAGAAGTCCCTTGATGCACCAACAGAGTGACAGTTTGGGAGTGAACCTTCGACGCGTGGCTTGTTATGAATACCATAGATGAGATCTTTGAGTGTGGATCTCACGCAATTGATGGTCGCCGGTTCCCAATACGAAAATCGTATCAGTTCCGCGCGCCCTGTCAGAGCACCGACTTTGGGTTTCCTGCCGCTCATCATGGCAACGGTTGGCCTTGGGTAAGGACGATCTCTTCATCGGGGTGGCTGCAGGCCCACTCGTCATAGTCGGGGTAGATTTTTGAAAAGTACCTTTGATCTCATTGCGGTTTCCATCAAAGCGTCGCATCGGCTTACTTAAGAAGGAAAGTGTGCACGGGTTGAGGACTCTTTATGCTTTCGATCATCTTTGTGCTCAGAGCCTTCCAAACTCCGCTTAACTTTCCATCCTTTGCTCCACTTTGCCGCGATGGAGTTGGGTCTCCCCAAGAGCCGCCTCAAGAGCGATGATGATCTGAAGAAGGTCCGAACCTACATGGGGTGGTCCAGCGACTCCTTCAACCATCTGCTCCGCGCCGGCAAGCTCCTGTTCAAGAAGGAGCGCGACAGCGACATGGTGTACTTCTCTGCGTACGCCATGGTGGGGCTAATCCCACCTTTCTCAACTTTCCTTTTGATGCCGCTGGACTTCTATGGTCTGCATTTGTACCACCTTGGCCCCCACTCTCTTCTTCTTGCGGCGACATTCATCCACTTCTGCGAGATGTGGGTGGGTATCCCCCCCTGCGTTGAGCATTTCCACACCTTCTTCACCATCCACACCACTGACAAGGGGTCCGAATTTCTTGGCTTCTACTATTTTGTGAAGCACAAGAAATGCCCCTACAAATACTTGAGGTCATTTCCTTCCGGCAAGTGGGACGACTGGAAGAAAGATTGGATCATCATCACAGCAGAGGAGCACGAGAAATTGGAGCTGCCCGAAGGTCTCCCCAATATTGACACTGACGCATGGAGTGTGGTTCCGGTGCTGTCAGAGGCCTTCAACCCTATCTTGACCAGGATCCGCGAATGCATAGAAGGTGGGGTGACCCCCCAGATGGTGTTCTACAACTTCCTAGTCAACAGGTGGGCTCCACCGAAGAAGAGGGAGAAGCTCGCATGGGCCCTCAACAGCGTGATGGATGACGACCGGATTGAAACCGGCCTGAGATCCAACTTGGATGGCATAGCTTTGGAGCTTCATCTCAAATATTTCCAGCATGGAATTGACGTCTAAGGCAACGAATTAACTCCGCTTTTAGCTTTCCTCCCTCTGAACATGGAGGCGCAGTTCAGCAGGGAGCTCCGGAGGAATATGTCGGCGCTTGACGATCTTGGTGAGGTGGAAAGGCATCCGACCACCAGATTGGCTATCCCTGGAGCTTCTGAGGGTGGTCCTGCCCCTGCCTCGAGCCGAAGGACTTAAGACATCAGCAAAGGCAAGGGCAAAGAGCTAGCTGAGCCTTCCAGCCAGAAGAGGAAGTTGAACCACACTGACAGGAGGTTCGTCATGCCTGCTCCTTCAACGACGGTTGCTTCTCCCCGGAGGGGGAGGTCTTCTGCTACTACCCCTGCTCCGGTGCAGGTGTATTTAAGAGGCGTAAGCTCCGGGCAGTCGACCCCAGCCTCAGTGCCGACTAGAAGCTCCAGGTCCGGGAGTTCTTCCCGACGAATGGAAGCTCCAGCTAAAGGGACTCCGACAGCTGCGAGTATTCCTCAGCTGAGGTCCGAAGCAGTTGTCTCACCAGATTTGGTGGGCTCTAGCTCCGGGCCTCAAAAGAAGAGGTTCCGAGGCGACTGGGGTGGTAGAATCCCGATGTAAGCATTGATTCCTCACCCTAAAATGTTAATCTTGCTTTTGGATGTGTCTTTAATCTTCTCTTCCCTTTATTTTTAGAGTGTCAAAGAAGGGACCGGGAGCTCCAGCGCATGTTGCAACAGCCGGGGCTGCACCTGCCGAAGCTCCGGCTTCGATCGCTGAGCCTCCTCGTCAAGCGGAGGCAGAAGTTGCGGCAGCTCTGGCGCCAGCTGTCATGAGCTTGGACTCGGAGTCCTCACCCGAAGCTCCTGCGGTAGCGCCGGACCACAGGAGGGATGTTGAAGATGTGCCCCTGGCGGCAGAGGCTGATGCTCCAGCATCGGCGGTGCAAGAAGTTCCGGCTTCTCAGCCGGAAGTTGCTGAAGCCCTGGCTGCTGAGCTAGAGGTAGCTGAAGCCCCGACCATTGAGCCGAAGATCACCCAGGCTCCAGCCCTTGTGCCGAAAACGGTTGAAGATCCGGCGGCAGAGCCGGAAGTGGTAGAGGGTCCGGCTGCTGAGCTGGAGGTGGTTGGTGGTCTGGCAGCTGTGCCTGAAGGTGGTTGAAGGTCCGGCACAATGGCCGCACCGGAGCCCGAGCCAGCGGTGGTCGAAGCCCCAGTTGAAGATCCACCTGCTGCTCCAGAAGTGGTGGTCCCGGAGGTATCTGGGCCAGAGCCAGAGCAGCTGGCGACAGGTCCTTCAACGCCAGAACCATCGACTGAAGACCCGAAAGCGGTGCCTTCACCTGCTCCGGAGGCGGAAGTTCCCCCTGTGGGTTCTTCTACTGCCACTGAAGGGCTTTAGGAGAGCGGCCCCAGCGCTGCAGGAGTACAGGGGACCACTATTTTAGAGTGGGACCCAATTTTTGTGATAGAGAACCCGTTTGAGCCTGCGGAAATGATCCCAGCAGGCCCAGAACCTATCCCTCTGGCGTTGTCCATAGACAATGCCTACTCAAGTCTTCGGCAGGTCCAGCTAGCCTTCGATCATGAGAGCAAGTCTTTGGAGGAGGAGCACAACACCTTGAGGCGTTGGCGCAACAGACTCCATTTTGAGACCAAGCTTGCTCATACGAGGCTGGCTGACCAGAAGGAGTGGATCAAGAGAGAGAAGGCCCGGTTAGAATACTGGGATAAGTTGATGGAGGAGAAGGAGGCCGCCATCCGTGTGCTTGATGCTATTTCCAAGGAAATCCTGGAACAAGCCAAGGATAGACATGAAGCTGCTAACGAGCGTTACGAAAAGCTCGCAGAGTTGAATGAAACTCTACTGAAGAGTCGAGCGGACCTGGAGGCGAGGGAGGAAAAACTCCTGGGGTAGCAGGAGGATGTGGTGAGGTTAGAGGCGGAGGTCACCCAGAAGTTGACTCTGGGGGAGAAAAATTTGGCGGATCACAGCAAAATGTTGGATCTATGGAAGGAGGAAGAGAGGAAGAAGAACTGTAAGGTGGGGCAAGAGCTCTCAAAAAGAGAGTCTGATGTTGCCGCTAGGGAAGAGAGAGTCAATGGCAGGGAAAAGGACCTAGCTGAGGGGCGGAACCGCATCCACCTCCGGGAGATGGAGCTGGCCGACCAGGAGAAGCAGGTTGCTGAGATCATGCAGCAACATGCTAAGTTGGCTGAGCGACTTGCTCGCGAAGGTTCAGAGCTTGCGGATGCCAGGAGGTCACTGGAGGAGCTGCGAAGCTTGAAGGTAACTGAGTCCCTGATGGTATGGGACTTCCTGGGCGTGCGGACAGGTCCCTCATGCCTATTGGTTTCAGTCCAGTACGCCCAGAGAACCCGACACAGGAGCTGGACCAGACGTTGGCGGCACTTAGCTATGCTGGTAGCAAACTCTACGAGATGGGTGACGTCATCGCCGATCAACTAGAGACGGAGGGTAAATCCTTGGCCAAGAACATCACTGAGTATGTCTTGGCATGTTATCGGAGCTGAGACCCCTAGTTCTCACATGATCCGGTCTTTGAAGGAATCATCGCAGTGGAGGAGGATGTCGCCAGGGCTAGTGTCCAAGAAGCTGCTGAGAAGGTTGCTTCGTTTTTCCACAGGACCTAGATCCTCCAGTAGCTAGGAATTTGCTCCCTTGTCCCTTGTAATCTCAATTTTGTAATCCAGTTCTTTTGATTAATGAAATCCTCCTTCTTTCTTTGAATTTCACTTTGTCTTCAATATACTGTACCGTGTCTTGTTGGACCCCTAGTACATGTGTACAATTGAGGTGTGTACATGTACCAAAGTTTATGACAGTATGTTGAAGTCTTCAATTTTGAAGCGTCGAAGACAGCCCCCCTAGAATGGTCGGAGCTTGGTAGCTCTGGTGTCAACATATTAGATGTTGACGATAGACCTATCTTGGGAGATGTCGGAGCTTAGCAGCTCTGGCGTCGTCCATCATCGCTATGAATTTTTGCTTTTCCTGCATATTAAAGGCAAGAGAAAAAGTAAAATTCGTCCTCTTGTCTATAAATTGGTTGTGACTTATTATTCTTATTTGAACTTTAGATCCAAAGAAACTCAACATGATAACAAGCGTTTTGATAGAGTCTTTGTGACGAATGCTTGGAGGATTCACAGCTGGCTCCTTACCGGATGCTTCCTCTTGCGCTGTGGTAAGCGCATAGAGTTCTTCCAGTGCAGTAACTCCTGCGGTACGATCTCCATGGATCCGAAGAAAGCCCGTAGGTGTTGGCATCTTCAACACCAAATAACCATAATGGGCAGAAGCCATAAACTTGTATAAAGCTGGCCTACCCAAAATGGCACTGAAGGGCAAACTGATCTGCGCAATGTCGGAGATTAATTTCTCGGTTCTATAGTTCTTTCGAGTCCCGAAGGTCACTGGGAGTGTAATGGAACCAAGAGGAGTAATGGTTCCCAGACCTACTCTGGAGAAAGGTCGGGATGGGCGAAGGTCCGAAGGCCGGAGATGAAGCTCAACGAAAGCTTCGAAGCTTGTGAGGTTTAGCCCGGAACCCCCGTCCACCGTTACATGGTGGATTTGGATATTGTTAATGGTGGGTGACACCATCAACGAGAGTTGACCAGCCCTGATCATGTTTCGGGGGCAGTCCGAAGCATAAAAAATGATGGGTGTGTCCATCCACTTCCGATGTGGTTCTACCTTAGCAGCAGGAGCTACCATGGCCATGTGCTGCCGCATTGTCTTGAGGATGCGACAAGAGGTGTTGTCCCAAGAACCACCATAGATGGTGTTCAGGTTTTTCCGACGTTCGTTTTCGGAGGCGTCGGAGTCATCATCGATAGTGTTGTAGACGGCTTTTAAGACCTTTTTAGGGTCCTGGAAACCTAGCTCCTCTTCAGTCGGAGCTTCGTCGACTTTTTGTTTTCCTTCCCTTTGACGGAAAGGAGCTTCTTCCTGGCGCTTGTTGTAGCACTCGACAAGGTTCTGGACCTCCCAACACTCTTCTATGTTGTGTCGATTCGTCTTGTGAATCGAACACCATGCTTTGGAACTGTTGTCGTCTTCTGATGAAGGACGAGGTCGCTTCCTAGGGCATGGCCCCCGGCTTCCAAGAGCTGCAGCAGCGGCAGCTGGAGCGCCGACCGACGACTTATTTTTGCCGTTGGGCTTATTCTTCTTGTTACCACTACCGGAGGTAGCGACTTCAGTTTTGGAGGACTTCTGGTTGGCCTCCGGAGCTGGCTTGAAATGCATCTGACGACCCTCCGTAGCTCTAGTGCATTTGTCGGCTAGGCTGTAGAGTTTTGTGATGCTGGTAGCTTCTTTAATAGCCAGCTTCTCTAGCATCTTCTTATCTCGAACACCTTGTCTGAATGCAATGATAACAGAAGAGATCGAGATAGAAGGAATGGTATTTCGTACCTGAGAGAATCGCTGGATGAAGGACCGTAGTGATTCCCCTGACATTTGCTTTACAGCAAACAAGTCCAGTTCAGTGCCAGGTCGCGTGTAGGAGCTCTCGAAGTTGGCAGTGAATTTTTGGCATAGTTCCGCCCAACTATTAATGGAGTCGGGTGGAAGACTAATGAACCAGGACCTTGCAGTCCTGGTTAAAGGCACCGGGAAGTAATTGGCCATCACAACCTCATCACCCCTCGCTGCCAATATGGCAGTTGAGTAAATTTGAAGAAATTCGGTGTGGGTTGACTGTCCCGTCGAATTTTTCCGGCAAGTGAGGCTGGAACTTCTGTGGCCACCTGACCATACGTAAGAGCATGGCCTGGGCAGAACAACCTCCTCCTACTCCTTGAGGAGCAGGGCTGTCCCGAGCCTCTCACCTTTCGCGAGACCGCTCGATATGGACTCGACCGTCCTGTTGCCGGTAGCGGCAATCCAGTTCCGACCGTAGGTCATGAGTCGGAATCCTGGTGATGGTATGGGTGCGTCGCGCCCTGGGGGGCAACGAAGTCACCTTTTGGGAGGCGTCACGCCTCCTTTGTTGAGAGGCTTGTGGACCCAGCCGGCCAGAGATGGTATGTCATTATAAGGTGCTCGCCCCGAAGGAGGAGGACCATGGTTGCTAATGCTTGCAGCCACAGCTGCGACCAGATGGTCAACATCAGCCCTTCACTGCTCCATAGCACCCTGGGGTGCACCTGGAGGTGGTGGATGTTGTAGAAGAGCTTGCGCGGCAATGAGTGCATGCTCGAGGTTGTTGTTTGCCGACGCGGTGATCGACGCAAATGCCCTATCTTGTTGATCGGCATTGTTTGCCGGAACAGATGGTGCTACAGTGCCCGCCGGAGCATTGGAACCTATTGGTTGCTGAACGTTGGAGGGGTTGCCTCCAGCAGGTTGTTCAACATGATTGCCGCTGGGTGATCCAGCGGCTGAATTCACCATCTTGTGATCTCAGGACTGCTCCCCTTCCTGGCGCGCCAAATGTCGAAGTGTTTGATATGACACTTCTCCCAGACCCGCTGAGAAGCAGCCCGTGGAGATTCTTTTGTTGTTGGAGCATGCACAGATCAATATCAAGATGGTGACCTATGAGATTTACGTGGTTCGGGCTGCCTGAGCGTAACACCCTACTCCACGGGGTTTGTTAATTGTATTGAGCGAGTGCGTTCGCTGGGGTCAGGTCACAATAGCCTGGATCAGCCTGTCCCCATGTTCGTGCAGTGCAGCCCTTTTATAGTTCTAAGGACTGACCGTTACAAAGCTGGCCTGGCCCGACATGTGCCCCTAGCGTGCTTGATGACCTAATACACTGTCTAAAGAGTATTAAGTACAATTAATATTGTGGTAATGTTCCTTCATGGCAGCGTTACCCCTATTAACAGTGCACTAATCATGTGTCATTAATATGGCATTAATGACACATTATCAGACCTTGTAACTGCCGCTTTAAACATCCTTGAATGTCTGTAATGGTCGTGATCGGTTTGTATTCCAGTTGGTGACGAAGGTCCGGAGGCTCCACACATGGCAGATCTACAGCTTTCCCTTGCAAGAGGGTAGGTTTGGGGTTGCTGTACACATGTCGGTACTGGAGCTCCTCTCTAACGGGGGCTAGGTCCAGGATGGTTGTACACGTGTAGTTGCCGAAGCTTCCCTTGGTCGGGAGTTTTGTTCCGGGCTTATTTTACACGTGTTAACATGGGAGCCAGCCATGTGTGGGGAGCGGGTCCGGTGCAACGTGACATGTGGGACCTATAAGGGCCTTCGACTCTGACGGGTGGAACTTTCTTGCACTTGTTGCGGTATCGTGGGGTACACGATACATAGGGTACCGACAGTCACAGAGCTCTTTAGCCTAGTTGACAATTGTGTTAGGGCTGCGGAGGGCAGAGAGATGCACTCCAAACCAGCTGCGGAGGCTGGTAAATTTTCCTCCAAGGCTGAAGCTACTGCCTCTAACAGTGGAAAGAAGAAGAAGTCCAACGGCAAGAAGAAATCTTTGGCCGACACGCCTACTGCTGCTGCTACTGGAGCTCCTGGTGGTCGGTGGCCACGCCCCGAAAAACGACCAAGACCATCGTCCGAGAACGGCGTCGTTGAGAAGATGTGGTGTCCGATCCATAAATCGAACACCCACAATATTGGAGACTATCGCGAGGTCCAGCGGCTTGTTGAACACAGCAACAAGCGCCAAGAAGAATCCCTTTTCTGCCAACGGGAAGGGAAGCAGAAAGTTGGTGAAGCTTCATCTAATCAGGAGCTAGGCTTCCAGGACGCCAAGAAGTCCCTGAAGGCCATCTACAACACCGTCAACGATGACTTTGATATCTCTGACAATGAGCGTCGAAAGACTCTCCATACAATATATGGAGGGTCCTGAGATATTACCACCCAGCATATCCTGAAGACAATGCGTCGGGAGATGGCTGCTGCAGCTCCCACTGCTAAGGCAGAACCTCATCGCAAGTGGATGGACACTCCCATCGCTTTCGATGCTTCGGATTGTCTGAAGAACATGACCGAAGCTGGTCAATTTCCTTTGATGGTTTCTCCTACCATCAACAACATCCAACTCTATCATGTCCTGGTGGACGGAGGTGTGGTGCTCAACCTCCTTAGCTTCGCGGCTTTTGTGAAGATCCAACTCATCCTATCAAACCTTAGGCCCTCACTTCCTTTCTCTGGAGTAGGTCCGGGACCACCACTCCTCTCGAATCAATTACACTCCTGGTGACCTTCGGGACTAGGGACAACTATAGGTCCAAGAAGCTCGTCATTGACGTGGCACACATCAGCCTTCCCTTCAATGCCATCCTAGGCACGCCAAACGTATATAGGTTCATGGCCATAGCTCATTACGTCCATCTAGTGTTGAATATGTCGACTCCTTCAGGCATCCTTCGGATCCATGGGGATCGCACTGCTAGAATCACTACGCTGGAAGAATTTCATGCGCTCACAACAGCGCAAGAAGAAGAATCTGGCAAGGAGCGACCAGCTCAACAACCTTTGAGCTCACGTTAGCGTGGCTCAGCTTCTGCACCTCGTGTGAAACCAAGCGGCAACACCAAAATTCCCGTCAAGGTCGTCCAAATTGGTTCTGATGCTGTCCAGACCACACGTATATCGGGAGGTCTGGACGACAAATAGAAACTCGCACTCGTCACTTTCCTCCGGGCGAATGTAGACGTGTTTGCATGGAAACCATCACAGATTCCTTAGATCCCTAGGGTGGTGATCGAGCACAACATGAAGATATACCCTGATGCACGACCAGTACATCAGAAGCCTAAGAAGCAATCTTTCGAGAAACAGAACTTCATCAGCCAAGAAACCCAGAAGCTGCTCGATGTTGGTTTCATCTAGGAGGTTCACCATCCTCGGTGGTTGGCAAACCCAATCATTGTACCAAAGGCTAGCGGGAAGCTTCGGATGTGCATCGACTACACCAACTCAATAAGGCATGCCCAAAAGACCCATTTCCACTTGATAAAATAGATCAGGTAGTGGATTCTACCTCCGGGTATGAGTTACTATGTTTCCTAGATGCATACACTGGATATCATCATATTCAAATGTCTAGGTAATATGAAGAGCATATTGCCTTCATTGCAGTAGATGGGTTATATTGTTACACTGCAATGCCTTTCGGTCTTAGAAAACGTTGCTTCAACTTTTGTGCAAGCCATGCACAAAACATTTGGAGAGCTCATCAGGGACTTGGTAGAGGTCTACGTCGATGACATCATCGTCAAGGTGAAGAACAAGGAATCTGTGAGACCTATGTGTGCTGAATACATTGGCTTTGACGATAAAAGTTTTGAATACTACCAAAACACCTTTTTAACAAGGTCAAACTTTAGGCCAGAGCTCCTGCAAAGTCTGACGCTAGGTCCGACTAGCTTTGGTTAGCCCCGGCACTAGGTCCGACTAGCTTTGGTTAGCTCCGATGCTAGGTCCGACTAGTTTTGGTAAGTTCCAGCGCTAGGTCTTGCTAGCATTGGTAAGCTCCGACTCAAGGTCTGGTTAGCCTTGACAAGGTTTGGAGTTTGATCGCAGTGGTTCTGCTTTTACTTTGAATTCATTCAAACTTACTTTTCATCTATGGAAATTTTGCTTAGTATTCTTTTACTAAGTTTTTTGTATGTCTTGGTGGTTAATGTTTTGATATCGTTTTTCTAAGGTTTGCAACATACTTATGTGCGGTACTCACGTAAGGTGTTGTGGTTATCGTAACTAACGAGAGTCAAGTCGAGGACTTGTGCTCCGAATTATTGGTTGTTTATTCACGTGCAGGTGTTGCTTGAGTTCAAGACATGGTTGGTGTCGAGATCCATTGAACTATTCTTAGGGAGAAGATGAGGTTCAACAACCAAGTTCTAGAGGAATTGTGGTTGAGTTGATCGGGAGGTTGCGCAACATGTTTGAATCAAGAACAGTGCATATGAAGGTATCATGGACGTCGTTGGGAAATGTTTGCACGTATGTGTGGAGTGCATGGACGTGGTAACATGGTTCCGAAGACGGGTTATGGAAGTAAAGATTTGGTTGGAAGGATCCAATTGTATCGGATTATGACTCAGGCTACGGCTAAGTCGTGTTTGACTCAAATATGGAAAGTTTTGAGTTGGTTATGATAGGATTTCATGTGGGTCATTAATTTGAGTTGTTTTAGGAATGTGGGATACATTCCTAATGTGTTTGGAAGTCTTAAGATTGCTTCTATCTGCGTATAGAAGAGTGTTGAGCAAATATGGAAAGTTTTGATTCGTAAATTGAGTAGGATTAGAGTCCTAGTTAGGTTTGGGTTGGCCTAAGGGCTGTTTATATAAGCAAGGGAGGCCAGAGGTCATAACAGACGACTTTTGGGCTGTTCCTCTTATGTTCTATTGAATAAAATTCGTAGTTGAAAGGAACTTTTGTTCCTTGTTCATCTGACTTGTTTCAGACAAGTTTTTCTCGTCGAGTTTTCTGCACAACACTATCTTTCTTCGGTGGTTTTATAATAACTCGAGTTTTACAGATCCGATTGACGTGATTCTTCTTGGATTGTCATGAAAACTTATTTTTCTATCATATTTAAAAATTTCACGGTTATTGGATTTGTGGTTTCTAATCTACACGAGTTTCTTTGCAGTGTTGCAGAGCTGTTTTTCTCAGGTAGGACAGATTGACCTTTGTTCGATCTTTTGATCGTAACTTGAGTTTGTCTCGACAGATTTTTGTGATTCTTGTTGTGACATCTTCGTGACTTGATTCTATACAAGATATACTAGTTCTGTCACAGTTGAACACGTTTAGATATGTCGCACACACAATTTCTTAACAGATTGGTTTTCTACCGAGGGATGTTTTCGTTGCTTCCGCTGAAAAGTTTTAATCTACCATTCATCCCCCTCTGGTAGCTTTACACGTGCTCTTCGATCCTACAATTGGTATCATAGCCAAGGTACTCTAATATTTGTGATTCGCATGTGTTTTTGACTAATCCTCATGGAGAAATACTCGGCAAATCCTTATTTGTTTGTTGGTATTGATTTTTAGATTTCGAAGGCATGCATGGAAGCTTTTATCCAGGCGCAAGGCTTCGAGATATGGGAAAAAGTGTACAAGTCTTAGGACGTGCCGCTGAACGATCAAGTCACGGCTACACACTTAAGAGATGTCGACAACAACAACAACAAAGCCCGCAACTTGATAATCCAAGGACTAACTCAGAGCGACTTCGAATGTGTTCCACACCTCCGATCGGCATACGATGTGTGGAGAGAACTTTGTGACTACCACGAAGGATTCAATACGATCAAGGAGGTAAAGCAGGATATGTTCAAAAAAGAATACATGCGCTTCGAGATGCAACCCGGTGAGTCCATTGATGACCTTTTGCTCGCTTTAATAAAATTTTCAGCAACTTGTGTAGTGTCAATGTTAATTTTTCAGATGCTGAAAATGCTAGTCAATTCTTAAGTGCATTAGATATGTCAATTTGGGAGATGAAAGTCACATCTATTCGTGAATCTACTTTCATGAGTACACTTACATTGGATATGCTATAGTCTAAATTGAAAACTCATGAAATTGACATAATCTCACGTAAGAACTCCAACAAGTCTCTTGCATTTGTTTCTCAACTTGATATGCCTAGCTCCGACCAATCTTCATCTAGCAATACACTTGCTTTGCTGTCTTCACTAACCCTGGAATAGATTAAAGAATATTTAGAAAAGGATCTTGCACTCATCCCTACTCGGTTCTTAAAAGCATTACAAAATGTGAGTACTAGAAGGAGAGGAAGCTCCGGGCCTCAATGATGCTTTGAATGTGGTAAGACATGACACTTTCATACAGATTGCCCTAACCTTTCAGGTCATTCTACCTATGATGAAAAGCAGAATAAAGTCAAGTCCTCTTCTGGAAACATCAACAAGAAAAAGAAGGGTTTTACAGGACACAAACTGATAAACAGTTTCATCACTACACTTCAAGAACTTGGCTCATGTGATGTAGACATTGGAAGTGACGAAGATGAAGATGATCTGGCAAACTTGTGTTTCATGGTGGGCAAATCAACAGTGACAACAAAGAGGTATGTCCTACTTGTGATGAAATGTGTGACGCTATTTCCCGTGCAACTGTTGTTGTTAAGAAAAAGGACAAAAACCTTAGGGACAATGCTGTTAAAACACTAGAATATAAAATTAATCGTTTGAAAACCTTGATTCCTAATGATGGTTCTTGTTCCTCATGCGATTTAGTATATGAACAATTGTCCTCCTTAAGAAGTGAACACTCCTACACTCTTGATAAACTTGAGTTAGAGATTGAAAAGAACAAAAAGCTTGCTGCACTTAATGATAGAAACTTAAAAGATGTTGCTTGTTCTACAATTGATTTGCATTGTTCTACCTATAATGATCTTGAAAAGAAGCTAAAAGATGCTATGAATGAAATTTCAATACTGAACAATGCTTTACGTGCTCATGAAGTTGAATATTGTTCTAATTGCAAATTAAAAGGAAAAACTTCATGTGAAAACTAGAGAAGTTCTGTATTGGGAACAAAAATCTAAACTTGCTACTGAATTTATCCAAATCTTGCAATGAAAAAACTGGTTTAGGTTTTGATTCTCATGCTCACGCTAAAGCACATCCACCTAAAATTATAAAGTCATTAGGAAGTGGATTGATTAAAACAGTTCCTAAACCAAAAGAGATGGTTTTTAAATCTGCAGGAGTGTTGTCATGTTCGGGTTCAAATAAACATATTGCATGCTGATCTAGACATGAACACAGAGTTAAATTTAATTGTACCTATTGTGGTAGAGATAATCATGTCATAGATTTTTGTTATGAACTAGCTAAACAACATAAAAAGAAAAGAATGCAAGCTAGATCTTATAACTCTCATGCAAAATTTGCTGCACATACTAAACCGAATGTCAGGAACATGCAACCTGCTGTTATGAGTCAAAAACATTCAAAGTTTACCTCCGGACCTTCTATCTTTGCCTTCGGAGCTACTGATTTTTGTGCTACACAAGTAACACCTTATAGGTCAGTAGTTAAGAACCAAAAATCTCAAATTTGACTCATAAACCTACTATTTTATCTAAGCTTTCGCGTGTTTTTCCTGCTACACGTAGTGTGACTCAGTACTGGATTCCTAAATGCCTTTTGACTAACCCCAGTATTGAGTCATCGACGTATTGTTCTTCTATGCAGTTTACACGCTTGAGGAAGGAGAACATGGTATGTTCTTGTGATTGTTGATGATTATTCTAGATACTCTTGGGTTTACTTTATGGCATCTAAGAATGAAGCTTTTAGTCACTATAGAACTTTATTTCTTACATTATTGTGACACTCGGTTCTGAAAACGAACCAAGTGCAGTGTATGTGTGCCCAATATGTTCATCACACATAAACAAATGCATCACAAATGGAAATCAGAAATAACCATGTCATGGAATGTAAATATACCTTGATTCTAGTGTAGTGGAATATAATCTAGCGTAGGCGACTCCAACTCCACAGGCAATCGACGGTAGTACGCATGCCTAGTACTCCATAATATCCTCAGGATACTCCCAAACATCTCCTGAAACTATTGGTGGGGGAATTGCAAGGGTGGGTACATGTCGTACCCAGCAAGTGTGGGAAAGTATGACATGTGGCTAAAAAACAAGGACAATAATAAATAGTGGCTATTTGCAGAAATGTACATTTAAAACATGTAAAAAGCAGCCTACAATGTCTATGTTAGTTAATCCCATCATATCCCAAATAATTACCAATTATGATTCCATCACCATCATATCACACCCATCAATATTTATCCATCCATAAACCAAATTCTTACCATTATCATCAACCATGTCCATTTATCTCAACCCAAACCATAACCACAACCAAACTATCCCAAATCCCAAGTCCAACTCTAAATCATGTAGGTCATCTAGGTGCTCGTGACCGAGAGCACGGCTATCATGATAGTTTTGAACACTCTGCAGAGGTTGTACCACTTTACCCACATTTTCGTGATTTCATCACCTTTCGGTGACTAAGAACCTCTATTATGCCTTATCACACTTCCGTAGGTGTGTGGCTAAGAGATCACAAAATAGCCTTTCAAAAGGGACTACTATTATGTACGGGCCCACTAAGGTTTCAACGGCAGGCTTGAATCTCCATTCTCCCACCCACGGGCCCCCTCGTG
Source organism: Tuctoria greenei (assembly GCA_036927565.1). Classification (NCBI taxonomy): domain Eukaryota; kingdom Viridiplantae; phylum Streptophyta; class Magnoliopsida; order Poales; family Poaceae; genus Tuctoria; species Tuctoria greenei. The sequence goes on from JAYESD010000008.1 coordinate 87,983,980, forward strand.
TGCCATGCGGATCCCAGGGTAGCCCTCCTCGACTCCCATTCCCCGCGCCATCCAATGGTCCATACAATACTAGCAGCGCTCCTAATTATTCAGCTACGCCACTCCCATACTTGGCCTTGTGGTGGCACTGTTGTCCTGGCATATTCTCGCATGAACCGGTCCTTAGATCAAAGGCAAGCAAAACCACCGTACCATCCAACCCATTCCACAAAATCGTGCTTGCTTAGAACACCTAAGTTCCATGTTGCTAATTTAGTCATCATCTTATTACCATACCAAATTCTTATAATTAAACTCACCAAGCATGTTAATTAAGTTACCCATAACCCGTGTAGAGATGTGGTGCAAAAATAAAAATACTCATACCCGACTCATCACGTATATCCCGGCGACAAGTGGTGGCATACAACGCTAGTAAACTCTTATGTATGGGTTTCCCATCATATTGACACGAGCATGCAAGTTCGCAATCAAAAAATTTAATAAAGCAGGATCAATATGATCAAGGACACTTGCCTTAATATTCCGAAATTTGATGGTCAAGCAAATCAAACTATTGTACACGAAGATCTTCACATATTCGCTTCTTGATCGTAACTTCTTGAGCGTACCCGTCTATTCGCAATCAAGCACATACACAAGCAACATACACAATAAATGCATTGCAATCAACACTAACAAATATGCAATTACATGAATGCACGTGAATAATTTGTTATGATGATTATTACATGGGTTTCATATTTATTACAGATTATTTAAGCAAGTTTTCGGATTAATCACTATTAACTCAGAATTGAAATAATTATCCTAGAATAACAATTAGGTTAGAAATATCATAAAATACTTTCTATAGTTTGTTCTGAATTTTCTACAGCTTTTAAATGATTTTCCCTAATGATTTACTATTTATTTGAGCAAGTTTGGAATTAATTAAAATATATTCAGAGGAAAAATATTTATTATAGAACATTAAAAATGCTGAAAATAATATTATTAACTTACTAGAATTTATTCTAAATTTGTAGGAATTTTTTGGATTTATATTGTAACTTCATGAATTAACTAGACTTTAATCTTATTTATTAAATCTGAAAAACATATTGAATAATACTGAAAATATAATATTTAGTAGATCTAGAATAACCTATTAGGTGTTGCTTGATTTAGTCTAACTTGTGAGTTCGAAGTGATTTAATGATTTAACGATGATTAAAAGCCGCTCAAATAAAACACATCGTACACGTGATTTAATTCAAGTATTAGATCCAAAATAGTTGTCTAGATCTAGATTGTAATACCTACCGTGCATGCATCTAGTCTGGACAGTCGTGGAGCTGCAGCGACATGGCGTGTCTTCGAGATCTAGGATTTTGTTGACGAAGAGGATGATGGCATGATGTAGACGAAGAGGACAACGGCATGACGTAGATGAAGCAAACGGTGATGCGATCCTCCGGCGGCACGATGACGGCGCTCTCCTCTTTTTTCTTCTTCCTCCTTTTATTTTCTTCTTTTTTCTTCCTAGCGGCGCAACTTTGTTCCCTCTTTTTTTTCTTCCGACGCTATGGTATTCGGCGGGGCTGGCGTTGCTCTGATCGAGAAGAACGAATCCTACGCGACTTTTTATAGGCGCGAGGCACCGGGAGTCAGGCTGCCGTACTGCAGCTGAGTCAACGCGCAGCCCAAGCGCGACACGGCACGCGCGAGGGTGCGCTAGCACGCTGGACGCGAGTCCCGCTCGGGCACATGGCCCTGTGCCGGCTCGCTTACGGTGGCCAGCAACCCTGTTGACTTTTTTTTCCTTTCTCTTTTTTTTTCTTCCTTTCTTTTTTTATTATTTTTTTTGTTGGTGCAGCACGGTGCTAGCCAGCATCCACGTGCGGATACGGTCAGGACACGCACGACCATGGTTAGCTTTCTTTTTTTTTTACTTCTTTTTGGTTGATTCGGTCAGGGCTGTACGGCCATGTTTTGAGCCTTGGTTGACTTCTTTTTTATTTTATTCTTCTTTATTTATTTCTATTTTCTATTTTTCTTTTATTCCTATTAATTTTTTTAGATTATTGGTTTCTTATTTATTTACTACATTTCTTTATTATTTGTTATTTGTTTTTCTATTTAATTATTTATTATTTCTATAATATATATATATATATATATATATATATATATATATATATATATATATATATATATATACATACTTCTCCATCTTTTATTGTTATTATTCATCTTCTTCTATAATCTTCTTTTCTAATTACTTTTAATGTATTTGTTTGGGTAAATAAATTTTAATATCTAAGAATGAATGCAAAATGCAAGATGAGATGCATATATTTTATTTTATTTTTATAAAAACAATTTATTCCTATTATCAAATTCTAACTTTCTATTCAAATTTTAATTTGCCAAAGTTTGAAAATCGGGATGTTACAATTCTACCCCCTTAATATGAATCTCGCTCTCGAGATTCAGATGGATCGGAGAAGAGATTTAAAATAAAACTAGAGTTCTTAATTAAATTTGAATTAGCTAAATTTTGAAAATTAGGGATGTTACAATCTACCCCTTTAACAAGAATCTCGCCCTCGAGATTCAGATAGATTAGAAAATAGATAAGAAAAAACTTTATCTTGATATCGTCTTCATACTTCCATGTAGCTTCCTCCGGAATAGTGATTCATCTAGTTGTGTCCGTCTTCCATTGAAGTAGAGGTTGAATGAGGAAAGAGAGATAGAAGGAATCTCAACCTATATTCGTGCATCAAGGTATATGATCCTAAATGATGCATTATTATATAATGGATTAGGATGTGGATAAATGTCAATGCGTTCCACAATGCAAATCCAAACACGCAAACATACAAGCAACAATCAAGCAGTCATCACACCACATAATCTAGCGCACTAACAAACTAAGCGTTTAGTACAACTTATTTAAAGGTAAACCTAATTCCTAATTACAAGACCCAACATTACCATAACTACGAGATGGTAAAGTGTCCTATTCTGGAGAACATCTTGAAACGGGTCCATATAAAGCTCATCCACATGAAGTGAATATCGAAAGTCTTCTCCCTGAGGTGTGATCCTTTCGGTACTTCTTCGAATGCTCCTACTTCTTCTGGATCCTTAGAAGTGCTAGGGTGGTCATCCAAATTTTCGCAAACGAAGTGTTGGATATGCAAGGGGGAAAGAAAGAAGTCGAAAAAAGTAAGATAGTGGAAAATTTCAAAAGGCAATTTTTCAAAAACAAATCATATGTTCTTAACAAAAAATCATTAGAGATGAAAGGTGAAATAGTCCGAAGATCACAGCAGCAATTAAGAGAAAAGAAAGAGAGTGCACGATGGCAATAGGGAGGGAGAAAAGGAAAATTGCAGCAACAAGCAAGGCAAATAATCAAAATAATGCAGCAGCAACAAGTATATTTTCACAAGAAACTTTATGAGAGGAAGTGTGCAAAATGCAACAGCAACATGTTTAAAATGCGGCTGAATTAGAGGGTAAAACACAGCAGCAAGTAATGTTTTTAAGTTGCTGAATTTGCAAAAATAAATACAGCAGCCATGCAATTAGAAGAATAGTTTTTAGAAAATAGTTTCTATGTGTTTTGTAAGGTCCATTCTACCTAGGATTGCATCCTACGGTCGACCTGGCTCTGATACCAATTTGTAACACCCAGTTCTGAAAACGAACCAAGTGCAGTGTATGTGTATTCAGGATGTTCATCACACATACACAAATGCATCACAAACGGAAATCAGAAATAACCATGTCATGAAAAAATAAATATACCTTGATTCTAGTGCAGTGGAAAATAATCTAACGTACGCGACTCCAACTCCACAGGCAATTGACGGTAGTACGCATGCCTAGTACTCCATAATATCCTTAGGATACTCCCAAACATCTCCTGAAACTGTTGGTGGGGGAATTGTAAGGGTGAGTACATGTCGTACTCATCAAGTGTGGGAAAGTATGACATGTAGCTAAAAACAAGGACGATAATAAATAGTGGCTATTTGCAGAAATGTACATTTAAAACATGTAAAAAGTAGCCTACAATATCTATGTGAATTAATCCCATCATATCCCAAATAATTACAAATTATGAGTCAATCACCACCATTTACCATCATATCACACCCATCAATATTTATCCATCCATAAACCAGATTCTTACCATTATCATCAACCATGTCCATTTATCTCAACCCAAACCATAACCACAACCAAACTATCCCAAATCCCAAGTCCAACTCTAATCATGTAGGTCATCCAGGTGCTCGTGACCGAGAGCACGGCTATGAAGATAGTTTTTAACACTCTGCAGAGGTTGTACCACTTTACCTACATGTTCGTGATTTCATCACCTTTCGGTGACTAAGAACCTCGATTATGCCTTATCACACTTCCGTAGGTGTGTGGCCAAGAGATCAAAAAATAGCCTTTCAAACACTACAGGAAACGCGAGTACTTACGTTGGCCGGATTAACTTACGTCGGCCAGCTGACGAAAGTAGAATAACAGACGTCGGCCAGAAAAAACTGACATAAGTTAGTAGACCGACAAGAAAAAACATAAACTTACGTCAGAAAAGACCCCAAGCTGACGTAAGTAAAGCATAACTTACGTCGGCCGCTATAATGGCCGACATAAGTAATTAAGGCTAACGTAATTATATTATTTAGCCGATGTAAGTTATGGAATTTAACCTACCCGTGCGTGCCTCTCTTTCTCCTTACCCGTGCGCTGCTTCTGTCTTTCGTCACTGCCTCGCTCCCTCGCCCGACGCCGTTGCCTCAGCTGCCACTGCGCACGCTGCCGCCGCCGTCGCGCCCGCTGCCGTCCGCCACCGTCGCCGCCAGGTACTACTCCTCCCCTCCCCTCCCCGACAGCCGGCCCGGCCCCCCGCCTCGTCCCCGAGCGCTGCCCCCCTCCCAGGCCGACCTCTGTCGGCCCGGCCCTCCCCGTGCCCTTCCCGAGCGCCGCCCCCCTCCACTCCCCTCCGCGAGCCCCCATCCCCTCCCCGCCCCCTCCGCCCCTCCTAGGCACCCCCTCCACCTCCCCTCCCTGGCCCCCCTCCCCCTCCCCTCCCCGGCTGAGCGCCCCCCCCTCACCCTCCCTGCAGAGGTCCCCCACCCCTCCTCCCCTCCCCGAGCCCCCCCTCCCGTCCACATACCCCCCACCCCCAAACACCCCCCACCCTAACCCATTCATTGAAATTTGAAATTCAATTGAATTGCATTGTTCCAATTTGAATTGAATTGAATCGTTTAAATGCTTAAATTGTTAATTGTTTATTTAATTATGCTCAATTAGTTAATTTGCTTACTTTAGATTATGTTTATTTAATTATTATTAATTGGTTAAGTTGCTTAATAATTCTTAATTTGCTTAGTGTAGATTTGCTTAATTAGTGTAGTGTAGATTATGCTTAATTGGTTTCTGTCGAGGACGGCGTCGGGGGCAGCCGGTTGTCAGGGCACTTAGGTTCTGTCGTGGCTATAGATGGCCAGTGTGCTGTGCCGGGCTGGCCCAGCCTGAGCCCGACCGGTTTGTGCATGAAAACATTAGGCCCGACACGGCCCGCAAATTTGCCGTGCCGGGCCGGGCCGGCACGACGGGCCATATGCCAAGGCCAAGCACGACGGATCCCATTTTCCCCTTTGGGGCTGTGCTCGGCCTATTCGCAGGCCAAGCGTGTCGTGCCGGCCCGAAGCCTGGCGGAGCCGTAGTCACCTCCTCGCGCCTCGTCGCCTCCTCTGCAGTTTCTTTGCCAACAGTTTCGTCGGCTTGCCGTAGACCTACCGGGGTCCTCGCCTCCTCTGGACGGGAGTCTAGGAGTCGTCGCTCGTTTGGCTCTCCTCTCATCCTCATAGATTCGAGGAAGAATCGGGCTGGGCATCCTCACAATTACTTTAAAATTTTTGATGCTTATGTATTATATATAGAAACGGCTAAACAAAAGGGTCGTCGTACGTAAAGTAGGCACCGTATATGTAGCATATATACGGCCCATAGGGCCCAACCCTAGTGTATATAGGCAGTGTGGGTCACGATTGTGACCTGTGACACGAGGTGAATCGTTAGGGTTAAGTGTATATGGGACGGGCGGCCCATTCCTAACCCTAAATGTGTGTAACCAGGTATCTCTCCGCCGCAAGACCCCCCATTCACATCGCACGTGTTTGTGAGTACGTATAAGATGATGAAAACTCTGAAAATGTATGTTGCGAGTATGTGTCCTTGACTCGCAACATCTGTAAGGCAACAAGTTTCCCAGCTAACCCGTTGCCCCTCTTTGTACTTTAAGAACTGCACTGGATAGGGGGGTGTAGTGTTAAATATGCGGCGTTATGCTGCTGAAATTTTGTGATTTGTGAGACGTAACCTATATTGTATACCGTTTGTGGGTTGAGTGTGTTGTGCCGTCCCGAAGCCCAGCCGAGCCGTGGTCACCTCCTCACGCCTCGTCGCCTCCTCTACAGCTTCTTTGCCAACAGTTTCTTCGGCTCGCCGTAGACCTACCGGGGTCCTCGCCTCGCCTCCTCTGGACGAGAGTCTAGGAGTCGTCGCTCATTGCTCACCTTGCATCCTCATAGATTTGGGGAAGAATCGGGCTGGGCATCGCAGATGGCGGGTGGCGGCCGGTGATTCAATTCGAGGCGAGGGAGGCGAGGGCGGTCGGGCGGGGTCTGAGGTCAAGCCCGAGCATGGCCACTGTCAGGCTTCGAGGTGGCCCCGATCCAGTTCACTGTCTCTCTCATTATTTCCTCTATCATGCATAAATTAACGAGAAGCTAACGGTAATTTGTCTGGCTATTAATTGCAGAGTCAAACATGGGTGAAGATCGTAGTTGGATGTACACTGGTTGGAAGAGCAAAACTGGTGGTCACTCAGATGAGTGATACGCCAAGACAGAAGCTTTTGTGGAACGAGTTTTTTCATTGTCAAATAGCGATAAGGCGCGGTGCCCATGTACGAAATGCCGAAACAGAACATTTTTGGACAAAGTGGAACTTATGATGAAATTGTTTCAAAACGATTAAGTGTCACATTATGAGTTGTGGAACTTCCACGGCGAGACACCTTCTCAAGCTGTATGAGAAGTGGAAGCGGACAATGATGATGCCACGGAGGTTGATATGATGGATGAGATGTTGGAAACTATACTACCAGAGCTTACAGAAGATCCTCAAATAGCAGAGGTTAAAGAGTTCTTCAAACGTCTCAAAGATTTAGAAGAGGCACTGCATGGACACACTAAAATGACAATCCTCAATTTTGTGACTAGACTTATGGCAATTAAGTCGAAGTTTTTATTTTCTAACAATTGTTACAACGAGCTCATCAATTTGTTCAAAGATGCCCTTCCACATACCAGCAAAGTGCCTAAAGATATGTATAAGTCAAAGGAAATTCTTTCCGGTCTCGGTATGAAGAACGAGAAGATTGATGCGTGTCTGGGCAACTGCATGCTTTTCTGGAGAGAGCATGCCAATGAGAACAAATGTTTGAAATGTGGGCAACCGAGGTTTGTTGAAGTTGTTAATAACGATGGTGATAGTGTGACGATGGAAGTCGCACGTAAGCAGCTTCGTTACTTACCTGTGACACCGAGGTTGAAGCGGCTGTTCCTTTCAAAAAAAAAATGGCCAGACACATGAGATGGCACAAAGAAGGTGATTGTGAGAACAATGGAGCCATGACGCACCCGTCCGATGGTTAGACATGGAAGGCGCTCGATCGGTTCGACCTAGAATTCTATCGTGAAGCGAGAAATGTTCGCATCGGGTTGGCAAAAGATGGGTTCACGCCGTTCAGCACAAATGCCGCACCATACTCCTGTTGGCCTGTCTTTGTCATTCTGTACAATCTTCCACCGACTTTTTGCATGAAGAATGAGTTCATACTTCTTAGCCTCATTGTACCTGGGCCGGATCATCCTGCGTCATGTCTCAACGTGATGTTGAAACCGTTGATCGAAGAGTTTAAAATGTTGTGGACAGGAGTCGAAGCGGATGACTGTCACAAGAAGCAGAAATTCATCCTCCGAGTTGCTTATTTGTGGTCTGTCCATGATTTTCCGGCATACGACATGTTTTCTGGATGGAGCACTCATGGTCGGTTGACGTGTCCGATATGTGCCTCGGATACCGATTGCTTTCGACTTACCCATGGAGGAAAGATATCTTACTTCGATTGTCATAGACGTTGGCTGCCTCCAAATCACTTGTTTAGACAACAGAGAAATGTCTTCAGAAAGAACACCATTGTCACTAAAGGACCACCGAAACGTCTTAACGGGTCAGAAATATCTGATATGTTGGACAAATTGGTGCCAGATGAAGGTCGTCCTGGATATTTCGAAGGTTAAGGAGACAAACATAATTGGACTCACATATGTGGACTTTGGGAGCTACCGTATGTGAAGTCGTTGATTCTAAGGCACAACATTGATGTTATGCATCAAGAGCGTAACATGGTCGAATGTATCATAAGCACATGCATGGACATGACAGGCAAAACAAAAGACAATGTAAAGGCTAGAAAGGATCTCGCCGAGCTTTATAACTGTCAAAACCTTGAGCTCTTCAAAAATGGTGGTAAACCACACGCTCCTTTCTGTCTTCGACCTAAAGAAAAAAAAAGAAGTTCTCGAATGGTTGCAAAGGTTGAAATTCCCAGATGGTTATGCAGCTAGTCTGAGACGAGCCGTGAATGTGAAAACGGGAAAGCTCATTGGGTTGAACAGTCATGATTATCACATAATCATGGAAATACTTCTGCCTGTTATGTTACGAGGCTACTTTGACGATGCGGTGTGGAAGGTGTTAGCCGAGCTTAGCAACTTCTATAGGCAACTTTGTGCTAAAGAAATCACGCCAGAGATGATGACTAAGTTGGAGAAGGAGATTCTGATACTTTTGTGTAAGATGGAAAAAAATTTCCCTCGAGGATTTTTCAATCCCATGCAATATCTCTTAATTCATCTTCCATTTGAAGCGAAAGTGGGCGGTCCCGTGCAATATAGGTGGATGTATCATATTGAAAGATCACTCAGATATCTGAAACAAATGGTTGGTAACAGGGCAAGGGTTGAAGGTTGCATCGCCGAAGCTTTTACTCTTAAAGAAGTAGGATACTTCTCAAGTGTTTACTTTGTAGAGGAGCACAATGTTATTACTTCGATAATGCGATACAATATGGATGAGCAACCTCCTTGTAGCGATCTCTCCATTTTTGCAACAACATGCACTACTATTGGTAGTTACACTTCCTACGACATTAGCGAAAAAGAAAGGCGTGCTGCTTTCTTCTACATGTACGCTAATATGGAAGAAGTGAATGAATATTTCAAATAAGTGTTTCTCCTACACTTATGATTTTCACTATCTTTTCCAACACATGTTCTAAAAGGTTCTCTTTTCATGTAGTATGTTCGACAAGCAAAATTGGAGACATAGACATCAACCCACGAGCATGCAAATAGAACAGATTCAACGGGAAGGAATAAACAGGAGATCTAATTTTCTTTCCTGGTTTTGAGATCACGTAACGTTTTCTCGATAACTTATCAATGTTAACAATGTTTTAACTTAGGAATGCTTACGTTTTCTAATAACTTCATATATTGGACAGTGCAAAAAAAATGCCAACGTCCATGAAGATTTGCAACAACTATCCCGTGGAGTGGTTAATGTAAGAAGCTATGGTCGATATGACGTCAACGGCTTTTGATTCCGTACAACTCAATTTGAATCTCTTCATCCTCTCGCGGCAACATGTAATACCGGAGTTATGATGAGGGCAATCGATTCGCAAGATCATGAAACTCAGTACTACGGGATTCTTAAAAAAATCCTTGAATTCACTTTTGTCAGAAATAAGACAATTTGAGCAGTTTTCTTTGACCATGAATGGTTTGATTCCATTCGTGGAATTCGAGTAAACGAATTTGGCATGGTCAAAGTAAAACACAAGGAACGATTGAAAGGATTCAATTCGATAGTTCTTGCACACCAAGTAGAGCAAGTGTACTATCTACCTTATCCATGTAAAAAATTCAAAGCTTGGTGGGTGGTACATAAGGTGAATCCTCGTGAGCAGTTATACGCTCCAGGAGATGATGATTACCATGAGGAAGCTGAGGCTGATGTGGTCTACCAAGAGGAAGAGTTGCTAGACTCCTTATCAGTCGAGCCCGGTGTAGGACTCGATGACTTAGTTGGAGACGCTCAAGATATTGAGACTGGCACAGAAGCGGAAACAGAATAAGAACCGGAAACTGAAGATATCGATGACTTAGTCGAACCTGCTGATTTGCGCAAAGGAAAACGATATGCAGAAGAAGAAGAAGATCGATGGGCTGGTTTAAGGAGTAGGGTGCATGATCGTGATGTTGATGAATTTTGAAGTAACATTTTATTCACTAATTTAACATTAATTTTGTATATTATCTTTGCATATTAATCATTTATTCATTGCAACAGGATGTCTTCAGAAGGGAAGCGGAGGGGGAAGCCAGTGAGAGAGTTTGAGCCGCCACGTGACCCTTGCTCAGGGAGCTCGTTACCTTCGAGCCAACGTTCCCTCTTTCTGGCATACGCTCCACCCTCAGTTCACGTATGCTTTCAGCGAACAAAGGTAAATTTTAGTTTATAATAAATTTATTTTATAAATTGCAGTTGTTAATAATAATTTATTGTCAATCATTTTCTTTTGTGCAGTCTGACTCAGAGTCTTTTGAGTCCGAGTCAGAGGAAGGCTAGTGGTAACCTTCCTCTGCACCCGGCTACCGCTAGCCTTCCTTTGGACTTCGGTGGTTCCGCAGAGCCTTCAGGGTCACAGGACGCGGCAGCGTCGCAGCAGAGGCGACGGACGAGGAGGACCCACTTTGCGGCTCCTCCTCCAGTTACTTCTGAGCAGACCACGATCCGTCTTGTCAGAGACAGGTAAAAACTGTATATAGTATATTAAATATTAGATGTTGTTTTCCTTTACTTAATGATTTAATATATTTTGCAGATGTTGGTACGACTTTTCGTTCACGGGGGCCGAGAAGCACCATAGGCAGGTTAACAGTGTCCTGGGTGCTATCGTGAAGTTGCACTACCCCGGTGTCATTGACGGTTTTCCTTCCCTGTCGTGGGATGACTACGCTCGTGTCTCTCACCCGGTCCATGGCACGGTTTAGGGAGCTGTGTGGCACAATTTTATGGTAAGTTTAACTGTTTTATTTTTCAACTCATTTGAATTGTTAATGCATATCACATAAATGTTTGTTTTCTTAAAGCTGAGGTACCAAGTAGAGGAACCGGGCATGGAGGACCACGTGATACGCGTGTTCCATTACAACGCTCGGAAGCTCACGACGGCGGCGTTGTCGAACGCTCGGATTCAGGCCGTCAACGTGTACTACAAGCGGCACCCCCAGGAGCAGGAGCAGGAGCACCAAAGGGGTCCATTTAGGAAGGACTCCAACGCGTACTTGACAGAGGAGCAGTACGCGGAGGTATTTTTTAATATTGTTAAATATTTACAATATCTATGTATGTTAACTACATTGATGAAAAATGAAATATGTGCATGTTGGTATTTCCTGGTTATAGGGTAACATCGAGGCGTACTTAGCTCTCTATCGGTACTGGGCTAGTGAAGCTTTCATCAGTAGGTCCACAAAGGCTAGACAGTGCCGCAAGGGGTCCAAGGGCAAGCACAACTTTGGCGGCGATGGCTACTTGCGTTTGGCTAAACGCATGGTAAGTAATTTTTCAATTTATTTATGTGTTCCTAATATATTATCTCACTAACACGGCTATACAGGAGCGAGAGATGGGTCAGGATCCGACCCCGACCCAAGTTTGGAAGAGAGGTCACAAGGGAAGTGACCCTTCTCAGCCAGGGCAGTGTAGTCAGGTCGCAGCCGACCGACTGGTAAGTTATCGAAAATCATCAATTTCATTATAACTAATACTATTATTGACATGCTTACCAGTTTTATTTGTTTTGTAGGCAAAGTATGCGCAGGAGGTCGCAAATATACACGTTGCAGATTACGATTGGGAAAGCACGCCGATCGACCCCCAAGCCGCGTACGCAAGCGGAGGCGGGAAGGCCCATGGACGGTGAGTTGTTCATGTGTTTCATTTCTTTTTAAATTTATCTTCTTATACTTAGTGTTTTCATTCTTTTGTAGGTTTGCCATTTTTGATGGAGTTGTCAACTCGAGGTCAACGCGACCTTTGAGAGGCGCTTCATCGTCGCAGACCTCGTCCGTTGGGACCACCAGTGGTCGTCTCTCGCAGACCCAGCTGGAGCTCCTCGCCTTGAAGGAGACGCTGGCGCAGACCCAGGAAGAGCTGGAGAGGTCGAGAGCGGAGGCAAGGGAGGAGCAGCAGAGGACGACCTTAATGATGGCCCAGATGCAAGAAGTGGTGGCGGTAAGTAATTTAAAGTACCATAGTTAAATTTCATAGCATTTCAATAACATATATCTTCTAATATTTTGCAATGGAAGGCTCTTGCTCGACACAGCGGTCAGGATATTGAGATTCCTACGCTTCCGCCGCAGCAGACACCAGAGCAGGTAATATTGTCGTATTCATTTCAGTATTCCTTTAGCTCCGTTGAAATAGTTTTTGTAGTAGTCAAAAAAGCTTTAGCATAGAAGAAACCCACATATAGCTTTTCCAGAAAGGTCTTGACACTATAATATGTTTTCCAGAAAGTACTTATTTGTCTTCATATCAGTTCTTGTTTAAGAGATGTGCATTTTTAAGGTTTGCAAAAATTTTAGCATTCAGAATTTGATGTTCACTTCAGATTGACAACTTTGCCTTAATACTGTAGGGTTTGGGAACACGCCGAGAAGATCTCGGAGGTAGTGGAGGGGCTAGCGTGTAGCCTGGTGGAATTGTGTTGTTATTAATGTTTGAATAATGTTTTGAAACTGTTGTTGTGTATCTGTATCTCTTGTGAATTTGTTCTGTGTTCTCGCCATCGTGCAAGGTAGCCAGTTTCAGCTTTTTTTAAAAAAAATGAAAACTTAACTTATGTCGACTATGGCCAAGCCGATGTATGTTAGCCCAGTTTAACTTACGTCGGTTCGGCCATACTGACGTAAGTTAAACCTCTTAACTTACGTGGGTTTAGTGCAACCAACGTAAGTTATACCACTTAACTTACATCGGCACACGGTGGTCGACATAAGTAGTCCGGCCGGGCCCGCGACCCATCTCGGTAAATAACTTACGTCGGTTGCCAGATACCGACGTAATTAAGTTACTTACGTCGGTGGCTGATGTAAGTTACCTTAATTACATCCAAACTATTTCGTCGCCCGGCAACCAACGTAATTAAGGGAAACTGACGTAATTAAGTAACTTATGTCGGTTTAAGCCTTAATTACATTGGCCCTGGCCGAAGTAATTGATCGAAATTCCTGTAGTGAAAAGGGACTACTAGTATGTACGGGCCCACTAAGGTTTCACTGGCAGGCTTGAATCTCCATTCTCCCACCCACGGGCACCCTCGTGTGCCATGCGGATCCCAGGGTAGCCCTTCTCGACTCCCATTCCCCGCGCCATCCAGTGGTCCATACAATACTAGCAGCGCTCCTAATTATTCAGCTACACCGCACCCATACATGGCCTTGTGGTGGCACTGTTGTCCTGGCGTATTCTCGTATGAAATGGTCCTTAGATCTAAGGCAAGCAAAACCACCGTACCATCCAACCCATTCCACAAAACCGTGCTTGCTTAGATCACCTAAGTTCCGTGCTGCTAGTTTGATCATCATCTTATTACCATACCAAATTCTTATAATTAAAGTCACCAAGCATGTTAATTAAGTTACCCATAACCTGTGTAGAGATGCGGTGCAAAAATAAAAATACTCATACCCGACTCATCACATATGTCCAGGCGACAAGGGGTGGCATACAATGCTAGTAAACTCCTATGTATGGGTTTTCCATCATATTGACACGAGCATGCAAGTTCGCAATCAAAACATTTAATAAAACATGATGAATATGATCAAAGATACTTGCTTTAATATTCCGAATTTGATGGTCAAGCAAATCAAAATCTAGTACACGAAGATCTTCGCATATTCGCTTCTTGATCGTAACTTCTTGAGCGTACCCCTCTATTCGCAATCAAGCACATACACAAGCAACATACACAATAAATGCATTGCAATCAACACTAACAAATATGCAATTACATGAATGCACGTGAAAAATTTGTTATGATGATTAATAGCTTATTACATGGGTTTCATATTTATTACAGATTATTTAAGCAAGTTTTCGAATTAATCACTATTAACTCAGAATTGACATAATTATCCTCGAATAAGAATTAGGTTGAAAATATCATAAATACTTTCTATAATTTATTCTGAATTTTCTACAGCTTTTAAATAATTTTCCCTAATGATTTACTATTTCTTTGAGCAAGTTTGGAATTAATTAAAATAAATTAAGATGAAAATATTTATTACAGAACATTAAAAATTCTGAAAATAATATTATTAACTTACTAGAATTTATTCTAAATTTTTAGGAATTTTTTTTGATTTATTTTGTTACTTTATGAATTAACTAGACTTTAATCTTATTTATTAAATCTGAAAAACAGATTAAATAATACTGAAAATATAATATTTAGTAAATCTAGAATAACCTATTAGGCGTTGCATGATTTAATCTAACTTGTGAGTTCGAAGTGATTTAATGATTTAACGATGATTAAAAGCCGCTCAAATAAAACACATCCTACACGTGATTTAATTAAAGTATTAGAACCAAAAAAGTTGTCTAGATCTAGATTGTAATACCTACCGTGTGTGCATCTAGTCCGGACGGTCGTGGAGCGGCAGCGACATGGCGCGCCTTCGAGATCTAGGATTTTGTTGACGAAGAGGATGATAGCATAATGTAGACGAAGAGGACAACAACATGACGTAGATGAAGGAGACGGCGATACGATCCTCTGGTGGCTCTATGACGGCGCTCTCCTCTTTTTTTTCTTCCTCCCTTTATTTTCTTCTCTTTTCTTCCTAGCAGCGCAGCTTTGTTCTCTCTTTTTTTTTCTTCCGACGCTATGGTGTTCGGCGGCGCTGGCGTTGCTCTGATCGAGAAGAACGAATCCTACACGGCTTTTTATAGGCGCGAGGCACCGAAAGTCGGGCTGCCGTACAGAAGCCGAGTCAGCACGCGGCCCAAGCGCGGCGCACGGCACACGCGAGGTTGTGCCTGGCGCGCTGGACGCGAGTCCCGCTCGGGCACATGGCTAGTCCTGGCAATTGGGCCGGGCCCAAAACGGGCGGCACAAAGCACGCACCACCGGCCCGAGGATGGGCATGGCCCGGCACGATTTTTTTCGGGCCGTGCCGGCCCGACACGGGTAATCGGGCCGTGCCGGGCCGTGATATTGGGCCTGGCGGGCGGCACGGCACGGCACGGGATTTGGGCCGTGCCCGGGCCGGCACGGCCCGAAATAGGCCTGAAGCACGAAATAGGCCCGAAGCACGAAAATAGGCCCGAAGCACGAAAATAGGCCCGAGGCACGAAATAGGCCTGAGGCCCGAATGCGGCTGTTCTTCAGTTTGCTAGTCTTTTTTTTTAATTCCAATTAAAATATTCAAACTTGTATAGAATCCGCAAAATAGATCCAAATTCGATGATTCTTTTTTCTATATTCTTCAAAAAACAATATGTACCACTTGGATGAGTTATTTTAAGACTTATAATGATAACTTTTATTTGTGTAGATAAATCTCAAAATAATCCTTATGCACATATTGTTCATTTTTTTATATCTCATCAAAATCAATGGATCTTGAGCTGAAATTTGTTGTGTGCATACTTGTTATATATGTATACATCCATGAATTTTGTACAAATTTTTTGAAGCACTCCAACATGTGAAAACTCATATTGCTTCTCATTCCATTCAAACTCTATTAACATATTAGCCATTTCTAAATTTTGAACACACATTGATGCAAACATAAACGAAAAAATCTCAAAAAAATCATAGATGTTCATATTGTGATTTAACAACTGCACCAAAATTTTCATGTCAAAATTCGTTTTACTTTTTGAGATACAAAAAAGACAAATATTGTTTTTTCTTTGTTTTTTTATTACCAACAATATATCATGTTTTTGAATGTCAAATTTTGCAAGAACGTGTAATTCAATATATCATACCTTCCCTAATTTTTTCATATTTTTTGAAGTATTTTTGTCTATGTACTCTAACTGAATTTCTCTCAAAATCGAATTTTAAACATAATGGGCCATGTCTGCTGCTTTTGGGCTGCTGCTGGGCCTTTGTGGCTTTTTTATTTATATTCAAAAGTGGAACTTCAAATATTTATAGTTTTCGTCAATATGGATGGAATTTGATGATTTTTCTTCCTAAATTCTCCAAATAATATTCTCTATCACCTCCGAATTTTTCTATATTTTTTGCTAATTTTTTCCATTTATTTTATAAAATACTCAATTTTTGTTCACATTTCAATTATGTGGGCCAAACCATCCTTGTGGGCCGTGCTTGGGCCGGCACGGCCCGAAGCCGGCCCGACGTGTTTTGGGCCGTGCCTGGGCCCTATTTTTCCGCAGCAGGCACGGTTGGCCCGGCACGAGGCGGCCCGACGTGCTTTCGGGCCGCGGGCCATTTCGCCCCGAAGCACGAACGGGCCGGGCCGTGCCGGCCCGGCACGGCCCGATTGCCACCTCTACACATGGCCCTGTGTTGGCTCGGTTGCGGTGGCTAGCAACGCTGTTGATTTTTTTCTTTTCTCTTTTTTTTTGCTTCCTTTTCTTTTTTATTATTTTTTCATTGGTGCAGCACGGTGCTGGCCAGCATCCACGTGCGGATGTAGTCAGGACACGCACGACCATGGTTAGCTTTCTTTTTTTTTACTTCTTTCTGGTTGATGCGGTCAGGGCTGTACGGCCAAGTTTTGAGCCTTGGTTGACTTCTTTTTTATTTTATCCTTCTTGATTTATTTTTATTTTCTATTTTTTTATTCTTATTAATTGTTTTAGATTATTGGTTTCTTATTTATTTAGTATTTTTTCTTTATTATTTGTTATTTATTTTTTCTATTTAATTATTTATTATTTCTATAATATATATATATATACACACTTCTCTATCTTTTATTGTTATTGTTCATCTTCTTCTATAATCTTTTTTTCTAATTACTTTTAATGTATTTGTTTTGGTAAATAAATTTTAATACCTAAGAATGAATGCAAAATGCAAGATGAGATGCATATATTTTATATTTTTTATAAAAACAATTTCTTCCTATTATCAAATTTGGAGACTTGTGAGGTGTCTTTTGATGAAGCTAGCCTAGGTACTAGCTCAAACATTGCAAGTCCGGATCTATATCCTCAGGGGGAGGGTATTGTTCCGAAAATGACACATGTCCAACTCCGAACTTTGAACATGCTCCGACTACCATCTCTGCTGTCCTGATCGTCTACAAGCCACAAGCTCATCAATCTGCGATGAACCTGATGAAGAAGAAGCTTGTGAGACATCTGTCGGTGGTTTGGAACCGGCAGATCTCCCGACACCACTAAAGTGTTAGAGGAGTTTGATGTTCGGTGTGGGCGCGCGGAGATTCAAGAAGGTGAATTGTAAATGACGCAGGAGACACAGAGGTTTACGTGGTTCGGGCCGCCTGAGCGTAATACCCTACTCCACGGATGTGTTGGTGTTGTATTAGCTGTATGAGCTTGTGACGAGTGTCTATGGCGCGTGTGTAGCGTCACTGAATGTGTAGAGTCCGTCGTGAGCCTGTCCTTTTATAGTACAAGGGAAGGCCGTTACAAGTTAGCCTGGCCCGACATGTGGCCCCGGCGGTTACTAGTATTGACAATTATTCAACACATTTAATTGTCCTTAACGATCGGGTAATGGGCTTTGACAGCATGGCCAATATTTTCCAGTGGCCTTAACTGGGACCGCCAGGTCCTGGTTTATGAGCCTTCCACCCAACTCTATCAACAGTTGGGAGGAGCTGTGCCGGCAGTTCACCGCCAACTTCGGGAGTTCATACACCCGACCAGGCACTGAACTGGACCTTTTTGCAGTCGTGCAAAAAGGGGGAGAATCCCTGCGATCATTTATCCAGAGGTTCTCTCAGGTACGAAACACTATCCCTTCTATCTCTAGCGCCTCTGTCATTGTGGCATTCAGACAGGGTGTACGGGACAAGAAGATGTTGGAGAAAATGGCGATCAAGGAGATCACCAGTGTCACGGAACTCTTCAGCTTGGCTGACAAATGTGCCAGAGCTGCGGAGGGCCGTGAGATGAACTCCAAACCAACCTCGGAGGGTCACAAGAAATCCTCCAAAGAAGAAGCCGCTACCTCCGGGGGTGGCAAGAAGAAAAAGAAGACCAACGGCAAGAAGAAGCCGCCGGCCGGCACATCAAACGTTGCAGCTACTGCAGCTCCGGGTGGCCGGGGGCCACGCCGCGAGAAGCGACCTCGACCGTCTTCTGAAGACGGTGACAAACCCAAAGTGTGGTGTCCCATTCACAAAACGGGCAGCCACAGTTTGAAAGACTGCTGGGAGGTCCAAAACCTTGCCGAGCGCTACAACAAGCGCCGGGAAGAATCTCCTTTCCGACAGAGGGAAGGAAAGCAAAAAGTCGACGAAGCTCCGGCTGAAGAGGAGTTAGGGTTTCAGGATCCCAAAAAGGTCCTGAAGGCCGTTTACACCTCCGTCGATGATGACTCTGATGTCTCTGACAACGAGCATCGGAAGACCATGAATATCATTTTTGGTGGATCATGGGACATCACCTCCCGCCGCGTCATCAAGACTATGCGTCGGGATATGGTTCTGGTTGCGGAGAGACCAGAACTACCTCATACTCAGGAATCCAGACCCCTTCGGGAGGGTCAGGAGGTAACTGAAAGCGATTCTGGGTCCCAGCTCCCAAACTCGAATCCACAAGAAGTTACTTCAGGAGATCCAGACCCCTCCAGGAGGGTCCAGGTCACTTCTGAAGAAGCTCTAGGTTCCTCCAGTCAAGACCCGGAGGTCCCTGAAGAAAATCCGGATTCCTCCGGGAGAATCCGGGTCAGTGAAGAGAAGGCTCCGGACCCCTCTCGGAGGGTCCGGACCATTCAGCGCCCAGTGTACTTCATTAGTGAAGTACTACATGATGCCAAGACTCGATACCTAGAGGTGCATAAGCTGCTCTATGCAGTTCTTATTACCTCCAGGAAGCTTCGCCATTACTTCCAAGCTCACAAAGTCTCAGTGGTGACTTCTTACCCACTTCGAGCAATCTTGCATAATACCAATTCAACTAGGAATATTGCAAAGTGGGCAGCAGAATTGGCTGAATTTGATCTTGATTTTATTTCAAGGCAAGCAGTCAAGAGTCAAGCATTGGCAGATTTTGTAGCAGAATGGACTCCCTCTCCATCAAACCTTGGGGGCCCCAGTGAGAAGAAGACAGAGCATCAAGCTCCAGCTTTCACCGAGCCTCACTGGACCCTCTACTTCGACGGCTCCATGCAGAAGCAGGGGGCCGGAGCTGGAATCCTTCTCCTTGCACCGACCGGAGAGAAGGTGAAATACATGGTACACCTTGACTTCAAGGTGACCAACAACATGGCAGAGTACGAAGCGCTCATCTACGGACTAAAGGTGGCACTGTCATATGGTGTCAAGCAGCTGCTGGTCAAGGGAGATTCGCAGCTCATCATTAAGCAGGTGAAGGGTGAATGTTCCTGCAATAATCTCCAGCTAGTTGCTTACCTCCTTGAAGTCCAGAGGCTTCAGAAGGACTTCGAAGTCCTAGATCTCCACCATGTTCAGCGTGCCCATAACGCTGAAGCTGACGAACTCTCAACGAAATCGTCAACCGGAGCACCAGCTCCTGATGGAATTTTTGTCCGGAGGTTGTCAAAGCCAACAGCTCAGCCTGCCGAACTGAGCGAAGGGGGCGAGATCAGCATCCCGAAGCTGACGGTCCCGATGGCCCTGTTACCATGGCAGCCATCAAGGGTCGTAGGTGCTGCCGGAAGCTCCGAGCAACCCAGCACGCAAAACTCAAATGCTCAAGTTAGTTCCGATGCATGGATCTCGGAGATCCGAAACTACTTGAAAGACAACATCCTTCCTGACGATGATGTATTCGCTGACCGGGTAGTCAGATTGGCTAAAAGATACACGTTAGTAGAAGGGGATCTCTACTGGCGCGGTGCCAACGGCATCCTAATGCGGTGCATCACAAGGGAAGAAGGTTGCGAGCTCCTCACAGAAATCCATGGAGGCGAGTGTGGGAACCACGCGTCTTCCCGCACGCTGGTCGGTAAAGCCTTTCGGCATGGCTTCTACTGGCCTACAGCACTCCAGGATGCAACTGAGCTAGTGAAGAAATGTGAAGCATCTCAATTTCATGCAAAGCAAATTCACACACCGGCTCAGCCCCTACAAATGATACCTCCTACATGGCCTTTCGCTGTGTGGGGTATGGACATCTTGGGACCATTCCCAAGAGCCGTCGGAGGTTACAAGTTCCTGTACGTCGCCATCGATAAGTTCACCAAGTGACCAGAAGCAACACCAGTTGTGACAATCAACAAGCAATCTGCTATCAACTTTTTGCAGTCCATTGTATGCAGATATGGAGTCCCAAACAAAATCATCACTGATAATGGGACCCAATTCACAAGCTCTGCATTTTAAGGATATTGCGAAGACCTCGGCATTCAAGTTTGCTATGCCTCTGTGGCACACCCAGCCAGCAATGGCCAAACCGAGAGAGCAAATGATAAAATCCTTAAAGGACTCAAAACGCGCACCTATGAGCACTTGAAAAAACATGGAGCCAACTGGATCGAAGAGCTTCCGCCCACCTTATGGGCCAATAGGACATCTCCAAACCGGTCAACTTGAGAGACACCCTTCTTTCTGGTGTACGGAGCTGAAGCAATCCTTCCTCCGGAAATCACCTTGGGTTCACTCCGGGTCCGGACCTTTGACGAAGCCGCGCAGGACCAGCTCCGGCGTGAAGACCTAGACCTCCTTGAGGAGGGAAGGTGCCAAGCAGCTGTTCAGAATGCCCGATACCGCCAAGCCCTTCGGCTCTATCATCAGCGGCATGTACACAACCGACAGCTCGAGGAAGGCGATCTGGTGCTACGGAGAATACAATCCAGAGAAGGGTTAAATAAACTCTCCCCCGGCTGGGAGGGACCCTTCCGAGTGATTAAAGTATCCCATCCCGGAAGCGTTCGCTTGGCTACCGAGGATGGGACACCTCTACCAAATCCTTGGAACATCGAGCACCTCCGTAAGTTCTACAATTAATACCACGGAAGTGAGTCTTGAGTAACTTGAGATGTATGTTATAGAGTCATTGTACAGAGTCGGGTAGTTCCTCTGGGAGAGCAGCCGGACCTTTCCCGAAAGGTCCGCAAAGTTCGTGCAACACTTGTCACAGTCTCCGGACTAATAGTGTAGCTAACTACCCTGGGTCAAACGAGAAATGAAACACGCTTAGCCTGGTTCCGTACCCTAAGAGTGTACTTGTTTCCCCTGTACCCCGGACCTATAATGAAAGACATCTTCATGTGAAACAGACTCCACGTGCATTTATCTTGTACAGGCTCAACATTTTTTATTTTTCTCTTTCTTGTCTATAACAAAGGCGTGCAATTCTTAAGAAATTTTAGTTCGACCGGTTTATATACGATTCGAGTTGTATTGTCAATTCTTTTGGATTCAAATATTGTTCATGGCCAACTCGCCTGAAAGCCGCCAAGCCAACCTAGGGCTGGAGTGTGCTATCGACTTAGCCTGGTTAAGCACCCTAAGTACGCCACTCTACCTACACCCCGGCAGGCCAAAGTAAGGCGGGTCCATGTACAGTTGGAAATGGAAGAAAAGACAACGCATTCGATTGTATTTAGAATCGTGTTTGACTTAAAATCTTCTTGAGAATCATAAGCCGCGACGAAGTTACAGACAAGAAATGAATTTTACTATTTTTCTTGGCTTCAGTGTGCAGGAAAAATAAAATACACGTTGATGGAGAAAAGCCGGAGCTATCAAAGCTCCGACTCCCCTAGGTGGCTTGTAATTGATGTTACGCATTGAAAACGAGCATCACCGGAGTAATCAAGCTCAAGTAAAGCTAGGGGGGTCAGCCGTCGACGCTGAATAAAAGATGGTGAGAAGACCCCGCAAACGGAGTTTGCTGCCAACAAACTAAGTGTTGGCAAAGGTCACTGCCGGAGCTACTAAGCTCCGACACCCCGGAGGACTAACTATCGATGCTCTACGCGTTGATAGCGACTATTACCGGAGCTGCTAAGCTCTGGCGATAGACAATGCCGGAGATTCTAAACTCTGACAACCTCAGGGGGCCTTCACTATCGAAGACTTCGGACCTAAATTCTACAAGTTCGGAGCAAATGAGTCTTCAACAAAACATAATATCCTCTTGGTACATGTTCACAATCAGATTGTGTACATCTACCAGGGGGCCAAGTGAAGACAAAAGTGTTGAAGACAAAAAGTGAAATTCACAAAAATTTGGGGATTTCATTCATCTGGAGACAAGGGATTACAAAATTGAGGAAGAAGAAGAGAAAGTACAAGTGAGAACTACAGAGATGGTCCTAGACCCTATGGAAGAATTGGGCGACCTTCTGGGCAACCTCCAATACGTTGGCTCGGGCAGCTTCGCCTTCTCCTTCAACCGGACTTTCAAGCACCGGGTCCAGAGGAAATTGGGAGTTCCGGCTGGTGTAGCACGTCAGCACGTATTCTGCGACGTTCTTTTCCAGGGATTGCCCCTCAACCTCCAATTGGTTCGCGATGACATCGCCCACCTTGGAGAGCTTGCTGCCTGCCGAGCTCAATGCCTGCAGCGCTAGGCCCGGCTCCGGCTCCGGATCATCCGGGCGCACGGGGCTGAAACCCATCGGTGTCAGCGCGTCGTTGGCCTTGCCCAGGAACTCCCAAATCTGTAGGGAGTCCGCAGTCCTCAAGCCCTTCATTTCTTCTAGGGATCTTCTGGCCGCCATCAGTTCGGAATTCTCACGGGTGAGGCGCTCAACTTCTTTGGTGTTTTGCTGAATCTTTTCAGCAACCCGCTTTTCGAGTTTTCCGAGCTCCTCCTCTCGGAGGTGGATCATGTTCTGGCGGTCGACCAGATCCTTCTCTCTACCCCTCACTTTCTTCTCCCTAGCAGTAAGGGCACACTCTTGTTCGTAGAGTTCTTGCCCTCGCACCTAGGCCTTCTCCTCTTCCTCATGGTAGCGCTCTTCCAATTTCTTGGCGCGCTCCTCGAGGCCCTTGTCAGCCAGAGCCACCTTCTCGGAGAGCTCCTCCTCCCTCCTCAGGACGTCATCCCGCAGCTCTAGGAGTTTCTGCTCTTCATCCTCGAGCCGTTTCTCCCTCTCCTCAAGTGCCTCCCGGCGCTTGATGAGTGTAGTGTTAATAGCCTCAAGCCTTTCATGGCGTTCATCGACCGCACTATTGGCTGCTTTGGCCTGATTGTAGATCTCCCGGGATTGAGCATCGAGGGCGCGAGTCAAACTCTCCCTGTCATCCAGTAACTTTCCCCCAGTACTCCAGGCGGATCTTCTCCCGCTTGATCCACTCTTTGTCATCCGCTAGCCTCGACTGCGCCAGCTTGGTCTCGAAGTAGAGCCGGTTACGCCACCGCCTAAGGGTTTGGCGCTCCTCTTCAAGAGCCTTGCTGTCGTGGAAGAAGGCCAGTTGGACTTGACACAGACTGGAACATGCGTTGTCAATAGACAGTGACAACGAGATAGGTTCCGGACCAGCTGGGGTCTCCTCTGCTGGTTCCAGCGGGTTTTCAGATACAAAAATTGGGTCCCACTCCACAAGAGTGGTCCCCTGAGTCTCCATGGCACTAGGGCCATCCTCCGGGATGGCCTCAGCCGCCATCGAGGAAGGCCCCATCACCAGGTCTTCATTCACCCCCTCAGGCAGGGGGCCAGCGACTTCGCTTGGGTACTCCAGCTCGCCCGCAGGTACCTCCGACGTCGTCACTTCTGGAGCAGGAGCCGCTGCTGGCTCCGGCCTTGGCACCTCCTCCGATGGGGGCTCGAGCTCCGTCACCTCTTCAACAACCGGCTCGGGAGCCGGAAGATCTTCAACATCAACCGGCCCTGCGGCCGGAGCTTCAACAATGACCGGCTCTGCGGCCGATGCTTCGGAGGTAGCCGACCCAACTGCCGGAACTTCCTCAGCTTCCGGCACGCACGCCGGGGCTTCAATCACCTCCGTCTCAACCGCCAGGCTTCGACAATTTCCGGCTCAGAGGCCGGAATCACTGCTTCCTCCGGCTCAACAGCCGGAACTTCCGTCATTTCAGCACCAGGACCCGGAGCTTCAACCTCCGAGACAGGTGCCGCTGGCGCATCTTCTCTCCCGTGGTCCAGCACTACCACGGGAGCTTCTGGGGATGAGTCGAGGTCCATGACCACGACAGCCGGTGCCGGAGCTGTCGCAGCTTCAGCCACCACTTGGGGCGGCACTGGGACAGGAGCAGAAGCTTCCGCCCTCACAGCTTCAGTTGCTGTGGCTGAGGGTGGAGCCTCACTCCTCTTCTTGGGAACGGTGCAAATGATGGACGAAGAAACTTAAAAAAGCAATCACTACAGCAAAACAATTGTCCAAGGTAAAGATTAAAAATTACCTTGGGAGGCTTCCGCACCAGCTTGCGCGGAATCTATTTCCCGGGCGTTCCGGGCTGGTCATAGCCCACGTGGAAGCTCCGGAAGGCCCCCCGGAACTCGTCGCGGCCACGGGTGTTTCCCGGGTCGAGGCCCCCCTCGATCAGGAAGAACCCCCGGACCTAGAGGCCTCCACCGGCCTAGGTGCTGGAGTCGCGTGCCCGGAGCTAACACCCCGGGAGGACCCCACTGCGGGAACAGTCTCTCCCCGTGAGGACCCCAATATGGGAACAGTCGCCGCGGTTGTGGAAGACCTTCCCCTCCGGGGAGAAGGAGCCGGCGTAGAAGTAGCAGGCCTGACGGACCTTCCGTCGGCGTACTGCAGCTTCCTCTTCCGGCTCATGGATTCATCCGCCAGCTCCTTGCCCTTGCCGATGACCTCTTCCCTCGGCTTCGGAGCTGGGTCGGAGCCACCTTCGGACACTCCAGGTATCGCCACCCTGGTAGTTGATCTTCTCTCGACGACACCAAGGTCGTCAAGCATGGGCATCTTCCGCCGGAGCTCCCTACTGAACTCAACTTCCACGTTCAAAGGAAGAAAAGCCGATGGCGGAGTCAAGTCATCACCCTCGACGTCGATGCCGTGCTGGAACTTATTAAGGTGGAACTCCAAGGTTTTCCCCACCGTGTTGGACTTCAACCCGGTCGTCGTCCATCACGCTGTTGAGGGCCCAAGCGAGTTTCTCCCTCTTCTTCAGCGGTGCCCACCTGTTGACCAGGAAGTTACAAAACACCGCTTGAGGGGTTAATCCCCCCTCCACGCACCGGCGAATCCTGGTCAGAACAGGGTCGAAGGCGTTCGCCAGCACCAGAGCTTCACTCCAGATCATCGTGTCAATGTTGGGGAGGCCTTCGGGCAGCTCCAGCCTCTCGTGCTCCTCCACCCGGATGACTATCCAGTCCTTCTTCCAGTCATCCCACTTCCCAGAGGGGAACGACTGGAGGTACTTGAATGGGCACTTCTTGCGCTTCACGAAGTAGTAGAAGCCAAGGTACTCCTTGCTCCTACCGGTGGTGTGGACGGTGAAGAAGGTCCGGAAGAGTTCGATGCAGGGGGGATGCCCACCCACATCTAACAGAAGTGGACGAATATAGACACGAGGAGAATGGAGTGAGGGCCAAGGTGGTATAGTTGCAGACCATAAAAGTCCAGCAGCATCAAGAAAAAGGAAGAAAAGGTGGGATCAACCCCACCATGGCGTACGAGGAGAAGTACACCATTTCGCCGGAGTGCTCCTTCTCGAACGGGAGCTCTCCACCGGCGCGGACCGAGCGGTTGAAGAAGTCCGAGGACCATCCCATGAGGGCCCGGACCTTCTTCAGGTCGCTGTCGGTCTTCAAGCGACTCTCACGGAGACCCAACTCCATCGCGGCACGGCTAGGCAAGAGAAGAAAAGCAAAGCACAAGTTGGGAGTTTGAGCGCAAGATCAGATGGGAGGCGTGAAGAACTCCCGACGGTGCGTCGCAACGCTTGGATGGAAACTGCAAGGAAGTCGAAGATACCATTCAAAAATTCCACCCAGCCGATGACAAGGGGGCTCGGGACCACCCTGACGATCAAGTCGAGGTTCTTACCCAGGCGAACAGTTGTCATCATGAGGTGGGAAACCCGAAGGCGGCAGCCTGACAAGGCGCGCGGAACCGATGCGGTTTTCGTATCGGGAACCGGCGACCTTCAATTGCTTGAGATCCGCACGCCAAAGATCTCATCTGCCGCACACGGGATACGCCACGCGGCGAGGATTTAACTCCAAATCCTCGCCAATGGCACCACCGAAGACCTTTGAAGACTTAGTTCAAAAGTCGCAAGGATGGACCCACCTCCGGCGGAATGACTTCACCCCAGTGGTCTTCCCCGGAGGTAGGTCCAGGGGGCCACTGTCGGTACCCTAGAAACCGTACACCCCTTGAGGTTACAAAGATATCAAGGAAAAGTCACCCACTTGATTTGAAGACCTTCAGAGGCCCACATGTCAGATGTAACCGGACCCGCTTCTCTAACGTGGTTAATCCCAGGGTTGCCACGTGTACTATCAAACCGGAGCTACCGCCCACAAGGGGGAAGCTTCGGGCCATGTACCGAAATGGCACCTACGGACTTAACCCCAGACCGAGAGAAGCTCCGGACCTGACACGTGTCAGGTAGCTCCAGAGCTACCTGTTTCCCACAATATGCTCCGGAGCTGCCACGTGTCCAACCGTCAGAGCTTCGGCCTCTGACCTCCGGAAGACTTCATAACGGCTCCGGATCTTCAAAGGGGAATCAAGGACTTCAAGACCCGGTTATTTGTCATTAATACCATATTAATGACACACAATTGGATGGCCTTAATTACCAGTAACGGTGCTGTCAAAGCCCATTACCCGGTCGTTAAGGACAATTAAATGTGTTGAATAAGTGTCAATACTAGTAACCGCCGGGGCCACATGTCGGGCCAGGCTAACTTGTAACGGCCTGCCCTTGTACTATAAAAGGACAGGCCGACGACGGACTCTACACATTCAGTGATGCTACACACGCGCCATAGACACTCGTCACAAGCTCATACAGCTAATACAACACCAACACATCCATGGAGTAGGGTATTACGCTCAGGCGGCCCGAACCACGTAAACCTCTGTGTCTCCTGCGTCATTTACAATTCACCTTCTTGAATCTCCGCGCGCCCACACCGAACATCAAACTCCTCTAACACTTTAGTAGTGTCGGGAGATCTGCCGGTTCCAAACCACCGACAACATCTGTTCCACTACGATTTTACAAGAATGATCCACCGCAACAAATAATTGGAAGCTTGCATAAACGAGTTACAAGATCTAGGTTTTCCGACCCCAATTCTCATGCTCATTCTGCTTTTGTTTCTTCTTTTGAACCCAAAGATATATCACACGCACTCACTAATGAATCTTGGATTATTGCCATGCAAGAAGAGTTAGAAAATTTTGAAAGAAATAATGTTTGAAAACTTGTACCTCCACCTCAAGATCACACTTTAATTGGAACTAAATGGGTGTTTAAAAATAAACAATGTGAGGATAGGGTTGTAATTAGGAATAAGGCTAGATTGGTTGCTCAAGGTTTCACACAAATTGAAGGTCTAGATTTTGGTGAATCTTTTGCTCCTGTTGCTGGATTAGAAGCCATAAGAATTTTGTTAGCTTTTGATGCATCTAAGGGTTTCAAGTTATATCAAATGGATGTAAAAAGTGCTTTTCTTATTGGCTACATAGATGAGGAGGTTTATGTTAAGCAACCACCTAGTTTTGAAAATCCATATTTTCCTAATCATGTTTTCAAACTGACTAAAGCCCTGTATGGTCTAAAACAAGCTCCTAGAGCAAGGTATGAGAGGTTAAAAACATTCTTACTTGAAAAGGGGTTTACCATGGGCAAGGTTGATAAAACTCTTTTTGTGCTTAAGCATGGCAATGACTCATTATTCGTTCAAGTGTATGTGGATGATATCATCTTTGATTGTGCTTCTCATGATCTTGTGTCCAAGTTTTCATCAATGATGAGTTCAGAATTTAAAATGAGTATGATGGGTGAACTCACTTACTTTTTGGGGCTGCAAATCAAGCAAACCAAGGAAGGTACTTTTGTGCATCAAAAGAAGTATACAAGGGACCTTTTCAAGTGCTTCAACATGGACAAAAGAAAGCCTCTTCGGACACCAATGGGAACAACATCAACACTTGAACTTTATGAAGATGGTGAAACCGTGGATCAAAAAACAAAAATATAGAACCATGATTGGATCACTTTTATACCTCACAGAATCAAGAACGGACATACAATTCAGCGTATGTCTTGGTGCATGATTTCAAGCTTCCACACGTGCTTCACATCGTCAATCCATCAAAAGAATTCTCAGGTACTTACATGGAGCTCAAGAATTTGACATTTTTCTTCCTTCTTCCTCAACCGTTACTTTGATCAACAATTGTTTTAGATTATTGGTTTATTATTTATTTACTATTTTTTCTTTATTATTTGTTATTTATTTTTTCTATTTAATTATTTATTATTTCTATATATATATATACACACTTCTCTATCTTTTATTGTTATTGTTCATCTTCTTCTATAATCTTCTTTTCTAATTACTTTTAATGTATTTGTTTTGTTAAATAAATTTTAATATCTAAGAATGAATGCAAAATGCAAGATGAGATGCATATATTTTATATTTTTTATAAAAACAATTTCTTCCTATTATCAAATTTGGAGACTTGTGGGGTGTCTTTTGATGAAGCTAGCCTAGGTACTAGCTCAAACATTGCAAGTCCGGATCTATATCCTCAGGGGGAGGGTATTGTTCCGAAAATGACACGTGTCCAACTCCGAACTTTGAACAAGCTCCGACTACCATCTCTGCTGTCCTGATCATCTACAAGCCACAAGCTCATCAATCTGCGATGAACTTGATGAAGAAGAAGCTTGTGAGACATCTGTTCCACTACGATTTTACAAGAATCATCCACCGCAACAAATAATTGGAAGCTTGCATAAACGAGTTACAAGATCTAGGTTTTCCGACCCCAATTCTAATGCTCATTCTGCTTTTGCTGCTTCTTTTGAACCCAAAGATATATCACACGCATCACTAATGAATCTTGGATTATTGCCATGCAAGAAGAGTTAGAAAATTTTGAAAGAAATAATGTTTGAAAACTTGTACCTCCACCTCAAGATCACACTTTAATTGGAACTAAATGGGTGTTTAAAAATAAACAAAGTGAGGATAGGGTTGTAATTAGGAATAAGGCTAGATTGGTTGCTCAAGGTTTCACACAAATTGAAGGTCTAGATTTTGATGGAACTTTTGATCCTGTTGCTGGATTAGAAGCCATAAGAATTTTGTTAGCTTTTGATGCATCTAAAGGTTTCAAGTTATATCAAATGGATGTAAAAAGTACTTTTCTTAATGGCTACATAGATGAGGAGGTTTATGTTAAGCAACCACCTGGTTTTGAAAATCCAAATTTTCCTAATCATGTTTTCAAACTGACTAAAGCCCTGTATGGTCTAAAACAAGCTCCTAGAGCAAGGTATGAGAGGTTAAAAACATTTTTACTTGAAAAGGGGTTTACCATGGGCAAGGTTGATAAAACTCTTTTTGTGCTTAAGCATGGCAATGACTCATTATTCGTTCAAGTGTATGTGGATGATATTATCTTTGGTTGTGCTTCTCATGATCTTGTGTCCAAGTTTTCAGCAATGATGAGTTCAGAATTTAAAATGAGTACGATGGGTGAACTCACTTACTTTTTGGGGCTGCAAATCAAGCAAACCAAGGAAGGTACTTTTGTGCATCAAAAGAAGTATACAAGGGACCTTTTCAAGTGCTTCAACATGGACAAAAGAAAGCCTCTTCGGACACCAATGGGAACAACATCAACACTTGAACTTTATGAAGATGGTGAAATCGTGGATCAAAAAAAATATAGAAGCATGATCGGATCACTTTTATACCTCACAGCATCAAGAATGGACATACAATTCAGCATATGTCTTTGTGCATGATTTCAAGCTTCCCCTCGTGCTTCACATCGTCAATCCATCAAATGAATTCTCAGGTACTTACATGGAACTCAAGAATTTTACATTTTTCTTCCTTCTTCCTCAACCGTTACTTTGAAAACTTTATCGGGTGCTGATTTTGGGGGTTGTAGGATTGATAGGAAAAGTACTTCTGATGCTTGTCATTTTCTTAGTAATTCACTTGTTGCTTGGTCCTCTAGAAAACAAAACTCAGTTGCACAATCAACAACCAAATCTGAATATGTAGCTACTGCTAGTGCTTGCTCCCAAATTCTTTGGATTGTTCAAACACTTGAGGACTATGGGGTTGATCTAGATAGTGTTCCACTATTTTGTGATAACAATAGTGCCATTTGCATTGCTAAAAACCCCATACAACATTCTAGAACAAAGCACATTGATATTACGTATCTCTTTCTCTGTGATAATGTTGAAAAAGGAAACATAGTGCTTCACCATGTAGATACCGAACAACAATTTGCTGACATTTTCACAAAACCTTTGGATTTCACTCGTTTTTGTTACATTCGTAGTGAAATAGGGATTATGCATCCTCATGGCTTAAATTGAGGGGGAGTTTTGAAACTTGCGAAGTCTATGTGTGAATCTGAACTTAAAATAATATGAGCATAGTATTTCATACATATATGACTTTGTGATTCTTGTTACATGCTGAAAGTTCTCACTACATTACTCATGTTATACATTTTGTAGTTTTTGCCATGACTAGTAATTGGAATAATTACTTATACTAAATCTGGTCATGATCAAACTTTCTTGCTGTGTCGAACTTGTTGCATGCTCACAAGTGCTTTTAATAATGAAAAATTAATCAATCAACTCACATGTTGAGTTTTATGAACAAATATAAATTGAGAAAAGATCAAGAGAATATGCATGCATCACACTTCTTCCTTTGATATGGCTTATCATTGCACTTAGATATGAACTTGGAAGAAGTTGTGTATGACTAAAACCGTGTCCTTATGCTTCTGATTGTCAAAAGACATAGGGTTGGCTTGGTTGGTCAGAATAAGTCGGATGCCCATATAATCTCTTGCAAATATCATATGATCTATATTTGTCCTCTGAAAAATAATAAAATGTAGCAACAAGTGTCATGCTTTCAAGTTTTGAAATAGTTAAGTTTGTTAGATCATGACTTGCTTAAACTGAAAATTACATTTGATCTCTAGCATGACTTACACTATTTTATGTATCTCATTGTTGTGATAGTGTAAGTTACTTGATAGTATGACTTGGATGAGCTTTGTTTTATATGTATATGTTATAATGTGCTAAAAAAAATTAAAATTTCTCTTTTGTACCTGTCGGTACCCTGGAAACCGTACACCCCTTGAGGTTACAAAGATATCAAGGAAAAGTCACCCACTTGATTTGAAGACCTTCGGAGGCCCACATGTCAGATGTTACCGGACCCGCTTCTCCAACATGGTTAATCTCAGAGTCGCCACGTGTACTATCAAACTGGAGCTACCGCCCACACGGGGGAAGCTCTGGGCCATGTACCGAAATGGCACCTCCGGACTTAACCCCAGACCGAGAGAAGCTCCGGACCTGACACGTGTCAGGTAGCTCCGGAGCTTCCTGTTTCCCACAGTATGCTCCGGAGTTGCCATGTGTCCACCCATCGGAGCTTCAGCCTCTAACCTCCGGAAGACTTCATAACGGCTTCGGATCTTCAAAGGGGAATCAAGGACTTCAAGACCCGATTAAGTGTCATTAATACCATATTAATGACACACGGTCGGATGACCTTAATTACCAGTAACGGTGCTGTCAAAGCCCATTACCCGGTCATTAAGGGCAATTAAACTTGTTGAATGAATATCAATACTTGTAACCGCTGGGGCTACATGTCGGGCCAGGCTAACTTGTAACGGCCTGCCCTTGTACTATAAAAGGACAGACCGACGACAGACTCTACACGTTGAGTGACACAACACACGCGCCATAGACGCTCAACACAAGCTCATACAGCTAATACAACACCAACACACCCGTGGAGTAGGGTATTACGCTTAGGCGGCCCGAACCACGTAAACTCCTGTGTCTCCTGCATCATTTACTATTCACCTTCTCGAATCTCCGCGCGCCCACACCGAACATCAAACTCCTCTAACACTTTAGTAGTGTCGGGAGATCTGCCGGTTCCAAACCGCCGACAGTTGGCACGCGAGGTAGGGGCGCCTGAGATTTTGAGAATGGTGAACTCAGCTGCTGGATCATCTAACAGTCAACCTGCTGCTCAGGCTGTTGGGGGCAATACCTCCAATATGTAGCCACCAGCAAGAGCCTCAGCACCAGCAGGAGTCACACTCCCACCGCCACCGCCTTCACCAGCAAATCAAGTTGGGCAACGCGATGGTGCACCGGCGTCAATCACTGCGTCGGCAAATCATGACAACCCGGAACACACGCTTCATGCAGCGCGTGCTCTTCTCCAACGCCCACCACCTTCGGATGCATCTCGAGATGCACTGGAGCAATGGAGGGCCGATGTGGAGCATTTGGTTGCAGCAGCAGCTGAACGCCTCAGCAACCAGGGTCCTCCTCCTTGAGGACGAGCCCCGTCGCAGCGGCAGACTTTGTCTGGTAGACTTGGTCCGCACGTTTCCAATAGAAGGAGACGTGCTGCATCACAACAAGTGACGTCATTGCCCTCCGGGGCACGACGCACTCACACGGTATCAAGGCTATCAACTCACGACCTCCGGGCGGAGCTAGATCGCTGATACTGCCAACAAGATGGCCGAGTCCATATTGAGCGTGCTCGTGAAAGACGGGAAGCTCAGGACCGTTCTGCTCCTGAAGGAGTAGGAGGAGGCTGTTCAGCTCTGGCCATACATCTGCGTATGGTCAGGTGGCCACAGAAGTTCCGTCCTCACCCGCCGAAAAAATTAAACGGGACTGTCAATCCCGCCGAATTTCTTCAGATCTACTCCACTGCAATCTTGGCAGCTGGAGGAAACGAGGCCGTGATGGCCAATTATTTTCTAGTGGCCTTAACTGGGACCGCCAGGTCCTGGTTTATGAGCCTTCCGCCCAACTCTATCAACAGTTGGGAGGAGCTATGCCGGCAGTTCACCGCCAACTTCAGGAGTTCATACACCCGACCAGGCACTGAACTGGACCTTTTTACAGTCGTGCAAAAAGGGGGAGAATCCCTGTGAACATTCATCCAGAGGTTCTCTCAGGTACGAAATACTATCCCTTCTATCTCTAGCGCCTCTGTCATTGTGGCATTCAGACAGGGTGTACGGGACAAGAAGATGTTGGAGAAACTGGCGATCAAGGAGATCACCAGTGTCACGGAACTTTTCAGCTTGGCTGTCAAATGTGCCAGAGCTACGGAGGGTCGTGAGATGCACTCCAAACCAACCCTGGAGGGTCACAAGAAATCCTCCAAAGAAGAAGCCGCTACCTCCAGGGGTGGCAAGAAGAAAAAGAAGACCAACGGCAAGAAGAAGCCGTCGGCCGGCACATCCAACGTTGCAGCTGCTGCAACTCCGGGTGGCCGGGGGCCACGCCCCGAGAAGCGACCTTGACCGTCTTCTGGAGACGGTGGCAAACCCAAAGTGTGATGTCCCATTCACAAAATGGGCAGCCACAGT
Organism: Tuctoria greenei; assembly: GCA_036927565.1. NCBI lineage: Eukaryota > Viridiplantae > Streptophyta > Magnoliopsida > Poales > Poaceae > Tuctoria > Tuctoria greenei. The sequence goes on from JAYESD010000008.1 coordinate 88,017,942, forward strand.
TTGGAAGACTGCCGGGAGGTCCAAAACCTTGCCGAGCGCTACAACAAGCGCCGGGAAGAATCTCCTTTCCGACAGAGGGAAGGAAAGCAAAAAGTCGATGAAGCTCCGGCTGAAGATGAGTTAGGATTTCAGGATCCCAAAAAGGTCCTGAAGGCTGTTTACACATCCGTCGATGATGATTCTGACGTCTCTGACAACGAGCGTCGAAAGACCATGAACACCATTTTTGGTGGATCATGGGACATCACCTCCCGCCGCGTCAGCAAGACTATGCGTCGGGATATGGCTGCTGTGGCTCCTACAGTCAGGCCGGAACCTCATCGGAAGTGGATGGACACAGCCATCACTTTTGATGCTTTGGACTGCCCTCGGAGCATGGTTGGAGCAGGTCAGTTACCTTTGATGGTATCTCCTACCATCAACAAGATCCAGCTCCACCACGTCATGGTAGACGGAGGTTCGGGGCTTAACCTCATAAGCTTCGAAGCTTTTACTAAGCTTCAACTCCGACCTTCGGATCTCCACCCCTCTCGACCTTACTCCGGAGTAGGTCCGGGGGCCATTACCCCACTCGGAGCTATTACTCTCCCCGTTACCTTCGGGACACGGGAGAAGTACCGCACCGAGAAGTTGGTCTTCGACGTCGCTCAGATCAACTTACCCTTCAATGCCATCTTGGGTAGGCCTGCCCTGTACAAATTCATGGCAGCTGCTCATTATGGTTATCTGGTGTTGAAGATGCCAACGCCAGTAGGCGTTCTCCGGATCCGTGGAGATCGTACTGCTGGAGTAACTGCTCTGGAAGAACTCCATGCACTCACCACGGCGCAAGAGGAGGACTCCAGACAGGAGCAAGCTCCAAAACCCCCGAGCATTCGCCAACGAGGCTCGACTTCTGCACCTCGTGTGCAGCCAAGCGGCGACACCGACATTCCCGTCAAAGTCATCCAAATTGGTTCCGATGTTGCTCAGACCACCCGTATATCGGGGGGACTGACCGAAAAATAGGAACTCGCGCTCATCACTTTCCTCTGGGCTAACGTCGACGTGTTTGCTTGGCAACCGTCACAAATGCCTGGGATCCCCAGGGAAGTGATTGAGCACAATCTGAAGATCTACCCTGATGCCCGGCCTGTGCATCAGAAGCCTCGGAAGCAATCCGTAGAGCGACAGAACTTCATCCGACAAGAAGTGAAGAAGTTACTTGAAGCTGGATTCATCCGAGAAGTCTTCCATCCAAAATGGCTGGCAAATCCAGTCGTTGTGCCCAAGGCCGGTGGGAAGCTTTGGATGTGCATCGACTACACCACACTAAATAAGGCATGTCCAAAAGATCCATTCCCACAACCTAGAATAGATCAGATAGTGGATTCCACCTCCGGGTGTGAATTACTGTGTTTCCTAGACGCATATTCTGGGTATCATCAAATCAGGATGTCTAGGGAAGATGAAGAGCATACCTCATTCATCACAGTAGATGGATTGTACTGTTATATAGCCATGCCCTTTGGTCTCAAGAATGCAGCTTCAACTTTTGTACAGCTATGTACAAAACTTTTGAAGAACTCATTAGAGACATAGTGGAAGTGTACGTCAATGACATCGTGGTCAAGGTCAGGGACAAGGAGTCACTTCTTGACACCTTGCAGGCTGTCTTCGACAAGCTGCGGGCCACCCGTACAAAGCTAAACCCAGACAAGTGTGTCTTCGGGGTTAGCTCCGGAAAACTTCTTGGTTTCCAGGTAAGTCACCGGGGCATAGAAGCTAATCCGGCGAAGATTAAGGCCATTGAAGACATGCGGCCACCAACCCACATCAAAGACGTCCAAAAGTTGACTGGATGTCTAGCAGCCCTCAGCCGGTTCATTTCAAGACTGGCGGAACGGGCACTCCCCTTCTTCAAGTTATTGAGGAAGTCCGGACCATTCCAATGGTCCGAAGAAGCAGAGAAGGCATTCCAGGAGCTGAAACAGTTCCTCACCACCCTACCAATTCTGGTAGCTCCGAACCCTGTGAGCATTTATTGCTTTATATTTCAGCTACTGACGAAGTCGTCAGTATGGTTCTGGTTGCGGAGAGACCAAAGCTACCTCATACTCAGGAATCAAGACCCCTTCGGGAGGGTCCGGAGGTACCTGAAAGCGAGTCTGGGTCCCAGCTCCCAGACTCGAATCCACAAGAAGTCACTTCAGGAGACTCAGACCCCTCCAAGAGGGTCCAGGTCGCTTCTGAAGAAGCCCTGGGTTCCTCCAGCCAAGACCCGGAGGTCCCCGAAGAAAATCCGGATCCTTCCGAGAGGATCCGGGTCAGTGAAGAGGAAGCTCCGGACCCCTCCGGGAGGGTCCGGACCATTCAGCGCCCAGTGTACTTCATTAGCGAAGTACTACATGATGCCAAGACTCGATACCTAGAGGTGCATAAGCTGCTCTATGCAGTTCTTATTGCCTCCAGGAAGCTTCGCCATTACTTCCAAGCTCACAAAGTCTCAGTGGTGACCTCTTACCCACTTCGAGCAATTTTGCATAATCCCAATTCAATTGGGAATATTGCAAAGTGGGCAGCGGAATTGGCTGAATTTGATCTTGAATTTATTTCAAGGCAAGCAGTCAAGAGTCAAGCATTGGCAGATTTTGTGGCAGAATGGACTCCCTCTCCATCAAACCCTGGGGGCCCCAGTGAGCAGAAGACGGAGCATCAAGCTCCAGCCTTCACCTAGCCTCACTGGACCCTCTACTTTGACGGCTCCATGCAGAAGCAGGGGGCCGGAGCTGGAATCCTTCTCCTTGCACCGACCGAGGAGAAGGTGAAATACATGGTAAACCTTGACTTCAAGGCGACCAACAACATGGCAGAGTACGAAGCACTCATCTACGGACTAAAGGTGGCATTGTCATATGGTGTCAAGCAACTGCTGGTCAAGGGAGATTCGCAGCTCATCATTAAGCAGGTGAAGGGTGAATGTTCCTGCAATAATCTCCAGTTAGCTGCTTACCTCCTTGAAGTCCAGAGGCTTCAGAAGGACTTTAAAGTCCTAGATCTCCACCATGTCCAGCGTGCCCATAACGCTGAAGCCGACGAACTCTCGACGAAAGTGTCAACCGGAGCTCCGGCTCCTGACGGAACTTTTGTCCGGAGGTTGTCAAAACCCACAGCTCAGCCTGCCGAACTGAGCGAAGGGGGCGAGATCAGCATCCCGAAGCTGACGGTCCCGATGGCCCTGTTACCATGGCAACCATCAAGGGTCATAGGTGATGCCGGAAGCTCCGAGCAACCCAGCACGCAAGACTCAAATGCTCAAGTTAGTTCCGATGCATGGATCTCGGAGATCCGAAACTACTTGAAAGACAACATCCTTCCTGACGATGATGTATCCGCTGACCGGGTAGTCAGATTGGCTAAAAGATACACGTTGGTAGAAGGGGATCTCTACCGGCGCGGTGCCAACGACATTCTAATGAGGTGCATCACAAGGGAAGAAGGTTGCGAGCTCCTCGCAGAAATCCATTGAGGCGAGTGTGGAAACCACGCGTCTTCCCGCACGCTGGTCGGTAAAGCCTTTCGGCATGGCTTCTACTGGCCTACAGCACTCCAGGATGCAACTGAGCTGGTCAAGAAATGTGAAGCATGTCAATTTCATGCAAAGCAAATTCACACACCGGCTCAGCCCCTACAAATGATACCTCCTACATGGCCTTTCACTGTGCTGGGGATGGACATCTTGGGACCTTTCCCAAGAGCCGTCGGAGGTTACAAGTTCCTGTACATCGCCATTGATAAGTTCACCAAGTGGCCGGAAGCAACTCCAGTTGTGACAATCAACATGCAATCTGCTATCAACTTTTTGTAGTCCATTGTATGCAGATATGGAGTCCCAAACAAAATCATCACTGATAATGGGACCCAATTCACAAGATCTGCATTTCAAGGATATTACAAAGACCTCGGCATTCAAGTTTGCTACGCCTCTGTAGCTCACCCAGCCAGCAATGGCCATGTCGAGAGAGCAAATGCTGAAATCCTTAAAGGACTCAAAACGCGCACCTATGAGCACTTGAAAAAACATGGAGCCAACTGGATCGAAGAGCTTCCGCCCACTTTATGGGCCAACAGGACATCTCCAAACCGGAGAGACACCCTTCTTTCTGGTGTACGGAGCTGAAGCAACCCTTCCTTCGGAAATCACCTTGGGTTCACTTCGGGTCCAGACCTTCGACGAAGCCGCGCAGGACCAGCTCCGGCGCGAAGACCTAGACCTCCTTGAGGAGGGAAGGTGCCAAGCAACTGTTCGGAATGCGCGATATGGCCAAGCCCTACGGCGTTATCATCAGCAGCATGTACACAACTGACAGCTCGAGGAAGGCGATCTGGTGCTACGGAGAATACAATCCAGAGAAGGGTTAAACAAACTCTCCCCCGGCTAGGAGGGACCCTTCCGAGTGATTAAAGTATCCCGTCCCGGAAGTGTTCGCTTGGCTACCGAGGATGGGACACCTCTCCCAAATCCTTGGAACATCGAGCACCTCCATAAGTTCTACACTTAATACCACGGAGGTGAGTCTTGAGTAACTTGAGATGTATGTTATAGAGTCATTGTACAGAGTCGGGTAGTTCTTCCGGGAGAGCAGCCAGACCTTTCCCGAAAGGTCTGCAAAGTTCATGCAACACTCGTCACAGTGTCCAGACTAAAAGTGTGGCTAGCTACCCTGGTTCAAACGAGAAATGAAACACGCTTAGCCTGGTTCCGTACCCTAAGAGTGTACTTGTTTCCCCTGTACCCCGGACCTATAATGAAAGACATCTTCATGTGAAACAGACTCCACGTGCATTTATTTTGTACAGGCTCAATATTTTTATTTTTCTCTTTCTTGTCTATAACGAAGACGTGCAATTCTTAAGAAATTTTAGTTCGACCGGTTTATATACAATATGAGTTGTATTGTCAATTCTTTTGGATTCAAATATTGTTCCTGGCCAACTCGCCTGAAAGCCGCCAAGCCAATCTAGGGCTGGAGTGTGCTATCGACTTAGCCTGGTCAAGCACCCTAAGTACGCCACTCTACCTACACCCCGGCAGGCCGAAGTAAGGCGAGTCCAAATACAATTGAATCCGGATGAAAAGGCAATGCATTCGATTGTGTCTAGAATCGCGTTTGACCTAAAACTTTCTTGAGAATCGTAAGCTGCGACGAAGTTATAGACGAGAAACAAATTTTACTATTTTTCTTGACTTCAGTGTGCAGGAAAAATAAAATACACGTTGATGGAGAAAAGCCGGAGCTAACAAAGCTCCGACTCCCCTAAGTGGCTTGTAATCAATGTTACACATTGAAAACGAGCATCACCAGAGTAATCAAGCTCCGGTAAAGCTAGGGGGTCAGCCGTCGACGCTGAATAAAAGATGGTGAGAAGACCCCGCAAACGGAGTTTGCTGCCAACAAACTAAGTGTTGGCAAAGGTCACTGCTGGACCTACTAAGCTCCGACACCCCAGAGGACTAACTATCGATACTCTACGCGTTGATAGAGACTATTGCCGGAGCTACTAAGCTCCAGCGATAGACAATGCTGGAGCTTCTAAGCTCCAACAACCTCAGGGGGCCTTCACTATCGAAGACTTCGATCCTAAATTCTACAAGTTTGGAGCATGTACTCTGCGACGTTCTTCGCCATGGATTGCCCCTCAACCTCCAATTGGTTCTCGATGACATCGCCCACCTTGGAGAGCTTGCTGCCTGCCGAGCTCAATGCCTGCAGCGCTAGGTCCGGCTCCGGCTCCGGATCATCCGGGCGCACGGGGCTGAAACCCATCGGTGTCAGCGCGTCGTTGGCCTTGCCCAGGAACTCCCAAATATGTAGGGAGTCCGCAGTCCTTAAGCCCTTCATTTCTTCCAGGGATCTTCTGGCCGCCATCAGTTCGGAATTCTCACGGGCGAGGCGCTCAACTTCTTTGGCATTTTGCTGAATCTTCTCAGCAACCCGCTTTTCGAGTTTTCCGAGCTCCTCCTCCCGGAGGTGGATCTTGTTCCGCCGGTCGACTAGGTCCTTCTCTCTACCCCTCACTTTCTTCTCCCTGGCAGTAAGGGCACACTCTTGTTCGTAGAGTTCCTGCCCTCGCACCCAGGCCTTCTCCTCTTCCTCATGGCAGCGCTCTTCCAATTTTTTGGCGCGCTCCTCGAGGCCCTTGTCAGCCAGAGCCACCTTCTCGGCGAGCTCCTCCTCCCTCCTCAGGACGTCATCCCGCAGCTCTAGGAGTTTCTGCTCTTCATCCTTGAGCCGTTTCTCCCTCTCCTCAAGTGCCTCCCGGCGCTTGATGAGTGTAGTGTTAATGGCCTCAAGCCTTTCATGGCGTTCATCAGCCGCACTATTGGATGCTTTGGCCCGATCATAGATCTCCCGGGATTGAGCGTCGAGGGCGTGAGTCAAACTCTCCCTATGATCTAGTAACTTGCCCCAGTACTCCAGGCGGATCTTCTCCTGCTTGATCCACTCTTTGTCATCCGCTAGCCTCGACTGCGCCAGCTTGGTCTCGAAGTAGAGCCGGTTACGCCACCGCCTAAGGGTTTGGCGCTCCTCTTCAAGAGCCTTGCTGTCGTGGAAGAAGGCCAGTTGGACTTGACGCAGACTGGAACATGCGTTGTCAATAGACAGTGACAACGGGATAGGTTCCGGACCTGCTGGGGTCTCCTCCGCTAGTTCCAGCGGGTTTTCAGATACAATAATTGGGTCCCACTCCACAAGAGTGGTCCCCTGAGTCTCTATGTCACTAGGGCCGTCCTCCGGGATGGCCTCAGTCGCCATCGAGGAAGGCCCTGCCACCAGGTCTTCGTTCACCCCCTCGGGCAGGGGGCCAGCGACTTCGCTTGGTTACTCCAGCTCGGCCGCAGGTACCTCCGACGTCGTCACTTCTGGAGTAGGAGCCGCTGCTGGCTCCGGCCTTGGCACCTCCTCCGATGGGGGCTCGAGCTCCGTCACCTCTTCAACAACCGGCTCGGGAGCCGGAAGATATTCAACATCGACCGGCCCTGCGGCCGGAGCTTCAACAATGACCGGCTCTGCGGCCGATGCTTCGGAGGTAGCTGGCCCAACTGCCGGAACTTCCTCAGCTTCCGGCACGCACGCCGGGGCTTCAATCACCTCCGGCTCAACCGCCGGGGCTTCGACAATTTCCGTCTCAGAGGCTGGAATTACTGCTTCCTCCAGCTCAACAGCCGGAACTTCCGTCATTTCAGCACCAGGACCCGGAGCTTCAACCTCCGGGACAGGTGCCGCTGGCGCATCTTCTCTCCCATGGTCCGGCACTAGCACGGGAGCTTCTGGGGATGAGTCGAGGTCCATGACCACGACAGTCGGCGCCGGAGCTGTCGCAGCTTCAGCCACCACTCGGGGCGGCACTGGGACAGGAGCAGAAGCTTCTGCCCTCACAGCTTCAGTTGCTGTGGCTGAGGGTGGAGCCTCACTCCTCTTCTTGGGAACGCTGCAAATGATGGATGAAGAAACTTAAAAAAAAATCACTACAGCAAAACAATTGTACAAGGTAAAGATTAAAAATTACCTTGGGAGGCTTCCGCACCAGCTTGCGCGGAATCTTTTTCCCGGGCGTTCCGGTCTGGTCATAGCCGGCGTGGAAGCTCCGGAAGGCCCCCTGGAACTCATGGCGGCCACGGGTGTTTCCCGGGTCGAGGCCCCCTCAATCGGGAAGAACCCCCGGACCTAGAGGCCTCCACCGGCCCAGGTGCTGGAGTCGCGTGCCCGGAGCTAACACCCCGGGAGGACCCCACTGCGGGAACAGTCTCTCCACGGGAGGACCCCACTACGGGAACAGTCGCCGCGGTTGTGGAAGACCTTCCCCTCCGGGGAGAAGGAGCCGACGCAGAAGTAGCGGGCCTGACGGACCTTCCGTCGGCGTACTGCAGCTTCCTCTTCCGGCTCACGGGTTCATCCGCCAGCTCCTTGCCCTTGCCGACGACCTCTTCCCTCGGCTTCGGAGCTGGGTCGGAGCCACCTTCGGACACTCCAGGGATCGCCACCCTGGTAGTTGATCTTCTCTTGACGACACCAAGGTCGTCAAGCATGGGCATCTTCTGTCGGAGCTCCCTACTGAACTCAACTTCCACGTTCAGAGGAAGAAAAGCCGAAGGCGGAGTCAAGTCGTCACCCTCGACGTCGATGTCGTGCTGGAACTTCTTGAGGTGGAACTCCAAGGTTTTCCCCACCATGTTGGACTTCAACCCGGTCTCTACCCGGTCGTCGTCCATCACGCTGTTGAGGGCCCAAGCGAGTTTCTCCCTCTTCTTCAGCGGTGCCCACCTATTGACCAGGAAGTTACAAAACACCGCTTGAGGGGTTAATCCCCCCTCCACACACCGGCGAATCCTGGTCAGAACAGGGTCGAAGGCGTCCGCCAGCACCGGAGCTTCACTCCAGATCGTCGTGTCAATGTTGGGGAGGCCTTCGGGCAGCTCCAGCCTCTCGTGCTCCTCCACCCGGATGACTATCCAGTCCTTCTTCCAGTCATCCCACTTCCCAGAGGGGAACGACCGGAGGTACTTGAATGGGCACTTCTTGCGCTTCACGAAGTAGTAGAAGTCAAGGTACTCATTGCTCCTACCGGTGGTGTGGACGGTGAAGAAGGTCCGGAAGAGTTCGATGCAGGGGGGATGCCCACCCACATCTCACAGAAGTGGACAAAGATAGACACGAGGAGAATGGAGTGAGGGCCAAGGTGGTATAGCTGCAGACCATAAAAGTCCAGCAGCATCAAGAAAAAGGAAGAAAAAGGTGGGATCAACCCAACCATGGCGTACGAGGAGAAGTACACCATTTCGCCGGAGTGCTCCTTCTCGAACGGGAGCTCTCCACCGGCGCGGACCGAGCGGTTGAAGAAGTCCGAAGACCACCCCATGAGGGCCCGGACCTTCTTTAGGTCGCCGTCGGTCTTCAAAGCGACTCTCGCGAAGACCCAACTCCATCGCGGCACGGCTAGGCAAGAGAAGAAAAGCGAAGCACAAGTTGGGAGTTTGAGCACAAGATCAGATGGGAGGCGTGAAGAACTCCCGACGGTGCGTGCTTTCCTTCTTAAGTAAGCCCTCGCAACGCTTGGATGGAAACCGCAAGGAAGTTGAAGATACCATTCAAAAATTCCACCCAGCCGATGACAAGGGGGCCCGGGACCACCCCGACGATCAAGTCGAGGTTCTTACCCAGGCGAACGGTTGTCATCAAGAGGCGGGAAACCCGAAGGCAGCGACCTGACAAGGCGTGCGGAACTGATACGGTTTTCGTATCGGGAACCGGCAACCTTCAATTGCGTGAGATCCGCACGCCAAAGATCTCATCTGCCGCACGCGGGACACGCCACGTGGCGAGGATTTAACTCCAAACCCTCGCCAATGGCACCTCTGAAGACCTTTGAAGACTCAGTTCAAAAGTCGCGAGGATGGACCCACCTCCGGCGGAATGACTTCACCCCAGTGGTCTTCTCTGGAGGTAGGTCCAGGGGGCCACTGTCGGTACCCTGGAAACCGTACACCCCTTGAGGTTACAAAGATATCAAGGAAAAGTCACCCACTTGATTTGAAGACCTTCGGAGGCCCACATGTCAGATGTAACCGGACCCGCTTCTCGAACATGGTTAATCCCAGGGTCGCCACGTGTACTATCAAACCGGAGCTACCGCCCACAAGGGGGAAGCTCCGGGCCATGTACCGAAATGGCACCTCCGGACTTAACTCCAGACCGAGAGAAGCTCCAGACCTGACACGTGTCAGGTAGCTCCGGAGCTTCCTATTTCCCACAGTATGCTCCGGAGCTGCCACGTGTCCACCTGTCGGAGCTTCAGCCTCTGACCTCCGGAAGACTTCATAACAGCTCCAGATCTTCAAAGGGGAATCAAGGACTTCAAGACCCGATTAAGTGTCATTAATACCATATTAATGACACACGGTCGGATGACCTTAATTATCGGTAACGGTGCTGTCAAAACCCATTACCCAGTCATTAAGGGCAATTAAACTTGTTGAATAAATATCAATACTAGTAACCGCCGGGGACACATGTCGGGCCAGGCTAACTTGTAACGGCCTTCCCTTGTACTATAAAAGGACAGGCCGACGACGGACTCTACACGTTGAGTGACACAACACACGCGCCATAGACGCTCAACACAATCTCATACAGCTAATACAACACCAACACACCCGTGGAGTAGGGTATTACGCTCAGGCGGCCCGAACCATGTAAACTCCTGTGTCTCCTGCGTCGTTTACTATTCACCTTCTCGAATCTCCGCGCACCCACACCGAACATCAAACTCCTCTAACACTTTAGTAGTGTCGGGAGATCTGCCGGTTCCAAACCGCTGACGGTACCTTATTGAATACATTGTCAAAGGGGGAAAAGTATGCAAAGGGGAGAAATATGTATGTATAGAGGGACAAATTTATTTCTATATCATTTGATTTTCAAAAAGGGGGAGAAATTGTTTTCAAAACTTTTCATTTGAATAAGCAAATCATCGGATTTTAAATGGTGCTGCCAATGCATTCATCAAGGGAAAGATTGTGAGACCTATGTGTGCTGAATACATTGGCTTTGACGATAAAAGTTTTGAATACTACCAAAACACCTTTTTAACAAGGTCCTACTTTAGGTCAGAGCTCCTGCAAGCTCCGACAATAGGTCCGACTAGCTTTGGTTAGCCCCTGCGCTAGGTCCGACTAGCTTTGGTTAGCTCTAATGCTAGGTTTGACTAGCTTTGGTTAGCTCCGGCGCTAGGTCCGACTAGCTTTGGTTAGCTCCGGCACTAGGTCCAACTAGCTTTGGTAAGCTCCGACACTAGGTCTGACTAGCTTTGGTAAGTTCTGGTGCTAGGTCTTGCTATCTTTGGTAAGCTCCGTTTCAAGGTCCGGTTAGCTTTGGCAAGGTTCAGAGCTTGATTGCAGTGGTTCTGCTTTTACTTTGAATTCATTCAAACTTGCTTTACATCTATGGAAAGTTTTCTTAGTATTATTTTACTATGTTTTTGGTGTGTCTTGGTGGTTATGGTTGTTAATGTTTTGATATCGTTTTGCTAAGATTTGCAACATACTTATGTGAGGTACTCATGTAAGGTGTTGTGGTTATCAGAACTAACGAGAGTCAAGTCGAGGAGTTGTGCTCAGAAGTATTGATGTTTATTCATGTGCAGGTGTTGCTTGAGTTCAAGACATGGTCGGTGACGAGATCTATTGAACTAGTCTTAGGAAGAAGATGAGGTTCAACAACCAAGTTCTGGAGGAATTGTGGTTGAGTTGATTGGGAGGTTGCGCATCATGTTTGAATCAAGAACAATTCATATGAAGGTATCATGGATGTCGTTGGACGATGTTTGCACATGTGCATGGAGTGCATGGATGTGGCAACATGGTTCCGAAGATGGGTTATGGAAGGAAAGATTTGGTTGGAACGATCCAATCGTATCTGATTATGACTCAAACTGCGGCTGAGTCGTGTTTGAGTCAAATATGGAAAGTTTTGAGTAGGTTATGATAGGATTTTGTGTGGGTCACGAATTTGAGTTTTTTTAGGAATGTGGGATACATTCCTAATGTGTTGGGAAGTTTAAATATTGCTTCTATCTGCGTATAGAAGAGTCTTGAGCAGTTATGGAAAGTTTCAATTCGTAAATTGTGTAGGATTAGAGTCCTAGTTAGGTTTGGGTTGGCCTAAGGGTTGGTTATATAAGCAAGGGAGGTCAGAGCTCGTGGCTGACGACTTTTGGGCTGTTCCTCTTGTGTTCTATTGAATAAAATTCATAGTTTGAAGGAACTTTTGTGCCTTGTTTGTCTGACTTGTTTTTGTCAAGTATTTCTCGTCGAGTTTTTGCATAGCACTACCTTGCTTCGGTGGTTTTATCATAACTCGAGTTTTACAGATCCAAATTACGTGATTTTTTGGGTTGTCTTTACAACTTGATTTTCTATCATATGTGAAAATTTCACGGTCATTGGATTTGTGGTTTCAGATCTACACAATTTCTTTGCAGTGTTCCAAAACTGTTTTTCTCGGGTAGGACAGATTGATCTTTGTCCGATCTTTCGATCTAACTTGAGTTTCTCTCGATGGATTTTCGTGATTCTTGTTGTGACGTCTTCGTGATTTGATTCTCTATAATCTATACTAGTTTTGTCACAGTTGAACACGTTTAGATTAGTCGCACACACGGTTTCTTTAACAGATCAGTTTTGTGCCCAGGGGTGTTTCGTTGCTTCCGCTGAAAAGTTTTAATCTACCATTCACCCCCCTGGTAGCTTTCCATGTGCTCTTTGATCCTACAGAATCACTCCTTGACAATCTACAAGCCATCTTTGACAAGCTGCTTTTGACGCGTACGAAGCTCAACCCGGACAAGTGCGTCTCCGGGGTTAACTCCGGGAAGCTCCTTGGTTTCTTGTTGACTCACCGAGAATTGAGGCAAATCCGGCAAAGATCAAGGCCATTGAAGAGATATGGCCCCCAGCCCGCATCAAGGATGTCCAGAAGCTAACTGGGTGTCTAGCTGCGCTGAGCCAGTTCATTTGAAGACGGGCAGAGCTCAACTTCCTTAGCATGCTGCTGAATCATTTCAGCTACCTGCTTCTCTTGGTCACTGAGCTCCCTCTCTTGAAGGTGAATGTGGTTCCACCGATCTGCCAAGTCCTTCTCCTTGTCCTTCTCCTTCTCCTCCTTGGTGGAGATGTCAGTCTCTCTTTTGGAGATGTTTACCCCCACCTGCCATATCTGATCCTTCTCTTGTTCACACCACAAATTGAACTATTCGGCACGATTAGCCATGCTTTACTCCCCCAGGTACAAGTTCTGGGCGAGCTCCTCCTCCCCCTTTACGAGGTCTTCCTCTTTCTCCTGGAGGTTGACCTCCTTATTATCAAGCTCCTCCCAGCGCTTGAGAAGAGTTTCTCTCAACTCCTCAAAACTCTACGAGCGGCTGTCGGCCATTTCATGGGCCCCTGCGCATGCTCCTAGATCTGCTGAGTCTTCTTGTCGAGGGCCTTAATAGTGACCTCTCGTTCATCCAATGCCTTGTTCACGCGCGACTAGCGGGCTTTCTCTGAAGCCACCCACTCCTTCTGGTCGGCAAGCTTGGACTGCATTAGCTTCATCTCAAAGAAGAGCTTTTGACACCAACGCCCTAGTAGGGTGCGCTCCTCTTCAAGAGACCTCTTCTCGTAGTCAAAGGCAAGATGGACCTATTGGAGGCTGGAGCAAGCATTGTCAATTGACAGCTCCAGGGGGATTGGCTCCGGGCCTTCTTGAGGGTCGTCCTCCGGTTCCTCCAAGTGTTCTGGGACGGACGTTGGAGCCCAAGCCACGAGCATGGACTCTAACAACTCGACGTCCTCAGGGCCAGTCTCCAGCATTTCATCCATCTCCAGTGCAGGTGAGGAAGGTCCCACAGCTGGATCTTCAATCACCAGCTCAAAAGGCAGAGGTCTTGCGGCCGGATCCTCTGTTTGCGCCGGCTCAGACATGGTCACCTTCAGAGCTGTAATCTCCAAGGTTGGCACCAAAGCTTCTGCTGGAGCTTCAGTCACTTCTGGCACTGATGCCGAGTGTCGGAGGGTGATTCCAGTAATTCTCCCGGTACTACCGTTGATAGCCCACAGAGTTCTTAGTTCGGTTGTGGGCGCGCGGAGATTCAGAAGAAGGTGGCGATTTGACACAAGTATTTACGTGGTTCGGGCCGCCTGAGCGTAATACCCTACTCCACGGGTGTGTTGCTATTTTATTGAGTGTCTAAGCGCTAGAGTGTCAGAGACTAGAGTGCCTTGAGCGTGTATGGAAGCCTCTTTCCTCATGTATTGCTCGGCGAGTCCTTTTATAGTACAAGGACTGGCCGTTACATCGTTAGCCTGGCCCGACATGTGGCCCTGGCGGTTACTGATGCTTAATACACAATTAATGTGCTTAATTACCCTTAATAGTGCGGTAACGCGTCTTTGACATGGGCGTTACTGGTATTAAGGGCCCTCCGATTGTGAGTCATTAAGATAGTATTAGTGACACTTAATCGGGTCATGAGGTATTTAATGTTCCTTGAAGGTCCGAGCCGTTGGAAGTCCACCAATCTTCCTGTTGAGGTTGAAGGTCCGACGGTTGGATGCGTGGCAGCTCCGGAGCTTAGTGTCTTGGACAAGTAGGTCCGGTGCTGTTGTACACGTGTCGGTACCGGAGCTTCCCTCTGTCGGGGGTTAGGTCCGGGGGTGCCACACAGATATCTAGTCCGGAGCTTTCCCATGTATGGAATGTAGCTCCGGTTTAACGATACACATGGCGGCACTGGGACTAACCATATAAGGGAGGCAGGTCCGGTTCCGTATGACACGTGGGGTCTTTGGAGGTCTTCAACTAAGATAGGTGGAGTTCCTTTGCACTCCTCGTGGTTCCTAGAGGTATTCGGTACGCAGGGTACCGACAGTGGCCCCCTGGGCCCACCTTTGTGAGAGACCTTTTGGATTAAGTCGTTCTGCCGGAGGTGGGTCCATATTTTGATTTTTGAGCTGTGTCTTCAAGGGTCTTTGGATGTGCCGTTGAGGTGGTGGTTTGCAATTAAACCACCGCCGCATGGCGCCTTCAGGATGTGGCAGGTGAGATCTGTGTGTGCGGATCTCACGCAATTGAAGAAGAGGGAGAAGCTCGCCTGGGTCCTCAACAGCTGATGGACGATGACCGGATTGAGACCGGTTTGAAGTCCAACCTGGAAGGCGCAGCTTTGGAGCTTCATCTCAAGAAGTTCCAGCACGGCATCGACGTTGAGGGCGACGACATGACTCCGCCGGCGGCTTTCCTCCCTCTGAACATGGAGGCGGAGTTCAACAGGGAGCTTCGACGGAAGATGCTGGTGCTTGATGACCTTGGTGAAGTTGAGAGGTGTCCAACCACCAAGCTAGCGCTCCTCAGAGCTTCCGAGGGCGGCCCTGCTCCTGCCCCGAGAGAGAGAGTTGAAGTCGTGGTCAAGGGCAAAGAGTTGGCCGAGCCCTCGAGCCGTAAGAGGAAGTTGAAGCACTATGACGGGAGGTCTGTCACACCTACTCCTTCCATGACAGCTCCTTCTCACTGGCGGGGGAGGTCTTTGATGGTGACAACCACTCCAGTATCAGCGTCCCCCCCCCCCCCCCGGGACGCCAGCTCCGCCCAGGTGACTCCAGCGTCGGAGCCAGCTAAGGGCTCTAGGTCCGAGGGTCCTTCTCAGTCGAGGGGGGCCTCAACCAAGACGTCGCTGGCGGCAACAGCAAGCTCTGGAGGGCCTTCTGGAGCTACTACTCCAGTTGCAACTGGGTCAGGCTCCGAGCGTCCGAAGAAGAGGTTCCGCGCTAGCTAGAGCTGAAGTCTCCGAAGGTAAATTTGCTTTTTCACCTCGGTTGGTTATTTTTTGTTGTAATCATATTTTGAGTTTCTTCGTCTTTCATCCACAGGGTATCCAAGAAAGGGGCTGAAGCTCCGGTTCCTGCAACAGCAGCTAATGTTGTGCAGGAAGAGGCCCTGGCTCCAGTTCTAGCGCCGCCCCAGGTGGTGACAGAGGTCACGGCAGCTCCGGCGCTAGCTGTCATGGTCCTTGACCTCGAGTCATCTCATGAAGCTCCTGTAGTAGCGCCGGACCACGGGAATGAAGATGTACCAGCGGCACCAGCTCCGGAGGTTGAAGCTCCAGTTTTGGATGCTGTGATGACGGACGCTCTGGCCTCAGATGTAAAAGCCCGCTGTTCGAAAGAACAAAAATGCAAAAATGCGAACTTAAAATTTTTGAAAGTGGACTTGGAAATCCAAACTCACATGTATCATATGAGATAACCCATGTTCACTAGAAATAGGAACTTGTTAAAAATTTCACATAGAGAACATGGTTGCTAATGTATAATGGAACTTAAGGTGAAAAATCCTTAATTTCCAAGTATCCACATTTTCAATAAAAAAATTAAAGGAGAAAAGAAAACAAAATAGAGAGAAAGAAAAAGGAATTATTCCAACCCTAAAATGGGACATCCAAAAATATTCAAATCTCCGGCCGTAAATTTTTCCATGACCTTCTAATATTCCAAATAGACTCTCGGTAAAGTTTCAAAATTTTTTAAACACGTTTCACATTTATTGGACACATACTGAGAGTTTAATCAGAGTCGACTTCAAATTTAAACTTTGTACTTAAATTTGTCCAAATGCATTCCAAATTTTTCCTGAGGTCCCTTATGGTTCAAAAAGGTTAACTCTAAAGTTTCAGGATTTTTGAACCTAATCTACCATTTATTTCATTGAATCAAGTATCACCGCTTGAATTCAAATTCAAACCTGAGTTCGAAATTCAACTTGCTCAGTTTTGAAATCTGATTGCACCATAAAATTCCTCATATTTTATTTGGTCATTGGGCCAAAGTTGACTATTTTTGAAGCATGTTTGCTAGCCCTATTTGAATTTTGGAAAGAAAGAGGGAAGTGGGTCCCACAGGTGGTCCCCACAGGTCCAGTCGGCACTTCCTTTCTATTTCCTCCCCTGCCTCCACGCAGCCGCATGCAGCGCCACCGCGATAAATTCGGTCTTTATATACCGCGCCCGACTCCTCCCGTCCGCCCGCTACTCCCTCCGGCGCTCCTCACCGGCCGCCGCTCGCCCTGCCACCGCCTCTGGGCGCGCGCTCCTCGCCGGTCGTGCCCCTTGCCGTCGTGTGCCGCTCGCCCTGGCCGCCGGACCGCGCGTCTCCCCTGCGCCCTGACCGCCGCACGCGCCTCCTCGCCGGAGCCGCACCACCCCCTCACCGCCTGCAGCGCCGTGCCGCAGCGCCCGTGCGCCGCGCCGCCTCCTCACGTCCCAGCTGCTCTAGCCGCCACAGCAGGGCACCCGCGCCAGCGCTCGTCGCGACTTCGTCCTCCTGCCGGCCGTCTGCAGGCCTAGCCGCCAAGCGCCTCGCCGCCTTCCTGTGTCGCGCCCGTCCACGCGCTGCCGGCGCCGTGCTTCTGGCCGAGCACCCCTACCACGCCCTGCCCTGCCGCTCCCTACTCGCGGCCGGGTGCTCCAACTCGATGATGCCTTGGCCTGAGTCCACCCGTCGAGCACGTCCGCCCGTCCAGCTTCGTGCTTCCCTGGCCGCACGCCCGTGGCATCCGGCTGGCCGTGCCACCACCCTGCATGACGCCCACCGCCTTGCGCCCTTGCTGCTGTCCGCCGTGCATGCTGCCCTGTTGATTTGCTCGCCATGGTGACAATCGTCTACACAGCGCCGTGTCGCCCTACTCTTCTGCTCATGCCTGCTCTTGCCATGCCCATGTTCCTTGCTGTCCAAGCATGTTCCCTACGTGGCGTGGTCCGTTCTCGCTGTCGTGGCGCGTCTTCAACTCACCAACACTGCTGCAGCATGCCAACAGACCGCCTCTTTCCATCGCTGCGCCGCAGCAAGGCTGCACACGCTTGGATTGCTTTGTCAGGTACCACATCCACGTCGTCGCGATGTTCCGCGCCGTGGCTATGTCCTGGAAGCAAGGCGAGTAATGGGTGTGATGGATGGAATGCAGGAACACGTCGTTGAAACACCAGCATCGACAATTGATCTAAGGTTAGCTCTGATCTGTTCAAATATTGGTCGGTCAATGCTGCAGTAAACCTGTTCGATGAAATGTTTACAAGGAAGAAAATTAGATGTATTGACGTTCCATGCTAGTCTTGGATGCAGATCTGTTGTGGTGTGGAAATCGACCAAGTTATGTGCCAAGATGCTTTTTGAAGGGTGATGAAGCGACGGAATCAAGTACAACCCCAAGATATTCGGCGAAATGCCTACAAGGTGAGCCTTGCCCTAAAATGCCTTGTTTGACATCACCGAAGTCCATTCGTCGTGACCCTTAATGGTACTCGTGTGACGTCAAGCCGTACGTCTATTTTCCGCATTGATATCATTCCTATAGAAATCCCTAAGTTGACCTCCTTTGTCGTTTGTGTCGCCTTGGCTGTCTGTGCGTGCTTGTGATGCCCCCCCATGAGTCGTGTCGACGTCGTTGACCACATGACGTCGTCGTGACGTTCCGAGCCATCATCATGCCCTGGCATCGAGATGAAGGATGCTTGTGATGTGTGTGGTGCTGGAACACAAGCACGACTCGTCGGACAATAGTTGTCAAGCCAATTTAGGTTTAGTTGTTGCGAGAGCAATCGAGTCCTAAGTGTAGCCAAGGTGTTCGATAAAAGGCCTTCTAGGTCAACCACGGGTATTGGTGATCACCGATCACCTAGGGTTGAGTAATGCAAGAACGTTGCAACCAACAAGGAGAACTAGACCAAGGGGAACCTTGGATAAGAGTTCCTTGGTTGTGTCGAGAATGTTCCCTAACCGATCATAGGATTGGTTAACTTGGTGTACCACTTCTTCGACGGCAGGTTCGTCGAGTCGCTTATCAACAACCAAGTCGACATCACTAGCCTTAAGACTCACAAGGTGGTGTTCGGGGTTCCGCTCACCCCATTGACGAGTCCGGGTTGATGTGGACGTCGCTAAGACGATCTTCTCGAGATGGCAAATCATACCTTCACGGCACGATCTCGCATCATGTTTAAGTCCCGAGAGCTTATCGAGCTCACCTGGACAGGCTTGCGGGAGACACTACATTAGTGTCGTCGTGTAAGCACTTGAACGATGCTCGAGAAGCCTGCCGTAGAAACTACTTTTCCTAAAAGTCATTTGAATGTTGTCTTGGTACTCATGCTAGGTTAACAGTGCTTGTAATGACTTCTTAAGTCCAAGCCATTTTGGTCTCAATTCAGTCCCAAGTGTCGTTAGGTTCCATCATCGTTCATCCTAAGTTGGGACCCTACGACATTACTGCTCACTTAACTAGGTTTACTCATTTATGAGTTAAGTCAAGTTCATTGGTCGACTGCTAAATCGCGACCTTCGTCTTGTACACTCCACTCGTACTCAAGCTTTCGATGTCCCACCTTGATTTTTTGGGTCGTCCTTACACTTCTCCGCCCAACACTTCTTCACTATTCCAATTTGTCAATCTCGCGTGGCATAGCTTGAAGTGTGGTATGCTAAGTTGCAATGTAGCTTTATGTTGTACCTTTCAGTTCGTACCGACACTACTATGTCCACCTTGACTCATCCTCTGGTTACCCACCCAACAGAGGCATATCTGTCCTTCCTAGTCAAACTCCTCAATCTTAAAGTTTACATAACCCCGTAGAGTCCATTATTAAACTACTTAATTACTTAATTACTTATATGCATATCATGTCGATAGGAACGTGTTGATAGGTGTTCGACAAGAAATTTTGCTTGGAGGAGAAGGCCAGGGTGTCCACTTGAAGTCCTTGGCGGATTCCGCATAGAAGGACCACTAACAGTTGACATTTATTCGAGTCGCAAACTAAGGCAAGCCCCGGTTTGCATTTAAGTCATTTATAAAATTTTGTTTTATCACTATGATGAGTAGTATATGAATTGTGCATTACATTTAGGATGATTGATACTCCACTTGCATGACCAAAAATCCCAGAGATTGGTTGGAACGAGTTACAGTTTGACCTATAGTAACTGCTTTGCTAATGCATAGGAAATTCGGTAGAAGTCGAGTAGTTGGAATCTACTCGCGAGAGATGTAGGACATATCTCACGGGATTGGTTAGATAGAAAATGGCTTAATATAATGAATTGAGACCAGGCAGGGAATGGATAGGAAGCGGCGAGAATTGAGTCTCGGTCGCATAGCCTTGCCTGTGTCGATTAAGGCCCGTCCGTATGCAGCCCCATCAGACAAGCTTGAATTGTACTGGCAACATAATGGACATATGGAATCCAGTAAACTAATGTAACTCGATAACTGGGGTGTTGAGGCCCACTAACTCACCATCGATAGGGGTGGGCTGAGGACAGTAAGGTGTAAATCGGTCGGCGGACACATGAGGTGTTCCGTGCGGAGACCTTCTGTTTGCGGAGGTGAGATGGGTTCGGCGTTCGGGTTTCTTGTGAAAGGTGGCCATATACGCCTAGTACTGAAGTGTTATGTAGGTACAGGTGTGCTCGCTGACACTTCTGAACGACGTATGTGTCGTGTTGTCTGGGTGTGTCCTGATTGCAATCACCGTCTCTCGCGGTAATAGAGTACCACTTGTTCACTGAGAGGTGACGTAGTAAATACTAAGGAAGCCAGAAAATTATATTGTATTGAATTATAATTGCTTTGCAACCTTGTATGATTTAGAGATAGTAAAATTAAAGTTTGCAGTTTCCCCATACTTTACCTGTAATAGCATTATGTGCTTGGCAATGTCATATCATCGGCAAAGCGTTTCTTGTTTGATTGTGGAACCCATGATGTGCCGTGCTTGGAGAATGTCATTTGCTACTTGAAACATGATCATAAGGATCCACTTATAGGCGAGTCTATTTATGCTATTCCTTACCTATGTTTAGTATTCACCCTGCATATGTCTAGTGAGACGGGTTAGTCTTGCTGAGCCTTATGCTCACGTTTGCACTTTAACGATTTTTGCAGGTATTAGTTTTATTTCTGCTATTCAGGTTGTACATGAGACTCGAAAGATAAATCTCATGTGAACCACGCCGCTGCTGAATGTTCTTCTTGTTGCTAGTGAGAATCGTCCTAGGGCATGGTCGTCTTCTCTCCTGCTTAGTTAGGTGAGATTATGAGTATGTATTTTCCGCTGCGTGTGTACCCTTGTTGTACACTCTTTTGTAAACTCTTCTTATTATGAAATGAAAACTTTATATGTTTTGATATCCTTTTCGTGTGTGCTGTTAGGTGTCGTATCGCACGGCACCACCCAGTGATATCCTCAGATGTGTGGACCCCGGTCCCCACAGACATGGTATCAGAGCTTCATTGGGAATAGCACGCTCGAAAAGAGCCTATTTTCGAAAACTTCGAAGTAGTCGAGTGAAGTTTAGCTATATGCCCATTAAGGACTATTACTAGTATAAGTTATAAAGGTGGTGAACTAACTTGTTATATTATTTCTATAACGACGCTCCGTCTTCAAGGTAAGAGGTAAGGTACGCCGCCGAGAGTGGATCAATCTCGATAAGCTCTGCATACGAGATGTGGTATGTGATATTTCCATGGCTTAGCACGGAAAGTCAATATGAGTCTCTAAAACTTTTTATGTTTCTGAGAACATATGACACGCGGTACCCCAGCGTGACACAAAATTCGTGGGAGCCCCCGTCGGGTGGTGTATAACCCGATAGTATGCATCTCTAGAAGTATTCATGTTCTATGGGATCATGCGAAACACGTATGCCCGAACGTGTATAAGTCGGTTCATATGGGAGTCTTTGCTATACAGACGTATTTACAGCAATGTACCTCGAGACATGACTTTGCTCGAGGGCGACTCACACCAGAGTCGTATGCATTTACTTTCATATATATTATTGTGACTGACTGTCGTGTTTCGCCGTGCCGCCCTTGAGGTGTGAAGGTGTGAAAGGGGATTGTTTGTCTTCTGCAGGTACACTAACTCCGGTAGCGACCCGTGTAGCAAACGTTTGTGAGTGATCGATATTAGAACCACCTATAGACGTATCCGGATATACCGGATTAGACTTTTCTTTTGGTAAGGCACGTAGTACCGTCAGTATCACATTTGATACTATGACCATCCCCCACGAAAGAATGGCTCATCATCATCTTGTAAGATTCAACTACCAGTTGCTGGTAAGTTATGGGTCAAAGTTTCGACTTGGAGAGTACAATGTGAAGAAGGATGAAGATTAAGGATTTTTTGTACTCTTGACGGAATCTAGCTCGATTATGTCAAGATGTGATTCTAGTTAAACTTCATAGGACATCGTAGTATGCTATAGGGATGGGAGAGATCTTCAGGTCCTCGACGATTTCTCTATGGACGAGTTGGACAGAACAACACTGGAGAAACTCGTCCAAATCATTAGAAACCAATATTTCTTCACCTCTTTGATATAATGATCTAGCCTCGGCATTTCAACCATAACTCTTTGTAGAATCATCGAATACCTTCGTGTAATACATTTCCGGAAACCTTGTGACTTGTACAACAAGTTTGTAATGGAACTTGCTGTCAAATTGTGAGGTTATCCATCTGAAAATCAGTGGCCATCTGAAAATCAGTGGCCAAATCAGCTTTAAACAACCATGATCTATCACACTAAATTCTGAAACCTGAACCGATTGTTCCACTTCAAAAATCCGTATCTCTTCAACCTGGAGGGCTTTGGAGTCAAGTGAATACTCTTTGGAAAGCTTTTGAAGTCTTCTATAAGTTTTTATTGACCTCCAAGCCAAAAGATGCTTTTATGGTGATGAAAATGCACCGTTATCACAGCAGCTGCTGTTCTGAATCTACACGGACCAGCATCTGAATTTTTGTCATATTTCCTTGTAGAAAGCTCTTATATTTCATTATGATACATTTATGGAAAGGGGAAGAGCTATTATACAACTTTGTTATTCTGTGATACCTCAAATTCAGCTTATAACTAATTATAAAACAGAGTTGAAGATAGTACATGTATATAGGTGCTATCTGAAACAGTAAGAAAAATTCTGAACTTTGAACGGCCATAACTCTTAAACTAGAAATGCAACATATGCATGTTTATACATGTATGGAAATCTTAAAGAGTCCTCTATCAACTTCCTATTCAACACAAAGACTAAAACTCGCAATAACAAGGTCTAAATAGAAGTGTCGTTTAAGAGGTTCTGGCAGCCCGGAAGAGGGGACAGAATCTAAACTCTTCACCAATTGAATCATAACTTTTTGCAGACTTCACCTCTGCAGGCCTACTTTATGGGGTTGGAAAGTATAGAGAGTCCTCTACAACGTTTCTATATAGCTCCAGAGCATAATCCATCTCTAACATACTCAAAATTTCAGATTTCTAAACTTGATCAAATCTGGACAGCGAGTGGACAGTCCTGTATACAGTTACTGTTTCTCGCATAACTCGCTGTAGAATTGTAGAAAGATTTTATAATTTTTATTTATGGAATCTTGAGAATGTATGCAACAAGTTTTCTATGTGTTATTTTTGCAAATGTTGATATTTTTATATCTGAAAATTGTGGACAAAATCAGCCTTTAACAAAGGAGGTGCTGTCCAAATTTTCAGAAAAACTGTCAACTTGCAAATGCCATATCTTCTCAACCAGAAGTGCTACGAGGGCAAGTAAGTACTCCTTAGAGAGTTTCGGAAGTCCTCTACAAGTTCTCCATTCAGCTCAAGACCAAAATCATTTCTTAAGTGGGTGAAATTTTGGATAATCGCAGAGACTGTCCAGACATACCCAAACTGGACAGCAATCTGTACACCTCTGAATTTGACCCATAACTAGCAGATTTTGCATCCCATGGGTCGTGCGAGTAACCGTTGGACAGGTTAGAGAGTCGGCTACAATTTTTCTAATTGGCTCCAGACCTGAATCGGTCATCTACCTATTCCAAATCAAGTTTGAATACAGAGTGGTCAATCTGAACTGAATTCAATTCTGAATGCTGAAATTTTACCCAACTTCAAAAATTCATATCTTTTGAACCAGGACTGATGTGGAGACAAGTAAGTACATTATGGAAAGATTATTACATTTACTACAACTTTGTATATAAGAATATTTCCAGGTTTCCATCAGCACAGCCTGAAAACTTTAGATCAAAACTGCTACTTTTTAAGCAGGCTCTGCTGAAAGTGCTGAAAAATCTGCTGACTTTAAAATCGCATAACTTGCAAACCAAGGATGATATAGAGGCAAACCAATACTTTTTGGAAAGGTCTTGAAGGGTACTTTAACTTTGTTATTCACCTCGAGATCTGATTCTTCCATTAACTGGATCAAAATCGAGTTTGCATTCAGACTGGTCATTTGTCACCCTAGCCTGGCTAGTTTGAACCTTTTGGTTTTTGTTAGGCATGTGGTTCTCCAGTTCAACTCGAGGAGTTTCATAACATCCCAGGTGTTGTGATTCAACAATAATTACCATTAGAGTTGAGTATTAAACTCAATCAAATTTCTTTGGCTCAGTTGCTCATGATTAGTGTTTTAATTAGATAACCGTGCACCTCACACTTTAAGGGTGTATTGAGCATGTGCTGCACTTCCATTAGTCGACGACCCTCCCCGTAAGGATCGTTTGGGGTAAGTTTCTCGCTTACCTAGCTTGAACCTTAAGGGGGAAGGAGTGCACCTAGTAATCGAAGTGATACGTTCACCTAGGTGTCATACCAGGGTACATCGACACCGAACCAACGTGCTGGAAGTAATGCTCAAGTAAGTAGGACCGAGTACAACATTGACTCAATGGGTCAATAAGAAGCTTAATTAACGGATCTTCTCGAACCTTGTTTTTTGGGGGACTCGATCATCGAGTTAAAGAAGTCAGTTGATTCTTCACGCTAAACCACTCCTTTGCTTCAGTCTCTGAGACGAGAAGTCATAGGTGAGTAGTATGAGCTGGAAATTATTTAGCAAGAACGTGGATCACTAACCAAGGTCGTGCCTAGCACAGTACCTTGTTAACCACTTAGTGTAACCTACGGAGGTGATGAGAACCTTACTCTTCAAAGGTTACTCTATTTGCAACTTCTGAAGGCAACCCTACCGCACCTTTTAAAGGTTGGACATACTACCTTAGGAATCCTACGTGATGAAAAACCTGACCCTTTGTTAAGAAATCACATCTTCCTGTAAGCTGTGATTAGCAAGCTTCAGGGAACTTCAGATCAACAAGAATTTCCATCGTTTTGTTCCATTATGTACACTTCGTTGCCTTGAGATGAACCTCATCATCCCTTGTTAATGTTCTTACCTTGAAATTCTTGAATTTGGTCAAGACGTGAAACTGACATTCGTTGTTCGACACTTTAATGACCAAGTCACTTAATCCTTCTGTATCTAGGGTACTTCTGTTTGTGTCTGAGTTGTGTTACCTATTTTTGCTCAAAGCATAATACTGAATGCACCATACCTTGCATAGTTATCCGCGGAGTTGCACTGTGTCTGCATAACACCATCCGGTTTGTGATGCATCATGAAACGTAATTACTAATGAGTTTTGAGCAAGAATATGTGACCCCGTTCAGATACTTAAGTAGTGCCTAACATTTTTAAGTTGTGATCAATTTTATCGTTCGCAACGCCTTCGATTGGTTTCATTATCTTGAGTAGCACAAGGGACACATTGTGACTAAAACACAATTGAGTCATTGTCCTTGACTTGTTGAAGCTCAAATCGCCTTGAGTACTGGCAACTGAATGTTTCTAGCTGCGAGGAGTTTCTTATTGACTTCTCGACCTCGCTAGAACCTTAAAATCTTTCTATTCGCGAGATTATTATTGATTACCAAACTTTGGAACTCTTTTACTTGTACTGCTTGATGGCATTGCTTCGGCTACAAGACCAAAGCTGAAAAGTCTTCGTAAGGGAAACATCCAGAGTTAAGGACGCTTAACTATGTTAGAACTCTAAGTACCTCTTCAATGAAGAAGGTTACTTCATTTTGACGGAAAGAAGTAGATCTCAACACCTCAACATAACTTTTTAAGACCAACGTTTTATGATGTGATATTTTCATATCGAGCATCCGGTCAAGGCTATCAACCTAAAGACTGGAATCACTTGAAGCAAACTTTAGAATTTCTTAAGATGCCTGAAGATAATCACTATTTCGTAGAACCCAAGTCTTTAAGGGCATTGCCATTTTCCTTAGTCAATGACCCTCTTTTACGGATCGTCCCCTCATCGTTCCTGTTATTCTACTTGCTAGAATCTCGGGACGAGATTCCTTTAAGGGGGAAGGATTGTAAAAGCCCGCTTTTCGGAAGAACAAAAACGCAAAAATGCGAACTTAAAATTTTTGAAAGTGGACTTGGAAATCCAAACTCACATGAATCATATGAGTTAACCCATGTTCACTAGAAATAGGAACTTGTTAAAATTTTCACATAGAGAACATGGTTGCTAATGTATAATGGAACTTAAGGTGAAAAATCCTTAATTTCCAAGTATCCACATTTTCAATAAAAAAATTAAAGTAGAAAAGAAAACAAAATAGAGAGAAAGAAAAGGAATTATTCCAACCCTAAAATGGGACATCCAAAAATATTCAAATCTCAGGCCGTAAATTTTTCCATGACCTTATAATATTTCAAATAGACTCTCGGTAAAGTTTCAAAATTTTTGAAACACGTTTCCCATTTATTGGACACGTACTGAGAGTTTAATCAGAGTCGACTTCAAATTTAAACTTTGTACTAACTTTGTCCAAATCCATTCCAAATTTTTCCTAAGGTCCCTTATGGTTCAAAAAGGTCAACTCTAAAGTTTCAGGATTTTTGAACCTAATCTACCATTTATTTCATTGAATCAAGTATCACCGCTTGAATTCAAATTCAAACTTGAGTTCGAAATTCAACTTGCTCAGTTTTGAAATCTGATTGCACCATAAAATTCCTCACATTTTATTTGGTCATTGGGCCAAAGTTGACTATTTTTGAAGCATGTTTGCTAGCCCTATTTGAATTTTGGAAAGAAAGAGGGAAGTGGGTCCCACAGATGGTCCCCACAGGTCAGGTCGGCACTTCCTTTCTCTTTGCTCCCCTACCTCCACGCAGCCGCATGCAGCGCCACCGCAATGCAATTCGGTCTTTATATACCACGCTCGACTGTAGGATTGAAGAGCACGTGAAAAGCTACCAGAGGGGGGTGAATGGTAGATTTAAAAATCTTACGCAGCGGAAACAAGTAAACCCCAAACCCTTTCAGCAGAAAAACAATCTGTTAAAGAAATCGTGTGTGAGACTAATCAAAATGTGTTTCACCATGACAAAAGTGATAGATATCAGAGAGAATCAAGTCACGAAGACAACACAAAAAGAATCACTCAAATCCGAAGAGAAAAACTCAAGCTATGATCAAAAGATCAAACAATGGTCAATCTGTCCTACCCGAGAAAAACCAGTTCTGGAACACTACAAAGAAACTCATGTAGATGATAGACCACAAATCCAATGACCGTGAAATTTTGACATATGATAGAAAATCAAGTTGTCAAGACAACCGAAAAAGAATCACGTCAATTGGATCTGTAAAACTCGAGTTATGATAAAACCACCAACGAAAGGTAGTGCTGTTCAGAAACTCGACGAGTAAAACTTGTCTGGAACAAGTCGGACGAACAAGACACAAAAGTTCCTTCAAACTATGAATTTTATTCAATATAACACAAGAGGAACAGCCCCAAAGTCGTCTACCACGATCTCTGGGCTCTCTTGCTTATATAACCAGCCCTTAGGCCAACCCAATATCAACTAGGACTCCAATCCTACTCAGATCACAAATCGTAACTTTCCATAACTGCTCAAGATTCTTCTGTACGCAGATAGAAGCAATCTTAAGACTTCCAAACACCTTAGGAATGTATCCCACATTCCTAAACAACTCAAATTCGTAACACACATGAAACCCTAGCATAACCAACTTGATACTTTCCATACCGAGCCATAACCGACTCCGCCGCAGCCAAAGTCATCAACCGTTACGATCCGATCCTTCCAACCAGATCTTTCCTTCCTTATCCCATCTTCGGAACCATGTTGCCACGTCATGCACCGCATGCATACGTGCGAACACCTTCCTTCGACGTTCAGTAACCTTCATATGCACTGCCCTTGATTCAATCATCCTGCGCGACCTCCTGATCAGCTCAACCACAGTTCCTCCCGAACTTGGTTGTTGGAACCTCATCTCCTCCCTGAGACTAGTCCAATGGATCCCATCACCAGCCATGAC
The DNA here is from genome assembly GCA_036927565.1 of Tuctoria greenei. NCBI lineage: Eukaryota > Viridiplantae > Streptophyta > Magnoliopsida > Poales > Poaceae > Tuctoria > Tuctoria greenei. The sequence continues at coordinate 88,045,746 of JAYESD010000008.1, forward strand.
TTGAACTCAAGCAACACCTGGACATGAATAAACAACCAATCCATACGAGCCCAAGTCCTCGACTTGACTCAAGTTAGTTCCGAATACAACACCTTACGTGAGAGCCTCACATAAGCATGGGGCAAAGCATAGCAAAACGATATCATCCATATAAACCAAAACATACCAAAAACTTAGCAAATGAATACTAAGCAATCTTTCCAACAATGTAAAGCAAGTACGAAACATTGCAAATGAAAAACAGAAGCACCGCGGTCAAGTTCCAGACCTTGCTAGAGCAACCCGGACCTTGAGCCGGAGCTAAGAAAAGCTAGTAGAACCTAGCGCCGGAGCTTACCAAAACTATTATAATGAAGCACCTACCGGAGCTTACCAAAACTAGTAGATCCTAGCACCGGAGCTTACCAAAAACTAGTCAAAACTAGTCAACCCAAAACCGGAGCTAGACAAAGTACGTCGGAGCTTAGCAAAAGTATGCCGGAGCTATCAAATATATGTCGGAGCTATCAAAGACATGTCGGAGCTAACAAAAACATGCCGGAGCTAAAGATAAAGCTCACCGGAGCTGACCAAAGCTTAGCATCGAACGTAACCGGAGCTACCCAAACCAAGCCGGACCTACCGTCGGACCTTGCTGTAGCTCAGAGCTAGAGTCGGACCTTGATAAAAAGGTGTTTTGGTGATATTCAAAACTTTTATCATCAAAGCCAAGTGTATTCACTACAAGCCAATGTATTCAGCACACATAGGTCTTACAATCTCCCCCTTGATGAATGCATTGGCAACACCATTTAAAATCCGAACATTGGCTTATTCTCATTAAAAGTTTTGAAGGCAATTTCTCCCCTTTTGTAAATCAAAAGTAAAATGAGAAGAAAAAATCTATCCCCCTTTATTATCTCTCCTTATGCACATATTCTCTTTCTCTTCATGCTTATCTCTCCCCTTTGACAATGTATTCAGCAAGTCATGAGCATGTAAACAAATTATCTCTCCCTCTTTAGTTGTTATGAGCATATTATAACATATTCATATAAAAAAAGCTCATCCAAGTCATACTATCATGTACTTTACATTATCACATCAATGAAATACATAAATTAGTGTAAGCCATGCTAGAGATCATATGTAATTTTCAATTTAAGCAATTCATGATCTCACAAACTTAACTATTTCAAAACCTGAAAGCATGACACTAGTTGCTGCATTTTATTATTTTTCAAAGCATAAATTTAGATCATATGATATTTGCAAGAGATTATATGTGCATCTGCCTTATTCTAACCAACCAAGCCAAGCCTATGTCATTTGACAATCAGAAGCTTAAGAACATGGTTTTAGTCATACACAACTTCTTCCAAGTTCATATCTAAGTGCAATGACAAGCCATCTCAAAAGAAGAAGTTTGATGCAAGCTTATTCTCTTGATCTTTTCTCAATTTATATTTGTTCATAAAAACTCAACATGTGAGTTGATTACTTGATGAATTCTTAATGATTAAAAGCACTTGTGAGCATGTAACAAGTTCAAAATAGCAAGAAAGTTCGACCATGACCAGTTTTAGTGTAAGTAATTATTCCAATTACTAGACATGGCAAAAACTACAAAATGTATAACACGAGTAATGTAGTAAGAACTTTCAGCATGTAAAAGGAATCACAAAGTCATATATGTATGAAATATTATGCTCATATTATTTTAATTTCAGATTCACACATAGACTTCCCAAGTTTCAAAACTCCCCCTCAATTTAAGCCATGAGGATGCATAACCCCTATTTCACTACGAATGTAACAAAAACGAGTGAAATCCAAAGGTTTTGTAAAAATGTCAGCCAATTGTTGTTTGGTATCTACATGGTGAAGCACAATGTTTCCTTTTTCAACATTATCTCGGAGAAAGTGATACCTAATGTCAATGTGCTTAGTTCTAGAATGTTGCACGGGGTTTTTAGCAATGCAAATGGCACTAGTGTTATCACAGAATAGTGGAACACTATCTAGATCAACCCCATTGTCCTTAAGTGTTTGAACAATCCAAAGAATTTGTGAGCAAGCACTAGCAGCAGCTACATATTCAGATTCGGTTGTGGATTGTGCAACTGAATTTTGTTTTCTAGAGGACCAAGCAACAAGAGAATTACCAAGAAAATGACAAGCACCAGAAGTACTTTTCCTATCAATCCTACAACCCCCAAAATCAGCATCCGAAAAAGCTTTCAATGTAACGGTTGAGGAAGAAGGAAGAAAAATGCCAAATTCATGAGTTCCATGTAAGTACCTGAGAATCCTTTTGACAGCTTGACGATGTGAAGCATGTGGGGAAGCTTGAAACCATACACAAAGACATACGCTGAATTGTATGTCCGGTCTTGATGCTGTGAGGTACAAAAGTGATCCGATCATACTTCTATATTCTTTTTGATCCACGGGTTCACCATCTTCATCAAGTTCAAGTGTTGTTGCTGTTCCCATTGGTGTCCGAAGAGGCTTGCTTTTGTCCATGTTGAAGCGCCTTAGGAGGTCTTTGGTATACTTCGTTTGATGCACAAAAGTACCCTCCTTGGTTTGCTTGATTTGCAGCCCCAAAAAGTAAGTGAGCTCACCCATCATACTCATTTCAAATTCGGAACTCATCATTGCTGAAAACTTGGACACAAGATCATGAGAAGCACAACCAAAGATAATATCATCCACATACACTTGAACAAATAATGAGTCATTGCCATGTTTAAGCACAAAAAGAGTTTTATCAACCTTACCCATGGTAAACCCCTTTTCAAGTAAGAATGTTTTTAACCTATCATACCATGCTCTAGGGGCTTGTTTGAGACCGTATAAGGCTTTGGACAGTTTGTAAACGTGATTAGGAAAATCTGGATTTTCAAAACCCGGTGATTGTTTGACATAAACCTCCTCATCTATGTAGCCATTAAGAAAAGCACTTTTAACATCCATTTGATATAGCTTAAAACCTTTAGATGTTGCAAAAGCTAACAAAATTCTTATGGCTTCTAATCTAGCGACAGGAGCAAAAGTTTCATCAAAATCTAGACCTTCAACTTGAGTGAAACCTTGAGCAACCAACCTAGCCTTATTCCTAACCACAACCCCATCCTCACTTTGTTTATTTTTAAATACCCATTTAGTTCTAATTAAAGTGTGACCTTGAGGTGGAGGTACAAGTTTCCAAACATTATTTCTTTCAAAATTTTCTAACTCTTCTTGCATGGCAATAATCCAAGATTCATTAGTGAGTGCGTGTGATATATCTTTGGGTTCAAAAGAAGCAACAAAAGCAGAATGAGCATGAGAGTTTGGATCGCAAAACCTGGACCGTGTGACTCGTTCGTGCAAGCTTCCAATCATCTGTTGTGGGGGATGATCTTTGTAAAAACGTAGGGGAACAGATGTCTCACAAGCTTCTTCTTCATTAGGTTCATCGTAGATTGATGAGCTTGTGACTTGTCGACAATCAGGACCAGCATAGGTGATAGCCGGAGCTTGTTTAATGTTCGGAGCTGGACACGTGTCAACTTCGGAACTACCAGGCAGTATCACCGGCTCTTCTTCATCTTCAAAAATACCCTCCCCCTGAGGATACAGATCTGGTCCTGCAACACCGGAGCTAGTACCTGGGCTAGCTTCATCAAAAGACACTTCACAAGTCTCAACAATTTTGTTAGTATCAAGTAAAAGCACACGGTAGCCTCTAGTATGAGATGGATAACCAAGAACCATGCCATCAATGGATCGAGGTTCAAATTTATCAAGATTACCATGTTTCTTAACAAAGCATTTGCAACCAAAGACCCGAAAGTGTGTAACACTAGGCCTATGTCCAAACCTGAGCTCATATGGTGTTTTACCTAGCTTAGCACGCAAGAAAACACGATCTGAGACATAACAAGCGGTTGCTAACGCATCAGCCCAAAATTTCCTAGGAGTTTGATATTCATCAAGCATAGTCCTAGCCATCTCAACTAAGGTTCTGTTCTTTCTTTCTACAACACCGTTTTGTTGAGGTACATATGGGGAAGAAAGTTGATGATCTATTCCATTTTCAGTACAAAAGTGATCAAAAGATTGATTTTTAAATTCAGTTCCGTTATCACTTCTAATTGCCTTTAAAGATCCTGGGTGATCAATTGATAATCTAAGAAATAAAGTCCTAAAGTGATTAAAGGCTTCATTCTTAGACGCCATAAAGTAAACCCAAGAGTATCTAGAATAATCATCAATAATAACAAGAACTTGCCATTTACCTCCGAAGGATTGAACACGTGAAGGTCCTACGGTGTCAAGATGCAAAAGTTGACATACTTCAGTTGTCATGATCATTGTGAGAGGAGTATGTGAACCTGCAACCATCTTAGCATGTCTACAAGAAGAGCACACAATTTCTTTGTCCCCTTTATGCTTAGGCAGCCCACGTATGCGATCAAGAGCACTAACACGCGTTAGGTGATCAAAGCCTACGTGACCAAGTCTACGATGCCAAAAATATAAGTCCTTTGAATCATTAGCAACTAGACACCTATGCTTAGAGGAAGACATATCAAAATCAGCTTTAAAAACTCTTCCAAACCGAGACATGTTAAAAATAAGCTCACTATTTGAACTTACAACTTTGCAGCAGTTTTTATTGAAAATAATTTCCAAATTTTCATCTAGCAATTGCGAAACAGAAAGCAAGTTGTATTTCAAATTTTTGACAAGTGCCACATCCTTCAAAGTGTAGTGATCATTTACTCTAACCGAACCCTTAGCAATTATAGGAGTTGAAGAACTATCGGCAAAAGTAACATTTTCTACACGTGACACAAAAGAGAGGGAGGAGAACCAATCTTTGTTACCGGTCATGTGGCGTGAGCAACCTGAATCCACAATCCAAATGTTCTCTTTCCTCAAACGTGTAACCTCATCGTCTTCACTGTTGTGTTCTGCATCCTCCTGACTTGATCTTGATCTTGTTTTGCCCGCCATGAAGCATAAGTTGGCCAGATCGTCATCATCTTCATCACTTTCAATGTCTACATCACTTGAACTAAGTTCTTGAAGTGCGGTGATGAAGCTATTAATCATCTTGCGTCCTATAGTACCCTTCTTTTTCTTCGTATATTTTGCAGAGGAGTGCTTCGTTCTTGTTTTCTTTTCATCCCGGGAAGTAGGACCTGAAAGGTTAGGGCAATCTGAACAAAAATGTCCTGTCTTACCACATTCGAAGCACCGTTGAGGTTCGGAGCTTCCTCTCCTTCTAGTTCTCACATTTTGCAATGCTTTTGAGAAGCTCGTAGAGAGAAGTGCTAGCCCCTCCTCTGGAAACTCCTCAATCTGTTCAAGGGTTAGAGAGGACAACAAAGCAAGAGTATTGCAGGATGATGATAGGCCGGAGCTAGACATATCACGTTGTGAGACAAATGCAATAGTCTTGTTTGGGTTCTTACGTGCTAGGATGTCAATTTCATGAGTTTTTAGTTTAGAATAAAGTAAATCTAATGTAAGAGAACTCATGACAGTTGATTCACGAATAGATGTTACTTTCATCTCCCAAATTGACATGTCTAATGCACTAAGAAGTTGCCCAGCATTCCCAGCATAAGAAAAATTTACATTGACACTACGTAAGTTGCTGAGAATTTTATTGAAACGAGCAAAGAGGTCATCGATAGACTCACCTGGTTGCATCTCAAAACGCATATATTCCTTTTTGAACATATCTTGTTTTACCTCCTTGATTGTGTTGGAGCCTTCATGATAATCACAGAGAGCTCTCCAAACATCGTATGCTGATCGGAGGTGCGCGACACGATCAAAGTCGCTTTGAGTGAGTCCTTGGATGATCAAGTTTCGGGCTTTGTTGTTGTTGTCGACGTCCCGTAGATTTGTGGCCGTGACTTGATCATTAGGTGGCACTTCATAAGGCTTGTATACCTTCTCCCATATTGCAAAGCCTTATGCCTGGATGAAAGCCTCCATGCGTGCCTTCCAAACCTGGAAATCAATACCAGCAAACACACAAGGTTTGGCGGAGTACTTCTCCATGATGATTAGTCAAAAAAACGTGCGAATCTCAAAGATTAGAGCACCTTGGCTCTGATACCAATTGTAGGATCGAAGAGCACGTGAAAAGCTACCAGAGGGGGGGTGAATGGTAGATTTAAAAATCTTACGCAGCGGAAACAATTAAACCCCAAACTCTTTTGGCAGAAAAATGATCTGTTAAAGAAATCGTGTGTGAGACTAATCTAAACGTGTTTCACCGTGACAAAAGTGATAGATATCAGAGATAATCAAGTCACGAAGACAACACAAAAAGAATCACTCAAATCTGAAGAGAAAAACTCAAGCTATGATCAAAAGATCAAACAATGGTCAATCTGTCCTACCCGAGAAAAACCAGTTTTGGAATGCTACAAAGAAACTCATGTAGATGATAGACCACAAATCCAATGACCGTGAAATTTTGACATATGATAGACAATCAAGTTGTGAAGACAACCGAAAAATAATCACGTCAATTGGATCTGTAAAACTCGAGTTATGATAAAACTACCGACGAAAGGTAGTGCTGTTCAGAAACTCGACGAGTAAAACTTGTCTGGAACAAGTCGGACGAACAAGGCACAAAAGTTCCTTCAAACTATAAATTTTATTCAATAGAACACAATAGGAACAGCCCCAAAGTCGTCTACCACGAGCTCTGGGCTCCCTTGCTTATATAACCTGCCCTTAGGCCAACCCAATATCAACTAGGACTCCAATCCTACTCAGATCACAAATCGTAACTTTCCATAACTGCTCAAGATTCTTCTATACGCGGATAGAAGCAATCTTAAGACTTCCAAACACCTTAGGAACGTATCCCACATTCCTAAACAACTCAAATTCGTGACACACACGAAACCCTAGCATAACCAACTCGATACTTTCCATACCGAGCCATAACCGACTCCGCCGCAGCCAAAGTCATCAACCGTTACGATCCGATCCTTCCAACCAGATCTTTCCTTCCTTATCCCATCTTTGGAACCATGTTGCCACGTCATACACCGCATGCATACGTGCGAACACCTTCCTTCGACGTTCAGTAACCTTCATATGCACTGCTCTTGATTCAATCATCCTGCGCGACCTCCTGATCAGCTCAACCACAGTTCCTCCCGAACTTGGTTGTTGGAACCTCATCTCCTCCCTGAGACTAGTCCAATGGATCCCGTCATCAGCCATGACTTGAACTCAAGCAACACCTGCACATGAATAAACAACCAATCCATACGAGCCCAAGTCCTCGACTTGACTCAAGTTAGTTCCGAACACAACACCTTACGTGAGAGCCTCACATAAGCATGTTGCAAAGCATAGCAAAACGATATCATCCATATCAACCAAAACGCACCAAAAACTTAGCAAATGAATAATAAGCAATCTTTCCAACAATGTAAAGCAAGTACGAAACATTGCAAATGAAAAAAGAAGCACCGTGGTCAAGTTCTGGACCTTGCTAGAGCAACCCGGACCTTGAGCCGGAGCTAACAAAAGCTAGTAGAACCTAGCGCTGGAGCTTACCAAAACTAGTACAATGAAGCACCTGCTGGAGCTTACCAAAACTAGTAGATCCTAGCACTAGAGCTTACCAAAAACTAGTCAAAACTAGTCAACCCAAAACCGGAGCTAGACAAAGTACGTCGGAGCTTAGCAAAAGCATGCCGGAGCTATCAAATATATGTCGGAGCTATCAAAGACATGTCGGATCTAACAAAAACATGCCGGAGCTAAAGATAAAGCTCACCGGAGCTGACCAAAGCTAGTCGGACCTAGCATCGAACGTAACCGGAGCTACCCAAACCAAGCCGGACCTACCGTTGGACCTTGCTGTAGCTCAGAGCTAGAGTCGGACCTTGATAAAAAGGTGTTTTGGTGATATTCAAAACTTTTATCATCAAAGCCAAGTGTATTCACTACAAGCCAATGTATTCAGCACACATAGGTCTTACACCGACTCCTCCCGTCCGCCCGCTACTCCCTCCGGCGCTCCTCACCGGCCGCCGCTCGCCCTGCCACCGCCTCTGTGCGCGCGCTCCTCGCCAGCCGTGCCCCTTGCCACTGTGTGCCACTCGCCCTGGCCGCCAGACCGCGCGTCTCTCCTGCGCCCTGACGGCCACGCGCGTCTCCTCGCTGGAGCCGCACCACCCCCTCACCGCCTGTAGCGCCGTGCCGCAGCGCCTGTGCGCCGCGCCGCCTCCTCGCATCCCAGCTGCTCTGGCCGCGCAGCAGGGCACCCACGCCAGCGCCCACCGCGACGTTGTCCTCCCGCCGGCCGTCTGCTGGCCAAGCCGCCAAGCGCCTCGCCGCCTTCCTGTGTCGCGCCCGTCCACGCGCAGCCAACGACGTGCTCCTGGCCGAGCACCCCTGCCGCGCCGCGCCCAGCCACTCCCTACTCACCGCCGGGTGCTCCAACTCGATGCTGCCTTGGCCTGAGTCCACCAGTCGAGCACGTCCGCCCGTCCAGCTTTGTGCTGCCCTTGCCGCACGCCCGTGGCATCCAGCTGGCCGTGCCACCACCCTGCATGACGCCCACCGCCTTGCGCCCTTGCTGCTATCCGCCGTGCATGCTGCCCTGTTGATTTGCTCGCCATGGTGACAATCGTCCACACAGCGCCGTGTCGCCCTACTCTTCTGCTCATGCCTGCTCTCACCATGCCCATGTTCCTTGCTGTCCAAGCAGGTTCCCTACGTGGCGTGGTCCGTTCTCGCTATCATGCGTGTCTTCAACTCACCAACACTGCTGCAGCATGCCAACAGACCGCCTCCTTCCATCGCTGCGCTGCAGCAAGGCTGCACGCGCTTGGATTGCTTTGTCAGGTACCATATCCACGTCGTAGCAATGTTCCGCGCTGTGGCTATGTCCTGGAAGCAAGGCGAGTAATGGGTGTGATGGATGAAATGCAGGAACACGTCATTGACACACCAGCATCGACAATTGATCCAAGGTTAGCTCTGATCTGTGCAAAGATTGGTCAGATCAATGTTGCAGTCAACCTGTTCGATGAAATGTTTACAAGGAAGAAAACTAGATGTATTGACGTTCCATGCTAGTCTTGGATGCAGATCTATTGTGGTGTGGAAATCGACCAAGTTATGTGCCAAGATGCTTTTTGAAGGGTATGAAGCGATGGAATCAAGTACAACCCCAAGATATTCGGCGAAATGCCTACAAGGTGAGCCTTGCCCTAAAATGCCTTGTTTGACATCACTGAAGTCCATTCGTTGTGACCCTTAATGGTGCTTGTGTGTCGTCAAGCCGTACGTCCATTTTCCGCATTGATATCATTCCTATAGAAATCCCTAAGTTGACCTCCTTTGTCGTTTGTGTCACCTTGGCTGTCCGTGCATGCTTGTGATGCTCCCCGATGAGTCGCGTCGACGTCGTTGACTACATGATGTCGTCGTGACGTTCCGAGCCATCATCATGCCCTGGCATCAAGATGAAGGATGCTTGTGATGTGTGTGGTGCTGGAACACAAGCACGACTCGTCGGACAATAGTTGTCAAGCCAATTTAGGTTTAGTCGTTGCGAGAGCAATCGAGTCCTAAGTGTAGCCAAGGTGTTCGATAAAAGGCCTTCTAGGTCAACCACGGGTATTGGTGATCACTGATCACCTAGGGTTGAGTAATGTAAGAATGTTGCGACTAAGAAGGAGAACTAGACAAAGGGGAATCTTGGATAAGAGTTCCTTGGTTGTGTTGATAATGTTCCCTAACCGATCACATGATTGGTTAACTTGGTGTACCACTTCTTCGACGGCAGGTTCGTCGAGTCGCTTATCAACAATCGAGTCGACATCACTAGCCTTAAGACTCACAAGGTGGTGTCCGGGGTTCCGCTCACCCCATTGACGAGTCTGGGTTGATGTGGACATCGGTAAGACGATCTTCTCAGATGGCAAAGCATACCTTCACAGCACGGTCTCGCATCATGTTTAAGTCCCGAGAGCTTATCGAGCTCACCTGGACAGGCTTGAGGGAGACACTACATTAGTGTTGTCGTGTAAGCACTTGAACGATGCTCGAGAAGCCTACCGTAGAAACTACTTTATCTAAAAGTCATTTGAACATTGTCTTGGTACTCATGCTAGGTTAACAGTGCTTGTAATGACTTCTTATGTCCAAGCCATTTTGGTCTCAATTCAGTCCCAAGTGTCGTTAGGTTCCATCATGGTTCATCCTAAGTCGGGACCCTACGACAGCACTGCTCACTTTACTAGGTTTACTCATTTATGAGTTAAGTCAAGTTCATTGGTCGATTGCTAAATCGCGACCTTCGTCTTGTACACTCCACTCATACTCAAGCTTTCGATGTCCCACCTTGATTTTTTGGGTTGTCCTTACACTTCTCCGCCCAACACTTCTTCACTATTCAGATTTGTCAATCTCGCGTGGCATAGCTTGAAGTGTGGTATGATAAGTTGCAATGTAGCTTTATGTTGTACCTTTCAGTTCATACCGACACTACTATGTCCACCTTGACTCATCCTCTGGTTACCCACACAACAGAGGCATATCTGTCCTTCCTAGTCAAACTCCTCATTCTTAAAGTTTACATAACCCCGTGGAGTCCATTATTAAACTACTTAATTACTTATATGCATATCATGTCGATAGGAACATGCTGATAGGTGTTCGACAAGAAATTTTGCTTGGAGGAGAAGGCCAGGGTGTCCACTTGAAGTCCTTGGCGGAGTCTGCACAGAAGGACCACTAACAATTGACATTTATTCGAGTCGCAAACTAAGGCAAGCCCCGGTTTGCATTTAAGTCGTTTATAAAATTTTGTTTTATCACTATGATTAGTAGTATATGAATTGTGCATTACGTTTAGGATGATTGATACTCCACTTGCATGACCAAAAATCCCAGGGATTGGTTGGAACGAGTTACAGTTTGACCTATAGTAACTGCTTTGCTAATGCATAGGAAATTTTGTAAAAGTCGAGTAGTTGGAATCTACTCGTGAGAGATGTAGGACATATCTCACAGGATTGGTTAGATAGAAAATGGCTTAATATAATGAAATTGAGATCGGGCAGGGAATGGATAGGAAGCGGCGAGAATTGAGTCTCGGTCGCATAGCCCTGCCTGTGTCGATTAAGGCCCGTCCGTATGCAGCCCCTTTGGACAAGCTTGAATTGTACCGGCAACATAATGGACATATGGAATCCAGTAAACTGATGTAACTCGATAACTGGGGTGTCGAGACCCACTAACTCACCATCGATAGGGGTGGGCAGAGGACAGTAAGGTGTAAATCGGTCGGCGGACACATGAGGTGTTCCGTGCAGAGACCTTCTGTTTGCGGAGGTGAGATGGGTTCGGCGTTCGGGTTTCTTGTGAAAGGTGGCCATATACGCCTAGTACTGAAGTGTTATGTAGGTACAGGTGTGTTCGCTGACACTTCCGAACGACGTATGTGTCGTGTTCTCCGAGTGTGTCCTGATTGCAGTCACCATCCCTCGCGGTAATAGAGTACCACTTGTTCACTGAGCGGTGACGTAGTAAATACTAAAGAAGCCAGAAAATTATATTGTATTGAATTATAATTGCTTTGCAACCTTGTATGATTTAGAGATAGTAAAATTAAAGTTGTCAATTTCCCCATACTTTACCTGTAATAGCATTATGTTCTTGGGCATGTCATATCATCGGCAAAGCGTTTCTTGTTTGATTGTGGAACCCATGATGTGCCGTGCTTGGAGAATGTCATTTGCTAATTAAAACATGATTATAAGGATCCACTTATAGGCGAGTCTATTTATGCTCTTCCTTACCTATGTTTAGTATTCACCCTGCATATGTCTAGTGAGACGGGTTAGTCTTGCTGAGCCTTATGCTCACGTTTGCACTTTAACGATTTTTACAGGTATTAGTTTTATTTCTGCTGTTCAGGTTGTACATGAGACTCGAGATGTCGAGATAAATCTCATGTGAACCACGCTGCTGCAGAATGTTCTTCTTGTTGCTAGTGAGAATCGTCCTAGAGCATGGACGTCTTCTCTCCTGCTTAGTTAGGTGAGATTATGAGTATGTATTTTCCGCTGCGTGTGTACCCTTGTTGTACACTCTTTTGTAAACTCTTCTTATTATGAAATGAAAACTTTATATGATTTGGTATCCTTTTCGTGTGTGCTGTTAGTTGTCGCTTCGCACGGCACCACCCAGTGAGATCCTCGGATGTGTGGACCCCGGTCCCCACATCAGAGCTGGAGGTAGCTACGGTTCCGGCCTTAGAGTCGGATGTTGTTGAAGCCCCGACGGTGGAGCCAGTGGTTGATGAAGTTCCGGCGCCTGAGTCGGTTGTCGCGGAGGTGCCGGTCCCCGAACCGATAGAGGTCGAAGCGCTGACGCCTGAACCGGCGGCGGCGGAGGCACCAGCACCGGAGTCGGAAGTGGCCTCAGCTCCGACAGAATCTTCAACGCCTGCTCCGGAGGTGGTGGTTCCGAAGGTACCCATGCCCGGGCCAGGGTGCCCAGACAAAGCGACCGATCCTTTGCCAGAGGGACCAGTTGCTGATGACCTGGCGGCGGGACCTTTGGAGCCGACTCTGGAGGCAGGAACTTCCGTTGCAGGACCTTCCTCGGCATGACCGAGGCTATCCCAGAGGGCGGACCTAGTGCCGCGGAAGCTCAGGGGACCGCTCTTGTAGAGTTGGAGCTGATTTTTGTTATGGAGAACCAGCTAGAGCCAGCGGAGAGGACCCCGGCAGGTCCGGAGCCAATCCCCTTGTCGTTGTCCATCAACAACGCCTACTCCAGCCTTCATGAGGTTCAGCTGGCCTTTTACCACGACAGCAAGGCCCTCGAGGAGGAGCACCAAACCCTTAGGAGGTGGCGCAACCGGCTCCAATTCGAGACCAAGCTGGCGCAGACAAGGCTGGCCGACGACAAGGAGTGGATGAAAAGGGAGAAGGCCCAGATGGAGTACTAGGGCCAGCTGCTGGATGAGAGGGAAAGCATGGTGCGATCCCTCGACAACCAGTCCCGGGCCATCCACGAACAGGTCGTGGCTGCTAATGAAGAAGCAAATGATCGCCAGGAGAAGCACAGCGCCATCCACGACAGCCTCGTCAAGCGTTGAGAGGCTCTTGAGGAGCGGGAGAAAAAGCTCGAAGATGAAGAGCAAAAACTCCTGGAGCTACGGGATGACCTCGTGAAGAGGGAGGAGGAGCTTGCTCAGAGGCTGGCTCTGGGTGACAAGAGCCTCGCGGAGCGCACCAAGAAGCTGGAGGAGCGCTACGAGAGCAAGGAGAAGAAGGCCTGGCAGCGGGGACGGGACCTCACCAAGAGGGAGAATGAAATTGCTGCCAGGGAAAAGAAAGTGCGGGGCCATGAGAAAGACCTAGTCGACCGCCAAAACAAGATCCACGTCTGGGAAGAGGAGCTTGCTAAACTCTAAAGGCAAGTTCCTAGAAAGATTCAGCAGCACGCCAAAGAGGTCGATCGCCTTGCCCGGGAGGGTTCGGAGCTTGCGACGACCAAGAGGTCCTTGGAAGAGGTGCGAGGCTCAAGGGCTACAGAGTCCCAACAAGTATGGGACTTCTTGGGCAAAACCAATGACGTGATGACGCCGCTGGGCTTTAGTCCCGTGCGTCCGGACGATCTGAAGCCAGAGCTGGACCAGGCGTTGAGCTCGGCAGGCAACATGCTCAACAAGATGGGCGATGTCATCGTGGATCAGATGGAAACTGAAGTACAATCCCTAGCGAAGAACGTCGCAGAGTACATGTTGACGTGCTACACAGGCCGGGATCCTCACTTCCCACTAGACCCGGTGCTTGAAGGTCCCATCGCCGGAGAGGGAGATGCCGTCGAGGCCAGCGTGTTGGAGGTTGCCCAGAAGGTCGCCTCGTTCTTCCGTAGGATCTAGGACTTTCTCCTTGTAGCTCCCACTTGTATCTTCTCTTCTTTTCTCCAATTTTGTAATCTCTTGTCCTCAGATGAATGAAATCCAAGAAATTTACGAATTTCATTTTTTTTTCTTCAACGTCTCAGTCTCACTTGGCCCCCTGGTAGATGTACACAATTTGATTGCGAACAAGTACCAAAAGGACGTAGAATTTTGTTGAAGAATTGAGTGCTTCGAACTTGTAGAGTATAGGTCCGAAGTCGTCGATAGCACACCCCCCTGAGTTTATCGGAGCTTAGTAGCTCCGGCAGCGACCTTTATCAACGTGCAGAACATCGATAGCTGGTCCTCTGGGGTTGTCGGAGCTTAGTAGCTCCGGCAGCGTCCACTGTCAACACGTAGAGCGTCGACAGCGGACCCCATTAGGGCGTCCTTCTATCATCTTTTCTTCACGTTGAAGGATGGCCCCCTGAATTTGCCGGAGCATGGTAGCTCCAGCGACGCCTACTATCAATGTTTAAATCATCGACAACGGGCCACCTTAGGGGATGTCGAAGCTTTGATAGCTCTGGCATCATCCACCATCATCATGAGATCTTTATTTTTCCTGCACAATGAAGTCAAGGAAAACATTAAAATCCATTTCTTATCTATAACCCCTTTGCGGCTTACTATTCCCCAAAGAAATCTTTAGGTCGACCGTAATTCCATATACAATCAAGTGCATTTGCTTATCTTCTCCAGACCCAATCGTTTTTTGGACCCACCTTACTCAAGCCTGTCGGGGTGTAGATAGAGTGGCGTACTTAGGGTGCAGGACCAGGCTAAGTCGATAGCACACTCCGGACCTAGATTGGCTTGGCGTTCAGGCAAGTAGGCCATTCAACAGTGTTAAGGCCCGAAAGAATTAATAAAGCAACTTGAATTATACATGAATTGTTCGAGCTAAAGTTTCTTGAGAATTGCACAACTTTGTTATAGACAAGAAAGAGAAAAATAAAAAATATTGAGCCTATACAAAAGAAATGCACGTGGAGTCTGTTTTCACATAATGATGTCTTTCATTATAGGTCCGGTGTACAGGGGAACAAGTACACTCTTAGAGTACGAAACCAGGCTAAGTGTGTTACATTTCTTGTTTGACCCAGGGTAACTAGCTACACTTTTAGTTCTGAGACTGTGTCAAGTGTTGCCTGAACCTTGCGGACCTTCCGGGAAAGGTTCGGCTGTTCTCCCGGAGGAGCTACCCAACTCTGTACAATGACGCTATAACATACATCATATGTAACTACAGACTCACCTCCGTGATATTAAATGTATAATTTACGGAGGTGCTCAATGTTCCAAGGATTAGGGAGGGGTGTCCCATCCTCGGTTGCCAAGCGAACGCATCCGGGATGAGATACTTTGATCACTCGAAAGGGTCCTTCCCAGCTGGGGGAAAGTTTGTTTAACCATTCTCAAGTTTATATTCTCCGTAGCACCAGATCGCCTTCCTCGGTCTGTCGATTATGCACATGCCTTTGGTGATAACGCCGGAGCGCTTGGCGGTATCGTGCATTTCGAACAGCTGCTCGGCACCTTCCCTCTTCAATGAGGTCAAGGTCTTCACGCCGGAGCTGTTCCTGCGTGGCTTCGTCGAAGGTCCGGACTCGGAGTGACCCCAAGGTGATTTCCGGAGGAAGGACTGCTTTAGCTCCGTACACCAGGAAGAAGGGTGTCTCTCTAGTTGACCGGTTTGGAGTTGTCCTGTTTGCCCACAAGGTGGGCGGAAGCTCTTCAATCAAGTTGAAAGTGCATCTAGGACTCCCTTGTGTGTTTTGGATGATTTATGACAAGCAATTGGGATCCCAACCTCTTTGTTGAGATGAGTGCAGGTTTTAATAGAAAAATGAGCAAAGTACCAAAAAGAAGGAAGAATGAGAAGCCAAGTGGAAATGAGCTCAAGGAAGAAGAATAGTAGATCATTATGTATGGAGTGTGTTAAGAAAACATATCCCAAGAGCTCAATCATATTTAATCACACACATTGCACAAAGATACACAGGACTAGACTAGTCCGATATCCTTTCTGAATAGAATCGGACTAGTCCTCCCCAGTGCAGACTAGTCCTCAAAACACTTCACAAGTCATACAAAATCGAACAAGTCCGATCACAACCGTACTATTCTGATATTCTTTCTGGTCCAAATCAGACAAGTCTGATGTTTGCACGGACTAGTCTGAAATACCCTCTGATCTAAATCGGACAAGTCCTCCAAGTGCGGACTTGTCATCCTATACACTTAGGGTTTCACATGTCCGGACAAGTCCGATGACTATCGGACTAGTCCGAAGATTTCCAGTAGCGAAATCGGACAAGTCCGTTCCTAGCCGGACTAGTCCGATATTTCGGGACACTTAGGGTTTGCTACACACAGCACACCGGACTAGTCTGGTGACCACCACGAACTAGTCCGATCTTTTTGAACCCTAACGGTCACTTTTAGAAACCCATATAAATAGAGTTGTACGGCCATATTTTACACACTCTCGAACCCTAGCGCCGTCACACCTCCCAAGAGCCTCAAAAACCACATCTCTCCACGAAATTAAGTGCAACAAAGATCAATCCTTTGAGGATTCACTCTAGTTCATTAGAGAGACACACTCAACACCACATTGAGCTCTTGGTTTGATTCTCTAACACACTCCTGCGATTTATTTGTAATCTTTTGAGTGTGTTCTTGGTGGTATTTTGTGTTGTAATCCAAGGGAGCTCTCAACGTGTGAGAAAGCCCCTTGAATTCGGTTATTCACCCCTTTGAGATAAGTGGAAGAGGATTGGACTACGTGGCGATCTGACGAGGGTAGGGTTGGAGAAGACCCGGTCCTTTTGTGGGCTCCTCAACGTGGATGTAGGTTGCCTCTGTGGGAACCGAACACGGGATAAATCTCTTGTGTTCTCTGTTGTGTTCATTGTTCTTACTTCATATCAATCTAGGGTTACAAATTGATCTTGATTACTTTATGTTGAAATATCAAGTATAAGTTTGATTTGTGATATAACCTGATTCATAACCTTGTGACACTTTGTTTAATCGTATACTTCTGCTGCATATATTGAATAACAAAGTTAATCGATCAAACCTAATCAATCTAGTCCGTATACACCGGACTAGTCCGATTTCTCTGGTTTTGAACTGGTTGTTAAGTGTTGCAAGATCAAACAATTATCAAAAAGGCCTATTCACCCCCCCTCTATGCCACATTCAATTGGTATCAGAGCGGATTCTTCAAGAAAGAGACTAATCGCTCGAAGGAGATCATGTCGGACATGAAGGACACCCACAAGATCAACAACCAAGAGAAGGTTGATGATGAAAAGAACCTCAAGGTGGAGAAGCTCCTCGAAGCCATTCAAGACTTCGAGGACGACGATGAGGAGACGCTGGAGCTAAAGGCGCTCCTAAGAAAGAAGACACTTTCCAAAGGGAAAGTAAAAGTTGAAGAGAAGAAGAAGGGGAGTAGTCATACCGACTACTCCCGATATCCTTTTAACTATGATCGTCTCAATTCCAATAGCAATCATTATTAATCTATCCCACATGGAAAAGCCCCACACTTCGATGGAAGTGATTACTCAATGTGGAGGTGAAATATGAAAATGCATCTAATTTTCCTCAATCCAAGTTTGTGGCATATTGTGTGCACAGGGATAGATATCTCGGACGACGACGAAGAGCTCACCCCCAGCCAAGAGCAGGCAATTCACCAAAATGCTTAAGCCGCGGCCGTAATTACCTCTTCACACATTCGGGACGAGTTCACCAAGGTGGATGGACTCGAAATTGCAAAGGAGATATGGGACACACTACAAACTGCACACGAAGGTGACCGACATGTGTGTGACGCAAAAATTGAGATGATTGAAGGCGAGTCAGGAAGATTTGCAATTGAAGAAGACGAGTCACCCCAAGACATGTACAACCGATTAAAGACACTCGTCAACAAAGTCAGATCATACGGAAGTAAGAAGTGGAATGACCACGAGTTGGTAAAGCTCATCCTTAGAGCTCTTATGCCTCACACCGTCACACTATGCTCTATGATCAGAGAAAGCCCCGGATACAAAAGGTTGACTCTAGATAAACTGCATGGGAAGATCATCAACTTTGAGATGATGGAGAAACAAGCAAAACATGTCAAGGAGATTGCCGACCTCACTTCGGCAAAGAAGAAAGGGGTTGCTTTGAAGTCCACTCTCAAGCCCCTATCCAAAGAAGCTAGAGAAGCACCACTAGAGGAAGATAGTGACGATGAAAGCAGTGAATTGGATGAAGAAGACATGATATTGTTCATGAAGAAATTCAAGAGAATAATGAAAAAGAGACAAGGTGCAAAGTCAGGCGAAGGAAAGTACAAGGATAGAACGAAGCCAAAGTTGAGGCGGGCATGCTATAATTGTGGTGAATACAACCACTTTATAGTTGGTTGCCCATATGAGGAGAACAAGAAGAAGACCAAAGAAGCCAATCCTCAACTCAAGAAATTCTTCAAGAATAAGAAACAAGCCGAACAATCGCACATTGGGAAAGAGTGGGACTCAAACGATGAGTCCTCATCGTCCGAAGAAGAAGAGATGGCTAGCATAGTCATCGAGAAGACATCCAAGAAGTCCACCCTTTTCCCCACATTTGGCGCATGGAAGGGAGATGGCACTTGCCTTATGTCAAAGGAAGGTAAACGCAAGGTAACCATTAAACCCCCTTCTGTGCATTCCTATTCTAGCGAAGATGAACTCAATAGTGATAATGAAGACATGCTTATTGGACTAGATAGGAAAACAGCTACTAAAATAATATTTTTGCTTGATCAACTTGTTGAGAAGGAGAGTCTAATACATTGTCAAGAGGACATGATCATCTCCCAAAAGGAGGAATATGTCGAACTTGACAAACTTCTAGAACTTGAAAAGGAACGAAGCAAAACACTAGAGATTGAGTTAGCTTCGAGCAAGGAAACTTGCCTGGAGCTAACTGACTCAAATGTCACAATCAAGGACCAACTTACTAACCTGATCAAGGTTAACAAGATCCTTGAAGTGCAGGTTGAGTCACTCAAGCTGAGTGAACCTTTCTCCTCTTCAAGTTCACCTTCTCAACTAACTAAAACTGATTTTGCTCATACTTGCACATGTAAGAAAAGTGACACCAGTTTGAAGGATAAGCCAACTTCTACAAAGGAAAAACATCATGCCCAAAGTGGCATATTTGACAAGGAGAAGATCAAATATGCACGTAGTGCATACTTGGTCAAAAGACCTCCAAATGTCAAATATGGCATTGGTTATTCCTATGGTGAAAAGCAACGTGCCAGAAGCCATACGAATAACAAGGAGAGGATTACCTTTGTAAAAGGAAGGCCCTCTCAAATTGGAAAGTCACAGAATAATACTGCAACTACACATGAACACCGGACTAGTCCGGTCGGTGTCCGGACAATTCCCCCCCCCCCCCAGACTAGTCCTGTATACAAACAACAACAGCTATTGTTTAAAACTTTTGATGCCTCCTATGTGTTAATGAGATATAATTTTGGCATAGTTTATGCTCAATATGTTGGGCCACGCCATGGGAACACCAAGTCTCATGTGTGGGTGCCCAAATGTTTTGTAAATAACCTCCAAGAACCCAAGCAAGCTTGGGTACCTAAAACCAAAGCATGATTTGTTTTTGCAGGCCTATTCCTCCGGTGGATCTAAATGGGTGCTAGATAGTGGCCGCACCAATCATATGACCGGGGAAAGAAGAATGTTTGTGGAATATGAAGAGAATGAGGACCCAAATGAGGGCATCTACTTTGGAGATAATAGTCAAGGAAGGGTGCTCGGTACCGGTAAAATTGCAATATCTTCCAAACACACAGTTTCTCATGTTTTACATGTTGCATCTCTAGATTATAACCTGCTGTCCATATCTAAATTATGCGACAAAGGTTATAATTGCTTGTTCACTAACGAGGGTGTGACCGTTTCTAGGAGGAATGATGGTTCCGTTGCATTCAAGGGTATGTTAAAGGGAAAGCTCTATCTTGTTGACTTCAACAAGGATAAAGCTGAACTTGACACATGCTTGATTGCAAAGACCAACATGGGTTGGCTGTGGCATAGACGGCTAGCGCATGTTGGTATGAGGAACCTTCAAAAACTCCTCAAAGGCGATCACATCCGAGGTTTAAAGGATGTTGTATTTGAGAAAGACAGACCATGTAGCGCGTGCCAAGCCGGGAAGCAAGTTGGAGCACCTCACCCCGCCAAAAACGTCATGACTACAACAAGACCACTTGAGCTTCTACACATGGACTTGTTTGGTCAAATAGCTTACATAAGCATCGGCGGTACAAATATGGTTTAGTGGTCGTTGATGATTTTTCTCGCTTCACTTGAGTTTTCTTTTTGCATGATAAGTCAGAGACACAAGGAACACTCAAGAAGTTCTTCAAGCGAGCTCAAAACAAATTCTCATTAACAATCAAGAATATTCGAAGCGACAACGGCACGGAGTTCAAGAACACGCAAGTGGAGGAGTACCTTGATGAAGAAGGCATAAAGCATAAATTTTCAGTGCCGTACTCCCCACAACAAAACGGAGTTGCCAAAAGAAAGAATCAAACACTCATAGAGATGGCAAGAACAATGCTCGATGAGTACAAGACATCAGATCGATTTTGGGCGGAAGTGATTAACACCACTTGCCACACCGTAAATCGACTCTATCTTCATCGACTACTCAAGAAGACATCATATAAGCTACTCACCGGTAACAAACCAAATATTTCATATTTTCGTGTTTTCGGTTCTCCATGTTTTATCTTAAACAAGAAGCCTATGACTTCAAAGTTCGCTTCGAAGTCCGATGAAGGTTTCTTGCTTGGTTATGATTCGAACACTTACGCCTATCGTGTTTTCAACAAGACCTCCGGACTTGTTGAAGTAGCACGTGACGTAGTGTTCGATGAGACTAATTCCTCCCAAAAGGAGCAAGTTGATCCATGTGAACTAGGTAAAGAATAAGATCCTTGTCAAGCATTGAAGAGAATGGCTCTAGGTGAGGTTCGACTACAAGAGCCACCTCCACAGGTACATGAGGAAGATGAACCACAAGAGGAGACCAACGATCAAGGGGGGGCTTCAACACAAGATCAACCACAAGAATACGAACATAATCAACAAGCCAACGAAGGAAATCACTTAGGGGGAGAAGAAGATGATCATGAAGATACAACTCCTCAAGTGCCACACCCAAGAGTACACCAATGCGTCCAAAGGGATCACCCAATCGACAACATCATCGGTGACATCCAAAAGGGTGTAACCACTAGATCTCGCATAGCTAACTTTTGTGAGCACTATTCGTTTGTATCCTTTTTGGAACCACGCAGGGTTGAAGATGCATTGAAAGATCCGGACTGGGTGGCAATGCAAGAAGAATTGAACAACTTCAAGTGGAATGAGGTGTGGGAACTTGTGGCATGACCCAATGCAAACATCGTTGGCACCAAGTGGGTCTTCCGCAACAAACAAGATGAACACGGGGTGGTGAAAAGGAACAAGGCAAGACTTGTGGACAAAGGGTATTCACAAGTCGAAGGTTTGGATTTCAATGAGACTTTTGCTCCAGTAGCTAGGCTTGAATCTATTAGAATATTACTTGCATATGCTACTCACCATGATTTCAAGCTGTATAAAATGGATGTGAAAAGTGCCTTCCTCAACAGACCAATCAAGGAATAGGTGTACGTGGAGCAACCACCCGGGTTTGAAGACGAAGAGTTCCCCGACCATGTATTTAAATTGCGTAAGGCTCTCTACAGCCTCAAACAAGCTCCTAGAGCTTGGTAGGAGTGTCCTAGAGATTTCTTAATTGAAAATGGCTTTAAGATTGGCAAAGTAGATTATACACTATTTACAAAGAATTTTGATGGTGATCTTTTCATTTGTCAAATTTATGTTGACGATATAATCTTTGGGTCAACTAACCAATCTTTTTGTGAAGAATTTAGTAAAATCATGACAGATAGGTTTGAAATGTCAATGATGGCAGAGTTAAAGTACTTCTTGGGATTCCAAGTGTGGCAACAGAAGGAAGGGACGTTCCTAAGCCAAACCAAGTACACGCAGTACATACTCAAGAAGTTTGGCATGGACAAGGCGAAGCCCATAAAAACCCCCATGGCAACGAATGGCCACCTAGACCTCAATGAAGATGGACCTAGCGTCGGCCAAAAGTTATATCGCTCCATGATTGGATCTCTACTCTATTTATGTGCATCTAGGCCAGATATTATGTTGAGTGTATGTTTGTGTGCAAGATTTCAAGCCAATCCTAAGGAATGTCATTTGACAACCGTAAAAAGATCTTGAGATATTTAGTTCATACACCCAACCTTGGTCTTTGGTACCCAAAAGGCTCAAAATTCAATCTCATTGGTTACTTCGATGCAGATTATGCCGGGTGCAAAGTATATAGAAAAAGCACTTCCGGTACATGCCAATTCCTAGGGAGATCATTAGTTTCTTGGTCCTCCAAGAAACAAAATTCCATTGCCTTATCCACAGCCAAAGCGGAGTATGTTGCAGCTGGGAGTTGTTGTGCACAACTCATTTGGATGCGACAAACTCTAAGGGACTATGGTTACAATACGAACCATATTCCACTCCTTTGTGACAATGAGAGTGCCATTAAAATTGCTCACACCCCAGTTGAGCACTCCAGAACTAAACAGATAGATATAAGACATCACTTTTTGAGAGATCATGCCATGAAAGGAGACATAGCCATTTCCCATGTCAATACCCAAAAACAATTGGCCAACATATTCACCAAGCCACTTGATGAAAAACGTTTTTGTGAACTTCGAAATGAACTAAATATCCTTGATGCTCGGAGTGTGGCTTGAAATGTTGCATAGCTGTATGAATTCTTCAAACATGTTGATTGGATTGTGAAAATCATTTCTCTCATTTTTCTTCGAAAAACTATGTCAATTACTAGATCTTGGTGAATTATGATCATTGCTTGATTGTTGTATGCTTACTGATCATATTCATCAAGATTATTTGATGTGTTTTGCCTCTCTTTTCTCTAAATATGTACATTCAAATATATATGAATGGGTTAAAAATTCTTGCCTGGTGACCACGGACTAGTCCGTGGTCACCCGAACTAGTCCGCCCATGCAGACTAATCCGTAGAGTGCCGGTTAGGCCGGAATAGTTTGGTAGACAACGGACTAGTCCGATATAGCCCCTGGAAAAGATTGGACTAGTTCGGTCATCTCCGGACTTGTCCGATTTTTCGTGTCCATAACCCTATCCGCGGCCAAACCCTAATTTCTTCACCTCCACTCTTGCCTCACACACTCTCTCTCTTCGTGCTCGAGCTCCCAAGGCGATTCCTTGCTCCCTCCATCAAAAAGCTTCGCATTTGGGTGGAAATCAAGCTTGTCCACTTGAGGATTGAAGCTAGCGGGACTTGTCCGGCCTTCAACTCCCTCATCTCCAGGCTTCAAGCAATTTCTCCAGTAATTTTCGCTCAAACCCTAGAAATTTCAAATTTCTTCATTGTTGATCAAATAGCCTAGCATTCCTCGCTATATACATGCTCTCTTGATGTATTAAGTGTATGCTAAGGTCGTTGTGCATTAGGATCTACCATTTGTCCAATCTCTTAGGTTTTTGAGGATGAACACCGGACTAGTCCGATGTTTCTGAACTCAAAACCTAATTCTTCAATTCCTCAATGCAATTCCTTGCTATCCTTCCACACCTATGCCTTGTGTCATTCATTATCATTCATGCCACTCATTCTCAGGTCATGTCGAGCTACGGCAATGATGTCTCCGATTTTGAGGCCGAGATGGACCAGGAGGTGGCACCTCGGACCTCGATGGGTGTTGGCAAGAAGCGCCAAGAAAGACCATCTGAGCCAGCTCAGTCTCCTCCACAGGCTCGGAGGAAGGTGCTATCTAAGATGCCAGTCTCCAAGGCAGCTACATCATCGAGTGGCCCTCACCAAGCGAAGGGCAAGGGCAAAGGGATTGCTACGGGTCCGGTTGGATCGTTGAAACTTCATGCTCCAAGGGAAGGGGTCCGGGACCCAAATGAAGATAAGTTCAACGGGAAGGGCAGTGACTCATCGGACAAGTTCAGAAGCATCGATTGGTATGGCCGACTGAAGCAAGCGGCTGATGGAAGATTCTGGTGCAACTTCCATGCTGATTTCTACAGCTCGGTGTATCTCCCAATGAAGACACCAGTTGTGCGCAGTCAGTGGATTGACTGGGCACATTTTGAGAAGAAGGACTGCTCACTGTTCACTGATGTAGTGAGAGCCATTGAGAAGCATGGACTGAGAGATCTTTTTGCTTTCAGAAATAACTGGAATGATGAAGTGATTGCGCAGTTCTTTGAGACCTGTCACTTCTCTAGTGAGGATGAGGAGAGTGTCACTTGGATGACCCATGGATCCAAGTACAGCATTACTCAAGAAGATTTTTCTAACCTGCTTCACCTTGACACCACAAGATCTGATTGCTTGGTCATACACAACATTAGTGTCATTGACAAGGATAGGATGAAGTTCCTATATGAGCCAAACTCAAAGTTCAACCCTCCTTCCACCAAAAACATGAAGCCATTCTTTGTGGTGCTGAACAAGGTTTTGAGGAAGACAACTGCTCCTAAGGATGGAGATGCTGGGAGTGTGCAAGGATACCTCCGGATTCTGATGAGGGTCATAAGCAAGGACCGCCCATTTGATGTGGCGGAATACATTTGGAATGATATGGTGAACATATCCTGCACTCCCAACAGATCTTGCGGATATGCTCCTTATCTAATGTTTTTGATGGAAAAAGTCACCGACATTGAGTTTGTGAAAGATGTGGAGCATCTCCCCTTGAGGCCTCAAATGCCTCAAAAGCCGAGTGTGCAGGCTGCTCCCTCACCGGCCTCTAGTCCCGAGGCACCAGCAAGATCAAGAGAAGATGCTAGGGCTTCCCCTGCTTCTAGAGTAGCCCCTCAAAAAGGTTCAACCAGTGGTATTCTCAAATATCTGACTGCTATCTTTGCCTCCTGCAAAAAGGCCAAAGTGAAGGCCCATAAGCTCAACAAGATAAGAAAGGAGGACATGAAGTATATCAAGGTAAATGTGAAGCAAATTTGCCAGAAGCTGGAGATTGAGCCAATTGGGTCTCCAACAATCTTGGAAGACTCAGATTCTGATTTCACCGAGCTTGGGCCCTTGACCCCCTCCGATCTTGCCTACTTTGGCGTTGGGGGCTCGAGTACCTCTGCACCTCCTCCTCCTCCTCCTCCTCATCAAGCTGAAGATGAAGATGATGAAGACGACGATGAGAGGACCGACAGCAAAGAGTGAAGACCCTAGGACCCTCCTCTCCTTCTTTTTGGTGTCTTGATGCCAAAGGGGGAGAGATTGAGGGGGAGTCTTAGTCTTAGCTGCTGTTTGCGAGGAGAGAGCTCTATGCTTTGTTTTTTTAACTCTTTTGTGGCTTGTAATGTTTTAACAATGATCTTATGTTAATTATGGTTCTGTGATGCAATGATTTGATCCTTTGAGTAGTATTTATGAAAACTATGATTTTGCTCTAGAATGACATATATGCTTGCTATTGGGTAATTAATGTCAATTATGTCATTCTTAATGTTTCAGTGCACTTAGTTATGCATCCCACCATAAAGAAAGCACATATGGACTATGCTTTCACTACTTGATGTATTTTAGACTCATATGTGCATGCTTTATGAAAATCTCAATTTTTATCATATTTTGTGAAATCTCAATTGGTTGTCATCAATCACCAAAAAGGGGGAGATTGAAAGTGCATCTAGGACTCCCTTGTGGGTTTTGGATGATTTATGACAAGCAATTGGGATCCTACCCTCTTTGTTGAGATAAGTGCAAGTTTTAATAGAAAAATGAGCAAAGTACCAAAAAGAAGGAAGAATGAGAAGCCAAGTGGAAATGAGCTCAAGGAAGAAGAATAGTAGATCATTATGTATGGAGTGTGTTAAGAAAATACATCCCAAGAGCTCAATCACATTTAATCACACACATTGCACAAAGTTACACAGGACCGGACTAGTCCGACTAACATGGGACTAGTCCGATATCCTTTCTACACCATATCGGACAAGTCCCATATCTATCGAACTAGTCCGATATCCTTTCTGACTAGAATCAGACTAGTCCTCCCCAGTGCGGACTAGTCCTCAAAACACTTCACAAGTCACACAAAATCGGACAAGTCCGATCACAACTAGACTAGTCCGAAATACCCTCTGATCTAAATCGGACAAGTCCTCCAAGTGCGGACTTGTCATCCTATACACTTAGGGTTTCACATGTCCGGACAAGTCCTATGACTATCGGACTAGTTCGAAGATTTCCAGTAGTGAAATCGGACAAGTCCGTTCCTAGCCAGACTAGTCTGATATTTCGGGACACTTAGGGTTTGCTACACATAGCACACCGGACTAGTCCAGTGACCACTACAGACTAGTCCGATCTTTCTGAACCCTAACAGTCACTTTTAGAAACCCATATAAATAGAGTTGTACGGCCATATTTTACACACTCTCGAACCCTAGTGCCGTCACACCTCCCAAGAGCCTCAAAAACCACATCTCTCCATGAAATTAAGTGCAAAAAAGATCAATCCTTTGAGGATTCACTCTAGTTCATTGGAGAGACACATTCAACACCACATTGAGCTCTTGGTTTGATTCTCTAACACACTCCTGCGATTTATTTGTAATCTTTTGAGT
Organism: Tuctoria greenei; assembly: GCA_036927565.1. NCBI lineage: Eukaryota > Viridiplantae > Streptophyta > Magnoliopsida > Poales > Poaceae > Tuctoria > Tuctoria greenei. Next base: position 88,072,479 of record JAYESD010000008.1, read on the forward strand.
GTGTTCTTGGTGGTATTTTGTGTTGTAATCCAAGGGAGCTCTCAACGTGTGAGAAAGCCCCTTGAATTTGGTTATTCACCCCTTTGAGATAAGTGGAAGAGGATTGGCCTTCGTGGCAATTCAACGAGGGTAGGGTTGGAGAAGACCCGGCCCTTTTGTGGGCTCCTCAACGTGGATGTAGGTTGCCTCTGTGGGAACCGAACCATGGGATAAATCTCTTGTGTTCTCTGTTGTGTTCATTGTCCTTACATCATATCAATCTAGGGTTACAAATTGATCTTGATTACTTTACGTTGAAATATCAAGTATAAGTTTGATTTGTGATATAGCCTGATTCATAACCTTGTGACACTTTGTTTAATCGTATACTTCCGCTGCATATATTGAAGAACAAAGTTAACCGATCAAACCTAATCAATCTAGTCCGTATACACCAGACTAGTCTGCACTTTACCGGACTAGTCTGATTTCTCTGGTTTTGAACTGGTTGTTAAGTGTTATAGGATCCGACGATTATCAAAAAGGCCTTTTCACCCCCCCCCCCCCTCTAGGCCACATTCACCAGTTGGCTTCATGTTTTTTCAGGCGCTCATATGTGCGCGTCTTGAGTCCTTTTAGGATTTCTGCATTTTCTCTCTCAGCTTGACCATTGCTTGTCGGGTGAGCTACGGAAGCGTAGCAGACTTGGATGCCGAGGTCTTCGCAATATCCTTGGAATGTAGAGCTTGTGAATCGGGTCTCGTTATCGGTTATGATCTTGTTTGGGACTCCAAATCTGCATACTATGGACTGCAAGAAGTTGATAGCTGATTGCTTGTTTATTGTCACAACTGGAGTTGCTTCTGGCCACTTGGTGAACTTGTCGATGGCAACGTACAGGAACTTGTAACCTCCGACGGCTCTTGGGAAAGGTCCCAAGATATCCATCCCCCACACAGTGAATGTCCATGTAGGAGGTATCATTTGTAAGGGTTGAGCTGGTGTGTGAATTTGCTTCGCATGAAACTGGCATGCTTCACATTTCTTCACTAGCTCGGTTGCATCCTGGAGTGCTGTAGGCCAGTAAAAACCATGCCAGAAGGCTTTACCGACCAACGTCTGGGAAGACACGTGGTTCCCACACTCGCCTCCATAGATTTCTGCGATGAGCTCGCAGCCTTCATCCCTTGTAATGCACAGCATTAGGACGCCGCTGGCACCACGCCGGTAGAGATCCCCTTCTACCAGTGTGTATCTTTTAGCCAATCTGACTATCCAATAAGCAGATACATTATCTTCAGGAAGGATGTTGTCTTTCAAGTAGCTCCGGATCTCGGAGATCCATGCATCAGAGCTAACTTGAGCATTTGAATCTTGCGTGCTGGGTTGCTCAGAGCTTCCTGCAGCACCTACGACCCTTGATAGATGCCATGGTAACAGTGCCATTGGGACCGCTAGCTTCGAGGTGCTGGTCTTGCCCCCTTCGCTCAGTTCGGCAGGCTGAGCTGTTGGTCTGACAATCTCCGGACGAAGGTTCCGTCAGAAACTGGAGCTCCGGTTGAAGCTTTCGTCGAGAGTTCATCAGCTTCAGTGTTGTTGAGACGCTAGACATGGCAAAGATCCAGGACTTCGAAGTCCTTCTGAAGCTTCTGGACTTCAAGTAGGTATACAGCTAATTTAGAGTTGTTGCAGCAACATTCACCTTTGACTTGTTTTATAATGAGCTGCGAATCACCCTTTACCAACAGCTTCTTGACACCGTATGGTAGTGCCACCTTGAGCCCATAGATTAATGCTTCATACTCTGCCATGTTTTTGTCGCCTTGAAGTCAAGGTGAACCATGTATTTGACCTTCTCCCCGGTCGGAGCGAGGAGAAGGATTCCAGCTCCGGCCCCCTGCTTCTGCACGGATCCGTCGAAGTAGAGAGTCCAGTGAGGCTTAGTGAAGAACGTAACCTTGGGTTCCGGCTTCTACTCACTGGGGCCCCCAGGATTTGATGGAGAAGGGGTCCATTCCTCCACAAAGTCCGCCAATGCTTGAATCTTGATCGCTTGTCTTGGGATGAAATCAAGATCGAACTCGGCCAATTCCGCTGCCCACTTTGCAATATTCCCAGTAGAGTTGCTGTTATGCAAGATTGCTCGCAGTGGATAAGAGGTTACCACTGAAATCTTGTGAGCTTGGAAGTAGTGACGAAGCCTCCTAGAGGTAATAAGTACTGCATAGAGCAGCTTATGCACCACTAAGTACCGAGTCTTGGCGTCATGAAGTACTTCACTTATGAAGTACACTGGGTGTTGAACTGTTCGAACCCTCCCGGAGGCGCCCGGAGCTTCCTCCTCATCAACCCAGATCCTCCCGGAGCGGTCCGGACCTTGTTCGGGGATGTCTGGAGCTTCTTTTGAAGTGACCCGAACCTTCCCGAAGGGGTCCGAATCTTCTTGTTCGGCAACAGTGACCCCTCCACTTGAAGGAGGTTGATCCTCTGGCGTCTCGCCTTGAGGATCCTGGTCTGGGGGTTGGGACCCAGACTCGCCTTCATGTAGGTCCAAACCCTCCCGGAGGGGTCTGACTCTCTGAATTGGAGATGGTTATGGTCTTTCCGCAACTAGGACTATACTGACAACTTCGTCAATTGCCAAAATGTAAAGTAGAAGTGGCTCACTAGGATTCGGAGCTACCAAAGTTGGTAGAGTGGTGAGGAGCTGCTTTAACTCTTGGAAAGCCTTTTCTTCTTCCTCAGACCATTGGAATGGTCCAGACTTCCTCAATAATTTGAAGAAGGGTAGTGCCCGTTCTGCCAGTCTTGAGATGAACCGACTGAGGGCAGCTAGACATCCAGTCAGCTTCTGGACGTCCTTGATGCGGGCTGGTGGCCGCATGTCTTCAATAGCTTTAATCTTCGCCGGATTCGCTTCTATTCCTCGGTGGTTCACCAAGAATCCAAGAAGCTTTTCAGAGCTAACCCCAAAAACACACTTGTCCGGGTTTAGCTTCGTGCGTGTGATTCACAATTTGTCGAAGACAGCTTGCAAGGTGTCAAGGAATGACTCCTTGTTCTTGATCTTGAGGACGATGTACATAGCTTCTACAAACATTGAAGCAGCGTTTTTAAGACCGAATGGCATGGCAACGTAACAGTATAATCCATCTACTGTGATGAAGGAAGTATGCTCTTCATCTTCCCTAGACATTCTGATTTGATGATACCCAGAATATGCGTTGTGATGAAGGAAGTATGCTCTTCATCTTCCCTGGACATTCTGATTTGATGATACCCAGAATATGCGTCTAGGAAACACAGTAATTCACACCCGGAGGTGGAATAAACTATCTGATCTATTCTAGGTAGTGGGAATGGATCATCTGGACATGCCTTATTTAGCGTAGTGTAGTCGATACACATCCAAAGTTTCCCGCCGGCCTTTGGTACAACGACTGGGTTTGCCAGCCATTTTGGGTGGAAGACTTCTCGGATGAATCCAGCTTTGAGCAACTTCTTCACTTCTTGACATATGAAGTTATGTCGCTCTACTGATTGCTTCCGAGGCTACTGATGTACAGGCCGAGCGTCGGGATAAATCTTCAGATTGTGCTCAATCACTTCCCTAGGGATCCCAGGCATTTGTGACGGTTGCCACGCAAACACGTCGACATTAGCCCGGAGGATAGTGATGAGTGCGAGTTCCTATTTGTCGTTCAGACCTCCCGATATACGGGTGGTCTGAGCGGCGTTGGAACCAATTTGAATGACTTTCATGGGAATGTCGGTGTCACCGCTTGGTTGCACACGAGGTGCGGAGGCTGAGCCTCGATGACGAATGCTCGGGGGCTTTGGAGCTTGTTCCTTTCCGTATTCTTCTTCTTGCATTGTAGCAAGCGCGTGGAGTTCTTACAGAGCAGTAACTCCGGAGGCGCGATCTCTGGGGGTCCGGAGAACGCCTGAGTGTGTTGGCATCTTCAACACCAAGTAGCCATAATGAGCAGCAGCCATGAATTTGTACAAGGCTGGCCTGCCCAAGATGGCGTTGAATGGTAAGTTGATCTGCGCTACGTTGAAGACCAACTTCTTGGTCCTGTAATTCTCCCAAGTCCCGAAGGACACCGGGAGAGTAATGGCACCGAGTGGAGTGATGGCCCCCGGACCTACTTTGGAGAAAGTTCATGAGGGACGAATATCTAAATGTCAGAGCTGAAGCTTGACGAAGGCTTCGAAGCTTATGAGGTTCAGCCCCGAACCTCCGTCCACCATCACGTGGTGGAGTTGGATGTTGTTGATGGTCGGAGATACCATCAGAGGAAGTTTGCCAGCTCCGATCATGTTCTGCAAGTAGTCCGAAGCATCGAAGGTGATGGCTGTATCCATCCACTTCCGATGAGGCTCCGCCTTGGCGGTGGGAGCTATAGAGGCCATGTCCTGTCGCATGTTTTTGAGGACTCGACGGGAGGTGATGTCCCATGAACCACCAAAGATGGTGTTCATGGTCTTCTGACGCTCGTTGTCGGAGATGTCAGAGTCGTCATCGACGGAGGTGTAAACAGCCTTCAAAACCTTTTTGGGGTCTTGAAATCCTAAATCCTGTTCACCCGGAGCTTCGTCAACTTTTTATTTTCCTTCCCTTTGATGGAAAGGAGCTTCTTCCCGGCGCTTGTTGTAGCGCTCGGCGAGGTTCTGGACCTCTCAGCAGCCTTCTAGGTTGTGACTGTTCGTCTTGTGTATGGGACACCACATCTTGGAGCTGCCACCGTCTTCAAACGACGACCGAGGTAGTTTCTCGGGGCATGGCCCCCGGACACCCGGATCTGCGGCAGGAGCGGCTGTAGGTGTGCTGGCCGATGGCTTCTTCTTGCCGTTGGAATTTTTCTTCTTGCCACTCCCAGAGGTAATGGCTTCACCCTTGGAGGACTTTTTGTTGGCCTCCGGAGCTGGTTAGGAGTGCATTTCACGACCCTCCGCAGCCTTGGCACACTTGTCTACCAAGCTGAAGAGTTCCCTAACGCTGGTGACTTCCATGGTCGCCAGCTTCTCCAGCATCTTCTTATCTCGAACGCCCTGTCTGAATGCTACAATAACAGAAGGGCTTGAGATAGAAGGAATGGTATTTCGTACCTGGGAGAACCTCTGGATGAAAGATCGCAGGGACTCTCCCCCCTTCTGCTTGACAGCAAAAAGGTCCAGTTTCGTTCCTCATCGGGTGTATGAACTCCCTAAATTCGCGGTGAACTGTTGGCACAACTCTGCCCAACTGTTGATGGAGTCAGGCGGAAGGCTCATGAACCAAGACCTGGCGGTCCCAGTCAAAGCCACAGGGAAACAATTGGCCATCACAACCTCATTTCCCCCAGCCACAAGGATAGCGGTGGAGTATATTTGAAGAAATTCGGCGGGATTAACAGTCCCGTCAAATTTCTCCGGCAGATGAGGCCGAAATTTCTGCGGCCATCTGACCATGCGTAGGTGCATAGACAAGGCATAACAGCCTCCTCCTTCTCCTTCAGGAGCAGGGCTGTCGCGAGCCTCTCCCCTCTCGCGAGCACGCTCGATGTAGACGCGACCGTCTTGTTGACAGTAACGACGATCGAGCTTCGCCCGGAGGTCATGAGTTGAAAGCCTCATTATCGTATGGGTACGTCGCGCCCCGGAAGGTAGCAACATCGCCTGTTGAGATGCAACATGCCTCCTGTGCTGCAAAGCATGCGGACCGAGTTTGCCTGACAAGGTCCGATGCTGCGATTGTGCCCGCCCTGAGGGGGGAGGACCTTGATTGCAGATGCGATCGGCTGCTGCTGCCACCAAATGATCCGCGTCAGCTCTCCACTGCTCCATTGCACCCTGGGATGCTCCTGGAGGTGGTGGATGTTGGAGAAGAGCACGCGCAGCATGGAGAGCATGTTCGGGGTTGTTGTTCGCCGATGTAGTGACTAACGCGGACGCCCCATCTCCCTGTCCAGCTTGATTCATCGTTGTGGACGATGGCGGTGGTGGCATGACTCCCGCTAGATCCACAACACCTGCTGGCTGCTGCATGTTGGAGGGGTTGCATCCAGCAGGTTGCGCAGCATGGTTGTCGTTGGATGATCCAGCAGCAGAATTCACCATCCTTGAATCTCAGGCGCCCCTTCCTGGCACGCCAACTATCGGAGGGTGATTCCGGCAATTCTCCCGGTACTACCGTTGATAGCATGCAGAGTTCTTAGTTAGGTTGTGGGCGCGCGGAGATTCAGAAGAAGGTGGCGATTTGACTCAAGTATTTACGTTGTTCGGGCCACCTGAGCGTAATACCCTACTCCACGGGTGTGTTGCTATTGTATTGAGCGTCTAAGCGCTAGAGTGTTAGAGACTAGAGTGCCTTGAGCGCGTATGGAAGCCTCTTTCCCTGTGTATCGCTCGGCCAGTCCTTTTATAGTACAAGGACTGGCCGTTACATCGTTAGTCTGGCCTGACATGTGGCCCTGACAGTTACTGATGCTTAATACACAATTAATGTGCTTCACTACCCTTAATAGTGTGGTAACGCGACTTGACAGTGGCGTTACTGGTATTAAGGGCCCTCCGATTGTGAGTCATTAAGATAGTATTAATGACACTTAATCGGGTCTTGAGGTCTTTAATGTTCCTTGAAGGTCCGAGCCGTTGGAAGTCCACCAATCTGGCTATTGAGGTTGATGGTCCAGCGGTTGGACGCGTGACAGCTCTAGAGCTTACTGTCTTGGATGAGTAGGTCCGGTGCTGTTGTACACATGTCAGTACTGGAGCTTCCCTCTGTCGAGGGTTAGGTCCGGGGGTGCCACACAGGTATCTAGTCTAGAGCTTTCCCATGTATGAAATGTAGCTCCTGTTTAACGATACACGTGGCGGAATTGGGACTAACCATAGAAGGGAGGCAGGTCCGGTTTCGTATGACACGTGGGGCCTTCATAGGTCTTCAACTTAGATAGTGGAGTTCCTCTGCACTCCTCGCGGTTCCCATGGGTATTCGGAATGCAGGGTACCGACACTGAGCTTCTGCCACTGACTCCAGAACCGTCGGAGCTTCCTCACATACATCCTCCACGTGGTTCAGCGCTACCACAGGATCTTCTGGCATCGACACTGCACTTGTGTCCACGACAACTGGCGCCGGAGCTGTCGTGTCGTCTGCCATCACCAATGGGGGAGAGGCAGGCGTAGGGGCAGAAGCTTTAGTCGATGTAGTCTCCGAAGCTTCCATAGGCACTAGAGTTGTTGTACTTGCTCTCGACATTCTAGAAGCAGAAATTACGGAATTCAGACAAATCAAGAAACAAAATCAAGACAAAATATAATGTGCTGACCCTTACCTAGGGGTATTACCGCTCCAATTGGTGCGGATCTTCTTCCTCGGGCACATGGAGCTGGAGCCCGCCGTCGTCGGTGTGGTGGATGCACCAAGCCTCGAACCAGGTGATGAGGCAGCCGTCAGTGCTGCCACGTCTGGAACCTCCATCGTAGGAGGAATTGCTCTGGAGCCAGAGTATTTTGCCGGCACCGGGGGTGGAGTCAACTTGCCGGAGCTAGCACCCTCTGTTGGCACTGGAGCCGAAGAACTAGCCGGAGCTGGAGGCATGACTACCCTAGACCTAAGCCGAGGTTGAGGGGTCACTCCTTTCGGAGCTTCCCTCACACTGCTCCCGTCACTCCTTGTCAGCTTCTGCTTGCGACTCGAAACTTCGACGAGAGCTTTCTCTTTGCCTCGGCTGGAGGTTGATTTCTTGGGAGGAGAAGCTGTGGGACCTTTGCCTTTTCCACTGACTGGCATAGGTCTAGAGCCTTCATTGGAGCAAGGAGCTCCGGGGATCACAATCCCCGCCAGAGGAGAGCTCTGACGCCTGTCCAATAGACCCAGATCATCAAGTGCTGGCATCTTCTTCCGTAGCTCCCTCCTAATCTTTGGCACCATGTTCAAGGGCAGGAACTCCGCTGGAGGTGTCAGATCATCAGGAAAATAGCTCCATGGTGCAGCTTTTGGAGATGAAGCTTCAAAGCCTTTTCATCCAAATTGGACCCGATACCAGTCTCAATCCGGTATGGATCCATCTCACCACTGAATGACCACGTCGGCCGTTCCCTCTTCTTTAGTGGAGCCCACCGGTTGGTCAGGAAGTTGGCCATGACCATCAGGGGAATCACCCCTCCTTTAATGCACTTCTGAATCCATGTCAAGATCGGGTTGTACTCCTGTAATAGCGTCGAAACCACCTCCCAGGCATGGTGTCAACTGCCGGAAGGCTGTCACGCAGATCCAACATGTCGTGGTGATCTACTGTGATCACCACCCAGTCCTTCTTCCAGCCATCCCACTTCCCGGAAGGCAATGTCTTCTGGTACTTGAGGGGCGAGTTCTTGCGCTTCACGAAGTAGTAGAAGCCAAGAAACACGTTGCTCTTCCCGGTTGCATGGACCGTGAAGAAGGTCCAAAAAAGCTCGATGTAGGGCGGGACACCCACCCAAGTCTTGCAAAAGTGGACAAATGTCGCCACTACCAAGAAGGAGTGGGGGCCGTGTTGATGAAAGCTGCGGACCGTAGAAGTCCAGTTGCATCAGCAAGAAGCTAGAGAAGGGTGGGATGAGCCCCACCATGGCGAACGGCATGAAGTATACGATCTAGCCGGGGTTCTCCTTCTTGAAGGGGAACTATCTAACACAAAACAAGTTGTTGAAGGAGTCACTCGACCACCCCATGTAGGTGCGGACCTTTGACAAATCTTATTCTTTCTTGATCCGGCTGCGAGGAAGACCCAACTCCATTTCGGCAAAGTAGAGCAGAAGTGGTGGAAGCAATGCAAAGGCGGAGAGCTTTAAGCGCAAGATTGAACAAAAGTGTAAAGAGTTCTCTCCCTGTGCAAGTTTCCCCCCTTTGGTAAGCCTCCGCAATGCTTGGATGGAAACCACATTGGGATCAAAATCATATTCTAGAAGGTTACACCACTGATGACAAGAGGGCCTGCACTTTCGTAAAATGTCGTACCAGGTGAACCGTTGTCATGATGGGAAGTTGCAACCCCGAGCGCGGCAGCCTGACAGAGCTACAAAGATTATGCTGGGAACCGATATGAATATCGTATTGGGAACCAGCGACTTTCAATTGCGTGAGATCCGCACGCCAGTATCCCGTTCATCATATCAAAAAGGGCCATGTGGCGGAGGCATAACTCTTTGCTGTCGCCTCAACCACTCAGAAAAATACTTTGAAGTCGTAGTGCGGGAATCGAAGCTGGCCCCACCTTCGATAGTATAACCTCACCCTGAGGGTCTCTCCAAGAGGTGGGCCCGAGGGCCATTGTCGGTACCCTGCATACCAGGTACCCTCTGATATTGCATCAAAACCAAGGAGTTTGTATGTCTGAGCTAAAGACTTCCAAAGGCAACACACATCCCGCACCACTGGACTCGCCTCCCTCGTTTTGGTAGCTTTGGTGCTACCACGTGTCCTGTTGGGCCGGACCTACGTCCCTCCACGGGGAAGCTCTGGTGCCGCCACATGTCCAGTAGCCCCGGACCTAACCCCCAGTAGAGGGAATCTCCAGTGCCACCACGTGTCAAGTGGCTTCGGACCTGCCTCCCCATAGAGGGAAGCTCCGGAGCTACCACGTGTTAAACCTCCGCACCTAGGTCAACACCAGGAATACCACGAGATCTCCAACTGTGCGGACATTCAATAAGCTATCAAACAGCTGTTACAAGACCTGGTTAAAGTGTCATTAATTCAATATTAATGACACATGATCAGAAGACTGCCAATAAAGGTAATGCCGCCATTAAGGCACGTTATCAAACTGTTAATCACTCATAATACCAGTAGATCATGTATAGGATGATTAATGTAGCTGGAGCCACCTGTCGGGCCAGGCATGCTCCGTAACGGCCATTCCTTAACATATAAAAGGGATGCGCCTCACGGTAGAAGACATCTAAGCTCACACACATACAAGCGATCCTAGACACTCACCACATACTCGTACAATCAACAACCACCCCGGAAGTAGGGTATTACAATCAGGCGGCCCGAACTACGTAAAAACTCCCGTGTCACCATCTTTTTCGTGATCTTATGCGTGCCCCATCCAAATACGAACCTCCGCGGGCTACGCTTTAGTAGTACAGGGGGAAGTGTCATTTCTACACTTTGACATTAACATATACGAAAATATTAATCATATTAAAAAAAGCTCGACGAGTACAAAAATGGAAATTACAGAGTTCAAAAAATAGGTGTAAGTTCTATGCCTCTCTACTAGTACGGTACAAAAGGCAAAGCTCACCTATTTTAGAACGAAAACATACTTGGAATGTGAAACATAAATTGTGATACATGCAAAACATATTTTGCTACTTTGTTACTACTTGTGATGCGGGCAGTTGCAAGACACGTTATTACAAACAAAATCATCATCCTCATCATTCGCCACACTCGTACCAGGATAATACTCCATTTGCTGAAGTTCCATTTCAGCTAGTTCACCCACCAAATCTCGATTGTGACATTGTAAATGTTGAATGTACTCTCGAGTTGCCTTAATAGGTGGTGGATCTACCCATAGTGTATATCCACAGTTTTCATTGTCGTAATAACACTAAAACCAAAAGTATTGTTACTAAAACTGCATATATGAAAGATATCTATAAATATTATTTAATACTTACTCCACCAACAGGACAACAAAAGAAACGATTACCGTTGTCGTCTCCTCCATCCATCATTTGGACAGTACAATCAAGGTCACAACGACCCTTAGGCAACTCCTGTTTGCTGGCATCGTATGGTCATAGAGGATGAATTGGGCCAAAATCACTCTTAGTATAAAGCGGGAAGTCATCCAATACCAGTTCATACCAAGTATGACCTCCTATCAAGTAATTTTCAGACACTACTCTAAAGTTTACACCTCCTCGCCTACCACAATTTGTACTTGCCATTGTTTCACCTCCACGCCTACCACGACCTCTACCGGCCATTGTTTTTTATCACTTGGGTGAAGAACACAAGTACTTACTGTTGGATTTAAAATTGATATCAAGATTTATAGATGGAAGGAGGAAGAAGATTTGTAACTGGAGGCAGATTTATTGTATACATGCAAAATATTTTACATGGCCATGGAGTATACCCATATAAGATGTAAGCTTGGCATACTCTTGGATGAAGTGGAATTTGATGGACTGCTCCTAAAATATCTCTGTACACGACCTTACAACGTAGAAGATATATTTGCATGCAAGAAACAGAAGCAAGGAGACTCCTGTACGTGGAAGTTTGCTGTGGCCGGGTGCATGACGTGAAGCAAGAAGGCTCATGTGTTACAGGGTGAAAATTTAGGATGCTTGTTGCATGCAAGCGTAAGTGCAAAGAACTCTTGTACGTGGTGCATGTATGACGTGAAGAAAAAGGAGTCCTCAACGGATGCAAGTCTGGCGTGTTCCGATTAGATAAGTTTGTTAATTATTCTGTTTAAGAGATTTATTTGCAGTTAGGATTTATTAGTTTTATATAAAAGGCAGCCTGTTGCCGTGAAAAAGAGGACAAAAACACATAAACCGATTTCATCTATTAGCTTTTCCCCTGCTTTTTTACTTGCTTCTTTCCTTTGGTGTTTTGCTGAGAAAAACAATCGTTCCACTCCATGAAACGGAGATCCTTTTCCGGTTTGTCGTGAAAATCGGCCGCCCTCGCTGTTGCGTTATACAGCCGTATCTTTTGTCGCTCAGCACTTTGTTCGAGGAACAAAATTGGCGACTCCGCCGGGGACGACGATCGTCGTTCTTGAAGCGTGGAGACTGTGTATTGATCGGTGTTCTTCACGCCGATCAGCAAGTCATCATGGGGGAATCATCAAAGAAGCAGGCTGACAACATAACCGTAGATCCTAATAACATTATTGGGGTTCAGTTTGAAGATCTCACGGAGGAAGACATGAAGAGGATTCAGGAGGAGATTGAACGTGAGATGGAGGAAGAAAGGGTGGCAAAATTACAGAGCAAGATCACTTGCTTTCAGAAGACGAGGAGCGGCGTGATCCAAAAGACAGATACGGTTGCAGCTTCCAGCAAGAAGGTAAATCCTTCATTCACCCTCGAGGATCTCGTACATATGGTTGATGTGCCTGTTGCTACTAAATATAGTGCTGATCTTGAGCAACTTACAAGCATCATGACTGAAGAATTGCGTAATTCTTTTGATTCTTTTAAGACTGAGTTTCAAAAAAATATCGATAATAATTTGCTTAGACAAATTAAAACCGTGGTGCAGCAAACTCAGGAGGAGGTTAAGGGCAAACGTGTAGAAAATAATGAAATTCATAGATCGTCTAACTTCGCAAATATGACATATGCGCATAATATCTCTGTTAAAAAATTAGGAGGAAATTTGCAGCAACCTTACTATCAAACTATAGCATATGGACCCTCCATACCACCTACAGGAAATGGTATTCCACATGAGCCAACACCAGATTCATTTTCTCCTAGGACTTCCCAAGTGTCCAATATGTTTTGCGCTGCTAATGCTGCTAACAATAGTGAGACATCTAATAGTGTAAGGGATCAAGTCGCGAGCACCCTTAGAGAGTATGGATTTGCACCTAAGGGACATGCAAGGTCATACCAAAAGCCATACCCTGAGTATTTCGATACAGTGCCATATCCTAGAGGTTTTAGAGTCCCTGATTTAATTAAATTTACTGGTGAAGATTCTAAAACTACTTAGGAGCATGTTGGGCATTTTTTGATACAGTTTAGTGATGTGGGTATTACTGATGTGCACAAAGTTAAGTTATTTCCATTATCATTGTCTGGTACAGCTTTTAATTGGTTCACTTCACTACCTCTTCAATCTACACATGGGCATGTCTTGAACAAAAGTTTCATGATTATTTTTACAATGGTGAAATGGAGCTCAGATTATCACACCTTACCACAGTTAGACAAAAATATAATGAAACTGTTTTGGAGTATATGAAGAGGTTTAGAGAACTAGAAACAAGTGTTATAGTCTAAAAATTGGAGAAAAGGATTTGGCCAATTTAGCTCTTGCAGTTTTATCTTCATATTTGAGAGAAAAGCTTGAAGGGCTGGAATTTATTGATGTTAATCAAGTCATGCAACAAGCCATATCTTATGAAAATCGTGCTAGGGATAATAGATCATACAACCGGTTTAAAGAGGGGAATAACAAGGAAAGAAAAAACAAAACATTAATATTTTAGAGGAGGATTCGGTTAGTGATGATGATACTGAAATCAGTGTGGCCGAATATATTGAGATGTCAAAAAATAAACCTTTGACTTGTTCTTTTTTGAAACCCAGTCCCGGGAAAGGGAGGAAATAAAATATACATTTGACATAACAAAGTGTGACAAACTTTTCGATGTATTGTTGCAGAATAAGGTTATTAGGTTGAAGGAAGGTCATGTTATACCAACTCTTGAACAGTTGGCCAAAAGAAAATATGGTAAATGTCATAATTCCTTTTCTCATACTACTAATGAATGTAACTATTTTCGTCAACAGATACAATCGGCCCTAAATGAAGGACGATTGACCTTGGGAGATGGTAGCAAGATGAAGTTGGACATCGACCCTTTTCCTGTTAATATGATTAATTTTGAGGAAAAGAAAATATTGGTTCAGACTGATCAGGCCGACACCACTAAGGGAAAGAATGTTGTGGTTTCTAATGATCTGAAGCTTGAGATGATAAAGCCAAAAAGTCCTGAGATAGGAGTGTGGAAGGTTAATGAGAAAAGGAAACAATCATCAACACTTAAACCAACATCAACTTTCCTGTTGGATAAATATATGAGGCGACAATAAAACAATGTGTTCGGAAGATTGTGTGGTTTTAAAAGAGAAAGGTCTCCAGCTTATAATTCTTTGCAGGAGCATCCAGGAAGAAGTTCATGTGTGTTGATGCATGAAGATGGCCAATTTAACCAATGAAGTACAACAACAAGATTTTCTGGAAGTCCGGCAGCATATATGTCATGGAGATCAGCTGGAAGAAATTGGAAATATGCAAGATTTAGGACTGATGACATGACATCACGGAGATAGAAACCAGGGCACCGAGATAGTGATGCTATTATATTATGCAACGGTGATAAGGATATTAACGCTGACCAGTTCTCAGATCAAGTTCTTCAAGAAGAGAAGGACATGAGTTCAAATAGGAAGGAAGCTACCATACTGGTAGGTACAATTCCCTGAAAAATCAAATCCAAAGTGGCAACTACAGAACATTATCCGGTTGAAAAGATATTTGTTAAAAACAGTATTGCCAATGCACCTACTGTTGCTGCTCACCGTGAAAAGGAAGAAATCTATAAATTGGAAATGGGTGGAGAACCGGGTGCTAAACGTTCATGCATAATATCATCAGCTGGGTCTGAGATAGTTGGACCGGGTATTATGCCCAATCCAGTAATTAGTGTGTCGGATGCAGTTCTTCAGGTATGGGACATGCCGGGTATGGTGTCGTTGACTGTACATGATACGGTGCTGCAACCGAGGTGCTCTACCAAGCAAAGAGATATACAAGAAAGCAGTTTGGGATTTTTTACAGCAGAAAAGAGGCTGCAAAAAAAGAGTGGTAGAAATGGAATGTATAGTACTGGGAGAAATATTGTTGGATCAGTAGCCCCGGGGACAAAACCTGCTTTTTAGTGGTGCCCGCTGGACTTAATCGTACACAAAAGCGACGCATTCAGCGACTGCGACCGATGGAGATTGCGGAAAAGAAAAAGGAGGAGGAGCGTGACCAGTGGTTTAATCAGGAATGACCGATGATCACTAAAAAGACTTGGAGAGAGAAGTGACTAGAAAGAGAAGAAGCAAACAGTGACATGGAAATAGTAGTGATTTGGATCAAGGGGTCAACAATGTGGATGTGAAAATGGTGTTCCAGCTGCCAGCCAAGTTTTGTATCTCTGAAGTCAGCTGCTGAATTAAATTTGGGAGCAAAGAATGTCGTGTTTAAGAAACCAGAAAAACTTGGTCAACACATGAAACCATTATACATTAAAGGACACTTGAATGGAACACCAGTAAGGTGCATGTTGGTTGACGTATGGGCTGGTGTCAATATAATGCCACTGCCTATGTTTGAGAAATTGGGTTATAAGAAGCATGAATTAATAAAAACTAATATGACACTAAGTGGATTTTCAGAAGAGCCGACCGAAGCTATGGGAGTTATGTCTGCAGAAATGATGGTGGGGAGTAAGACTGTCCCAACAACATTCTTTGTGGTGAGTGTAAGGGGTCGGTACAATATTTTGTTTGGTAGGGACTGGATACATGCTAAAGGATGTGTACCGTCTACTTTGCACCAATGTGTGATGCAATGGGTTAGAGATGATGTGGAAGTAATAGAGGCAGATAATTAGGCTTGTGTGACAATAGCCGAATCAGCAATAGAATTACAAAATAGTGATATGAAGTGCTTGACAGGTAGAGATTTGAGTGATTATGATTATGTAAGTGTGGGGAGAGATGGTTTTGTACTTGTAAATGTAAAGTCGACCGATGTGACTGGACTGAATAATGTATCGTTATAATGTTAAGCAAAGAAGAAAGTATAACATGGCTGCAATGGCGGACTCAAGAGTATCATTCAGGTAAGAAGATATGGGTGAAACAATTGAAGATTTTGATGACATGGGGAAATTTGGATAGGGGTTTTCTTCTATTGATGAGCTTACAGATGTGGATATTGGAGATAAAGCCGTTCTTAGACCAACCTATGTGAATGCAAATATGTCAACAGAGCAAAAGAATCAGGTATGTAATTTATTGAAAGAGTTTGTTGATTGTTTTGCTTGGGAGTATACTGAGATGCCTAATTTAACTAGAGAACTAGTTGAACACAGATTACAAATAAAACAGGGATTTAGGCCATATAAACAACCTGTTAGATGTTTTAGTCCGGAGTTATTTGATAGAATAAAAGTAGAGGTTGATTGGTTGTTAAAGGCTTATTCGGCCATGTCGGTATGCAGAATGGGTGTCAAATATAGTGCCAGTAGAAAAGAAAAATACTGGTAAAATTAGAATTTGTATTGATTTTCAAAATTTAAATAAAGCAACACCTTAAGATGAATACCCAATGCCTATAGCTGATGTACTCATCAATAATGCTTCGGGGCATAAGGTGATTAGTTTTTTGGATGGTAATGCTAGCTACAATCAAATTTATATGGCTGAAGAGGATACATCTAAAACATCTTTTCGTTGTCCTGGATTTGTTAGGCTATTTGAATGGGTTGTAATGACGTTCGGATTGAAAAATGCTGGTGCTACATATCAATGAGCTACAAATCTAATTTTTCATGATTTGTTGGGTATTATTTTTGAGGTGTATATTGATGATGTGGTTGTGAAATCGGCTAGTTTTCATGGTCATTTAGTTGATTTGCGTTTGGCTTTTGAAAGTGTCGACTGTTGGAGTCGGCAGATCTCCTGACACTACTAAAGTGTTGAAGGAGTTTGTAGTTCAGTGTGGGCGCGCGGAGACTCAAGAAGGTGAATCACGATTGGACACGAGAGACACAGTGGTTTACGTGGTTTGGGCCGCCTGAGCGTAATACCCTACTCCACGGGTGTGTGGTGTTGTATTAGTTTATGTATGAAAGCTCACGTCAATGCGTGTGTGCCTGAGAGCGTTCGAGAGCCTTCTCTTTTTTCCGTGTATCGTCGGTCTGTCCTTTTATAGTACAAGGACAAACCGTTACAAGTTAGCCTGGCCCGACATGTGGCCCCGGCGGTTACTAGTATTGATACACGATTAATTGTTGTTAATAACCCTGTAACGGGCTCCGACAGTGCCGTTACAGGTGTTAAGATTGTCCGATTAAGTGTCATTAACATGGAATTAATGACAATTAATCGGGTCTTGAAGTACGCGGCTATCCTTTGAAGATCCGGAGTCGTTACAATGTCTTCCGGAGATTTGAGGCGGCCAGCTCCGACGTTTGGACACGTGGCAGCTCCGGAGCTTGCTTGTGGGGAGCGGGAAGCTCCGGGGTGGCCTGGCACGTGTCAGGTCCGGAGCTTCTCTCGGTCAGGGGTTAAGTCCGGAGGTGCCGTTTCGGTACCTAGCCCGGAGCTTCACCCTTGTGGGTAGTAGCTCCGGTCTGGTAGTACACGTGGCAACCTAGGGGTTAACCATGTTGGAGAAGCAGGTCCGGTTATGTCTGACAAGTGGGCCTCCGAGGGTCTTCAATTTGAGTAGACGTCCTTCCCTTGAGATCTTTGTAACCTCAGGGGATGTATGGTTTTTAGGGTACCGACAGTGGCCCCCTGGACCTACCTCCGGGGAAAGTCACCGGGGTGAAGTCATTCCGTCGGAGGTGGGTCCACACTCGCGACTCTTGAACTGGGTCTTCAAGGGTCTTCGGAGGTGCTGTTGGCGGGGCTTTACGGTTAAATCCCGACGCGTGGCGCACCTCAGGCGGCAGATAAGATCTTTGACATGCGGATCTCTCGCAATTGAAGGTCGCCGGTTCCCGATACGAAAACTGTATCGGTTCCGCGCGCCTTGTCAGGTCGCCGCCTTTGGGTTTCTCGCCTCGTGATGACAACTGTTCGCCTGGGTAAGAGCCTCAACTTGATCGTCAGGGTGGTCCCGGGCCCTCTTGTCATCGGCAGGGTTGAATTCTTGAGTAGTATCCTTGACTCCCCTGTAGTTTCCATCCAAGCGTTGCGAGGGCTTACTTAAGAAGGAAAGTGCACCGTCGGGAGTTCTTTACGCTTCCCATCTGTTCTTGCGCTCAAACTCCCAACTCGTACTTTGCTCCTCTTCTCTTGCCTAGCTGTGCTGCGATGGAGGTTGGTCTGCGTGAGAGTCGCTTGAAGACTGACAGCGATCTGAAGAAGGTCCGGGCCCTCATGGGGTGGTCTTCGGACTTCTTCAACCGCTCGGTCCGCGCCGGCGGAGAGCTCCCCTTTGAAAAGGAGCACGCTGGCGAGATGGTGTACTTTTCCTCGTACGCCATGGTGGGGCTGATCCCACCGTTTTCTTCTTTCTTCTTGATGCTGCTGGACTTCTATGGTCTGCAGCTGTACCACCTTGGCCCTAACTCCATTCTCCTTGTGTCCATCTTTGTCCACTTCTGCGAGATGTGGGTGGGCATCCCTCCCTGCATCGAGCTCTTCCGAACCTTCTTCACCGTCCACACCACCGGCCGAAGCAATGAGTATCTTGGCTTCTACTACTTCGTGAAGCGCAAGAAGTGCCCATTCAAGTACCTCCGATCATTCCCTTCCGGGAAGTGGGATGACTGGAAGAAAGATTGGATAGTCGTCCGGGTGGAGGAGCATGAGCGGTTGGAGTTGCCAGACGGTCTGCCCGGCATTGACACGTCGGTATGGAGCGAAGTTCCGGTGCTGGCGGAAGCTTTTGACCCTGTCCTGACCAGGATCCGCCAATGTGTGGAGGGAGGATTGACTCCCCAGGCGGTGTTCTGCAACTTCCTGTCCAACAGGTGGGCGCCACTGAAGAGGAGGGAGAAGCTCGCCTGGGCCCTCAACAGCGTGATGGACGAGGACCGGGTTGAGACCGGGTTGAAGTCCAGCATGGTGGGGAAGACCTTGGAGTTTCACCTCAAGAAATTCCAGCACGACATCGACGTTGACGGAGATTACATGACTCTGCCGCCGGCCTTCCTCCCTCTGAACATGGAAGTTGAGTTCAGCAGGGAGCTCCAGCGGACGATGCCCGCGCTTGACGACCTTGGTGTCATCGAGAGGAGATCAACCACCCGGTTGGCGATCCCCGGGTTGTCCGAAGACGGCTCCGCCCCTGTACCACAGCCAAGAGTTGAGGTCATCGGCAAGGGCAAGGAGCTGGCGGAGGAGCCGGAGAGCCGGAAGAGGAAGATGCGACATGCTGACGGAAGGTCCATCGGGCCTGCCACTTCCCCCCCGGTTCCCCCTCCTTAGGAAGGAAGATCCTCCGCCGCCGTGGCGACTGTCCCCGTGGTGGGGTCCTTCCGGAACGTTACTGTTCCGGCGGTGGGATCCTCCCGGAGTGCGACTGTCCCCGTGGTGGACCCCTCCTGTGGTGCTAGCTCCGGGCGCGCGACTCCGCCATCTGGAGCGGTGAGGGCCTCCAGGTCCAGGAGTTCCTCCCGATCAAGGAGAGCTCCGACCCGGGAAACGCCCGCGGTTGTGGCAAGTCCTGGGAGTCTTCCCGGAGCTCCTACGTCGACCGTGGCCAGCCCGGATCGTCCGGGAAAGAGGTTCCGCGCAAGCTGGTGCGGGAGCCTCCCAAGGTAATTTTTCTTTTTTACCTCGATTAACTTTTTAATTGTAGCATCTGTTTGCTCAATTTCTTCGTTCTTCATCTGCAGCGTTCCCAAAAAGGGGAGTGAAGCTCCACCCTCAGCCACAGTGTCTGAGGCTGCGAGGGCTTCTGCTCCAGTCCCGGTGCCGCCCCAAGCGGAGGCTGCGACAGCTCCGGCGCTGGCTGTCGTGGTCATGGACCTCGACTCGTCTCCAGAAGTTCCCGTGGTAGCGTCGGACCACGGGAATGAAGATGCGCCAGCGGCACCCGTCCCGGAAGTGGAAGCTCCGGGTCCTGGTGCTGCAGTAGTAGAAGCTCCGGCTGTTGAGTCGGAGGAAGTAGCAGTCCCGGCTTCGGAGCCGGAAAGTGCTGAAGCCCCGGCGATTGAGCCGGAGGTGGCTGAAGCCCCGGCATGCGAGCCGGAAGTCGAAGTAGTTCCGGCAGTTGAGCCGGTTACTTCCGAAGCTCCGGCCGCAGAGCCGGTGATTGTTGGAGTGCCGGCCGCAGAGCCGGCGGTTAAAGAGGCGAGGGAGCTTGAGCCTCCCTCAGAAGAGGTGTCCCGGCCGAAGCCAGTAGCGGCTCCTGCTCCGGAGGCGACGACGTCGATGGTACCTGTGGCAGAGCCAGAGTGCCTGAACGAAGTCGCCGGCCCCCCGCCTGAGGGGGCGAATGAAGACTTGGTGGTGGGACCTCCTTCGATGGCGACTGAGGCCGTCCCGGAGGAAGGCCCTAGCGCTTTGGAAGCTCGGGGTTCCACTCTCGTGGAGTGGGACCCAATTTTTGTATGTGAAGACCCGCTAGAACCAGCGAAAGAGATCCCAGCAGGTCCGGAGCCCATCTCGCTGTCGATGTCCATCGACAACACCTGCTCCAGTCTACGTCAGGTCCAACTGGCCTTCTTCCACGACAGCAAGGCTCTTGAAGAGGAGCGCCAAACCCTTAGGCGGTGGCGTAATCGGCTCCACTTCGAGACTAAGCTGGCGCAGTCGAGGCTTGCGGATGACAAGGAGTGGATCAAGCGGGAGAAGATCCGCCTGGAGCTCTGGGATAAGCTGCTGGACGAGAGGGAGAGCATGACTCACGCCCTCGATGCTCAATCCCGGGAGTTCCACGACCGAGCTAAGGCTGCTAACGACGCGGCCAATGCTCGGTTTGATCAGCTCGAGGCCATCAGCACCGCACTCATCAAGCGCCGAGAGGCACTTGAAGGGAGGGAAAGACGGCTCGAGGACGAGGAGCAAAAACTCCTAGAGCTACGGGATGACGTCTTGCGACGGGAAGAAGAGCTCGCCGAGAAAACAGCTCTGGCGGACAAGGGCCTCGAGGAGCGCACTAAGAAATTGGAAGAGCGCTGCCTCGAGGAAGAGGAGAAGACCTGGGTGCGGGGGCAGGAACTCTACGAATACAAGTGTGCCCTTGTCGCCCGGGAGAAGAAAGTGGAGGCTAGGGAGAAGGACCTGGTCGACCGCCGGAACAAGATCCACCTCCGGGAGGAGGAGCTCGGAAGACTTGAGAAGCGGGTTGCTGCGAAGATCCAGCAAAACGCCAAAGAAGTTGAGCGCCTCGCCCGTGAGAATTCGGAGCTGACGGCGGCCCGGAGATCCCTGGAAGAGATGAAGAACTTGAGGAAGGCGGACTCCCTGCAGATTTGGGAGTTCCTGGGCAAGGCCGACGACGCGCTGACGCCGATGGGTTTCAGCCCCGTGCACCCGGATGATCCGGAGCCGGAGCTAGACCTTGCGTTGCAAGCGTTGAGCGCCGCAGGCAGCAAGCTCTCCAAGGTGGGCGACGTCATCGCGGACCAGCTGGAGGTCGAGGGGCAATCCCTGGCTAGGAACGTCACAGAATATGTGTTGACGTGCTACACCAGCCGGAACCCTCGATTTCCTCTGGACCCGGTGCTTGAAGGCCCCGTCGAAGGAGAAGGCGAAGCTACCCGAGCCTGCGTGTCGAAGGTCGCCCAGAAGGTCGCCGAGTTCTTCCATAGGGTCTAGGACCGTCTCTTTTAGCCTTTACTTGTATCTTCTCTTCTTCCTCAATTTTGTAATCCCTTGTCTCCAGATGTAATCTCCGGTCTTCAGATGAAATGAAATCCCCAATTTTTTGCGAATTTCATTTTTTTTTTGTCTTCAACATCTTTATCTTCACTTGGCCCCCTGGTAGATGTGCACAATTTGATTGTGAACATGTACCAAAAGGATGTTGAGTTTTGTTGAAGACGAATTTGCTTCGAACTTGTGGAATTTAGGTCCGAAGTTTTTGATAGTGAAGGTCCCCTGAAGTTGTCGGAGCTTAGAAGCTCCGGCACTGTCCATCGCTGGAGCTTAGTAGCTCCGGCAATAGCCTCTATCAACACATTGAGCGTCGGTAGTTAATACTCCAAGGTGTCGGAGCTTAGCAGCTCCGGCAATGACCTTTGCCACACTTGGTTTGTTGGCAACAGACTCCAGTGACGGGGTCTTCTCACCATCTTTTAGTCAACGCCGACGGTTGACGCCCTGGTGGGAGTCGGAGCTTGGTTAGCTCCGGTTTTTCTCCATCAACGAAGGGTTCATTTTTCCTGCACACTTAAGCCAAGAAAAATAGTAAAATTCGTTCCTTGTCTATAACTTCGTCGCGGCTGACGGTTCTCAAGAAAATTTTAAGTTGAACACGATTTTTAATACGACTGGATGAATTGTCTTTTCTTTTAGATCCAATTGTCCATGGACCCACCTTACTTTGCCCTGCCGGGATGTAGGTAGAGTGGCGTACTTAGGGTGCTTGACCAGGCTAAGTCGATAGCGCACTCCGGCCCTAGAATGGCTTGGCGGCTTTCAGGCGAGTTGGCCACAGACGATATTTAAATCCAAAAAATCTGACAATTCAACTCGAATCGTATGTAAACCGGTCAAACTAGAACTTCTTAAGAATTGCACGTTTCTGTTATAGACAAGAAAGAGAAAAATAACAATGTCGAGCCTATGCAAAAATGAATGCACGTGGAGTCTATTTCACATGAAGATGTCTTTCATTATAGGTCCGGGGTACAGGGGAAACAAGTACACTCTTAGGGTACGGAACCAGGCTAAGTGTGTTTGGTTTCTCGTTTGACCCAGGGTAGTTAGCCACACTTTTAGTCCGGAGACTGTGTCAAGTGTTGCATGAGCTTTTCAAACCTTTCGGGAAAGGTCCGGCTGCTCTCCCGGAGGAACTACCCGACTCTGTACAATGACTCTATAACATACATTTCAAGTTACTTAAGACTCACCTCCGTGGAATTAAGTGTAGAACTTACGGAGGTGCTCGATGTTCCAAGGATTTGGGAGAGGTGTCCCATCCTCGGTAGCCAAGCGAACGCTTCCGGGACGGGATACTTTGATCACTCGAAAGGGCCCTTCCCAGCCGGGGGAGAGTTTGTTTTGCCCTTCTCTGGATAGTATTCTCCGTAGCACCAGATCGCCTTCCTCGAGCTGTCGGTTGTGTACATGCCGCTGGTGATAGCGCCGTAGAGCTTGGCGGTATCGGGCATTCCGAACAGCTGCTTGGCACCTTCCCTCCTCGAGGAGGTCTAGGTCTTCGCGCCGGAGCTGGTCCTGCGCGGCTTCGTCGAAGGTCCGGACTCGGAGGGAACCCAATGTTATTTCCGGAGGAAGGATCGCTTCAGCTCCGTACACCAAAAAGAAGGGTGTTTCTCCGGTTGCCCGACTTGGAGAAGTCCTGTTGGCCCATAGAGTGGGCGGAAGCTCTTCGATCCAATTGGCTCCGTGCTTTTTCAAGCGCTCATAAGTGCGTGTTTTGAGTCCTTTAAGGATCTCTGCATTTGCTCTCTCGGCTTGTCCATTGCTGGCAGGATGAGCTACGGAAGCGTAGCAAACTTGTATGCCGAGGTCTTCGCAATATCCTTGAAATGCGGAGCTTGTGAATTGAGTCCCATTATCAGTGATGATCTTATTTGGGACTCCGAATCTGCTCACGATGGATTGTAGAAAATTGATTGCAGATTGTTTGTTGATCGTCACAACAAGAGTTGCTTCCGGCCACTTGGTGAACTTGTCGATGGCGACGTACAGGAACTTGTAACCTCCGACGGCTCTAGGGAAGGGTCCCAAGATGTCCATCCCCCACACAGCGAAAGGCCATGTGGGAGGTATCATTTGTAAGGACTGAGTAGGTGTATGAATTTGCTTTGCATGAAATTGGCATGCTTTGCATTTCTTCACCAGCTCAGTGGCATCCTGGAGCGCTGTAGGCCAGTAGAAGCCGTGCCGAAAGGCTTTTCTGACCAGCGTGCGGGAAGATGCGTGGTTCCCACACTCGCCTCCATGGATTTTTGCGAGGAGCTCGCAGCCTTCTTCCCTTGTGATGCACCGCATTAGGATGCCGTTGGCACCGCGCCGGTAGAGATCCCCTTCTACCAACGTGTATCTTTTAGCCAATCTGACTACTCGATCAGCGGATACATCATCGTCATGAAGGATGTTGTCTTTCAAGTAGCTCCGGATCTCCGAGATCCATGCATCGGAACTGACTTGAGCATTTGAGTCTTGCGTGCTGGGTTGCTAGGAGCTTCCGGCAGCACCTACGACCCTTGATGGCTGCCATGGTAACAGGGCCATCGGGACCGTCAGCTTCGGGATGCTGATCTCGCCCCCTTCGTTCAGTTCGGCAGGCTGAACTGTGGGTTTTGACAACCTCCGGACAAAGGTTCCATCAGGAGCCGGAGCTCCAGTTGACGCCTTGGTCGAGAGTTCGTCAGCTTCAGCGTTGTGAGCACGCTGAACATGGTGAAGGTCTAGGACTTCGAAGTCCTTCTGAAGCCTCTGGACTTCAAGGAGGTAAGCAGCCAGCTGGAGATTATTGCAGGAGCATTCACCCTTCACCTGCTTGATGACGAGTTGTGAATCTCCTTTGACCAGCAATTGCTTGACACCGTATGATAGTGCCACCTTTAATCCATAGATGAGTGCTTCATACTCCGCCATGTTGTTGGTTGCCTTGAAGTCAAGGTGTACCATGTATTTCACCTTCTCCCCAGTTGGTGCGAGGAGAAGGATTCCAGCTCCGGCTCCCTGCTTCTGCATGGAGCCGTCGAAGTAAAGGGTCTAGTGAGGCTTAGTGAAGGTTGGAACTTGAGGTTCCGTCTTCTGCTCGCTGGGGCCCCCAGGGTTTAATGGAGAGGGAGTCCATTCTGCCACGAAATCTGCCAACGCTTGACTCTTGATTGCTTGTCTCGGAATGAATTCAAGATCGAATTCAGCCAATTCCGCTGCCCACTTTGCAATATTCCCAGTTGAATTGGGATTATGCAGGATCGCTCAAAGTGGATATGAGGTCACCACCGAGACTTTGTGAGCTTGGAAATAGTGTCGAAGCTTCCTTGAGGCAATAAGAACTGCATAAAGCAGTTTATGCACCTCTAGGTATCGAGTCTTGGCATCATGTAACACTTCACTGATGAAGTATACCGGGCGTTGAATGGTCCGGACCCTCCCGGAGGGGTCCGGAGCTTCCTCTTCATTGATCCGGACCCTCTCGGAGGGGTCCAGACTCTCTTCGGGGACCTTCGGGTTCTGGGTGGAGGAACCTGGAGCTTCTTCAGAAATGACCTGGACCCTCTTAGAGGGGTCCGGGTCCTCTGAAGTGGCTTCTTGTGGGTTTGAGTCTGGGAGCTGGGACCCAGACTCGCTTTTAGGAACCTCCGGACCCTCCCGAAGGGGTCTGGATTCCTGAGTATTAGGTAGTTCCGGTCTCTCCGCAACCAGAACCATACTGACGACTTCG
The DNA here is from genome assembly GCA_036927565.1 of Tuctoria greenei. NCBI lineage: Eukaryota > Viridiplantae > Streptophyta > Magnoliopsida > Poales > Poaceae > Tuctoria > Tuctoria greenei. The sequence goes on from JAYESD010000008.1 coordinate 88,097,518, forward strand.
TCAGTAGCTGAAATGTAAAGCAACAAAGGCTCACCAGGGTTCGGAGCTACCAGGACTGGTAGGGTGGTGAGGAACTGTTTCAGCTCCTGGAATGCCTTCTCTGCTTCTTCAGACCATTGGAATAGTCCGGACTTCCTCAGTAACTTGAAGAAGGGAAGTGCTCTTTCCGCCAGTCTTGAAATGAACCGGCTGAGGGCTGCTAGACATCCAGTTAATTTTTGGACGTCTTTGATGCGGGTTGGTGGCCGCATGTCTTCAATGGCTTTTATCTTCGCCGGATTAGCCTCTATGCCCCGGTGACTTACCAGGAAACCAAGAAGCTTTCCGGAACTAACCCCGAAGACACACTTGTCTGGGTTTAGCTTCGTGCGGGTGGCCCGCAGCTTGTCGAAGACAGCCTGCAAGGTGTCCAAGAGGAACTCCTTGTTCTTGACTTTGACCACGATGTCATCGACGTACACTTCCACTATGTCTCTGATGAGTTCTTCGAAAGTTTTGTACATAGCTCGTACAAAAGTTGAAGCTGCATTCTTGAGACCAAACGGCATGGCTGTGTAACAATACAATCCATCCACTGTGATGAATGAAGTATGCTCTTCATCCTCCCTAGACATCCTGATTTGATGATATCCAGAATATGCGTCTAGAAAACACAGTAACTCGCACCCGGAGGTGGAATCCACTATCTGATCTATTCTAGGTAGTGGGAATGGATCTTTTGGACATGCCTTATTCAGTGTGGTGTAGTCGATGCACATCCGAAGTTTCCCGCCGGCCTTGGGCACAACGACTGGGTTCGCCAGCCATTTTGGATGGAAGACTTCTCGGATAAATCCGGCTTCGAGTAACTTCTTCACTTCTTGTCGGATGAAGTTCTGTCGCTCTACAGATTGCTTCCGAGGTTTCTGATGCACAGGCCGAGCATCGGGGTAAATCTTTAGATTGTGCTCAATCACTTCACTAGGGATCCCAGGCATTTGTGACGGTTGCCAAGCAAATACGTCAACGTTAGCCCGGAGGAAAGTGATGAGCGTGAGTTCCTATTTGTCATTCAACCCACCCGATATGCGGGTGGTTTGAGTGACATCAGAACCAATTTGGACGACTTTGACGGGGATGTCGGTGTCGCCGCTTGGCTGCACACGGGGAGCAGAGGTTGAGCCTCGTTGCCGAATGCTCGGAGGTTTTGGAGCTTGCCCCTGTCTGGAGTCCTCCTCTTGCGCAGTGGTGAGTGCATGGAGCTCCTCCAGAGCAGTTACTCCGGCGGTGCGATCTCCACGAATCCGGAGAACGCCTGCTGGTGTTGGCATCTTCAACACCAAGTATCCATAATGAGCAGTTGCCATAAATTTGTATAGGGCAGGTCTACCCAAGATGGCGTTGAATGGTAAGTTGATCTGAGCGACGTCGAAGACCAACTTCTCGGTGTGGTACTTCTCCCGTGTCCCGAAGGTAACGGGGAGAATTATAGCTCCGGGTGGCGTAATGGCCCCCGGACCTACTCCGGAGAATGGTCGAGAGGGATGAAGATCCGAAGGTCAAAGCTGAAGTCTGGTAAAAGCTTCAAAGCTTATAAGGTTCAGCCCCGAACCTCCATCCACCATAACATGATGGAGCTGGATGTTGTTGATGGTGGGAGATACCATCAAGGGTAATTGGCCAGCTCCGATCATGCTTCGAGGACAGTCCGAAGCATCAAAAGTGATGGGTGTGTCCATCCACTTTCGATGTGGCTCCGGTCTAGCTGTAGGAGCTACAGCAGCCATATCCCGCCGCATAGTCTTGATGACACGACGAGAAGTGATGTCCCATGATCCACCAAAGATGGTGTTCATGGTTTTCCGACGCTCATTGTCGGAGACGTCGGAGTCATCGTCGACGGAGGTGTAGACGGCTTTCAGGACCTTTTTGGGGTCCTGAAACCCTAACTCCTCTTCAGCCGGAGCTTCGTCAACCTTCTGTTTTCCCTCCCTCTGTCGGAAAGGAGACCCTTCCCGGCGCTTGTTGTAGCGCTCGGCAAGGTTTTGGACCTCCCGGCAGTCTTCCAGCCTGTGGCTGCCCGTTTTGTGAATGGGGCACCACATTTTGGATTTGTCGCCGTCTTCGGAAGACGGTCGAGGTCACTTCTCGGGGCGTGGCCCACGGCCACCAGGAGTTGCAGTGGCTGCAACGTTGGATGTGCCGGCCGACGGCTTCTTCTTGCCGTTGGTCTTCTTTTTCTTCTTGCCACTCCCGGAGGTAGCGGCTTCTTCTTTGGAGGATTTATTGTGATCCTCCAAGGCTGGTTTGGAGTGCATTTCACGGCCCTCCGCAGCTCTGGCACATTTGTCTGCCAAGCTGAAGAGCTCCGTGACGCTGGTGATCTCTTTGATCGCCAGCTTCTCCAACATCTTCTTGTCTCGTACACCCTGTCTGAATGCCACAATGACAGAAGCGCTTGAGATAGAAGGGATTGTGTTGCGTACCTGAGAGAACCTCTGGATGAATGACCGCAAAGATTCTCCCCCTTTTTGCACGACCGCAAAAAGGTCTAGTTCAGTGCCCGGTCGGGTGTATGAACTCCCGAAGTTGGCAGTGAACTGACGGCACAGCTCCTCCCAACTGTCGATAGAGTTGGGTGGAAGGCTCATAAACCAGGACCTGGCGGTCCCAGTTAAGGCCACTGGAAAGTAGTTGGCCATTACGGCCTCGTTTCCTCCAGCTGCTAAGATTGCAGTGGAGTATATCTGCAGAAATTCTACGGGGTTGACAGTCCCGTCGAATTTTTCCGGCAAGTGTGGCCGGAACTTCTGTGGCCATCTAACCATGCGCAGGTGCATGGCTAGGGCGGAACAGCCTCCTCCTACTCCTTCCAGAGTAGAAAGGTCTTGAGCATCCTGTCTTTCTCGAGCTCGCTCGATATGGACACGGCCATCCTGTTGGCGGTATCGGCGATCAAGCTCCGCCCGGAGGTCATGTGTCGAAAGCCGAGATACCGTATGGGTGCGTCGTGCCCCAGAGGGCAACGACGTCACTTGCTGTGACGCAGCTCGTCTTCGGTTGTTGGAGACATGCGGACCAAGTCTTCCAGACAACGTCCGTCGCTGCGACGGGGCTCGCCCTGAAGGAGGAGGACCCTGGTTGTTGAGGCGTTCGGCCGCTGCTGCGACCAAATGCTCAACATCAGCCCTCCATTGCTCCATGGCATCTCGAGATGCATCCGGAGGTGGTGGTCGCTGGAGAAGAGCACGCGCTGCATGGAGCGCGTGTTCTGGGTTGTCATGACTTGCCGACGCAGTATGTGACGCCGGCGCACCATCATGTTGCCCGGCACGTTTTGCCGGAGAAGATGGTGGTGGTGGGAGTGTGACTCCTGCTGGTGCTGAGGCTCCTGCTGGTGGCTGCATGTTGGAGGGATTGCCCCCGATAGCCTGAGCAGCAGGTTGCCCATTGGATGATCCAGCCGCAGAATTCACCATTCTTGAAAATCTTAGGCGCCCCTACCTGGCGCACCAACTGTCGACTGTTGGAGTCAGCAGATCTCCTGACACTACTAAAGTGTTGAAGGAGTTTGTAGTTCGGTGTGGGCGCGCGGAGACTCAAGAAGGTGAATCACGATTGGACACGAGAGACACAGTGGTTTACGTGGTTCGGGCCGCCTGAGCGTAATACCCTACTCCACGGGTGTGTGGTGTTGTATTAGTTTATGTATGAAAGCTCACGTCAATGCGTGTGTGCCTGAGAGCGTTCGAGAGCCTTCTCTTTTTTCCGTGTATCGTCGGTCTGTCCTTTTATAGTACAAGGACAAACCGTTACAAGTTAGCCTGGCCCGACATGTGGCCCCGGCGGTTACTAGTATTGATACACGATTAATTGTTGTTAATAACCCTATAACGGGCTCCGACAGTGCCGTTACAGGTGTTAAGATTGTCCGATTAAGTGTCATTAACATGGAATTAATGACAATTAATCGGGTCTTGAAGTCCGCGGCTATCCTTTGAAGATCCGGAGTCGTTACAATGTCTTCCGGAGATTTGAGGCGGCCAGCTCCGACGTTTGGACACGTGGCAGCTCCGGAGCTTGCTTGTGGGAAGCGGGAAGCTCTGGGGTGGCCTGGCACGTGTCAGGTCCGGAGCTTCTCTCGGTCAGGGGTTAAGTCCGGAGGTGCCGTTTCGGTACCTAGCCCAGAGCTTCACCCTTGTGGGTAGTAGCTCCGGTCTGGCAGTACACGTGGCAACCTAGGGGTTAACCATGTTGGAGAAGCAGGTCCGGTTATGTCTGACAAGTGGGCCTCCGAGGGTCTTCAATTTGAGTAGACGTCCTTCCCTTGAGATCTTTGTAACCTCAGGGGGTGTATGGTTGTTAGGGTACCGACAGAAAGGATGCGAAAATATGGGTTAAAAATGACTCCTTTGAAGTGTGCGTTTGGTGTGTCGGCTAGAAGATTCTTGGGATTTATTGTACATCAGCATGGTATAGAAATTGATCCTAAGAAAGTGTAGGCTATTAAAAAAATTGAAGAGCCGACATGCAAAAAGGATGTGCAAAAGTTATTGGGGAAGATAAATTATCTGAGACGATTTATTACTAATTTGGCGGGTAAAATTGAGTCATTTATGCCACTGCTGAGGTTGAAACATGAGAGTGAGTCTGTCTGGGGGGCAGAACAAAGAGAAGCTTTTGAGAGAATCAAATCATATTTGACCAATCCTCCAATGCCGCCGGCTCTCAAAATTGGTAAGGATTTCAAATTTTACATTGCTGCTCAAGAGAATGTAGTAGGTGCAGTTTTGACGCAACAAGATGGTGGAAAGGAATTTGCAGTTGCTTACGTGAGCCAACAATTACTGGATGCCGAGACAAGGTATTTATTTATTGAAAAATTATGCTTGTCTTTATATCATGCGTGTGCTAAGTTTCAACATTTTATACTGTCTAGTACCTACATAGTAGCGTGTCAGTATGATGCGATAAAAATATGCTGCAAAAACCTATCCTTAGTGGGAGACTGGGAAAATGGGCATACTCTTTAGTTGAGTATGATTTTATATATGAGCCGTTACCATCAATGAAAAGGCAAGTAGTCACTGATTTTATCGTGGATCATTATGTTAAAATTGATCATGACCTGCAATTAGTTGAGGTGTGCCTGTGGACATTATTCTTTGATGGATCAGTTTGTGGGAGAGGTCAAGGGGTTGGATATGTGATTGGTTCTCAAAATGACATAGCATATGATTTTTCTATTCGGCTACATTTTACATGTACTAACAACCAGGCTGAATACAAAGCATTATTAAATGGTTTAATACATTTGGTTGATATGGGGGTGAGAAGCATAGAAGCTTTTGGGGATTCCAAATTAGTTGTGCAGCAGATAAATGGAGAAAGCCAATGTTTAGATGGAGTATTGAATGAGTACCGTGAAAATTGCATGGATATTATAAGAAAATTGGACTTGTTTTGCATTGTTCATGTGCCGAGGGAAAATAATGTGAGGGCTAATTTGTTAGCACAGAAAGCTTCAGGTTATTAAATTAGGCAAGGAAAGTTTTTAAATAAATCAAGGCCGGTGTTACATAGAGTTTTAGATATTGAGGGGGATCATAGTAATTCGGCCAAGAGTAATGAAAGTACAGGGAATGATTGGAGGCATTTTTAGTTGAGTATATAAAAAATCCTAGTACTTGTAGAAATAAAAATGTTCGGCGTCAAGCATTGAAATATACTTTCATAAATGATGAGTTATATCGCCAAACCATAAATGGTCTTTTGCTAACGTGCTTAGGAGAAGAGCAGGCTAAATTAGCAATGGGAGAGGTACATGAGGGCATGTGCGGCACGCATCAGTCGGCCCATAAGATGAAGTGGATGTTAAAAAGAGCAGGTTTTTATTGGCTGACTATGATAAATGATTGTTTTAGATACTATAGAGGATATGAAGCTTGTCAAAAAATTAGGAATACATAACTGGCTCCGGCTAGCATATTACATCCTATTGTAAAGCCGTGGCCATTCAGAGGATGGGGTTTGGATTTTATCGGTGAGATACGTCCTTCATCATGAAAGCGACATTGTTTTGTTTTGGTTGCAACCGATTAGTTTTGGTTGCAACCGATTATTTTACTAAGTGGACCGAGGATGTACCATTGAAGAATATGACTCACAAAGAAGTGATCAGTTTTGTATTGGAGCACATTATATATAGATTCGACATCCCGCAAACATTAACTACTGATCAGGGAGCTTCCTTCATGTCTCATCAATTTAGAGAATTTGTCTAATCTTTTAATATTAAGTTGTTAAACTCATCGCCATATTATGCTCAAGCTAACGGACAGGCCTAGGCTAGCAACAAAATTCTGATTGGATTGATCAAGAAAAAGATAGAAGAAAATCTTAGGAGATGGCATGGGGTGTTGTCTGAAGCATTGTGGGCGCATAGAATTTCCAAGCATGGCGCCACCAAGGTAAGTCTTTTTGAACTTGTTTATGGGCAAGAAGCTCTACTTCCTATTGGAATTAATTTGCAAGCATCGAGAGTAGCACAACAAAATGCTCTATCGGCTGTAGACTATAATGATTTAATGATGGATAGAATAGATGAGATACCTGAAAGCCGATTCAAAGTGTTGACATAAATTGAAAAGGAAACATTAAAAGTGGCTAGAATGTATAATAAGAAGGTCCGAGAGAAATTGTTTCAGATTGGGGATATAGTATGGAAAACAATTTTGCATGTAGGGACAAGAGATAATAAGTTTGGAAAGTAGTCAACTAGCTGGGAAGGGCCATATGAAATTGATGGTATTGTCCCTAGAAATTTATACTTTGTGAAAACATTGCAAGGAGAAAAGGTAAGCAAGGCTCTTAATGGTAAATATCTGAAAAAATATTATCCTTGCATATGGCAGGGAGCATGATGATGTTTCACATTTCATGGCTGGTAAGTAAGTTATCGTTCTGGATAGTTCAATGGTTTGTAAAAAATATTTGAAGTGATTTAAATAAATCCAATTTACTTATTAAATCGTTGCTAAGAAAATGATTTTTGGCACACGTCGTTTTGCCTTAAAATAGGGGCATGTGTTGGATATTAAAATTGATATCGACATTTATAGATGGAAGAAGGAAGAAGATTTGCAATTGGAGGCAGATTTATTGTATACATGCAAAATACTTTACACGGCCATGGAGTGTACGCATATAAGATGTAAGCTTGGCAGACTCTTGGACGAAGTGGAATTTGATGGACTGCTCCTAAAATATTGGTGTACACGGCCTTATAACGTATAAGATATATTCGCATGCAAGAAATAGAAGTAAGGAGACTCATGTACGTGGAAGTTTGTTGTGGCTGGGTGCATGACGTGAAGCAAGAAGACTCATGTGTTACAGGGTGAAAATCTAGTACGCTTGTTGCATGCAAGCATAAGTGCAAAGGACACTTGTACGTGGTGCATGTATGACGTGAAGAAAAAGGAGTCCTCAACGGATGCAAGTCTGGTGTGTTCCGATTAGATAGGTTTGTTAATTATTCTGTTTAAAAGATTTGTTTGTAGTTAGGATTTATTAGTTTTATATAAAAGGCAGCCTGTTGCCGTGGAAAAGAGGATAGAAACACGTAAACCAGTTTCATCTATTAGCTTTTGCCCTACTTTTTTACTTGCTTCGTTCCTTTGGTGTTTTGCTGAGAAAAACACTAATTCCTCTCCACAAAACGGAGATTCTTTGCCGGTTTGTTGTTATTACAGCCGTATCTTTTTCGCTTGACACTTTGTTCGAGGAACACTTACGGGTACTCCTATTTATAGGGGGCAACTGTTGAGAGTAAGAATATTTTAATACGTACAGGACAATGAGTGATGTGCTTTACTGAACCACTTTATGATTGATGTTGATAACACATTGATGGTATTGATATGAACCACTTTATGATTGATGTGGACAGCACAGTGTTCATAAATCGTTACTTTTTTCTTGGCAGATGATGTTGAAAACTCGTACGTGAACCACTTTATGATTGATGTGGACAACACACTGATCGTATTGATCGTTACTTTTTTCTTGGCAGATGATGTTGACAACTCGTACATGACATGTATGTTATTTTTTTGTCATTTTATATCACAAAGTCTTTCATAACGGCCATATCGACAATGTAAGACATCGCAAGATAATGTGAATAATAACATGACATCAACAATGTCATTCATAAGGAACATCGTTCATAATCAAAGTAACACATAACGATCCATAATACATAAATTTTGTAACCGGCAGCTAGTCATGCCTACCACGCTTAGGGCGTGCCCGATGACTCACCTGGTCCTCATCGTATGTGTAGTAGTTTGGAGGACGACTGTTCCTAACAGGGCGTTCTGGAGGCGCGGGTGTGGTAAACGGATCCTGTGAGGGCTGTGTCGGTGGTGGTGGAACATCCGCTAACTCCGATACCGTAGCTGCATCCTCTGCGACTAAGGTATGCCAATCCCATGTATCTTGGGCCGACATCTCTCGTGCTGCGGCCTCAGATCCATAATCGCTAGAGGACATACATGCAATACTAGAGTTAGTAAGAATGAACACTTACGTTAATGAAATTAATGAAAATATATTTAAATGCCATACCTTGATACCAAGTAGACGGTGCATCCTCAACAACAGGAGGAGGTGGACGACGATAGTGCGACGTGGACGATCCTACAATATAACAAAAGTAAATATTACTAACTATGTAAGAATATAAATGATGAAGTTATTAAAAATATCTTACCAACAGGGTGCAGTGGTCGAACAGGTCGAGCTGAAGTCGAAGGACGTGGAGTTGAAGTCGAAGGATGTCGTGGAGGTCTAGTGTACATGGGCTGCTGCACAGTAGTGTCCTGATGGTAAGAATGTGTGCACGACAAATACTTGATCGCATTTTTTATCATACCGTTCACCTTCCTCGGCGTATGGACCAACTAAGAGTGTTCCTCGTGTAAGTTGTGAGACACTCTGTCTAACACTGCAGCAGACTCATAATCTGCCTCGCGCAACACATCGTGCTGCAAAATGGAAAAGAAGTATTACTAAACTATGTTTCGTAAGTAAAGTAGAGAATATGATGAAAAATTGAAAAGATTATGTTATTGCTATGAAGGTTTCACGCTCTTGATGGCTTGGATATGTGTCCCATGTAAAAGGAACGTGTGACGTGGGGTTCATTGGTGCATACATGACTCTTGTTCGTGTACGAGGAACGTACCACCACTCCACATACCCTTGAATCATGAAGGCACGCGTATCATCAACTATGTCCTCCAGGCCGTTGTCCATCGTTGCACCCATGGCTCCATACAAGGCCAGTAAATTGCAGTGGCATGACCCTTACGCGAGATCCAGCAATATGTAAAATAACGTTGCAAATCGTGGATAAAACATTAAGATTTGTATTGTGTAAAAGAAAACTTACTCATGATATACCATTGGAACTGGAAGACCTCTAGGCATGGGAAACGGTTGCTCACGACCAAACTGATGCATGGCCCGATGTATTGAGTACTCCTCCATGTAGACGTCAAACACGAGACTTTTCCTGTTTTACCTGTTTAGACTTGTAACACCCTCATTCTCATCCATAATGCATTGCATACATTCTTATACATGTTTAACATTAAGCAAAATAAAAAGGAACAAGTCTAAAATGAATTATAACGAAAACAACAACTAAAAATCGGTTTCAGTGCGGACTTGTTGTTCATATTTCCTATGCACTACTAACAATTCATCCCTAGCAGTGGTTCCAGAAATGCTTGTTGGTAGGTTTTGATTCTCAAATGAACGTCTGCAAGCACACAAAAACTATCGATGTAGCATTTCTCTTTTAAAGAGTATTCCCTAAGGGTGTCATTTACATTTTCCCAAAGGAAGGCTAGATGGGAGTAAAACAATCATAAAGTGGAAAAGTTAGGTTGGTCTAGGTAGGGTTCTAGCAAGGATGAGTTTAATGATAAGTTGAGGTAGTGTGACACACACAAGAGCATTCTATCCTAAGGGGGTAAATGAGGTAATAGAGGAACTAGGCTAAGAGTTAGGTAGAAACTCCTCCTATGCTTCTAATGTACATATATATAGCCTAAGTTAGTTACTAATGATCATATTAATTATGAATTCTCATGCTAAGTGGATTGACACATCGGGCATGGGTTTACCCCTAGCAACACTAGGCGACTCCCACCAAGAGCCTGTGGCATAGCCAAACGTGGAGGATTACAAAGGACAGATAGGGTTGTCACCACCTATTGCCTACCTCTTCAATCTGTGGGTCTACGAGACATTCAACTCTACTCTCTATCCTAGCACCATGCTAGCATGTTAAGTAATTACCTTAAGATCCTAGGCACAAGCCATCCTAAGGCAATGAACTAAATCATCGTTGAACCAATATTAATTCATAGCATAAGTGATTCATATTAACATAGTCATATCAATAAGTGATTCATACTAACATGGTCATATCATAGCTAGTTAGTCTATAGTGGAGATTTATAGTGTTTATATAATGTAATGAGCATGGTATAGCATAATCAAAAATACTATTCCTACCACATACATGGAATTCACAATCAAACAAGAAACGCTTCATGCAAGTATATGAACAATAGTAGACTAAAGATATCATCTTTATTATGAATATGCCACAAATACATATAGGAATATGGGAGACATACCTTTCTAAATTCGGAAGAGACTCCTTCTAATCCTCTCCTACTTGGACTATGGACTAGAGACTCTCCTCTCTACAGCCTATACTCCTCTAAACCTATGGAGAGTAGTGAATACAAAGGATGAATACTCAAGTGGTGTGTGTTGTAGTGAGGGGTCCAATTTTAGCTTGAAGAAGGGTCGGTTCCCGCCACAAAAAGCGCGTGAATCAGTCACCCATGACCACATCAAGCCGGGAGAAGCCACCTCGTGGAGTTTTACCGAGAAAGGCGCTAGGAACTAGTCGGCCAACTAGGGGGGTCGGCCGACCTAGTCCTGGCCCCTTTTGCGGTGTGCTTTCTCCAAGTGATTGACAGGTGGGTCCCATTGATAGATATGGGTGCTACACCGCTGGATGGCCTCAGATACTTTTGTTTGTGGGACATTTGATCCATGTGGTGCCATGTGTCAGCGCTTGATTGGCTGGAATGATATTTTATAGGATCCATCCCCTTGTTTCACTTCATTTTTCCATAGAATCGCTGCATGCACTACTTTCTCCAAGGACAAGTGGAAATAGGTTAAGTATAAAGGTGATGTATGCATGAAATGACAATTCCTTCACATAATTAAGTTATATTGATGGGTGAAATTGGTGTATAACAGCCATCAACAAACTCCCCCAAGCTTATCCTTTGCTCGTCCCGAGCAAAGTCAAGACTTTAGGTTGATGATCAAGAGTTTCTACTATGTTCTACTTTTCAAAAGTACCATGTGCACAACAAAATACTCTACCTAGTGTTGCAAAAATTGACACGGTACTTCACCCATCTTAGATTATTATGGGGCTTATGCCATCTCCTATTCATGGGTGGTTGAAAGATAGAACAGCAAATTGAGCACACATACCCTAGAAATCAAGTTCCACTCAAATTTCGGAGAGTTCAATTTAGATTTTAAGTATCTCAAATTGATTCTCTCAAGTCTCTCCTTTGTGTGTAGTGGAAATATGTCCTCACCAAGTCATTGTGCCTAAATTCATCCTACCTCTACATAAGGCTTGTATGTGGAGCTTGGTAGGAAATATAGTAGGCATATTTGCAACACATAATATAGCTAAGTCAAAAGAGCAAGCCTTAGGAGAAATCAATTTCAAAACAATTTGATTCAAGACTTGTGCATGTGTGATGGAATGAAATAGATGTGGATATTTTGATATCACTCCTTTTTGAATGGAATCTCTTGTTTTGCAGGGATGAAACATGTGTACTTTTTTTTCTCATACCTATGATGTAAGCATGCATTTTCTTTTTCTTTTTCTTGTATCCATGTCTTCTACTCCCTTTTTATGCAATGAATTTTTGGAGAGAGTACTAAGCATGAATGATATGGAGTCTCTCTTTTTATTGTGGAATGGTGGTATGATGGAAATTTGCTTACTTCTAGTGTAGAAGTATAACATGTGCAAGTAAAGTCTTGAATTCAAAAAGTAATGAAATAAATCTCACATAGGTCTATACTAGTTTGACAAAGCTCAATGTAAAAGAAAATAGCATATGCATAAGGTCTATTAATATAATGTATCTTATGGCTTTGGTGGGTATTTCCAATCAAATGAGGATAACTTAAATCTTTTTAGAATTTCTTCGGAAATCTAAGTTTTACTATCAAACTAGGAATAGCAGCCCTATTACTATATCATATCTCACAACAACTTAGAATGGATTAAGCTTTTGCTACCCACAATTTCCAAATTAAGGCAAAAGCAATTTTAGCCAATGAGAGCAATATGTTGGAGAGTAGTAAGTAGTAATCTAGGGACTTTGGAAAATTAAAACAGAGCAACTATTTATCATTTCATCTATGTGAATTCCAAGTCATACTTACCGCACATCTTTTATTTTATTTGAAAATAGAACTATCCTATATTTTTTTTTAATGCAAGGTGGATGATGGGTAAGTGGAAAATAAATATGCAAGGGGTTGATACAATTTACCTCAAGTAGGGGTCCACCCCCAAGCTTGTTCTTCACTCACCTCCGTGTCAAGGGTTGAACCCTTGATGACGGAAGTATGCCATGAGATCGGCTTGCTATTGTTGTAGCGTGGAGTTGAGGTTGATGAATTGAGCGTCCATGTGTTGTTGCCAGTCTTGGGTACCTTGGACATGCCCTTGGAGAGTGTTGTAGATGTCATCCATCCTTACTTCAAGCTCCTCCATACGTCTAGAGAGGTCCGTCATTCCTTGGATATAGTCGCGATGACTTCTAGCCGAAGTGAAATGACATCTTCTCACAGATGTTGGAGGCAAGCTACTAGAGCTTGAAGTGGATAGGGGTGTCTCTCATGTAGCACCTGGCCATCCATGCCAAGACAGACCTTCAGTCTCATATGATGGAGGTTGAGTCCATCCGGGTGCATCACCCGTTGGGTTCTTTTCCTCTTCGTACTCATGGACTGTAGAGGTTGTCTGGGGCATGGCCGCCCTCCTTGTACGGCTTCTAGTCACCCTGCCAGAGACATTACTTCTTTCGGCTTCCTCGATGGGAAGTAGGTCAATGGTTAGCCTTCGACATTTGTGCAAATGATAATCCGGATAGGTAACCGAATTTCATTGACAAAGACAGGATAATAAAATATCAAACAGCCATCTTGATCATGCTTAAGGGTATGTCCTTGCACTAAATATTCTTCATCAATTAATTATCTTTCATTTTCAATATACTCAAATGAGAAATATTCATGTGCTCCTACCCTAGTAGCAATACAGGTAATAGATGAAGTGCATTCAATTGGCCCTACTCTTGGAGTGTTGTCTAACCATTGTGTCATCATGGTAATAACTAGAGCAAATTTTATCTTTTTAATCATGGCAAATAAAACTTTTAGCTCATCATCACGCACTATCCTTACATCTCCTCTAGGGAACATAGTCATAGCCACCCATCTATGCATGAAGCGTAAAGTGGGGTTGCGCAAGTGGCTATTCCTAGGTGCACTACATCTGACCTCACCAGTTAAATCTTGCCAAAAACTGTGTTTGTTAAACTTAGGCAAATTGTCTAAATCTAGCAAACAACGTTTATGGAAGCCTAGGATTTCTCTTAATTCTTTCCATAGGATGTTGTGTTCTTTTTGAATTAATCGAAAAGTAATACCATCAAATCCTATTTTGAGTGTGCAAAGGAATTGTATGGAGAGAAGGCGTGAACCTTTCTCTTCTATGTGAGAAAAGTTTTCCCATCTATATGCATGCCAAATGGAAAAGAATTCGGAATCCATACCTATTTTGGAGATCAAATCTGGATCATAAGCTTTCGTATGAGAAAACTCACGACCTTGGAGGAGCTTGCGTGCTTGATCTTCAACTTCAGTTTAGATGTCGAGGTCGTCTTCATGAAGAAGTTGGTGAGGGTTGCTTCTCTCACCCATGGGAGTGTTCTCTCCTACACTCCTCCGTGAACTTGGTGTAGCAACGAAAGAGGGGTGTGCACTTGAGTCTCCGCCATGGCTTGAGCTTGCAGCCTCCTTCCTCTTTCCAAACAACCTTTTAATTCCTTTTGTGTGTAGTATCGAAGAGCACGTGAAAAGCTACCAGAGGGGGGTGAATGGTAGATTTAAAAATCTTACGCAGCGGAAACAATTAAATCCCAACCCCTTCGGCGGAAAAACGATCTGTTAGAGAAATTGTGTGTGAAACTAATATAAACGTGTTTCACCATGACAAAAGTGATATATATCAGATAGAATCAAGTCACGAAGAAAACACAAGAAGAATCACTCAAATCCGTCGAGAGAAACTCAATGATCGAGAGATCGAACAAAGGTCAATCTGTCCTACCCGAGAAAAACAGTTCTGGAATGCTGCAAAGAAACTCATGTAGATCGGAAACCACAAATCCAATGACCGTGAAATTTTTACATATGATATAAAATCAAGTTGTGAAGACAACCCAACAAGAATAACGTCAATTAGATCTGTAAAACTCGAGTTATGATAAAACCACCGACGAAAGGTAGTGCTGTCCAGAAACTCAACGAGTAAAACTTGTCTGGAACAAGTCGGACAAACAAGGCATAAAAGTTCCTTCAAACTACGAATTTTATTCAATAGAACACAAGAGGAACAGTACCAAAGTCGTGTACCATGATCTCTGGCCTTCCTTGCTTATATAACCAGCCCTTAGGCCAACCCAATCTCAACTAGGACTCTAATCCTACTCAGATCACGAATCGAAACTTTCCATAACTGGTTAGGACTCTTCTATACGCATATAGAAGCAATATTAAGACTTACAAACACCTTAGTAATGTATCCCACATTCCTAAAACAACTCAAATTCGTGACCCACACGAAATCCTATCATAACCAACTCGATACTTTCCATACCGAGCCATAACCGACTCTGCCGCAGCCGAAGTCATCAACTGATACGATCCGATCCTTCGAACCAGATCTTCTCATCCATAAACCATCTTCAGAACCATATTGCCACGTCATGCACCACATGCATACGTGCAAACACCTTCCTTCAACATCCAGTAACCTTCATATGCACTGCCCTTGATTCAATCATCCTGCGCGACCTCCTGACCCGCTCAACCACAATTCCTCCTGAATTTAGTTGCTAGAACCTCATCTCCTCCCTAAGACTAGTCCAAGGTATCCTGTCACCAGCCATGTCATGAACTCAAGCAACATCTGCACATGAATAAACAACCAATCCATACGAGCCCAGACTTGACTCAAATTAGTTCCAAAACTACAACATCTTACGGGAGCACCTCACATAAGCATGTTGCAAACCATATAAAAACGATATCAGCCATATCAACCAAAACACACCAAAAAATTAGTAAAAGAATACTAAGCAATCTTTCTAAGAATATAAAGCAAGTTCGAAACATTTCACATGAAAATTTGGAACATTACGATCAGGCTCCGAACCTTGCCAAAGCTAACCGGAGCTTGAGCCAGAGCTTACCAAATCTAGTACAACATAGTGCCGGAGCTTATCAAACCTAGTCGGACCTAGCGCTGGAGCTAACCAAAACTAGTCGGATATAGTCATCCCAAAAGTCGGAGCTAGAAAAACATGTCAGAGCTAACCAACATAAGTCGGACCTAGCAAAACATACCAGAGCTTAACAAAGACATGTTGGAGCTAAAGACAAAGCTCACCGGAGCTACCTAAAAACATGTTGGACACACATATGCATCACACTTGATTCATTTTCAGAACCGGGTGTCACAAATTGGTATCAGAGCTACAGGTTGATTGTAGGACGCAGCCTAGATAGAATGGACACTTTAGAGCACATAGAAACACTCAGGAATAGTCGGGGTTTGTTTGGTGTGCTGATTGCTATGTAATGTCGGTTGTGTGCTTAGTAGAGGATTGTGGGATGCTTTAGCACTAGCCACATCCATATAGGCTTATATAGGTAGTTGCTTAGTTTCATATCCCTTGATGCATATAGTTGGTGATGTTTTCTAAATTCTTATATCTCTTGCACTTTCTTCAGATGCTGAGGACTCACAACCAAAGGAATGCCCATGAGGAAGAGGAGAACAATGGAGCACCCGAGAACAACAATCTTGGATATGAGGCTAGTAACGTGGAGCGGTTGATGGCTATGTAGAATCAGCTCATGCAGACCATGATGCAAACTTTGGGACAACTGCATGCCAATAAACAGAATCAGCCCCATATGCCTTCACCACCGCCACCCCCACCGCCTCATAACTGATTCGGAGAGTTTATGAGGACTAGGCCACCCGCTTTTGCTCAGGCCAATGATCCTACGGAAGCTGATGATTGGCTGAAATATGTCAAAAAGAAGCTTGCTATTATCTAGTGCAATGACAGTGAGAAGGTCAATTTTGCCACCCATCAACTAGTTGGAGCAGCTGCGGATTGGTGCGACTCGCTTTGCAATGCCCATGCTAATCAAGTGAGGATCACTTGGGCTGAATTCAAGGAGAGCTTCCATTCTCATTTTGTTCATGAAGGTGTTATGATCTTGAAGAGGCAAGAATCTGAGAACCTAAGGCAAGGGAAGTCAAATGTGAGTGAGTACTTAAATAGATTCACTCAACTCTCAAGGTATGCTCTAGAGAATGTTAATCAGGACAGCCGCAAGCAATACTTGTTTATGAGGGGCCTAAACAATGAGATTCAAGTCCAATGGCTCAATTGTGACTATGCAAATATCCAGAAACTTCTAGACAAGGCTATTGTAGTTGAGAACAAGGTTTGTGAGATGGAGCAAGAAAATAAGAGGAAGATGTCATATCAAGGACACCCACAAGGAAGCAATGTTCGTTCCCGCTTTCCACCACCAAATGCACCATACTACAATCCCTTTGCTCCTGCATATCGCATTGCTATTCCACTGCGCCTAGCTCATCCCGTGCAGCAACGCCCCGCTATGCAAGCACCTCGCCCTATGTCTCATGTGCCCCGTGCTAATTTTGTTGCCAATGCTCAAAACCAAGCCCGCCCTAACAATTTTGGTGTAGCAAGGTCGTGCTATACTTGTTGATAGGTGGGACACATTGCATCTCAAAGCCCTAAGTCAGGCCGTGGACCGTAAAATTTTGTCCGTGGCAAGGTGAACCATGTCTCTACGGAGGAAGCCTAACAAGCGGATGACATGGTGATTGGTATGTTTCTCGCAAACTCCAACCCAACGACTATGTTATTTGATTTTGGAGCATCACATTCATTCATTGCATCAAAGTATGTTGCCAAGTATAGTTTGCCCATATCTCATATGAAGTATACCTTGCTGGTTAAATCTGCTAGAGGGGAGATGAGGATAATATAGTATGTCCAAAAGTAAGCCTTAGAATAAGGGGGCTAGAATTCTTCGCCAACCTTATTGTTTTGGATTCACAAGGACTGGATATAATACTTGGTATGATGGTTAAGGAAGCACAATGGGATAATTCATGTGCCACAAAAACGGTGAAGTTGACAAATGAAGAAGGGGTCAACATAGAATTTGAAGCATCTCAACACACACCAAAGCAGGTGAAGTTGAATCAAATGGATGGTGCAACAATTGAGGAGATTCCGATGGTGTGCGAGTATGCCACCTAATGGTGACATAGAGTTCATTATTGAATTAATACCTGAAACTTTCCTATAGCTAAGAGGCCATATAGGATGTCTCCTATGGAGATAGCGGAGCTCAAGAAGCAAATTCAAGAGCAACTAGAGAAGGGTTTCATTCACCCAAGCTCTTCAACTTGGGGAGCACCAGTGCTTCTCATAGGAAAGAAGGATGGGTCCCAAAGGATGTGTGTGGATTACTGGGCTCTCAATGAGGTGACGATTAAGAACAAGTACACGTTTCCCCATATAGAGGATTTGTTTGATCAAATGAAGGGCACCCGTGTTTTCTCCAAGATTGACATGAGGTCAGGTTATTTCCAAATGAATATTAGACCGTCGAACATACCTAAAACAACTTTTTGGACACAGTATGGATCCTATGAGTATACCGTTATGTCCTTTGGATTAACAAATGCACCTGCATACTTTATGTAGCTCACGAATAAGGTCTTCATGGAGTACTTGGATAAATTTGTTGTGGTGTTCATTGATGACATTATGATCTACTCAAGAAGTGAGGAGGAACATGAGGAGCATTTGAGGCTCACATTGCAGAAATTGAGAGAGCACCAATTATATGCCAAATTCAGCAAGTGCCAATTTTGGTTAAGGGAAGTGTCATTTTTGGGCCATATCATCTCTGGAGGAGGAGTATCTGTTGACCTAGGAAAAGTGAGAGATGTGCTAAAGTGGGAACCACCGCAAAATGTGAAGGAAATTAGGAGTTTTCTTGGAATGGCTGGATATTACCTTCGGTTTATCAAGGACTTTTCCAAGATAGTGAAGCCCATGACTGAATTGCGCTTATGAAGGGGAAAGCTTCCCAGTGGACTCAAGCTTGTCAAGATAGTTTTGAGAAGCTAAAGAAGAGGTTAACAACAACACCTATGTTGGTATTCTCAGATGTGAGCAAAAGCTTTGATATCTATTGCGATGCATCAAGACAAGGGCTTGGATGTGTGCTCATGCAAGAAGGTCAAGTGGTAGCCTATGCACCGAGGCAATTGAAGAAACATGAGTAGAATTATCCTACACATGATCTCGAACTTGCAGCCATAATGCATGCCTTGAAAATTTGGAGACATTACATTCTTGGTCATAGGTGTGAGATTTATACGGGTCACAAGAGTCTCAAGTACATTTTCACACAAACGAATCTAAATTTGAGGCAACGAAGATGGTTGGAGCTCATCAAGGATTATGATGTGGGAATCAACTATCATCTAGCGAAGGCTAATGTAGTGGCCGATGCTTTGAGTCAAGAAGGAGTAAGCCACCAACTCACCGTTCGGGAATTGCCATCCGAGCTATGCAAAGAGTTTGAACGATTGAATCTTGGATTTGTGAATGAGATAGGAGTAATGGAGCTAAATCCAACTTTGGAACAAGAAATTTGAGGGGTCAAATGAAGGATGAGGAAATCCAAAAAATCAAGGAAAGGATCCAAGAAGGGAGAGAGTGGAGGTTTGATGAAGATGATCATTGTACTATATGGCTTGGGAAAAGAATTGTCATGCCTAATGTGAAGCATCTCCGAGAGACGATATTGAAGGAGGCACATGACTCACCTTACTCAATTCATCCCGGTTGTACGAAGATGTACAAGGACTTGAAAACCTACTATTGGTGGGATACGATGAAACGGACATGGCGACATATGTTGCATTATGTGATGTGTGCCA
Source organism: Tuctoria greenei (assembly GCA_036927565.1). Lineage (NCBI taxonomy): Eukaryota > Viridiplantae > Streptophyta > Magnoliopsida > Poales > Poaceae > Tuctoria > Tuctoria greenei. The sequence continues at coordinate 88,116,989 of JAYESD010000008.1, forward strand.
ACGAGTGAAGTCTGAACATCAAAGGTCAGCTGGATTATCGCAGCCATTGAAGATTCTAGAATGGAAGTGGGAAGAAATCAGTATGAACTTCATAGTTGGACTACTGTGAACCCAGTCCGGTTATTACTCGATATGGGTTATTGTGGATCGGTTGATGAAATCATCTCATTTGATACCTATCGGGACCACATGTACAACATCAAAGCTCGCAGAGCTGTATATGGAGCATATTGTATGTCGGCATGGAGTACCAAAGAAAATAGTATCGGACCGGGGTTCTTAATTTACCTCTAGGTTCTGGGAGCAACTTCATGAAGCTATGGGTACAAGGTTAAATTTCAGCTCAACATATCACCCACAAATCGATGGACAAACCGATACGACAAATGAAATATTGGAATATATGTTAAGAGCTTGTGCTTTGATACATGGACACAGCTAGGACAAAAGCCTGCAGTATGATGAATTTTCCTACAATAACAGTTACCAAGCAAGTTTGACGATGTCATCATATTAAGCACTATATGGAAGGAAGTGTAGGACACCATTGTTTTGGAATGAGACATGAGAGAACCAAGTATTTGGACCTGATGTGTTGCAAGAGGTTGAAAAGCAAGTTTAGACAATCCGCAAGAATTTGAGGGTTGCTCAGTCAAGACAAAAGGTCTATGCGGATAATAGGCGGAGAACCTTAGTCTTTGAAGTGGGAGACTTCGTATATCTCAAAGTATAACCTATGCGTGGTCATAAGCAGTTTAACGTTAGAGGCAAGTTGGAACCTTGCTAATGGACCATTCAAGATTTTGGGCAAACGTGGAGAAGTGACATATAAGTTGGAGATGCTGACACATCTTTCTGATGTTCATGATGTGTTCCACATTTCCCAGCTCAAAAAATGCTTAAGGGTACCAGACGAACAAGTGCTGATGGAAGAATTGTAATTAGAGGAAGATTTGACTTATGTGGAGCAAACAGTCAAGATTTTGGAAACCAAGGAGAGGGTCACAAGAAACAAGGTGATTCAGTGGTGCAAAGTACATTGGAAGCATCATACAGAATCGGAAACAACTTGGGAGCAAGAAGAAGAGCTCAAGAAAGAATTTCCCTATCTCTTCCCTTCTACGTCAAATCTCAAGGGCGAGATTCATTTTAAGGGGGGTAGGTTTATAACACTCTCATTCTCATCCATCACGCATTGCATACATTCTTATACATGTTTCACATTAAGCAACACAAAAAGGAACAAGTCTAAAATGAATTAGTACAGAAACAACAACTAAAAACTAGTTTCACTACGGACTTGTCCGGACTAGACCCCGGACTAGTCTATTTTGCTCTCTGTTGTTTTTCGAACTTGTCTGCTATTTGCTGCAGACTAGTCCAAAAATTGGTTTTGATGTTTTCCGGACTTGTCCGTTCTCAAGTATTGCGGATTCTATTTTTCCTTCGCGATGAGTTATTGGGTATTTGCCTTAAGAGGGCCCAAGAACATCGTGCCCAACTCCTGTGGAGCCCATGTTGGACCCCACCAAGGCCTCCACCGCCTTATACACGAATTCCACCCAAACCCTGTCATCTCTACCCTATATAAACACCCCAACACCCTCCCTTTCATCCATTTGTCACATTAGAAGAAACCCTAACCCTAGTTCATGAGAGCCACCATCAAGGAGAGAGGATCTCGCAGCCAGGGGAAGCAAGAGGAAGATAGGAGGATCAAGCAAGATAGATCTTCGTCAACTCATCGACATCATCGTCAATTCTCCACCAATTCTTCGTCTTTTTGATCTAGACGTCTATATCCAAGTGTTGCATGGAATCCTCAACTTTCGAACCCTAGGATTCACGATAAATATTTTAGATCCATCTTTTCTACGTAAAATATGGTTCCACATTAATTTTGACTATGCTCTAGTTGAAAATTTGCCAAAACCCTAGCCTTAAGGGACTTGTCCGGTCCCAGTGCGGACTAGTCCGATTTCCTTTCTGTTCCAGAACGGACTTGTCCGACTCTACTACGGACTAGTCCGGTCTGTCCAACTTGGAAATACTCGGAGCTTCTTTAATAATCTCCAAAATTACTTAGAACTTTCTCTAACATGTAAACCTTAACTGTGACTAGTTAGTAGGCTATGATATCAACCTAATAACATGTGTTACCACATAATTACATTATTCATGCATGTCATGACATATTGAGTAATATAGGAAAATTTATTGATTGTAATGCTTGTTTTGTATGTTTATCCCAGCACCAGAATTTCGAAGCTTTTGATCCTAACCAATCTCAAGAGCAAGGCAAGTATCCTTGATCATTTTGAACCTGTTTTTAAATGTTTTGTTTGCAAAACTGCACACTTGGGTCAAATTGAAAGGCAACCCATGATAGGTGTTTACTAGTCTTGTTTTGACCATCCTTGTCGCTTGGAATATATTGTAGGGAGTCAGGAAGGGATTTTTTTACCTTTTTGCCTCGCTCTAATTAATTGGGATGGGAAAACAACCAAACGACTTAACTATGAATTAATGCACGTATGGATGATGTGAATTGATGTGTATGATGAAAGGGTAATATGAGAGTTGGGATATCTAAGCAAGCATATTTTATGGATTCGGATGGAATATATGGTGGCTTTGCTTGCCTTGGATCTAAGTACCGCTTCATGCGAGAATAAGCCAATATGACAGTGCCACCACAAGGCCAACTATGGGTGCGACTTAGCCAATTAATTAGATGTATTTCCAGCATTGTTCGGATCATTTGGAGGAGTGGGGAATGGGAGTCGGTTGGGTTTGCTATTGTGGCGAGACTGCCCTGGAATCCGAACAGCACAAGAGGGGGCCGTTGGTTGGATGTGCTCAGTTGGAGGCATCACCACTGGTGAAACCTCAGTGGGTCTGAATATGCTAGTAGTCCCTTTGTAAAAGGCTATTTTGTGATATCTTGGCCATACACCTAAGGTACTATATTTAGCATAAGGAAAGTTTCTTTAGTCGTCGACGGGTCGAAATCATGAACTTGTGGGTAAAGTGGTACAACATCTGTAATGTGTTCAAAACTATCATGATAGTTGTGCTCCCAGTTAAGAGCACCTGGATGACCTACATGTTTAGATGAAAACATGGGATTTGGGATGGTTTGGTTATTGTTATGGATTGGGTTGGAATAAATGGACATGGTTGATGATGATGGTAAGAATCTGGCATATGGATGGATGATGGATTCATATTATGCTAATTATTTGAGATATGATGGGATTAATTTTCCATAGACATAGGATGATTTTTACATGTTTTAATTGTACTTTTCAGCAAAGATTCATTATTTATTATCATTCCTTGTTTAAGCTACATGTCATTATTTTCCCACACTTGCTGAGTATGACATGTGCTCGCCCTAGCTATTCCCCCACCAACAGTTTCAGGTGATGTTTGGGAGTACCCTGAGGATAATGTGGAGTACTAGGTTGTGTGCTGTCTTCGACTTTCCTGTGGTTATGTTTGGAGCCGCGCTATCCCTTATGCTTAGTTTGCTTAGTTTAAATTATTTTTGTTGCAGATTGTATTAGTAATAATGATCATTAGAGTTGTAATTTGAAGATTATTTGAATATTGTAATAAAAGTACTTGTTTACTAGTTTGTGTTGTGGTAATTTGTGTATATCTTTTGTGATGCACTCGTGTATATGTGTTGAACATCCTGGACACACATATGTGTCACACTTGGTTCATTTTCGAAACCGGGTGTCACAAGACTCATCCACTTAAATGATGAGTCCTATGATGTCCCCATTTTTGCTTCAACCTTGTAGTATCAAGACCTCTCAGAAAGTTTGGTCCTAGATCCATAGTGAAAGATCCATAAATACAAAAACCTTAGATCTCAAAGTTCCACATCGTCTTCAATGTCTCTTTTAAGTAGTAATCTGAGACATATATGACTGGAGATAACCTCGTTAAAGAACATTCTGCAATCACATGAGAACATGGCCTATGTAATAATTATGGCTTCATGCATGTGCATACGCATGATGTAAAATAGAGAATACACTCTTGTATTGTTCTATCAGCATTACCATAACGTTTGCCACTGTCTCTGCACAAAAGTTCAAATCTATGTTGCGCTGTTCCAGTCAGTCTTGCACGATGTAAAGCAACTTTTTTTATCTTCTCATCCATGTAATCAGAAATATACTTCGAGTAAAGCAGGTTTGATTCATCAAGAAGAAGAGATGCATTAGCGAATCAGACACGGAAGTAATTTATAGTTCCAGTCACGATCCCTTCTACAATTTCAACCAGTGGTAATCCCCGCAAACCAGGGATGACCCAATTATACACCTACATTGATAAAATTATATTTTAGTATCATAAATATGAGCTGCAATCACTAAGTAAGAAAGGCTCATATGAGACACGCCCGAAAGAAGAAGAGACATGGACAAACTGTGTGTCTCCGTCATCACGTCTCGCATTATGTTGTCATCAAAGACGGCGGCAAGGCGCGTCGCCGATCAGATTAGGTGCGAGACATGTGCGAGGCATGCTTAAAAGAAGCGTGTCTTCTTTATTTGTGTCATAACAGGCGAACTTTACAGGGTCATTGGAGACGCCTGAAGAGTGCGTCGTCCATCAGCATACATGCGCGACAGGCCCTTACGAAGCACATCACAGATATATTGGCTGATCTGAGACGATCTATATTGTAGCACGTCGTAGATTTATTAACTTATCCGAGAAGGTCTTTATGGAAGCTTTATCCTTTATGTAGGTTATCCGAGATGCTCTCTGCTACAGCTCATCGCGGATTGTTTACACGCAGGGTCTCCTATTAGGTGCCCTCCATCCCTAATTATCCTGATTGCCGACTGCATCCTCGAGCTAGTATGGTTTTGGCAGCCGTATTACAAGTATCAGCAAGATACTATTCATACTGTTCATGAACATATGTATAGCCAAAAAGATCACACGTTAAATTATATTGACCAATCAAATATTAAAAAAAGTGTCAATCGTGGTTATCAAGTAAACTAATTACAAAACAAAGACTGTTCATATTTATTACAATGTATATAATTACACACATCATAACTGTCATCATATAGTGTTGTATACCTTAATGAAAATTCTCCAATCAATGACTTCATTAACGATGAGCCTTCATAGCCTCTAATGCTCCGACTGAGACATCCTTAAATTCAAAAAAATCAATGAAATCATATATAACGTTATCAAATTGCAGTCACATTCGCGTAACCAGTCACATAAGGTAGCAAATATCTGTTAGTAAATGGAGAGCCGAGCTTACTTGTAGCACAGGCAGTTGGTGAGCATCTGCAAAGCATTGGCAGAGAAATTGTTGTCATGGTAAAGGACACGGTAGTGAGCTGGTGTGCTTGTTGCCTGAAAAAACAAACAATTTACATTCCACTGATGCATTTATAGACTCATTCTAGCATAGGTACCTTGGTTCCAGGTAAAAATCAAATTCACTAGGATGGCAAATGCTAGTGTCAACCAAAATTACTACAGTTTCAAGGGTTTGCGACTCAGAATTCATTATATGCATTGATAGCCAAGACAAATACATTACTTCTGCATTGGACATAAACAAGGAAGATGAATGTATACCGTAATCAAAATTATCCCTTGGATCAATGACTTCATTAACGATGAGCCTTCATTGTACATCCTCAAATTCAATAAAATCACAGGGGACGCGGCAGTGTGCTCCGGGACGAGCTGGCGGAGGTGCCGGAGTGGCGGTTCCTCAACTCTCTGATGACAGTAGGCTGGCATGCTCCGGGGATAGGGAGAACATTTCCACTTATGTCAAGGTGGTGGCGTGCTCATACCGATTACCAAGGTTGGTGTCTAGGCGGCGGCGTGCTCCACCTTCTAATGACGAAGGTCGGGGTTGACGGCGGGGTAGGGGTCGACGGCGGTAGGGAGACAATGATGAAGAGGGAGTTGAGAAAGAGGGACGGCGGCGGCATGCTCCGGGGACAGGGGACGAGCCGGCGTGCTCCAGCGTTCTAAACTCTCTTATGACGCGAAGGCGGGGTCGACGGCTGTGGCGTGCTCAGGAGGTGCGGTTTCTAGGTTGAGAGAGCGCGCAAGAGCTAAAATTTTTGCTAAATGTTGGGAGGGAGCGCGTGATGGATAAAAATAGCACCTGTCTCTCACATTCCAGCGTTCTTTGGTCAAGAGAGCGCCAAATTTTTGCCATAGAGCGCTCGAGGAGTTTAAAATAAAACTCGAAGATGCACATATATAACGCACGTCTTGCATTATCATCTTTCGCATTAGGGCATTTTCCTGCATGCAAAAGACAAGCCATGATGTGCTGAAGATGGGAACATCTTTCACATGCGGGGATGTGCCACTGGCAACTGTGCGCAATGTCTTATATGATCGTTGCATTGCGCTCAGCTTTCTGAGGTGGCACAAAATATCTTCGGCGTAAATCGGAGACACGCCAATGTAACGCGCGTATCTCATTATTTTGTGGCCCCGGACACACCGTAGTGTCCTAGATGCACCACGGTGTGCTGTAGCCAGGAACAACATCCAGAACATTTCGGCGTGTCCAACTGGCAACTGTGTGCAATGCCTTATATGATCGTTGCATTGCGCTCAGCTTTCTGAGGTGGAACAAAAGATCTCCGGCATAAATCGGAGACGCGCCACTTCAAGGCTTGTCTCGCATTATTTTGTTGCCCCGAAAACGCTGGACTACCCTAGATGCACCATGATGTGTTGAAGCCAGAACAACATCCAAGACATTCTGGCTTTTCCAACTGGCAACTGTGCCCAATGCCTTATACAATCATTTCAACTTGCTCAGCTTTACGAGATGGGACAAAAGATCTTCAGAACAAATCGGAGACGAGCCCGAGTAAGACACGTCTTCCTTTTGCCAGATCTCAAGTATCTGAGATGCACATTTCTAAAGTTCGCCTCTCATGCACTATTCACCCTATTGCCACTCGCACGACATCGTGAACGTGCGTTGCAGGGATAAACAAACGCAATGACACTGCAATTCTTGGATTAATTGGAATTCAGGAATAAACAAATGCAATGACATTGCAATTCTGAGATAATTTGCAACTTAATGAATTTCATAGTTCATACATTGCGTGCCCTCTAAACTAATTTCGAATCTAAACTTATTCCTAAAGCTCCCACCGATCAATCTAAACTGTACCGTCCAGCTTGCTTCCGAACTCGTCTCCTATATTGCTCTGGATCCTAAAAATATTGACATTCTTTAAATTAACAAATGTCAAAGGAGGAATGAATAACTTACGTTGGTCACTAACACGAAGTTTCTAACCTTGATAAGTAGATTGTAGCAATCATTTTCAACATTGGGCGCATTTGGCTGATGCAGCAAATGTGGAACTTCAAGTAGTATAGTTTTGATTGTAGAACCAGTGAACCACCCCTATAAAATATCAATTTAAACAACATAAGAAACCAGTTCAAATAAGTTCAACAACAATTACTAATCACATGAGCAAAATTGGTCTATCTTACAGTCTCTTGATCAAGAATCCCAATGCAAAGTGCTCCTGAGTGATGGACATTTGGGTGGAAGAAACCACTTGGAAAGGTGCATCTTGGAGGCACTAATGGATAGTCCTCTGAGAAGGAGATTGTCAGGGGGTAGCAACCACCTTCCCAGTCAGTCTACAAAGGAAAATTATTAATAGGAGGACGATGGTTAAACTCATATTGTGCTTGTTCTTCATGACTTACCCCTTCTTTATCACGGACGATGCACTGCCACTTCAATAAATCCCTCGATTCGGGCTAAGCAGAGAAACCCTACGCAGAGAAATTGATAATACAAAAAAAAAACAAGACAAAAAAATAAAATTATAGTTAAGTTCATCAGTCCATTGCAGATCTACAATACAACCATGCGACCAGTGTGCCATATGTACATACATGGGGATGATTCTTGCGCCACGCCAAGCGCTCCTCCTTCAGTCGGCTACACGCCAAGCCGATACCAGCCATGAATAGTGATGACGACGGCAATGACAGTGACGACGAGGATGTCAACGATGATGATGACGAGGACGGCGACGACGACGACAACGGCGATGGCGAACAGAGGAGGCGGTCGCACTGGAATTGGTCGATTAGTAAAGGACCATTGGTCAATTAGTAATAAAAGGGCACCGAAGGCAAAGAGGAGACGAGGGAGATAAATGCGAGATGAGCGTTAAGTTAAAGAGCGTCTTCCATTGTCGAAGAGATGAGGGAGATAAATACGAGACGCACTATAACAGAGAAAGACGAGCGTTAATCTACAGTGCGTCTTCTATTGTCAAAAGAGAGACGCGCGGCATGAGGTCTGCGGAGGACTTAATTTCGGCGGCATGGTGCAGAGATGTGTGCGATGTTCGTGCGCGACCTTTCGTTTCTCCGAGGCGGTATCGATGCGTCCCATCGTTCCATTAATGCGCAGGAAACCAACCGCTCCCTCGGCGACTCCGTGCGGACCTTATTTAAGACGCGCCATCACTAGTGAGTTCTCCACAAGCGCGTCACTCACTTTGAATCCTCTGATTTTCTTCGTCTTCTCCACTCGAACGAACCACCACCACCATGGCCGACCTTCCACCTCCAAGCCCTCCGAGGGAGCCACCGTGCAAGAAATTGTGCTGCAGCAGCCTTGAGAGGTTCAACACCGAGCAGCGCCTCCTTCTGGCGCAAGAGGCGTACAACAATACATCTCGCGCCATGAGTTCCTTGGGTTTGGGTACCCTTCCCCAGTTTACTGGAATGGGTACCATCGCCCACTACCTCTTCGCCCTCAAGGGGATGGCCAATCGTCTAGACATTCTTTTCGAGACAATGGCCCAGGTGCTTGGTCCCGAGGGTTGTAGAAACTTGGTGGAGGGGACGGAGGGCCACCTCTTTCTTGGGGTTGCACCGCCAGTGCAGCCGGTGCAGCCAACCAGGCTCCTGTTGCCTTGGCGTCGGAGTCGCCGCCGGACGAGGAGGAGGAGGATCCGAAGGAGGAGGAGGAGGAGGAGGAGGAGGAGTAGGAGTAGGATTTAGTTTTTTTGTCATTTTTATTTGCTTTTGTTTTGTAAATATTTTTAATGAATGAATTTTATCTTTGTTCATATATGTTATTGAATATTATCTTGTGTGTTCTTCAACTACGTGAATGATGTAAAATCCATAAATTCAAAGTACAAAGTTCATAGAGGAGAATTTAATAGTTGAATGGGAAAATAAAAGAAATCAAAATGGTAACTGAAAAATCAAACCCATTTAAACTATAATGAAGGGAATTCAAATATTAAAAACTTGCTCCTGTTCAAACTTTACCAAAAAACAATTTGAGTTCATCATTAGCTTCCAAATATTCCAAATAGCACCCCTGCAAATTTTCATAATATTTGGAGCACTATTTCTATTTAATTCAATGGGTACATTGAATTCAATTCAAATTTGAATTTATATTTTACCTGAAACTTGTCGAAATTTGAAATCCAATTCAAGAATATGAGTCTACACATTTAAATTGGCCTCACCACAAAAATCTAGCATTTCTGGACAAGTATTGGTGGGTGAATTGAAGGAACAGAGAAGGATTAGGATGAAAGGGGCAGTGGGGCCCATTAGTCAGTGAAACACAGCCGTGAGTGCTCTGTTTCACGGTTGTCCCCACTGTTCAACGCCGGGAGGGCGCGCAACCGTGACAAAGACATGCAGAGGCAAGCAGCTGTGTGGCTAGGTGACTCCTCCGCCTTCTTAAGGCCTTGCGGCGCCTCACCGACGAGTACCTCACCCTCTGTTTCACCAAAAATAAAATATCGTCGCCATTTTCGCCGCCTCCTTTTCCTCCTTGGTGAGCACCTTGGTCTTGACTCGTTTCTATTTGATGCAAACAGCAAAGATGGCGCTAAGGCTATGCTCTATCCTCTACACCAATTGGCTCATTGTTTTGCTCATTGTTTTGCCTGTCGTTTGAAGTTCCGCGGATGCCATTGTTGAGCTGTCGTGGACATCACCTCTGTCCACCATGAAGCCGACAAACTAGGCTGTTGCAAGCCTCGACTTCAACATAAGAAAGGAGTGCTGGGACACCATGGTTCTCACGGTGAAAACCGCAAACCTCTTCCTCCTTTATCGAGCGAGTATTTTTCATTTTTGTCTCGGCTCAGGTTTACACTTTGAGCTTGGTCATCGATGCAATTCTGTTTCTATGCATGATTATAGTTTAATCCAGTTGAGAGATAGCTTCTATACTTCTGGGTGCATCATCTAGATCAAGTGCCGATGAGAATAATCGACCACAGTGAGTATTTTGAGTTTTCCTCGTCGCCGTTGAAAAGCACCGCTGCTCGCCGTCGAACCTGCGTTTGCTGGCTGTTATTCGGTGTGTGTACCTCTTTTTAACCTTCCTCATGCTCCCAGGAACATTCCCAGCATTTTCCCGAGTTGTTTGCGCCATTTCCCATGGATTCCGACCATCGCCGAAACCCTAGCTCCGCCACCGCCGTCGCACACGAGTTTCCGGCCATCGCCGGCGTTCGACGACCTCCCAATCGTGCTCAGCAACCTGGATAACGGTTAGGCGGCGAGTTTCGGGATGAAGGAGGACTGGGAAAGGGGAATCGGCGAGCTCGCCGGTGCAGTGCTGCCGCAGCCGAGCGGCACGTCGGGAGGTTGAAGAAGACCTCTAGGTCCCGCATGTCAGCGACTGCTTCATCGTGCGGGATCAGCTATAGCCACGGATCTGGTGTGGCTGTGCAGGTTAACCTCGTGGCCCTCGGTGTGACCCAGATGTGATTGGCCCATTTGAATGAAGTGGGGCCGGCTAGATTATTCAAATTTTCCTTTTGGAAATTAATTCCAGAATTTGGACAAATTTGAAAATCATTTTCTCCTAGCATATTTACTCAAATAATTCCCAATAAATTCTGGTAGACTCACAGTGATCCCAACTTTGCAGTGGGGCGATTGTTGGACTTGAAAATCTCAGAATGTTCATAATTAATTCCTTTAAACAAACTGCTTGGGTAATTAATTACCCATGTTATGTTAATTGGAAAATTCCCAATTTCGGTCAGGACACTCTTAAAAATACACTTGATCTCCAGTAAAAATTACAAGTTTATTGGACTTCATTTACTGGACCAATCTGTGTTCAAATCACCTATGTCAATTGAAAAATAGAAAATGTCCAGAGACATTTTCAACATTTTCCCAAAACTTGTAAAATTATTTTCTCCCTGTAGGAAGTTTAGAATATTATGAAACAAATTTTCCTAGGACGAGTGAGACCCCCTCTACCATGATCATCCACTTTTATCCATGACAAAGCTCCAAAATTAAAATCATATTTCAGAGAAGGCTTTTACTTGATGGAATTTTAGAGACAACAAGCTTCCTTGAACATCTCCAATTTTTGGTCCAGATCTTCCTCACAGAACCTAGTATCCACTATATAAAATCTCGAAGCCAATTAAAATCATTTGAATACCTGATCAGTATTTATTAGATCTTGTATATAGTTTCAATTTCACTCATGTACTTTATATATTGCATATCATATAGTGACCAAGATCTAGGAGGACCCGGAGGCCTTGGACAGCATCCTCCCAGAAGCTAACTTCCACTCCGACTCATAGCCAGGCAAGCCCCGGTTTGCAATTAAGTGCTATTTAAAAGTTTCTATTTGTATCACTTATGTCAAGGATGATTTTGTGCATTAGGGCTAAGGTGCTTGTTACTCCACTTTCATGACCCACAAATCCCATGGAGTATTGGGTAGGTCTACAGACCAACGAGTAGAAAATGCCAGGCTTATGTTTTTAGGAATCTGATAGAAGTCGAGTAGTCGGAATCTACTCGCTAGATAGGATTTTATCACACGGGTATGAATTGGATCAAGGAATGGTTTATGAATATGAAATTGAGACCTAGCAGCGGGTAGGATGTAGTGACAGGTCATCTCACGTGTGTAGCCCTGCTTGTGTCGATTTAGGACCGATCCATGTGCGGCTCAGCTAGACAAGTTTGAAATGTACCGGATGCATACTGGCTATATGGAAACCAGGAAACCAATATAATTGGTTAACCTGGGTGTCGAGGCTTATCCTACCGTTTTATAGGATTGGGCTGAGGGTAGCATGGTGTAAGTCTGCCGGCGGGCATAGAAGATGCTCCACACGGGGACCTTCTGCATGTTATGAAAGGACCGGTTCAACATTTTGGTTTCCTTTGAAAGGTTGCTGCATAAAACATAGTATTGAAGTGTGATTCGCTCCACTTCCAAAATGGGTGTATGTGACGTGTTATCCGGGTGTCTACTGATTGCAACCACCGTCCCTCGCGGTTATTTGAGTACCGCTTGTTCACTGCGTTGTGACGTAGTAAATACTGAAGAAGCCAGGAAAATATGGTATCTTGAATTATAATTGTTTTGAAACTTTAATTGCTGTCAAATATGATCACTAAAGTTACTTTTATTAAACTTGTAAGCTGCTATTAATAACTTGTAAATTAAGAATCAACATGTAGGTGAGTTATTTACTGCAATACTTATGCCTATGTTAAGTATCCCTGCATGTAGAGTTCATGTTTAGGTGAGACGGTTAAGTCTTGCTGAGCTTTCGTGCTCACGGTTGCTATATTAAGTTGTTTGCAGGTGAGACGTTTGAGGAAGGGCCCAAAGATGAGGCGATGCCCCCGTTGGGGTATACCGCCGAGTGGGAGCCCTGCATGCCGCCGTAAATTTGTGTGTTGCTAGTGTGCAGCGTCTACAGGCTGGACGGTTGTACTTTTGCATAGCTAGGCTGAGAGTTTAGCTATGAGTATTATCTTCCGATGTATATCAAGTATTGTAAAAGACTTATGATGTTTATATAAATAAAACTCTGTATTTTGTCGTATTCTTTTCGTGTGTGCTGTTGGGTGCCGCATCGCACGACACCACCCTCTGCGATTCCTGGAATGGGCGAACCCGGTCCTCACAAATGAATATATGTGTGGTCTGTTCATCGTGTTCCTCGGGTATCATACGGAAGGATTTGATTATATTCTGGACAAGTGAATGATTTAGTTATCAAGTGAGAACGTGCTCTGAATTCAGTGATGTGTGATATCAACAGTGAACCGAAGCAAAATGGAGAAAATCACGAAGCTAAAGGTGACGTGTGGAATTGGAGACGCGCTTTCCATAAGAGTGCGTCTCTCTTTTAGCAGAGGAGAGGGAGACGTCGATCATAGGAGATGCGCTTTGCTGGGAAGCGCGTCTCCATTTTTCGTTACGGCACAAACCTTATATAAGGTGCTATCAGTCTCTTCTCTATGCTTCGTTCTGCTCAGACAACCCACCATTGCCAACGTTCCATCGCCAAGCCCGCTTGAGATGTTGTTCGATAGGCTGTTCGACTAGTTTCAGAGGCTGCTCAAGACGATAGTCGAGGTGATAGGCGCCGAGGGCCACTGTAAACTAGCGGTGATGGCGAGGAACCTCGGTCACGAGGTTCCACCGCCGGATCCGGACTAGCCGGAGCAACTGGCGGGGCAGCCGGAGCAGCCGGCCAGGACTCCTATTGCATCGGTGCCGAGATGGCCGCCGGAGGAGGAGTAGGGAGAGGAGGAATGGGATTTAGGTTTTTTTCTTTTCTTGTGTCTTGTATTTTTTCTTGTGATTTCTAATATATTGTTAATGAATGAATGTATCTGTGTTCATCTGTGATGAATTATCTTGTGTCTTCAACTGTGAATGAATGAATCATCGTTCAACGACGTGTTCATGTCTGTAACCTAAGACAAAGGAGATGGGCTTTGTATAATGTCTGTCTCTTTTCTTTCGAAGATAGGAGACGCGCTTTGTGGACGCGCGTCTCTCGTAGGCGGAAGAGGAGGACACGTCTCGGATACCTAATTAACTGAGATGGGCTTTACTATAACACGTCTCCTTGTACGTTCAACCGAGTCATGTCAGATCCTCGCTGAAGCGGGCGCGTCTCACTTAACCTTACAGAGACGCCCGCCTTTAGTGTGTCGCCCATCTTTGTCTCCTATTTGAGTTTCTTATGTAGTGTATTATTGACATTACATGATAATACACGCGTACCTCAGCTAAATTTGATGTCATAATTCGTGACGAGCCCCATCTTTATCATACAGCAAAGCCCACTTTTCTTTTGTCTCATAATGAATCAATACGAGAAGGATCAGATAGATGATCCCGCTCTACGAGCTATATTATGATCATCCGATGGAAGACTGCAAAGAGGCACTGAAACTGGAACCTGTTCAGAATTTGAAGCCCTTCCTAATCGTTCATCTGTTTGTTTGGTTGTTAACTTATCCAGACACTGCCACAAAGCTTCAAACTTTCTCTGATGATTCTGACAACATAACTGTTTAAACATGTTCATCAATTGCCTGTTCTTAAAGTGGCTATAAAAATTGGCACCCATATGTCTCATAAACCATCTTGATTCTATACCCGGCCAAGTACTTGAAATATCACGATCAGGATTTCCGTACTTCAAATCTATTATAGCTTTCAGAAGTCAAGCATGACAATCATGTATGACACAAACATTTTCGTGACCGCGAACCACAATATACTTCACCTGATGCAGAAACACATACCAACTATCAGTGTTTTTACTCTCAACAAATGCAAAAGCAACAGGCAACAATTTATTGTTGCCATCCACTGCTATAGCACTCTCAACAAATGCAAAAGCAACAGACAACACTATTATGTTGCTAACATACAACATTTAAAAACTTACTATTACTCGTAATAATAACGTATCTAACATACTACTAATTACACCTACTTAATAACGCAATAAAAATTAATTCTAATAATAATACAACTATTTATACTTATTATTACTACTACTAATAATAAATCTATTATAAAATTAATACAAACTAAATTAACTAAATAAAAATATAAAACAATTACTATTAGACAATATTACTATTAATACAAATAAAAGTAATATAATATTATCTAACTAAATAAAAAATCATACCTTTCTCTTCTCTTCTTTTTTCTTTTCTTCTCCTCTCCTCTCCTCACGGTATAACCCGAGGGAGCGACACGCGACGCGACCGGCTTTTATAGCCCGAGCGACGCAATGGTCCAAGCGCCTCGTGAGTGGCTGTGGGGCCAGTCGCGATGCGAAATTGCGACTCACAACTCGGTTTCGCGACTCGCTATTCGGTATCGCGACTCGCCATTCCGCTTTCTAACGGGAATCTTGACCGGTCAAATGCCGTTCGTGCGGCGCCACGTGTGCAAATCGCGATACCGTTGGCGAGTCGCTACTCCGCATTACGAGTAGGCTGCTACTTTTGCAAAAAAAAAAATCATCGGCTATTAATATTAAATAACTTTTTAAATCCGCTAGTAATAAAAAAAATTGTTATTTGCAGCAAAGCGTCAACAGGACAAGAGCAAAGCAACAGGCACGGATTTTGTCCGAAGAGATCTTGCAAAGGCAGTGCCGCAGCAGCAAAGATAGCTGCTAGATGCCCACGCATGCTCTCTCGTTCGCTTTTGTATGCATGTCGCGGAATCCCGGAAAGCTAGCGCACATGTATGCATGCGTTGATGCGTGCATGCATATCTAAGGTGTTCATTGAACTTTCGAAAAAAAAATATCTATGTGTGTTCATTCACAGCAGGGCCGGCGGCTGTAACCTGAGCTGATGATATCGATCGGCAACGCAAAGGGAAGCTATAGGCTGATACAATATACAAGAGAGGCGGACCACTAGATGGGCCATGCATGCGAATGGGCACCAATGGTTTGCACACACCACACAGCATATGAGTATCAAGCATGCATCGATCATTGGTGCGACGGTCGCATGCTGCCGGGGGAGAAGGCGGCGGCCAGAAATGGTAGCTAGGGTTGAGGCAAGAAAAGGCAAGGATGTGCGTCTCATGTGGGCCACGCATGCGAATGTGCACCAATGGTTGGCACAGTAGATGCATGACGACGACGCACCGATCATTGGTGCACGGAGCGTATGGAGAAGGAGGATTCGTATCCTCTGCATTGCTTCATTCAATGCAGAGAGGAATATATTTTATGCATTATGTTGAATCTAGGCCACTTATATTGAAATCAAAAGTTGAGATAATTTCGAACTTTCCAAATAAAAAGTTTATCGAAGGGTCGTCGTTCCTCTTCATGACTTCTCCAACTGACATCGATCTGCCTCCTTCCTCCTCCCCAATAAACATGGATACATGGATTCCTCTGGAACAGCGGCGGCCAGGGCCACGGACCTGCAGTGAGCCAGCGCGTTGGGTGGAGATGGCTGAAAAGCTCCTATTGGCAAGGGAGCTGGTCAGTTGTAATCAGCTCACGGAGTGCACGGTGGAGGATGGCCCACACCTGCCTGGCGCCAACGAGCTTCTCGCCATCACTGATGTCCTCCTCGCCTCCGAGCTCCAACTCCGCTCGAGTCGCGTTGATTCGGAACTGGAGTATGGCGGCGCAAGGTAGCGAGGGCTCAGCAGAGCTGTCTTCAGGACACGCCTGGACCAACGAAGAGCACCTAAAGGATGTACTAGAGACATAGACCTCTGTTGGGTACACACTTGCTCCTTCTCGTTGCTCACATGCACACCTCGTCTCATTTCGCACATGCGCGGATTTTTCTTGAGTTCAAGTCTAGTCAATATTTATTTTTGATAATTAGGATATTGGAGTCAGCATTGACTCGACATTTATTCAGAGTCAACAAACTACAGTCGAAGCGACCTCGACTCGAAATCGGTTATTGTAACCATCTCAAACGAGGAGTCCGCATCGTATATGGCAAGAGTTACCAAATCAACTTTATATAAAGAGGCATGCAACTTACACCATAATTCATAACATGTCGCAATGTAGGTTTTGCCTCTCTCGCTACTTGCGAAGCCATTGTAGTCTACTCGATCACGAGCATCGGCGTGCACTGATGATTAAAAGAGCAAGTCTTTTGAACCACTCGCCCTTGCGATCCTGTCCGAGAGAGGGCAAATAAATTTTTTAGAAAATGGTCCACGTGAGTGCGCACAGTCTTCATCACGGGTTGTTGCTGCTCACTGTCTTCAACGTGATCTTTGTCTATTGACGCCAACATCATCGTGCTTTATTATAATACCCATCAATTTAGCAGATGAACTACAAAGGCGGTTCTGTCATTCGATGCGGCTTTGTCGCTTGACTTTCACGGAAGCGATTCTAGTCTAGTTGTTTGTGGCCGTCTAGGAAAGAATCATAACTGCGCTTTTGTTCTTCAACCCTTCTGCGATGGTTAGTTTTAGATTTGATGATTTTTTTTCAAAGGTGTTGTACTTCCTCCATTACAAAAAGTTTGTCGCTTTGTAGTTTAAAAATGAACTACAAAGCGATAAGCTTTTTGAAACGGAGAGAGTACACATTTTGCAGTAAAGTTGGAGCTTCTTAGTCGAAGTCAGAAGCTGAATGACCTATGTTCAACCCCTTTAGAGTAATTTCTATTACTAGTTCATCTTGCATGTCGAGACGACGACAAAAAATGAATATATTATATAGCTTTGGCTCGACAAAATTTAAACAGAAATGCTAACCGTCAGTCACCTGAATCGCCTGACCCGTTTCAGGTCCTGTTTGGCACAGCTGAAACTTGTTACAAAAGCAGCTTGTTTAAAAAGCTGGTGGAAATCAGCTTATTATGCTTATATCCTGCTTTTAGTTCATTCTGAGAAGCAACTGAACTAATAAGTTGTTACAAAAGCTTCCTGTTTGGCACACTCTCAACTTATTTTTATGAAGAAGTTGCAGCAAAAGTTGTGCTAAACAGGGCTTCAGTCACCATTCGTTGAGTGGTTAAGTGTAGGGTTATGTTAATTTTTTTAACTCGTAATTGCATGGTTATGTTAATTGTGAAATAATCAAATAAAATATTTTTTGATTGATTAACCTATAGAATTAATGGTTAATTACAATAATTAGTGATTAATGGTAGTGATTAGTTTCTAATTACAAGGTGTCTAAAATTTCCTTAAATTTCACCCACCCAAATTTAAAACGAGCCCAGACAGGAATGAGTTGAGCTAGGTTTGCAAGCTACGAATTCCTGGTCAAGGCCTAGAAGACGACTCAGGTAGCAAACTGCGGAACGAAATCCTCTGCGGTAACTGCACTGCAGTTACTGCAGCTGACGCGTGGGCCCTAAACATGTGGGACCCACATGTCAGCTGCAGTAACTGCAGTGCAGTTACTGCAGAGGATGTGAGTCCGCAAACTGCACCGTACCTAAGCGCGCGCAGCTTTCAATGCTACACCTTTCGCTTCGTTGAGTCGCGTTGTGTCCAATCGCCCTGCTGTGTGTCCTGCTTAGTTTATCCATTTCTGCATCAGCAACCCCTACTACACCATTTCTGGCTTGGCTCTCGCCCTCTTCTCCTTGGATCCATATCATCTGCATTGCTTCAGTCAATGCAGAGGAGTCTTGTCTGCATTAGATTGAATCCGGACCACTTATTTTCACATCAAGGACGGAGATCACTTCAAACATTTTCAAATAGAAAATCAGAAGTGTCGTATCTTCCTCTTCCTGACCTCTCCATTTTAGCACAACACTGCGGCCGCACATCCGTCCCGGAGCTTGGCCTCCATAGCAAGGTCTCCGTGTTCTCCCTCTCCCCGAGCATGGCCTCCACGGCGGTGCAAAGACACCGTGTTGCAGCAGTGTGCACTAGAGCCGCGGGTCAAACCGGCCAGGCCTGCTTGATAATCCAGCTGGAACGGACTAGAATTGGAGCATCGTGACCGAATCAACGCGACTCGAGCGGAGTTGGAGCTCGGAGGCGAGGAGGACATCAGTGATGGCGAGAAGCTCGTTGGCGCCAGGCAGGTGTGGGCCATCCTCCACCGTGCACTCCGTGAGCTGATTACAACTGACCAGCTCCCTTGCCAATAGGAGCTTTTCAGCCATCTCCACCCAACGCGCTGGCTCACTGCAGGTCCGTGGCCTTGGCCGCCGCTGTTCCAGAGGAATCCATGTATCCATGTTTATTGGGGAGGAGGAAGGAGGCAGATCGATGTCAGTTGGAGAAGTCATGAAGAGGAACGACGACCCTTCGATAAACTTTTTATTTGGAAAGTTCGAAATTATCTCAACTTTTGATTTCGATATAAGTGGCCTAGATTCAACATAATGCATAAAACATATTCCTCTGCATCGAATGAAGCAATGCAGAGGATACGAATCCGTCGGGCTCTGCCCCTAATCATCTGTGGTCCAGACCAATATGGTGTGCGGTCAGCTTTGTGGCCGAGGTGCAGCCTAGATCTTAGTGGGTAGATCCGGTGTGGGCAGATCCAGTGCACCGTGAGCCTTGTGGGCAATTTTGTGGGATCTAACTAGCTGAGTAATTTCTAGAGAAATAAATTAATAAATGAAATGTGTAGGACCGAAGAGCACGTGAAAAGCTACCAGAGGGGGGGTGAATAGTAGATTAAAAAAATCTTACGCAGCAAAAACAATTAAATCTTAACCCCTTCGGCACAAAAATGATCCGTTAAAGACATCATGTGTGAGACTAATCTAAACGTGTTTCACCGTGACAAAAGTGATAGATATCAGAGAGAATCAAGTAACGAAGATGACATAACAAGAATCACTCAAATCCGTCGAGAGAAACTCAATTTACGATTTAAAGATCGAACAAAGGTCAATCTGTCCTACCCGAGAAAAACAGTTCTGCAACACTGCAAAGAAACTCGTGTAGATCCAAAACCACAAATCCAATGACCATGAAATTTTTACAGATGGTAGAAAATTAAGATGTGAAGAAAACCCAGAAAGAATCACGTCAATCGGATCTGTAAAACGTGAGTTATGATAAAACCACCTAAGAAAGGTAGAGCTGTGCAGAAACTCGACGAGAAAGACTTGACGAAAACAAGTCGGACGAACAAGGCACAAAAGTTTCTTCAAACTACGAATTTCATTGATCAAACCACAAGAAGAACAATCCCAAAGTCGTCTCCCATGAGCTCTGGTCTCCCTTGCTTATATAACCAGCTCGAAAGCCAACTCAACTCAAATCAAGACTCTAATCCTACTCCGTTCACGAATCGAAACTTTCCATAACTGTTTAGCACTCTTCTATACGCAGATCGAAGCAATCTTAAGACTTCCAAACACCTTAGGAACATATCTCACATTCCTAAAACAACTCAAATTCGTGACCTACACGAAATCCTATCATAACCAACTCGATACTTTCTATATCGAGCCATAACCGACTCCGCTGCAGCCGAAGTCGTCAACCGATACGATTCGATCCTTCCAACTAGATATTTCCTTCTATAACCCATCTTCGAAACCATGTTGCCACGTCATGCACCGCATGTCCAGTAACCTTCATATACACTGCCCTTGATTCAATCATCCTGCACGACCTCTTGACCCGCTCAACCACAATTCCTCTTAAATTTGGTTGTTGGAACCTCATCTCCTTCCTGAGACTAGTCCAAAGGATCCTGTCACCAGCCATGATTTGAACTCAAGCAACACCTGCACATGAACAAACAACCAATTCGTACGAGCCTAAGTCCGCGACTTGACTCAAGTTAGTTCCGAACACAACATCTTATGTGAGCACCTCACATAAGCATGTTGCAAAGCATGGCAAAAAGATATCAGCCATAACAACCAAAATGCACCAAAAACTTAGCAAATGAATACCAAGCAATCTTTCTAACAATGTAAAGCAAGTTCGATACAATTCACAGTAAAAGCAGGAACATTATGATAAGCTCCGAACCTTGCCAAAGCTAACCAGAGCTTGAGCCAGAGCTTACCAAAATTAGTACAACCTAGCACCGGAGCTTGCCAAATCTAGTACAACCTAGTGCCGGAGCTTGCCAAAGCTAGTCGGAACTAGTCAACCCAAAAGCCGGAGCTAGAAAAACATGTCGGAGCTAACCAACGTAAGTCAGACCTAACAAAACATATCGGAGCATAACAACGACATACCAGAGCTATCAAAGACATGCCGGAGCTAAAGACAAAGCTCACCGAAGCTACCCAAAAAAAATTCGGACCCAAACAAAGAAAGACGGACCTTGCTAAAAAGGGTTTTTGTAGTATTCAAAACTTTTATCGCCATAGCCAACGTATTCAGCACACATAGGTCTCACAATCTCCCCCTTGATGAATGCATTGGCAACACCACTTAAGATCCGAATATTGGCTTATTCACATTAAAAGCTTTGAAAACAATTTCTCCCACAGAAATAAAATGAGAAAAAGAAATCCTCCCCCTTGCATAAAAAATTCACATATTATCTCTCCCCCTTTGACAATGTATTCAACAAGGTTTATAAGACAAATTTTAATTGTTATGAGCATATTATAACATATACATATAAAACAAAGCTCATCCAGGTCATACTATCAAGTAACTTACACTATCACATCAATGAAATAGATCAAGTAGTGTAAGTCATGCTAGAGATCAAATGTAATTTCCAATTTAGCAAGTCATGATCTCACAAACTTAACTATTTCAGAACCTGAAAGCATGACACTTGTTGCTGTATTTTCTTATTTTTCAAAGAACAAATTTAAATCATATGATATTTACAAGATATTATATGTGCATTTGCCTTATTTTAACCAACCAAGCCACGCCTATGTCATTTGACAATCAAAAACTTAAGGAAATGGTTTTAGTCATACACAACTTCTTCCAAGTTCATATCTAAGTGCAATGATATGCCATCTCAAAAGAAGAAGTGCGATGCATGCATATTCTCTTGATCTTTTCTAAATTTATATTTGTTAATAAAAACTCAACATGTGAGTTGATTACTTGATTAATTATTTATGATTAAAAGCACTTGTGAGCATGCAATAAGTTCAAAACACAAGAAAGTTCGACCATGATCATATTTAGTGTAAGTAATTATTCCAATTACTAGACATGGCAAAAACTACAAAATGTATAACACGAGTAATGTAGTAAGAACTTTCAGCATGTAAAAGGAATCACAAAGTCATTTATGTATGAAATACTATGCTCATATTATTTTAATTTCAGATCCACAAATAGACTTCTCAAGTTTCAAAACTCCCCCTCAATGTAAGCCATGAGGATGCATAATCCCTATTTCACTACGAATGAAACAAAAACGAGTGAAATCCAAAGGTTTTGTAAAACTGTCAGCCAATTGTTGTTCGGTATCTACATGGTGAAACACAATATTTCCTTTTTCAAAATTATCATGGAGAAAGTGATACCTAATGTCAATGTTCTTAGTTCTAGAGTGTTGCACAGGGTTTTTAGCAATGAAAAGGGCACTAGTGTTATTACAAAACAGTGGAACACTGTCTAGATCGACCCCATGGTCCTTAAGTGTTTGAACAATCCAAAGAATTTATGAGCAAGCACTAGCAGCAGCTACATATTTAGATTCAGCCGTGGATTGTGCAACTGAGTTTTGTTTTCTAGAGGACCAAGCAACAAGTGAATTACCATTAAAATGACAAGCACCGGAAGTACTTTTCCTATCAATCCTACAACCCCCAAAATCAGCATCCGAAAAAGCCTTCAAAGTAATGGTTGAGGAAGAAGGAAGAAAAATGCCAAATTCTTGAGTTCCATGTAAGTACCTGAGAATCCTTTTGACGGCTTGACTATGTGAAGCACGTGGGGAGGCTTAAAACCGTGCACAAAGACATACGCTGAATTGTATGTCCGATCTTGATGTCGTGAGGTACAAAAGGGATCCGATCACGCTTCTATATTCTTTTTGATCCACGGGTTCACCATATTCATCAAGTTCAAGTGTTGTTTCTGTTCCCATTAGTGTCCGAAGAGGCTTGCTTTTGTCCATGTTGAAGCGCCTTAGAAGGTCTTTTGTATACTTCGTTTGATGAACAAAGGTACTCTCCTTGGTTTGCTTGATTTGCAGCTTAAAAAAGTAAGTAAGTTCACCCATCATACTCATTTCAAATTCGGAACTCATCATTGCTGAAAACTTGGACACAAGATCATGAGAAGCACAAGCAAAGATAATATCATCCACATACACTTGAACGAATAATGAGTCATTGCCATTCTTAAGTACAAAAAGAGTTTTATCAACTTTGCCCATGGTAAACCCCTTTTCAAGTAAGAATGTTTTTACCCTATCGTACCATGCTCTAGGGACTTGTTTTAGACCATACAAGGCTTTGGAGAGTTTGTAAACATGATTAGGAAAATCTGAATTTTCAAAACCCGGTGGTTGTTTGACATAAACCTCCTCATCTATGTAGCCATTAAGAAAAGCACTTTTAACATCCATTTGATATAGCTTAAAACCTTTAGATGCATCAAAAGCTAACAAAATTCTTATGGCTTCTAATTTAGCAACAGGAGCAAATGTTTCATCAAAATCTAGACCTTCAACTTGAGTGAAACCTTGAGCAACCAACCTAGCTTTATTCCTAACCACAACCCCATCCTCACTTTGTTTATTTTTAAACACCCATTTAGTTCCAATTAAAGTGTGACCTTGAGGTGGAGGTACAAGTTTCCAAACATTATTTTTTTCAAAATTTTCTAACTCTTCTTGCATGGCAATACTTCAAGATTCATTAGCGAGTGCGTGTGATATATCTTTGGGTTCAAAAGAAGGAACAAAAGCGGAATGAGCATGAGAGTTTGGATCGCAAAACCTGGACCGTGTGACTCGTTCGTGCAAGCTTCCAATAATTTCTTGTGGAGGATGACTTTTGAGAACCCGGAGGGGAGTGGACACTTCACACGCATCTTCTTCTTCTTCTTCTTCTTCTTCTTCATGTTCATCATAAATTGATGAGCTTGTGACTTGAGGAGGATCTGGACCAGCAATGGTGGTTGCTGGTGCTGGATGTGAATCAAAATCAGGAGCTGAAACAATGTCATTAGCTGCTGAATTTTCGGGCAGCAGCTCCACCTCTTCCTCATCTTCAACAAAAATGCTCTCCCCCTGGGGATATTGATCTGGACTTGCAATGTCTGAGCTAGTACCTGGGCTAGCTTCATCAAAATACACCTCACAAGTCTCCACAATTTTGTTAGTGTCAAGTAAAAGCACACGGTAGCCTCTAGTATGAGATGGATAACCAAGAAACATCTCATCAACAGATCTAGGTTCAAATTTATCAAGATTACCATGTTTCATAACAAAGCATTTGCAAACAAAGACCCAAAAGTGTGTAACACTAGACCTATGTCCAAACCGGAGATCATATGGTGTTTTACCTAGCTTAGCGCGCAAGAAAACACGATTTGAGACATAACAAGCAATTGCAATCGCATCAGCCCAAAATTTCCTAGGAGTTTGATATTCATCAAGAATAGTCCTAGCCATCTCAACTAAGGTTTTGTTCTTTCTTTCTACGACACCGTTTTGTTGAGGTACATATGGTGAAGAAAATTGATGATCTATTCCATTTTCAGCACAAAAGTGATCAAAAGATGGGTTTTTAAATTCGGTTCCGTTATCACTTCTAATTGCTTTTAAAGATCCTGGGTGATCAATTGATAACCTAAGAAATAAAGTTCTAAAGTGACTAAAAGCTTCATTCTTAGATGCCATAAAGTAAACCCAAGAGTATCTAGAATAATCATCAACAATCACAAGAACATACCATTTACCTCTGAAGGATTGAACGCGTGAAGGTCCTACGGTGTCAAGGTGCAAAAGTTGACCCGGTTCAGTTGTCATGATCATTGTGAGAGGAGTATGTCAACCTACAACCATATTAGCATGTCTACAAGAAGAGCACACAATTTATTTATCCCCTTTAAGCTTAGGCAGCCCACATATGCGTCAAGAGCACTAACACGCGTTAGATGATCAAAGCCTATATGACCAAGTCTACGATGCCAAAAATATAAGTCCTTTGAATCATTAGCAACTAGACACCTATGCTTACAGGAAGACATATAAAAATCAGCTTTGAAAACTCTTCCAAACCGTGACATGTTAAAAATAAGCTCACAATTTGAACCTACAACTTTGCAACAGTTTTTATTGAAAATAATTTCTAGATTTTCATATAGCAATTGTGAAACAGAGAGCAAGTTGTATTTCAAATTTTTGACAACTGCCACATCCTTCAAAGTGTAGTGTTCATTTACTCTAACCGAACCCATAGCAATTATAGGAGTTGAAGAATTATCGGCAAAAGTAACATTCTCTACACGTGACACAAAAGAGAGAGAGGAGAACCATTCTTTGTTACCGGTCATGTGGCGTGAGCAACCTGAATCCACAATCCAAATGTTCTCCTTCCTCAAACGTGTAACCTACATAGAAGCACAATACGTCGATGACTCGATACTGGGGTTAGTCAAAAGGCATTTAGGAATCCGGTACTGAGTCACACGATGTGCAGCAAGAAAACACGCAAAAGCTGAGACAAAACAACAGGTTTATGAGTCAAAGCTTGATGATTTTTGTGCCCAACTACTGACTTACGATGTGTTGCATGTGTAGCACGAAAAACAGTAGGTTTGGGAGTAAAATTTGTATGTTTTCGACTCATTACAGTAGGTTGCATGTTCCTATCATTCGGTTTAGCATGTGCAGCAAATTTTGCATGAAAGTTATGAGATCTAGCAATCATTCTTTCTTTTTTGTTGTTTAGCTAGTCTATAACAAAAATCTACGACATGACCATCTCTACCATAGTAGGTACAATGAAATTTAACTTTGTGTTCATGTCTAGGTGAGCAAACAACATTTTTATTTGACACCGAATGAGACAACACTCCTGCAGAATTGAAAACCACTTCTTTTTGTTTAGGAACTGTTTGAATCAAACCACTTTCTAATGACTTTACAATTTTAGGTGGATGTGCCTTAGCATGAGCATGATAATCAAAACTTAAACAAGTTTTATCATTGAAAGACTTGGAAGAATTCAACAGCAAGTTTAGGTTCTTATTGCCATTACAAAACCGATCTAATGTCCTATGCATGTCATCAAGTTTATTGGACAGATCAAGGCAATTTTCATATGAAGTTTTTCCTTTTAATTTGCAATGGGAATAAAATTTAACTTCATGAGAACGTAAAGCATTGTTCAATATAGAAATTTCATTCATAGCATCTTGTAGTTTCTTATCAAGATCATCACGAGTAGAACAATGCAAATCAATTGTAGAACAGTTAACATCTTTCAAGTTTTTATCATTAAGTGCAGCAAGCTCTCTGTTCTTTTCTATTTCTAACTCAAGTTTATCAAGTGTGGAGGTGTGCGCACTTCTTAATGAGGACAATTGTTTATATATTAAATCACATGAGGAACAAGAATCATCACTAGGAATCAAGGATTTTAAACGATTAATTTCAGATTTTAGTGACTCAATTTTAACAGCATTGTCCCTAAGCTTTTTGTCTTTTTTCTTAACTATCACAGTGCCACGAGAAATAGCATCACACATTTTTTCGCAAGTAGGACATACCTATTCATTGTCGGTGTTGTAATCAGCCTCTTCCATACTTGATCTTGACTTGCCCGCCACGAAGCACAAGATTGCCAAATCATCTTCATCTTCGTCACTTCCAATGTCCACGTCGCTTGAGCCAAGTTCCTGGAGTGCGGAGATAAAACTGTTCACTAGTCTCATTTATTGAGGAGTGCTTCGACCTTGATTGTTTTTCTTCTCGGGAAGTAGAACCTGAAAGGATAGGACAATCTGTATGAAAGTGTCCTGTCTTACCACATTTGAAGCATCGTTGAGGTCCAGAGCTTCCTCTCCTTCTAGTTCTCACATTTTGCGATGCTTTTGAGAACCTAGTAGAGAGAAGTGCTATCTCCTCCTCTGGAAACTCCTCAATTTGTTCAAGGGTTAGAGAGGACAACAAAGCAAGTGTACCACAAGATGAAGATTGACCGGAGCTAGGCATGTCACATTGTGAAACAAAAGCAATAGACTTGTTGGGGTTCTTACGTGATATTATGTCAATTTCATGAGTTGTTAACTTGGAATATAGTACATCTAAAGTAAGTGTACTCATGCCAGTACATTCACGAATGAATGTAACTTTCATCTCCCAAATTGACATGTCTAATGCACTGTGACGCCCGGTTCCGAAAAATGAACCAAGCTAACGTATATGTGTGCCCAGGATGTTCATCACACATACACGAGTGCAATCACAAAAGAGTATACAGAAAATTACCACAGAACAAGATTAATTAACCAAATTTCATTACACCAACCAGAATATCCTCGAATACAAACTCCAATGAATATTAATGACAAGTTCAACTAATGCAGTAGAAATAAACTAATTAAGCAAACTAAGCAACTATGCAGCATAAGCGACAGGGTATGTATGCACAGCTCCAATCAACACCACAGGCAAAGCTAACGGTAGACACGGCCTAGAACTCCGCATTATCACCATTAAACTCCCAATCCTGACCTGCAACTGTTGGGGGGGATTGCAAGAGTGAGTACATGTCGTACTCAGCAAGTGTGGAAAGTATGACATGTAGTTGACTCAAATGACGACAATAATAGTGGCAAAGTGCTGAAAAGTACAGTAAAACATTTGAAAAGCAATATATTATAATTATATGAATCAAACCCATCATAATCATAAGTAATACCATAATACCAAACTGAATTTACTACCATCATCCATAAGTCCAGATTTCACCATTGCCAATAACCATATTCAATACCAGAAATAAATCCATAACCAACCATAACCATCACCATAACCATTACAATAACCATTACCAATACCAAATACCCTCTAATCATGGAAGTTGTCCAGGTGCTCATAACCGGGAGCACGGCTATCATGATAGTTTTAATTAACTCTCCAGAGTTTGTACCACTTTACCCACGTGTTCGTGATTTCATTACCTTTCGGCGACTAAGAATCTCCCTTATGCCCATGATCCGTCGGTCACATTACACACTTCCGTTGGTGTGTGGCCAAGAGATCACAAAATAGCCTTTACAAAGGGATTACTAGCCTATTTAGACCCCACTGAGGTTTCACCGGTGGCGATGCCTCCAACTGAGCACATCTTCAACCAAGGGCCCCCTCTTGAGCCATTCGGATCCCAGGGTAGTCCCACCAATCATCAACAAACCCAATCCGACTACCCCTTCCCCAAGCATCCACAATGGTCCAAACAGCACTAGCAAAGCCCTAATTAATCAGCTATGCCGCACCCATACTTGGCCTCGTGGTGGCACTGTAGTCCTGGCTTATTCTCGCATGAACCGGTCCTTAGATCTAAAGCAAGCAAACCACCATAACATCCAACCCATCCACATACCAGGCTTGCTTAGATCACCCATTACCATACCATATTTAACCAGTTCATGTTAACCATAATCTCATCCATGCATAATTAAATTGAGTGGTATAGTTATTCCCATCCCAGTTGATTAAGCGAAGCAAAAGGTGAAAAGTCCATCCCGACGCTCTACCATAAATTCCAGGTGACAAGGGTGGTTTATCAAGTCTAGTAAACTTCCTACCATAGGATTCCCATCAAATTGACACAGCATGCAGTTTTACAAACAAAACATTTATTTTAAAAACAGGATCAATATGCTTCAAGGACACTTGCCTTGCTCTTGTTGTTGATTAAGGTCAAAGCCTTCAAACTCTTGATGCTGTAGATCCTCCGCGGCACTTTCTAGCGCAAATTCGCCTAATCCACACCATAAACATACAAGACAAGGACACAATCAAAGAGTGCACAAATATTACTCAATATGACATGACATGCATGATTGATGCAAATGCAAGGTATAACTTGTTACTAGATTGCTTTTAATGATCACTAATTAGTTCTAATAGCTTTTAACAAGTTTATACAGGTTCGAAGTTGATTAGATCAAATTTTAGAGTCAATATAACACAATTTAACCAGGAAGATCGGACTAGTCCGTGAGATCAGCAGATTAGGGTTTTCTAGATCGACGTGAATTTGGAGATTAGGGGTTGAATGCACGTAAGGAAAAGATAATAGAAGGTATACCAGATGTTTAGAACTCCAAGGAATCAAGAAACTTGGAGGTAACACTTGGATCTTGATGATCTAGGGTTGGTGATGAACTTGGAGATGAATTGGTGGTGAAGGACGGAACTTGGTGGAGATCTTGATCCTCTTTCGTTTCCTCCTCTTCTTCTCCTTGCTTGGGATCTTCTCCTCCCTCCTTGGTGGTGGCTCTCCACGAACTAGGGTTTGGGTGGGTGGAAAAGTGGCAAATAGATGTCAAACCAAGGGGTGGGGATGTTTATATAGAGGTGGAGGCTAGGGTTAGATGGATTTCGAGTTTGGGATGAGTAGAGGCTGGTTTAGAGTCCCACATGGGCTCTAAAAGAGTTGGGCACGACGTCCCTAGGCCCACTTAACATGAAACCCAAGAAACAAGTCGTAAAACAAAAGTTCAATTCGGAGTCATGAAATATCGGACAAGTCCGGAAAGGACCGGACTAGTCCGAAGTCGTCCAGAGAGAAAACCGGACAAGTCTGGCCTAAAATCGGACGAGTCCGATCTTAGTCAGAAAGGAAAACGGACAAGTCCGCTGGAACACCGGACTAGTCCGGACAAGTCCAGGGACTTAACAAATTTTCAAGGATTCATGGAATACCGGACTAGTCCGCACAAAATCGGACAAGTCCGAAAGTTTCCAGAGCCAAAAATTGGACTAATCTGCAGAAAAAACAGACAAGTCCGTTTTTAGTCAGAGAGAGAAATCGGACTAGTCCTCAGCAAAATCGGACTAGTCCGCACTTTCCTACGTTTTTAAGTGCGGTTTTGTTCCAAATCAATTTTAAACTCGTTCCTCTTGTTGTGAGTTAATGTTAAACATGTATATGAGTGCATGTAGGGCATGATGCATGAAAATGAGGGTGTTACAAACCTACCCCCCTTAAAATGAATCTCGCCCTCGAGATTCGACGCGGAAGAGAAGAGATAGGGAAATTCCTTCTTGAGATCATCCTCTAATTCCCACGTCGCTTCTTTTTCTGTGTGGTGCTTCCATTGAACCTTACACCATCTAATGACCTTGTTCCTTGTGACTCTCTCCTTAGTTTCCAAGATTTTGACCGGTTGCTCGGCATACATCAAATCTTCATCTAGTTCCAATTCTTCCATTGGCACTCGTTCTTCCGGTACTCTCAAACACTTCTTGAGCTGGGAAACATGAAAGACATCATGTACATCCGAAAGATGAGCTGGCATCTCCAACTTATACGCTACTTCTCCTCTTTTGTCCAAAATCTTGAATGGTCCAATATAGCGAGGTGCGAGCTTACCCCTTATGTTAAACCTCTTATGACCTCTCATTGGTAACACCTTGAGGTAAACAAAATCTCCCACTTCAAAGGCTAGTTTCCTTCTCCTATTGTCCGCATAGCCTTTTTGCCTTGATTGGGCAGCCCTCAAGTTTTCACGAATTATTTGGACTTGCTTTTCGGCTTCTTGCAACACATCCGGACCAAATACTTGAGTTTCCCCTACTTCATTCTAGAATAAAGGTGTCCTACACTTCCTCCCATAAAGCGCTTCATATGGTGACATTTTCAAGCTTGCTTGGTAACTATTGTTGTATGAAAATTCCACGTATGGCAAGCTTTTGTCCCAACTTTTCCCATGCTTTAAAGCACAAGCACTTAACATGTCCTCCAAAATCTGATTGGTCCTCTCGGTTTGTCCATCCGTTTGAGGATGATATGCTGAACTAAAATTCAACCTCGTTCCCAAAGCTTCATGCAACTTTTGCCAAAACCTGGAAGTAAATTGAGAACCTCTATCCGAGACTATCTTCTTCGGTACTCCATGTCGGCACACAATATGCTCCATATACAATTCTGCTAGCTTCGCGGTGGTATATGTGGTCTTGACAGGAATGAAGTGAGCTGATTTTGTCAACCGATCTACAATGACCCATATTGAATCATAGCCATACTGGGTTCGCGGTAATCCAACTATAAAGTCCATACCAATCTCTTCCCACTTCCACTCTAGAATCTTCAATGGCTGCAATAACCCTGCTGGCCTTTGATGTTCCGCCTTGACTCGTTGGCACACGTCACACAATGCTACGTATTCAGCTATGTCCTTCTTCATGCTATCCCACCAATAGCAAGTCTTCAAATCTTTGTACATCTTTGTACAACTAGGGTGAATTGAGTAAGGCGAGTCATGTGCCTCCTTTAATATTGTCTCCCGAATATGCCTTACATTAGGCACAACGATCCTCTTTCCAAGCCATAAGGTACCATGTTCGTCCTCATCAAATCTGAATTCTCTCCCTTCCTCAGTCCTTTTCTTGATTTCCTTGATCTCTTCATCTTCGATTTGGGCCTCTCGAATTTCTTGCTCCAAGGTTGAGTTTAACTCCATCATCTTCATCTCGTTTACAAACCCAAGGTTCAACCGTTCAAACTCCTTGCATAGCTCGGATGGTATCTCTCGAACTGTGAGTTGGTGACTTACTCCCTTTCTACTCAAAGCATCGGCCACTACATTGGCCTTTCCTGGATGATAGTTGATCCCCAAATCATAATCTTTGATGAGCTCCAACCATCTTCGTTGCCTCAAGTTCAGATCCGTTTGTGTGAAAATATACTTCAAACTCTTATGATCCGTATAAATTTCACACCTATGTCCAAGAATATAGTGTCTCCAAATCTTCAATGCATGTACCACGGCCGCGAGTTCCAAATCGTGCGTGGGGTAATTTTGCTCATGTTTCTTCAATTGTCTTGATGCATAGGCGACCAATTGACCTTCTTGCATCAATACACATCCAAGCCCTTGTCTTGATGCGTGACTATAAATATCAAAACTCTTGCTTACATCCGGCAATACCAAAACTGGGGCTATTGTTAACCTCTTCTTCAACTCCTCAAAATTGTTTTGACAAGCTTCAGTCCATTGGAACGCCTTTCCCTTCATTAGCAACTCCGTCATAGGCTTGGCTATCTTGGAAAAGTCCTTGATGAATCTACGGTAATATCCAGCCATCCCAAGAAAACTCCTTATTTCCTTGACATTTTGCGGCGGCTCCCACTTCAACACGTCTCTCACTTTTCCGGGATCAACCGATACTCCTCCTCCTGAGATTATATGACCCAAAAATGGCACCTCTTTCAACCAAAACTGGCACTTGTTGAACTTGGCATACAATTGATGCTCCCTCAATTTCTGCAGCGTAAGCCTCAAGTGTTCCTCAAGTTCCTTCTCACCCTTTGAGTAGATCATAATATCATCAATGAACACCACGACAAACTTATCCAAGTACTCCATGAAGACCTTATTCATGAGGTACATAAAGTCAGCAGGCGCATTTGTCAATCCAAAAGACATCACGGTGTACTCATAAGATCCATACCGTGTCCTAAAAGCTGTCTTGGGTATGTCCGATGGTCTAATCTTCATTTGAAAGTATCCCGACCTCAAATCAATCTTAGAGAAGACACAAGCACCCTTCATCTGATCAAACAAGTCTTCTATGCGGGGCAAGGTGTACTTGTTCTTGATTGTTACCTCGTTGAGAGCTCGGTAATCCACGCACATCCTTTGGGATCCATCCTTCTTGTCCACAAATAGAACGGGCGCTCCCCAAGGCGAAGAGCTAGGGTGAATGAAACCCTTCTCTAATTGCTCTTGAATCTGCTTCTTGAGCTCTGCTAATTCCATAGGAGGCATCCTATACGGCCTCTTAGCTATAGGTGCAGTTCCAGGTATTAAATCAATAACAAACTCAATGTCTCGATCGGGTGGCATACCTGGCAACTCGTCCGGAAAAACATCCAAAAATTCGCACACCACAGGAATCTCCTCAATTGTGTCACCGTCCATATGATTCAACTCCAATTGCTTCGGTGCAGTTTGAGATGCTTCAAATTATACGGTGATCCCTTCATCATTGGTCAACTTCACCGTCATTGTGGCACACTCAGTAACTCCATTGTGCTTCCTTAACCAGTCCATACCAAGTATAATGTCCAACCCTTGAGAATCCAAAACAATGAGGTTGGCGGAGAAGTCTACCCCCCTTATTCTAAGGCCTACTTTTGGACATACTATATTTGTCCTCATCTCTCCTCCAGGAGACTTAACCAACAGAGTAAACTTCATATGAGAGATAGGCAAACTATACTTGGCAACATACTTTGATGCAATGAATGAATGCGATGCTCCGGAATCAAATAACATAGTCGCGGGGTTGGAGTTGGCGAGAAACATACCAATGACCACGTCATC
The DNA here is from genome assembly GCA_036927565.1 of Tuctoria greenei. Taxonomy (NCBI): domain Eukaryota; kingdom Viridiplantae; phylum Streptophyta; class Magnoliopsida; order Poales; family Poaceae; genus Tuctoria; species Tuctoria greenei. Next base: position 88,150,284 of record JAYESD010000008.1, read on the forward strand.
CGCTTGTTGAGCATCCTCCGTAGAGACATGGTTCACATTGCCATGAGCAAAATTCTGCTGTCCTCGGTTCCCTTGTGGCTGTCCTCCACTGGGTCTTGGGTTTTGCCTCGGTGCATTGCTTCCTTGACCAAGACCTGACTTAGGACATTGATGCGCAAAGTGTCCAGCTTCTCCACAAGTGTAACACTTCTTAGCTCCACCAGAATTATTGGGACGAGCTTGGTTTTGAACATTTGCAGCATGAAAATTAGCACGAGGTGCATAAGGCATTGCTTGTATGACAGGGCGCTGCTGCACAAACTGAGTTGGGCGCGGTGCATAACTAGGGCGCTGAGCAGGAATAGAGGAGCTGTAATGAGTCGCATTGGGCGGCGCAAAGCGAGGGTGCACATTACTTCCTTGTTGCTGTCCTTGATACGGCGCCTTCCTCTTGATTTCTTGCTCCATCTCACGAATCTTGTTTTCAACCACAATTGCTTTTTCCACAAGCTTCTAGAAATTTGCATAGTCACAATTGAGCAATTGTACTTGGATCTCATTGTTGAGGCCTCTCATGAACAAATATTGCTTCCGGCTGTCCCGACTAACATCCTCAGGCGCATACCTTGAGAGTTGAGTGAACTTGTTGAGATATTCACTCACGCTTGATCTTCCTTGCCTTAAATTCTCAAATTCTTGCCTCTTCAAGATCATAGTACCCTCGGGCACATAATGAGAACAAAAATTCTTCTTGAATTCGGCCCAAGTGATTCTTTCTTGGTTCTCGTGAGCACTACAATAAGCATCCCACCAATCTGCAGCTGCTCCAACGAGTTGATGAGAAGCAAATAGGACCTTCTCCCGGTCACTGCATTGGACAATGGCTAGCTTCTTCTCCACGGACTTGAACCAATCATCAGCATCCATAGGGTCAGCAGCTTGAGCAAAGGTTGGCGGCCTAGTACTCATGAACTCTCCCAATCGGTTATGAGGAGGTGGGGGTGGCGGTGGAGGCATGTGGGGCTGATTGTTGATGTTATTGCCAGCCTGCAGCTGTCCCATTGTCTGTATCATGGTCTGCATGAGCTGGTTCTGCATAGCCAGTAGCTGCTCAATATTGATAGTTCCATGAGCAGGTCCTTGTCCGTTGTTGTTCTGAGGTACTCCATGGTTCTCCTCCTCATTATTGACATCTCTCTGGTTGCGAGTCCTCACCATCTGAAGGAGAGCAATAGGTAAGAATTTAGAAAACATCCCCAACTATATGCATCAAGGGATATGAAACTAAACAACTAGCTACACTAGCCTAGGTGGACATGGCAATGCTAAAGCATCCCAAAATCCTCTATTAAGCACACAAGCAAACAATATATATATAGCAAACAGCACACCAAGCAAAATCAAATCGATTCCTGAGTGCTCCTATGTGCTCTAAAGTGTCCATTCTATCTAGGTTGCGTCCTACGGTCAACCTGGATCTGATACCAATCTGTGACGCCCGGTTCCAAAAAATGAACCAAGCTAACGTATATGTGTGCCCAGGATGTTCATCACACATATACGAGTGCAATCACAAAAGAGTATACATAAAATTACCAGAGAACAAGATTAACTAACCAAATTTCATTACACAAACCAGAATATCCTCGAATACAAACTCCAATGAATATTAATGACAAGTTCAACTAATGCAGTGGAAATAAACTAATTAAGCAAACTAAGCAACTATGCAGCATAAGCGACAGGGTATGTATGCGCAGCTCCAATCAACACCACAGGCAAAGCTGACGGTAGACACGGCCTAGAACTCCGCATTATCACCATTAAACTCCCAATCCTGACCTACAACTGTTGGGGGGGATTGCAAGAGTGAGTACATATTGTACTCAGCAAGTGTGGAAAGTATGACATGTAGTTGATTCAAATGACGACAATAATAGTGGCAAAGTGCTGAAAAGTACATTAAAACATTTGAAAAGCATATATTATAATTATATGAATCAAACCCATCATAATCATAAGTAATACCATAATACCAAACTGAATTTACTACCATCATCCATAAGTCCAGATTTCACCATTGCCAATAACCATATTCAATACCAGAAATAAATCCATAACCAACCATAACCATCACCATAACCATTACAATAACCATTACAATAACCATTACCAATACCAAATACCCTCTAATCATGGAAGTTGTCCAAGTGCTCATAACCGGGAGCACGGCTATCATGATAGTTTTAATTAACTCTGTAGAGTTTGTACCACTTTACCCACGTGTTCGTGATTTCATTACCTTTCGGCGACTAAGAATCTCCCTTATGCCCATGATCCGTAGGTCACATTACACACTTCCGTTGGTGTGTGGCCAAGAGATCACAAAATAGCCTTTACAAAGGGATTACTAGCCTATTTAGACCCCACTGAGGTTTCACCGGTGGCGATGCCTCCAACTGAGCACATCTTCAACCAAGGGCCCCCTCTTGAGCCATTCGAATCCCAGGGTAGTCCCACCAATCATCAACAAACCCAATCCGACTACCCCTTCCCCGAGCATCCACAATGGTCCAAACAGCACTAGCAAAGCCCTAATTAATCAGCTATGCCGCACCCATACTTGGCCTCGTGGTGGCATTGTAGTCCTGGCTTATTCTCGCATGAACCGGTCCTTAGATCTAAAGCAAGCAAACCACCATAACATCCAACCCATCCACATACCAGGCTTGCTTAGATCACCCATTACCATACCATATTTAACCAGTTCATGTTAACCATAATCTCATCCATGCATAATTAAATTGAGTGGTATAGTTATTCCCATCCCAGTTGATTAAGCAAAGCAAAAGGTGAAAAGTCCATCCCGACGCTCTACCATAAATTCCAGGTGACAAGGGTGGTTTATCAAGTCTAGTAAACTTCCTACCATAGGATTCCCATCAAATTGACACAGCATGCAGTTTTACAAACAAAACATTTATTTTAAAAACAGGATCAATATGCTTCAAGGACACTTGCCTTGCTCTTGCTGTTGATTAAGGTCAAAGCCTTCAAACTCTTCATGCTGTAGATCATCCGCGGCACTTTCTAGCGCAAATCCACCTAATCCACACCATAAACATACAAGACAAGGACACAATCAAAGAGTGCACAAATATTACTCAATATGACATGACATGCATGATTGATGCAAATGCAAGGTATAACTTGTTACTAGATTGCTTTTAATGATCACTAATTAGTTCTAATAGCTTTTAACAAGTTTATACAGGTTCGGAGTTGATTAGATCAAATTTTAGAGTCAATATAACACAATTTAACCAGGTTAGGGTTTTCTAGATCGATGTGAATTTGGAGATTAGGGGTTGAATGCACGTAAGGAAAAGATAATAGAAGGTATACCAGATGTTTAGAACTCCAATGAATCAAGAAACTTGGAGGTAACACTTGGATCTTGATGATCTAGGGTTGGTGATGAACTTGGAGATGAATTGGTGGTGAAGGACGAAACTTGGTGGAGATCTTGATCCTCTTTCGTTTCCTCCTCTTCTTCTCCTTGCTTGGGATCTTCTCCTCCCTCCTTGGTGGTGGCTCTCCACGAACTAGGGTTTGGGTGGGTGGAAAAGTGGCAAATAGATGTCAAACCAAGGGGTGGGGATGTTTATATAGAGGTGGAGGCTAGGGTTAGATGGATTTCGAGTTTGGGATGAGTAGAGGCCGGTTTAGAGTCCCACATGGGCTCTAAAAGAGTTGGGCACGACGTCCCTAGGCCCACTTAACATGAAACCCAAGAAACAAGTCGTAAAACAAAAGTTCAATTCGGAGTCACGAAATATCAGACAAGTCCAGAAAGGACCGGACTAGTCCGAAGTCGTCCAGAGAGAAAATCGGACAAGTCTGGCCTAAAATCGGACAAGTCCGATCTTAGTCAGAAAGGAAAACGGACAAGTCCGCTGGAACACCGGACTAGCCCGGACAAGTCCAGGGACTTAACGAATTTTCAAGGATTCATGGAATACCAGACTAGTCCGCACAAAATCGGACAAGTCCGAAAGTTTCCAGAGCCAAAAATCGGACTAATCCGCAGCAAAAACGGACAAGTCCATTTTTAGTCAGAGAGAGAAATCGGACTAGTCCTCAGCAAAATCGGACTAGTCCGCACTTTCCTGCGTTTTTAAGTGCGGTTTTGTTCCAAATCAATTTTAAACTCGTTCCTCTTGTTGTGGGTTAATGTTAAACATGTATATGAGTGCATGTAGGGCATGATGCATGAAACTGAGGGTGTTACATGCACTTAACAATTGCCTAGCATTTTCAGCATCTAAAAAATTAACATTGACGCTACGCAAGATGCTGAGAATTTTATTAAAGCGAGCAAAGAGATCATCAATTGACTCACAGGGTTGCATCTCGAAGTGCATGTATTCTTTCTTGAACATGTCTTGCCTTACTCCTTGATTGTGTTGGATCCTTGGTGGTAGTCACAAAGTGCTTTCCACACATCGTATGCAGATCGGAGGTGTGCAACACGGTCGAAGTCGCTTTGAGTTAATCCTTGTATGATCAAGTTTCAAGCCTTGTTGTTGTTGTCGACATCTCTCAGATTTGTAGCTGTAACTTGATTGTTTGACGGCACTTTGTAAGGCTTGTACACCTTCTCCCATATTGCAAAGCCTTGCGTCTGGATGAAAGCCTCCATGCGTGCCTTCCAAACCTGAAAATCAATACCACCAAACACACAAGGTTTGGCAGAGTATTTGTCCTTGATAATTTGTCAAAAACACGTGCAAATCAAAATGATTAGAGCACCGTGGCTCTAATACCAATTGTAGGATCGAAGAGCACGTGAAAAGCTACTAGAGGGGGGTGAATGGTAGATTAAAAATCTTACGCAGCAGAAACAATTAAATCTCAACCCCTTCAGCAGAAAAACGATCTATTAAAGACAACGTGTGTGAGACTAATCTAAACATGTTTCACCGTGACAAAAGTGATAGATATCATAGAATCAAGTCACGGAGATGACACAACAAGAATCACTCAAATCCGTTGAGAGAAACTCAAGTTACGATTGAAAGATCGAACAAAGGTCAATCTGTCCTACCCGAGAAAAACAGTTCCGGAATGTTGCAAAGAAAGTCGAGTATATCAGAAACCACAAATCCAATGACCATGAAATTTTTATAGATGATAGAAATTAAGTTGTGAAGACAACCCAAAAATAATCACGTCAATTGGGTCTGTAAAACTCGAGTTATGATAAAACGACCAAAGAAAGGTAGTGCTGTGCATAAACTTGACGAGAAAGACTTGACGAAAACAAGTCAGACGAACAAGGCACAAAAGTTCCTTCAAACTATGAATTTTATTGATCAAACCACAAGAGGAACAGCCCCAAAGTCGTCTCCTACGAGCTCTGGTCTCCCTTGCTTATATAACAAGCTCGAAAGCCAACACAACTCAAATCAGGACTCTAATCCTACTCCGTTCACGAATCGAAAAATTCCATAACTGCTTAGGACTCTTCTATACGCAGATAGAAGCAATCTTAAGACTTCTAAACACCTTAGGAACGTATCCCGCATTCCTAAAACAACTCAAATCCATGACCCACATGAAATCCTATCATAACCAGCTCGATACTTCCCATACCGAGCCATAACCGACTCCGCCACAGCCGAAGTCATCAACCGATACAATCCGATCCTTCCAACCAGATCTTTCCTTCCATATCCCATCTTCGGAACCATGTTGCCACGTGATGCACTGCATGCATACATGCGAACACCTTCCTTTGACGTCCAGTAACCTTCATATGCACTGCCCTTGATCCAATCATCCTGCGCGACCTCCTGACCCGCCCAACCACAATTCCTCCTGAATTTTGTTGTTGGAACCTCAGCTCCTTCCTGAGACTAGTCCAAAGGATCCTGTCACCAGCCATGACTTGAACTCAAGCAACACCTGCACATGAACAAACAACCAATTCGTATGAGCCCAAGTCCGCGACTTGACTCAAGTTAGTTACGAACACAACACCTTACGTGAGCATCTCACATAAGGATGTTGCAAAGCATAGCAAAACGATATCAGCCATAACAACCAAAACGCACCAAAAACTTAGCAAATGAATACTAAGCAATCCTTCCAACAATGTAAAGCAAGTTCGAGACAATTCACAGTAAAAGCAGGAACATTGCAATCAAGCTCCGAACCTTGCCAAAGCTGACCGGAGCTTGAGCCGGAGCTTAACAAAACTAGTACAACCTAGCACCAGAGCTTGCCAAAGCTAGTACAACCTAGCGCCGGAGCTTGCAAAGCTAGTCGGAACTAGTCAACCCAAAATCCGGAGCTAGAAAAACATGTTGGAGTTAACCAACATAAGTTGGACCTAACAAAACATATCGGAGCTTAACAACGACATGCCAGAGCTAAAGACAAAGCTCACCGGAGCTACCCAAAAACATGTCAGACCTAGACAAAGAAAGACGGACCTTGCCAAAAAAGGTTTTGGTAGTACTCAAAACTTTTATCGCCATAGCCAATGTATTCAGCACACATAGGTCTCGCAGAATGTTTATCCATTGTTTAGTCGGCTGCAAATTGTAAAATGCATAGTAGTCCAATACAACCCAAAAATTATGAATTTTTTTAGCTTCATCATACTCTATTTTACTAAATAATATTGTTAAACACACGTAAATAATCATTCTATTTAGATTACAATGATTTTTTATGCATGTTAAATTAATCGATCCTTGGATGCATGCACGTGACATGTTTACACACTTGCACAAATATCATCACACCCGGGACATGTTTTTTCTCCAAAAATGGCTCCTTCGTCTCCCTCGGTGCTTCCCGACCCTTCCTCTCCCAACTTCCTGCTTCCCTCCCATCCCACGTTGGCGCCCACTCTGGGTCCGGCGGCCACCACTGCAGCTGCGCTCACAGTTTCCTCACCCCGGATGTCGCGTTCCACCCGTGCCTTGTCGCCCCTAGAAGCGTCATTTATCCCCCATAGTCTGTCTCGTTTCGCACGATGGAGAGAAGGCTCCCTATCAAATTCTAACTCCTCGCCTGCCGATCCCATCCAGCCAGTGAAGATCCCCACTTCCTTCCGTGACATTTTGCTCTCCTCCCTGGCGCGTGTTAAATCTTCTGCACCAGCAACGAATAAGGCAGTGATCGCTACCACGGTGCGGTCTACTGGTTCTCAGTGGAGGGTGTTTACAAAGGTAGCTGCCCCTCTGGTCTCTTTTTCCGTGAGTCGTGAACTAGCAGTGCAAACTCGGGGGTTGAAGGTGGTGGATTCCAGGAACTTTAGAAGGCATCGCCTGAAGAATGCTCGCCTACAGAATCTAGTGTCCCGGGACTTGACTGAGAAATGCTTTGATTGTTTTTCTGAGGATCACTTCACCTTCCAGTGCCGGCTTGAGCCTAGATGTTTTTGGTGTGGTGTTTTGGGTCATCGTGCCTTTGAGTGTTGTTCTTTGATGGTTACTGGCGACTGCGGTGGCGTTTGTTTTCGACATGAGCCAAAGATATCGGTTTGGCAGCGACTCACCTCGGCGTTTTTGCCCCAGTCTACTTTTGGTGCTTGTGGTAATCCTTCTCGACGTGAGACCAGGGTCTCGGTCTGGAGGAGGATGCCGCAATCGCCGACGGGCAGAGCTAGTCGCTTGGACAATGACGATCCTTCTCGATCTAGAGCTATTCGCTTGGTCTGGAGATGGATCTATCCTTCATCCACTGGCTTAGCGGGAAGAGAAAATATCAGTGATCCTTCTCGAACTAGAGCTACACGCTCGGTATGTGAAAGTGCATCTAGGCATCACCGGGAGTTTTGGATGATTGATGACGACAATTAAGAGATTAATGAGCTGAATTGATCTTAAGCACAGGTGTGATGGATGAAATGAGATGAAATCCCTCAAAAAGGAAAAGGATAAAACAGGCGTCAAAGACTCAAGCGTAGAAATTAGGGTTTCTATAGTGTTGATCTTAAGTGAGCCGTATCATGTGTGAGGGTGGATGTATCATGTGCATTGAGATCATTCTAGAGCGCTCAAAGTGGTGGTTGTAAGAAAAACATAAGTGTGAAGCCAAAATGAGGAAAAACCATAGGAGGCCAGACTAGTCCTGGCCTCTGGGCCGAACTAGTCCGGCCAGTCAGAGAAGTTCGCTTTGGGGCGGACTAAACGTCTCTAGATGAGTTCGAACTTGTCCGTATGGGTACAGACTAGTCTGTTCATCCCTTAGTGAAGTTTGAGCTAAGTCCCCAAAGATCGAACTTGTCCATTTTTGAACGGACCAAAGCTCTCTAGAGTAGTTCGTACTTGTCCGTGTTGGTACGTACTAGTCTGTTTGAGACTTAGTGAGATAAACCGAGAAAAAACCCTAGAGGGTCAGACTAGTCTGCCCCCTGTGGACGGACTAGTCCGGGCCTACCCAGTTGAGTCCATTTTGGGACGGACCAAACCTTTTTGTCCTACTTCGGACTAGTCCTTTGTGAATCGGACTAGTCCGTGTTGTCAGTGGCCATTTGAAATTCAAACGTTGGCACGCACATCATCTGTTTTGTCGATCGATGACGTGAAATTGTTAGTGGTCCTGGAAGGCCGGACTAGTCCATGGCACAGGGCCGGACTAGTCCGGGTTGGTCCTAGTGGAAACGGTTAGTTGGCAGGACCCCTATAAAAAGAGGACCTCCGACCCCTATTTGATAACTCTTGAACCCTAGCGTCGCCCCAAGTAACCTAGAGCCATTCAAATCCTTCTACTTTTCATACTATCCCTCTAAGGCCAAATCTTGAAGAGATTAGGGTTTGGGGAGAAGAGTGAAGGAAGATCATCGCGCTTTGGCTCTCGGTTTGATCTCTTGGACATTGTGTTGTCTTTTGTGGCTTGTGTGAGTTGAGCTTCGTGTGCTCCTCATTGTATTGATTTGTGGGAGCCTCAACTTGTGAGCAGCCCCAATCAAACTTGGTGATTACCCATTGATATAGTGGAAACCAAGCCGACCATTGTGGTGGCTTGGTGAGCGAAGTGTCAAGTGAGACCCAGTCCTTGTGTGGACTTCTCAACGTGGATGTAGGCTTCTTCGTGAAGCTGAACCACGGGATAAATCTTGTCTCACTTGTCATTTTATATTTCATAATCAGTAGCATTGCTATTAGGGTTCTTATTGTTCATATTGCTCTTCACTTTGATCTTTGTTGAAATCTTGTGACCTAAGTGCTTTAACTTCACAATCTAAGTTGTACTAGGTTACCACACCTTGCTTACATCTTGGGTGAACTTAAATTCCGCAAATAACTTGTAGAAACCAAGGTTTTAGGTTTTCACCCTGTGTTGAGCGGACTAGTCTGGCCCTGTCAAGACAAGTCCGACCTCAGGAATTTAATCTCGTTTGCTTAAGTCATTTTAGGTCTTATTTCCTATTCACCCCACCCCCCTCTAGGCGACTTTCAATTGGTATTAGAGCAGATTTCTCCATAAAGAGTCTAACAACTCAGAGAAGAAATGGCCGAAAGGGGTGACAACGAGATCCCGGTGACTATTGAAGACACCAAGACGAAGAATGTCGATGTTCTTCAAGATGATCCAAATGAAGACAAAGAAGTTCGCATGCTCAAGGCACGGCTTCGTGAGAATCTCAATGTTCCCAAGAAGGAGGTCAAGCAAATTGCCTCGACAAATGTTGACAATGGGAGTAGTTCACAAGACTACTCCTGGTATCCTTACAATTATGAGCAACTTACCGCGAGCAATCATTATTTGTCTATTCCCATTGGAAAACCTCCTCAGTTTGATGGAAATGATTACTCTATGTAGAAGCATAATATGAAGATGCACCTAATTTCCTTAAACCCTAGTTTGTGGAAAATTGTTATGACAGGTGTACATCTTCCGATGAATGAGGAAGACATCACTCCGGAGCAAGCCGTCCTCCTCCATTGCAATGCTCAAAACGTTGGAGTGATTACCTTCTCATTGACTCGAGAGGAGTTCAACTGCATTGAAGGGTTGGAGGTGGCCAAGGAGATATGGGACACCCTCAAGACGGCACATGAAGGCAACCACGTCATAAGGGAGGCAAAGATCGAGATGATCGAAGGAGAGGTTGGAAGGTTTACCATCAAGGATGGTGAGTACCCCCAAGACATGTATGACCGCCTCGAGACTCTCATCAACAAGAGTCGGTCTTATGAAAGCACCCGGTGGACCGACCATGAGGTGGTAAATAGGATGATTTGAGCATTCATGCCTCAAAATGTGACTTTTTGCTCACTAATTCGTGAGAGTCCAGGTTTTCATAAGATGACTCCCGAAGAAGTGCTTGGAAGAATTATCAACCATGAGATGATGGAACAAGAAGCTATGTTCTACAATGTTCTACAAAAGTTTTCCTCCTCCAAGAAAAGGGATGTTGCATTCAAGGCAACATCCTCAAGATCACAAGAAAATGAAGAGAGTGATGAAGAGAGCCCCGACACCGATGAAAAAGAGGCACTCTTCATCAACAACTTCAAGAGGATGTTTAGAAGATCGAGGGGGGGCTACCAAAATGAAAAGAAGAGCAAAGACAAGCCCAAGACAAGATCAAAGAGGGCTTGCTACAATTGTGCGGAGTATGGCCACTTCATTGTGGGTTGCCCACATGAAGAAAACAAGAAGAAGAAGGAGGGCAAGTCCAAGGAAAAGAAGTACTTCAAGAAGAAGAAGCAATCCAGACATGCCCACCTCGGAAAGGAGTGGGATTCAAATAAAGAATCCTCCTCCGATGAAGAAGAGAAGATAGCAACCATTGCTACAAAGAAGACAACTACGGAGAACAAGCTCTTCTCCAACTTGGAGACTTCAAGGCCAACATGTCTCATGGCCAAGGAGGGAAGAAAGAAGGTTAAATCTAAATCCTCTTCTTCAATTTCTTCTGATGATGATTTTGATAGTAGTAGTGAAAATGAACATATGCTTAAGGACATGAGTAAAAGTACCTTGAAAAGATTGAGGTTGTTGACGGAGGAGATATTTGAGAAGGAAGAGCTCATCAACCGTCAAGAGGACATGCTCATCCGACAAAAGGAGAGATGTCAAGAGGTTGAGGAGCTCTTGGAGCTTGAAAGAGAAAGAAGCAAGGCGCTTGAGTGTGAACTCGCTTTGAGCAATGAAACTTGCTCAAACCTTGAGAACACTACAATTATGCTCAAGGATGAACTTGTTAGTTTGACACAAGCTAACAATATCCTAGAAACACAAGTGAAGACTCTCAAGGTCAATGCCCCTTCTTCCTCTACAAGCTCACCTTCCACGAATGTCAAATCCGAAGCGCCTCAACCTTGCAAATGCTCAAACTTGATCATGAAACTTAAAGATGAGCTTAAGTTGGCACAAACCAATCAAGCACCAAAGGGTGGCATACTTGACAATGAGAAGATGGCATATGCATGTAGTGCATACACCAACACAAGACATCCCCTTATCAATGATGGTCTTGGTTTTTCTTGGGAGATGAGGCAAAATGCCAAAACTCCCAAGAATGGAAAAGACTTGATTGTTTTTGTCAAGGGAGGCTCATACAACAATAAAGGAAAGAAAATTGCTACATCTCCTAAAATGCCTAAGAAAGAACCTCATCCCTTGTTCCATGATTTTGATGCTTCGTATGTTTTATTAAGGAATAAGTTTGGAAAGGCCTATGCTAGGTATGTTGGGCCACACCGTAAGAGTCCTAAACCTTGTGTGTGGGTGCCCAAGTGCCTCTTAACTAACATCAAAGGACCCAACACCGCTTGGGTACCTAAAGCCAAGGCTTAAATCTTTCTTGTAGGCATACTCCTCTGGTGGAACCAAATGGGTTCTTGATAGTGGGTGCACTAATCATATGACCGGAGAGAGGAAGATGTTTGTAGAGTATGAGCTAAATGAAGATCCAAGTGAAGGAATCTATTTTGGGGACAATAGCCAAGGAAAAATCCTTGGCACCGGTTAAATTGCTATTTCCCCTAATCACACCTTTTCTAATGTTTTACATGTTGATTCACTTGATTATAACCTCTTGTCCATATCACAACTATGTGACAAAGGTTATAATTGTCTATTCACTAATGAGGGTGTGACCGTCACAAGGACAAACAATGACTCAATTGCCTTTAAGGGTGTACTCATGGGAAAGCTCTATCTTGTGGATTTCTCCGCGGATAAAGCCTAACATTATACATGCTTAATTGCAAAAACTAACATGGGATGGTTGTGGCATAGGAGGCTAACCCATGTTGGGATGTGGAATTTGCAAAAACTCCTTAAGGGCGAGCACATCCGTGGTTTAAAGAATTTGTTTGAAAAGGATAGGCCATGTAGCTCATGACAAGCAAGTTGGAGCACCACATCCATCCAAGAACGTTATGACAACAAGACCATTGGATCTTCTACACATAGAACTCTTTGGTCCAATCGCCTACATAAGTATTGACAGTAACAAATACGGTCTTGTTATTGTTGATGATTTTTCACATTTCACTTGGGTATTGTTCTTGCATGATAAGAGTGATACTCAAGGTGTCCTCAAGAAATACTTGAAGAGAGTTCAAAATGAGTTCTCCTTAAGTATCAAGACAATAAGGAGTGACAACTGCACCGAATTCAAGAATACTCAAGTTGAAGATTTTTTGGATGAAGAAGGCATCAAGCATGAGTTCTCGGCACCCTACTCCCCTCAACAAAATGGGGTGGCCGAGTGGAATAATAGGACTCTAATTGAGATGTCAAGAACCATGCTTGATGAGTACAAGACGTTGGATCGGTTTTGGGCGGATGCGGTCAACACCGCTTGCCATGCCATAAACTGGTTGTATCTTCATCGCATACTTAAGAAGACGTCTTATGAGCTCCTAACCGGTAACAAGCCCAACATTTCCTACTTTTGTGTTTTTTGGAGCAAATGCTACATTCTTAACAGGAAGCCTAGGACTTCGAAGTTTGCTTCTAAGTCCGATGAAGGTTTCTAACTTGGTTATGACTCAAACACTTACACCTATCGAGTCTTCAACAAATCCTCAGGAATTGTTGAAGTAGCACGTGACGTAGTGTTTGATGAGACTAATGGCTCCCAAATGGAGCAAGTTGATCGTCATGTGCTAGATCAAGAAGAAGCTCCACAAGTTGTGATAGGAAGGATAGCACTTTGAGATATACGACCACAAGAACAACCTAAAGATGCAAGTGACCATTTCACATGCAAGCAAGCTCCTCCTCAAATGATCAAGATCAAGTCCCCCAAGATGCGCTCCAAGAAGATGAAAATAGAGGCATCAATCAAGGGGGAGACAATAAAAATGAGGAAGATGAGGACGAAGATTCAAGACCTCAAGCGCCTCACCTAAGAGTGCACCAAAGCGTCCAACGGGACCATCCCGTTGAAAATATACTTGGAGACATTTCCAAGGGGGTAACTACTGGATCTCGTGTTGCAAACTTTTGTGAACATTACTCTTTTGTTTCTTTTTTGGAGCCTCACAAGGTTGAAGAAGCACTACGAGATCCGTATTGGGTGACGGCCATGCATGAAGAGATCAACAACTTTGAAAGAAATCAAGTATGGGAGATCGTGAAGAGGCCTAATGCGAATATTGTAGGCACTAAGTGGGTGTTACGCAACAAACAAGATGAGCACGGGGTGGTTACAAGGAACAAGGCACAACTTGTGGACAAGGGGTATTCACAAGTCAAAGGTTTGGACTTGAAAGAAACCTTTGCTACCGTAGCTAGGCTTGAACCAATTCGTATATTACTTGCCTTTGCTACTCACCATGATTTTAAGCTATATCAAATGGACATCAAGAGTGCATTCCTTAATGTTCCAATCAAGGAAGAGGTGTATGTGGAGCAACCACCGGTTCTGAAGATGAAGAATTCCCAAACCATGTGTAAAAATTGCATGAGGCTCTCTATGGACTCAAACAAGCTCCTAGAGCTTGGTATGAGTGCCTTAGAGATTTTCTAACTCAAAATGGTTTCAAAATTTGGAAGGCGGATTACACTTTATTCACTAAGCACTTTAATAATGATTTGTTTGTTTGTCAAATATACATCGATGACATTATATTTGGTTCCACTAACAAAGCTTTTTGTGATGAGTTTTCCAAGATAATGACCGAAAGATTTGAGATGTCTATGATGGGGGAGTTGAAGTTCTTCCTAGGTTTTCAAGTGAAGCAACTCAAGGAAGGCACATTCATCAGTGAAACTAAGTACAAACAAGACATACTCAATAAGTTTGACATGGACAAGGCCAAACCCATCAAGACTCCAATGGCAACTAATGGGCATCTCGATCTTAATGAAGATGGTCGAAGTGTGGACCAAAAGGTATATCGCTCCATGATAGGTTCATTGCTTTACTTATGTGCATCTAGGTCTGATATCATTCTTAGTGTGTGTATGTGTGCTAGATTTCAAAAAGCTCCTAAGGTGTGTCATTTGATTGCCGTTAAGAGAATTCTTAGATAGTTGGTTCACACACAAAGCCTAGGACTTTGGTACCCCAAAGGCTCTAAGTTTAACCTCATTGGATATTCCAATGCGGACTATGTGTGGTGCAAAGTTGATAGGAAGAGCACCTACAAAACTTGCCAATTCCTTGGTAGATCTTTAGTGTCTTTCTCCTCAAAGAAACAAAACTCCATTGCTCTTTCTATAGCCGAAGCGGAGTATGTCACCGCAGGAAGTTGTTGTGCACAACTTCTTTGGATGCGACAAACTCTTCAAGACTATGGCATAAACTTGCGTCATATTCCCCTCCTATGTGACAATGAGAGTGCCATCAAAATAGTCCACAATCCAGTTGAGTACTCAAGGACCAAACACATCAATATTTGCCACCACTTCTTGAGAGATCAATCCATCAAAGGAGACATTGCAATTTCCCATTTGAGAACCGAAAAACAATTGGCCGATATTTTTACCAAACCTTAGATGAGAAAAGATTTTGTTAACTTAGGAGTGAGCTCAATATCTTAGATTCTCGAAATGTGGCTTAAGCCTTGCACATCTGATTGTTATATTCAAAACTCACACATGCTTGAGAAAAACTCATCCTCCTCAGTTTTCTATAAATTATTTTGAAAATTATTGAATCTTTGTGAATAATGGTCATAGTTTGATTGTTGATTGCTTACTGACCATGTTTACAAAGATATTTTGTGAAAATTTAGTCCAAAAGGATAAAATCTCCACTGAAAACTCAATATATAGGAGATTTCAGTCTTAGGACCAGACTAGTCTGCCCCTGGACCGGACTAGTCCGGTGGTCTAGAATAGTCCAGACGCAGTCCGCTGGCTGGAGAAGTATGGGTCTCTGACCAGACTAGTCCGACCCTTGGGGACTTAACCTCCCCTGGACGCCCTCGACCTCTCCACTACATTCAAACACACTCTCTCTCTTCCAACGCACGAAAACCACCCCAAATTGGCGATTTTCGATTCCAACCACCAGATCTTGATTCCAATCGGTGGATTGAAGCCCTAAGGTGCGTGGGAACTCTTCCCAAGCATCAGAGGCCGATTCCTCACCCACATTTCGACAATCAAAGATTTGAAGAGGTATTCTTGACCTAACCCAAAATCTCCAAAATTCAATTCTTTTAGGTCTATTGATAGAAACTTTTTCACAAATTTTGTTGTCCACATCATTATGATCATGTACCTCCATTTTTGTGGTAGGATCTGTAGTTTTTGAAAATTTCTCTAGATTAGGGTTCTTGCTGTGTGAACCGGACTAGTCCGGCCGTAGGGCGGACAAGTCTGACTTGGTACGGACTAGTCTGGCCCTTGGGCGGACAAGTCTGGGTTACACAGTGAAAACCCTAACCTAAGTCGATTTTGTGAATTCTACCACCATATCTCTACTTCCTTGGACCCATACACATCCCTTTCCATCTCTTATCAGCAACCATGTCGGATTTCGAGTATGTTCCACTCTCTGACTCTGAGGCCGAAGCGGGAAGGCAAGCTTGTTACTGCCAAAAGTGCGAGGAGGACCAGCTTGTCGTGGTGTATCTCGACTCTCAAGCAGAAGCTAGAAGAGCCAAGAAGACACAACGAGAAGCTCACAACTCTGCTGCAGCCGAGGCAGCACCAAAGAAGAAGAGGCTTGTGACTGTGGGGGAGCAAGCTAGAATCCAGGAGGCGAGGACCTCCAAGGACAAGGGAAAGGCCCCAGCGGATGCTGCACCCAAGAAGAGGGTTATAGTGGCCAAGAAGGCAGCGAGCAAGGCCAAGATGTGTGCCTCTCAACCCATTGGCCCCTTGAGGATGTCGTCTCCTGCAAGGAACCCAAACCGTGCAGTAGCCTTCGATGCCAACATCTTCATGGGAAAAGAGGCTGAGAAGGCAAGAAAGCTCTGTAAAATCAATGTCTATCAGATGGAGAGGAGCATAGTGGATCCCCGCTTTTGGTGTGACTTCCACTGTGACTACTGCAGGACTGTCTATATGACCAAGCAGACTCTAGTTACTGACGCTCAGTGGATCGATTGGGACTATGTGGGGACTGGAATCCCGACATCCGAGGATCTCATTGGATAGTGTCGTGCGATGCGACACCCAACAGTATACAAGAACAGAACGAGAATCAAATACAAGACAAAGTCTTTTATTTATCATATAGCGGAAGTTTTACAATACTAGCGGATGAAAAGAAACATATATATCATAACTACGCTCTCAGCACTAGCTATGTAAAAGCAAAGTCATCCATGCCCTGGATACTTCGCACTAGCAACACCCAATTCACGGCGGCGTGCAGGGCTCCCACTCGGCTGTACACCCTGGAGGGGGTGCAACCTCGTCATCCAACCCATCATCAATCGTATAACATACAAAAACTCGTTAACTGCAAACATGAGCATATGGCTCAGCAAGACTGACCCGTCTCACTAGACATCTCCAATGGTGAATACTAAGCATAGGTAAGGTGAAGCATAAACGACTCGCCTACAAGTGGATCCTTATAATCATATTTTAAGTAGCAAATGACATTCTCTAAGCACGGCACATCATAGACTTCACAATCAAACAAGAAACACTTTGCCGATGATATGACATGCCCAGAGCACATAATGTTATTACAGCTAAAGTATGGGGAAACTGTAAACTTTAATTTTGCTATCTCTAAGACACACAAGGTTGCAAGGCAATTATAATTCAATACACCATATTCTTATAGCTTCTTTAGTATTTACTACGTTACGGCGCAGTGAACAAGTGGTACTCTATTACCGCGAGGGACGGTGATTGCAATCAGGACACACCCGGATAACACGACACATACGCACGTT
Organism: Tuctoria greenei; assembly: GCA_036927565.1. Taxonomy (NCBI): domain Eukaryota; kingdom Viridiplantae; phylum Streptophyta; class Magnoliopsida; order Poales; family Poaceae; genus Tuctoria; species Tuctoria greenei. The sequence goes on from JAYESD010000008.1 coordinate 88,167,605, forward strand.
CGGAAGTGTCAGCGAGTACATTAGTACCTACGTAACACTTCAGTACTAGTCGTATATGGCCACCTTTCACAAGAAACCCAAATGCCTAACCCGTCTCACGTCCGCGAACAGAAGGTCTCCACATGGAACACCTCTTGTGTTCGCCGACCGATTTACACCTTACTGTCCTCAACCCACCCCTATCGATGGTGAGTTAATGGGCCCCAACATCCCACGTATCGAGTTACGTCAGTTTACTGGAGTCCATATATCCAGTATGTCATCGGTACAAGTCAAGCCTGTTCCAAGGGGCCGCATACAGACGGGCCTTAACTGACCAGTCAGAGCTCTGCGACCAAGACCACGTCTTGCCGCTTCCTATCCATCTCTGACCGGTCTCAAGTTTAGATTTAACAGTCATTCTCTATAAATGTTAATCCAGTGTAGATGAGTGTAAATTTTCTATCTCGCGAGTAGGTTCCAACTACTCGACTTCTACCGGTTCACCTACAACATTAGAATAGTAGTTCTACAAGTCGAGCTATAAACCTACCCAATTAACCAATGGGATTGTGGGTCATGCATCTGGAGTATTCAAGCACCCTGAATGTAATGCACAATTCATATGCTAGTCAACATAGTGATAAAGCAAAACTTTATAAACGACTTAAATGCAAACCAGGGCTTGCCTGGATGCAGGTCCGAGTCTGTGTTAGTATCCGGCAGGTGTACCTCCAAGGCCTCGGGTTCCTCCTCGACTTCGGTCACTACACGATATGCATATAATATGTATAGGAATGACTTTGAAAAAAATAATTACTACTAATACCATAATCTAATCTAGGGTATTCATTATACGATAATGATCTTAATTGGCTTTGGGACTTTGATGGTAGATACTAAGGAATATGATAGAAGCTCTGGCAAAGAACAGGAGATGAATAAAGTAGTTTGTTGTCTCTAGAATTATGGTAAGCTATAAAATCCCAAAAATTTTAGAAAATAAACTGTAGCTTGAACATAGCTGTAAGTTGATGATCATGATAGAGGAGGTTGTCCTGGTCCTAGCAAAATTGGTTTCATAAATGTCTAAGCCTTGGTGAAGGAGTTATTGAATTTGAAAGTTGGCAAGAATTTCTGGAATTATTTTATAATTGAATTTCAGCTTTTCAATGAACATTCAGTTGGCAACTGAATTGGGACTAGGAGACTAAGTCATTTAAATCCCAGATTTTTACAGGAACTAATGCATGACTAAAGGAAGGTTCAGTCCAAATTTGGGACATAATAAAGCAACTGAACATCTGTAAAAATTCAATGACTGGAAAAGGTAATTGAATTATACAGAGGGTTATATAGGTGCAATGGCTCCCAAACTTTTCCTGGTAATCAAGAATAGGACCATGTATTTTATATGAATTTGGGGATTTTTCCAGTGGAAAGTTCACCTGGAAAAATTGTATTTGTATGTAGAAAGATTGTTTTATATAGACTTTAAAAGTAAGTTTCACGGAACCTAATTGGTACTAACAGAAACTAGAGCTCAAGGGCTTTCAAACAAAATTTGTTTGAAAATTTTTGGAGCAGTCCGCAGAGAGATATTGATTTTTCAAGTTTGAAATGGTTCTGCATACATTTGGAATTTTTAGCTTTTAAATTTGGCACCTGGGCACACCGGATTTAAATTAGCCAACCAGGAGTCAGCCACACCGGAGGCCATAAATATTTCCACGTGGCCATACTAGATCCCCTGGCCACAAGCTGATCCAGGCACCGTTGCACTCACTGGCAGGTGGGACCCGCGCCCCTGCTTTCTTCTTCCTCTGGCCACGGGCTCAGGCGGCGGCGCTCTCGCCGGCGATGGTTTTCGGCCCACGAGAGGTCTCGAAACTCGCCGCCCCACCCTAGCTTCGTGCTGGAAACACGTTGGAGTATCTCCTGACGGTGATGGGTGACCAGAAAACCACTCCCGTTGGCAGCGGCGGGTGCTAGGGTTTCGGTCATGTCGGGACCTTCAATTTCCTAGCAAAAACTCTCATACAAAAGCTCGGGAAGCACCTTGGGAGCATGGGAGAGAGGTTAGGATGGTCTAGAACTCGTGCCATAGCCGGCAACACCAAGGTCGATGGTGAACCGAGCTCCTTCAATGGCGGAAGGGGGAAAATTGGATAACTCGTTAATTAGTCGATGGTTCTTTCAGATTTTTGGATGGAAGGTGCGCTAGGAGACGTTGATCATGTCATCTAACTGGATCAAAGAATTATTGTGCATACAATCGGAATTAAACCGACGAACTAGCTTCAAAGCCGTAAAAGTGCTTCAGTCTTTCACAAAATACGGACACTAGGATGCACGATATGAGTTCAAACTTTACCAGAAGCTAGACGAGATCATGGCGCACCTTTTTCCTAAAGAATGCAGAGGACGAGGAAGCTTGTATCGGCGGCAAGGCTAAGCAGCATCGGGCGGAACCGAGGTGGTCCCGGCGGCGAGCAACGAATCAGCGCGAGCGAAAAGTGAACCGAGGAGTGACTGCAATCAACGGTGGAGTGAATAAAAAGCCTTCACCGCATTAGATAAGGAGGCTGGGGCAGCTGGAGGCGACCGACGCCGAACTGGCGCACTGGCGGCATGCAGCCGTCGCGGTGTCGCACGGAGAAAGAAAACAGAGGCGGTGAACGGTTTCCCCGGCTGACATGTGGGCCCCACTACTCCCTCTTCTCTGTTCCACTAAATTCCAACTCAAACATTGCCCAAAAATTCCCAAAATTTACAGACAAGCTAAGAAAAATATGAGGAACCCAAATCTGCAATCAGATTTCAATTTGAACATAGTTTGTTTCAAATTCAAAATCAAATTTGAAACCAAACTTGTTTATAAACCTTATTGAAATAAATAGTAACTGAGGTCCATAAATTCCCAAACTTTGAAACAAAGCTCACTGAACCATAAAGGGTCTTAGGAAAAATTGTGGGTTGATTTGGACAAGGTTAAGTGCAAAGCTAAATTTTGAGATCGACGCGAAATAAACCCTTTGTACGTGTCCAACTAAGTGGAAGACGTACTTCAAAAATCTTGAAAATTTTCCGAGAATCTATTTAAAATATTTAAGAGGTCAAGGAAAAGTTTGGAGCCTTGGATTTGAATCTTTTTGTCAGGGCGAGATATACATAGCAACATAATCAAATTACATTTGTTTTGAGTTTATATTGCTGCAATATAATTTGCCCTAGCCATTTCATTCAATTAAATTCCCAACTTTGCAGAAAGGTTTAGTTAAAATTGTTCTAGGGTTAGTGGTGAAGTCCAATCCTCATGTTAATAAAATTAAACATGAGTAGAAAGAAAACTTTTTAGTGAGGTCAAGTTCCTGTGCACAACTATATTGACCTCCATTATGTTTGATAAACAACTTGTAGCTGAACTTCACATGAAAGGAAAAAGTGGGATTTTACATTCCTCCCCCCTTAAAAGAATCTCGTCCCGAGATTACAAAGGAAAGTCAAAAGGTAAAGATCTGCTGAACAAGTGCCGCTAACAAGTTCGGATAGTTCGTTTTAAGATACTCCTCGCTTTCCCCCACGTGGCTTCCTCAGCACTGTGGTTGCTCCACAAGACCTTGTAGAAACACAAGGTGCGGCTCCTTGTGGTGCGAGTTTTCTGATCAACGATTTGGGTTGGATGCTCGGAATAAGTAAGATCTGGTTGGAGAGCCTCCAAATCCTCAATACGTACGTTCGTTGGGGGTTTGAGACATTTTCGCAACTGATAAATGTGAAACACATTGTGGACCCCTGCCAGCGACGGCGATAACTCCAATTGATATGCCACAGGTCCGCATCTTTTGATTATTGTGAACGGCCCAATGAATCGTGGAGCTAGCTTCCCTTTCACTCCGAATCGATGAATTTCCTTCATTGGGGATACCCGGAGATAAACTTGATCCCCAACCTTGAAGTGAAGAGGTCGACGTCGTTTGTCCGCATAGCTCTTCTGACGAGACTGAGCAGCTTTGAGATTTGCTTGAATAATGCGTACTTGCTCTTCGGCTTCATTTACCATGTCGATGCCATATACCACTCATTCACCAGATTCGTACCAGTTCAAGGGGGTGCGACACTTCTGGCCATAAAGAGCTTCATATGGCACTATCTGGATGCTAGCCTGATAACCGTTGTTGTACGAAAACTCCGCCAATGGTAGATGATCATCCCAGTTCCTACCATGGTGGATGGCACAGGCACGAAGCATATCCTCTAGCACTTGATTCACCCGTTCGGTTTGTCCATCAGTCTGAGGATGATAAGCCGAGCTCCGAATCAGTTTGGTACCCAATGCATCGTGGAGATGCTCCCAAAATTGAGCAACGAAAATAGATCCACGATCTGAAATGATAGTGCAGGTTACTCCATGTAAACAAAAGATTCTAGAGATATAAAGCTCTGCATACCGCTTTGCATCATACTTGACACTGACTGGTATGAAATGAGCTGATTTCATCAACCGGTCAACGATCACCCAAATTGAGTCGTGCTTATGGAGAGTGGGAGGCAACCCAACAATGAATTTCATGCTGATATCCTCCCATTTCCATGCCGGTATGCTTAAGGGTTGAAGCTGTCCAGCTGCCTTCATATGGTCGGCCTTCACTCGTCGACACGTATCACATTCAGATACGTATGTTGCTACTTCTCTCTTCATCCGAGTCCACCAGAACTTCTTCCTTAAGTCTTGGAACATTTTGTTACTTCCCGAATGAATGGAATACTTGGACAAATGAGCTTCATCCAATATCTTCTTCCGAAGTTCCATGTTCCGGGGTACCAATATGCGGTTTTTAAACCAGAGGGTACCATCATTGTCACATCGGAAACATTTCATCTCCCCCTTTTCCATTCATTGCCGAATGTGCGACATCCCTTTGTGCTCCTTCTGAGCTGCTATAATATCCTCCCTGATAGTAGGAATGAGAGCTAGGTTGTAGAGTGCCCCATATGGAACCAAGTAGAGACTCGGTTCTTCTTCTCCCATTGAGGTGATGGAAAGATTTTTGACATGGGACTTGCAGCTCAGAGCATCTGCGACTACATTCGGCTTGCCTGGATGGTAGTGGATCTCAATCTCATAATCCTTGATTAATTCCAACTATCTATGCTGTCGCATATTCAAGTCCTTTTGGGTGAAGATGTACTTCAGGATCTTGTGACCGGTGTAGAGATGTACTATATTACTCAGTAGATAATGTATCCACATCTTCAATGCTAGTACCACAGCAGCGAGCTCTAGATCATGAGTCAGATAGTGCTGCTCATGGTTTTGAAGCTGCTGTGATCCATAAGCGATCACTCGTCTGTCTTGCATCAACACACAACCTAAACCAATTCTTGATGCATCACAATACACGTCAAATGATTTGGTTGTGTCCGGTTGAGCTAATACTTGTGCCGTTCTGAGGTGTTTTACCAATGCCTGGAAACCTCCCGCACATGCCTCTGTCCATACATACTTCTTCCCTTTTTTCAAAAGTTCTGTCATTGGTTTAGCTATTTTGGAGAAATTGGGAATGAACCTCTGGTAATACCCAACTAAACCCAGGAAACTTCGAACTTCATGTACAGACTTTGGAGACTCCCATTTAAGTACTTGCTTTATCTTGCTTGGATCAATTGCAATCCCTCCTGTGGATATTATGTGCCCTAAAAATGGCACTTGGCTGATCCAGAATTCACACTTGCTGAACTTGGCATATAGATGGTGGTCCTGTAACCGTTGAAGCACGATACGCAAGTGTTGAGCATGTTCTTCTTCGGATTTCGAATACACAAGGATGTCGTCAATGAAAACCATGACAAACTTGTCCAACTCCGGCATGAACACCGAGTTCATAAGATACATGAAATGAGTCGGTGCGTTGGTCATCCGAAGGACATGACAAGGTATTCATACAGTCCATACCTCATTGAGAATGCTGTCTTAGGTATATCTATTCTAATCTGATCATAACCAGAACGAAGATCCATATTCGAAAATACTTTAGCACCCACTAGTTGATCAAAAAGAATATCAATGCGTGGTAGTGGATACTTGTTTTTGATAGTGACAACATTGAGTGGACGATAGTCCACACATAGTCTCAACGTCTTATCTTTCTTCTCCATGAACAATGCAGAACAGCCCCATGGCGATGAACTTGGGCGAATGGAACCCTTGTTCTCAAGCTCCGTTAGCTGCTCCTTCAGTTCTGCAAGTTCGTTGGGTGCCATCTTGTAGGGCTGCCTTGAGATCGGCACTGTTCCCGGTACAAGCTCAATCTTGAACTCTATATCTCTTTCTGGGGGCATACCAGGAAGATCTTTGGGAAACACGTCCGGATACTCACATACTACTGGAATATCCTTAAGTTCAATAACCTCGATATTGTGAGTAGATGTATTCACTAGAATGATTCTCTCAAGATTGAGGACTTGGGAAGGATGAAGTGGAGAATTTAGATATATTGTTCGAGGAACGAGATCTAGAATAGCACCATGGTATTGTAACCACGCCATTCCCAAGATGACATCTAGCCTTTGATTCTCTAGTATCAGAAGCGAAGTAAGATATATAGTCCCCTCTAGGTTAAGTGGTATCCCAGGAACCATCTCATTTGTTACTGCCTTCCCTGCTGGAGTGCAAATCACATACGGAGTTTTTGTGGAGATAATAGGCAACTGACTTTTAATGACAAAAGACTTGCTAATGACATTGTGGGAAGCTCCAGAGTCAAAGAGTATGACTACGGGATGATCAAAGATAGAGAACGTACCCGTGAGTATGGGTGCGCCTTCCGGAACGTCCTTAATGGTGAAGTGGTGGATGTTGCCGAGTCTGGGGACTAGCTTCTTGGGCTAGTTGCGGGGTTGGTTGGCGCCCTAGTACGATGACTGTCCTTCGCCCTACCTATTCTGCGAGCAGTCCTTGGCGAAGTGCCCCATGTGTCCACACGTGAAACACGTGTACGGGGTTTGGCCGGTACGAACGGGAGGACGAAATCCCGATGCACGCGGTGGAGGTGGAAGTGCACGTGGGATCATCCCCTACTGCTGCTGCGGTCGGAAACTGGTGTTGCCGAACTGGCAACCACTGAACACTGGTGGTCCTGATGGCGGTTGCCACCTCTGACCGGATGGTGATCGATACACCATTCGGTACTTCTGAGGAGCACCACCTCAGCTGCCCTGCGGAGCACTCCTCTTCTTCTTGTTTGAGGACAACTCTCGAGTAGCATCCTCTTGTACGATCGCGGCGTAATATCGTTGAAGCTGCCGCGGTTGAACAAGGCCAGCTTATCCTTCATTTTGGGGTTCAAACCCCGGTAGAAGCACTCTCACTTCCTGTCTTCCGTGTTCACTTGGTCCTGTGCATACTGGGACAAGTGGTTGAAGGTCTTGGAGTACTCGTAAGCACTCCTTCCCCCCTGCTTCAGCTCCAAGAACTCTTGAAGCTTCCTCTTCATAATCCCGGGAGGCGTGGAACCCCTCCCAGAATTCTGCCCAGCTCACGACATAGTCTGTGGGGGCGTGCGGCGAGGTAGTTTGCCCACCAAGCACCAGCAGACCCCTACAGTTGTTGAGCTGCAAACAGAGTCTTCTGTTGTTCGGTTATCTCGAGTAAACCGAACTTCCCTTCAATGGAGCGGAGCCAGTTGTCCGCCTCCAAAGGTTCATCGGCCTACCTGAAGACCGGCGGATGCATCGATGTGAAATCCGAGTAGGAACTCGGATATGGCTGACGTGGCCCATCAGCTTGTCGCCCCCCTTGACGGGACGAACGTTGTACAAGGGTCTACAACAACTCGGTTTGCTCGTCGCGCGAGCCGAGCACAGCTGCGAGAACCTCCGCGAGACTTCTGGTAAGTGTAGGTGGAGGTGGCTGCGTCTGGGGCGTGCTTTGCCCCGGGGGTAGTGTGTCATCCCCCTGTCCCCCACTTGAGCCTCCCACGTCCTGGGCTGTACGTGTACGCACCATGCTGCAATACAACAATTTACACCATAAGTCTCATTGCCTCAAGTTCATCCCTCCATACAAATAGTGATAAAGTACAAGCTTTATGCAAGCTATATTATCTCGGGTCCAAGTTTACAATAGAACTCCAAAATAGACAAACTTCATCTATAGAAGTTGTCTCGTCTATGCTTGGTCACCACAAGACGTTATGTCCATGTTGTCATACACACACCCTACCACTGTTCACATCAAGACTCATAAAGTCACAAAATACTGGTAGTGTTTATTACACCGCACTACTCCCTGCCTATAGTGGTTAATAACACAACCACTATCCCCTAAGGATAGAACTCGACTTCCTCAGGATCTTCTTCTTCCTCGTCATTCGAAGGCAGTGGTTCACCCATAACTAGTGGTATATTATGGGCCGATGGATACACCACTGGTTGCAATTGTGCTTCGGCCTCAATTACATTATCCTGAAAATGTCCTACCTCATACTCCCAATTCTGAGATGTCTCAATGGCGGTGTCCCGCTTTTCAGTGACTACTAACAGCTGCTCCTGCTGTTGTTGTACCTCTAACTGACTTGCTTGCAACTCACCACGAGCTTGCTGCAGTTCAGTGCGAGTCTGTCGTTGTTCGGCACGAGCTTTCTGTAGCCTATTGCGAGCATAATGCAGTTGACTCTCGCACTTATTAAGCCGGTGATTCGCTGGGGCTAGGAGCGAACATAGATTCTCATTGATATAATCAAGGGTATCACCCTGCTCCGTCGCTTCCCGCAAGGCTTCGACTTGCTCCAAAATAATGGTGCCTTGCGTAGCAACTACCATATTGGAAGCAGCCGCATATGTCCCAAGTGTCGTTGAGGTTGTGTCGCCATGCGGTGTATAGGCAGCAACCATACGATGTTGCCACTAAAATCCGTCCATACCACGGACTGGAATAAGGGCAAATTGAGACCTAGCCATAGCATCTTGATGAAGCTCACAAAGCTTCATAAGTGCTTCGCCTGTAGCGATTGCCCAAGTGTCCTCTAAATGAGCCCCCTCGATGGTAACCGAGAAAGGAGTCCATCCATATCGATGTGGACTAGCTGGGATGTCTACCAAGATGGTACATGACCGAACGCCTCTGTCCATCGTTTCTCTACCCCAATAGCATGACATCTCGATGAAGCCAAACTGTTGGAGCACTTCCCGCAGCATAATTGGGAAACCCGGATGGCTAGCGCAAGTGGAAAATACCCATCCGTCCGGTAGTAGCATCTTCACATCCGTCATCTATAGAAAAGAATACTGGAACAGTGAGAAGGTTTCCAACTCTCGATAGTTCAAGAAAATTTAAAACTGGAGTTGTAATCACAGTCTGTCCCAGCTGATCTTCCTGTATAAATTCCACAGTTTCATACAGGAAATGTCTGAATCAAAGGTGAAGTCGAATACCAAAGTTGGAGTACACTTCACAAAATTTTCAGATTGTACCCATACATCTCCAGGTGAGCTAGGAATTAGAATCTATACAGGTTTTAAATTGACCTATATCTTCTGGAAATTTTGACAGAACCTCCCCTGTAAATGTAGGTATCTCCCACAATTTATACAGATATATCACAACCATATATTGAGTTAATGACAAAATAATCTTTGGGTAACATCAAGTTAAAAACCCAGAAGTAAAAGAGTTACCCCCCGAAAAGTTTGTTATACAGGTATCGCGCGCGAATTCACAACCATGTGCAAACTGCTTCAAGTTCTGGACTGCCAGAACGAAGTTTGCGACAAATGGAATTAGACACAGATATACCCAGATTCAGATCATGAATGCTAAACAAAGTTGATAGAGGACTTCCTAATCTTTCCAAAAACGTATATATGTGAGTATGTCACTATTTGGGACTAAAAATTATAACTATCCAAACTAAACAGTTGAACTGACTGGTTGGCACCAGCAGTCCTACAGTTCACTGTTTTGATCTCCAAATTTGATTTGACTCAAATTCGAATTAGGAAAAGTTCTAAACATCAAACTTGTATACCTTCTTCTGCCCTTTCCATAAATGTATCACAATATGGCAGAAGATGTTCCTACAGTGAGTTATGGCAATATTACTGGAACTGGTACAATGGGAGGGTCATCTGGAGCAGTTTTAGTATACTCCAGATTTCAACAGATTATCAAACTTTTCTGCCCTGATGGTCAACAGAAACGTTGTAGAGGGATTCAAGAGATTTCCATCCATATATGATACCCTTATGTTATCTAGAAGATAACCAATATTACAACCCAGCGAAGTCGAGCCAACTTCTGCCAAAAATCAAGACACTTGATTCTATCTACCCTATCGAGTCGGAATCCCTTTTACAGAGTCCAAACCTACCAGCATCTGATATTCGGACTTTCCAAAACATAATGCATCCATTATGTCGTTGGGATTGGTCAAGTATCATGTTTGATACTGACGGTACTGCGTACCTCACCAAAGAAAATTCTTTCCGGTATATCCGGTTACGTCTATAGGTGGTTCCTGTAACGTTCTCTCGCAAACGGTTTCTACACCGTCTTCTACCGTAGTCAATGCTGCAAAAGACAAACAATCCCCTTTCACACCTTCATACCTCAAGGGCGGTACGGGGAAACACAACAGGCAGTAACAATAATACATATGAAAATAAATGCATACAACTCTGGTGTGAGTCGCCCTCGAGCGAGGTCATGTCTCGAGGTACATGGCTGTAAATACGTGTGTACAGCAAAGACTCCCGTATGATCCGGCTTATACACGCTCGGGCATACGTGTTTTGCATGCTTCCATAGAACATGAATGGTTCTAGAGATGCATACTATCGGGTTATACACCACCCGACGGGGGCTCCGACTAACTTTGAAGCACGGTGGGGTACCACGTGTCATAGGTTCTCAGAAACATAGAAAGCTTCAGAGACTCCTATTAACATTTCCGTGCTAAGCCACGGAAAACTTCCATGCTACCTCTCGCATGGTGAGCTTACTGCAATTGATCTGCTTACAATGGCGTACCTTACCTCTTAGCTGACGTCAGAGCATCGTTACAGAATTAATAACATATAAGTTACTTTACCACCTTTATATCTTATACTAATAATACTCCTTATAAGAACATATAGCTAATTCCTCACTCAAATCCTAATTTTTGAAAATATGTTCTTTTCAAGTACATTGTTCCCAATGATGCTCTAATACCATGTCTGTGGGGACCGGAATCCTGACATCCGAGGATCTCATTGGGTGGTTTCGTGCAATGCGACACCCAACAATATACAAGAACAGAACGAGAATCAAATACAAGACGAAGTCTTTTATTTATCATACAGCGGAAGTTTTACAATACTAGTGGAAGGAAAGAAACGTATATATCATAGCTACGCTCTCAGCACTAGCTATGCAAAAGCAAAGTCATCCATGTCCTGGATACTTCGCACTAGCAACACCCAATTCACAGCGGCATGTAGGGCTCCCACTCGGCTTTACACCCTGGAGGGGGTGCAACCTCGTCATCCAACCCGTCATCAATCGTATAACCTGCAAAAACTCGTTAACTGCAAACATGAGCATAAGGCTCAGCAAGACTGACCCGTTTCACTAGACATATGCAATGGTGAATACTAAGCATAGGTAAGGTGAACCATAAACGACTCATCTACAATTGGATCCTTATAATCATATTTTAAGTAGCAAATGACATTCTCTAAGCACGACACATCATAGACTCCACAATCAAACAAGAAACGCTTTGCCGATGATATGACATGCCCAGAGCACATAATGCTATTACAGCTAAAGTATGGGGAAACTGTAAACTTTAATTTTGTTATCTCTAAGTCACACAAGGTTGCAAGGCAATTATAATTCAATACAACATATTCTTCTGGCTTCTTTAGTATTTACTACGTCACGGCGCAGTGAACAAGTGGTACTCTAATACCGCGAGGGACGATGATTTCAATCAGGACACACCTGGACAACACGACACATACGCATGTTCGGAAGTGTCACCGAGTACATCAGTACCTACATAACACTTCAATACTAGTCGTATATAGCCACCTTTCAGAAGAAACCCAAACGCCGAACACGTCTCACCTCCGTGAACAGAAGGTCTTCGCACAGAACACCTCTTGTGTCCACCGACCGATTTACACCTTACTATCCTCAACCCACCCCTATCGATGGTGAGTTAATGGGCCTTGACATCCCAGGTATCGAGTTACGTCAGTTTACTGGAGTCCATATATCCAGTATGTCACCGGTACAAGTCAAGCTTGTTCCAAGGGGCCGCATACAGACGGGCCTTAATTGACCAGTCAGAGCTATGCGACCAAGACCACATCTTGTCGCTTACTATCCATCTCTGACCGGTCTCAAGTTTAGATTTAACAGTCATTCTCTATAAATGTTAATCCAGTGTAGATGAGTGTAAATTTTCTATCTCGCGAGTAGATTCCAACTACTCGACTTCTATCGGTTCACCTACAACATTAGAATAGCAGTTCTACACGTCGAGCTATCAACCTACCCAATTAACCAATGGGATTATGGGTCATGCATCAGGAGTATTCAAGCATCCTGAATGTAATGCACAATTCATATGCTAGTCAACATAGTGATAAAGCAAAACTTTATAAACGACTTAAATGCAAACCGGGGCTTGCTGGGATGCAGGTCTGAGTCTGTGTTAGTATCCGGCAGGTGTACCTCCAAGGCCTCGGATTCCTCCTCAACATCGATCACTACACGATATGCATATAATATGTAGATGAATGACTTTGAAAAAAATAATTACTACTAATACCATAATCTAATCTAGGGTGATCATTATACGATAATGATCTTAATTGGATTTGGGACTTTGATGGTAGATACTAAGAAATATGATAGAAGCTCTGGCAAAGAACAGTAGATGAATAAAGTAGTTTGTTGTCTCTAGAATTATGGTAAGCAATAAACTCCCAAAAAATTTAGTGAAGAAACTGTAGCTTGAACATAGCTGCCAGCTGATGATCATGATAGAGGAGGTTGTCCTAGTCCTAGCAAAATTGGTTTCATAAATGTCTAAGCCTTGGTGAAGGAGTTATTGAATTTCAAAGTTGGAAAGAAATTCTGGAATTATTTTATAATTGAATTTTAGCTTTTCAATGAACATTCAGTTGGTAACTGAATTGGGACTAGGAGACTAAGTCAATTAAATCCCAGATTTTTACAGGAACTAATGTATGACTAAGGGAAAGTTCATTAAAAATTTGGGACATAATAAAGCTACTGAAAATCTGTAAAAATTCAATGACTGGAAAAATTAATTGAATTATACAGAGGGTTATACAGGCGCAATGGCTCCCAAACTTTTCCTGGTTATCAATAATAGGACCTTTGTATTTTATGTGAATTTTGGGGATTTTTCCAGTGGAAAGTTCACCTAGAAAAATTATATTTGTATTTGGAAAGATTGTTTTCTACATAATTTAAAATAAGTTTCACTGAACCTAATTGGTACTAACAGAAACTAGAGCTCAAGGGCTTTCAAACAAAATTTGTTTGAAAATTTTTGGAGCAGTCCACAGAGAGATATTGATTTTTAAAATTTGGAAATGGTTCTGCATACATTTGAAATTTTTAGCTTTTAAATTTGGAGCCTGGGCCCACCAGATTTAAATCAGCCAACCAGGAGTCAGCCACACCGTAGGCCATAAATATTTCCACGTGGCCACACTAGATCCCTTGGCCACAGGCTGATCCAGGCACAGTTGCACTCACTAGCAGGTGGGACCCGCGCCCCTGCTTTCTTCTTCCTCTGGCCACGGGCTCGGGCGGCAGCGCCCAAGCCGGCGCGCGGCGGCGCTCTCGCCGACGATGGTTTTCGGCCCACGGGAGGTCTCGAAACTCGCTGCCCCACCGTAGCTTCGCGCGGGAAACACGTTGGAGTATCTCCCGACGGCGATGGGTGACCGGAAAACCACTCCCGACGGCGGCGGCGGGTGCTAGGGTTGTAGGATCGAAGAGCACGTGAAAAGCTACCAGAGGGGGGTGAATGGTAGATTTAAAAATCTTACGCAGCGGAAACAATAAAACCCTAATCCCTTCGGTAGAAAAACGATCTGTTAAAGAAATCGTGTATAAGACTAAAAAGAATTACTCACGAAGATAACACAAAAAGAATTACTCAAATCCGCCGAGAAAAACTCAAGTTATGATCGAAAGATCAGACTATGGTCAATCTGACCTACCCGAGAAAAACAGTTTCTGGAATGCTGCAAAGAAACTCGTGTAGCTCAGAAACTACAAATCCAATGACCGTGAAATTTTGACAGATGATATACAATCAAGTTGTGAAGACAACCCAAAAAGAATCACGTCAATTGGATCTATAAAACTCGACTTATGATAAAACCACCGACGAAAGGTAGTGCTGTCCAGAAACTCGACGAGTAAAACTTGTCTGGAACAAGTCAGACGAACAAGGCACAAAAGTTCCTTCAAACTATGAATTTTATTCAATAGAACACAAGAGGAACAGCCCCAAAGTCATCTCACACGAGCTTTGGCCTTCCCTTGCTTATATAACCAGCCCTTAGGCCATCCCAATCTCAACTAGGACTCCAATCCTAATCCGATCACAATCGGAACTTTCCATAACTGCTCAAGATTCTTCTATACGCGGATAGAAGCAATCTTAAGACTTCCAAACACCTTAGGAACGTATCCCACATTCCTAAACAACTCAAATTCGTGACCCATACGAAATCCTAACATAACCAACTCGATACTTTCCATACCGAGCCATAACCGACTCCGCCGCAGCCAAAGTCTTCAACCGATACGATCCGATCCTTCCGATCAGATATTCCTTCCATAATCCGTCTCTAGAAGAATATTGCCACGTCATGCACCTCATGCACATGTGCGAACACCTTCCTTTGACCTTCATATGCACTGCCCTTGATTCAATAATCCTGCGCGACCTCCTGACCCGCTCAACCACAGTTCCTCCCGAACTTGGTTGTTGGAACCTCATCTCCTCCTGAGACTAGTCCAATGGATCCTGTCACCAGCCATGACTTGAACTCAAGCAACACCTGCACATGAATAAACAACCAATCCATACGAGCCCAAGTCCTCGACTTGACTCAAGTTAGTTCCGAACACAACACCTTATGTGAGCACCTCACATAAGCATGTTGCAAAACCACAGTAGAAACGATATCAACCGTATTCAACCAAAACACACCAAAAACTTAGCAAATGAATACTAAGCAATCTTTCCAATCATGTAAAGCAAGTATGAAACATTGCAAATGAAAAGCAGAAGCACTGTGGTCAAGTTCCGTACCTTGCCAGAGCAACCCGGAGCTTGAGCCGGAGCTATCAAAAGCTAGTAGAACCTAGCGTCGGAGCTTTCCAAAACTAGTTGATCCTAGCACCGGAGCTTACCAAAAAATAGTCAAAACTAGTCAACCCAAAACCGGAGCTAGACAAAGTATGTCGGAGCTTAGCAAAAGCATGCCAGAGCTATCAAGTATATGCCGGAGCTATCAAAGACATGCCGGAGCTAAAGATAAAGCTCACCGGAGCTAACCAAAGCTAGTCGGACCTTACCAAGAAGTCGTACCTAGCATCTAACGTAGTCGGAGCTACCCAAAACAAGTCGGACCTATGGTCGGACCTTGCTATAGCTCAGAGCTAGAGTCGGACCTTGACAAAAAGGTGTTTTGGTGATATTTAAAACTTTTATCATCAAAGCCAAGTGTATTCAATACAAGCCAATGTATTCAGCACACATAGGTCTTACAATCTCCCCCTTGATGAATGCATTGGCCACACCACTTAATATCCGAACATTGGCTTATTCACATAAAAGTTTTGAAAGCAATTTCTCCCCCTTTTGTAAATCAAAAGTAAATGAGAAGAAAAATTATCATATTATCTCTCCCCCTTTATTATCTCTCCTTATGCACTTATGCACATATTCTCTCTCTCTCTTCATGCTTATCTCTCCCCCTTTGACAATGTATTCAGCAAGTCATGAGATATAAACAAATTTTCTCTCCCCCTTTAGTTGTTATGAGCATATTATAACATATACATATAAACAAAGCTCATCCAAGTCATACTATCAAGTAACTTACACTATCACATCAATGAGATACATAAAGTAGTGTAAGCCATGCTAGAGATCAAATGTAATTTTCAATTTAGGCAAGTCATGATCTCACAAACTTAACTATTTACAAACCTGAAAGCATGACACTAGTTGCTGCATTTTAATATTTTCAAAGCATAAATTTAGATCATATGATATTTGCAAAAGATTATATGCACATCTGCCTTATTCTAACCAACCAAGCCAAACCTATGTCATTTGACAATCAAAAGCTTAAGAACATGGTTTTAGTCATACACAACTTCTTCCAAGTTCATATCTAAGTGCAATGACAAGCCATCTCAAAAGAAGAAGTGCGATGCATGCATATTCTCTTGATCTTTTCTCAATTTATATTTGTTCATAAAAACTCAACATGTGAGTTGATTACTTGATTAATTCTTTATGGTTAAAAGCATTTGTGAGCATGCAACAAGTTCAAAACAGCAAGAAAGTTCGACCATGACCAGATTTAGTGTAAGTAATTATTCCACTTACTAGACATGGCAAAAACTACAAAATGTATAACACGAGTAATGTAGTAAGAACTTTCAGCATGTAAAAGGAATCACAAAGTCATATATGTATGAAATACTATGCTCATATTATTTTAATTTCAGATTCACACATAGACTTCCCAAGTTTCAAAAACCCCCCCTCAATTTAAGCCATGAGGATGCATAACCCCTATTTCACTACGAATGTAACAAAAACGAGTGAAATCCAAAGGTTTTGTAAGAATGTCAGCTAATTGTTGTTCGGTATCTACATGGTGAAGCACAATGTTTCCTTTTTCAACATTATCTCGGAGAAAGTGATACCTAATATCAATGTGCTTAGTTCTAGAATGTTGCACGGGGTTTTTGGCAATGCAAATGGCACTAGTGTTATCACAAAACAGTGAAACACTATCTAGATCAACCCCATAGTCCTTAAGTGTTTGAACAATCCAAAGAATTTGTGAACAAGCACTAGCAACAGCTACATATTCAGATTCGGCTGTGGATTGAGCAACTGAATTTTGTTTTCTAGAGGACCAAGCAACAAGAGAATTACCAAGAAAATGACAAGCACCGGAAGTACTTTTCTTATCAATTCTACAACCCCCAAAATCAGCATCTGAAAAAGCTTTCAAAGTAACGGTTGAGGAAGAAGGAAGAAAAATGCCAAATTCTTGAGTTCCATGTAAGTACCTGAGAATCCTTTTGACGGCTTGACGATGTGAAACACGTGGGGAAGCTTGAAACCGTGCACAAAGACATACGCTGAATTGTATGTCCGGTCTTGATGTCCTGAGGTACAAAAGTGATCTAATCATGCTTCTATATTCTTTTTGATCCACGGATTCACCATCTTCATCAAGTTCAAGTGTTGTTGCTGTTCCCATTGGTGTCCGAAGAGGCTTGCTTTTGTCCATGTTGAAGCGCCTTAGGAGGTCTTTGGTATACTTCGTTTGATGCACAAAGGTACCCTCCTTGGTTTGCTTGATTTGCAGCCCTAAAAAGTAAGTGAGTTCACCCATCATACTCATTTCAAATTCGGAACTCATCATTGCTGAAAACTTGGACACAAGATCATGAGAAGCACAACCAAAGATAATATCATCCACATACACTTGAACAAATAATGAGTCATTGCCATTTTTAAGCACAAAAAGAGTTTTACAAACCTTGCCCATGGTAAACCCATTTTCAAGTAAGAATGTTTTTAACCTATCATACCATGCTCTAGGGGTTTGTTTGAGACCGTATAAGGCTTTGGACAGTTTGTAAACATGATTAGGAAAATCTGGATTTTCAAAACCCGGTGGTTGTTTGACATAAACCTCCTCATCTATGTAGCCATTAAGAAAAGCACTTTTAACATCCATTTGTTATAGCTTAAAACCTTTAGATGCTGCAAAAGCTAACAAAATTCTTATGGCTTCTAATCTAGCAACAGGAACAAAAGTTTCATCAAAATCTAGACCTTCAACTTGAGTGAAACCTTGAGCAACCAACCTAGCGTTATTCGTAACCACAACCCCATCCTCACTTTGTTTATTTTTAAATACCCATTTAGTTCCAATTAAAGTGTGACTTTGAGGTGGAGGTACAAGTTTCCAAACATTATTTCTTTCAAAATTTTCTAACTCTTCTTGCATGGCAATAATCCAAGATTCATTAGTGAGTGCGTGTGATATATATTTGGGTTCAAAAGAAGCAACAAAAGCAGAATGAGCATGAGAGTTTGGATCGCAAAACCTGGACCGTGTGACTCATTCGTGCAAGCTTCCAATCATCTGTTGTGGGGGATGATCTTTGTAAAACCGTAGAGGAACAGATGTCTCACAAGCTTCTTCTTCTTCATGTTCATCACAAATCGATGAGCTTGTGGCTTGAGGATGATCAGGACCAGCATAGGTGATAGCCGGAGCTTGTTCAATGTCCGGAGCTGGACACGTGTCAACTTCGGAACTACCAGGCAGTATCACCGGCTCTTCTTCATCTTCGAAAATACCCTCCCCCTGAGGATACGGATCTTGTCCTGCAACACCGGAGCTAGTACCTGGGCTAGCTTCATCAAAAGACACTTCACAAGTCTCTAGAATTTTGTTAGTGTCAAGTAATAGCACACGGTAGCCTCTAGTATGAGATGGATAACCAAGAAACATGCCATCAATGGATCTAGGATCAAATTTAGCAAGATTACCATGTTTCTTAACAAAGCATTTGCAACCAAAGACCCGAAAGTGTGTAACACTAGGCCTATGTCCAAACCGGAGCTCATATGGTGTTTTACCTAGCTTAGCACGCAAGAAAACACGATTTGAGACATAACAAGCAGTTGCTAACGCATCAGCCCAAAATTTCCTAGGAGTTTGATATTCATCAAGCATAGTCCTAGCCATCTCAACTAAGGTTCTGTTCTTTCTTTCTACAACACCGTTCTGTTGGGGTACATATGGTGAAGAAAGTTGATGATCTATTCCATTTATAGCACAAAAGTGATCAAAAGATTGATTTTTAAATTTAGTTCCGTTATCACTTCTAATTGCCTTTAAAGATCCTGGGTGATCAATTGATAATCTAAGAAATAAAGTCCTAAAGGGACTAAAAGCTTCATTCTTAGACGCCATAAAGTAAACCCAAGAGTATCTAGAATAATCATCAACAATAACCAGAACATACCATTTACCTCCGAAGGATTGAACACGTGAAGGTCCTACGGTGTCAAGATGCAAAAGTTGACATGGTTCAGTTGTCATGATCATTGTGAGAGGAGTATGTGAACCTGCAACCATCTTAGCACGTCTACAAGAAGAGCACACAATTTCTTTGTCCCCTTTAAGCTTAGGCAACCCACGTATGCGATCAAGAGCACTAACACGCGTTAGGTGATCAAAGCCTACGTGACCAAGTCTACGATGCCAAAAATATAAGTCCTTTGAATCATTAGCAACTAGACACCTATGCTTAGAGGAAGACATATCAAAATCAGCTTTAAAAACTCTTCCAAACCGAGACATGTTAAAAATAAGATCACTATTTGAATCTACAACTTTGTAGCAATTTTTATTGAAAATAATTTCTAGATTTTCATCTAGCAATTGTGCAACAGAAAGCAAGTTGTATTTAAAATTTTTGACAAGTGCCACATCCTTTAAAGTGTAGTGATCATTTACTCTAACCGAACCCTTAGCAATTATAGGAGTTGAAGAATTATCGACAAAAGTAACATTCTCTACACGTGACACAAAAGAGAGGGAGGAGAACCAATCTTTGTTACCGGTCATGTGGCGTGAGCAACCTGAATCCACAATCCAAATGTTCTCCTTCCTCAAACGTGTAACCTACATAGAAACACAATACGTCGATGACTCAACACTGGGGTTAGTCAAAAGGCATTTAGGTATCCAGTACTGAGTCACACGACGTGCAGCAGGAAAAACACGCGAAAGCTGAGACAAAACAGCAAGTTTATGAGTCGAAGTTTGAGGTTTTCTGTTCTTAACAATTGATTTAGAAGTTGTTACTTGTTTAGAGTGAAAACCAGTAGCTCTGAAGGTAAAAGCAGAATGTCCGGAGGCAACAACTAAAGCTTTGGAGGGAACAGCAGAAGATCCGGGAGCTCTCGGAGCTATCATAGCTACCGGAGCTGCCTTTGTAGATTTCTTACCAGAAGGTCCGGAAGCTACCTTTTCAAATTTCTGACTCACTAAAGCAGGTTGTGTTTTTCTAATTGCATGAAAGTTATAAGATCTAGCAATTTTTCTTTCCTTTTTCTGTTGTTTAGTTAGTCTATAACAAAAATCTAAGATATGACCATATCTACCACAGAAGGTACAATGAAATTTAAATTTGTGTTCATGTCTAGATGAGCAAGCAATATTTTTATTTGATACCGAATGAGGCAACATTCCTGCAGATTTGAAAACCACTTCTTTTTGTTTAGGAACTGTTTAAACCAAACTTCCTAATGACTTTACAATTTTAGGTGGATGTGCCTTAGCATGAGCATGAGAATCAAAACCTAAACCAGTTTTATTATTGCAAGACTTGGAAGAATTCAGCAGCAAGTTTAGGTTCTTATTCCCATTACAAAAACGATCTAATGTCCTATGCATGTCATCAAGTTTATTGGATAGTTCAAGGCAATTTTCACATGAAGTTTTTCCTTTTAATTTGCAATTGGAACAAAATTTAACTTCATGAGAACGTAAAGCATTGTTCAATATAGAAGTTTCATTCATAGCATCCTGTAGTTTCTTATCAAGATCATCACAAGTAGAACAATGCAAGTCATCTGTAGAACAAGAAGCATCTTTTAAGTTTTTATCATTAAGTGCAGCAAGCTCTTTGTTCTTTTTAATTTCTTCATCAAGTCTATCTAGAGTGGAGGAGTGTGCACTTCTTAATGTGGACAATTGTTCATAGATTAAGTCACATGAGGGACATGCATCATCACTAGGAATCAAAGTTTTTAAATGATTAATTTGAGATTCTAGTGATTCAATTTTAGCAGTATTATCCCTAAGCTTTTTGTCCTTTTTCTTGACAATAATAGTTGCACGAGAAATAGCATCACACATTTCATTGCAGGTAGAACATACCTCATTGTCTTCACTGCTGTGTTCTGCATCCTCCTGACTTGATCTTGATCTTGTTTTGCTCGCCATGAAGCATAAGTTGGCCAGGTCGTCGTCATCTCCATCACTTTCAAAGTCTACATCACTTGAACTAAGTTCTTGAAGTGCAGTGATGAAGCTGTTAATCATCTTGCGTCCTATGGTACCCTTCTTCTTCTTGTTGGAGTTTCCAGAGGAGGTCCGGACCTTGTTTTGTTTTTCTTCCCGGGTGGTCGGACCTGAAAGGTTAGGGCATTCTGTATGAAAGTGTCCTATTTTACCACATTCAAAATAGCGTTGAGGTCCGGAGCTTCCTCTCCTTCTAGTTCTCACATTTTGCAATGCTTTTGAGAATCTAGTAGAGATGAGTGCCAACTCCTCTTCTGGAAATTCTTCGATCTGTTCCAGGATTAGCGAGGACAATAAAGCAAGAGTATTGAAAGATGATGATTGGCCGGAGCTAGACATATCATGTTGTGAGACAAATGCAATAGACTTGTTTGGGTTCTTACGTGCTAGGATGTCAATTTCATGAGTTTTTAGTTTAGAATAGAGTACATCTAATGTAAGAGAACTCATGACAGTTGATTCATGTATAGACATTACTTTCATCTCCCAAATTGACATATCTAATGCACTAAGGAGTTGCCTAGCATTCTCAGCATCAGAAAAATTTACATTGACACTACGTAAGTTGCTGAGAATTTTATTGAAACGAGCAAAGAGATCATCGATAGACTCACCGGTTTGCATCTCAAAACGCATATATTCCTTTTTGAACATATCTTGTTTTACCTCTTTGATTGTGTTGGAGCCTTCATGGTAATCACAGAGAGCGCTCCAAACATCGTATGCTGATCGGAGGTGTGCGACACGATCAAAGTCGCTTTGAGTGAGTCCTCGGATGATCAAGTTTCGTGCTTTGTTGTTGTTGTCGACGTCCCGGAGGTTCGTAGCCATAACTTGATCGTTAGGTGGGACTTCATAAGGTTTGTACACCTTTTCCCATATTGCGAAGCCTTGCGCCTGGATGAAGGCTTCCATGCGTGCCTTCCAAACCTGAAAATCAATACCAGCAAACACACAAGGTTTGGCGGAGTACCTCTCCATGATGATTAGTCAAAAACACGTGCAAATCACAAATATTAGAGCATCGTGGCTCTGATACCAATTGTAGGATCGAAGAGCACGTGAAAAGCTACCAGAGGGGGTGAATGGTAGATTTAAAAATCTTAAGCAGCGGAAACAATAAAACCCTAATCCCTTCAGTAGAAAAACGATCTGTTAAAGAAATCGTGTATAAGACTAATATAAACGTGTTTCACCGTGACAAAAGTGATAGATATCAGAGAGAATCAAGTCATGAAGACAACACAAAAATAATTACTCAAATCCGTCGAGAAAAACTCAAGTTATGATCGAAAGATCAGACTATGGTCAATCTGACCTACCCGAGAAAAACAGTTTCTGGAATGCTGCAAAGAAACTCGTGTAGCTCAGAAACTACAAATCCAATGACCGTGAAATTTTTAAAGATGATATACAATCAAGTTGTGAAGACAACCCAAAAAGAATCACGTTAATTGGATCTATAAAACTCGAGTTATGATAAAACCACCGAAGAAAGGTAGTGCTCTCCAGAAACTCAACGAGTAAAACTTGTCTGGAACAAGTCAGACGAACAAGGCACAAAAGTTCCTTCAAACTATGAATTTTATTCAATAGAACACAAGAGGAACAGCCCCAAAGTCATCTCACACGAGCTTTGGCCTTCCCTTGATTATATAACCAGCCCTTAGGCCATCCCAATCTCAACTAGGACTCCAATCCTAATCCGATCACAATCGGAACTTTCCATAACTGCTCATGATTCTTCTATACGCAGATAGAAGCAATCTTAAGACTTACAAACACCTTAGGAACGTATCCCACATTCCTAAACAACTCAAATTCGTGACCCATACGAAATCCTAACATAACCAACTCGATACTTTCCATACCGAGCCATAACCGACTCCGCCGCAGCCAAAGTCTTCAACCGATACGATCCGATCCTTCCGATCAGATCTTCCTTCCATAATCTGTCTCTAGAAGCATATTGCCACGTCATGCACCTCATGAACACGTGCGAACACCTTCCTTTGACCTTCATATGCACTGCCCTTGATTCAATCATCCTGCGCGACCTCCTGACCCGCTCAACCACAGTTCCTCCCGAACTTGGTTGTTGGAACCTCATCTCCTCCTGAGACTAGTCCAATGGATCCTGTCACCAGCCATGACTTGAACTCAAGCAACACCTGCACATGAATAAACAACCAATCCATACGAGCCCAAGTCCTCGACTTGACTCAAGTTAGTTCCGAACACAACACCTTATGTGAGCACCTCACATAAGCATGTTGCAAAACCACAGTAGAAACGATATCAACCGTATTCAACCAAAACACACCAAAAACTTAGAAAATGAATACTAAGCAATCTTTCCAATCATGTAAAGCAAGTATGAAACATTGCAAATGAAAAGCAGAAGCACTGTGGTCAAGTGTCGGACCTTGCCAGAGCAACCCGGAGCTTGAGCTGGAGCTATCAAAAGCTAGTAGAACCTAGCGTCGGAGCTTTCCAAAACTAGTAGATCCTAGCACCGGAGCTTACCAAAAACTAGTCAAAACTAGTCAACCCAAAACCAGAGCTAGACAAAGTACGTCGGAGCTTAGCAAAAGCATGCCGGAGCTATCAAGTATATGCTGGAGCTATCAAAGACATGCCGGAGCTATCAAAGACATGCCGGAGCTAAAGATAAAGCTCACCGGAGCTAACCAAAGCTAGTCGGACCTTACCAAGAAGTCGGACCTAGCATCTAACGTAGCCGGAGCTACCCAAAACAAGTCGGACCTATGGTCGGACCTTGCTATAGCTCGGAGCTAGAGTCGGACCTTGACAAAAAGGTGTTTTGGTGATATTTAAAACTTTTATCATCAAAGCCAAGTGTATTCACTACAAGCCAATGTATTCAGCACACATAGGTCTTCCAAGGGTTTCGGTCATGTCGGGACCTTCAATTTCCTAGCGAAAACTCTCATACGAAAGCTCGGGAAGCACCTTGGGAGCATGGGAGAGAGGTTAGGAGGCTCTAGAACTCGTGCCATAGCCGGAAACACCAAGGTCTATAGTGAACCGAGCTCCTTCAATGGCGGAAGGGGAAAAATTGGATAACTCATTAATTAGTCGATGGTTCTTTCTGATTTTTGGAGGGAAGGTGCGCTAGGAGACATTGATCATGTCGTCTAACTGGATCAATGAATTATTGTGCATACAATCGGAATTAAACCGACGAACTAGCTTCAAAGCCATAAAAGTGCTTCGATCTTTCATGAAATACGGACGCTAGGATGCACGATATGAGTTCAAACTTTACCAGAAGCTAGACGACATCATAGCGCACCTTTTTCCTAAAGACTGCAGAGGACGACGAACTTGTATAGGCGGCGAGGTCGAGCGGCGTCGGGCAGAACCGAGGTGGTCGTGCCGGCGAGCAACAAAGCAGCGCGAGCTAAAAGTGAACCGAGGAGTGACTGCGGTCGATGGTGGAGTGAATAAAAAGCCTTCACCGCAGTAGATAAGGAAGCTGGGGCAGCTGGAGGCGACCGATGCCGAACCGGCGCGCTGGCGGCATGTAGCCATCGCGGTGTCGCGCGGAGAAAGAAAACAGAGGCGGTGAACGGTTTCCCTGACTGACATGTGGGCCCCACTACTCCCTCTTCTCTGTTTCACTAAATTCTACCTCAAACATTGCCCAAAAATTCCCAAAATTTACAGACAGGCTAAGAAAAATATGGGGAACCCAAGTCCGCAATCAGATTTCAATTTGGACATAGTTTGTTTCAAATTCAAAATCAAAGTTGAAACCAAACTTGTTTATAAACCTTATTTAAATAAATAGTAACTGAGGTCCATAAACCCCCAAACTTTGAAACAAAGCTCACTAAACCATAAAGGGTCTAAGGAAAAATTGTGGGTTCATTTGGACAAGGTTAAGTGCAAAGCTAAATTTTGAGATCGACGCAAAATAAACCCTTTGTACGTGTCCAACTAAGTGGAAGACGTACTTCAAAAATCTTGAAAATTTTCCGAGAAGCTATTTAAAATATTTAAGACGTCAAGGAAAAGTTTGGAGCCTTGGATTTGAATCTTTTTGTCATGGCCAGATATACATAGCAACATAATCAAATTACATTTGTTTTGATTTTATATTGCTGCAATATAATTTGCCCTAGCCATTTCATTCAATTAAATTCCCAACTTTGCAGAAAGGTTTAGTTAAAATTGTTCTAGGATTAGTGGTGAAGTCCAATCCTCATGTTAATAAAATTAAACATGAGTAGAAAGAAAACTTTTTAGTGAGGTCAAGTTCCTGTGCACAACTATAGTGACCTCCATTATGTTTGATAAACAACTTGTAGCTGAACTTCACATGAAAGGAAAAAGTGGGATTTTACAGACTACATGGCCTAGAAGGATCGCGTGGCTTTCAATGCTGTGATTGAGGCCATAGAGCGCCATGGTCTGAAGAAATTCATGGCTTTTCAGTATGACTGGAATGTGGAGGTGATTGCTCAATTCTACTCCGCTATCTATTTCCACACCGATGGGGACAGAAGGATCACCTGGATGACCCATGGAGAGCAATTCTCCACCACTTACTGGGAGTTTTCTCAGTTCCTTGACTTGGAGGATCAACTGGAGAATGAGATCATCATTTCCAACTTAAGGCCAGTTGATTGAGACACCTTGGAGTACATGTATCCTAGTCATGTACCTTTTGAGGCCGGACACATGAGGAACATAAAGCCTTTCTACAGTGTGCTCAACCGAGTGCTCCGGAAGACCATTGGCCCCAAGGATGGAGATGCAGGGATTATTCAAGGAAATTTGAGGCACTTGATGGTTGATGGAGATGTTCACTTCAATGTGGTTGACGACATCTTCAACATCTCGCATACTCCAAACCGATCATGTGGGTATGCTCCCTACATCATGTACATGATCGAGAAGGTGTCTGGAATCACCTTCAAGAAGGACATCACTCGCCAGAGGCTTCGACCTCAACTCCCTCCTCCGGAGCCTGCTGCCCCCAGGAGGAAGAATGCGGATCCTCCCGCTTCTTCTTCTCGCTTTGTTCCATCACCTCCTCCACCTCCGGCTTCTTCACAATGCGGGAGTGGATTCTTCAAGTGTTTCAAATCCCTTTTCTCCTCTCGTCGGGAGACGGAAATTCGGTAACGTCGCATGGAGCGTCGCCACGAGAAGTATCTCAAGAGGATGTGCGATAAGCTGGACATCCCCATGTCTCCCGTCGAGGAGAGTGATGGGAAGATCACTCCATTCCCGGAGTTCACCGCCAAGGAGCTATCTCAATTGGGTGAATATGGTACTTCTATCGCGGCCCCATCCGAAGATGATGCTCATATTGATCTGGAGGCCACGGAGAGCGATAGCAGGCACCAAGGTGGAGACGACGACGACGACGTCGATGACGATGAAGAGTAGACCTAACGACTCTTCCTTCCTTCTTTTCCTTTTGGTGTCTTGATGCCAAAGGGGGAGAGATTGATGGATGGGGTACTTAGAGAGGGGGAGAGTTTTAAAATGGTGGTTCTACTTAGTTGTATGGGGGAGAGATTGATCCATTATGGACTTATGTTTTAAAACTCTCATTTCAAGTTGTTATAAGACTTAATCTGTGTTGTAAGACTTAAATTTTGATTCTCTTATGTATAAATTGTTATGTGTTGCCTCAATTACATGTTTATCTTGCACATTTGTTGCCTCATCACAATTTATGAAGCACATCACTTAGGCACCCCACCATAACATGTAAATGTATGAGAACTCTCTCATTCTCTCCTATTCATAATGCATACATTGAAGGGGATTCACTCATAAAAATACATGTTATGAAAAAAAATTATTATCTTTTTGTTGAAGTCTTAATGTGTTGTCATCAATCACAAAAAAGGGGGTGATTGAAAGTGCATCTAGGCATCCCCGTGGGTTTTTGATGATTGATGATGATAATTAAGAGACTAATGAGCCGAGTTGATCTTAAGCACAGGTGTGATGGATGAAATGAGATGAAATCCCTCAAAAAGGAAAAAGATAAAATGGGTGTCAAAGACTCAAGTATAGTAATTAGGGTTTTTTGGTATTGAGCTTAAGTGAGCCGTATCATGTGTGAGGGTGGATCTATCATGTGCATTGAGATCATTCTAGAGATCTCAAAGTGGTGGTTGAGACAAAAACCTAAGTGGGAAGCCAAAATGAGGAAAAACCCTAGGAGGTCGGACTAGTTTGGGCCTCAGGGCTGGACTAGTCCGGCCAGTCAGAGAAGTCTGCTTTGGGGTGGACTAAATGTCTCTAAATGAGTTCGGACTTGTCCGTATGGGTACGGACTAGTCCATTCATCCCTTAGTGAGCTTTGAGCTATGTCCCCGAAGATCGGACTTGTCCATTTTAGAACGGACCAAAGCTCTATGGAGTAGTTCGGACTTGTCCGTGGTGGTACGGACTAGTCCGTTTGAGACTTAGTGAGATAAACCGAGAGAAAACCCTAGAGGGCAAGACTACTCCGCCCCCTGTGGCTAGACTAGTCTGGGCCTACCCAGTTGAGTCCGTTTTGGGACGGACCAAACCTTTCTGTCCTACTTTGGACTAGTCCGTTGTGAACCGGACTAGTCCGTGTTGTCAGTGGCCGTTTGAAATTCAAACTTTGGCGTGCACGTCATATGTTTTGTCGATCGATGACATGAGATTGTCGGTGGTCCCAGAAGTCCGGACTATTTCGTGGCACAGGGCCGGACTAGTCCGGGTTGGTCCTGGTGGCAACGGTTAGTTGTCGGGACCCCTATAAAAGAGGACCCCCGTCCC
Source organism: Tuctoria greenei (assembly GCA_036927565.1). Taxonomy (NCBI): domain Eukaryota; kingdom Viridiplantae; phylum Streptophyta; class Magnoliopsida; order Poales; family Poaceae; genus Tuctoria; species Tuctoria greenei. The sequence continues at coordinate 88,195,781 of JAYESD010000008.1, forward strand.
CTATTTGATAACTCGTGAACCCCAGCATTGCCACAAGTGACCTAGGGCCATCCAAAGCCTTCTACTCGTCCTACTAGCCCTCTAAGACCAAATCTTGAAGAGATTAGGGTTTGGGGAGGAGAGTGAAGGAAGATCATCGTGCTTTGGCTCTCAGTTTGATCTCTTGGACATTGTGTTGTGTTTTGTGGCTTGTGTGAGTTGAGCTTCGTGTTCTCCTCATTGTATTGATTCTTGGGACCCTCAACTTGCGAGCAGCCCCAATAAAACTTGGTGATTACCCATTGATATAGTGGAAACCAAGCCAGCCATTGTGGTGGCTTGGTGAGAGAAGGGTCAAGTGAGACCCGGTCCTTGTGTGGACTTATCAACGTGGATGTAGGCTTCTTTGTGGAGCTGAACCATGGGATAAATCTTGTCTCACTTGTCATTTTAAATTTCATAATAACTAGCATTGCTATTAGGGTTCTTATTGTTCATATTGCTCTTCACTTTGATCTTTGTTGAAATCTTGTCACCTAAGTGATTTAACTTCACAATCTAAGTTGTACTAGGTTACCACACCTTTCTTACATCTTGGGTGAACTTAAATTCCGCAACTAACTTATAGAAACCAAGTTTTTAGGTTTTTGCCCAGTGCTGAGCGGACTAGTGAAAGCATCTAGGCCCCCATGAGGTATGATTTCGGTGATTAATGACAACCGTTGGATATTACTAATGAGTTTGTGGATGCAAGGTCTATCATATCACTCATCACACCTAATGAACTCTATATGTATATCATCTACTGCTCATTGGATATAATGGGAGACCCCTAAACAAACTATTTCACGAGGTCAATCGATTTTTATAAAGACTAAAAGAAAAAGCTCATATGTCAAAGTTATTCCATCAAAATTGACAACACCCAAGACCTGATAATCATCAGAATAATATTTGAAACCAATGTATAAGAGGTCACTCGAGCAAATTCCAAAAGAATCACTTAGAACAACTCGAAGCAGACAAAATCAACTCACCAGTTCAACAGATGTTTCCAGAAAACAATACATCGGTCGAGTTGGTTTAACATAAGAAAAAGACCTCAGAACTGAGTACTCACCGGATCATCCGATGATGAAGAAAGTGTTACGTCGGTCGATCATTCTAGTAAGCAATTACCCTAGACCAAGTGTAACACCAGACCATCCAATGTACAACTATAACACATCGGTCAATCACTCCAGTAAGCATCATTTCTGGACCAATTCTGGATGAAGTGTCACCGGATCATTCGATGATAAGGCAAGTGTTACGTCGGTCGAACAACGGTCATATCTGACACAGTGACATCAGCTAATTTGTATTCAACCGATGACAACTGAAGGGAGAACATCGGATCATCTGGTGTTCACAGAACAATGATGTCAGCCTACTTTTCTAATGGCTATTTCGTGGAAGCTGGCTATTTATACCCCTTCAACCAGTCATTTTGATAAGTCTTGACAACCAGAGCTACTATACACATTACCAAGCATTCAAGACATTGAGCTACCACTTCTACATCATTTACACCACTTGTACACTAAGAGATAGGCTATAACTTACTAGAGATAGTGCTTCTGTGCTTCCATTCTTGGTGATTGGAGTCTCTAGTGTAGTGAGACTTGTAAGGGAGTGTCTCTTGGTGATTGTATTCACCGTGTAAGAGTCGGTGATTGGAGAGAGCCTTCCGGAGCTTGCCAAGACGTTTATGAAAGCCCGAAAGATCAAACTTGTACAAGGCTTGAGCTCCACCTTGCCGAGGTTGGCGAACGGAGAAGTTTAGTGAAGATCCCTGGTCTCGGTGACTTGGGAGTGGCTATACCCTTTGGTGGGTGCCACTTTGGTGAGTGCCACAACGTGGATGTAGGAAGGTCATGACGATCTTGCCGAACCACGGGATAAATCTCCGTGTCTTCGTGTCTCCTCGGGAGTTTGCACACTCTTTCATTCCCTTTACACTTATGCATTTCATGAAAATGTCAATGAAATGTTTTCTCGCTTGAATGTGATTATTGAGGAAATTAATGCTCTTGATATTGCTTCTCTTGGCAAGGAACTCATCAACCGCATGATTCTTATGCTCCTTCCTAAGCCAAAGTACAACATCATCAACTCCATGCTTCAAAAGGAATCTCTTGATCACATTGAAGTTTTGGAACTTATTGGAGAGATTCACGCTCATGAGATGAGTGTACTTGGGATGATGGAGGAATCATCTTCAAAGACAATTGCTCTAAAGGCTTCCACCAAGACAACAAATTTCAACAAAAAGAAAGTGGTTGATCCTAGATCAAGTGAAGAAGAGTAAGCATCAAGTGAATATGACGATGATGAGCTTGCATAGATGATGAGAAAATTCTCTTGCTTAAACTCCAAGATTGCCAAGAAGGGATACACCTTCGATCCCAAAAATAAGGCATTTCTACCAAGGAGAGAGGACAACAAGACTTGCTATAATTGTGGTGGTCAAGACCACATCTGCTATGATGGTCCAAAGCCGGACAAAAGAAGAGAGAACCACAAGGGCAAGCATCGCAAGCTTGAGGATAGTGAGGATGATGAAGAGGACAAGCCCAAACCAAGATTCTTTGGGAAGAAGAAGCCTGACAAAGGCAAAAAGGCAAAACTCTTCCCAAAGAAGAGAAAAGGTTCACAAAAGGTGTTCATGTGTGAGGCAAATGAATGGATCACCGACGAAGAATCTAGTGATGAAGAGAGTGAAGTTGAAGAAGAGAGCTTGGCCGACCTTGCCATTGCCAACAATGATGATTCATCTCTTCGTCCACCTCCCATGTGCCTCATGGCAAAAGGTAACACCAAGGTATGTGATGATTGTAGCGATGATGAGCTTTCCCCCGATGACTTAGCTTCATTGATAAATGAATACCACACTATCATTAAAAGGGAAAAGAGTAAGGTCAAGGCTCTTGAGGAAGCTCGTGCTAAGCTTGAGAGTGCTAACCTCGATTTGCTTCACAATTATGAAAGCATGCTTAAGGAGCATGACACGCTCAAATCTCATGTCAAGCAAGTTGAGGAGGATAAGGCTCAAATCAAGCTAGATCATCATGAGCTTGACTTAGAACACCAAGCACTCTTGGGAAAGCACAATGAGTTAATCCAAGAGCATCAAGTACTTAACCTTGCTTATGAAGTTCTTGATCAAGAATTGAAAACTATAAAGAAAGAAACCCTTAATGATAAGGTATCTATCACTTCTTATGCCACTAATGTCTTGCATAAGTCTTTGCCTTTGAAAGAGAATGCTAGGGAGAAGGATTTGTTGGAAGAAATTGAAAGTTTCCGCACTAGTGTGGCAAAACTATCTAAGGGAGAAGTCAAGCACAAAGAAATCATCTTCCAACAAGCAAGGACCTTCAACAAGAGATGACTTGGATCCTTCCCAGTGCCTAACAAAGGAATGGTGCCCTCACCGGAGCTTAGAACAAGCTTCATCAAGAAAGTTGGTTCTTATTGCCAACATTGTGAGGTAACCGATCATCACACAAGGGAGTGTCCTCTTCCTAACCGGCCTTCTCCAAAATTGCCTACTAACTACAAGTATACCTTTAATGATCACTATTATCTCTTGAGTAAAGTAGATGGCAAGGTGAAGGCAAGGTTCATTGGCAAAGACATGAAGGGCATGAAGGGGAAGCTCCCCAAGCAACTTTGGGTCCCAAAAACACTTGTATCACACATACAAGGACCTAAGTTGGCTTGGGTGCCTAAAGTCAAAAATTAAAGTCATGTGTGTAGGTGAACTACAAAGCCGGAGGAAAGCATTGGGTACTCGATAGCGGGTGCACTCAACACATGACCAGCAACGATGATATGTTCACCACCACAGAGAACCCCGACAATCATGAACAAGTCACCTTTGGTGACAACTCTAAGGGGAAGGTAATTGGGTTGGGTAAGATTGCAATTTCAAATGATTTATCTATTTCCAATGTATTGTATGTTAAGTCACTTAGCTTCAATTTGCTTTCTATTGCTCAATTATGTGATCTTGGACTAACATGCACCTTTAGCAAGAATGATGTTGTTGTGACTAGTGAAGCGAGCAAAGAACTAATCTTCAAAGGGTTTCGGCATGGACATCTCTACTTAGTAGACTTCTCCAACAAGGATGCTAGCTTGACCACTTGTCTTTTCACCAAGAAGAGTTTGGGACAGCTATGGCATTGACGCATAGCTCACATTGGAATGAGCAAGCTCAAGAAGTCATTCAAGCTCGGGATGGTGACCGGCGTGAAGGATGTCACATTTGAGAAGAACAAGCTTTGTAGCGCTTGTCAAGCCGGGAAACATGTTGCTTCACACCACCCGATGAAGACAATGGTGTCAACCTCCAAGCCACTTGAGTTTCTCCACATGGACCTCTTCGGACCATCCACATATCAAAGTCTTGGTGGTAATCTCTATTGTTTTGTTATAGTTGATGACTACTCTCGCTATGCTTGGACTTTGTTTCTATGTGACAAGAGTGAAACTCCGGAAGTGTTCAAGACCTTCGCTAACCGTGCTCAAAGGGAATTTCAACTTCCCATCATCAAGGCCCGGAGTGACAACGGCACCAAATTCAAGAACTACAACATTGGGGAGTGGTGTGATCGTGAAGGCGTGAAACATGAATTTTCAGCCACATACACTCCTCAACAAAATGGTGTCGTTGAAAGGAAGAACAAGACTCTCATCACTCTTGCACAAGCAATGCTTGATGACTATGGCACGTCCGAGAAGTTTTGGGCCGAAGCAATCAACACGGCGTGCCATGCCGCAAATCGGGTCTACCTACATTGACTACTTCAAAAGACCCCGTACAAACTTCTCATTGGGAGAAAGCCCAACATCTCCTATTTCCGAGTCTTTGGGTGCAAGTGCTACATCTACCGCAAGAAAAGGCTCGGTAAGTTTGAAAGAAGATGTGATGTTGGTATCTTTCTTGGTTATGCATCAAACTCAAAAGCATATCGAGTATTCAACCAAACCTCTGGTTTAGTTGAGGAAAGTTGTGATGTTGAGTTTGATGAAACTAATGGCTCCCAAGAGGAGAGTTTTGGTCATGATGAAATAGATGATGAGCCTCTACGAGAAGCTATGAAGAACATGACCATTGGAGACATCAACCCAAAGTTGAGAAGAGCCATGATCAAGGGGGAGCTTCAAGATCCAACATCAACACATCTACGGCACCTCAAGTTGACGAAGAAGAAAAAGATGATCCATTGCCGACACAAGATTCACAAGCTACACAACATCAAGAAGAAGAACAAGTCCATGATCAAGTCCAACCACAAGAAGAGCAACACACATCACCACCGCCAAGTGCTTCACAACCACTTATGAGGCATGGACGCATCTCCAAGGCGCATTCGATTGATCAAATCATCGGAAGTCCGTCAAGGGGAGTAAGTACACGTTCTCGCCATTTCACTACGTTTTGTGAGCACTACTCGTTTGTTTCATGTGTAGAACCCACTCACATTGAGGAAGCACTTCAAGATCCAAATTGGGTGATGGCCATGCAAGAAGAACTTAACAACTTCATCTGCAATGAAGTTTGGGTGTTGGAGGAGCGACCCAAGGACAAGAACGTCATCCGGACAAAGTGGGTGTACCGCAACAAACAAGACGAGAATGGTGTTGTGATCCGCAACAAGGCAAGACTTGTGGCTAAGGATTTCTTGCAAGTTGAAGGACTAGACTTTGGAGAGACATTTTCTCCGGTCGCTCGACTAGAAGCTATCCGTATACTTCTTGCTTTTGCATCACATCATAGCATAAAGCTTTATCAAATGGATGTGAAAAGTGCATTTCTTAATGGTTATATTAACGAGCTTGTTTATGTTGAACAACCTCCTGGGTTCGAAGATCCGAGGAATCCTAATCATGTGTTTAGGTTGCACAAGGCGCTCTACGGGCTCAAGCAAGCACCTAGGGCGTGGTATGAACTACTACGGGATTTCTTGATCATGCAAGGATTCAAGATCGGGAGGGTGGACACTACACTCTTCACCAAAGACATCGATGAAGAACTATTTATTTGTCAAATTTATTTCGATGATATTATTTTTGGTTCATCTAACGAATCTCTTAGCCATGAGTTTGGCAAAATGATGTCTAGGGAATTCGAGATGTCGATGATTGGAGAGCTCAACTTCTTCCTTTGATTTCAAATCAAGCAACTTCGAGAGGGAACCTTCATCTATCAAGAAAAGTATACCAAGGACCTCTTGAAGAAATTCGAGATGGGAGATTGTAGCTCAAGAAGCACTCCAATGGCAACAAATTGTTATCTCGACGTGGATAAGGACGGTAAACCTGTTGATCAATCTAATTACCGTTCTATGATTGGTTCATTGCTTTATCTTACCGCATCTAGGCCCGATATCATGTTTAGTGTATACTTGTTTGCTCGCTTTCAAGCGGCACCTAAGGAATCACATCGGAAGGCGGTCTTTAGGATACTTCGTATCTCAAGCATACCCCAAGTGTAGGCCTAAGGTACCCTAAAGGTGCTAAATTCCATCTCTTGGGTTACTCGGATTCGGACTTTGCCAGATGCCGTGTGGATCGCAAGAGTACCTCTGGTGGGTGCCACTTGCTTGGGTGTTCCATAGTATCTTGGTCTAGCAAGAAGCAAAATTCCGTTGCTTTGTCCACTGCGGAAGCAGAATATATAGCGGTCGGTGCATGTTGTGCCCAAATCCTTTATATGAAGCAAACCCTTTTGAACTTTGGTATTAAACTTGGTTGTGTGCCTCTCCTTTATGACAATGAAAGTGCGGTTAAGATTGCTAAAACCCCGTTCAACACTCCCGCACTATGCACATTGATATTCGCCATCATTTCTTACGGGACCATGAAGCTAAGGGAGACATCTCCTTGCGAGGTGTTAGGTCCGAAGAACAATTGGCGGATATCTTCACTATACCACTTGATGAGAAAACTTTTTCTAAACTAAGGAGTGAATTAAGTGTGCTAGATGCATCGAACGTCATGTAAGTTGCCATGGTCATGTAAGAATGCATCACATATAGGTCTTGTCTAACTTTCAAGGGATAGGGGTGAGCAAGGGTTAGCTTGGGATGGAGGTTCTTTTGGGTTTCCCCAAGGCTTGGAGAGTGGCTCTCCGTGAAGAAGCCTTTGAAAGGATCAATTTTGGCAAGATAGATTTACTTTATGTCTTCCATGATGCCTGCCATATACACTTGCACTCACGTTTAAATTTCTTGCATTAAAATGGTTTGACATTGCATACGGTAGATTGTCACAAAGGGGAACCCACCTCATGAAAAAGAGACTTGTTTGAAATGCAATATCTCAACTCATATGATGTGGAAAGAACAAAGTGTTAGGTGCGTTAATACCTAAAGGAACATGCTTTAAAGAGATAGAAGTCTTCATCCTCTAGCTCACAAAGCATGGGCCTTACATTTTATTTGGATGTTTTCTTCCTTGTTTTTTCGGTGTTCTATTTGATTTAGGGCTTTGCCAAGTTATTGGCATCTAGTCTTTTTGAGGGGTTAGGGGTTGCCCAAAAAGTCCTAAGACATGTGTTTCTCTTTGTTTGTTTGTTTGATTCAAAGGACATATATGGGATGTTGCTGTTTTGTAGTCATCGGATTATCCGATGCTTAGGGCAGAAGCTTCATCGGATCAGTTTGTGCTTAAGTACAAGGGTCAGCTCAGTCAGAAAGTCAAATCCACAGATGAGTTCATTCTGAGAAACATCGGAGCATCCGATGTTCACATTTCTGAAGTTGTACCAAATTCAACCGATGCTAATCCTTTCCACGTCGGATCATGCGATGCCGAAGGTGCCTCTGGAATACCCTTACTATACCATTCGACCGATGCACGTCTCATCTGACGTCGGTTCATCCGATGTTAAAATTTGAGCTAAGTTTCGGGCCCCACCTATTTAGCGCCTTTTCGTTTCGATCTTTCTCTCGCCCCGAGCGCTCAGGGTCCTTAGTCACTCTGCTTCCCTTTTTGGTGTCTTGATGCCAAAGGGGGAGAAGAGTCAGGGGGAGGGATAGCTTTGTCCTAGGAGGAGTCCTAGTTGTAGGGGGAGGAGTTTATCTTTTTAGGAGTCTTTTGTAATTTGGTGTTTGCTACTCTTTTGCTATTCTTGATTTATCCTTGTGCCACTTAATTCTCCCATGTGTTATTGATCGTTGAGCTTTCGATTTATTGATCGCTTTTGAGTCTTCAAGTTTCGTGTGTTGGATCTTGTACTTCTTGCATATCCTCTTGAGTATCGTATTCTTAATTTCATTACAATTATGCTTTACTCATTGTGTTGTCATCAATCACCAAAAAGGAGGAGATTGAAAGCATCTAGGCCCCCATGAGGTATGGTTTCGGTGATTAATGACAATCGTTGGATATTACTAATGAGTTTGTGGATGCAAGGTCTCTCATATCACTCATCACACTTACTGAACTCTATATGTATATCATCTACTGCTCATTGGATATAATTGGAGACCCCTAAACAAACTATTTCACGAGGTCAATCGATTTTTATAAAGACTAAAAGAAAAAGCTCATATGTCAAAGTTATTCCATCGAAATTGACAACACCCAAGACTTGGTAATCATCAGAAGAATATTTCAAACCAATGTATAAGAGGTCACTCGAGCAAATTCCAAAAGAATCACTTAGAACAAGTTGAAGTAGACATAATCAACTCACCGGATCAACCGATGTTTCCAAAAAACAATACATCAGTCGAGTTGGTTTAACAGAAGAAAAAGACCTCAGAACTGAGTACTCACCGGATCATCCGATGATGAAGAAAGTGTTACGTCGGTCGATCATTCTAGTAAGCAATTACCCTAGACCAAGTGTAACACTGGACCATCCAATGTACAACTATAACACATCGGTCAATCACTCCAGTAAGCATCATTTCTGGACCAATTATGGATGAAGTGTCACCGGATCATCCGATGATGAGGCAAGTGTTACGTCGGTCGAACAACAGTCATATCTGACACAGTGACATCAGCTAATTTGTAGACAACTGAAGGGAGAACATCGGATCATCCGATGTTTGCATAATAGTGATGTCAGCCTACTTTTCCAACGGCTATTTCGTGGAAGCTGGCTATTTATACCCCTTCAACCAGTCATTTCGATATGTCTTGACAACCAGAGCTACTATACACATTACCAAGCATTCAAGACATTGAGCTACCACTTATACATCATTTACACCACATGTACACCAAGAGATAGGCTAGAACCTACTAGAGATAGTGCTTGTGTGCTTCCATTCTTGGTGATTGGAGTCTCTAGTGTAGTGAGAGCTGTAAGGGGGTGTCTCTTGGTGATTGTATTCACCGTGTAAGAGTCGGTGGTTGGAGAGAGCTTTCCGGAGCTTGCCAAGACGGTTGTGAAAGCCCAGAGGATCAAACTTGTACAAGGCTTGAGCTCCACCTTGCCGAGGTTGGCGAACGGAGAAGTTTAGTGAAGATCCCTGGTCTCTGTGACTTGGGAGTGGCTATACCTTTTGGTGGGTGCCACAACGTGGATGTAGGAAGGTCTTGACGATCTTGCCGAACCACGGGATAAATCTCCGTGTCTTCGCGTCTCCTCGGGAGTTTGCACACTCTTTCTTTCCCTTTACACTTATGCATTTCATATACCGCAAAATTACTATTCACTTGAATGCATAGGTTGTTTGCATAGGGAATTGGGTTTTTGGTAGTTAAGTTTTATTGCTTTAATTTTTAAAAAGGAGCCCAATTCACGCCCCCCTCTTGGGCATTCGATCCTTACAACTAGTCCGACCCTGTCCAGACAAGTCCGGCCTCAAGAATTTAATCTGGTTTGATTAAGTCATTTCAGGACTTATTGCCTATTCACCCTCCTCTAGGCGACTTTCAGTATGGAGGAGGGTCACTCCAATGTTGACAAGCACAACAGGAGGATCTGAGCAATGTGCATCGGCATATCGTGACCAAGCTCCAGCCCGACCTCATTGTCGCCGAAACCGGAAGAGGAAGGCGTCAGCTCGAGATGCTGCTGAGCAACTTGTGAACCCTGCCCGGGATGGACAGCAACCTGGAAGATCCATGATGCCTGCTGAAGATAGGCAGGTAGTGTGGCCGTGTATTTTGGACTGGGATGATCGCATGACAAGAGCTCAAGAAGATTTACAGAAAAGCAGCAGTAGTGATGGTTGTTTCAGATCGCGAGCAAGTACTTGCAGAAAAAGTAGCAGCAGTCCTTGCGCCTTGCCTAGATGCTGTACCAGGTTCACTAGTCCTTCGCCAGTTTTCGTCGACAAGTTTAATTCTCATGTTGTCTTCGTCGGGCCTTGTGAATCAGCTGATGGCTCAGAGTTTTCCTTTCATGGCAGCCACGTTCTCTGTTGTTTGTAAAAGATGATCTAGACTCATGAGTTCAACTGGTGGCCCTAATTGATGTTGAGCTCAAAGGTATACTGCCTCATGTTTGGGAGACTTCGACGGTGACCAACATGCTGAATCCGTATGCTTGGGTTAAGGAGGTCTACCAGGATACTGTTGAGCCCAATGACCTCACATCTTTTTGATGCTCAGCTTGGAGCTACAATCCAGCAAATATTCCCCACCGGAAAGAGTTATGGGTGGTCGAGCCGTCACATGTGCAAGAAGATAGAGGGAAACGGATGTTGGTTTATCACATTGATATTCAAGTTGCACCTCAGCAAAATGACTTAGACCTCAATACCCCACTGCTAGGAGAAGCTGTTTCCAGAGATGGTGCTCATCAACATTGAAGGCATGATTCTTCCTATGCACCACCTAGTGTAGATGATGGAGAAGAAGGTGATGTAACTGCTGCTGAAAAAGGTCCAAGGCAGTCAGTGCAAGAGTCTGATAATCCAAAAGACTAGGAATGCATGCATGGGAATTCACAGCGTACTGATGATGGCAATAATAACCAATGTTTTGGCCATCAATCTGGTAAGGAAAGGTGTCATCTAGGAGAGTGACCAACAAACAACTGACGAAGAATTGGGTGCAGCGGTGGGCATGGTAGTCACCCTCATGACTCCCTCTGCAGCTGAGCCTAGTTAGAGAAGGGCCACAAATCTCGAAGATACCCAACAAGCAGCTGAAGAAGGCTTGGGTGCAGCGCCGGACGTGGTAGTCACCTTCGTGACTCCGTCCGCAGCTGCTTCCACGGATAGAATCCCACACTCTGATCAGGAGGAGATGTTATCAGAGAACTTGGCTGGCGGCACGACAGTTTCTTTGCCTGGAACTGACGCCAAGGCTGCTGGTTTGGCAGTTGCGACTGAAGCTTTGACCTCAGCTGGGAGCATGGCAGCTGCATCGTAAACTCTAGCGGTGGCCGGTTCCCTCCCTACATCGCAATCTGGACAAGTTTTCTGGCAAAATCTGACGCGGCAAACTACAAAGCTCCTCCCAATCTCCGCCACCAAGAAAAGAAGACAAAATACTTTGCCTCCTGGTTTCACTTCAAGCAGAAGTCGTCGAATTGCAGAGGTCGGGGCTGAAAACGTAACAATATGGAATCAGCTGGCAGATCAAAGAAAAGAGCAATGAGAGCGCTGGAGATTATTTCAGAAAACGAAGGAATTGATCAATAAGAACAGGAGTATGCAAAGCTTTTCTATCAACCTCTCTCGCAACCACATGTAGCTGCTTTGGCTGCCTTAGGCTATCCGCACCAGCTCCCTATAAAACATACTCTATACACTATTCTTCTTCTACTTTTACAGTACGTACTCTAAATTGCACTCTGAAACAGTGTATCCAATATGCTTTACAGTGTGCCACTGCAGATGGACTTATTTGGGTGGACTCCTCCGGAGAGGTTGCCGCTGGGGACGTTCCAGTCCTGTTCTAGAGAGCTAGTCGTCCAGTGTGGTCGCTCCTTCATTGTTGTTTATTTAATGGATCCACAAAAGATTATTGTCTAGAATGTGAGAGGGTTGAATTCGGTAGCACGTCAGGACTGTGTGCGCTCTCTTGTGGATACTTATCATGCTGGCATTATATGCATCCAAGAGACTAAGATGGAAGTACTGCATCAGTGCATTTTGCTTTCTATGCTGGGTTCTGAATTTACTGATTCGTTGAACTCCCTTGAGTTGGAGCTAGTGGAGGGCTGATGGTCGCTTGGCGACACAACGTGGGCATTACAGGGATGCAACGGGTGGGTGATAATAGTATTTCTGTGTAATTTTGTTCAAGTCTTGGTTAGACATGGTGGCTGACTTGTGTGTATGGCCCCCAAGGGAATGAGCAAAAAAATTCAGTTTTTGGAACAACTAAGAACAATCAGAGCTGAGTGTCAAGGGCCTTGGGTGATTGCTGGGGATTTTAATCTGATTTATAGAGATGAGGATAAGAAATTTTCTAATCTTAACAAAGCTATGACGGGTTGCTTCAAAAGGTTAATTGATGATCTTGCTCTAAAAGAGATCCTTTTGCATGGGCGCAAGTTTACTTGGTCTAACCAACACGATGTGCCGACCTTGGTGAAGCTAGATAGAGTCTGTTGTACTGGTTATTGGGAAGAGCTGCACCCGAATGTGCTGCTTCAAAGTGCAGCTACCGATGACTCCGGTCATTGTCCCTTAATCCTTGGGGTCACAGATTTGAAGGCTGGAAAACCTCACTTTCATTTTGAAGCTTTCTGGCCGAAATTAGAAGGTTTCCGTGAGGCAGTGCAGGCAGCCTGGGACTCAATTCCTATCAAAACTTGTCCTTTTTTGACCCTTGATCTGAAACTTAAAGCAACAGCGAGGGGTCTACAGGCTTGGAGTGATAAGAAGGTGGGTCATATCAACTCACAGCTAGCTCTGACTCGGGAGATTCTGCATCAATTAGAAATTGCTCAAGATGGTCGTACTCTCACAGCAGCTGAAATTTGGTTAAAGAATAATCTCAAGAAACAATCCGTGGTCTTAGCCTCCTTCAAGCGCACCATGGCTAGGATGAGGTCCAGAATTGGATGGCTTAAAGACGAGGACACAAACTCTAGACTCTTTCATTTACATGCTCGACATTGAAAAAGGAAAACTTTCATTGTGAAACTGTCTGGAGACCAGGTCTATACTGACCATGATGATAAAGCTAGGCTAGTGGATGATTATTATAATAATTTGTTGGGCCAATGTCAAGACAGATAATTCGCAATTGATCTGGAGGCCTTAGGGATTCCAAGTCATGACTTGGCTGAGTTGGACCAGCCTTTCATAGAGGATGAAGTGTTGAAAACCATTAAGAATCTCCCTTCTGACAAAGCTCTAGGACCAGATGGTTTCACAGGGAAGTTTTATAAGACATGTTGGGACATTATTGAAGTGGATATTATGTCCGCTGTTTCAGCTATCTAGAGTAGGAAATATATGAACTTTGAAGCTCTCAACACAGCCTATATCACCTTAATTCCAAAAAAAGTTGGGGCTGAGCAGGTGAAGGATTTTAGACCCATTAGTTTAGCGCATAGTTTTGCTAAGCTGGTTACTAAAACAAAGGCTAATCGACTTGCTGGTCATTTGCATGAGATGGTGTCTCCAAATCAGAGTGTTTTCATTAAGGGTTGCTTTATTCAAGACAATTTTATGTTGGTTCAGCAAACAGTAAGGTTTCTTCACCAACATAAAAAAGCTAGAATCCTTCTTAAACTCGATATCTCAAAGGTCTTTGATTCAACTTCTTGGCCTTTCATTTTAGAAGTGATGCAACAATTAGGATTTGGACAAATTTGGAGAGATGTGCTGAGTGGTTTGTTGGCCTCTTCGTCCACCAAGGTGATGCTCAATGGAATCCCTGGTGACATTATTTCTCATCAGCGAGGCTTAAGGCAGGGTGACCCTCTCTCTCCAATGATTTTCATTCTTGTAATGGATATTTTGGGACGTTTGATCAACAAAGCTAAAGAGGTGGGGCTGCTGCCACTACTACAAAAAGCATTTTCATAGGCGCCTGGATTTTTCAAACACAGGCGGTCCGTAAAAAATGTGACTATGATGACGAATGATACAATCCTGTGATGACAGAACATCACAGGAGGATTTTAAGAAACAACCGCCCGTGGAAATCATGTATTTTCTCAGGCGGTTCTTAATTAAGAACCGCCTGTGATGTAGCTAACATCACAGGCGGTTCTTAATTAACCAACGCCTGAGAAAATACATGATTTCCATGGGCGATCATTGTTTAAGAACCGTGTGTGATGCTGCTAAGCTCCTGTCAAGCTAATCCCTGCACATCAAGCTCTTGTAGATGCAAGTAACACCCGTGGCTCATCATTTGGATTGTTGAAAGCATCAATTTAAAGCCTGACAATCCTTGGAAGGATTTTCCCATCCATTTGAAGGTTTTATTTCCCTCCTGTCTATTTGAAAACTTAGGAAGATGCTCCTTTCTCAGTTTTAATGCCTAAATATATTGACTAGAAATCAGTACCTACTTTCTTAGTGCTTCACACAAGCGAGTAAGCGAACAACTTCAATCACAAATCTTATTTTTACACTTCCATAGGGATTTAACCTTAATCTTTCAAGCATAGATTTATCAAATAAGTGAAGCTTCCTTATCACACATGTTAATGGCAGTTATAAGTGAAGGATGTGTCGAAGCTAATGAAATCTAAATCGGACTGAAGATAAAGAGATCCTGCATATGAGTGGCAATGTCCAGGTTAAACAGCGTGAAGCTATGATGGCAGCCTTCAACAACATGAAAAATGATGCCAAGGTTATGCTTGCATCAACCAAGATATGTTGTGAGGGTATAACACTTGTTGGGGCAAGCATAACCTCCAAGGTTATGCTTGCCCCAACAAGTGTTATACCCTCACAACATATCTTGGTTGATGCAAGCATAACCTTGGCATCACTTTTCATGTTGTTGAAGGCTGCCATCATAGCTTCATGCTGTCTAACCTAGACAATGTCATTCATATGCAACATCTCTTTCTCTTCAGTCCCGTTGAGATTTTGTTAGCTTCGACACACTCTTCACTTGTAACTGTCGTTAACATGTCTGATGAGGAAGCTTCAATTATTGATAAATATATGCTTGAAATTTTAAGGTCAAATTCCTATGAAAATGGTAAAAACAAGATTTGTGATTGAAGTTGTACGCTTCGTCGCTTGTGTGAAGCACTAAGAGAGAAGGTACAGATTTGTAGTCAATATATTTAGCCATTAGAACTGATAAAGTAGCATCTTTGTAAGTTTTTAAAATGGAGAGAAGATGTTTATCTCAGACGGGTTTTACTTACCAACCGCCTGAGATAATGCTTGAGCCTGTTCTTCTGTTTCCTTTTCTCTTGCTTCTTTTTATTTAGATTCCAACATAAATACTCAAACATGTATAGATTCTGCAAATTGAGTCCAAATTCGATGATTCTTTCTTCTATAATTTTCAAAAATTAACATCTACCACCTGAACTAAATATTTTAAAACTTGTATAGCTGACATTGTAATGTTTTGGTAAATATCAAATTAATTTCTACTCACATATTATTCAAATTTGTGTATCTCCTAAAAAAAGGATCCTTCACTGAAATTTGTTTGTATGAACATATTTGTATAATTTATACATGTATGAATTTTGTTAATCTTTTTAAAACATTCCAACATGTCAATATTCAAATTATCCATCATTCTAACTAAATGCTCATATACATATGAGGCATTCATCAAATTATGAACACACATTGATTCAAAAAAATATAAAAAATTTTGAAAAAAATTCATAGAGGTTGGTATGATGAATAAAAATGTCCATTGAAAAAATAAATGAAAAAATCATTTTATTTATCAAGATAGAAAAATGAAAAATAGCAATTGTTATATGTTTTTTATGTTCTGGCCAATTTCAAAGGATTTATGAAGTGAAATTTAATGGTAACCTTTACTAATCAATAATATTACAAGAAAGTGGAATTTTGCCTTTTTAAAGGCCACACATTTAATCAAGAATATTAATTAAGAAGAAGTAAAGATATTCTCAGGCGGTTTGTACTTAATAACGACCTGAGAAGATGTTTATCTCAGGCGGGTTTTACTTACCAACCGCCTGAGATAATGCCCGAGTCTGTTCTTCAGTTTCCTTTTCCCTTGCTTCTTTTTTATTTAGATTCCAATATAAATACTCAATCATGTATAGATTCTGCAAATTGAGTCCAAATTTGATGATTCTTTCTTCTATAATTTTCAAAAATTAACATCTACCACCTTAACTAAATATTTTAAAACTTGTATAGCTTACATTGTATTGTTTTGGTAAGTATCAAATTGATTTCTACTCACATATTATTCACATTTGTGTATCTCCTAAAAAAAGGACCCTTCACTGAAATTTGGTTGTATGAACATATTTGTATTATTTATACATGTATAAATTTTGTTAATTTTTTAAAGCATTCCAACATGTCAAAATTCAAATTATCCATCATTCTAATTAAATGCTCATATACATATGAGGCATTCATCAAATTATGAACACACATTGATTCAAAAAAATTAAAAAATTTTGAAAAAAATTCATAGAGGTTGGTATGATGAATAAAAATGTCCATTGAAAAAATGAATGAAAAAATCATTATATTTATCAAGATAGAAAAATGAAAAATAGCAATTGTTATATGTTTTTTATGTTCTGACCAATTTTAAAGGATTTATGAAGTGAAATTTAATGGTAACCTTTACTAATCAATAATATTACAAGAAAGTTGAATTTTGCCTTTTTAAAGGCCTCACATTTAATCAAGATTATTAATTAAGAATAAGTAAAGATATTCTCAGGCGGTTGGTACTTAATAACCGCCTGAGAAGATGTTTATCTCAGTCGGGTTTTACTTACCAACTGCCTGAGATAATGCCCAAGTCTGTTCTTCACTTTCCTTTCCCCTTGCTTCTTTTTTATTTAGATTCCAATATAAATACTCAATCATGTATAGATTCTGCAAATTGAGTCCAAATTTGATGATTCTTTCTTCTATAATTTTCAAAAATTAACATCTACCACCTTAACTAAATATTTTAAAACTTGTATAGCTAACATTTTATTGTTTTAGTAAATATCAAATTAATTTCTACTCACATATTATTCACATTTGTGTTTCTCCTGAAAAAAGGACCCTTCACTGAAATTTATTTGTATGACCATATTTGTATTATTTATACATGTATAAATTTTGTTAATTTTTTTAAAGCATTCCAACATGTCAAAATTCCAATTATCCATCATTATAACTAAATGCTCATATACATATGAGGCATTCATCAAATTATGAACACACATTGATTCAAAAATTTAAAAAAAATTTGAAAAAATTCATAGAGGTTGGTATGATGAATAAAATTGTCCATTGAAAAGTAAATGAAAAAATAATTATATTCATTAAGATAGAAAAATGAAAAAGCAATTGCTTTATGTTTTTTCTGTTCTGACTATTTTCAAAGGATTTATGAAGTGAAATTTAATGGTAACCATTACTAATCAATAATATTACAAGAAAGTGGAATTTTGTCTTTTTAAAGGCCCCACATTTAATCAAGAATATTAATTAAGAAGAACTAAAGATCTTCTCAGGCGGTTGGTACTTAATAACCACCTGAGAAGATGTTTATCTCAGGCAGGTTTTTACTTACCAACCGCCTCAGATAATTGAATCTTTGCAGGCAGTCGGTAAGTAAAACCCGCCTGAGATAACCATCTTCTCAGGTGGTCGGTACTTAAAATCTGCCTGAGAAAATAGGCGTCTATATATATTCCTCGGGCTACGTTGGAAAAACCTAACCCGGGCGAAACACATAGACGCCGTCAGGCTACCAAAATTTTGTTTGCCACCAAGTGTTCGCCGCTATCGTCGCCTACAATACCAATGCGCTTGTATCGCATTCTATCTCAAAGGTCTTGTCAAAATAAGGAAGTTGTAGCAATGGTGCTTGTGTAAGCTTCGATTTGAGAGCATCAAAAGCTTGTTGCTGCTGTTCGCCCCATCGAAACGGCACTCCCTTCTTCATTAGCTAATGTAGAGGTGCTACAATGGTGCTGAAATCCCGCACAAAACGCCGATAAAAACCTGCAAGACCAAGAAAACTACGAACCTGCGTGACGGTTGTTGGGGCTGGCCAGCTGGTGATTGCTTCAATTTTTACCTCATCCACCTCAATTCCCTGCGAGGAAATGACATTGCCAAGAAACGAGACTCGATTGGTGCAAAAGACACACTTTTTGAGGTTACCAAACAAATGTGCATCTCTCAAAACAGTAAAAACAACACGTAAATGATCAAGATGTTCATCATATGACTTGCTGTAAATGAGGATATCATCGAAGTAAACCACCACAAATTGTCCAATGAAAGCACGTAAAACCTCATTCATTAAACGCATAAAGGTGCTGGGTGCATTAGTTAAATCAAAAGGCATGACTAACCACTCATAAAGTCCAAACTTCGTTTTAAATGCAGCTTTCCATTCATCTCCTATTGCCATTCTAATTTGGTGGTAACCACTACGCAAGTCAATTTTTTGTGAAGATGATAGCAGCACTCAATTCATCAAGCATGTCATCTAAGCGAGGAATAGGATAACGATATCGAATGGTGATTGAATGTGGCCTAGAGGGGGGGGGGGTGAATAGGCCTTTTTGAAAATTGTCGGAACCTGCAACACTTAGCAACCGGTTCAAAACCAGAGATATCGGACTAGTCTGGTAAATTGTGAACTAGTCCGGTGTATACGGACTAGACTGATTAGGTTTGATCGATTAACTTTATTTTTCAATATATGCAGCGGAAATATACGACTAAACAAAGTGTTACAAGGTTATGAATCAGGTTATGTTACAATTCAATCTTATACTTGATTTTTCAACGTAAAGTAATCAAGATCAATTGTAACCCTAGATTGATATAATGTAAAGGACAATGAACACAAAAGAAGAACATAAGAGATTTATCCTGTGGTTCGGTTCCCATAGAGGCAACCTACATCCACGTTGAGGAGTCCACAAAAGGACCGGGTCTTCTTCAACCCTACCCTCGTCGGATCGCCACGAAGGCCAATCCTCTTCCACTTATCTCAAATGGGTGAATAACCGAATTCAAGGGGTCTTCTCACACGTTGAGAGATCCCTTGGATTACAACATGAAATACCACCAAGAACACACTCAAAAGATTACAATTAAATTGCAGGAGTGTGTTGGAGAATCAAACCAAGAGCTCAATGTGGTGTTGAATGTGTCTCTCCAATGAACTAGAGTGAATCCCCAAGGGATTGATCTTTGTTGCACTTAATTTCGTGGAGAGATGTGGTTTTTGAGGCTCTTGGGAGGTGTGACGGCGCTAGGATTCGAGAGAGTATGAAATATGGCAGTGCAACCCTATTCATATGGGTTTCTAAAAGTGACCGTTAGGGTTCAGAAAGATTGGACTAGTCCGTGGTGGTCACGGGACTAGTCCGGTGTGCTGTGTGTAGCAAACCCTAAGTGTCCCGAAATATCGGACTAGTCCGGCTAGGAACGGACTTGTCCGATTTCGCTACTGGAAATCTTCAGACTTCTCCGATAGTTATCGGACTTGTCCGGACATGTGAAACCCTAAGTGTATTGGATGACAAGTCCGCACTTGGAGGACTTGTTCGATTTAGTTTAGAGGGTATTTCAGACTAGTCTGTGCAAATATCGGACTTGTCTGATTTGGACCAGAGAGAATATCGGACTAGTCTGGTTATGATTGGACTTGTCCGATTTTGTGTGACTTGTGAAGTGTTTTGAGGACTAGTCCGTACTGGGGAGGACTAGTCCGATTCTAGTCAGAGAGATATCGGACTAGTCCGATGGATATCGGACTTGTCCGATCCGGTGTTAGTCGGACTAGTCCGGTCCTGTGTAACTTTGTGCAATGTGTGTGTTTAATTATGATTGAGCTCTTGGGATGTGTTTTCTTAACACACTCCATACACAATGATCTACTATTCTTCTTCCTTGAGCTCATTTCCACTTTTCTCCTCATTCTTTCCTTCTTTTTGGCACTCTGCTCATTTTTCTATTAAAAGCCTGCACTCATCTCAACAAAGGGGTTAGGATTTCAATTGCTTGTCATAAATCATCCAAAACCCACAAGGGAGTCCTAGATGCACTTTCAATCTCCCCCTTTTTGGTGATTGATGACATCCAATTGAGATTTCACAAAATATGATAAAAAATTGAGATTTTCATAAAGTATGCACATATGAGTCCAAAATACATCAAGTAGTGAAAGCATAGTCCATATGTGCATTCTTTATGGTGGGATGCATAACTAAGTGCACTGAAACATTGAGAATGACATAATTGACATTAATCACCCAATAGCAAGCATATATGTCATTCTAGAGCAAAATCACAGTTTTCATAAATACTACTCAAAGGATCAAATCATTGCATTACAGAACCATAATTAACTTAAGACATTATTAAAACTTTACAAGCCACAAAAGAGTTAAAAGAAATATAGCATAGGGCTCTCTCCTCGCAAACTACAGCTAAGACTAAGACTCCCCCTCAATCTCTCCCCCTTTGGCATCAAGACACCAAAAAGAAGGAGAGGAGGGTCCTAAGGTCTTCACTCTTCGCTGTCGGTCTTCTCATCGTCGTCTTCATCATCTTCATCTTCAGCTTGATGAGGAGGAGGAGGCACGGAGCTACTCGAGCCCCCAATGCCAAAGTAGGCAAGCTCGGAGGGTTCAAGGGCCCGAGCTCAGTGAAATCATAATCTGAGTCTTCAGAGATTATTGGAGAGCCAATTGGCTCAATCTCCAGTTTCTTGCAAATTTGCTTCACAATTGCCTTGATATATTTCATGTCCTCCTTTCTTCTCTTGTTGAGCTTATGGGCCTTCACTTCGGCCTTTTTGCAGGAGGCAAAGATTGCAGTCAGATATTTGAGAATTCCGCTGGCTGAACCTTTTGGAGGGGTTGCACTAGAAGCAGGAGCAGCTCTGACATCTTCTCTTCTCCTTGCCGGTGCCTCGGGACTAGAGGTCGGCGAGGGAGCAACCTGCACACTCGGCTTTTGAGGCATCTAAGGCCTCAAAGGGAGATGCTCCACATCTTTCACAAACTCAATCCCTGTGACTTTTTCAATCACAAACATTAGATAAGGAGCATATCCACAGGACCTGTTGGGAGTGCAAGATATGTTCACCATGTCATTCCAAATGTATTCCGCCACATCAAATGGGCGGTCCTTGCTTATGACCCTCATCAGAGTCCGGAGGTATCCTTGCACACTCCCAGCATCTCCATCCTTGGGAGCAATTGTCTTCCTCAAAACTCTATTCAGCACCACAATGAATGGCTTCATGTTTTTGATGGAGGGAGGGTTGAACTTTGAGTTTGGCTCATATAGGAACTTCATCTTATCCTTGTCAATGACACCTATGTTGTGTATGACCAAGCAATCAGATCTTGTGGTGTCAAGGTGAAGCAGGTTAGCAAAATCTTCTTGAGTAATATTGTACTTGGATCCATGGGTCATCCAAGTGACACTCTCCTCATCCTCACTAGAGAAGTGACAGGTTGCAAAGAACTGCGCAATCACTTCATTGTTCCAGTTATTCCTGAAGGCGAAAAGATCCCTCAGGCCATGCTTCTCAATGGCTCTCACTACTTCAGCGAACGGTGAGCAACCTTTCTTCTCAAAATGTGCCCAATCAATCCACTGATTGTGCACAACTGGTGTCTTCATTGGGAGATACACCAATTTGTAGTAATCAGCATGGAAAATGCACCAAAATCTTCCATCAACAGCTTGCTTCGGTCGGCCATACCAATCGATGCTCCTGAATTTTGCCGCCGAGTCACCGCCCTTCCCGTTGAACTTCTCTTCATTGGGGTCCCGGACCCCTTCCCTTGGAGCATGGAGTTTCAACGGGCCAACCGGACCTGGTGCTATTCCTTTGCCCTTGCCTTTTGCTAGACGGGCACTTGCTGCGCTAGGGCCACCGCATGTGGAAGCCCTAGAAGCAGGCACCTTGGAGGATGGCTTCTTAGCTAGCACTTTCCTCCGAGCTTGTGGAGGAGACTGAGCTGGCTCAGACGGTCTTTCTTGGCGCTTCTTGACAAGACCCGTCGAGGTCCGAGGTGCCACCTCGTGGTCCATCTCGGCCTCAAAATCAAAGACGTCATTGCCCAAGCTCGACATGACCTGAGAATGATTGGCATGAATTATAATGAATGATACAACGCGTAGGTGTGAAAGGATAGCAAGGAATTGCATTAAGGAATTGAAGAATTAGGTTTTGAGTTCAGAAACATCGGACTTGTCCGATGCACAGGCACGGACTAGTCCGGGGGACCAGACTTGTCCGTGCATGGACCGGACTAGTCCGGTGTTCATCCTCAAAAACCTAAGAGACTGGACAAAATATGATTCCTAATGCACAACAAGTGTAGCATACACGTAATACATCAAGGAGGCATGTATATAGTGAAATATGCTAGGCTATTTGATCAACAATGAAGAGATTTGGAAATTCTAGGGTTTGAGCAAAAATTACCGGAAAAATTGCTTGAAACATGGAGATGATGGTGTTGAAGGCCGGACAAGTCCGCTAGCTTCAATCCTCAAGTGGACAAGCTTGATTTCCAGCCAAATGCGAAGCTTTTTGGTGGAGGGAGCAAGAAATCGCCTTGGGAGCTCGAGCACGAAGAGAGAGAACGCGTGAGGCAAGAGTGGAGGTGAAGAAATTAGGGTTTGGCGGCGGCTAGGGTTATGGACACGAAAAATCGGACAAGTCCGGAGATGACCGGACCAGTCCGAACTTTTCTAGAGGACAATATCGGACTAGTCTGTTGAATACCGGACTAGTCCAGCCTAACCGGCACTCTGTGGACTAGTCTTTATGGGCGGACTAGTCCGGGTAACCACGGACTAGTCCATGGTCACCAGGCAAGAATTGCTTAGCCCATTCATATATATTTGAAGGTACATATTTAGAGAATAGAGAGGCAAATCAACTCAAATAACCTTGATGAATATGATCAGTAAGCATACAACAATCAAGCAATGATCATAATTCACCAAGATCTAGTAATTGATAAAGTTTTTCAGAGAAAATTGAGAGAGATGATTTTCACAATACAATCAACATACTTTGAAGAATTCATACAGGTATGCAACATTTCAAGCCACACTCCGTGCATCAAGGATATTTAGTTCATTTCGGAGTTCACAAAAGCTTTTTTCATCAAGTGGCTTAGTGAATATGTCAGCCAATTGTTTTTGGTTATTGACATGGGAAATGGCTATGTCTCCTTTCATGGCATGATCTCTCAAAAAGTGATGTCTTATATCTATGTGTTTAGTTCTGGAGTGCTCAACTGGGTTGTGGGCAATTTTGATGGCACTTTCATTGTAACAAACGAGTGGAATATGGTTCATATTGTAACCATAGCCCCTTAGAGTTTGTCGCATCCAAAGGAGTTGAGCACAACAACTCCCGACTGCAACATACTCCGCTTCGGCTGTGGATAAGGCAATGGAATTTTGTTTCTTGGAGGACCAAGAAACTAAGGATCTTCCTAGGAATTGGCATGTACCGGAAGTGCTTTTTTTATCTACTTTGCACCCGACATAATCTGCATCGGAGTAACCAATGAGATTGAATTTTGAGCCTTTTGGGTACCAAAGACCAAGGTTGGGCGTTTGAACCAAATATCTCAAGATCCTTTTTACGGCTTTCAAGTGACATTCCTTAGGTTTGGCTTGAAATCTTGCACACAAACATACAGTCAACATAATATCTGGCCTAGATGCACATAAATAGAGTAGAGATCCAATCATGGAGCGATATACCTTTTGGTCGACGCTCGGTCCATCTTCATTGAAATCCAAGTGGCCATTCATTGCCATGGGGATTTTTATGGGCTTCGCCTTGTCCATGCCAAACTTCTTAAGTATGTCCTGCGTGTACTTGGTTTGTCTTAGGAACGTCCCTTCTTTTTGTTGCCGCACTTGGAATCCCAAGAGGTACTTTAATTCTCCCACCATTGACATTTCAAACCTATCTGTCATGATTTTACTAAATTCCTCACAAAAGGATTGATTAGTTGACCCAAATATTATATCGTCAACATGAATTTGACAAATAAAAAGATCATCATCAAAATTCTTTGTAAATAGTGTATAATCTACTTTGCCAATCTTAAAGCCATTTTCAATTAATAAATCTCTAAGACACTCATACCAAGCTCTAGGAGCTTGTTTGAGGCCGTAGAGAGCCTTACGCAATTTAAATACGTGGGCGGGGAACTCTTCGTCTTCAAACTCGGGTGGTTGCTCCATGTACACCTCTTCCTTGGTTGGTCCGTTGAGGAACGCGCTTTTCACATCCATTTGATACAGCTTGAAATTATGATGAGTAGCATATGCAAGTAATATTCTAATAGATTCAAGCATAGCTACTGGAGCAAAGGTCTCATCAAAATCCAAACCTTCAACTTGTGAATACCCTTTGGCCACAAGTATTTCCTTGTTTCTTGTCACCACCCCGTGTTCATCTTGTTTGTTGTGGAAGACCCACTTGGTGCTTACGATGTTTCCATTGGGTCTTGCCACAAGTTCTCACACCTTGTACCGCTTGAAGTTGTTCAATTCTTCTTGCATTGCCACCACCCAGTCCGAATCTTTCAATGCATCTTCAACCCTGCGTGGTTCCAAAAAGGATACAAACGAATAGTGCTCACAAAAGTTAGCTATGCGAGATCTAGTGGTTACTCCCTTTTGGATGTCACCGATGATATTGTCGATTGGGTGATCCCTTTGGACGCATTGGTGTACTCTTGGGTGTGGCACTTGAGGAGTTGTATCTTCATGATCATCTGCTTCTCCCCCTAAGTGATTGCCTTCGTTGACCTGTTGATTATCTTCGTATTCTTGTGGTTGATCTTGTGTTGAAGCTCCCCCTTGATCGTTGGTCTCCTGTTGTGGTTCATCTTCCTCATGTACGTTTGGAGGTGGCTCTTGTTGTCGAACCTCACCTAGAGCCATTCTTTTCAGTGCTTGACAAGGAGCTTCTTCTTTACCTAGTTCATATGGATCAACTTGCTCCTTTTGGGAGCCATTAGTCTCATCGAACACTACGTCACGTGCTACTTCAACAAGTCCGGAGGTCTTGTTGAAAACACGATAGGCGTAAGTGTTCGAATCATAACCAAGCAAGAAACCTTCATCAGACTTCGAAGCAAACTTTGAAGTCCTAGGCTTCTTGTTCAAGATATAACATGGAGAACCGAAAACTAAAAAATATGAAATATTTGGTTTGTTACCGGTGAGTAGCTCATAGGATGTCTTTAGTCAATTTATAGCGTGGCAAGCAGTGTTAATCGCTTCCGCCCAAAATCGATCCGATGTCTTGTACTCATCGAGCATTGTTCTTGCCATCTCTATGAGTGTTCGATTCTTTCCTCCGGCAACTCCGTTTTGTTGTGGGGAGTACGGTGCTGAAAATTCGTGCTTTATGCTTTCTTCATCAAGGTACTTTTCCACTTGCATGTTCTTGAACTCCGTGCCATTGTCACTTCTGATATTCTTGATTGTCAATGAGAATTCGTTTTGTTCTCGCTTGAAGAACTTCTTGAGTATTCCTTGTGTCTCTGACTTATCATGCAAAAATAAAACCTAAGTGAAGCGAGAAAAATCATCAACGACAACTAAACCATATTTGTCACCGCCGATGCTTATGTAGGCTATTGGACCAAATAAGTCCATGTGTAGTAGCTCGAGTGGTCTTGTTGTAGTCATGACGTTTTTGGCAGAGTGAGGTGCTCCAACTTGCTTCCAGGATTGGCACGCGCTATAGGGCCTGTCTTCCTCAAATACAACATCCTTTAAACCTCGGATGTGATCGCCTTTGAGGAGTTTTTGAAGGTTCCTCATACCAACATGCGTTAGCCGTCTATGGAACAGCCAACCCATGTTGGTCTTTGCAATCAAGCATGTGTCTAGTTCATCTTTATCCTTATTGAAGTCAACAAGATAGAGCTTTCCCTTTAACATACCCTTGAATGCAATGGAACCATCACTCCTCCTAGAAACGGTCACACCCTCGTTAGTGAACAAGCAATTATAACCTTTGTCGCATAATTGAGATATGAATAGCAGGTTATAATCTAGGGATTCAACATGTAAAACATGATAAAGTGTGTGTTTAGAGGATGTTGCAATTTTACCAGTACCGAGCACTCTTCCTTGACTATTATCTCCAAAGTAGATTCCCTCGTTTGGGTCCTCATTCTCTTCATACTCCATGAACATTTTTCTTTCCCCGGTCATATGATTGGTGCAGTCACTGTCTAGCACCCATTTTGATCCACCGGAGGAATAGGCCTACAAAAACAAATCATGCCTTGGTTTTAGGTACCCAAGCTTGCTTGGGTCCTTGGAGGTTAGTTACAATACATTTGGGCACCCACACATGAGACTTGGTGTTCCCATGGCGTGGCCCAACATAATGAGCATAAACCTTGCCAAAATTATTTCTCATTAACACATAGGAGGCATCAAAAGTTTTAAACAATAGCTGTTGTTGTTTATGTACAGGACTAGTCTGGGGAGCCGGACTTGTCCGGACACCAACCAGACTAGTCCGGTGTTCATGTGTAGTTGCTGTCTTAATCTGTGACTTTCCAATTTGAGAGGGCCTTCCTTTTACAAAGTTAATCCTCTACTTGTTATTCTTATGGCTTATAGCATGTTGCTTTTCACCATAAGAATAACCAATGCCATATTTGACATTTGGAGGTCTTTTGACCAAGTATGCACTACGTGCATATTTGATCTTCTCCTTGTCAAATATGCCACTTTGGGCAGGATGTTTATCCTTTGTAGAGGTTGGCTTATCTCTCAAACTGGTGTCACCTTTCTTACATGTGCAAGCATGAGCAAACACAGCTTTAGTGGGTTGAGAAGGTGAACTTGAAGAGGAGGAAGGTTCACTCAGCTTGAGTGACTCAACTTGCACTTCAAGGATCTTGTTAACCTTGATCAGGTCAGCAAGTTGGTCCTTGATTGTGGCATTTGAGTCAGTTAACTCCAGGCAAGTTTCCTTGCTCGAAGCTAACTCAAGCTCTAGTTATTTGCTTTGTTCCTTTTCAATCTAGAAGTTTGTCAAGTTCAACATATTCCTCCTTTTGGGAGATGATCATGTCCTCTTGACGATGTATTAACCTCTCCTTCTCAACAAGTTGATCAAGCAAAAATTTCATTTTAGTAGTAGTTTTCCTATCTAGTCCAATAAGCATGTCCTCATTATCACTATTGAGTTCATCATCGCTAGAATAGGAATGCACGGAGGGGGATTTAATGGTTACCTTGCATTTACCTTCCTTCGCCATAAGGCAAGTGTCGTCTCCCTTCCATGCGCCAAGTGTAGGGAAAAGGGTAGACTTCTTGGATGTTTTCTCGATGGCTATGCTAGCCATCTCTTCTTCTTCGGACGATGAGGACTCATCATTTGAGTCCCACTCTTTCCCAATGTGCGCTTGTTCAGCTTGTTTCTTCTTCTCGAAGAATTTCTTGGGTTGAGGCTTGGCTTCTTTGGTCTTCTTCTTGTTCTCCTCATATGGGCAATCAACTATAAAGTGGTTATACTCACCACAATTATAGCATGACCGCCTCAACTTTGGCTTCGTTCTTTCCTTGTACTTTCCTTCGCTTGACTTTGTACCTTGTCTCTTTTTCATTATTCTCTTGAATTTCTTCATGAATAGTATCATGTCTTCTTCATCCAATTCACTGCTCTCGTCGTCACTATCTTCCTCTAGTTGTGCTTCTCTAGATTTTTTGGATAGGGGCTTGAGAGTGGACTTCAAAGCAACCCCTTTCTTCTTTGCCGAGGTGAAGTCGGCAATCTCCTTGACATGTTTTGCTTGTTTTTCCATCATCTCGAAGTTGATGATCTCTCCAAGCAGTTCATCCGGAGTCAACCTTTTGTATCCGGGGCTTTCTCTAATCATGGAGCATAGTGTGACGTTGCGAGGCATAAAAGCTCTAAGGATGAGATTTACCACCTCGTGGTCATTCCACTTCTTACTTCCGTATGATCTGACCTTGTTGACAAGTGTCTTTAATCGATTGTACATGTATTGTGGTGACTCGTCTTCTTCAATTGCAAATCTTCCTAGCTCACCTTCAATCATATCGATTTTTGCTTCACGCACATGTCGGTCACCTTTATGTGCAGTTTGTAGTGTGTCCCATATCTCCTTAGCAATTTTGAGTCCATCCACCTTGGTGAACTCGTCCCGACTGAGTGAAGAGGTTATTACGGCTGTGGCTTGAGCATTTCGGTGAATTGCCTGCTCTTGGCTGGGGGTGAGCACTTCGTTGTCGTCCGGGATATCTATCCCTGTGCACACAATATGCCACAAACTTTGATTGAGGGAAATTAGATGCATTTTCATATTTTGCCTCCACATTGAGTAATCACTTCCAATGAAGTGTGGGGCTTTTCCATGTGGGATAGATAAATAATGGTTGTTATTGGAACTGAGACGATCATAGTTAAAAGGATAGTGGGAGTAGTCGGTGTGACTACTCCCCTTCTTCTTATCTTCAACTTTTACTTTCCCTTTGGAAAGTGTCTTCTTTCTTAGGAGCGCCTTTAGCTCCAGCGTCTCCTCATCGTCGTCCTCGAACTCTTGAATGGCTTCGAGGAGCTTCTCCACCTTGAGGTTCTTTTCATCATCAACCTTCTCTTGGTTGTTGCTCTTGTGGGTGTCCTTCATGTCCGACATGATCTCCTTCGAGCGATTAGTCTCTTTCTTGAAGAACCTGCTCTGATACCAATTCAATGTGGCCTAGAGGGGGGTGAATAGGCCTTTTTGAAAATTGTCGGAACCTGCAACACTTAGCAACCGGTTCAAAGCCAGAGATATCGAACTAGTCCGGTAATGTGCGAACTAGTCCGGTGTATACGGACTAGACTGATTAGGTTTGATCGATTAACTTTGTTTTTCAATATATGCAGCGGAAATATACGATTAAACAAAGTGTTACAAGGTTATGAATCAAGTTATATTACAATTCAATCTTATACTTGATTTCTCAATGTAAAGTAATCAAGATCAATTGTAACCCTAGATTGATATAATGTAAAGGACAATGAACACAAAAGAAGAACACAAGAGATTTATCCCGTGGTTCGGTTCCCACAGAGGCAACCTACATCCACGTTGAGGAGTCCACAAAAGGACCGGGTCTTCTCCAACCCTACCCTCGTCGGATCGCCACGAAGGCCAATCCTCTTCCACTTATCTCAAAGGGGTGAATAACCGAATTCAAGGGGCCTTCTCACACGTTGAGAGCTCCCTTGGATTACAACACGAAATACCACCAAGAACACACTCAAAAGATTACAATTAAATCATAGGAGTGTGTTGGAGAATCAAACCAAGAGCTCAATGTGGTGTTGAATGTGTCTCTCCAATGAACTAGAGTGAATCCCCAAGGGATTGATCTTTGTTGCACTTAATTTCGTGGAGAGATGTGGTTTTTGAGGCTCTTGGGAGGTGTGACGGCGCTAGGGTTCGAGAGAGTATGAAATATGGCCGTGCAACTCTATTTATATGGGTTCTAAAAGTGACCGTTAGGGTTCAGAAAGATCGGACTAGTCCGTGGTGGTCACCGGACTAGTCTGGTGTGCTATGTGTAGCAAACCCTAAGTGTCTCGAAATATCGGACTAGTCCGGCTAGGAACGAACTTCTCCGATTTCGCTACTGGAAATCTTCGGACTAGTCCGATAGTTATCAGACTTGTCCGGACATGTGAAACCCTAAGTGTATTGGATGACAAGTCCGACTTGGAGGACTTGTCCGATTTAGTTCGGAGGGTATTTCAGACTAGTCCGTGCAAATATCGGACTTGTCCGATTTGGACCAGAGAGAATATCGGACTAGTCCGGTTGTGATCGTACTTGTCCAATTTTGTGTGACTTGTGAAGTGTTTTGAGGACTAGTCCGCACTAGGGAGGATTAGTCCGATTCTAGTCAGAGAGATATCGGACTAGTCCGATGGATATCGGACTTGTCCGAACCGGTGTTAGTCGGACTAGTCCGGTCCTGTGTAACTTTGTGCAATGTGTGTGTTTAATTGTGATTGAGCTCTTGGGATGTGTTTTCTTAACACACTTCATACACAATGATATACTATTCTTCTTCCTTGAGCTCATTTCCACTTTGCTCCTCATTCTTCCTTCTTTTTGGCACTTTGCTCATTTTTCTATTAAAAGCCTGCTATCATCTCAACAAAGGGGTTAGGATTCCAATTGCTTGTCATAAATCATACAAAACCCACAAGGGAGTCCTAGATGCACTTTCAGTGATGTTATTAACCGCTCGACAATCAACACACATACGTCAACTACCATCTTTCTTAGGAACCAAAAGAACAGAAACAGAACAAGGTCTAAGGCTTTCACGAATGTACCCGCGGTCCAAAAGATCTTGGACTTGTCGCTGAATTTCCTTAGTTTCCTGTGGATTCGCCCTGTATGCTGCACAATTTGGCAAACTTGCTCCTGGAATCAAATCAATCTTGTGTTCAATGCCTCTCATCAGTGGTAAACCAGGGGGTATCTCGGAGGGAAACACATCCTCAAACTCCTGCAAAAGGTTAGCAACAGCATGGGGAAATGCAATAGACAATTAATGAAGTTAAAACATGGCTTCTTTGCAAACTAAAGCATAGCACATCCCCTTAGCATCGAATAAATCAGCAAGGTCAAATTTAGATGTGAGCAACGATGGTGATTTTAACTTAATGACTTGCTGTTTTTTCATATTCTAATTTGGTGCTTTGCCATCACGAATTTTACTCTTCTCATAATGCACAATTTCAGCAGGAGTCATGCGGAGCAAAGTGATTTTCTTTCCCTTATGCATGAGAGTATATTTATTGGTTCTACCATGATGAATAGCATCTGAATCAAATTCCCAACGACGACCCAATAAAAGAGAACAAGCATCCATAGGAACAACATCAAAATCAGCAAAATCATGGTAAGAACCAATTGAAAAATATATTCTCGCTGTTTGTGTTACCCGAACCTTACCGCTGTTGTTGAACCATTGATTGTGGTACAGATGAGGGTGTGCTCTTGTTGTCAAACCAAGTTTCTTGACAACGTCCGTGTTCACCAAGTTATTGCAGCTACCTTCATCAATTATAGTGTGTACACGGCAGTCCTTGACAATGAGAAACATGTGGAAGAGGTTGTGTCGTAGCTTGTCGTTGGTCTCCACTTTGGAGCTCAAGGCACGCTGCATAATGATGCTCCTATAGTTTTTGTCGCCGCTGTACCAAATACCTCTTCTTTGGTGTGTTCGTCATTTGGATCTGTAAAGTCAGTAGCCAGAGAATATTCATCTTCAACATCCGAAGTACTATCATACCCGCCATCGTCGCGTGCTATGTATGCTCGTTTGCTCGGGCGATCTCTCATCATATGACCAAGTCCCTGGCAGCGGTGACACTTAATGTCAGAAGTACAACACATAGAAGGAGTGGATGACAAAGGCTTGAATGATGTTGCCTTGCTGCCTTCCGGCACGGGAGAAGGTGGAGTAGCAGGTATAGTTCGTTGGTCGCTATTGGATGGTGTAGTCGCTGCATGGGGAGTCGAAGATGGTGCTGTTTTGTATGGTGTAGACGTCGAACGCGGCGTGAAGTTGCTCCTCGTGCGTTGTTGCTATTGTTGTCGGCCCTGCAATTCTTTTCTACCAACATAGCAAGCTTAATCCATCTGTTAACAATATCATATTCCTTGTAATCAACAATGTCCTGAATTTCACGCCTCAACCCCCCATAAAAACGAGCTATTTTATCATCCATGTCCTCTACTACCCCACAACGCAGCATACCCTTTTGTAACTCTTGATAATACTCCTCTACGAACATGTTACCTTGGTCTAAGCACTGTAATTTTTTGCAAAGGTCCCGCTGAAAAGATGTAGGAACAAATCGAACACGCATAGCTTCTTTTAATCTATCCCATGTTGAAGGATCAGTTCTAGTTTTAACATGTTCATATCCATATGATAGCAAAGTCCTTAAACTCACTAGTGGCTTGACGAACTCTATGTTGTTAAGGAACAAGATGGGCATTATATTTTTGCTCTACTGTCATCTCCCAATCAAGATAATCCTCAGCATCATAAGCACCAGAAAAAGGGGGTATAGTAAATTTTACTTTGGCAAAAGGATCATCAGGAGGACGATTATAATTGTTATGATAATTATTACCTCCCATACCTCGACGATAAAGTGGTAGTCTTGGCTGATTTTTGTGATCTTCCATATCATCATAAGCATTGTCTTCATGTCTTCCAACGAGAGGCAACCGAGCCTCAAAAGTATTCATCCGAAGAGCAAGGTCATCAAGTTGGCGAGTCAAGTTTGCCAATGACTCCTCCGTTGTTGCGTTGTATTTGGCGAACATATTGTCATGGTCTTCATCATATCACGTAACTCAGCATGTTGAACACATTCGTCATCATTGTCTTCTCCCGCCATTGTTAGTAGGAAACAAAAGACAACAAAATTTTTTTATCCCTATCAACTACAGTGACAATGTGAAAGGTGGAAGAAAACAATCTCTCTCGCTCAAGCATCTTACCAGACTCTTACAAGTTTCTTACCAACACAGCAGGTGGTGTGGACGGTGAGATGAAGCCAATGAAGCGTGGGGTGATTGCAAAGGTACATGTTATGCTAAAGAGAAAGGTGGAGCTTGGATGGCACAACATGGTGGCTAATAAGCAGAAAATTGTTAACAGTAAACAAATCTGAATAAGTATTCAATGTAGGAAACTGTTGCTGGTCAACCAAGTGCCCTAGGGCCTAGAACAACACAAGGAGGTAGCAAGGCAAAAGGAAGACAGAATGATATAACCAACAATCACAGCACAAGTAGTATGAGCTAATTGCTTTAATATGCGTGCTCTTCACTATATTTTTCTTTTTTGTAATATTTTTTGATTTTTTCTTTACTCAGGAGCACGAAGATATGAAACACACAAATTTGCAGCTCAATTGGATGTAATATGCGGCCTATAGAAAATCAAGAGGATTCTTTAAAATTCGTGCTGAAACTTTGGAGGCCGGATAGCCTATCTTCCGATGGGAATTTGGGCAATCTAATTTAGCTGAACGCAGCTACACTGCATAAAATCATATGCGAAATTTCGCGTAGATGAATTTGAAAAAAAAAATCGCCCGATTTCGAGTTCGTATGCGAAAGTTATGGACGTTTTAAGGTAGGTTGTCCGAGTTACGATTCTTGGATGTTGATTCCAACTCGGTTTGAGAACAGAAATCGCAATCGGATATAAAAACGATCGGGAATTTGCACAAAAACTAATGGGGTGGTGTGTGATGATTCAAGGATGAGTGGCACAAGGGTTTGTCACCTAATCTATGGCTGGTGATGCGGGAGTTCACGCAAGGCGGCTAGCTAGGGCAAACTGATGAACGCGGTGGATCAGTTTGTTATTTAGGGATTGTGGAATAGGTGTCGAACAGCAAGAAAACAAGGACGAAACACGATAACTAGGACCAAAACACAAAGATAAACCATCAACAAGACTCGACCACACGAATGCAAACTCAGCAATGCAAATTGAAAAATGAAACTGCAGGCACTATAGTCTAGGAAGCTGCAAAAACAATCTAAATTTTTTTGGCTTTTCTTTGGACTCTAGGTACGAAACAAAATCGATCTAATGGAAGGAAAACAAAGATACCTCACGGATAACCTAGAAATCTGATACTAGTTGATGAGTAGATGAGTCCCAACCTTCCGAAAGGTAATGTATAAGTCGATTGAGGTGGAGAACTTGACATTGATGATCCACGGCACTCCAGTAGCTCGAATACCGAAGCAATCACTACACCAATGCTCTGTTGGTTATAAACCGTGCTGCACACGATTGACCTCACCAAGAAGGCTAATCCCTGCAAGTGCAACTGAGAACACCAGCAAGAACAAGGTAGAAGCAATCTGAATTGCTAAGTTGGGGTCTCACAAACCGATGAACGGTGAAACTGTGTATAACAGATTAATCTAAGCAAAACCCACCGAATATGACCGGCGGCTGTAGTATTTAAAGGCTAGGGTTCGACCAAAACACGATTAGACGCGTCCCTAATGGACTCGTACGGGATACAAGGCCCAAAGGCCCAACTTGGTGGCGCAGCACTGGACAGGAATCTGGACCTGACTTGTTTCGACGATTCCCAATGACTCCGGATGAATTTTGAGG
Source organism: Tuctoria greenei (assembly GCA_036927565.1). Taxonomy (NCBI): domain Eukaryota; kingdom Viridiplantae; phylum Streptophyta; class Magnoliopsida; order Poales; family Poaceae; genus Tuctoria; species Tuctoria greenei. Next base: position 88,230,106 of record JAYESD010000008.1, read on the forward strand.
TGGGACCAGAGCCATTGGAAATTTTATCTTCTCCTCTTTCTGTGCATATGTGGAACGTCGAAAACGGAGTCCGTATGCCTCCTGGGCGTCCGTTTTAAGGTGGACTGCTCTGGACTCCGAGTTGAACTCGAGTCCGAGTTGTACACTGTTTCCATCAACTTGTGGTCGTCCCAGCTGGTTCTCCATGCTCCCAAGGCCTCTTTCCTTCACTTGTTAATCTTCTCCATTATTCCTAATAACAATTAAATCATCACATAGAAATCTATTCTCAAACTCACATGCAATAGAAGTTAGAAACGAATTCACCTGCTAATTTATTAACCGTGTTCGTGCTCTTGTGATTGGTCCTTGCAGTTCAATGTGCGTCTCCGCTGTTGTAATGTCCTCATCAGTTTGGGAATTCGAAAAGGGTAGGCATCCTTGGTTAGCCTTCTATTGCGAGTCCTCTACATCTTTTCTATTGAACTCAAGGTCAGAATCCTCATGAAACTTGCTGTCAAGTTATGATGTTATCTGTTTGAAAATCAAGGATCAAACCAGCCACAAATAAAGTAAATTTTGTCAAATTCACTTCTTAAATCTGGTAGCAGTGTCCAACTTTAAAGATCCATATCTCTTCAACCTGAAGGGCTATGGAGGAAAATGAATACTTTTTGGAATGCTCTTGAAGTATTCTATTAGTTTTCTATTGACCTTCAAGCCAATAGACCGTTGTAAGGTGATGAAAATCTTCTCTAACTAAATCAGCTGCTGTTCTGAAACTGTATGAACAAGCATCTGAATTTTTGCCATTATTATCTGTAGAAAGCTCTTCTAGTCTATTGTGACACATTTTTTGAAAGGGGAAGAGCTATTATACAACTTTTCTATTCATTGCTACCTCAAATTCGGTTTAAAACTAATTAGAAACTAGAGTTTAAGTTAGTACATGTGTACAGTGCTATCTGAAACAGCCAGAAAATTTCTGAACTTTGAACAGCCATAATTCTTAAATTAGAAAAGTAACCTATGCATATCTATACATTTTTGGAAATATTAAAGAGTCCTCTATCAATTTCCTATTCAACGCTAAGGCTAAAACACGAAATAACCAGGTCTAAATCGAAGTACCGTTTAAGGTGTCGTAACAGTCCAGTATCTGGACAGTTATGTATTCAGTTGCTGTTTGGATCGTAATTTCTAGTAGGATCATCAAAAGACTTCATAATTTACATTTATGGAATCCCGAGGATGTGTGTAACAAATTTGAAATATATTGTTTATGCAAATATCAATATTCTCTATTTGAAAATTGTGGAAAAAATCAGCAACATACAAAAGAAGCTCTGTCAAATTTCAGTTAAAAATATGAGAACTTGGTGGTAACATGAGTCGATAATAGCATCTGTACTGAAAATAGAGTGTAGCCGCCCCGCACTTCATCTCACAGGGTTGTGCTCCTTCGAGATCGGTGTCACTATCCTTTTGCCAAACAAAGCAATGCGATCAGATACGGCTGTTGAACATCGCTTGTGCTCAGAACAGAGATACAAATAACTGCCTATTTAGAATAAGAAGAAAAAATTGCCATTACTGGTGAGCAACTTTAACGTGCTTGTCACCCTCGAAATGTATAGGAACCTTTTGGTCAGACGCCTTAAACCCTAGAATGCCTTATCAAATCCTAGAATGCTTCCATCTTTTTCTTCATGCAACACCTCATGTAGCGTTAATATGCCATTTATTATATTTTTTGTCTTATTAGTTCTAGCATGGAAAGCCCTAAGAAGACTGGTGCTGGTAGTAACAATAAAGAAGACAATATGGAGTTTACTAACTCTAGAATTTCAGGCTCCTTTCACAGTCCATCGGATCCTTTTCCTAATATAAAAATTAAAAAGACTTCAGAGGATCTCGACCCGGAATATGATCCTACCGATGAGGTATGGATCACGAATCTTAACTTCAACAGTTCAAGATAATGTTGGTTGTCAAGTATACGAAGTCTTATAATTCTTTTCTACCTAGATTAATCGCTAAGACAACGAGGTGACTTCGGCTCTTAAAACCGCAGAAGGTTCTCCAATGGATGAATCCTCAGCTTCACTCAAGCAGAAACGAGTGCAACGAGGTCCCAATAAGGGTCCATTGGACCGCATCATGTACATAACAAGGGTCGGTCCAGGTGGGCTTCCCCAAGAACCACTGGATTCAGTTACCAAGTATCGTAATGCATGTTGTTTTCTTGTTAGGGAGCTCGTGCCGATCACAACCGAGAATTGTAAGAAATTACCCGAGCAGGCCAAGAATGAGTTGTGGGAAAGGATAAAGAAACAATTCAAGTTCCTGAAAGGCACGGAAGAAGCTGTAAAGAAAGCAACATTGGTCTCTTGCGGCAAGATGTTTCGTGGCTGGAAGAGTGAAATGAATGCTTATGTTAAGGCCGATAAGGTCCCTAGCCCGAGGAAGATGGGAAAAATCACACAAGCTCATTGGCAAGAGTTTGTTCGTCAAAAGACCACACCTGATGCTAAAGCTCTAATTCAATTAGGTCGGAGCTTGCAAAAAAGAACAAATACCATCATCGCTTGGGGTCTGCCGGATATGCCCCCAAAGTCCATAAATGGAATAAGATATTATACGAAATTACCAGTAAGGGCAACCCTCACCCATTAGAAGACTGCGATGAGAGAACTCAACAGTGGGTCTTTGCTCGGTCAGGTTTGACTAGCGAGGGCAAACTTGAAAAGCCCGACTCTGTGAATGAAGTAGAGGATAAAATGAAAGAAGTAATTGAAAAGCAACAGAAGGGTCTTTTTGAGCCGAAGAGGGAGAATGACCAACTTACCGCTATCTTAGGAAACCCTGAACACAGCGGATGGGTTCGAGCAGTCTCTTCTCAAATGTCTTGGCTAGATGGTTTCCCTAAAGATAAAGACACATATAGAAGACGTGAGAAGTTTAAGAAAACAATTGATGAAACGATTGCTCAAAAGTTCAAATAAAATATGCAAGAAATAATGGAACAACTTAGACAATCGGGACAATTAGTGGCACCGAGTACAACAATGGTTCTGGTGCCAAAGGAGCAATTAGTATCTCCAACTGCCTATCCTAGCAGCGTTGGTTCTTTGCCAGGCTCAGGGTCAACCCATAAGTTCCTTGTCGATGATATTGCTAACAAATCTTGTCGTCTTCTTGTCCCGATCGGCAGAGCAGGGAACAAAACCAAATAGGTTGCCACTGCTATGGCAAAGCCTAATCGTGACTTCAACGGGAATCCACATCCATTGTATTATGTTGTGGTGCAAGTTCTTCAGATCATTGATAATGGTTATGAAGATTATGAAATAAACCACGTCACACCTAAGGGGATTGCGACTTTGGGGCAGGCTGTCAACCAATTAATCCTTTGGCACCAACGCGATATCGTGTTGGAATATGAGCCAATTTCTAGCCCTATTGCATCTCGAAATACTGAAACCCCATCTTCTAAGGCGAAAGTTCGGGAAGATCCACTCCCAGTCTAGGAAGATCCACTCCCCCTATGTCTTAGCAAGGATGAGAGTAACCTTGCTAGTAAAGATATCCAAGAGCAACAAGTTGGATGTGGGGACCAAAATCCCGACCTCCAAGGATCTCATTGGGTGGTGTCGTGCGATGCGACACCTAACAGTATACAAGAATAGAACGAGAACAAATTTACAATACCAAGTCTTTATTCAAAAGCACAACAGAAGTTTTAAAATACTAGCAGAAGATAAAAGAACTATACATCATAGCTACGCTCTCAGCACTAGCTATGCAAAAGAAAAGTCATCCATGCCCTGGATACTTTGCACTAGCAACACACAATTCATGGCGGTGTGCAGGGTTCCCACTCGGTTGTAAACCCTGTAGGGGGTGCAGCCTCGTCATCAAACCCGTCATCAGTCGTATAATCTGCAAAAACTCGTTAACTGGAAACATGAGCATAAGGCTCAGCGGGACTAACCCGTCTCACTAGACATATGCAAGAGTGAATACTAAGCATAGGTAAGTAAACCACAAGGACTCGCTTACAAGTGGATCCTTATAGTCATGTTTTAATTAGCAAATGACATTCCTCAGGAACGGCACATAATAGACTCCACAATCAAACAAGAAATGCTTTGCCGATGATATGACGTGCACAAAGCACATAATGCTATTACAGGTAAAGTATGGGGAAACTGTAAACTTTTAATTGTACTATCTCTAAGCCAAACAAGGTTGTCCAAGCAATTTGTAAACCAATATATTATATTCTACTGACTTCTTTAGTATTTACTACGTCACGGCGCAGTGAACAAGTTGTACTCTATTACTGCAAGGGACGGTGATTGCAATCAGGACATACCAGGAACAACATGACACATACGCACTTTCGGAAATGCCAGCAAGTACTTATAACAGTACCTACATAATAATTCAGTACTAGTCGTATATGGCCACCTTTCACTAAAACTCGAATGTCGAACCAGTCGATCCATCACGAGCAGGAGGTCACTGCGTGGGGCGTACTCTGACGTGCCCACCAGCTGATTTACACCTTGCTGCCCTCAACCCACGCCTATAAAACGGAACGGAATGCCTCGACAAACCAATATCAAGCTACGTCAGTTTACTGGAGCCCATTCCTCCAGTATGTTACCGGTACAATTCAAGCTTGTCCAGCAAGACCGCACACGAAACGGTCCTCAATCGACACAAGCAGGGCTACGCACGTGAGACCACGTCTCACTGCATCCTATCCACTGCTCGGTCTCAATTTCATATTCATAAACCATTTTATTATTCCAGAATCTCATGTGTGATAAAATTCCTATCTCGCGAGTAGATTTCAACTACTCGACTTCTACTGAATTCCTATGAGCATAAGCATAGCAGTGTCTACTCAATGGGCCGTAGACCTAACCAAGACTCCATAGGATTTGTGGGTTATGTAAGTGGATGTCAAACACCTTAAACGTAATGCACAATCATCTAAAGATGTAAGGTGAAATAAAACTGCAAAACACTATAAGGAACTTAAATGCAAACCGGGGCTTGCCTGAATGCGAGTTTGAGCCTATGTTAGTTTCTGGCAGCCGGGCCTCCAAGGCTTCCGGCTGCTCCTCGACTTCAGCTACTACACGATATGCATATACTAGATATAAATGATTTTGTGAATAATTAATATGCTTAAGGTGGTATGAGTATTTTAGGATAAAACAAGATAATTATCTTAATTGGCTTTGGGATTTTTATGGTGGATACTAGAAGCTATAGGGAAGACTCTTGCGAAGAACAGGAGATGATCAAGGAAGTTTGTTGTTCTTAAAAATTATGGTAACCAATAAACTTCTCTAATTTTTGGTTGACATTCCGGGGATGTATCATGGCTACCAGGATTTGTATCATGTAGAGGGGGTCTCACTTGTTCTAGTAAAATTTGTTTCACCATTTTCTAATCTTCCTACAGGGAGAAATTTATTTTTCAAGTTTGGGCAAATTTCTGGAAATTGATTTTCCATTTTTCTCGATTTACAACTACATAGAGGTTCGGAACATTGATCAACCCAGTACTTTAAGTCCAAAGAGCTTTAAACTTTTACTGGTGATCGAGGGTATTAACAATAGTGTTCTGACCAAAATTGGAAATTTTCCAATTAACAGAACTGTGGGAATGAATTCTTTAAGAATTTTGCTTATCTGAATTATGGAGAAATTTCTATGGCGTTTCATACAAATTCAAGTGCACCACTGGACAGTATTCTTCATGCTGGTTCTAACAAAATTTATTTAGGAATTTTTGGATAATTTAAGTGGAAGTTATGGAGTTTCTAAGTTTGGATTGAATCTGGATTTAATTTTCTATTGGAAAATTCAAATAAAGGGGCCGATCCCACTTCATTTGAATGGGGCCAATCAGAACAAAGCCACACCGGAAGCCACGGGGTTAACCCGTGTTGTCACACCGGATCCTTGTCCACAACTGATCCCACGCCAGAGGGGTGTCACTAACAGGTGGGACCCGCACCTTCGTCTCACTACAAGGATTCCGACCTGTTGCAACGATTGTACTGCAACGAATACTAAATTGTTGCAGTAAGCTTGGCTTTTTGCCATGATTCACTAGTTCGTGGCACTAGGATCTATCGCCACGGAACACAATCGTTGCATTAGGATCTGTTGCCACGAGTCACTAGTTCGTGGCACTAGGATCTATCGCCACGGAACACAATCGTTGCATTAGGATCTGTTGCCATGAATTACTGGTTTATTGCGTTACAGGATCTATCGCCATGAAACACAATCGTTGCATTAGGATATGTTGCCACGAATCACTAGTTCGTGGCGTTACAGGATCTATCGCCACGAAACACAATCGTTGCATTAGGATATGTTGCCACGAATTACTGGTTCGTGGCGTTACAACTTTATTGCCACGGAACACAATCGTTGCATTAGGATATGTTGCCACGAATCAGCAAACAGTTGCATTTGGACCATAATGCAACGAAATAGAATCGTTGAATTAGGATGCGTTGCCACGATACTCTGGTTCTTGGCGTTAGTATCAATGGCCACGGACCCCAATCGTAGCAATTAGGATGTGTGACCACGATTCAATATTTCGTGGCGTCAGGATGCTAATGCAACGAAACACAATCGTTGCATTAGGATCTGTTGCCACGAATCACTAGTTTGTGGCATCAGGATGCTAATGCAACGGACCACAATCGTTGCATTAGGATCTGTTGCCACGAATTACTGGTTCGTTGCATTACAGGATCTATCGCCACGAACACAATCATTGCATTAGGATTTGTTGCCACGAATCACTAGTTCATGGCGTTACAGGATCTATCGTCACGGAACACAACCGTTACATTAGGATATGTTGCCACAAATTAGTGGTTCGTGGCGTTACAGCTTTATTGCCACGGAACACAATTGTTGCATTAGGATATGTTGCCAGGAATCAGCAAACAGTTGCATTTGGACCGTAATGCAACAAAACAGAATCGTTGCATTAGGATGTGTTGCCACGATACTCTGGTTCGTGGCGTTAGTATCAATGGCCACGGACCCCAGTAGTAGAAATTAGGATGTGTGGCCACGATTCAATTTTTCGTGGCGTCGGGATGCTAATGCAACGAAACACAATCATTGCATTAGGATTTGTTGCCACGAATCACTAGTTCGTGACGTCAGGATGCTAATGCAACAGACCACAATCGTTGCATTAGGATCTGTTGGCACAAATTACTGGTTTGTGGCGTTATAGGATCTATCGCCACGAACCACAATCATTGCATTAGGATCTATTTCCACGAATTACTGCTTCGTGGCGTTACAGATTTATTGTCACGGAACACAATCGTTGCATTAGGATCTGTTGCCACGAATTACTGGTTCGTGGCATTACAACTTTGTTTCCACGGAACACAATCGTTGCATTAGGATCTGTTGCCACGATTTACTGGTTCGTGGCGTTACAACTTTATTGCCACAGAACACAATCATTGCATTAGGATCTGTTGCCACGAATCAGCAAATAGTTACATTTGGACCGTTATGCAACAAAACAGAGTCGTTGCATTAGCATGTGTTGCCACGATACTCTGGTTCGTGGTGTTAGTATCAATGGCCATGGACCCCAATCGTAGCAATTAGGATGTGTGGCCACGATTCACTTTTTCGTGGCGTCAGGATGCTAATGCAACAAAACACAATCGTTGCATTAGGATGTCTTGCCACGATTCACTGGTTCGTGGCGTCAGGATGCTAATGCAACAGAACACAATCGTTGCATTAGGATCTTTTGCCATGAATCACTAGTTCGTGGTGTTACAGGATCTATCGCCACGGAACACAATCTTTGCATTAGGATATGTTGCCACGAATTACTGGTTCGTGGCGTTACAGCTTTATTGCCACGGAACACAATCGTTGCATTAGGATCTGTTGCCCCGAATCAGCAAACAGTTGCATTTGGACCGTAATGCAACGAAACAGAATCGTTTCATTAGGATGTGTTGCCACGATACTCTGGTTCGTTGCGTTAGTATCAATGGCCATGGACCCCAATCATAGCAATTAGGATGTGTGGCCACGATTCAATTTTTTGTGGCGTCAGGATGCTCATGCAACGAAACACAATCGTTGCATTAGGATCTGTTGCCACGAATCACTAGTTCATGGCGTCTAGATGCTAATGCAATGGACCACAATTGTTGCATTAGGATCTGTTGACACGAATTACTGGTTCGTTGCGTTACAGGATCTATCGCCACAGAACACAATCATTGCATTAGGATCTGTTGCCACGAATCACTAGTTCGTGGCATTACAGGATCTATCGCCGAGGAACACAACCGTTGCATTAGGATATGTTGCCACAAATTAGTGGTTCGTGGTGTTACAGCTTTATTGCCACGGAACACAATCGTTGCATTAGGATCTGTTGCCACGAATCAGCAAACAGTTGCATTTGGACCGTAATGCAACAAAACAGAATCGTTGCATTAGGATGTGTTGCCACGATACTCTGGTTCGTGGCGTTAGTATCAATGGCCACGGACCCCAATAGTAGCAATTAGGATGTGTGGCCACGATTCAATTTTTTGTGGCGTCAGGATGCTAATGCAACGAAACACAATCGTTGCATTAGGATCAGTTGCCACGAATCACTAGTTCGTGGTGTCAGGATGCTAATGCAACAGACCACAAACGTTGCATTAGGATCTGTTGCCACGAATTAGTGGTTCGTGGCGTTACAGGATCTATCGCCACGGACCACAATCGTTGCATTAGGATCTGTTGCCATGAATTACTGGTTCGTGGCGTTACAGCTTTATTGCCACGGAACACAATTGTTGCATTAGGATATGTTGCCAGGAATCAGCAAACAGTTGCATTTGGACCGTAATGCAACAAAACAGAATTGTTGCATTAGGATGTGTTGCCACGATACTCTGGTTCGTGGCGTTAGTATCAATGGCCACGGACCCCAGTAGTAGAAATTAGGATGTGTGGCCACGATTCAATTTTTTGTGGCGTCAGGATTTTAATGCAACGAAACACAATCATTGCATTAGGATCTGTTGCCACGAATCACTAGTTCGTGGCGTCAGGATGCTAATGCAACAGACCACAATCGTTGCATTAGGATCTGTTGGCACAAATTACTGGTTCGTGGCGTTATAGGATCTATCGCCACGGACCACAATCATTGCATTAGGATCTATTTCCACGAATTACTTCTTCGTGGCGTTACAGATTTATTGTCACGGAACACAATCGTTGCATTAGGATCTGTTGCCACGAATTACTGGTTCGTGGCATTACAACTTTGTTTCCACGGAACACAATCGTTGCATTAGGATCTGTTGCCACGATTTACTGGTTCGTGGCGTTACAACTTTATTGCCACAGAACACAATCATTGCATTAGGATCTGTTGCCACGAATCAGCAAATAGTTACATTTGGACCGTTATGCAATGAAACAGAGTCGTTGCATTAGGATGTGTTGCCACGATACTCTGGTTCGTGGTGTTAGTATCAATGGCCATGGACCCCAATCGTAGCAATTAGGATGTGTGGCCACGATTCACTTTTTCGTGGCGTCAGGATGCTAATGCAACAAAACACAATCGTTGCATTAGGATGTCTTGCCACGATTCACTGGTTCGTGGCATCAGGATGCTAATGCAACAAAACACAATCGTTGCATTAGGATCTTTTGCCATGAATCACTAGTTCGTGGCGTTACATGATCTATCGCCACGGAACACAATCTTTGCATTAGGATATGTTGCCACGAATTACTGGTTCGTTGCGTTACAGCTTTATTGCCACGGAACACAATCGTTGCATTAGGATCTGTTGCCCCGAATCAGCAAACAGTTGCATTTGGACCGTAATGCAACGAAATAGAATCGTTTCATTAGGATGTGTTGCCACGATACTCTGGTTCGTGGCGTTAGTATCAATGGCCATGGACCCCAATCATAGCAATTAGGATGTGTGGCCACGATTCAATTTTTCGTGGCGTCAGGATGCTCATGCAACGAAACACAATCGTTGCATTAGGATCTGTTGCCACGAGTCACTAGTTCGTGGCGTCTAGATGCTAATGCAATGGACCACAATTGTTGCATTAGGATCTGTTGACACGAATTACTGGTTCGTTGCGTTACAGGATCTATCGCCACGGAACACAATCATTGCATTAGGATCTGTTGCCACGAATCACTAGTTCGTGGCATTACATGATCTATCGCCGAGGAACACAACCGTTGCATTAGGATATGTTGCCACAAATTTGTGGTTCGTGGTGTTACGGCTTTATTGCCACGTAACACAATCGTTGCATTAGGATCTGTTGCCATGAATCAGCAAACAGTTGCATTTGGACCGTAATGCAACGAAACAGAATCGTTGCATTAGGATGTGTTGCCACGATACTCTGGTTCGTGGCGTTAGTATCAATGGCCACGGACCCCAATAGTAGCAATTAGGATGTGTGGCCACGATTCAATTTTTTGTGGCGTCAGGATGCTAATGCAACGAAACACAATCGTTGCATTAGGATCAGTTGCCACGAATCACTAGTTCGTGGTGTCAGGATGCTAATGCAACAGACCACAAACGTTGCATTAGGATCTGTTGCCACGAATTACTGGTTCGTGGCGTTACAGGATCTATCGCCACGAACCACATTCGTTGCATTAGGATCTGTTGCCATGAATTACTGGTTCGTGGCGTTACAGCTTTATTACCACGGAACACAATCGTTGCATTAGGATCTGTTGCCACGAATTACTGGTTCGTGGCGTTACAGCTTTGTTTCCACGGAACACAATCATTGCATTAGGATCTGTTGCCATGAATTACTGGTTCGCGGCGTTACAGCTTTATTGCCACAGAACACAATCGAGGCATTAGGATCTGTTGCCACGAAACAACAAATAGTTGCATTTGGTCCGTAATGCAACGAAACAGAATTGTTGCATTAGGATGTGTTGCCACAATACTCTGGTTTGTGGCGTTAGTATCAATGGCCACAGACCCCAATCGTAGCAATTAGGATGTATGGCCACGATTCACTTTTTCGTGGTGTAAGGATGCTAATGCAACGAAACACAATCGTTGCATTAGGATCTATTGCCACGAATCACAAGTTTGTGGCGTCAGGATGCTAATTCAACGGACCACAATCGTTGCATTAGGATCTGTTGCCACGAATTACTTGTTCGTTGTGTTACAGGATCTATCGCCACGAACACAATCAGTGCATTCAGATCTGTTGCCACGAATCACTAGTTCGTGGCGTCACAGGATCTATCGCCACGGAAAACAATCGTTGCATTAGGATATGTTGCCACGAATTAGTGGTTCGTGGCGTTACAACTTTATTGCCACGGAATATAATTGTTGCATTAGGATCTGTTGCCAGGAATCAGCAAACAGTTGCATTTGAACCGTAATGCAACGAAACAGAATCGTTGCATTAGGATGTGTTGCCACGATACTCTGGTTCGTGGCGTTAGTATCAATGGCCACAGACTCCAGTAGTAGCAATTAGGATGTGTGGCCACGATTCAATTTTTCGTGGCATCAGGATGCTAACGCAACAAAACACAATCGTTGCATTAGGATCTGTTGCCAGGAATCACTAGTTTGTGGCATCAGGATGCTAATGCAACATACCACAATCATTGAATTAGGATGTGTTGCCACGAATTACTGGTTCGTGGTGTTACAGGATCTATCGCCACGGACCACAATCGTTGCATTAGGATCTGTTGCCACAAATTACTGCTTCGTAGCGTTACAGCTTTATTGCCACGGAACACAATCGTTGCATTAGGATCTGTTGCCACGAATTACTGGTTCGTGGCGTTACAACTTTGTTTCCACGGAACACAAATGTTGAATTAGGATCTGTTGCCATGAATTACTGGTTTGTGGTGTTACAGCTTTATTGCCATGGAACACAATCGTTGCATTAGGATCTGTTGCCACGAATCAGCAAATAGTTGCATTTGGACCGTAATGCAACGAAACAGAATCGTTGCATTAGGATGTATTTCCACGATACTCTGGTTCATGGTGTTAGCATCAATGGCCACGGACCCCAATCGTAGCAATTAGGATGTGTGGCCACGATTCACTATTTCGTGGCGTCAGGATGCTAATGCAACAAAACACAATCATTGCATTAGGATGTCTTGCCACGATTCACTAGTTCGTGGTGTCAGGATGCTAATGCAACAGAACACAATCGTTGCTTTTGGATCTGTTGCCACGAATCACTAGTTCGTGGCGTTACAGGATCTATCGCCACGGAACACAATCGTTGCATTAGGATATGTTGCCATGAATTAGTGATTCGTGGCGTTACAGCTTTATTGCCACGGAACACAATCGTTGCATTTGGATCTGTTGCCACGAATCAGCAAACAGTTGCATTTGGACCGTAATGCAATGAAACAGAATCATTGCATTAGGATGTGTTGCCACGATACTCTGGTTCGTGGCGTTAGTATCAATGTCCACGGACCCCAATTGTAGCAATTAGGATGTGTGGCCACGATTCAATTTTTCGTGGCGTCAGGATGCTAATGCAACGAAACACAACCGTTGCATTAGGATCTGTTGCCACGAATCACTAGTTCGTGGCGTCAGGATGCTAATGCAATGGACCACAATCGTTGCATTAGGATCTATTGACACGAATTACTGGTTCGTTGCGTTACAAAATCTATCGCCACGGAACACAATCATTGCATTAGGATCTGTTGCCACGAATCACTAGTTCGTGTCGTTACAGGATCTATCGCCACGGAACACAATCGTTGCATTAGGATCTGTTGCCACGATTTAATGGTTCGTGGTGTTACAGCTTTATTGCCACGGAACACAATCGTTGCATTAGGATCTGTTGCCACGAATCAGCAAACAATTGCATTTGGACCGTAATGCAACGAAACAGAATCATTGCATTAGGATGTGTTGCAATGATACTCTGGTTCGTGGCGTTAGTATCAATGGCCACGGACTCCAATAGTAGCAATTAGGATGTGTGGCCACGATTCAAATTTTTGTGGCATCAGGATGCTAATGCAACGAAACACAATCGTTGCATTAGGATCTGTTGCCACGAATCACTAGTTCGTGGCGTCAGGATGCTAATGCAACAGACCACAATTGTTGCATTAGGATCTGTTGCCATGAATTACTGGTTCGTGGCGTTACATGATCTATCTCCACGGACCACAATCGTTGCATTAGGATCTGTTGCCACGAATTACTGGTTTGTGGCGTTACAACTTTATTGCCACGGAACACAATCGTTGCATTAGGATCTGTTGCCACGAATTACTGGTTCGTGGCATTACAACTTTGTTTCCACGGAACACAATCGTTGCATTAGGATCTGTTGCCACGACTTACTGGTTCGCGGCATTACAGCTTTATTGCCACGGAACACAATCGTTGCATTAGGATTTGTTGCCACGAAACAGCAAATAGTTGCATTTGGACCTTAATGCAATGAAACAGAATCGTTGCATTAGGATGTGTTGCCACGATACTCTGGTTTGTGGCGTTAGTATCATTGGCCACAGACCCCAATCGTAGAAATTAGGATGTGTGGCCATGATTCACTTTTTCGTGGCGTCAGGATGCTAATGGAACGACACACAATCATTGCATTAGGATGTCTTGCCACGATTCACTGGTTCGTAGCATCAGGAATCTAATGCAACAAACCACAATCGTTGCATTAGGATCTGTTGCCACGAATTACTGGTTCGTGGCGTTATAGGATCTATCGCCATGGAACACAATCGTTGCATTCGGATGTGTTGCCACGATACTCTGGTTCGTGGCGTTAGTATCAATGGCCACGGACCCCAATCGTAGCAATTAGGATGTGTGGCCAGGATGCACTTTTTTGTGGTGTCAGGATACTAATGCAACGAAACACAATCATTGCATTAGGATGTCTTGCCACGATTCACTGGTTCGTGACATTAGTATCTATTGTCACGGGACCACAATCATTGCATTAGGATGGAGCTACATGAAGTTGCATCCGAGGACACGGCTTGTATACTCCCATTCAGTGCTTACATGCGTGCTCCTACTTAAGTGTCATGATTTTATTGGCCCTTTCATTTACCTAACATAATGTCTGATTTAACTTCAACCAATTAGATGATGACACATAAGCGCGGAGTACGCATGGAAGCACAAACGGGAGCACCGACCCAGATGGTTGCCACGTACGTTCACACTCCAAATCTTATAGCCAAGGGTGCACTGCACGGTTCCCGAGACTGTCCCACCCTGCCCTGATGATTGCCACGTACGCGAGCGCACCGAATCTTGCAAGGCGCACGGGCACACACGAACTCCACGTCCGAACTTTGCTCAGCGATCCGAATAACTCGGCGCTCGGCATGCACGATCGATCATCATGCGCACGAATAATATTATGAAATTATCAACTTTGATGATTCAATAATCTCAACCATGTTTCATCCAACATACCAATGAAAAATTGGATCGTCCAGTCCATCTAACCAAACGTTAATTTGGATGATCCAAGACATAAAGAAATAGTTGATCTATCTCCAATCGAACTTCGATGTCAAACAAAACGCAATTGATGACTGAGCATTTTGTCACATCTCACTAGAGTGTACGCACAAATGACAAATACACGGCCTCAACACCGGGTTTAGGGTGCATCGTGGACTAACCACATGACCTGACCAAACACTCACGTAGTTACCATACACCTGCAAGAGCAACCATCTGGCCGCATCCACCAATGCATCCCGACCCTGCGAAAGGATGACGAGCAGCGGCAGGTGAACACGTTGCAGTGGCGGCGCAATGGAAAACGGTGGCAGCGGATCATGGTGACGTACCTGGATGTTGGCGTAGTCGACCTCGCACATCTTCCATGACTATCCGCGGCGAGCTGAACCACACTGGCAGGAACTCCTCGGTTTCGCAGTCGAAGCATGACTTGGAGAAATGGGCCACCAACGCATCCCGACCCTGCGAAAGGATGACGAGCAGCGGCAGGTGAACACCATGCAGCAGCGACGCAATGGAAAACGGTGGCAGCGGACAACGATGTACCTGGATGTTGGCGTAGTCAACCTCGCACATCTTCCACAAGTCGTTCACCTTCCAACGGAAGCCATGCAGGTGCTTCGTCCACAGCCAGAACGCCGCATCTGGCGATGTGACGTTGACAAAGCAGTAGCCCTTGTTGGCCTCGGACCTTGGCAAATGCAACAAACAAGGTTAAGTATCAATCAGTAAAAGACCGAAGCTTGATTAGTATAATCATATATTTCAAAGCATAGGCGTGGTACCTGAAGTCAAATGGAATGTGAATAAAATCGTAAAACCGACTTGACCCGGCCAACTACAACTTTCGCGTTCTCCTCGGCGCAGTGCTGATCAATGATGTTCATTACTTTTTGCCTCTTGACGACTCAGTGCTGGACTAACGACGCTGATGATCCGCAACATACTCAACGATGTAAAACATCAGGTATTAACGCATCAACAAATATGAGGGGGAGAATACCAACGCGCAGATTTAAAAGTATGTTGCGGATCATCAGCGTCCTCAGTCCAGAAGCAGTGTAGAAGCAGCGCCGTGGCCGCCGCGAACTCGAGAACGGGCGAGGAGAAGGCTCATCGCCAACGGATCGAGGGGACGGAAGCTACACGACCGCTATGGGCGATGAGCCTTCCCCTCGATCCGTTCTCGAGTCAGGGGCGGGTCTGCGGTGGGGGCGCAGGGGCGGCGGGCCGGCGGCGGAGCCGGGGGTGCGGCGGTAGGGGTGCAGCAGGAGACGTAGTGCGGCAGGGCCGCAGAAAATTTATTTCCGCCCGCCTAGGCCCAGAGTTGGGCCTGCCTTTAAGACCATCTGCACTGGTTCACGGTAAAGCGGTGATGGGACGCGAAGCGGTTCCAATTGAATTCAAAGATGCGCATGCGGGATGCATAACCTCTGCAGTACTGCAGGTGCAGTAACAGTCACTGACATGTGGGCCCCACAGCTAGCCGTACCCACATGTCAGTGAATGTTACTGCACCTGCAGTACCGCATGTGATTTCAACGCATGCGCTGCGCGCGTCTAAGGCACCTCGGTGACTGGCGCGCACATAAGCTCGGTGCGCCCGGTCACATCAGCCGCCTGTACAAATGGCTATGGCTTGAACGAAGGACGAAACCTTATGCGGCAAACAGCAACGTATAATACTTCCTCCGCCCCAACTCAACTCTATTTCTGTTTTGGTCAAACTAATTACCTTTGACAAATGATTTATATGGAATTTATTAACTTCCATAACATGTGGTACTAGATTGTATATTATGGAAATATTTTTCATGGTGAATCTAAAAGTACAATTCTTGTATTGTTAAAACAGATCAAAATTGCGTAAATCTGAAAGATAGATTTGACGAAACCTAAGACTTCCCTTTGAAAAAGTTTTATACTTTACATTAGTTTTACATATGTAATATGCACATAGGATATATCACTAAATAGTTTTGCAAAAAAAACATGCAGGAGAAATATGTATATCCCATATATATGCTACTACTACGTAAATTAGGGGTGGGCAAATAAACCGAGACCGAAAAACCGAAATCGATAAAACCAAGACCGGAACTGAAAAGACCGAAATATCGGGTATCGGGTACTTTTCGGGTAGCAAATATAAATAACTGAAAAATAAATGTCGGGTTCGGACGGATGAATTCATTGTGGAGCTATAGGTCACGTACTTAATTATACTAAAAAACATCATCTTCGTTGTCGCCCCCCCACAATGGAGCCACATGACCATCATTGGTATATGTATCATCGTCGTCGTCTTCATTTTCTGATGCAACTCCATCTACCTCAAACCTATCACCTGATGTTGTCATTATAAGAGTGGAAGCATCGCTGCTGGCTCCCTCAATGTCATTCCTAGCCCATGCGGCCGTATCCTCATTATTGATATCATCAGTAAGCAGATCATCATGAAATGTCTCAGCCTCCATCGTCTCAGTCACATTATTTTCACTGTCTCCAGGGGGCATGGCAAAAAGGTTCCGTGGCTTCGTTTTAACAATTGTAGCCCATTTAGGATGCGTCACACATGGAACATAAAAAACTTGTTCTGCTTGGGTGGAATGTAAGGCTCATACTAGAATCGAAGCAGAGTAGTGTCAACATCTATCATTCCGTAGTGATCCTTTTTGTAGCCTCTGCTTTGGTTCTGACTGCTTCCAAAAGGCTGATCAAACCATTCACACTTAAATAACAGAACCTCTTGATTTTTTTCAAAATCAATAGCAATGATTTTCTTGATTACTCCAAACCAATCATGATTAGTGCCCCGAACAACAATACCACTGTTTTGGGTCCGTAAATCTTTTTCCACGTCTGCAGTTCGAAAGAAGAAGCCATTGATGAATAACCGACTAAAAAAACGTGCCCGACGATCAGGTCCTCTAGATAATGCATAGAGATAATCGGTTGCTTTGCCTTCTTTGTGTAATGTCGTAATCTGTACACATTAGTATAACAGGGGTT
Source organism: Tuctoria greenei (assembly GCA_036927565.1). Classification (NCBI taxonomy): domain Eukaryota; kingdom Viridiplantae; phylum Streptophyta; class Magnoliopsida; order Poales; family Poaceae; genus Tuctoria; species Tuctoria greenei. The sequence continues at coordinate 88,247,718 of JAYESD010000008.1, forward strand.
ATTGACGACAAACCAATTTCAGAACACATATTTGTTCAATATTTTATCAAAGTGCAAACTTGCATGTACTTACTCGTTTCTGAAACCAATCAACAAACTCATCTCTATGGCGTTTATCAACATCACGAGAATGAATCTTTTTCAGTTCTTCAATATGCTCACTGAAAAGGGTACAAAATTAAATTAGCCATCTACAATAAGCCATATATATAGTATACAACATCTGAGTTATACGTTATTACTTCATCCATGGAGCGGCCTCTTCAACATTAGTAATAAGATAATGCCTGATGTTATGTAGTTCCACCATAGTAAGTTGGTCCCATTTATACCCTTTTTTAGAATTATCAACTCCTGTAAATATGTTAGAATTATCAATAAAAGGTTCATTTGTAGCTACAGCTTCATGACGTTTTGGCCTATTATGCTTGGTGCTGATGTTATCCAAAAACTGACTACAAAAAGCCATACACTCTTCAACAATATATCTCTCAGCTATAGAACCCTCCGGGTGAGCTTTGTTACGTACATACCTCTTCAATGTACCAAGATACCTCTCAATTGGATACATCCATCTGTAAGAAACAGGTCCACCCAACCGTGCTTCTTCAGCAAGATGGGTTGGATGATGTACCATGATATCAAAGAAAGCGGGAGGAAACAACATCTCAAGATTACAAATTGTTTCAGGAATTTGTTTGCTCATCTTGTCCAAATCTAGTTCCGCCAATTCTTTAGAACAAATTCCACAAAAGAATGTGCTAAACTCAATTAAAGGTGCAACAACCTTTTCAGGCAATATGTTACGTATTGCAATAGGAAGGAGCTTCTGAAATATAATATGGCAGTCATGAGTTTTTAGACCCAATACCTTACATGCTTTTATGTCCACACATCTCTTGATGTTTGAGGCATAACCATCGAGCACCTTCACATTTCCCAAAAACTTGCACAAGGTGGTCTTCTCATCTTTGCCCAAAGTATATAATGCTGGTGGGAATGTGTACTTGCTCTTTATGAACTTCGGATGTTGATCTGGTCGTATACCCATATCCTTCATATCAAGACGAGCTTGTAGACTATCTTTTGTTTTACCATCCGTAGCAAGCAATGTCCCCAATAGGCTATCACAAATGTTTTTCTCAATGTGCATGACATCCAAGTTATGCCTTATTAGCAATGTCTTCCAATAAGGGAGGTTGAAAAATATACTTTTCTTCTTCCAATTATGCCATCTATTTTCCTCGGTGTGCTTTCTCTTATTATTCATCGGTCCAAAACTCACTTGATCAAAACACTCGTATTGTTGGAGTACTTCGTCACCAGAGAGTGATGTTGGAGCCTCTCTATTCTCTGCCTTGTTGTTGAAAGAACCTTTGTTTCGACGCCATCTGTGATCCTGAGGTAGGAAACGACGATGACCCATGTAACAATGCTTTCGTCCATATTTCAACCAGAATGCGTCAGTGTTTATATGGCAGTATGGACATGCTAGCTTCCCTTTTGTGCTCCATCCACATAGCATTGCATATGCTGGAAAATCATTTATTGTCCACAATAAAGAAGCTCGCATGACAAATGTTTCTTTCTTTAATCTGTCATATGTTTCAACACCATCAGACCATAATTCCAGTAGCTCATCAATCAAAGGCTGCAGATACACATCAATGTTGTTTCCAGGTGACTTTGGCCCAGGAATTATCATTGACATCACCCAATAAGACTGCTTCATACACAACCAAGGTGGTAGATTATAAGGGATTAAAATCACAGGCCATGTACTGTAAGAAACTTTCATTACTCCAAAAGGATTGAAACCATCAGATGCTAGCCCAAGTCTTATGTTGCGAGGATCAGATGAGAAATTTGGGTGAATGCTATCAAAATGCTTCCATGCTTTCGAATCGGCGGGATGGAGTAATATTCCATCATCAGCACGACCTTCGTTGTGCCAGTGCATGTTTGATGCCATTGATTCTCCCATATAAAACCTTTGTAGTTGGGGAATAAGAGGGAAGTAACGTAGAATCTTGCGTGCTACAAGTTTCATGGATTTTACAAAAGGTAAAGCCTCTCTTGCATCCCCATCAGTACTATTTTTCCATCTTAATTCACCACATTTTGGGCAACTATTCAGTAGAGAATAGTCCTTCCGAAATAACACACAGTCATTGACACATGCATCAATCTTTTGGTAGTCCAGCCCGAGGTCACAAACAACCTTCCGAAGTTTATCAAGTGTATTAGGAATGCAGTGGCCCTTTGGAAGCGCAAATGAGAATAGTTCAAGTAACATCTCACAAAATACTTTGCTCATACCAGTTAAACACTTTATCTGGTAGAACCTGACAATGTAGGATAATTGGGTCAGCTGCGAACAACCTGGATACAAATCCTTTTTGGCATTAGTTAATAAGTCATAGAATTTCTTTGCATCCCCAGTTGGCTCCTGCTGGTTTATAACATTTTCTTGATCATAAACATCTGCTGAAGTACCACCATGATCAGTGCCTCTAAGTAGACTGGACAACATATTTTGCATAGCACCATCATCAGAAATTATCTCCTCATTATTTGCTGATTCCTCAGCAATATTTTCCTGAATTCGTATTTCTCCATGGTGTATTCAAAAAGTATAATCCAATAACATCCCATTTATGAGCAGGTGTAAATGAACTCCCTTGTGTGTATTGTGGCAAATATTTACGACATCTCGTGTAAGGACAAGGCATAGTTCCTCCTTCACGAGTGCCCTTAAATGCAAAATTTAAAAATGACTTCATTCCATCGTGCCACTCCCTCGTATGCCTGTCTTTTCCCATCCATGTCTTATCTTCTGACATCGCTTCCTACAATTCAATCAGCCATCAGCTTATCCGTAAGAGGATAGATGTACAAGAACACATTATGTGAGAAATTGTACCAAGCTGTTGTTACTCCACGCGCTGCGGCCGGCGGATTCTCCTATAAGCGTGGCGGCCGGCGGATGCTCCTCCAAGCGTGGCAGCTGGCGGTTGGTCCTCCAATCTTGGCGGCCGGCGGATGCTCCTACAAGAGTGGCGGCCGCCGAATGCTCCTACAAGCGTGGCGGCCGGCGGATGCTCCTCCAAGCTTGGCGGCCAGCGGATGCTCCTCCAAGCGTAGCGGTCGGCGGATGCTCCTCCAAGTGTGGCGGTCGGCGGATGCTCCTCCAAGCGTGGTGGCCGGCGGATGCTCCTCCAAGCATGGCAGCCCGCGGATGCTCCTACAAGCGTGGCTACCGGCGGATGCTCCTACAATCGTGGCGGCTGGCGGATGCTCCTACAAGCGTGTTGCAGAGAGGGGGCCGGCGTTGCAGGTCGAAGGGTACCGTAATAAAATATTATTTCCGTTTCTTATTTTCCTTCTTCATTCGGCGTGACAAAAATTTCCCGCCGCGGGCAGGCAGGCGGGCAGGATGAAAAAGCTGGGCTGCTTGTTATTTGTGGGCTGAAACTGCGCAGATTCAATTTATATTCAAGCTGGGCCTTCGCGCATTCATGACGCTTGCACAGAGCCGAAGGCCTCCAAAGGTCCGGTACAATCACCGGATTTTCGTGAGATCCTCAAGGGACGCTGCTTTTGATGTTTGGCGCATGGTCACATTGCGGCAGCGTGCCGTGACCCGCCGCGTCTGGGACTGGTCGGCCCACGGGCCCTTTCACAATTAAAGTCAACCTGCTACTTCCCTGGTCCCCGCTCCAATCGGTGCCATGTGCCCAAGGGGCCAGATGGTAAGAGGCCTCTTCATCCTCGCCTTCTTAAACCACCCCCCCTATTGCTTCAAGGCTCAAGTTCCCGACTGATTCCCATCCATGCTCCCGTGTGTTGCCTGAGAAGTCCTTTGCCTCTGTTGTCGCAGCGCCATGCCTCGCAACAATGTTAGATGCGAGCAGGTACCTGCAGGCTCACCGTCCCTGCGCCCTCGTGAGGGGCAATGCACGGTGGTCAACAACCGCCTCATGACGATGGAGTTTATCCATTTGCGCCGCCAAGAAGCTGTTCTGGGACCCAGAGGAGGTTACAGCGAGGCGACGCCCATGGAGATCACCCTGTCCATCCATCACCAACTTGAAATCCTGCATTGGGCTTTCACCGTGTCCACGTTTGGGGATGGTGAGTTCCTAGTGCGGTTCACCCGTGATGACTATTGGGAGCTCGCCATCGAGACGGCAATCATCTCCATGCCAGATGATAACCACTACTTCTGGACATGGATCTTTGGCGTCGGTGTACCGATTGTCGGGTGGTTCTTCCACGTGCAGGTTGTCATCGAGAACCTCCCTCTGCATCTCTGGTCTGCGGAGGGCATCAGACAGGTTCTGGGTGATGTATTCCTCTTTGATCACTTCGATGCTTCCACTTACCACCGGGAGCGTGCTGACTTGTGCACTGTCGTTGGGTGGATGAAAGACCCAAGCCTCCTGCCTCAGACCAAAATGGCCATCTTCTTTGCAGGAAGTGATGGTCGGAATGGGAGTGACAGCGGGCCGCCGGCAGAACCTTTCAACCATGCCGCAGTGGTCCGGCCTGGCGGCCTCACGACAGAGCTCATCATCCACCTGCATCACTACCTCGACTATATGCCGCCGGTCCACCCCAACTCCCCGACCTCCTCGTCATCAGGCGACTCTTCTGACGGACACTCCTCGGTGTCCTCGAACTCTTCGGGGGACACCTTCCCGTGGATGAAGAGATTCTACTGGCGGCATGGGGAAGTGGATGAGGCGGATAAGTAGCTCTTTTAGTATGGCTACCAAAGTCCTAGCTCATGTGTTACGTTTCCTATGGAAACTAAAAATCCTTTACAAATCCTATCCTTCAAAGGGAGCCTATGTTTGAGAGGATTACGACTGGATCAATTTTTGTGAAAAGATTTCCTGTTTAACATTTCGGTTGTCCTTCCTTTTTTCAAACATTTTCTTCCTCATATTGTCTTCACTTTTTTCTTTCCAGTCCTAGCTACTGGCCTGTTGCATTTTCCTGTTACTACTACTTTACATACCGCTTTTCGGGCCCCACTACGGACGATCTCCTGGCAACTCAACTGGTTTGGGGACAAGGAGGGTTTGGCGATCGGAAAATTCGAACTAATTTTGCACAGATAGTACATCCACGAATGAGAACACCAAGTACATTTAACTTAAAAACATTACTCCCTCCGTCCCAAAATACTTGTCCCTTTCGATGGAGAGAGTATCTCCGTCCCAAAATACTTGTCGCTTTGGATGGAGGGAGTATATTACAAACACAAGAAAAGATAAACTACAACTAAAACCATGAAACGAAAAACTACAACTAAAAATATGAAACAAAAAACTACAACTAAAAACATGAAAAGAAAACACCTAAATACTACTCTACTCAACCTCCACCTCCTCCTCCTCGGGTGGGTCCTTGGGCTCCTGACCCTCCTCTAGCGCCTCGGGCTCCGGCGGTAGAAGGTGACCCAGTCTCAAGGCCACCACCACGACGAGGTTGCGACGACTCGCGACGCTGAGCTCGGCTGCCATCGTCTCCCAGAGGGAGTCGAGACGAGAGGCCACGTGCGAGAGGCCGAAGACGTAGTGGCCCGTGGTGTCCATTCCAATACTTTGTAGAAGAGTACCGAGCCCAAGGCATTCCATGGAGTGAGATGTATCCGTAAATACATCTCGGGCCATGTTGAACAGGAGGGTATCCTTCATGCGCGGCGACGAGGGGAGGTCCAGCCGCGGCCGCTTATAGGCGGCTGGGTGCCTCAGCGGGCTCGGTGGCGGAGGGTTACTCGAGCTCGAAAGCATTTGCTGTATACTAGCCGCGGCTAGGTTTTGTGGAGAGAAGAGAGGATGTTGGAACGGTTGTGTGGAAAAGACAATGACACGGGTGACCATCTTATACTCCCTCCATCCCAAGTGAACTCTATTTTTAGGATTCAAACCGCACATTAGTCAACACATAAAATTACCCTAACACCCTTCATCAATACATATCCTCCCACTTTCCATTCAATGCCAGCAAGTTGCTACGGCAACAAAGGACAATAGCTGAAAATGTGCAGAGCACACAACTGACATGACCATACAGTGAAAGTAAAGTTGAGCTGGGACAAAAAAAATTGGCTGGAAATAATCTTCAGCTGGGACGGAGGTAGTAGCATTGTAGCAGTGGTCAGGGGAGGGGATGCATCAAATTTAATTCAAAGGACGTGCATGCGCTGCACGTGTTACTCGCCTCGGTTACTAGCGCACGGTCGCTCTGTGCACCTGGTCGCATCAGTTTTGCGAAAAGATTTCCTGTTTCACATTTCGGGTCTCCACGCTGTTATACCTTAAATCGTACACTACATACTCCCTCCATCCCCAAAAGTATGAAGTTTTTAGAACTAGTTCTAACAATTTTCTTAGAACTATATTTTTAGAACTATATTTTTCTAACATATAGGAGTACTTCCTATATTTTTCTAACATTTTTGTCGTCCTTTCTTTTATTTTCTGGAGTTCATTATCTCCACTTTTCTTTCCAGTCTTTGCTTTCGGCCTGTTGCGTTTTCCAGTAGTACTACTACTTTTCAGACCGCTTTGGAGTTCAGTGTCTCCACTTTTCTTTCAAGTCGTCGCTACCGGCCTGTTTCCAGTAGTACTCCCTCCGTTCCAAAAAGTTAGTCGCTTTGTAGTTCAAAAATGAACTACAATGTGACAATCTTTTTGGGACGGAGGGAGTACTACTTTACAAACCACTTTGCAGGCCCCGCTGCAGGCGATCTCCTGCCTCCTGACAACTCCAGCGGCTAAAGTAGCGTACACCTGCACTTTAAAAGCCATAACTCCAGTGCTCGTATTTTGTTTAGCCCCGTTTGCATCAAAGGAAACTAACGGGACTGTTTAAAGGAATGGAATCCTCTAGAAGGAAAATACATTCATACGTAGTTTCGTAAGTAGCATTCCAAACGGTGCACTTTAGAAGCCATAACCATCACTGCGCATCTGCGCGCGTCTCATCGTGTTCTCGGCGCGTACTAAAGACACACGTCACACACCATCCTCTTCTCCCCCCCCACACCATGCGTTCACATCCTCTGCAGTAATTGCCCAAACACCACCATGCGGAAGGGAATTCTCTGCGGCAGGGCCACACGCCCGCCCGCGTGCGACCCTGCCCCCATACCATTCATTCCCGCCCGCGTGAATCGTAAAGAACGTCGCTCGTGCTCGGCTCTGATGGAACGCGGTCCCATTCGGCTCCGAAGGCCAGCTCGCCTCCCGCGTCCCGACCCGGGAGGAGGCTGTACCTACTGTACATCGTACGTCGCCGTACATACGTCGACATAGGTTGTACGTGTTTGACCCTTGCTCTGATCGTCCGGTCAGGCAGGTGAGTAGTACAATACCGCTAGTACTGTATGATTTTATACTCGCCGACGGCATTCCTCCTCTTCTGGCTTCTCTGCTATGCTACGCTGTGTGTACAGTACATTACATTGTCTCGTCATTTTGGTACTTCTATACGTGAGTATCCTAGGTTTCAATGACCTCTACGCAAACTAAGCAAGGCAAACTGTATAGAAATTTTTTTTCACGGTTTTACATTGCACGAGAGCTTTTAGTATTTGGTACACCCTTTTTATATACCGTGGGAGTAAATTAGTCGTGCCTAACCACTGCTTTGCTGCCTCCTAACGGGTGAAGATGTAATTCTAAAGCACATGTAGTAATTCCAGAATACGAAGCGAAGCGACCACTGCACAGAGGCGAACCAGGCGAGCTGGCCTATGAAGCCAAGCGGGAGCGCGTGTTCCTTCATAACTGAGCCGAGTGGGGTGACGTCTTTGCGATTCATGCCGGCGGGAATGAACGGTATCGGAGGCAGGGCCGCACGTGGGCGGGCGTGCGACCCTGCTGCAGAGAATTCCCTTCCCCACCATGCCCTTTTCTGCGCGCGTACTAAAACTCACTGGGCGTCTCGTCGTCTTCTCAGCGCGTACTAATAAAGAGTAGTAAGACGACACACCATCCTCTACTCTGCCACACACACCATCCTCTTATCCATGCGTACTCTTCCTCTCTATCGTGCACGCCCTCATTGGTTCCCTTCGAAGCCCATGGAGTTCCCCTTGCCGCACGATATTGCAGTCCTAATCGTGGGGTGGGTCGCCGCAACCTCCACCCAGCCCATGGACGACCTCTCCAGTCTGCGCGCCACCTGCAAGGCCATGCACGCGGTGTGCCATAATCCCGCCGTTGGCAGGCGCGTGGCGCTGGAGCAGGAGAGTAGCTGGGAGTGGTTCCAACGGCACGGGAACGGGAGCTACGACGCCCTCGTGGAGCGTTTGGCCAACGTGGGCAACCCTCATGCATGCTACGTCACCAGGTTTGACCTCGTCTTCAACTACGGCCGCGCGCAGGCGCAGCGGGGCACCCAGTTCCTTGCTCGAGTTGCCGTGAACGGCCACAAGGTAGCGGCCTACGTCCTCGCCATGCTCCGCTATGATGCCGACCGCGGAGACCGCGACGCCCTCGAGTATATCTGGCAGGTCGAAGGCGAGGCCCACGTCGGTGACAACGCGGCTGGATCCGTCGCGATGGAGAGGACCAACACGGAGTGCTGCCGGTGTCGGAATCAAGCCATGCAGAGGTTTGACATTTTCGTGAGCTGGAGGTTACTGCGTAGGCCTCCTCCAGGACCGCCGCCGGTGGCACTGCCCAACATTGACGATGTCGTTTGCTGCTGCCCAACAGGGGGGAACCAGGGGCCTGCCCGCTGCGGCCGGCGAGGGTGGTACGAGTGGACCATCTTCTGTACTGAGAACTATAGGATTGAGTGCGAGTATGACCTTTTCTGCCATAACCTGTTGTACTCTATGGGTTATATTCCCTCCATTCCCTTTTGGATGCGCTACCCCTAGTTCTCCCAATGCCAATGAAAAGTGAACAAAGGGAGTATATAAAATAGACTTGTATAAGGCATGTTGATGTGTTTCTCCTATATATGCATGCTCATCTCTCTGATGAATGTTGCACTTGTTGTGTTTCCCCTATGCACGCTCGTCTTTTGTTTAGCCCCGTTTGCATCAAAGGAAACTCACGGGGCAGTTTAAAGGAATGGATTCCTCTGGATGTGACACATGTGCTTTAAAAAATCTAGGTTCTATAAATTTTGGCTTCACTAATAATAAAGTTGTATAAATTGCTACTTATATACAAATTCGTAATTAAGTACTACTAGATATAAACACAGTGATATAAACAAGGATTAAAATAAAGCATATGCATAAAATCTCTTCAACCAGCAACACAGTGATATAAACAAGGATTAAATACTAGATATAAACATCGACGGAACCAAACACTAGTGTTCAACGTACCATTCTAGGCAACAAACTAATTAATTTGACAGTACTAGCTCTTACATAATCAAAAAACACAAAATAAACTAATCGGCACATCTAGTCCGCACCACATCTCTTCAAGCAGCACCTTCAGTCCGTCAGCTAGCTCCATGCATTGTCCTGCACCACCACCTTGCTTGGGTCTACCTCCATGCATCCTGCATCACGGCAACCTTGCTTGGACCACCGTCATTGTTTTCAGCAGCGATTAGTTTATGGCATCATCAAATCTGGAGTAATTTTTCAAGATCATTTGGGGCCCAAAAAATAGTTAACACGCTATACATGAGGAGAAAGATTAGGATATTATATGCTACTTGCGTCGTGGACAACATATCCGGCGCTTCATTCTGGTCGCCAGGATCATTCTGCCCCAAGTCATCTGGGGCAGCAGGCGGAGGACCTTGATCATCAGGATAATATATATATTATTGGATGACTATATATATCTCTCAACAAAAAGAGAAAATTAACTCTTGTTTGCATCCTCTCGGGTATCGCAACTACGCGTTCGACGAGGGTGATGGGAGTTCTGGTAATGATGACACCGTGTATAGGGGCATAGGGCCATTGGTAATAAGTACTTCCGCCCGGTTCCAGTCGTTGCATCACAGAACAAGAAAAGAAAGACATTAAAAACAAGAAGAGAAAAACAACATCAGGACTGGATTAATCTACGTCAATCGATTTCCAGTTTTACAGTTTCGTTCTCCACGGTCGGATGGACAGAGTCCTCTAGCTTAAAGGAATATGAACTGGTCGGTGGCCCCGGTTTACTCCAAACCACGGTTTGCATCCTCTCGGTCCCAACGGCTCGACGCGTCACATCGGCATAAGAGAAAATTAACACGTGTACGCCACACGTCCGACTATCCAAGCATTAATGCTTTGTCGTGATCATGTATGATGGTCGGACATGCACGGATGCTTTTGAAAGAGAGCCAGCAAGGCCTCCATCATGTTTCATGTATGATTGATCACTTGTTGATGAGGATTTGTGATGTTGATTTTCTTGTTTCATGATGACATTTCTCTTGTTTTGTAATGTTCTATGTTACTGAACTCAATGTTGTTCGTCTATTCCATATGTTATTTTCTTCTCTGTCTGTTGTCTAATGAACTACATACTACGTATTTGTGTTCTATGTGTAACATGTATGTGCAAGACCTCGATCCATGATCATGTTAAATTGACGGTGTTATACAAGTGTTTTCTCTTTTTGTTGAAAAAACGATCGTCATATTTATTATTTGTATATTATTAATATACATTAGTGAAATAAAGAATTAATATATAAAAAATATTATCATATGAAATATCAACATGGATGGTCCAATCCAACCTATACGAAAAAAAAACTTTTTGATCGTCCAGTACGTCCAATGAAACATAAACTAGCATGGATCGAGATCCAGTATACAAAAACATGGATGATCCTATCGAATCCATCTTTGACAACAAAAAAATGCACGTACGCAACGGTCATTCATTAACAGATAATACAAATATATAGAACCGATAGTTCATTAAATAACAGACAGAAAACAAAATAACAGATGGAATAGAGGAACAATGACATTGAGTTCATTAACATAAAACAATACTACAAAACAAGAAAAACAACATCACGAAACAAGAAAACCAACATCACAGACCCTTTCTTCCTCCTCGCGCCGAGGGCGCGCGCGCTGCGCCGCCGTGGCGAGGCTCGCCAGAGGTCTCGCCGCTGGCCTTTCCGGTGCGCCAGGCTTCGCCAATCTTACCGCTTGGGGGTTTTTCACCACGCGGAGCACGTCGGTGTTGCCCGCGGGGCTTGCCGACGGCTGGAAACGGCGGTGCGATGGCGGCGGCGGTGGTCACAGCTCCAACAGGGTAGAACTCCCTTATCTCTAGCTCAAACGACTTGGTTTCTCCTCCAAAAGCTTTCTTGTGCCTTGAGGATCATGAACCAGGACTAGGAAAGGAGAAAAACGGCTGGAAACTAGGAACTCGACGGTGAATCACGACTTTCTCACAGGAGGCGACCAAAACTCGGCTATCTCGATCGGTCATCACTCGTCAATGTTTTTCAAATCTTTTCGATCCGGAGTGTTTGCAGGGAGATAGGTAAACTATCCTCTAACTATGGTCAATAATTATTAGATGTATAAAATGAATTAAATCCATGACCTAGAGACATAGGTATGAACTATCATCGGGGAAACTGGCAATAAAGATGCTACAAGGCATGGCATGGCTTGAAACATGGTGAGCATGCTTAAGGAGCAATAACACACCTTTACCTTATAGAAGTCGGGGCCTGTAGAGGCTTCCTCAGGCTTGTCGACGGTGGAGTAGGGGCGGGTCTCAGCAGCTTCACCTGCGGTTGTCGGGAAACTGCGAAATACCGCCCAACCGGTTGAGGAAACACCGAAACAAAAGGTTGAGAAGGTGCTCAAGAAAATTGTGAACAACTTTGCTAAAGGATTCATGATCGATCCTTGCCTAGTTGGAAAGCTATCATTGGAGTCCAAGATGAGGTCGGCGGCGCGCGAGCGGGGAAGAAAACGTAAAAGAGAAGAGAGGAAATGAGCTAGCTAGAGTTGTACTAGTTCCTCTTTTTGATGTGTACTAATTCCTATTTTTGAAGTTGGATATCGTCTAGAGTTGTAGGCTCCTTGATCATGCATGTTTGGGGCATAGCATACATCAGCAAGGCCTCATACTCTGACGATATCCATCATCAAAACGAGAAATTAAACACGTATTAATTGGTTGAACATGTTTGGGGTGCAAGCAAGTTAGACATAGAAAAGACCTCAGTCACGTTTGACAAAATTAACATGCATACCTCAAACAAGACGACCTTTCAACAAAAAGAGAAAACACACGTATAAGCGGGCGTGTGGAGATGATCGGACGGTAGAGGAAACCACACTTATGAATTGGTCGGTGGCACCGGTTTATCCTAAACCGCAATTTGCATCCTCTCAGTCCCAACGGCTCGACGCGTCCCATCGGCATAAGAGAAAATTAACACGTGTACGCCACACGTCCGACTATCCGAGCATTAATGCTTTGTCGTGATCATGTATGATGGTCGGACATGCATGCATGCTTTTGAAAGAGAGCCAGCGAGGTCTCCATCATTTTTCATGCAAGATTGATCACTTGTTGATGAGGATTTGTGATATTGATTTTCTTGTTTCATGATGACATTTCTCTTGTTTTGTAATGTTCTTTGTTACTGAACTCAATGTTGTTCGTCTATTCCATATGTTATTTTCTTCTCTGTCCGTTGTCTAATGAACTATGTACTCCGTATTTGTGTTCTATGTGTAACATGCATGTGCAAGACCTCGATCCACGATCATGTTAAATTGACGGTGTTATACAAGTTTTTTCTCTTTTTGTTGAAAAAACGATCGTCATATTTATTATTTGTATATTCTTAATATACATTAGTAAAATAAAGAATTAATATATAAATAAATATTATCATATGAAATATCAACATGGATGGTCCAATCCAACCTATACGAAAAAAAAACTTTTTGATCGTCCAGTACGTCCAATGAAACATCAACTAGCATGGATTGAGATCCAGTATACAAAAACATGGATGATCCTATCGAATCCAACTTTGACAACAAAAAACGCACGTACGCAACGGTCGTTCATTAACAGAGAATACAAATATATAGAACCGATAGTTCATTAAATAACAGATAGAAAACAAAATAACAGATGGAACAGAGGAACAATGACACTGAGTTCATTAACATAAAACAATACTACAAAACAAGAAAAAAACATCACGAAACAAGAAAACGAACATCACAGACCCTTTCTTCCTCCTCGCGCCGAGGTCGCGCTCGCGGCGCCGCCGTGGCGGGGCTCGTCGGAGATCTCGCTGCTGGCCTTTCCAGTGCGCCAAGCTTCACCAATCTTGCCGCTTGGGGGTTTTTCACCACACGGAGCATGTCGGTGTTGCCCCCCGGGGCTTGCCGACAGCTGCAAACAGCGGTGCGATGGCGGCGGCGGTGGCCACAGCTCCGGCAGGGTAGAACTCCCTTATCTCTAGCTCAAACGACTTGGTTTCTCCTCCAAAAGCTTTCTTGTGCCTTGAGGATCATGAACCAGGACTAGGAAAGGAGAAAAACGGCTGGAAACTAAGAGCTCGACGGTGAATCGCGGCTTTCTCATAGGCGGCGACCAAAACTCGGCTATCTCGATCGGTCATCACTCGTCGATGGTTTTCAAATCCTTTCGATCCGGAGTGTTCGCAGGGAGATAGGTAAACTATCCCCTAACTATGGTCAAGAATTATTAGATGTATAAAATGAATTAAATCCATGACCTAGAGACATAGGTATGAACTATCATTGGGGAAACTGGCAATAAAGACACTACAAGGCATGGCATGGCTTGAAACTTGGTGAGCATGCTTAAGGCGCGATAACACACCTTTCCCTTATAGAAGTCAGGGCCTGTAGAGGCTTCCTCCGGCTTGTCGACGGTGGAGTAGGGGCGGGTCTCAGCAGCTTCACCAGCGGTCGTCGGGAAACTGCGAAATAACGCCCAACTGGTTGAGGAAACACCAAAACAAAAGGTTGAGAAGGTGCGCAAGAAAGTTGTGAACAACTTTGCTAAAGGACTCCCGATCGATCCTTGCCTAGTTGGAAAGCTATCATTGGAGTTCCAAGGTGAGGTCGGCGGCGCGCGAGCGGGGCAGAAAACGCGAAAGAGAAGAGAGGAACCGAGCTAGCTAGAGTTGTACTAGTTCCTCTTTTTGATGTGTACTAATTCCACTTTTTGAAGTTGGATATCGTGTAGAGTTGTAGGCTCCTTGATCATGCATGTTTGGGGCATAGCATACATCGGCAAGGCCTCATACTCTGACGATATCCATCATCAAAACAAGAAATTAAACACGTATTAATTGGTTGAACATGTTTGGGGTGCATGCAAGTTAGACATAGAAAAGACCTCAGTCACGTTTGACAAAATTAACATGCATACCTCAAACAAGACAATCTTTCAACAAAAAGAGAAAAGACACGTATAAGTGGGCGTGTGGAGATGATCGGACGCTAGAGGAAACCGCGCTTATGAACTGGTCGGTGGCCCCGGTTTACTCCAAACCACGATTTGCATCCTCTCGGTCCCAACGGCTCGACGCGTCCCATCGGCATAAGAGAAAATTAACACGTGTACGCCACACGTCTGACTATTCGAGCATTAATGCTTTGTCGTGATCATGTATGATGGTCGGACATGCATGCATGCTTTTGAAAGAGAGACAGCGAGGTCTCCATCATGTTTCATGCAAGATTGATCACTTGTTGATGAGGATTTGTGATGTTGATTTTCTTGTTTCATGATGACATTTCTCTTGTTTTGTAATGTTCTATGTTACTGAACTCAATGTTGTTCGTCTATTCCATATGTTATTTTCTTCTCTGTCCATTGTCTAATGAACTACGTACTCTGTATTCGTGTTCTATGTGTAACATGCATCTGCAAGACCTCGATCCACAATCATGTTAAATTGACGGTGTTATACAAGTGTTTTCTCTTTTTGTTGAAAAAACGATCGTCATATTTATTATTTGTATATTATTAATATACATCAGTGAAATAAATAATTAATATATAAAAAATATTATCATATGAAATATCAACATGGATGGTCCAATCCAACCTATACAAAAAAAAAACTTTTTGATCGTCCAGTACGTCCAATGAAACATCAACTAGCATGGATCGAAATCCAATATACAAAAACATGGATGATCCTATCGAATCCAACTTTGACAACAAAAAAACGCACGTACGCGACGGTCGTTCATTAACAGAGAATACAAATATATAGAACTGATAGTTCATTAAATAACAGACAGAAAACAAAATAACAGATGGAACAGAGGAACAATGACATTGAGCTCATTAACATAAAACAATACTACAAAACAAGAAAACCAACATCACGAAACAAGAAAACCAACATCACATACCTTTCTTCCTCCTCGCGCGGAAGGCGCGCGCGCGGCGCCGCCGTGGCGGGGCTCGCCAGAGATCTCGCCACTGGCCTTTCAAGTGCGCCAAGCTTCGCCAATCTTGCCTCTTGGGGGTTTTTCACCACGCGGAGCATGTCGGTGTTTCCCGCGGGGCTTGCTGACGGCTGGAAACAGCGGTGCGATGGCGGCGGCAGTGGCCACAGCTCCGGCAGGGTAGAACTCCCTTACCTCTAGCTCAAACAACTTGGTTTCTCCTCCAAAAGCTTTCTTGTGCCTTGAGGATCATGAACCAGGACTAGGAAAGGAGAAAAACGGCTGGAAACTAGGAGCTCGACGGTGAATCGCGGCTTTCTCATCGGCGGCGACTAAAACTCGGCTATCTCGATCGGTCATCACTCGTCAATGATTTTCAAATCTTTTCGATCCAGAGTGTTCGCAGGGAGATAGGTAAACTATCGCTTAACTATGGTCAAGAATTATTAGATGTATAAAATGAATTAAATCCATGACCTAGTGACATAGGTATGAACTATCATCGGGGAAACTGGCAATTAAGACGCTACAAGGCATGGCATGGCTTGAAACTTGGTGAGCATGCTTAAGGCGCGATAACACACCTTTCCCTTATAGAAGTCGGGGCCTGTAGAGGCTTCCTTCGGCTTGTCGACGGTGGAGTAGGGGCGGGTCTCGGCAGCTTCACCCGCAGTCGTCGGGAAACTACGAAATACCGCCCAACTGGTTGAGGAAACACAAAAACAAAAGGTTGAGAAGGTGCGCAAGCAAGTTGTGAACAACTTTGCTGAAGGACTCCCGATCAATACTTGCCTAGTTGGCAAGCTATCATTGGAGTTCCAAGGTGAGGTCGGCGCGGGCGGGGCAGAAAACGCGAAAGAGAATAGAGGAACTGAGCTAGCTAGAGTTGTACTAATTCCTCTTTTTGATGTGTACTAATTCCTCTTTTTGAAGTTGGATATCATCTAGAGTTGTAGGCTCCTTGATCATGCATGTTTGGGGGGTAGCATACATCGGCAAGGCCTCGTACTCTGACGATATCCATCATCAAAACGAGAAAATAAACATGTATTAATTGGTTGAACATGTTTGGGGTGCATGCAAGTTAGACATAGGAAAGACCTCAGCCACGTTTGACAAAATTAACATGCATACCTCAAACAAGACGATCTTTCAACAAAAAGAGAAAACACACGTATAAGCGGGTGTGTGGAGATGATCGGACGCTAGAGAAAACCGCGCTTATGAAATTGTCAGTGGCCCCGGTTTACTCTAAACCGCGGTTTGCATCCTCTCGGTCCCAACGTGTGACCTGCGTACGGGTCAGTGATGTGGGTACGTACGCATGACGCATGAGTCCTCTAGGAGGGACACGATATGGTATGTATGCCAGTACTGAACGTATGGACGTGGCCAAGAGGGGACGTTCCTGGCTTAGCTGTTGACAGACGGGGACGTCAGTCTTCTAAGGAGGGTGGATTGTGACATCCTGACTCAAGGCTTAATAGGATTGATAGAATACTCATACCTCCAAGGTATACCTTCTTTTCCGGGAGCCCACCTGCAAAGAACTCTGAGGTTAAGCGTGCTTGGCCCGGAGCAATTTGCGGATGGGTGACCGACCGGGAAGTCTTCCCGAGTGCACACGAGTGAGGACAAAATGCGGAGAAAAGACTAGTGTTGGTCTGTGGGGCTAGTCTGTGATCGTAAAGAACTGCTACAAGTAACGACCGCCAGGCCCGTAGTGGCTGGGGTGTTACAAAAATATTGTGACATCCTATCTCAAAGCTTAATAGGATTGATAGAATACTCATACCAGCAAGGTATACCTTCTTTTCCGAAAGCTCACCTGCAAAGAACTCTGAGGTTAAGCGTTCTTGGCCCTGAATAATTTGTGGATGGGTGACCGACCGGGAAGTTTTCCCAGGTGCGCACGAGTGAGGACAAAATGCATAGAAAAGACTAGTTTTGGTTTGTGGCGTTAGTTTGTGATGCTATAGAGCTTCCAGAAGTAAGGATCGCCAGGCTCTGTAGTGGCTGGGGTGTTACAGAATGGTATCAGAGCCGACCCTTGCGGTTTCACGGGTGCATACGGGTCAGGGACGTTGATACGTACACATGATGCGTGGGTCCTCTAGGAGGGACACGGTATGATATGTATGCTAGTACTAAACGTATGTACGTGGCCAAGAGGGCACGTTCCTGGCTTGAGAGTTGATCGACAAGGACGTCGGTCTTCCAAGGCGGTGGATTGTGACATTCTGGCTCAAGGCTTAATAGGATTGATAGAATACTCATACCACCAAGGTATACCTTCTTTTCCGTAAGCTCACCTGCAAAGAACTCCGAGGTTAAGCGTGCTTGGCCCGGAACAATTTGTGGATGGGTGACCGAGCGGGAAGTTTTCCCGGGTGCGCACGAGTGAGGAAAAAGTGCGCAGAAAAGACTAGTGTTGGTTTGTGGGGCTAGTTTGTGATCCTATAGAGCTGCCAGGAGTAACGTCCGCCAGGCCCGTAGTGGCTGGGGTGTTATAGAATGGTATCAGAGCCGACCCTCGCGGTTTCATGGGTGCATACGGGTCAGGGACGTGGATACGTACGCATGACGAGTGGGTCCTCTAGGAGGGACACGGTATTGCACGTATGCAAGTACTGAACGTATGGACATGGCCAAGAGGGGACGTTCCTGGCTTGGCAGTTGACCGACGAGGACGTCAGTCTTCTAAGGGGGGTGGATTGTGACATTCTGGCTCAAGGCTTAATAAGATTGATAGAATACTCATACCATCAAGGTATACCTTCTTTTCTGGAAGCTCACCTACAAAGAACTCTGAGGTTAAGCGTGCTTGACCCGGAGCAATTTGTGGATGGTGACCGACTGAGAAGTTTTCTCGAGTGCGCACGAGTGAGGACAAAGTGCGCGGAAAAGACTAGTGTTGGTCTGTGGGGCTATTCGGTGATCCTATAGAGCTGCCTGGAGTAACGTCCGCCAGGCCCGTAGTGGCTGAGGTGTTACAGTTATTTTCTTCTCTGTCCATTGTCTAATGAACTACGTACTCCGTATTTGTGTTCTATGTGTAACATGCATGTGCAACACCTCGATCCACGATCATGTTAAATTCATGGTGTTATACAAGCGTTTTCTCTTTTTGTTAAAAAAATGATCGTCATATTTATTATTTGTATATTATTAATATACATTAGTAAAATAAAGAATTAATATATAAATAAATATTATCATATGAAATATCAACATGGATGGTCCAATCCAACCTACGAAAAAAAAACTTTTTGATCGTTGTACATCCAATGAAACATCAACTAGCATGGATCGAGATCCAGTATACAAAAACATGGATGATCCTATCGAATCTAACTTTGACAACAAAAAAACGCACGTACGCGATGGTCGTTCTTAACAGAGAATACAAATATATAGAACCGATAGTTCATTTAATAACAGACAGAAAACAAAATAACAGATGGAACAGATCTCGCCGCTGGCCTTTCCAGTGCGCCAAGTAACTGACGCGCTGCACGAGGTCTGCGGAGAAGTTATAAAGCTGTGGTGCAGGGACGCGTGCGCGACGTTCCACATGGATACAAGAGAGACGAAAGGATCTCTGAAGATCGTCTTCTACAGTGGTTTAATTGCGCTGCACGAGGTTTGCAAAGAGTTCAATGCGCGGGAAATGAACTGCTCCCTCGTCTACACTACACAGACCATATATAAGGCACGTCGTGGGTTATGTACAAGCAGGGAACTTTTGCACTCCTTTCTTCTTCTTCCATCGTTCCACCTCCTAGCCCGGCGCCGACGAACCACCATAGCCATGGCCAACCTTCCGCCTCCTTGCCCGCTGAGGCAGCCACCCTGCAAGCGGATATGCTGCAGCTCCCCCGAGAGGGTGAACGACGACCAGTGCCTCATTATGGTGCGAGAGGCGTACACCAGTACGTCTCAGGCCTTGGACGCCTTGGGTCTTGGTACCCTTCCCGAGTTTCCAGGAATGGATACCACCGGCCACTACCTTTACGCCCTCACGGGTGTGGCCGATTGCCTGGACATCTTGTCCGGGACGATGGCCCAGGAGCACGGCGCCGAGGGCTGTAGTGCCCTGGTGGCGGCGACAGAGATGAACTTCCGTCGTGGCGGGGTTCCACCGCCGATGTAGCCGGAGCCACCGGTGCAGCCGGAGCAATCGGCTCAGCCGGAGCAGCCGGCCCACTCTCCTGTTGCATCGTCGCCGGAGGAGGAGGAGGAGGAGGATGACGACGACAATGACGACGATGACGATGACGATGATGATGACGATGACGACGACGATGATGATGATGACGGCAACGACGACGACCACCACCACCATGACGATGACGACAGCGAGGAGGAGGAGGAGGAGGAGGACCGCTTGTCGTGGTTTGAGAAGTTGGGGGAGAGGGCGGAGGAGTCGGTGCCGGCAGAGTAGTTTTAGGAGTTCTTGTACATATTTCTTTTGTAGTTTTAGGAGTTCTTGTACATGTTTAGCTTCAATTCTGTTCTTGCACATATTTCTTGTGTTTTGTAATATATATGTGTTCATTCGTGTCAACGAATACTGGTGTGTTAGAATTTCTGGATTTCAATCAAGTGAATGTGCTCTAAGTTTAGTGATGTGTTAATCTGTCACAAGTGAACCGAGCAAATTGGACAAAAACAAATGATCTTAGGGTTTGAAGCTCGTCTCGATTTGTAATTGCAAAGCTAAAGGAGACAAACAATGACTTTAAGCGCGTCTCGCATCACTTTGTGATCGATGGACATCCGATCTGTCGCCCGTCGTTGTCTCCTATTTGGGTTTCTTACGTAGTGTAATTGGTTGATCATGTTTGCGGTCCGTGCATGTTAGACATAGCTAGAATTAAAACACCTCAGTCATGTTTAACAACACTAACATGCATGCATATATATATATATATATATATATATATATATATATATATATATATATATATATATATATATATATATATATATATATATATATATATATATATATATATATATATATATATATATATATATATATATATATATCTCAAACAGTACATGACGATCTTTCAACAAAAAGAGAAAACACACGTATAACATCATGAAACATGATCGTGGATCGAGGTCGCACATGCATGTTGAACATAGAACATAAATAGTATTAGACAACAGACAGAGAAGAAAAAAACATATGGAACAGGTGCGAAGGATTAGTCCCACCACGAAAAGTTGAGGACGGTGCACCGACATTATAAGGCATGGTGCACGGTTGCAGTTAAAAATCCGAATGAAAGTAATGCGTGCAGGACTAGGCCCATGTTCGCTGCAAGGCGTCCGCTGGCACGGACGTGCGGTCACAAAGTTGGCTTAGGCGTGTACGGACGGATTTTTTTTATATAACGAAATAATTGTTTTTTCTCGTGTGTAAATTTATTCCTAAAAAACTGCCACCGAAGCCGATGGGACGCGTCGAGCCGTTGGGACCGAGAGGATGCAAACCGCGGTTTCGAGGAAACCGGGCCACCGACCGGTTCATAATTAAGCACGGTTTCCTCTAGTGTCCGATCATCTCGACACGCCCGCTTAGACGACGAACCGCTATAAAGGCTCACTGTCCTCTTGCTTCTCCGCCGCACCACTCCTTAGATCCTAGCCTCTAAAATTCTCCCCCCGCCACCGTCGACCACCTCTTGCTCTTTCTCTGCACCTCCGTCGCCACACAAATGGGTAGCCCCGCGCCGAAGCGCTCTAGGCCATCGACGTCCTCTGAACCTCCTTCTCCATTTCCATCGCAGCCGACAATGCCGGTGGAACTGATGGCGGCGCCCGCATCTCCGCCCGCGGCGCCTGCACTTCCTCATCCCTGTTGGGTTGAGCAGACTCTCAGACTCCTCACTGACTGCATCGACGAACTCGATCGGCGCCTTATGGTGGCCACCGACGCCAAGTCCGCTGCCGCTTATAGCGCACTAGCGCTCAACGTAGTGGCGCGGAAGGTCTTTTCCGACATAGATCGCTCGTGTCGCCGTCTGGATCTTGGGACCCTTCCCCTCCACACGAGCATGGACACTGCAGGCCACTACTGCTACGGGTTGATGACTGTGGCCGGTCGTCTCGACGCCCTCAATGAGACGATCACGGAGGTTGCTGGGGTAGAGGGCCTCCTGAAGATTCTGCATCGCGTCGCTGGGAAGCTTTGGACTGTGACGGAGGTTGAGGAGTATGAGGCGGCTTGGGCAGCGGCGGCAGCGAAGGATGCGGAGCAGGAGGCGTCTCTTGAGGCGGAGGTGGACACGGCTATGGAGGCGGCGGCTGCGGCGGAGGAGGAGCAGGAGGAGGCAGCAGCGGCGGCAGAGGCGGAGGCAGAGGTGGCAGCGGCGGCGACAACAGCGGAGGAGGATTAGGAGGAGGCGGCACCGGCGGCAGAGGCAGAAGCGGCGGAGGAGGAGGACGCGGTTTTCTCCCAGTAGAGTAGTATTAGGAGTAGTTTATCTATTTCATGATCTCTGAGTAGAGTAGTTTTAGGTGTAGTTTATCTTGTTCTTGCTGTCTACTACGTGTTTTCCTATTACTTGTTTGTTAATGAAATATGTCTTTATGTTCATGAACAATGTGTTCTATATATGCTGTATCGAAAAACTTCTTTTATCGAAAACATCTTCTATGTTTGTAACTTGGGACCGTCTATATTTTATGTGGTTGAATGAATGAAATCCAGTAAACATTATCCATACAAGTAATAGAACTAACAACAGACATGATGCATAATTAACTTGATTAGGAAATTACGTCATCTAAATTGCTAACTAGTCCATCGCCTGATGCAACAGGTGCATGAAAAGTACTTTATCCGTTGTAACTAATATTCGATGACATTGTTGATATATATATATATCGTATGTACCTGTGATACTCGTATCACAGGCGGCTTTGGATCGACGGCCTGAAGATTAGACATCAGAGGGGAAAATGTTTTTTTGTGTTAGTAGTATATACTTTGTATATGTTATCATTTCATTGCGACGAATGTTATATATAAAATGTTGATTGTTTACCTTTTACTAGACCATGGATTTGCCGTCCTCCTTTCGTGGAATTGGGTGTTCTATATTTTTGTGTCGTTTGCATTAGCACAATGATACATTTGGCGATTCATATTTTTGTTCGTATTTTTTTTGGAATGTCCCACTACCACATGACTGCTTTTACATCTCCATGAAAACAAAGATGAACAGCAGGTAGCGGTCCCACGGCGAGGCAGCACTCCGAAGAGGTCTACCCCTCTAGCTCTATGTAGACGTACCAGTGAAGAGTAAAACCATGTGCAGGAATCGTCGCGACATTACATGAATTTAATCACGATTGCATGCGTGCAGAGGGGCACAACGCCAAATTCTGCACGCCCTCGATAAATTTTTCGTTCTTATTGGTGTGCACAATTGAGATTTTCACAATTGAAACTTCACTCTGTGCGCCCAAAATTCCAGTCCCGCCCATTTGTAGCTAGCCACGACGAATAGAAATGTGCGTCTACCTCTAATCCCGCAGTGGCTTCTGTTCCCGACACACATGTTCTCCTCTTAGTGATGTGTTCCAAACTTGCATTCCTAAGAATTTCCCGTGTGAGTGGTGGTGGTGACTATGGGTACAACGTCGAGCGACCAAGTTTGACAGGCTCTACTGAACCTCTTCATCGCCGACCCCGCCCTGCGACATCCCAGACTCCAGTTTTGTGCTACGTAAGTTCTACACGATCCATGCCATCTTTTTATAGAGCCACTCCCTACTTATCGCTTTAGTTGTCGACCCAACAGCTACAGCCAGTTCATTCCTAGTTGTCGTCCCAACTCCTTATATGCTCTTATGTTTTATGAATGTCTAGTATAAAATCTGATTAATGGTGCAATCGTGCAATCTACTATCCTCAATCGTTAGATCTGCATCCTACAGTCGATTCATCTTTTTATTTTATCCTAACATCTGATTGCATTCTACTTGTGTCCATATATAAAATACACTACACCTCTGCCACGAAATAAATGTCACCCTGACAGTTTATGGTAGTGTATTTCTAGTACATTTCCATGTCAGGAAAGATAACTATTAAAAACTGCATGTACTATGTAATTTCTTGATTTAGAAGTAAATGACGCCAGGGTTATCTTATCAACCACTCCCAATGCTGTACTCTCATTCCTGTTTTCCAAACTTGTATTCCTAAGATTTTCAGTTCCCACGGTTTATACACGTTTTTCTTGTTTTTCTTTCAAGGATTGTACGGTTTTTTTCCTACTTCATTTCTAATTCCTCTGTTCAAAACAAACATTTTCAGTTCATAGCAACCACACCTCCCGATCTAAAATACACATCCTCATGTAATCTGACGTTATCACTGTTACTTACTATATATACTCTTTACTTTAGGAACAAGACACCAAACCGTCATGTCATCTACATGTAATCGTGATGGGCAGCAAACACCATGTATAACTATAAATGTGTTTACTATCAAAATACATATATTTATAACACGTTAATTCCTTTTGCATTGTATGCAGAGAATATTGAAGCACCTGATGCTCAGGAACCCCGAGATTCGTCATCCCATGCTGGTACTACGAGTATAAATATGTACCGGGCTCTACTAAATATTTTAGCATTGCGATTGTAGTTTCCTAGTCCCAGTTAACAGTTAATTAGTATATGCGATGGTGTGATTTATTGATGCCTACACACACACGATGGGCTCTCTCACCGCCGACCACTCCGGCACCGGCGACAGCACCCTGCTGCTGCTCACTTCAGTGTCCTCCCCGACGCGTCTCCCTCCACCATCGCCACGTCCCATCCTTCGCGTGTCATGGTGACCCCGCTGCCCGGAAACCCCGGTCGCCGCCGATCACTCCAGCACTGGCCGGTGCCCATGCCCTGCTGGTGAGTATATATGATGGCGTGATTTATTGATGCCTAAACGCGCACGCTAGGCTCTCTCGCTGCCACCACTCTGGCACCGGCAAACACGCCCTGTTGCTGCTCACTTCAATGTCCTCAGAAACGCGTCTCCCTCGACCATCGCCACGTCCCATCCTTCGCGTGTCATGATGACCCCACCGCCCGCAAACCCATGTCGCTGTCGGTCAGTCCGGCACCGGCCGGCGCCCATGCCCTGCTGGTGGTCACTTCACTGTCCTCCCCGATGCGTCTCCCTCCATCTCCACGTCCCCTCGTTCGCGTGCCATGATGACCCCGCCGCCCGCAAACCCCTGGCCATTACGGTGTACCTACATGCTATGCCCCATATGACATGGCATACCCTGGAAAAAATAGTCCAATATCATTAACCCCTGTCCACTAAGAAATTTTAGTATCATATAGTTTAGAGATGCATGTACATGAGGGTTCATTGCTGCTTATATGATCTCAATTCTGCTTTTTACACTGCCAAATGTGTTTCTGATGTCTGGTAATTAACGCAAGATTATATTCATGTATCCATTCTAGCACTTTAGGGCGAGATGCTAACATGCAGAGCAAAATATCAGTATGCAATCCACCTAAATTTAATTCCTAGATCGGCCACACTGTCCTCCTAGCCTCGAGACTTGCTCCGGGGTGATATCAATGGACGCAGATCACCTGACTTATATGTTTTTACTGCACGCTGTTGGAATAAATGAGCTTGGCCCATATAATATTCAGAATTAATTTCCAATAAATCTCAAAGGCCCATTAGGGCAAGAGGGAGTGGTGCTAAGTGTTTAGTCGAAGTGGAAGTGGAGCATTAAGGGAGGTTGCTCTTCCAGTCCTTGAGTGAGAGAGAAGAGAGGAAGAAAGGGGTGGCCCACGCACGCTCCTCCTCCTCCTCCTCCTCCTTGCTTGCTCGCCTCGCCACGCCACGCCTCGCCTCACCCCGCCCCGCACACGCGCGCTCGCGTGTGTGTTCGTGTGAATTCGAGCCTCGAGTCGAGCCAGATTTTATATTTTTGCAGAAAATTAAATTGGGCTTTGGGCTTTTGGGCCTCCGAATTTTTGGGGCTACCGAGTCAGAGTCCAAGTCGTTGGAGACGGACACGTCTACGACTGCGGAGTCAGTTCGAATCTGGACCCTCTGGATCGCATACGAACCGCCTCCTGGGACTCTATAAATACAGGCATCCGCGGTACGGCAGGCATCCCACAATCAGATCGTTCCCACATTCGCGTTCCTTGCGCCGCCTTCTAGTCTACTCCATCCCAAGCGCCGGCGTGCACCGACGATCGGGAGAGCAGGTCTCCGGAACCGCTCGCCCTTACGATCCTGCACTAGGAGAGGGCAAATAAGGTTTTGGGGAAGCGCTCCATGTGACTTCTTGCGTTCTTCACCATGGCTCGTCTACCGAGGAGATCGCGCACTGCAGCTCAACATCGTCACCAACGCCTGCAGCGACTGTTCGCCGTTTTATCTACAGCGGTGCGTTCGACTTCAAATCGGTACGCGTTATTCTCGTCCCGTCTGTCTGCCGATCGCTGCTGTTTTCTCGTGTTTCCCAGAATTGTTCAGTAAATTGCCTCCTACTTTTCTAACAATCCAAAAACCTTATTAGGCAATTTCCTGAGTTGAACATGATGACTCTAGCCGATGCACTGAGGCTGGAGAAATTCTCTGGCGTGCACTTCAAGAGGTGGCAAGTTAAGGCCACGGTCTGGCTCCAATCGCTTAAGATCTTCGGGGTTACCGAGGGCAGGCCTCAAGGTCCTTTGTCTGTTGAAGAACAGACAAAGTTCGAGGAAACCAATTCTGCCCTGAGAGGATGCATCTTAAGTGTTCTTGATAATAAACTCTATGATGTCTATCTGACAGTCACAGATGGGAAAGAGCTCTGGGATGCACTTAACGCTAAGTATGGTGCAGCCGATGCAGGCGGTGAACTGTATATCATGGAGAATTTTCATGACTACAAGATGGTTAACAACCGTCCTGTAGTTGAACAAGCTCATGAAATACAGTGCCTTGCGAGAGAGCTCAATCTCCTTAAGTGTCCTTTACCCGAAAAGTTTGTGGCTGGGTGCATTATTGCAAAGTTACCTCCATCGTGGAGGAACTTTGCCACAGCCCTCAAAAACAAGAGACAGGAAATATCAGTTGAAAACCTGATAGCATCTCTTGATGTTGAGGAGAAGGCTTGAGCTAAGGACGCTACTAAGAAAGGAGGCGAGGGTCATTCTAGCACCAATGCTAATATGGTGCAGAAACCCTATGTCAAGAACAAAGGGAACAAGTCTCTATTCAAGCCAAACAAAACTACTGCTTTCAAGAAGAAGAATTCAAACAAAGCCAATGATGGCTGCTGCTACACTTGTGGGGAGCAGGGACATATTTCCAAGAATTGTCCTGAGAGGACAGATCGCAAAGGGAAAAAGAATGTCAACATCGTGACATCCAGCAATGCAGATGGGTACGATAATTCCTTTACTTTTCTTTCTGTTTCTCAAACACCATCTTGGTGGTTTGATACGGGTGCTAATGTTCATGTATGTTCTGACATGTCCATGTTTACTTCTTACCAGTTCGTCCGGGATTTCGCCGTCCTAATGGGGAATGGGTCACATGCTTCTGTTCGTTGTGTTGGCACGGTCGATCTGAAGTTCACTTCGAGAAAGATTGTCCAGCTGAAGAACGTGCAGCATGTCCCTACTATGAACAAGAATCTTGTTAGCGGTACCCTTCTATGCAGAGATGGGTTTAAAGTAGTTTTAGAGTCCCATAAAATAGTTGTGTCTAAGCATGGACAATTTATTGGTAAAGGCTATGAATGCAGAGGCCTGTTCCGCTTTTCTCTTTCAGAGTTTAATAATAAGTCAGTAAACCATATTTATGGCAGTATTAATGATGATGCAAGTGTTTGGCATTCTCGTTTATGTCACGTTAATTTTGGTTTAATGAATCGGCTATCTAGTCTCAAATTAATTCCGAAATTCACTATTGTCAAAGGTTCTAAGTGCCATAGTTGTGTGCAATCAAAGCAACCTCAAAAGCCTCACAAGGCAGCCGAGGAGAGAAACTTGGCACTATTAGAACTCATACATTCTGATCTATGCGAGATGAATGGTGTGTTGATAAAAGGTGGAAAGAAATATTTTATGACATTAATAGACGATTCTACTAGATTCTTCTATGTTTACTTGTTGCAAACTAAAGATGAAGCTTTAGACTACTTTAAAATCTATAAATCTGAAGTAGAAACTCAATTAGAGAGAAAGATCAAACGTCTTAGGTCAGATCGTGGTGGTGAGTATTTTCCCAAAATATTTGATGATTTTTGTGCGGAACACGGTATTATACATGAGAGGACGCCTACTTATTCACCCCAATCAAACAGGGTAGCCGAGAGAAAAAACCGCACACTGTGTGACTTGGTGAATGCCATGTTAGACACGTCCGGTTTATCTAAGGCATGGTGGGGGGAGGCTCTATTGACTTCATGTCATGTCCTAAACCGCGTTCCAAACAAGAATAAAGAGAAAACCCCCTATGAGGAGTGGGTTGGGAGAAAACCATCACTTTCATACTTGCGTACTTGGGGATGTTTGGCAAAGGTCAATGTTCCAATTACCAAGAAACGCAAGCTGGGACCAAAGACAGTGGATTGTATCTTTCTAGGCTATGCCCATCGGAGCATTGCATATAGATTTTTAGTAGTTAAATCTGAGGTACCTGATATGCATGTTGATACTATTATGTAATCTCGTGATGCAACATTTTTTGAGAATATTTTTCCTATGAAAAATATGCATAGCAATGCTAGGATCTCTTCTGAAATTTGTCCTGAATCCACCACAACTAGCGAGTTTCTTGATACACCGTTTGAGAATGTCCCAGAGGAGGAACACAATGAAATAACATAGTCGAGTAAGAGATCACGAATTGCAAAATCTTTTAGTGATGATTTCATTGTGTACCTTGTGAATGATACTCCTAGATCCATAGCAGAGGCATATGCATCACCTGATGTAGATGACTGGAGAAAGCAGTTCATAGTGAGATTGACTCAATTCTTTCCAATGGAACATGGGAGTTAACTGAACGACCATATGGGTGCAAACCAGTAGGCTGCAAGTGGGTGTTCAAGAAGAAGCTCAAGCCTAACGGTACTATTGAAAAGTACAAGGCGAGACTAGTTGCTAAGGACTATACTCAAAAGGAAGGTGAAGACTATTTTGACACCTATTCACCTGTCGCCAGAATGACGACAATTCGTGTACTACTTTCTCTAGCTGCCTCTTATGGTCTAATCATCCATCAAATGGATGTGAAGACAACTTTCCTTAATGGAGAGTTGGAAGAGGAAATTTATATGGAACAGCCTGATGGGTTCGTAGTAAAAGGTGAAGAGACAAAGGTGTGCAAATTGTTGAAATCCTTGTATGGCCTGAAACAAGCACCTAAGCAATGGCATGAGAAGTTCGATAGTACTTTGACTTCTGCTGGCTTTGTCATTAATGAGGTTGATCGGTGCGTGTACTATCGCCATGGTGGGGGCGATAGCGTTATATTATGCTTGTATGTGGATGATATACTCATTTTTTGTACGAGCATTAATATAATTTCTGAGGTCAAGTATTTTCTATCAAAGTGTATTGATATGAAAGATATGGGAGAAGCTAATGTTATTTTGAACATTAAGCTGAATAAGGATGAGAGTGGAATTACTTTAAGTCAATCCCACTATGTTGAGAAAATCTTGAGCCGGTTCGGCTTTATGGATAGCAAGATTTCTCCAACGCCTTATGATCTCAGTGTGATACTTAGAAAGAACAAGAAAGAGTCAAGAGATCAACTCAGATATTCTCAGATGATCGGTTCACTCATGTACCTATCTACCGCAACTCGTCCTGAAATCTCATTTGCTGTGAGCAAACTGAGCAGGTTCATGTCAAACCCGGGTACAGATCATTGGCATGCACTTGAAAGGGTTATGCGCTACCTGAGAGGTATAATGAGTTATGGAATTCACTATACTGGGCATCCGGCCGTGCCTGAGGGTTATAGTGATTTGAACTGGATCTCTGATGTTGATGAACTCTATGCCACGAGTGGATATGTGTTCACTCTAGCTGGTGGTGCTATATCATGGAGGTCTTGCAAACATACCATCTTGACGAGGTCAACCATGGAAGCAGAACTCACTGCTTTAGAGACAGCAGCTGCAGAGGTAGAATGGCTGCGAGAGCTCTTGATGGATTTTTCTGTAGTTGAGAAACCATTACCGGCAATCCTTATGAACTGTGACAATCAGACGATGATTGCCAAAGTGATCATTTCTAGGGATAATGCAAAATCATCAAGACACGTCAAGAGACGTTTAAAATCTGTCAGGAAAATGAGAAACTCTGGAGTTATTACTGTTTCGTACATACAAACAGACAAAAACCTTGCAGATCCCTTTACGAAGGGTCTATCACGTAATGTGATAGAAAGTGCATCGAGAGAGATGGGTTTGAGACCCATTGATGTGACACCATAGTAGTAACCCAACCTATGTGATCGAAGATCCGTGAATTAGGACATGGGAAAACAAGCTAGTGGTTCACCGAGGAGAGTACTTCCATTATACCCTCTCTATGTGAAGATGCACACTTGTACTCTCAAACTGTAAGGTAGGTTGGCGAATTGCCTTAATGTGTTTTTGTTGGCTATGTGTAGCAAAGATGCCGTCCTACAGGGCAGTCTTGAAGGAAACACACCTATATGAGCTCTTACTGTCTAATGTCGCAGTCTGTGAGATTTGGGTGATCTCTGGAAAGCTCATGAAGAGACCAGGGAGTACGACGCATATGCTCCACCCGCAGG
Source organism: Tuctoria greenei (assembly GCA_036927565.1). Classification (NCBI taxonomy): domain Eukaryota; kingdom Viridiplantae; phylum Streptophyta; class Magnoliopsida; order Poales; family Poaceae; genus Tuctoria; species Tuctoria greenei. The sequence goes on from JAYESD010000008.1 coordinate 88,277,972, forward strand.
GTAGACTACTGGTAGTCAAGTATTGGTAATGGTCTTTGGTGAAGTAAGTTCGCACAAAACTTGCAATTCAAGGCGTAGTCAATTGTTCAAGTTGTGACCTGATGAAACTTGAGGATCTAGGCAGAAGTTCAACTTCACAGTCTCTGCCGAAAACACTAGTATATCAAACAAGGAACGAGAATGACCTCTCTCCTAATGGCTTTGAGATATGGTGGGGGATTGTTGGAATAAATGAGCTTGGCCCATATAATATTAAGAATCAATTCCCAATAAATCTCAAAGGCCCATTAGGGCTAGAGGGAGTGGTGCTAAGTGTTTAGTCCCACATGGGAAGTGGAAGTGGAGCAACCCCTACATATAAGGGAGGTTGCTCTTCCACTCCTTGAGTGAGAGAGAAGAGAGGAAGAAAGGGGTGGCCCACGCGCGCTCCTCCTCCTCCTCCTCCTTGCTCGCTCGCCTCGCCACGCCACGCCTCGCCTCGCCCCGCCCCGCACACGCGCGCGCGCGCGTGTTTTCGTGTGAATTCAAGCCTCGAGCGGAGCCCAGATTTATATTTTTGTAGAAAATTAAATTGGGCTTTCGTCTTTTGGGCCTTTGAATTTTTGGGGCTACTGAGTCAGAGTCCAAGTCATTGGAGACGGACGCGTCTACGATTGCGGAGTCAGTTCGAATCTGGACCCTCTGGATCGCATACGAACCGCCTCCTAGGACTCTATAAATACGGGCGTCCGCGGTAGGGCAGGCATCCCATAATCAGATCGTTCCCACGTTCGCGTTCCTTGCGCCGCCTTCTAGTCTACTCCATCCCGAGCACTAGCGTGCACCGACGATCGGGAGAGCAGGTCTCCGGAACTGCTCGCCCTTGCGATCCTACACCGGGAGAGGGCGAATAAGGTTTTTGGGAAGCGCTCCGCGCGACTGCTCGCATTCTTCACCACAGCTCATCTACCGAGGAGATAGGGCGCTGCGGCTCAACGTCGTCACCAATACCTGCAGCGGTTGTTCGCTGTTGGATCTACAGTAGTGCATTCGACTTCAAATCGATACGCGTTATTCTCGTCCCGTCTGTCTGCCGATCGCTGCTGTTTTCTCGTGTTTCCCGGAATTGTTCAGTAAATTGCCTCCTATTTTTCTAACACACGCGATGCAGTAAAGATCTAAAAGAATCACACTGTTGGATCTTTACTGCATCGCTTGCAGTAAAAACGTAAGTCACGTGAGATCACCGGTGTGATCTGGATGTCGATCCTCTGACTTAAATGTGATCACTGCACTGCCAGACCGAACCCTAGCTTTGTTAAACGTCGCAAGCTGCCCACCTCATCTGCATCCTCTACCTGCTAATACCGCCGACGTCCATGACTCGCCCTGCCACCAATTTGCCTCGAGACGCGCTCCTGCTGATGTCGGTCAGACCGAACCGGCAGTACTGCGCAGGATGAGCACCCGGCGAACCCTCTTTTTCTCTAGCATCACCATCTACTGTCTTGCCTGCTTCGCAGTTGGACTGAAAATCCCCTGCAGTACTACGGGTGCTGTAGCGCCACTGACTACTGCCTGATGCCTGATTGTAGGGTATGAACAGCAACAAAGAAGTCAACAAGTCGATGCATCGCCCAATATGGAGCAAAATGCTGTTACAACGCAGTGTTCCCACGCTCGTATTTGCCGCACTCATCCTGAAGATGGTAAAACATCAGACTTCTTCTTCTTTCACACTATTTTTACATGATACTAGGCCTGGTGAGTTGCTAATTTGCTTTAAATGTTTACCGTTTAAATGACACTAACAGAAGGAAAGAAGTTTGGAAGAGGGGTGGCTAAAGGACTTAAGGTTGCTAAATTGCGCTATCTAGCATCTGCAAATAGAACGAATGATCAGAATCGGAAGCTACAAATTCAGTGGTCCGATAGGTTGGGTGCTGCGGTTGGTCCTAATCAGCAGCTTTTTGTCAATGATGTGGTTATTACAACAAAAAAAATGCACCCCTCACTGGTGTAAGGAAGTGGGCAGAGGCTGGCGATACTTCGAAGAGCGATATAGTGAGAGACATTCTGGTTAGTGTTGTGACACCCCACATGAGTATTTTTTTCTAGCGACCTCCATCTTACACGTTTATAACAATGTGATATACAATGTACAAAAATTCTGGGACTTGGAAGACAAAAATGATACCAGAAGAAAAATTTGCTGGTGAGCGCTACAAGGGGCGGCGATCAACATTGCATGCCACCTATAAGAAGTATTCGACCGATGAGGAATGTATACAAAACAAGCCTGTTAACGTAGTAGATTCCGATTGGTTGGCGCTTATGGACTATTTTGGGTCCGAGCGATTCAAGGTCAGCTAGCTTTCTAATACCTTCATATCCTACAAAAACTATTTGATAACACCCATTCGTGAAATTAATTCTTAAAATTGCAGTCAATAAGCAGAACCAATTCACGAAATCGAAGTACTAAAAAGGCAAAACACTTGCTTGGCTCGAAATCCTATGCCCAACTTAGTTACGAGAAGGTATGAAAACTAAATCATGCTTTTACTTTGCACTGCAATCATTCAATCAAATTTTACTTGTATTTGATGTAGCGAGACCCAGAGACCAGAAAAGAACCCGATGACATAGAACTGTGGGAGGCAAGCCATGTGAAGAACGGTCAATGGGCAAACGAGCAGGCAAAAGTTGTACATGTGAGAAACACTTCAAACAGTCCCCATTTAAATAAATATTTGCAATGTACATGTGATTTTTCTTTTTGTATATAGACCCAGGCACGTGCCCAAATCAATGTCAAGGAAGCTGAGCTGGGAGTCCCAATCCCAGATGAGGAAAGAAACAACATCTTCCAACTTACTTATATATCCGCAACCGGTTCTGGAGGATCACAGTTTCGGGGGTGTGGTTATATGGCTAAACCTAATGTTTTTGAAAGACTGCGTATCCAGATGTCTGACTAGCTCGGCCAGCAAGTTCGATCCTTGCAAAACAAAAATGAAGACCTTAGCTCTCAGGTGCAAGAGTTGGAAGGAAGAAATGATCATATGACCTCTCAGATGGATGGCTTCATCAAGGCAAATGAACAGCTCAACCAGGAAGTCCGGGCTTTACATGATCAGATGGCAGCCAATTCTGCACTGCAAGAAAAGGAGCTAGCAGACATGCGCAGAATGATGGAGAGCTTGCAAAATCAACAACGGCTAGCAGCAACTCCACAAAAGGCTCCTGCTCGCACCAAGTCGAAGCTGGATGTTAAAGAAACTATTCCTAATACTACAACTCGTCGCGGTGCTATTTTAATGGGTGCAATGTTGCAAACTGAAAAAACTGTAAATAACATCATCTCGCAACGACGCAAGGGTCCTTGAGCGTTGCATCAATTGCTGGATGTTTGTTGTTAAGTCGATAGACGTATCGTGTGCGAATAAATTGATTCCGTTGCCACTAATTTTAAAACCTGGTGCATTAGGATTCTAGTGCCGCAAATTATAAAACGTGGCATTAACAGATTATTGAGATGAAAATAAATGGTTGCAATAGGAAGCCAGCTATTGCCATAAATTATAAAACGTTGCACTACAAACATTTGGCTACGACCAAAAAAGTGTTGCACTAGACTGCTATTGCCACCACCCAGACAACGTCGCATTACGACCCTGTTGCAACAGATTTGAATATGTTGCATTACGAACCTATTGCCACACATTAGAAATATTTGCAATACAATACTGTTGCCACGGTTTTGAAATCATTGCAATACCGTACTATTCGCCATGAACGTGAAATCGTTGCAATACCGTATTATTGGCCACGGCTGTGAAATCGTCACGATACCATATTATTCGCCACGAGTGTGAAATCGTAGCGATACCGTACTATTCGCCACGGAAGTGAAATCGTTGCAACACCGTAGTATTCGCCACGAATGTGAAAACGTCGCGATACGATATTATTCGTCACGAGTGTGAAATCATTGCGATACCGTACTATTCGCCGCGGATGTGAAAACGTCGCGATACCATATTATTCGCCACGAGTGTGAAATCGTCGCAATACCGTACTATTCGCCACGGATGTGAAATCGTTGCAACACCATACTATTCGCCACGAATGTAAAAACGTTGCCATACCGTACTATTCGCTCTGCACTATTCGCTACGGATGTGAAATCGTTGCAACACCGTACTATTCGCCGTGAATGTGAAAACGTCGCGATACCATACTATTTGACACGAGTATGAAATCGTCGCGATACCGTACTCGTCGCAAATAACATACTATTCGTTGCAAAACGTTAAATCATAGCAATACGTTAAACCGTTGCAATACCATACTATTTGCCACGAACGTGGAGTCGTTGCAATACCATACTTTTTGCCACGAATGTGGCATCATTGCAACACCGTTATTTTTGTTGCAATACGTTAAATCGTCGCAATACGTTAAACCGTTGCAATACCATACTATTTGCAACAAACGTGGAGTCATTGCAGTACCATACTTTTTGCCATGAATGTGACATCGTTGCAACACCGATATTTTCGCCGTAATACGTTAAATCGTCGCAATACGTTAAACCGTTGCAATACCATAATATTTGCCACCAACGTGGAGTCGTCGCAATACCGTACTATTTGCCATGGATGTCAAGTCGTCGCAACAACCTATTGCCACGTATGTTATCGCCACGAGTCGGAAAAACTATCGTGGCGTTCTATTTCGTTGCGACAACAACCTATCGCAACGAATTTCGACCTATTGCAATGAGTTTTTTCATCGCAATAAACCGGGATCCTGGTAGTGTCTACCTCTCAACGCGACGGCTCTTACTGGAACCGCGGCAATGCTTCGCTGGACTTAGGTGCGTCGACCTCCTTTCGGCCTCGCCGTGACCGCTCAACCATAAAATCGACCGCCCAAGCCGATGGTGGTGTCCAATCATGTCGGCGATGGCCGGAGACGGCGGCGCGACGGTGACGGCGGAGCTAGGGTTTCGGCCTTAACCGGAAATGGCTCAATAGGCTCGGGAAAAGGTCGGGAAGGTTCCTAGGAGTACCAGGAGTATGATTTGTAGGTCAGATTGGGGGGACATCGCCGACAAAGCTAAGCTCAACGGCGAGGTACGACTTTTCAACTAGCAGCCATGAAAACTCAAAATCCAACCTCGTCTCTCGATGTCTTCCACTCAATTTTTGTGAGGTGATGCGCCTGGAGATCTAGGAGATAATACCTTATTGGATTGACAATTAATCGTACGTAGAAACGGAATTTAACCGGTAATCTATTGATATCGGTATGAACTATTTTGGGGAAAACTTGATATAAGGGAGCTAGGAAGCATGATAGTGGCTGAAACTTCACAAGAAGCATCTAGGTACCTTTGCGCACCTTATTGCTTCAAAGAGGGAGATGGAATCGTGCATGATGTGGTCTGTCCTCGTGGAACAGATAGTTCCCCTGGCGGCTTCAACCGCGAGCGTCGAGGAAACTTCGAAATACCGCACATATAAGCAGGGAATCAAACAAAGGACTGGACGGGAAGGAAGAGCAACAAGTTAAACCACCTTTTGCTGTTGGAAGCACCGTGATTCCTTGCGTCGTTGGGCTTGTGCATCAAGAACGGCGGCGGCGATGCGGTGTAGTGGCGGAAGAAGAAAAACAGAGGCGAGTGGGTACGTGTGTGTCCACTTAGACCGGCGGAGGGTTTAAATAGCTCAGGGAGGAGTAGGAGACACGCCATGAAGCAGGGAGACGAGCAGCTCCGTGGTGCCTTGCATGTGGCACGGTGTCGAGCAGAGGAGCGCCGGAAAATAGGCGTGCAGAGCAGCCCGAGTTTGTCCCACTGACTGGTGGGTCCCACGACCTTTATCCCTGCCCCTTCTCTATAGACTTCAATTCCCTTACCAAACTTGGTCCAAAAATTCTAGATTTTTGTGGGGAGGCTCAAATAAATATCTAGAATTTGATTCTGCAATTGGATTTTGAATTGGAGCAAGTTCCAATTGAATTCTAAATTTGAATTTGAATTTGGATGGAATTCAATGGAGTCACTGATTTAAATAGCTAATGGAGTTCATAATTTACGAACTTTGCAGGAAGTCTATTCGGAATATTAGTAAACCATAGAAAAATTTATGGCCTCTGAATTGAATAATTTTGGCAGGGCCAATTATACAGTAGTATATTCAATTTGCAATTAATTTGAATATAGATTGGGTACTGCATATTAATTTGACCTAGGATCCTCCATTCAAATAGTTCCAAACTTTGAAGAGAGGTCAAAAGAATTTATCTAAGATTATTGGTGAAGTCCATTCTTCATGTTAATAAAATTTAAGCATGAGTGGAATAAAAGATTTGATGAGATCAAGTTCATGTATCGCAACATAAGTTCATGTGCATAACCATGATGGATCTCCACTATGGTTGATAATAAACTTGTAGCTAAACTTCATATGAAAGACAAAGTGGGATTTTACATTCCTTCCCCTTAAAAGAATCTCGTCCCGAGATTACAAAAGGAAGGATAAAAGGAAAAGATCTAATGAACATATGATGCTAACAAGTCCGGATAGTTGGTTCTAAGGTATTCCTCGCTTTCCCATGTTGCTTCATCAGCGGTGTGGTTTCCCCACAAGACCTTGTAGAAATGTAAAGTGCGGTTTCTTGTGGTATGAGTCTTCTCATCGACTATCTGGGTTGGATGCTCATAGTAAGTAAGATCTAGTTGGAGAGCTTCCAAATCCATCATACGGACTTCCGCTAGGGCCTTGATACATTTTCTCAATTGTGAAATGTGAAACACATTGTGCACCCCTGACAGCGATGCTAGCAACTCTAGCTGATAGGCTACAGGTCCGCATTGCTCACTTATTGCGAATGGTCCGATGAAACGCGGAGCTAGTTTCCCTTTTACTCCGAAACGATGAATCCCTTTCATTGGGGATACATGAAGGTAAACGTGATCCCCGATATCAGAATGAAGCGGTTGACGTCGTTTGTCCGCATAGCTTTTTGGGCGAGACTGAGAAGCCCTGAGGTTGGCTTGAATAACTCGTACTCGATCTTCGGCTTCCTTTACCAAGTCTATACCATATGTTACTCGTTCACTGGATTTACACCAATTCAAAGGTGTGTGGCACTTCTAGCCATAAAGAGCTTCATAGGGTGCCATTTGGATGTTAGTCTGATGACCATTGTTGTATGAAAACTCCGCCAATAGTAGATGATCATCCCAGTTCTTACCATGCTGGATGGCACAGGCGCGGAGCATATGCTCTAGTACTTGGTTTACTTGTTCCGTTTCACCATCAGTCTATGGATGCTAAGCTGAGCTTCGAATCAATTTGTTACCCAGAGATGCATGGAGCTGCTACCAAAATCGAGCAACAAACAAGGTTCCACGATCTGATATGATAGTGCGGGGTACTCCGTGTAAGCATAAGATCCTGGCAATATACAGCTCTGCATATTGCCGTACCACATACTTGACATTGACTGGAATAAAGTGAGCCGACCTGGTGAGTCGGTTGACTATCACCCAAATCGAGTCATGTTTGCGAAAAGTGAGAGGTAATCCAACAATGAAATCCATGCTGATGTCCTCCCATTTCAAGGCAGGTATGCTTAACGGTTGTAGTTGTCCGGCTGCTTTCATATGGTTGGCTTCACTCATCGACACGTTTCACATTCGGATACATACTTCGCCATTTCCCTCTTCATCCGAGTCCACCAAAATTTCTTCTTCAAATCTTGGTACAATTTGTTACTCCCCGGATGAATAGAATATTTGGAAAAATGGGCCTCGTCCAAAATTTTCTTTCGAAGTTCCACATTGCGGGGTACCACGATGCACTCTTTGAACCAGATAGTACCGTCATTGTCACCTCGGAAACACTTCATTTCTCCCTTCTTCATTCGTTGGTGGATATGCGATATGCCCTTGTCTTCCTTTTGAGCCTCCACAATCTCCTGCATTATGGTAGGAATGAGGGCTAGGTTGTAGAGCGCCCCATACGGAACCAAGTAGAGACTCGGTTCTTCTTCCTCTATCAAGGTGATAGAAAGGTTATTGATATGGGACTTGCGACTTAACGCATCGGTGGTTACATTTGCCTTACCGGGATGGTAGTGGATTTCAATCTCATAGTCTTTGATTAACTCCAACCATCTTCGTTGTCGCATATTCAATTCTTAATGGGTGAAGATGTACTTCAAGCTTTTGTGATCGGTGTAGAGATGTACTAGGTTGCCCCATAGATAGTGTCTCCACATCTTTAATGCTAGTACCACGGCAGCGAGCCAAAGATCATGAGTCGGATAATGCTGCACATGGTTCCGAAGCTACCGTGATCCATAAGCGATCACCCTTCTGTCTTGCATTAATACGCAGCCCAGACCAATTCCAGATGCATCACAATAAACATCAAAGGATCTTGTTGTGTCTGGTTTGGCTAATACTGGTGCTGTTGTGATGTGTTTTACTAATGCTTGAAAACCCTCCTCTCATTCCTTTGTCCAGGTATATTTCTTTTGTTTCTTCAGAAGTTCCGTCATTGGTTTAGCTATCTTGGAAAATCTTGGAATGAACCTTTGGTAATATCCCGCTAAACCTAGGAAACTTCGAACTTCATGCACAGACTTAGGAGACTCCCATTTGAGCACTTGCTTAATCTTGCTTGGATCAACTGCAATCCCTTCGGCAGAGATGATGTGCCCTAGAAATGGCACTTGGTAGATCCAGAACTCACATTTGCTGAACTTAGCTTACAACTTGTGGTCCCGCAATCGTTGAAGCACGATGTGCAAATGTTGTGCATGTTCTTCTTCGGATTTTGAGTATACAAGGATGTCGTCGATGAACACCACGACCAACTTGTCCAATTCTGGCATGAATACCGAATTCATGAGATACATGAAATGGGCCGGTGTGTTGGTTAATCCGAAGGACATGACAAGGTACTCATATAATCCATACCTCGTCGAGAATGTTTTCTTAGGTATATCCCCTCGTCGAATCCTGATCTGATGATAACCAGAGCGAAGATCCATCTTTGAAAATACCCGAGCACCTACCAAATGATCGAACAGAATATCGATACGGGGTAGTGGATACTTGTTCTTGATAGTGACAGCATTGATTGGACGATAGTCCACACATAGTCTCAATGTTTTATCCTTATTTTCCACGAACAATGCAGAACAACCCCTAGGTGACGAACTTGGACGAATGAAACCCTTGTCCAAAAGTTCCTTCAGCTGCTCTTTCAGTTCTGCAAGTTCTTTAGGTGCCATCTTATATGGCTTTCTCGAGATTGGCACTGTTCCCGGTACAATTTCATTCTTAAACTTGACATCCCTTTCCGGTGGCATATCAGGAAGATCTTCGGGAAAAACGTCCGGATACTCACATACTACTGGAATATCTTCGAGTTTACAGGCTTCGGTGTTATCAGCATTTGAAGTCATGTGGATATTACTCTCACGAGTGAGTGTTTGGGGAGAGTGGAGTGGAGAATTTAGATATATCCTCCGAGGAATGATGTCAATAATAGCACTGTTGTATTGCAAACATGCCATCCCTAAGATGACATCTAACTTCTGATGCTCTAGTATAATGAGAGAGATAGGGTATATGTTCCCACCTAGATTAAGAGGTACCCTATGGACCATCTTATCTGCGACTACTTTTCCTCCCGGAGAACAAATCATATATGGGATTTTTGTGGAACAGATAGGCAACTGGTATTGATTAACATAAGGTTCGCTAATAAAATTGTGGGAGACACCGGAGTCAAAAAAGATGACTACGGGGTGACCAATGAGAGAGAATGTACCTGTGAGTACGGGTGCGCCTTCCAGAACGTCCTCGATGGCGAGGTGGTAGATGTTGCCGGTTCTGGTGGCGGGCTTCTTGGGCTGGTTGCGAGGCTGGTTTGCCCCCTGCTATGATGGATGTCCTCCACTCTGCGGGCAGTCCTTGGAGAAGTGTCCGGTACGTCCACACGTATAACATGTGTACGGGTTCTGACCGACACAAAATGGAGGACGGAATCCCGGCGCACGTGGTGGAAGTAGAGGTGCACGTGGAATCATCCCTTGTTGCTGTTGGGGGGCGGAAGCCGGCGTTGTTGAATGGGCAACCACGAAACATCGGTGGTCGCGATGGCGGCTGCCACCTCTGGCTGGATGGTGATCGATACACCATGCGGTATTTCTGAGGAGTACCTCCTCCGCTGCCCTGCGGAGCACTCCTTTTCTTCTCGTCGGAGAATAGCTCCTTAGTAGCGTCCTCCTGTTCGATTGCGGCATTGACCATGTTGTTGAAGCTGCCGCTGTTGAACAAGTCAAGCTTGTCCTTCATCTTGGGGTTCAAACCCCGATAGAAGCATTCCCGCTTCCGATCTTCAGTATTCACTTAGTCCTGAGCATATTGGACCAAGTGGTTGAATATCTTGGAGTACTCATAAGCACTCCTTCCTCCTTGTTTCAGCTCCAAGAACTCTTGAAGCTTCCTCCTCATAACACCGGGAGGTATGTGATGGGCGCGGAACGCCTCCCGGAATTCCTACCAGCTCGCGGCATAGCCGACTGGTCGTGTGGCAAGGTAATTCGCCCACCACGCACCAGCGGACCCTTGTAGTTGTTGGGCCGCGAATAGGGTCTTCTGATGTTCGGTTACTCATAGCAAACCGAACTTCCCTTCAATGGAGCGGAGCAAGTTGTCCACCTCCAATGGTTCATCGGCCTCCACGAAGACCAGCGGGTGTGTTGACATAAAGTCCGAGTATGAGCTCGGAGAAAGCTGTCATGGACCCGCATCTGGTCTCCCTCCTTGATGGGACGAATGCTGGACCAAAGTCCGTAGTAACTCTGTTTGCTCGTCGCGCGAGCCAAGCACTGCGGCGAGAACCTCCGCTAGACTCCTTGGAAGTTCCGGAGGTGGTGGTGGAGGAACTCGTTGCTGCGGTGTAGAAGCTGTCTCCTGGGTCGGAGATTCATCCTCACGACCATGACTAGATCCTCCCACTTCAGGCGTCGAGCAAGTACGCACCATTCTGCATCCAATGACTTAAAATCAGCACATGTTTTCTTTTCCTTTATCCATTTTATCATTCAGTAGCACGACTTATTGACAAGGAAATAAGTGCATAACATTCACATATATTGATAAAGTACAAACTTTATACAAGATATATTATCTCATGACCAAGTTTACAGTAGTGTACTCCAAAATGATGGACTTCCCCTACGGAAGTGCATCTCTACCATACTTGGTCCCCATGAGATGTCATACACATCTTTTCATCTTAGACATAACCACTTCTATTCTTTATATGATACAAACATGGCCACAATATGAACATGAGCAACTATGAAACTATAAGTTGCCCCGTGACGGCAGAAGTGCTGCCATATCCCACTCCAATGCATCCTACTCGACGTACTCAAGTTCCTCGGGATCTTCTTCTTCTAGGTCATTCAAAGGTGGTGCCACAGGTGCGGTTGCGGAAGCAAGAGTTGTTACCGCACCCACCATTGATGATGTTGCGGCAACTAAAGATTTCACACTAGCCCGCGGAAGAAACATCCTCAAGTCTTCCAGTTCCTTCTGTGCATTTTTGCAACTGGCCTTCCAACCCTAAGTCTCCACTCTTGATTGATCCCTTTCTTGAGTCACCTCACTCAGCTATCCATCCAATAGTTGCACCTCGAGTTGACTCGCTTCCAACGCGCTTTCCGCGTGTTGTGTTTTTATGTGAGCCTCCGATCGAGCCTGAAGCCACTGATTCTCCCTTAAGCTTAGACGGCGATTCAGGGGAGCAACTGTGGCTCTAAGTGAGTCATTGGCCCCTTCAAAGTGATCCCCTCGAATCCGAGCTTGCTTTAGGTCACTCATCATTTTTCCAAGGTTAGCATGCTGATCAAGGCTCTCTTGACACGCTGATGCTGCATATGATTCTAAAATCATCTTGGGTACTTCCTCATTATGCCCCTGTGCTGCAACCATTAGACTAGCCCACTCATCACCGGCTCTACCGTCGACCGGAAAGAGTGCAAATAGAGTGCCAGCCATGGCATGGTAATGAAGTTTGCAAAACTTCATTATGGCAACACTTGCGGCATAACACCACGTGCCTTGCAGTTGAATCCCTTGCACTTGGATGGAGAAAGGGGCCCATCCAATATTCAATGGAGCAGCAGGCACATCGACGTAAATGGTGCACCTTGTCACACCTCCATCATCGATCTCCCTGCCCCAATAGTCCGGTATTTCACGATATCCGAATCGTTGAAGCATTGCTATCAACAAATACGGAAAACCCTTCAGAATAGTACACTTTGTGAACACCCATCCATTTGGTAAGTATACTATAGAATCAGCCATCTGTGAAAAAGATATTGGAACAATGATAAGGTTTCCAACTCCCATAAATTCTTAAACTGGAGTTGCAATCACAGTGTTCCAGCTGACCTTCCTGTAAAAATTGAAAATTTTTATACAGGAAACGTCAGAACCAGGTGTGGGGTTGAATACAAAAGTTGTAGTACGATTTACAAAATTTCCATATTGTACTCATACAGCTCCAGGTGAACTAGGGAATAGAATCTATACAGGTTTAAAGTTGACCCAATTTTTCTGGAAATTTTGACAGAACCTCCTCTGTATATGTGGTGATTTCCACAATTTATACAGGTATATCATGACAATATTTTGAGGTAATGACAAAATAAACATTGTATAAAATTAAGTTAACAATCCAGTGGTAAAAGATTTCGGCCATGAAGCATTTGTTAGATAGGTATAGTGTGCTAATTCTAAACTATGCACCAACTGTTCAAGTTCTGATCTGCCAGAACCAAGTTTGCAACCATAAAATTTTAACACAGCCATACCAAGATTTAGGCCATGAGTTTAACACGAAGTTGATAGAGGACATGCTAAGATTTCCATAAATGTATATATATGACCACGTCACTATCCTGGATCAAAAGCTAGAGCTATCTAAACTTAACAGATGAACTGACTGTTGTTCAACAGCAGCCCTGCAGTTCACCGTTTTGAGCTCGAAATTTGAATTGCCTCCAACATGAATCAAGAGGAGCTTTAAATAACAAAATAACAAAACTGTAGATCTGCTTCTCCCCTATATATATATATATATATATATATATATATATATATATATATATATATATATATATATATATATATATATATATATATATATATATATCACAACAAGGCAGAAGATTTCTCTACAGTGAGTTATAGCAAAAATTACCGAGACTGGTACAATGGTAGGGTTATCTGGAGTAATTTAAGCATAGCCCAAATTTCAACAGATTATCAAGCTTTTCTGCCTTGATGGTCAACAGAAAAGTTGGAGAGGTCTTCGAGAACTTTTTATCCATATAGCCTACCCCTATGTTTATTCCTAACTAACCAAGATTACAACCTGGCGAAGTTGAGCAAACATTAGCCAGAAAATTAAGAATCTTGGTGCTAACCCAATGTCGAATCAAAACTCATTTTGCAGAGTCCAAACCTACCAGCACCTGATAGTCAGACTTTCCAAGATACAATGCATCCATTTTTGTCGTTTTTGGGGATGGTCAAGTATCAAAGTTGATACCGACGGTACTACGTGCCTTACCAAAGAAAATTCTAATCGGTATTCCCGGATATGTTTTATAGGTGGTACTAGTATCGTTCACTCGCAAACGTATGCTACACGGGTCGCTACCGTAGTCAATGCTGCAAAAGACAAACAATCCCCTTTCACACCTTCACACCTCAAGGGCAGCATGGGGAAACATGACACACAGTCAAAATAATATATACAAAAGTAATTGCATACGACTCTGGTGTGAGTCGCCCTCGAGCGATGTCATGTCCTGAGGTACATGGTTGTACTACGTTTGTATAGCAAAGACTCCCGTACGAACCGACTTATACATGCTCGGGCATACGTGTTTCGCATGCTCCCATAGAATATGAATGATTCTAGAGAGGCATACTATCGGGTTATACACCACCCGACGGGGGCTCCCACTAACTTTGAAGCACGCTGGGGTACCGCGTGTCATAGGTTCTCAGAAACATAGAAAGCTTCAGAGACTCCTATTAACATTTCCGTGCCAAGCCACGGAAAGACTTCCATGCTACCTCTCGCATGGTGAGCTTACCGCAATTGATCCGCTTATGGTGGCGTACCTTACCTCTTACCTGACGTCGGAGCATCGTTACAGAATTAATAACATATAAGTTTGTTTACCACCTTTATATCTTATACTAGTAATACTCCTTATAAGGGAATATAACTAATTCCTCGCTCAATTCCTAATTTTTGAAAGTATGCTCTTTTCAAGTACACTGTTCCCAATGATGCTCTGATACCATGTCTGTGGGGACCACAATCCCGACCTCCAAGGATCTCATTGGGTGGTTTCGTACGATGCGACACCCAACAGTATACAAGAATAGAACGAGAACAAATTTACAATACCAAGTCTTTATTCAAAAGCACAGCGGAAGTTTTAAAATACTAGCGGAAGAGAAAAGAACTATACATCATAGCTACGCTCTCAGCACTAGCTATGCAAAAGCAAAGTCATCCATGTCCTGGATACTTCGAACTAGCAACACACAATTCACGGCGGCGTGCAGGGTTCCCACTCAGCTGTAAACCCTGTAGGGGTGCAGCCTCGTCATCAAACCCATCATCAGTCGTATAATCTACAAAAACTCGTTAACTGCAAACGTGAGCATAAGGCTCAGCAAGACTAACCCGTCTCACTAGACATATGCAAGGGTGAATACTAAGCATAGGTAAGAAAAGCATAAAGACTCGCCTACAAGTGGATCCTTATAGTCATGTTTTAATTAGAAAATGACATTCCTCAGACACGGCACATCATAGACTCCACAATCAAACAAGAAATGCTTTGCCGATGATATGACGTCCACAAAGCACATAATGCTATTACAGGTAAAGTATGGGGAAACTGTTAACTTTTAATTGTACTATCTCTAAGCCAAACAAGGTTGTCCAAGCAATTTGTAAACCAATATATTATATTCTCCTGACTTCTTTAGTATTTACTACGTCACAGCGCAGTGAACAAGTGGTACTCTATTACCGCGAGGGAAGGTGATTGCAATCAGGACATACCCGGAACAACATGACACATACGCACTTTCGGAAATGCCAGCGAATACTTACAGCAGTACCTACATAACAATTCAGTACTAGTCGTATATGGCCACCTTTCACTAAACACTCGAATGTCGAACCGGTCGATCTGTCACGAGCAGGAGGTCACTGCGTGGGGCGTACTCTGACCTGCCCACCAGTTGATTTACACCTCGCTGCCCTCAACCCACGCCTATGAAACAGAACGGAATGCCTCGACAAACCAGTATCAAGCTATGTCAGTTTACTGGAGCCCATTCCTCCAGTATGTCGCCGGTACAATTCAAGCTTGTCCGGTAGGACCGCACACGAAATGGTCCTCAATCGACACAAGCAGGGCTACGCAGGTGAGACCACGTCTCACTGCATCATATCCACTGCTCGGTCTCAATTTTATATTCATAAACCATTTTCTTATTCCAGAATCTCCCGTGTGATAAAATTCCTATCTCATGAGTAGATTCCAACTACTCGACTTCTACCGAATTCCTATGAGCATAAGCATAGCAGTGTCTAGTCAACAGGCCGTAGACCTAACCAAGACTCCATAGGATTTGTGGGCCATGCAAGTGGATGTCAAACACCTTAAATGCACAATCATCTAAAGACGTAAGGTGAAATAAAACTGCAAAACACTGTAAGGAACTTAAATGCAAACCGGGGCTTGCCTAAATGCGAGTTTGAGCCTATGTTAGTTTCTGGCAGCCGGACCTCCAAGGCTTCCGGCTGCTCCTCGACTTCAGCTACTACACGATATGCATATACTAGATATAAATCATTTTGTGAATAATTAATATGCTTAAGGTGGTATGAGTATATTAGGATAAATAAGATAATTATCTTAATTGGCTTTGGGATTTTTATGGTGGATACTAGAAACTATAGAGAAGACTCTTGTGAAGAACAGGAGATGATCAAGGAAGTTTGTTGTTCTTAAAAATTTTGGTAAGAAATAATATTCTCTAATTTTTGGTTGACACTCTGGAGATGTATCATGGCTACCAGAGGTTGTATCATGTAGAGGGGTCTCACTGGTTCTAGGAAAAATTGTTTCACCATTTTCTAAGCTTCCTACAGGGAGAAATTGATTTTTCAAGTTTGGGTAAATTTCTGGAAATTGATTTTCCATTTTCTCAATTTATAACTACATAGAGGTTTGGAACATTTATCAACCCAGTATTTTAAGTCCAAAGAGCTTGAAACTTTTACTGGAGATCAATGGTATTAACAATAGTGCACTGACCAAAATTGGAAATTTTCCAATTGACAGAACTGTGGGAATGAATTCTTTAAGCATTTTGCTTATCTGAATTATGGAGAAATTTCTATGGCTTTTCATACAAATCCAAGTGTAACAATGGACAGTATTCTTCATGCTGGTTCTATCAAAATTTATTTGGGAATTTTTGGATAATTTAACTGGATGTTATGGATTTTCTAAATTTGGATTGAATCTGGATTTATTTTTCTATTGGAAAATTCAAATAAAGGGGCCGGTCCCACTTCATTTGAATCGGGCCAATCAGAATGGAGCCACACCGGGAGCCACAGTGTTAGCCCGCATTGTCACACCGGATCCTTGTCCACAACTGATCCCACGCCAGAGGGGTGTCGCTGACAGGTGGGACCCGCACCTTCGTCTACCTCTCGACGCGGCGGCGCCTCTCGCCGAAACCACGGCGGTGCATCACCAGACTTAGGTGCGTCGACCTCCTTTCGTCCTTGCCATGACCGCTCAACCATAAAATCGACCGCACAATCCGATGGTGGTGTCCAATCACGTCGGCGATGGTCGGAGCTGGTGGCGCGACGGTGACGGCGGACTAGGGTTTCGACCTTCGTCGGAAATGCTCGGAAATGGCTCAATAGGCTCGCGAAAAGGTCGGGAAGGTTTCTGGGAGTACCAGGAGTATGATTTGGGAGTCAGATTGAGGGGACATCACCGGCAAAGCTAAGCTCGACGGCGAGGTACGGCTTTTCAACCGGCGGCCATGAAAACTCAAATTTCGACCTCGTCTCTCGATGTCTTCCCCTCAATTTTTGTCAGGTGATGCGCCTGGAGATCTAGGAGATAATACCTTATTGGATTGACAATTAATCGTACGTAGAAACGGAATTTAGTCGGTAATCTATTGATATCGGTATGAACTGTTTTGGGAAAAACTTGAGATAAGGGAGCTAGGAAGCATGATAGTGGCTTAAACTTCACAAGAAGCATCTAGGTAGCTTTGCGCACCTTATTGCTTCAAAGAGGGAGATGGAATCATGCTTGAAGTGGTCTGTCTTCATGGAACAGAAAGTTCCCCTAGCGGCTTCACCCGCGAGTGTCGAGGACACTTCGAAATACTGCACATATAAGCAGGGAATCAAACAAAGGACTGGACGGGAAGGAAGAACAACTAGTGAAGCCACCTTTTGCTGTTGGAAGCACCGCGATTCCTTGCGTCATTGGGCCGGCGCCTCAAGAACGGCGGCGGCAATGCGGTGTAGTGGCGGAAGAAGAAAAACATAGGCGAGTGGGTGCGTGTGTGTCCACTTCGACCGGGGGAGGGTTTAAATAGCTCGGGGAGGAGTAGGAGACACGCCATGAAGCAGGCAGACGAGCAGCTCCGTGGTGCCTTGCATGCGACGCGGTGTTGATCAAAGGAGCGCCTGAAAAACGGCGTGCAGAGCAGCCCGAGTTTGTCCCACTGACTGGTGGGTCCCATGACCCTTATCCCTGCCCCTTCTCTGCAAACTTCAATTCCCTTACCAAACTTGGTCCAAAAATTCTAGATTTTTGTGGGGAGGCTCAAATAAATATCTGGAATTTTATTCTGCAACTGGATTTTGAATTGGAGCAAGTTCCAATTGAATTCTAAATTTGAATTTGAATTTGGATGGAATTCAATGGAGTCAATGATTTAAATAGCTAATGGAGTTCATAATTTATGAAACTTTGCAGGAAGTCTATTTGGAATATTAGTAAACCATATAAAAATTTATGGCATCTGAATTGAATAATTTTGGCAGGGCCAACTATACAGTAGTATATTCAATTTGCAATTAATTTGAATATAGATTGGGTACTGCATATTAATTTGACCTAGGATCCTCCATTCAAATAATTCCAAACATTGAAGAGAGGTCAAAAGAATTTATCTAAGATTATTGGTGAAGTCCATTCCTCATGTTAATAAAATTGAAGCATGAGTGGAATAAAAGATTTGATGAGATCAAGTTAATGTATCCCACCATAAGTTCGTGTGCATAACCATGATGGATCTCCACTATGGTTGATAATAAACTTGTAGCTGAACTTTATATGAAGGACAAAGTGGGATTTTACATTGGACAAAAGCTTCAAGCAGTACCAGAGCAAGATGTTGCTAGTTAAGAGCAACCAGTTGAGCAACAACTTGAAGTAGTACTAGAGCCAGCTGCTGGGAGTAAAGAGCAATCAATTGAACAACAGGTTCAACAACAAGCCAGTGTCCAACTTCTGACGACTACTCCTCGATCATCAGTGCCTACCAAAGTTAGCTCATATGAAATTAAGAAACCTTCATCAGAAGTGTCCAAGTATTTGGAAACTATGAAGGAAAATATTAGAAAATTGAGTACATCTCGTTCTTCTCATGAGCCAGCATTAGAAGATACCGAGGAGTTGGAAGAAGACGGTGTCATGTATAATTGGCGGACGACTTTAGTTAAACCAGGAGTTCCAATATACAAGCTTGAGGATGTTCCTCCTAAATTTAGGAATGGGAAGCCGTTCATGACATCCGTAAAACTTAGCAAACAACCTGCCCCGCTCAAAAGAATGCATGAGTGGTACATCCTTACCAGCACAAAATATGAGATTTCTTGCGTCATATTTCGTATTCCAAAAGATGCATTCTGGAGCACTGGAGCAGATAGACAAGTCATTTTATTTGAAGAGCTGCATTCCCTTTTCCATCGGCGCATGCTCGAAATCAACCTGCTACTCGTCTGGTGCTTGTAAGTGCCTCTAATATTTTGCATTTGCTTTTCTTACTACATGCATACACATTTCATGAGATTATAACAATTCTTGACTTCATCAATAGGATGCAATACATGGATAATGAAAAGATGAAACGCAAGACATGTATCCCTGACCCTACATGGATTGCAAAGACGCTATTCGATATCAGGGCGGATCGAGACTCAGCAAAGTTCAAGCACATGAAAAACAAAGAATTTGAAAAAGCAATCGCAAAACTTAAGAAGGATAGAAGGACAGAAGTTGCAGCTTACATAGGACATGCGATGTTTAACTTTGTCACAGATGGCAAGGACCTCGTAAAGGCTTTGTACCACTTCGAGTAAGTTCGACACATGACATTGAAATAGCAATTATTGGTAATTGTTAACACGTGTGTTTGTATGTTTGCAGTGATCACTACATAATGATCTTCATCAAGCCAACGCAGGGAATGACAATAGTCTCGGACTCGGCTGATTACCCACCAAATCGTTACAAAGATTTCCTTTTCATTTTTAAACTGTATGTTTATTCAATAATTTTAATTTACACACATTTAGAATGTGTTGACAAGTTTTATATGACATTTCTTGAATTACAGCGCTTGGCGGTTTTACGCGGAACAACTTGGCGATGAGAGACCTTCTAATACGAATGTATTGGACATTAAAACGTATTATGCCTGTCCGAAGCAGCCTGCTGGGAGTGTCTTATGCGGGTATTATATATGCAAGCATCTTTGGACCGCCAACGAATATAGAGTGAATCATGAGGATGTAAGTTATCCTTAATGTCAATATCTTATTTTCTTACTTTTGAGTTTCATTTTCATTGTAACTAGCATAGTTTAATACTTATATTCTCTACTGTTCAATATTACCAGAAAATTATTTTCATATTTTGATTCCAACTTCAAAAATCAATTGCCATAGTACAACTACTCCAAAAATACCAAATAAATTCCTGTATACTCTCACTTTGATCTATACTTTGAGATTGTTCAAACTAACACATTCTAAACCATGTTATGTGTTTCATTGGAGCACACGAAGAATGTGAACAAAGAATGGTCGGTTTGTAGAAGTATTTCTGGTGGAGGAGCTGACAAGATTGCTGCTGAACTCTGTCAATTCATTTGTCGCAAAATTTTGCACAAAAGAGGGAAGTTCTTTGATGAGAATGGTGCAATAGCTGATACGCCTGAACTTTGCGACTATGCCAATAGAAATAGTTATTAGTGAAAACTTATAAACTATGAGATGAATTGTATGTGTAACTCGTACATATGTATATTGTTTTAGTGAAATTGACTTCTATGAGATGACTTTTGTGATGATATTATTGACTTCTGTTTTGTAATTATATTGAATTGACCTGGAAATTAGAAATAACAGCAGCTAGTGTTGCATAGGTTATACCTTATCACAGGCGGTTATTTACCAACGGCTACACCTGCCTGTGAAAAACAATTATCACAGGCGACTAGATATAGATAAAGAACCATCTGTGATAACCTAGTTATCACAGGCGGTTACTATTATGGTAGAAACCCGCTGCGATAAACTGTCTTCACAGGCGGCTTGATGTAGGTCAAGATCTGCGTGTGATAACACTATTATCACAGGCGGTTATATATGCTGCACGACACACCTGTTGTAAAACAATTAGCACAGGCGGTTATATATGCTGCACGACCCGCCTATGATAACTTATCTTCACAGGCGGCTAGCCTAAGTAAAAAACCGCCTGTGAAATTGTGTCTTCACAGGCGCTCTCCTTGTGAAATTGCGGATTATCACAGACTCTTCGTTTCAGGCGGTTTTAAAAACCGCGTGTGATAATAGGTTTGAAGCCGCCTGCGATAAGGCTTATTGTAGTACTGTGCATTCCTTGTCAACCAAATTGCTTCAACACCGAATTTCCAATTATGCCAATGATGTGGTTATGTTCCTTCGCCCGACACCATAGGAAATTAATATTGTGCTAGAAATCTTACAACTTTTCGGTGAAGCGTCGGGACTGAAGAATAATGTTCAAAAGAGTAGTGTTTTCCCTATCTGGTGTGACAAAACAGAGATGGCCACACTGCAAGATCTGCTACCTTGTGAAATCTCAAGTTATCGTTGCCATTACTTGGGCCTACCACTCTCCTTGAAAAAGCTTACAAAGGATCAACTGCAACCCATTGTGGATATAATTGCTGATCAATTGCCAGGATGGAAAGCTGAATTGATGACCAGAGCAGGCCGTCATATTCAAGTGCAGTTTGTCTTAACAAGTATGCTGATTTACCTTGCTATGGCAATTGATCTCCTATTCTGGGCTGTTAAGAAAATTGATAAAATTCGAAGAGCTTTCCTGTGGAGAGGGCGCAAAGATGCCAAGGGAGGACATTGTGTAGTAGCTTGGGGGAGGTATGTCGTCCCCTTGAGCTAGGAGGACTTGGAATCTCTAGTCTCAATGAACTTTGTTGGGCTCTCAGTATGATATGGTTATGGCTAGCAAAAATTGAACCAGAACGGCATTGGTCGGCCCTACCCATTCCAGTGTCGGATAAGGTGAGAGCCTTTTTCTCTTTAGCCATGAAAACTAAAGTCAGTGATGGTGCTACCACTGTTTTTTGGACTGATCGATGGATCCATGGGCAGCAAATCATAGATATTTCTCCCCGTCTTCGTGTTGTTGTTCCAAAGAGAAAGGCCAATAAGCGTACAGTCAGGAAACCTTAAACTAATGGAGCTTGGGTGCAAGACATACAGGGGGCCCTCTCGGTTGGAGCCATTGTGGAATATCTCTGACTCTGGGATCCTTTGTCTAACTTCAAGCTGCAGCTGGATACTTCTAATAAACATTTCTTTAGACTGGCAGCCAACGACTTGTACTTAGCAAAGACAACTTACGGAAGTTTTTTCATTGGTTCTGTACAATTTCAGCCTTTTGAAGGGATATGGAAAACTTGGGCGCCACCCAAATGTAAGTTTTTTACGTGGCTGGTGGCACATAACAAGTGTTGGACTGCAGACCGTTTAGGTCGAAGAGGATTGGAGCATCCAGAGTGCTGTTTGTTGTGTGACCAAGAGGAGACTCTGGATCATCTTCTATTATCATGTGTTTTTGAAAGACAATCCTGGTTCTTATGGCTTAGGCAAGTCGTCCTTCATCTCCCTTAGCTCTCTAACCGGCTGAGCTTAGTTTCTTGGAATGGTGGCGCAGGTGGCAATTGGAAGAAAGGTCTGAACAACCTAATTATTCTTGGAGCATGGATCATCTGGAACCATAGAAAATGATATGTCTTCGATTGTGCTTCTTCCAATGTCACCGATGCCTTGATTCAAGCGGCACAGGAACAGCTCTGGGAGTTGGCAAAAGCTAGAGGGATTTTGTCGGTACCTGCCATACCGGGTACTCTCGCGCATAGGATAAAGCCGCCTAGGAGTCCTGCCTTCCTGCCAAGGCAGAGTCCGAGGATGCCACGTGTCCAGAAGGCCTGAACCCCTCTACCTCAGATACGGGGTTTGGAGTATCCACATAGACCTCAAGGAGGAATCCAGCACCCCCTCCGGGACGAGCTCTCAAACAACCACATGTCCAGTAGGACGGGATCCTGCTCCCCCCATGGAAGAGGGCTCCAGTGCTGCCATGTGGCTCGAGGCAATAGACAGACCACCTCCCCGGGGAAGCGGGCTTCGGCTTTGCCTTGTGTCCCACTTCCCTGGAACCCCTGATCTACTCAGGAACGGGCTCCGGCGTTGCCAAGTGGTCCGCGGGTCGAGACCGGACCTCTCCCGCAGAGGCTAGCTTCTGAGCTGCCATGGACCCTACAACATGCCCTGGATGGTGTGTTGCGGGAGTTAAGAGGGCAGTGCGCCTTGTCTAAATAATGCATTGAAGACTCGCGTCTTCCCCAGGCACATGACGCAGCACACGCTTACTATTAGGTACCGCTGCGCCCAATCACATCACAGTGAAGATGCCACAGGCCTACCCCACTCTGCCAAGTGGGTAGCTTACGGTGCCAAGCACAGTCGAATGGGATATTCCCTACCATCATCAATGACTACGGATGGGCCACTGGCGACTGAGGTGGCAAGACGGCGAGTCTTCAAGCCACAGTCAGAGGAGGCTTGTGCGAGAAGATTTAGATCTCAGGACAAGATCGCCCCGAGGCCACCTAACGGGCTCCGGACCCCACTTGTAAGGCATCTGGCCTTGTCTATAAAAGGACCAGACCACCGCCGTTATAAAGGATCCCCAATCTATGCATTCACACACACACACACACACACACACACACACACACACACACACCTTGGAGTAGAATGTTATGCTCTTGCGGCCCGAACCACGTAAAAACCACTGTCTCACACTCTCATACGCACGATCACTTGATAGAGGACTAAGCGCTGCCGATCAAAGAACCTCCGCGAGCTGCTCCATAGCAGATCCTGGGGAAGTGTTGCATTAACACTTTGACATTTGGCGCGCCAGGTAGGGGACTTTTTCCCTCAAAAAAGTTCTTGTGCTTTCACCGCAATGGTGTTCATCAAGCCCATGGATGGAGGTTTCGAGGCCGTCGTCCGGTGACCAGATCCATCGCCCGAGCTGTGCATTCTGGTCCATCATGCCCCAGCATAGATGCAGCTGGCTAGGGCGGCGCATCCGAGCACATCCCGGCCTAGTCAGTGCCCCTAGAACCGCCGGCTGCAAGTTCGGAGAGCGCTCTTGCAGCGGCCAGAGCCCTTCTCCACCACCCACCATCCTTGAACACTTCCCAGGGAGCGTCTCAGCGGTGGGTCCATGACATCAACCACTTTGTTGTTGCAGCCATCAACTCCCCCAACAGAGGGAGGCATCACATGTGTTGATATTTCCTACGCACTACTAACAATTCATCACTAGCAGTGGTGCCAGAAATGCTTGTTGGTAGGTTTTGATTCTCAAATGAACGTCTGCAAGCGCACAGAAACTATCGATGTAACATTTCCCCTTTAAAGAGTATTTCCAAAGGGTGTCATTTATATTTTGTGAAAGGAAGGCTAGATGGAAGTAAATCAATCATCAAGTGGAAAAGTTAGGTTGGCCTAGGTAGGGTTCTAGCAAGGATGGGTTTAATGATAAGTTGAGGTAGTGTGACACACACAAGAGCATTCTATCCTAAAGGAATAATGAGGTAATAGAGGAATAGGGTAAGAGTTAGGTAGAGACTCCTCCTATGCTTCTAATGTACATATACATAGCCTAAGTTAGTTACGAATGATCAAATTAATTATGAATGCTCATGCTAAGTGGAGTAACACATCGGGCATGGGTTTACCCATAGCAACACTAGGCGACTCCTGCCAAGAGCCTGTGGCATAGCTGAACGTGGAGGATTACAAAGGACAGATAGGACTGTCACCACCTACTCCTACCTCTTCAATCCGTGGTTCTATGAGACATTCAACGTTACTCTATATCCTAGCACCATGCTAGCATATTAAGTAATTAACGTAAGAGCCTAGGCACAAGCCATCCTAAGGCAATGAACTAAATCATCGTTGAACCAATGTTAATTCATAGCATAAGTGATTCATTTTAACATAGTCATATCATATCTAATTAGACTATAGTGGAGGTTTATAGTGTCTATGATAATCTAATGAGAATGGTATAGCACAATCATAAATACTACTCCTACCACATACATGGACTCCACAATCAAACAAGAAATGCTTCATCTAAGTATATCAACAATAGTAGACTAAAGATATCATCTTTATTATGAATAATGTCACAAATACAAATAGGAATATGGAAGGCATATCTTTCCCAATTGGGAAGAGACTCCTTCTACTCCTCTCCTACTTGGACTATGGACTAGAGGCTCTCCTCTCTACAGCCTATACTCCACTAAACCTATGGAGAGTAGTGAATACAAAGGATGAATACTCAAGTAGTGTGTGTTGAAGTGAGGGGTGAGGGGTCCTATTTATAGCTTGGAGAAGGGTTGGTTCCCACCACCAAAAGTGCGCGAATCAGCCACCCATGATCACTTCAAGCCGGGAGAAGCCACCACATGGAGTTTGACCGAGAAAGGCACCAGGAACTAGTCGGTCGATTAGGGGGGTCGGCCGACCTAGTCCTAGCCCCTTTTGCGGCGTGCTATCTCCAGGTTACTAACAGGTTAGTCCCATTGGCTGATATGGGTGCTACACCATTGGATGGCCTCAGATGCTTTTGTTTGTTGGCCATTTGATCCATGTGGTGCCACGTGTCGTCGCTTGATTGACTGGAATGATATTTTATAGGATCCATCCCCTTGTTTCACTTCATTTCTGCATAGAATCCCTGCATGCACTACTTTCTCTAAGGACAAGTGGAAATAGGTTAAATAGAAAGGTGATGTGTGCAAACAATAACAATTCTTTCACATAATTGAGTTATATTGACGGGTGAAATTGGTGTATAACAGCTGTCAACAAACTCCCCCAAGCTTATCCTTTGCTTGTCCCGAGCAAAGTCAAGACTTTAGGTTGATGATCGGGAGTTGCTACTATGTTATTTTTTTTTCAAAAGTACCATGTGCAAAACAAAATACTCTACCTTGTATTGCAAAATTTGGCACGGTACTTCACCCATATTATGTTATTATGGGGCTTATGCCATCTCCTATTCTTGGGTGGTTGAAAGATAGAACAGCAAATTGAGCACACATACCCTAGAAATCAAGTTCCACTCAAATTTCGGAGAGTTCAATTTAGATTTTTAAGTATCTCAATTTGATTCTCTCAAGTCTCTCCTTTTTGTGTAGTGGAAATATGTGCTCACCAAGGCATTATGCCTAAATTCATCCTACCTCTACATAAGGCTTGTATGTGGAGCTTCTTAGGGAATATAGTAGGCATATTTGCAACACATAATATTGCTAAGTCAAAAGAGCAAGCCTTAGGAGAAATCAATTTCAAAACAATTTGATTTAAGACTTGTGCATGTGTGATGGAATGGAATGGATGTTGATATTTTGAGATCACTCCTTGTTGAATGGACTCTCTTGTTTTGCAGGGATGAAACATGACTACTTTTTTTTTCTCATGCTTATGATGTAAGCATGCATTTTCTTTTTCTTTTTCTTTTTCTTGTAGCCATGTCTTCTACTCACTTTTTATGCAATGAATTTTTGGAGAGAGTACTAAACATGAATGATATGGAGTTTCTTTTTTATTATGGAATGGTGGTATGATGGAAATTTGCTTACTTCTAGTGTAGAAGTATAGAATGTGAAAGTGAAGTATTGAATTCAAAAAGTAATAAAGAAATCTCACATAGGTCTATACTAGTTTGACAAAACTCAATGTGAATGCAAATAGTATATGCATAAGGTCTATCAATGTAATGTATCATATGGATTTGGTGGGTATTTCCAATCAAACGAGGATAATATAAATCTTTTTAGAATTTCTCCAGAAATCTAAGTTTTACTATCAAACTAGGAATAGCAGCCTTATAACTATATCATATCTCACAACAACTTAGAATGGATTAAGCTTTTGCTACCCACAATTTCCAAATCAAGGCAAAAGCAATTTTAGCCAATGAGATCAATATGTTGGAGAGTAGTAAGTTGTAAAGTAGGGACTTAGGAAAATCAAAACATAACAACTATTCATCATTTCATCTATGTGAATTCCAAGTCATTCTTGCACATCTTTTATTTTATTTGGAAATAAAACTATCCTATATTTTTTAAATGCAAGGTGGATGATGGGTAAGTGGAAAATAAATATGCAAGGGGTTGATACAATTTACCTCAAGTGGGGGTCCTCCCCCAACTTGTTCTTCACTCACCTCCGTGTCGATGGTTGAACCCTTGATAACGGAAGTATGTCGCGATATCAGCTTGTTGTTGTTGTTGTAGCGTGGAGTTGAGGTTGATGAATTGAGAGTCCATATGTTGTTGCCAGTCTTTGATACCTTGGACATGCCCTTGGAGAGTGTTGTAGATGTCACCCTTCCTTACTTCGAGCTCCTCCATACATCTAGAAATGTCCGTCATTCCTTGGCTACACGATGACTTCTAGCCGAAGTGGAATGACATCTTCTCATAGATGTTGGTGGCAAGTTGCTAGAGCTTGAAGTGGATAGGGGTGTCTCCCATGTAGCACCTGGCCATCCATACCAAGACGGACCTTCTGTCTCATACGATGGAGGTTGAGTCCATCCGGGTGCATCACCCGTTGGATTCTCTTCCACTTCGTACTCATGGACTGTAGAGGTTGTCGGGGGCATAGCCGCTCTCCTTAACGGCTTCTAGTCACCATGCAAGAGACATTACTTCTTCTGGCTTCCTCGATGGGAAGTAGGTCAATGGTTAGCCTTCGGCATTTGTACAAATGATAATCGGGTTAGGTAACCAAATTTCATTGTCAAAGCCGAGATAATAAAATATCAAAGAGCCATCTTGATCATGCTTAAGGGTATGTACTTGCACTAAATATTCTTCATAAATTAATTTTTTTTTCATTTTCAATATACTCAAATGAAGAATATTCAAGTGCTCCTACCCTAGTAGCAATACGGGTAATCAGTGAGGTGCATTCAATTGGCCCTACCCTTGGAATGTAGTCTAACCGTTGTGTCATCATGGGAATAACTGGAACAACTTTTATCTTTTTAATCATGGCAAATAAAATTTTCAGCTCATCATCACGCACTATCCTTACATCTCCACTAGGGAACATAGTCATAGCCACCAATCTATGCATGAAGCGTAAAGTGGGGTTGTGCAAGTGGCTATTCCTAGTTGGACAACATCTGACCTCACCAGTTAAATCTTGCCAAAAACTTTGTTTGTTAAACTTAGGCAAATTGTCTAAATCTTGCAAACAACGTTTATGGAAGCCTAGGATTTCACTTAATTCTTTCCGTAGGATATTGTATTCTTTTTTAAATAATCAAGAAGTAATACCATCAAATCCTATTTTGAGTGTGCAAAGGAATTGTATGGAGAGAAGGCATGAACCTTTCTCCTCTATGTGAGCAAAATTTTACCATCCTAATGCACACCAAATGGAAAGAATTCATACCTATTTTGGAGATCAAATTCGGATCATAAGCTTTTGTATGAGAAAGCTTACGATCTTGGAGGAGCTTGCGTGCTTGATCTTCAACTTCACTTTGGATGTCGACGTCGTTGTCATGAAGAAGTTGGTGAGGGTTGCTTCTCTCACCCATGCGAGTGTCCTCTCCTACACTCCTCCTCCGTGAACTTGGTGTAGCAACAGAAGAGGGGTGTGCACTTGAGTCTCCGCCGTGGCTTGAGCTTGCGGCCTCCTTCCTCTTTCCAAACAACCTTTTCATTCCATTCATGGCAACAACAAACAAGAACACAACAAGGCAAAAACTCGAAAAAGGTGATGTTAGTGAAAACAAAACCCCGACGAATTTTCCCTTGAAGAACTTGAGAGCAAATTGCAAATGCAATCAAAAGAAAATCTTTTGGAGTTGGATTTTGAGCAAGAGTGCTTCTATGAAGAGCAAGAAAAAAAACGTGAGCAAGTGTGACTTTGGGGATGTATGAAATTAGGTGAAGTGTGAAGAGAAGAGCTCCCCACGGCCACCATTTATAGTGTTCAATCCCCAATGATCACTAGGACACCAAATGTAGCCATTGGAGGAGAGAGATCCAAAATGGCTCTTTGCCCTAGTCGGCCAAGCAGGGGGGTCGACCGACCTGACAGGTGGGCCCCGCTGTTCTCCCTTTTGGCAGGTGGCTCCCCAGCGGCTATGGAATCAACATGTTGGTAAAATACCACTTTTGCAGCTCAGAAAAATTGTTTTCCAAATAAAAATTCCTTTTTCAAAACCCAACATTTTTTTGTGAAAAATAAAGAAATAAAAATGATAGTTGAGAATATAAGATTCTCAACTTGCTAAAAAAATCAAATATGTAGTAGGAGAATCAAAATAAATGTGGAAAAATCAAATGAAGAGAAAAAAATCAAATAAAAGATAACTACCAATTTAACCTATTGGCTAGGTCTCACCACTGTCCGATGATATGTAGATTCCTCCTTCTTCATTTCTTAACATGCATACCTGGAGGGATGAGCTCAGTCGGCTTGTCTTGCTTCTTCCGCCATACCTTTTTTGGCGGCTTGGTGGACTTGGGCCTTTGGGGAGGCCCGAGCTTCTCCGTCTTCATGGGATGTCGGCGTGGACGATAATACAGGTTTTCCGCATAGATCAAATTCCTCATGAATGCAATGAGTGGGTCCACCTTTGGAGTTGTGATTTCAACCTCTTGAATGTGTTTAACATTTGCCCCCAATGCGTATCATGGAGCATTGCTCCAACTTTGGGTGAAAGTTGAACTTCTCCTCCTTGCCATTGATATGGAAGTGGATTTCTCCAGCTCCCACATCTATCCGAGCCTTCACAGTGCTTAGGAACGGGCGCCCAAGAATGAGCAGCGTATCCTTCTCGACCTCCATGTCGAGCACCACAAAATCCACGGATATGAAGCAGTTCTGGATTTTCACCAGGACATCTTTGAGAATACCCGTCGAATAACAGACTGAAGATTCAGCCAGTTAGAGCTGCATTGGTGTTGGAGTAAGTTCCGTGAAGTTCAGCTAGTCGAAAACCACCTTGGGCATCACACTTACGCTTGCTCCAAGGTCACAAAGGGCCTTTTCAAAGTGGTGTGCGCCAATTGAGCATGATATTGTAAGACATCCAACCCATGTTTGACACTCGTTGCTTTAATATTGTAGATAAATCCAGCCTATTGAGAGGGTACGGAGACACTTGTCGCTCCAACCCATGTTTGACACCATCGTCTCAATCAAATCTTTGGCTTTGGGCACCTTTAATGAGAAGAAGGCACCTCCAGCAGCAGCATCAACATGGTCACGAGCGGAAGGGATCATCCCGTTGTAGAAGTTTTGGATTATGAGCCAATCATCCATCCCATGCAGGGAACATGCTAGGATATACTCCTACAGCCTCTCCCAAGCCTCGGGAATAGATTCCTTGGCATCTTGTTGGAAGCTGGAAATTCTTCCGTGTAGGGCATCGGTTTTGCCCAACGAGAAAAAAACTTGGCGAGGAATGTTGTAGAACATTTCTCCCAAGTGTCTACAGCAATTCGGTTTGCCTAGAACCACTGTTTTGCTCTCCCAAGAAGAGAAAACGGGAACAGCCTAAGACGGACAACATCAGGAGACACGTCCTTTATCTTAAAAGTGCTACAGATCTCAAGGAACTGTTGCAGGTGAGCACTTGCATCCCCGTTAGCCTTCCCACAAAATGGCTTGGCTTGCACCATAGTGACTAGGCCAGTCTTGATTTTGAGGTTCACGTCTCCCGTGTCAACAGTGGGCCCAATAGGCACATTGTTAGCCGAGGGAGCTGTGAACTTCGAAATCAAGACTAGCCTAGTCACTATGGTGCAAGCCAAGCCATTTGGTGGGAAGGCTAACGAGGATGCAAGTGCTCACCTGCAACAGTTCCATGAGATCTGTAGCACTTTTAAGGGCCCAATAGGCACATTGTTAGCTGAGGGAGCCAAAAACTCATGAAGGGTCTTCTGGGCAATTGGCGTGTTGGTGCTTGGTGCAATTGTGCTAGCTTGCTTTGCCGCTCGAAGCTTTTGAGGGGTCACGACATGAAGTCGATCTCTCATAAGGGATTTGGGATCTTCAACAAAGTTTTTCGGCAAGTGGAAACCAGACATACACTACCCTATTTTCACATAAAATGCAAAAACAAAGAAGGGTCATCCTACTAAAACCTACCAGGGTCCTATCCTATTCACTCAATCATGCAATACTTCGGCTGCCTTCCCCGGCAACAACGCAAGAAATGCTTGTTGATATTTCCTACGCACTACTAACAATTCATCCCTAACAAAGTTGCCAGAAATACTTGTTGGTAGGTTTTGATTTTCAAATGAACGTCCGCAAGCGCACGGAAACTATCGTTGTAGCATTTCCCCTTTATAGAGTATTTCCAAAGGGTGTCATATATATTTTTCCCAAAGGAAGGCTAGATGGATGTAAATCAATCATCAAGTGGAAAAGTGTAAAAGCCCGCTTTTCGGAAGAACAAAAAAGCAAAAATGCGAACTTGAAAATTTTGAAAGTGGACTTGGAAATCCAAACTCACATGAACCATATGAGTTAACCGATGTTCACTAAAAATAGGGGGCTTGTTAAAGATTACATATAGAACACGTTTGCTAATGTATATTGGGACTTAAGGTGTAAAATCCTTAATTTCCAAGTATTCACATTTTCAATGAAAAATTAAAGGAGAAAAGAAATCAAAATAGAGAGAAAGAAAAAGGAATTATTCTAACCCTTAAATGGGACATTAAAAAATATTCAAATCTAAGGCTGTAAATTTTTCCATGACCTTCTAATATTCCAAATTGACTCTCGGTAAAGTTTCAAAAAATTTTGAAGCACATTTTCCATTTATTGGACATGTACTGAGAGTTTAATCAAAGTCGACTTCAAATTTAAACTTTGTACTTAACTTTGTACAAATCCATTCCAAATTTTTCCTGAGATCCCTTATGGTTCAAAAAGGGTAACTTCAAAGTTTCAGGATTTTTGAACCTAAACTACCGTTTATTTCATTGAATCAAGTATCACCGCTTGAATTCAAATTCAAACCTGAGTTCAAAATTCAACTTGCTTAGTTTTGAAATCTGATTGCACCATAAAATACTTCACATTTTATTTAGTAATTGGGCCAAAGTTGACTATTTTCGAAGCATGATTGCTAGCCCTATTTGAATTTGGAAAAGAGAAGGGAGGAGAGAGTGGGTCCCACAAGTGGTCCCCACATGTCAGGTCGGCACAGGCTTCCTCTCTCCTCCCCTGCCTCCACGCAGGAGCGCTGCATGTGCCACGGCGATGGAAACGTCGGTCCTTATCCCAGCGCCCGACTCCCTCTCTGCCGTACACACTTTCCCTTCCGGTCGCCACTCACCTACCGGCTGCGCCCACTCCCGCTCGCCCTCCTCTTCTCCCTAGCGCCCTGCTCGCGCATCGCCCAACTGAAGCCGCCCCTTGCTTGCGCCGGCAGCCATGCCCCCTTGCCCCCCTGCTCGCGCGTGCCGCTGGCCTTCGCCTTGTCGTGTCCTCTCCCAGCCTGGTCGCGCGTGCTCCTTCCCGGCCGTGCTTCCTCACCGCCGCCCAGCTCAACGGTTCGCCCGCTCGCCTGCTCCCTTGCCGGCCCTGCTGCGTGCTTGCTGAACCGCCAAGCCCTGCGCCGCCCCTGCTTAGTCTGCCTGCGTCTACCGACGCCACGTTTGCCCCCTCACTGGCCAGTCGTCTGTTCGCTCGACTGGAGCCGCACCTCCACTCTGCTCCTTCTTCCGGCCGCTGCGGCGTCGCCCCGCACCGGCTGCTCACGGCACCGCCCCGCTTCGCCTGGTCGCTGCTCACCTTCGATCCTCTGTTCCCGGCCGCCTGTAGCGCATGCCCATGGCCACCTTGCTGCTCGCTGGCCGCGCCCCATAGCAGCACTGTCATCCAACTCCCTGTCCGTCCACCACTGCGTCGGTGACGGTCGTTCGCCCTTGCTGTTGTCCAGACCCAGCACCACGCGCAGACACCCGCCCGCCGTGTCCCTGCTGGCTGCGCCTTTCCGGGCCTACCGCGAGCACCATGACACCATGTCCGCGTTCCGCGCCGTGGCTATGTCTTGGAAGCAAGGCGAGTAATGGGTGTGATGGACGAAACGCAGGAACACATCGTTGGCACACCAGCATCAACAATTGATCCAAGGTTAGCTCTGATCTGTGCAAAGATTGGTCGAATCAATGCTGTAGTCAACCTGTTCAATGAAATGTTTACAAGGAAGAAACTAGATGTATTGACGTTCCATGCTAGTCTTGGATGCAGGTCTGTTGTGGGGTGGAAATCGACCAAGATATGTGACAAGATGCTCTTTGAATGGTGATGAAATGATGGAATCAAGAACACACCCAAGACATTCGGCGAAATGCCTACAAGGTGAGTCTTGCCCTGAAATGCCTTGCTTGACGTCACCGAAGTCCGTTCGTCGTGATCGCTAAGGATAGTCATGTGTCGTCAAGTCGTACGTCCATGTTCCTCATTGATATCATTGTTATAGGAATCCCCAAGTTGACCTTGGTCTTTTGTATCGCGTTGGCTTGTCCGTGCGTGCTCATGATGCTCCATCATGAGCCGCGTCGACGTCTTTGACCACATGACATCATCGTGTTGTTCCGAGCCATCATCGTGTCCTGACATCTAGAGGAAGGATGCCTGTAACATACATGATGCTAGAACACAAACACGACACAACGATCGACGGTCGTTTAGCCAAATTAGGGTTTAGTCAGAAGAGACTCATCGAGTCCTGGGTGTAGCCAAGGTGCTTGATGAAATGCCTTCTAGGTGAAACCAGGTGTGTCGGTGATCACCGATGACCTGGAGTAGAGGATGCAAGAACGTTGCGACCAACAAGGAGAACCAGACCAAGGGGAACCTTGGATAAGAGTTCCTTGGTTGTGTCGAGGATGTTCCCTAACCGATCACAGGATTGGTTAACTTGTGTACCACTTCATCGACGGCAGGTTCGTTGAGTCGCTTATGAACAACCGAGTCAACATCACTAGCCTTAAGACTCACAAGGTGGTGTTCGGGATTTCGCTCACCCCATTGACGAGTCCGGGTTGATGTGGACGTCGCTAAGACGATCTTCTCGAGATGGCAAAGCATGCCTTTACGGCAAGGTCTCGCATCATATTCAAGTCCTAGTAGCTTATCGAGCTCATCTGGACAATCTTGCAAAGGACACTGCAATAGTGTCTTTTAAGAACTTGGACGATGCTTGTGAAGATAGCCGTAGCGACCGGTTTACCTAAAGGTACCTTGAACGTGTTGTGGTACTCATGCTAGGTTAACAGTGCTTGTAATGACTTCTTAAGTCCAAGCCATGTTAATCTCAATTCAGTCCCAAGTGTCGTTAGGTTCCATCATGATTCATCCTAAGTTAGGACACTACGACAGCACTGCTCACTTAACTAGGTTTACTCCTTTATGAGTTAAGTCAAGTTCATTGGTCGACTGCTAAATCGCAACCTTCGCCTTGTACACTCCACTCATACTCAAGCTTTCGATGTCCCACCATGACTTTTGGGTCATCCTTACACTTCTCCGTCCAACACTTCTTTACCATTCAAAATTGTCAATCTCGCGTGGCATAGCTTGAAGTGTGGTATGCTAAGTTGCAATGTAGCTTTATGTTGTACCTTTTAGTTCATACGGACACTACTATGTCCACCTTGACTCATCCTCTGGTTACCCACACAACAGAGGCATATTTGTCCTTCCTAGTCAAACTCCTCGTTCTTAAAGTTTGCACAACCACGTGGAGTCTATTATTAAAATTACTTAATTACTTAATTACTTATATGCATATCATGTCGATAGGAACGTGCTGATAGGTGATCGACAAGAAACTTCGCTTGAAGGAGAAGGCCAAGGTGTTTCCACTGAAGTTCCATGGCAGGTTCTCCGGAGGAAGACCAAGCCCTAACAACTGACATTGTTATAATGTCGCAAACAAGGCAAGCCCCAATTTGCATTTAAAAGCTTTACAGATTTTTGCAGTATTTCTCACATTACGTCTTAAGTTTGATATGTGCATTACGTATAGGGTGATTGATACTCCACTTGCATGACCACAAATCCCAAGGATTGGTTGGAACAGTTTACAGCTTGACCTGTAGTAACTGCTTTGCTAATGTATAGGAAATCTGGTAGAAGTCGAGTAGTTGGAATCTACTCGCGAGAGGGTCATATTTTATTGATCACAAGTCAAGTAGTTGAATTATACTTGCGAGAGAAGTCGAGTAGGGGAATCTACTCGCAAGATGTTACCAAAATGTTCACTCTTAATAATTGGAGATGTGGACGGGGATGTTACTGTAGGACGGGACGCGCAAGGTTGTATGATCCCGGATGAGGGAGACAATGCTTGCGACCACATTTGGGCCTGGGTCGGTAAGGGTAAGGCAAATGTGGAGGTTGGTTGTAGCCCCATTTGTGTCGGTTAAGGACCGTCTCGTGTGCGGCCCTGTTGAGCAAGTTTGAACAGTACCGGTTACATAATGGATTAATGAGGTCCATTAAACTGATGTAACTCGGGCACCCTCGTGTCGAAACTTATACCACCATTCTTCGGGGGAAGATGATCGTAAGTTGGAACCTCTAAGGAGCAACTTTGATGTGCTCGATTAGGGACCTTACTTTTGGGACAGTAGAACTGGTTCGACATCGGGATGACGGGTGAAAGGTGGCCACATACGACGTGGGAGTGGAGTACAGTGAAAGGTACTTCTGAGCGGGCGTATGTATCGTGTATTCCGGGTGTGTCCTGATTGCAATCACCGTCCCTCGCGGTAATAGAGTACCACTTGTTCACTGAGTTGTGACGTAGTAAACAAGAGCAATGGAATGATGATAAATATTACTGATCTGCTTAATTATTGTATTGCAACCTTGTTTGGCTTAGAGATAGTACAATTAAAAGTTTACAGTTTACCCATACTTTACCTGTAATAGCACTATGTGCTTTTGGCATGTCATATCATCGGCAAAGCGTTTCTTGTTTGATTGTGAAGTCTATGATGTGCCATGCCTAAAGAATGTCATTTGCTACTTAAAACATGACTATAAGGATCCACTTGTAGGCGAGTCTTTTATGTTGTTCCTTACCTATGCTTAGTATTCACCCCTGCATATGTCTAGTGAGACGAGTTAGTCTTGCTGAGCCTTATGCTCACGTTTGCGCTTTAACGATTTTTGCAGGTATTAGTTTTATTTTTGCTGTTCAGGTTGTACATGAGACTCGAGGTGTCGAGATAAATCTCATGTGAACCACGCTGCTGCTGAATGTTCTTCTTGTTGCTAGTGAGAATCGTCCTAGGGCGTGGACGGCTTCTCTCCTGCTTAGTTAGGGAAGATTATGAGTATGTATTTTCCGCTGGATGTGTACCCCTGTGGTACACTCTTTTGTAAACTCTTCTTATTATGAAATGAAAACTTTATATGTTTTGGTATCCTTTTTGCGTGTGCTATTAGGTGCCGCATCGCACGGCACCACCCAATGAGATCCTCGGATGTGTGGACTCCGGTCCCCACAAACATGGTATCAGAGCATCATTGGGAATAGCACGCTCGAAAAGAGCCTATTTTCAAAAACTCCAAAGTAGTCGAGTGAGGTTTAGCTATATGCCCATTAAGGACTATTACTAGTATAAGTTATAAAGGTGGTGAACTAATTTTTTATATTATTCTATAACGACGTTCCGTCTTCAAGGTAAGAGGTAAGGTATGCCACCGAGAGCGGATCAATCTCGGTAAACTCTGCATACGAGATGTGGTATGTGATATTTCCGTGGCTTAGCACGGAAAGTCAATATGAGTCTCTGAAACTTTCCATGTTCCCGAGAACATATGACACGCGGTACCCTAGCGTGACACAATATTAGTGGGAGCCCCCGTCGGGTGGTGTATAACCTGATAGTATGCATCTCTAGAACTATTCATGTTCTATGGGATCATGCGAAACACGTATGCCCGAGCGTGTATAAGCTGGTTCGTGCGGGAGTCTTTACTGTACAGACGTAGTACAGCCATGTACCTCGAGACATGACTTTGCTCGAGGGCGACTCACACCAGAGTCGTATGCATTTACTTTCATATATATTATTGTGATTGTGTGTCGTGTTTCCCCGTGCCGCCCTTGAGGTGTGAAGGTGTGAAAGGGGAATTGCTTGTCCTCTGCAGGTACACTAACTACGGTAGCGACCCGTGTAGCATACGTTTGCGAGTGATCGATACTAGGACCACTTATGGACGTATCCGGATATACCGGGTTAGACTTTTCTTTTGGTGAGGCACGTAGTACCGTCAGTATCACAATTGATACTTTGACCATCCCCCACGAAAGAATGGCTTCATTATCATCTTGTAAGATCCAACTACCAGTTGCTGGTAAGTTATGGGTCAAAGTTTTGACATGGACAGTGCAATGCGAAGAAGGATGAAGATTAAGGATTTTGTGTACTCTTGACGGAATCTAGCTCGATTTTGTCAAGAGGTGCTTCTAGTTAAACTTCATAGAACATAATAGTATGCCATATGAATGGAGAAGGTTTTCAAGTCCTCTACGACATATTCTTTGACAATTTGGACCGGAAAGCACTTTGAACCGGTCCGAATCCTTGAAAACCAACAATTATTCACCTCCTTGATCTAATGAGCCCTTATCCATTTTGATCAAAACTCCTTGTACATTTCATCTCTACAGGCCTATCTTCTATGGTGGGAAAGTGTAGAAAGTCATCTACAACTTTTTATTTGAACTCCAAGTCTGAATCTTCAAGTAACTCGATGAAAAATTCGAAGTTACCTACTCTTCACCAATCTGGACCAGCTGGGGACAGATCTGTGTACAGTTATGATTACGACCATAACTCTTTGTAGAGTCGTCAAATAACTTCGTATAGTACATTTCCGGAAACCTGGCGACCTGTGAGACAAGTTTGTAATGGAACTTTTTGGCAAATCGTGAGGTTATCCATCTGAAAATCAGTGATGAAATCAGCAATAAACCAACCAAGTTCTGACAAATTAATTTCTGAAACCTGAACACCTTGTTCCACTTCAAAAACCCATATCTCTTCCACCTGGAGGGCTATGAAGGCAAATGAATACTTTTGGAAAGCTTTTGAAGTCTTCTATAAGTTTTCTATTGACCGCCCAGCCATAAGACCATTGTAAGATGGTGAAAATCCTCTCTAACTAACTCAGCTGCTGTTTTGAAACTGTGTAAGACAGCATCTGAATTTTTTCCATATTTCCTTGTAGAAAGCTCTTCTATTCCATTATGATACATCTATGGAAAGGGAAAGAGCTATTCTACAACTTTGTTATTCAGTGATACCTCAAATTCAGTTTATAACTAATTAGAAAACTGGAGTTGAAGATAGTACATGTATATAGGTGCTATCTGAAACAGTCAGAAAAATTATGAAATTTGAACGGCCATAACTCTTAAACTAGAAATGCAACCTAGTCATATTTATACATGCCTGGAAATCGTAAAGAGTCTTCTATCAACTTCCTATTTAACTTGAAGGCTAAAACTCGCAATAACATGGTCTAAATCGTAGTATCATTTAAGGTGTCGTGACATTTCCGAATCTGGCAGATTTGGATTTAGTTGTTGTTTAGACCCTAGCTTTGAGTAGGATCATCGATTGGCTTCGAGTTTTACCTTTATGGAATCTTGAGAATGTATTCAACAAGTTTTCTATGTATTATTTTTGCAAATGTTGATATTTGTATATCTGAAAATTGTGGACAAAATCAGCCTTAAACAAAGGAGGTGCTGTCCAAATTTTCAGAAAAACTGTCAACTTGCAAATGCCATATCTTCTCAACCAGAAGTTCTACGAGGGCAAGTAAGTACTCCTTAGAAATTTTTGGAAGTACTTTACAATTTCTCTATTCAGCTTGAGACCAAAATCCTTTTTAAGTGGGTGAAATTTGGATAATCGCAGAGACTGTCCAGGCACACCCAAATTGGACAGCAATCTGTACATCTCTGAGTTTAATCCATAACTCGCAGAACCTTGATCCAATGGTGTCGTGCAAGTAACCGTTGGAAAGGCTAGAGAGTCAGCTACAATTTTTTCAATTGGCTCCAGACCTGAATCGGTGATCTACCTATTCAAAATCGAGTTTGAATGTAGGGTGGTCAATCTGAACTGAATTCAAATTCTGAATGCTGAAATTTTATCCAACTTCAAAAATTCATATCTTTTGAACTAGGACTGATATGAAGACAAGTACGTACATTCTGGAAATATTATTACATTGCCTACAACTTTGTATATAAGAATAGTTCCACATTTCCATCAGAACAGCCTGAAAACTTTATATCAAAAGTGCTACTTTTTAAGCAGGTTCTGCTGAAAGTGCAGAAATTTCTGTTATCTTTAAAATAGCATAACTTGCAAACCAGGGATGATCTAGAGGCAAACCCATACTTTTTGGAAATATCTTGAAGTGTACTTTAACTTTGTTATTCACCTCAAGATCTGATCTTTCCATTAACTGGATCAAAATCGAGTTTGAGTTCAGACTGGCCAGTGGTCACCATAGCCTGGCTAGTTTGAACCTCTTGGTTTTTGTTATGCATTTGGTTCTCGAGTTCAACTCGAGGAGTTTCATAATATCACAGGTGTTTTGATTCAACAATAATTACCATTAGAGTTGAGTATTAAACTCAATCAAATCTCTTTGGCTCGGTTGCTCATGTTAGTGTTCTAATTAGACAACCGTGCACCTCACACTTTAAGAGTGTATTGAGCATGTGTTGCACTTCCATTAGTTGACGACCCTCCCCGTAAGGATCGTTTGGGGTAAGTTTCTCGCTTACCTAGCTTGAACCTTAAGGGGGAAGGAGTGCACCTAGTAATCAAAGGGATACGTTCACCTAGGTGTCATACCAGGGTACGTCAACACTGAACCAACGTGTTGGAAGCAATGCTCAAGTAAATAGGACCGAGTACAACATTGACTCACTGGGTCAATGAGAAGCTTAATTAACAAATCTTCTCGAACCCCGTTTCTTGGAGAACTCGATCATCGAGTTAAAGAAGTCAGTTGATTCTTCACGCTAAACCACTCCCTTGCTTCAGTCTCTGAGACGAGAAACCATAGGTGAGTAGTATGAGCTGGAAATTCTTTAGCAAGAACGTGGATCACTAACCAAGGTTGTGCCTAGCACAGTACCTTGTCAACCACTTAGTGTAACCTACAGAAGTGATGAGAACCTTACTCTTCAAAGGTTACTCTCTTTGCAACTTCTGAAGGCAACCCTACCGCACATTCTAAAGGGTAGACATACTACCTTAGGATTCATACGTGATGAAAAACCTGACCCTTTGTTAAGGAATCACAACTACCTATAAGCTGTGATTAGCAAGCTTCAGGGAACTTCACATCAACAATAAGTTCAATCGTTTTGTTCCATTATATACACTCCGTTGCCTTGAGATGAACCTCATCATTCCTTGCTAATGTTCTTACCTTGAAATTCTTGAACTTGGTCAAAACGTGAAAGTGACATTCGTCGTTCGACACTTTTAATGACCAAGTCACTTAATCCTTCTGTTCTAGGGTACTTCTATTTGTGTTTGAGTTGTCTTACCTATTTTTGCTCAAAGCATAATACTGAAGGCACCATACCTTGCATAGTTATCCGCAGAGTTGCATTGTGTCTGCATAACATCATCCGGTTTGTGATGCATCATGAAACGTAATTACTCATGAGTTTTGAGCAAGAATATGTGACCCCGTTCAGATACTTAAGTAGTGCCTAACATTTTTGAGTTGTGATCAATTTTATCGTTCGCAACGCCTTCGATTGGTCTCATTATCTTGAGTAGCACAAGAGACACCTTGTGACTAAAACACAGTTGAGTCCTTGTCCTTGACTTGTTGAAACTCAAATCGCCTTGAGTACTGGAAACTGACTATTTCTAGCTGCAAGGATTTTCTTATTGACTTCTCGACCTCGCTAGAGCCTTAAAATCTTTCTACTCGCGAGATTAATATTGATTACCAAACTTTGGAACTCTTTGACTTGTACTGCCTGATGGCATTGCTTCGGCTACAAAACCAAAGCAGAAAAGTCTTCATAAGAGAAACATCCAGAATTAAGGACGCTTAACTATCATAGAACTCTAAGTACCTCCTTATTAAAGAAGGTTACTTCATTTTGACGGAAATAAGAAGACCTCAACACATCAACATAATTTTTTTAGACCCAAGTTTTACGATGCGATATTGTCATGTCGAGCCTCCTGTCAAGGTTATCAACCTAAAGACTGGAATCACTTGAAGCAAACTTTAGAATTTCTTAATACGCCTGAAGATAATCACTATTTCATAGAACCCAAGTCTTTAAGGGCATTGTCATTTTCCTTAGTCAATGACACTCTTTTACGGATCGTTCCCGCATTGTTTCTGTTATTCTACTTGTTAGAATCTCGGGACGAGCTTCCTTTAAGGGGGAAGGATTGTAAAAGCCCGCTTTTCGGAAGAACAAAAAGGAAAAAATGCGAACTTAAAAATTTTGAAAGTGGACTTGGAAATCCAAACTCACATGAACCATATGAGTTAACCGATGTTCACTAAAAATAGGGGGCTTGTTAAAGTTTACATATAGAACATGTTTGCTAATGTATATTGGGACTTAAGGTGTAAAATCCTTAATTTCCAAGTATTCACATTTTCAATGAAAAATTAAAGGAGAAAAGAAAACAAAATAGAGAGAAAGAAAAAGGAATTATTCTAACCCTAAAATGGGACATTCAAAAATATTGAAATCTAAGGCTGTAAATTTTTCCATGACCTTCTAATATTCCAAATTGACTCTCGGTAAAGTTTCAAAAAATTTTGAAGCACGTTATCCATTTATTGGACACGTACTGAGAGTTTAATCAAAGTCGACTTCAAATTTAAACTTTGTACTTAACTTTGTCCAAATCAATTCCAAATTTTTCCTGAGATCCCTTATGGTTCAAAAAGGGTAACTTCAAAGTTTCAGGAGTTTTGAACCTAAACTACCGTTTATTTCATTGAATCAAGTATCACCGCTTGAATTCAAATTTAAACCTGAGTTCAAAATTAAACTTGCTCAGTTTTGAAATCTGATTGCACCATGAAATTCTTCACATTTTATTTAGTAATTGGGCCAAAGTTGACTATTTTTGAAGCATGATTGCTAGCCCTATTTGAATTTGGAAAAGAGAAGGGAGAACAGAGTGGGTCCCACAAGTGGTCCCCACATGTCAGGTCGGCACAGGCTTCCACTCTCCTCCCATGCCTCCACGCAGGCGCGCTGCATGTGCCACGGTGATGGAAACGTCGATCCTTATCCCAACGCCCGACTCCCTCTCTGTCGTGCACGCTTTCCC
This sequence comes from Tuctoria greenei, assembly GCA_036927565.1. Classification (NCBI taxonomy): domain Eukaryota; kingdom Viridiplantae; phylum Streptophyta; class Magnoliopsida; order Poales; family Poaceae; genus Tuctoria; species Tuctoria greenei. Next base: position 88,320,171 of record JAYESD010000008.1, read on the forward strand.
TTCCGGTCGCCGCTCACCTTCCGGCCGCGCCCACTCCCGCTCGCCCTCCTCTTCTCCCCAGCGCCCTGCTCGCGCATCGCCCAACCGAAGCCGACCCTTGCTTGCGCCGGCAGCCGTGCCCCCTTGGCCCCCTGCTCGCGTGCGCTGCTGGCCTTCGCCTTGTCGCGTCCTCTCCCAGCTTGGTCGCGCGTGCCCCTTCCTGGCTGTGCTTCCTCACCGTCGCCCAGCTCCACGGTCCGCCCGCTCGCCTGCTCCATCGCCGGCCCTGCTGCGTGCTCGCTGAACCGCGAAGCCCCGTGCCGCCCCTGCTTAGTCCGCCTGCGTCTGCCGTCGCCGCGCTCGCCCCCTCACTGGCCAGCCGTCCGTCCACTCGACTGGAGCCGCACCACCACTCTGCTCCTTCTCCCGGCCGCTGCGGCGTCGCCCCGCGCCGGCTGCTCACGGCACCGCCCCGCTCCGCCTGGTCGCTGCTCACCTTCGCGCCTCCGCTCCCGGCCGCCTGTAGCGCGCGCCCATGGCCACCTTGCTGCTCGCCGGCCGCGCCCCATAGCAGCACTGTCATCCAACTCCCTGCCTGTCCACCACTGCGCCGGTGATGGCCGTCCGCCCTTGCTGTTGTCCAGACCCAACACCACGCGCAGACACCCGCCCGCCGTGTCCCTGCTGGCTGCGCCTTTTCGGGCCGACCGCGAGCACCATGACACCATGTCCGCGTTCCGCGCCGTGGCTATGTCTTGGAAGCAAGGCGAGTAATGGGTGTGATGGACGAAATGCAGGAACACGTCGTTGACACACCAGCATTGACAATTGATCCAAGGTTAGCTCTAATCTGTGCAAAGATTGGTCGGATCAATTCTGCAGTGAACCTGTTCGATGAAATGTCTACAAGGAAGAAACTAGATGTATTGACGTTCCATGCTAGTCTTGGATGCAGGTCTGTTGTGGGGTGGAAATCAACCAAGATATGTGCCAAGATGCTCTTTGAATGGTGATGAAATGATGGAATTAAGAACACACCCAAGACATTCGGCGAAATGCCTACAAGGTGAGTCTTGCCCTGAAATGCCTTGCTTGATGTCACCGAAGTCCGTTCGTCGTGATCGCTAAGGATAGTCATGTGTTGTCAAGTCATACGTCCATGTTCTGCATTGATATCATTCCTGTAGGAATCCCCAAGTTGACCTTGGTCTTTTGTATCGCGTTGGCTTGTCCGTGCGTGCTCATGATGCTCCACCATGAGCCGCGTCGACGTCGTTGACCACATGACGTCGTCGTGATGTTCTGAGCCATCATTGTGTCCTAGCATCTAGAGGAATGATGCCTGTAACGTACATGATGCTGGAACACAACCATGACACAACGATCAACGGTCGTTTAGCCAAATTATGGTTTAGTCGAGGCGAGACTCATCGAGTCCTGGGTGTAGCCAGGGTGCTCGATGAAATGCCTTCTAGATCAAACCAGGTGTGTCGGTGATCACCGTTGACCTGGAGTAGAGGATGCAAGAACGTTGCAACCAACAAGGAGAACTAGACCAAGGGGAACCTTAGATAAGAGTTCCTTGGTTGTGTCGAGGATGTTCCCTAACTGATCACAGGACTGGTTAACTTGGTGTACCACTTCATCAACGGCAGGTTCGTCGAGTCGCTTATCAACAACCGAGTCGAAATCACTAGCCTTAAGACTAACAAGGTGGTGTTCGGGATTCCGCTCACCCCATTGACGAGTCCGGGTTGATGTGGACGTCGCTAAGACGATCTTCTCGAGATGGCAAAGCATGCCTTTACGGCAAGGTCTCGCATCATGTTGAAGTCCCAGTAGCTTACCAAGCTCATCTGGACAATCTTGCAAAGGACACTGCAATAGTGTCATGTAAGAACTTGGACGATGCTTGTGAAGATAGTCGTAGCGACCGGTTTACCTAAAGGTCTCTTGAACGTGTCATGGTACTCATGCTAGTTTAACAGTGCTTGTAATGACTTCTTAAGTCCAAGCCATGTTAATCTCAATTCAGTCCCAAGTGTCATTAGGTTCCATCATGATTCATCCTAAGTCAGGACCCTACGACAGCACTGCTCACTTAACTAGGTTTACTCCTTTATGAGTTAAGTCAAGTTCATTGGTCGACTGCTAAATCGCGACCTTCGTCTTTTACACTCCACTCATACTCAAGCTTTCGATGTCCCACCTTGATTTTTGGGTCATCCTTACACTTCTCCGTCCAACACTTCTTCACCATTTAGAATTGTCAATCTCGCATGGCATAGCTTGAAGTGTTGTATGCTAAGTTGCAATGTAGCTTTATGTTGTACCTTTCAGTTCATACCAACAGTACTATGTCCACCTTGACTCATCCTCTGGTTACCCACACAACAGAGGCATATCTGTCCTTCCTAGTCAAACTCCTCGTTCTTAAAGTTTGCACAACCCCGTGGAGTCTATTATTAAAATTACTTAATTACTTATATGCATATCATGTCAATAGGAACGTGCTGATAGGTGATCGACAAGAAACTTCGCTTGAAGGAGAAGGCCAAGGTGTTTCCACTGAAGTTCCATGGCACGTTCTGCGGAGGAAGACCAAGCCCTAACAACTGACATTGTTATAAAGCCGCAAACAAGGCAAGTCCCGGTTTGCATTTAAAAGCTTTACAGAGTTTTGCAGTATTTCTCACATTACATCTTATGTTTGATATGTGCATTACATATAGGGTGATTGATACTCCACTTGCATGACCACAAATCCCAAGGATTGGTTGGAACGGTTTACAGTTTGACCTGTAGTAACTGCTTTGCTAATGTATAGGAAATCCGGTAGAAGTCAAGTAGTTGGAATCTACTCGCGAGAGGGTCACATTTTATTGATCACAAGTCAAGTAGTTGAATTCTACTTGCGAGAGAAGTCGAGTAGGGGAATCTACTCGCGAGATGTTACCAAAATGTTCACTCTTAATAATTGGAGATTTTGACGGGGATGTTACTGTAGGACGGGACGCGCAAGGTTGTATGATCCCGGATGAGGGGGACAATGCTTGCAACCACATTTGGGCCTGGGCCGGTAAGTGTAAGGCAAATGTGGAGGTTGGTTGTAGCCCCATTTGTGTCGGTTAAGGACCGTCTCGTGTGCGGCCCCGTTGAGCAAATTTGAACAGTACCGGTTACATAATGGATTAATGGGGTCCATTAAACTGATGTAACTCGGGCACCCTCGTGTCGAAACTTATACCACCGTTCTTCGGGGGAAGATGATCGTAAGTTGGAACCTCTAAGGAGCAACTTCGATGTGCTCGATTAGGGACCTTACTTTTGGGAAGGTAGAACTGGTTCGACATCGGGATGATGGGTGAAAGGTGGCCACATACGACATGGGAGTGGAGTACAGTTAAAGGTACTTCCGAGCGGGCGTATGTGTCGTGTATTCCGGGTGTGTCCTGATTGCAATCACCGTCCCTCGCGGTAATAGAGTACCACTTGTTCACTGAGTTGTGACATAGTAAATAAGAGCAATAATGATGATAAATATTACTGATCTGCTTAATTATTGTATTGCAACCTTGTTTGGCTTAGAGATGGTACAATTAAAAGTTTACAGTTTACCCATACTTTTCCTGTAATAGCAGTATGTGCTTTTGGCATGTCATACCATCGGCAAAGCGTTTCTTGTTTGATAGTGGAGTCTATGATGTGCCATGTCTGAAGAATGTCATTTGCTACTTAAAACATGACTATAAGGATCCACTTGTAGGCGAGTCTTTTATGCTATTCCTTACCTATGCTTAGTATTCACCCCTACATATGTCTAGTGAGACGGGTTAGTCTTGCTGAGCCTTATGCTCACATTTGCGCTTTAATGATTTTTGCAGGTATTAGTTTTATTTCTGCTGTTCAGGTTGTACATGAGACTGGAGGTGTCGAGATAAATCTCATGTGAACCACGCCGCTGCTGAATGTTCTTCTTGTTGCTAGTGAGAATCGTCGTAGGGCATGGACGGCTTCTCTCTTGCTTAGTTAGGGAAGATTATGAGTATGTATTTTCCGCTGCGTGTGTACCCCTGTGGTACACTCTTTTGTAAACTCTTCTTATTATGAAATGAAAACTTTATATGTTTTGGTATCCTTTTTGCGTGTGCTGTTAGGTGCCGCATCGCACGGCACCACCCAATGAGATCCTCGGATGTGTGGACTCCGGTCCTCACAAAAAGTTAGGTTGGCCTAGGTAGGGTTCTAGCAAGGATGGGTTTAATGATAAGTTGAGGTAGTGTGACCCAAACAAGAGCATTCTATCCTAAGGGGATAAATGAGGTAATAGAGGAACTAGGCTAAGAGTTAGGTAGAGACTCCTCCTATGCTTATAATGTACATATACATAGCCTAATTTAGTTACCAATGATCAAATTAATTATGAATTCTCATGCTAAGTGGATTAACACATCGGGCACGGGTTTACGCCTAGCAACACTAGGCGACTCCCGCCAAGAGCCCGTGGCATAGACGAATGTGGAGGATTACAAAGGACAGATAGCGCTGTCACCACCTGCCTACCTCTTCGATCCGTGGGTCTACGAGACATTCAACGCTACTCTCTATCCTAGGACCATGCTAGCATATTAAGTAATTACCTTAAGAGCCTAGGCACAAGCCATCCTAAGGCAATGAACTAAATCATTGTTGAACCAATGTTAATTCATAGCATAAGTGATTCACATTAATATAGTCGTATCTTAGCTAATTAGACTATAGTGGAGGTTTATAGTGTTTATGATAATGTAATGAGAATAGTATAGCACAATCATAAATACTACTCCTACCACATACATGGAATCCACAATCAAACAAGAAACACTTCATCCAAGTATATGAACAATAGTAAACTAAAGATATCATCTTTATTATGAATAATATCACAAATACAAAGAGGAATATGGAAGGCATACCTTTCGCAATTGGGAAGAGACTCCTTCTACTCTTCTCCTACTTGGACTATGGACTAGAGACTCTCCTCTCTATAGAATATACTCCTCTAAACCTATGGAGAGTAGTGAATACAAAGGATGAATATTGAAGTGGTGTGTGTTGAAGTGAAGGGTGAGCGGTCCTATTTATAGCTTAAAGAAGGGTCGGTTACCGCCACCAAAAGCGCGCGAATCAGTCACCCATGACTACTTCAAGCCGGGAGAAGTCACCACGTGGAGTTTGACCAAGAAAGGTGCCTGGAACTAGTCGACCGACAAGAGGGGTTGGCCGACCTGGTCCTGGCCCCTTTTGTGGTGTGCTTTCTCCAAGTGACTGACATGTGGGTCCCATTGACTGATATGGGTGCTACACAGTTTGATGGCCTCAGATACTTCTGTTTATGGGTCATTTGATCCATGTGGTGCCACATGTTGTTACTTGATTGGCTTGAATAATATTTTATATGATCCATCCCCTTGTTTCACTTAATTTTTGCATAGAGTCTTTACATGCACTACTTTCTCCAAGGACAAGTGGAAATAGGTTAAATAGAAAGGTGATATTTGCAATAAATGACAATTTCTTCACATAATGGAGTTATATTGATGGTTCAAATTGGTGTATAACAACCATCAACAACATGTCGCTATCGCGCACGCCATCCATCGACCGCCGCCCCTTGTACTCTGTTCCACCAGGCTGGCTAGCACTGGTCGGATCCCCACGGAGGACCTGAGGGTCGAGCTTGACAATCATCAAGCTCGGATAGATGGCCACATCATCATTGAGCGGCAGACACAGAGAAGGTGCAATCTTAACGCCGAGTACAACCCTCAAGGGCCTGAGCAAGAGGCATCCTTCGTCCAAGGAGAACTGCAGGTAAACCCTCCGCCGCCATCTCACCAGGATTATGTTGGGTCGATTGCCCCCTGCAGTATTCTGTGCAGTAGGTGCAGCAGCATCAGTACCTAGCTTAGCCGGTACCACAGCAGTAGGCTCCACAACAGCTACATGATCCGCAGCAAACCCCTCTAGGGTATGCTATTCCGTACGCCTCCCTGGCGAAGCCCATCGGAGGGTGCATGGCCTTGGCACCATACCTCCGCCTGACAATGTATCCGAGCAAGTTTCGGTCACACCTTCCGGAGAAGTTTGACAGGAGCCTCAACCCAGCCGAGTTCCTGCAAATCTACACCACAGCACTCCTTGCTGCAGGAGCGGATGTCGTCCTGGCGAACTACTTCCCCGTTGCCCTGATTGGCTCAACCCAGTCATGGCTGATGAACATACTCGAGCGGTCCATAACCTCTTGGGATGAGCTCTGCCGGCAGTTCACAACGAACTTCAGTAGCTCCTATACGCGCCCCAGCACCAATCTCGACCACCATGCCGTGCGCCAGCTACCCAAGGAGACGTTGCGATCCTTCATCTAGTGTTTCTCTCAGGTACGCAACTCCATTCCGGCAGGGAGTGCATGACCAGAATATGCTCGAGAAGTTAGCCACGCACAACGTGCAAGATGTCTCCAAGCTGTTCTCCATCGCTGACCGGTGCGCCAGGGCGGCAGAAGGCCGTGACTGGCACACCCACCCACCCCCCGGATTGGGCAGAGTCGGCCAGACCGACGAAGGTGCCGTTACCCTGGGTAGCAGCAAAAAAAACAAGAGATGGGGCGGCGGCTAAAACAATCCACTGCACGGGTCACCCGTCCCCATAGCAGAGGCGATCGGTGCTGGAAGACCACCACGCTCCGATAAACGCCCACGTCAGCCACCTACTACTAACGACGGCGTCGAGCCCTGCCCGGAGCACAAGACCCACGACTACACTGCGAGTGAGTGCTGGGAGATCAAGAGAGGCACCAAGAGATACCAAGAGCGAGCGCATCAGCGTCCTGACAATGCCCCTTTCCGCTAGCGGGGGGGGGGGGGGGGTGGGGGCAAGTAGAAGGTCGACCCCAAGGTCGACGATGACGAGGAGATGGAGTACCAGAAGCAGGAACGAGTCGTCAAGGTGGTGCACCAAGATGAGGACCCCGACTACAGTAGCGACCACGAGCGTCGCAAGACTCTCCACGTCATCTTCGAGGGGTCTTGTGATCCCGTGTCCTGAAACATGGTCTAGACCCTACACAGAGTAGTGGCTTTGAAAGCCCCTGCTCCTGCTCTAGGGCTACACCACAAGTGGAAGGAGATGCTAATCAGCTTTGACTCCTCAGACCGTCCCAAGAACATGGCAGGAGCCGGGATCCTGCCTCTCCTAGTTGCCCCCACTATCACCAACATCAAGTGGGGCCGGCATCAAACTCATCAGCCATGCAGACTTCGACCAGCTGCAGATCCCGATGTCCAAGCTCACCCCCTCGAGCCCGTTCTCGAGGGTGGGGCCAGAGAAAATCATCCCGCATGGTAACATCAACCCTCGGGTGACCTTTGGTACACCCGACAACTACACGACTGAGAGCATCCTGTTCGACGTTGCAGGCGTCAGCCTCCCCTTCAACGCCATCATTGGCAAGCCCGCCCTATACCGATTCATGATTGTAGCCCACTAGGACTACCTTGTCCTGAAGATGCAACCCCCTCCGACGTCCTTAGGATCTGTGGAGACAGCAATTTGTGGTGTTAGCCTTGGAGAAGCTCCAAGCCCTCACAGCAGACCCAACACTAGCCCACGGCAGCACTGGAACAAGTCGGCCTCTGCCGATCTCGCGCAATCGTGACTCACCTGGTGCACCCCATCTACAGCCTTCCGACAGCACCGACGCTCTCGTCAAAGCCATCAAGATCACTTTCAGCTTTGCTCGGACCACCCGCAAGGCGGGGGACCAAGGCAGAAAGTAGGGCGCCTGCTCATTGCCCCACTGGTAGCTGTCAACGACAAGTTGCCCGACAATCGTCACAGCTATCCTCAGAGCTTTGGGCACCCATATATGTTAATATTAGTTTAGTTGGATAGTGTAAAGGTTTTCATAGAGTCTAGGAGCAGCATTTAGGACAACCAAGCTCCAGGAGGGTCAGGTCCAGAGTGCGCAGTCAGCTTAGCCTAGTAGCAAACCCTAAGACTGTGCACCCTGCCTCCCCCAACATGCGGAAGCAAGTAGTTTCCCTCTTTTGAAAATTTGTCTCCTCCTATTAATACCGATATAAAAGAACCACTATCTTACTTCTTGTCTCCCTGACAATGGTCATTTAATTACACGCTAATTTTATGATCAACCATGCTAGCCTTGTTAACTGTATATTGCCTTCATATACACGGTTGTACACTCTGTATCTCACCCTTGCTGGAGTCGTGCAATCCTAATGCAGGCGGGCCTGTTTGAGATACCTGCAATGTGTGAGGGGTTCTCTTGGCTGCCCCTATTCTTGGAGTCTTGTGACACCAGATGTCGTCCCATGATGTGTCAACTGCTTAGTCTGGTCCTGTACCCTAAGCATGCTCACCCTGCCTCTCAGTGATATGACCAAGTACCGGGGGCCGGAAAGTTCGCACCCTAAGGACGGCGGCAGCCGAACGTCGAAGCACTAACACATTGAATTTCCCAAGCCCCGTGTGTCAGCTCAGGACAGAAAGACATGACAAATATAAGGAAGAGGAACAGGTAAAACTGGCGACCAACTAGTCTCTCCTTTATCAAATGTGCAGCACAACCAGCTCTGACACCACCCAAGGGGCCTGCCGTCGACGTCTCAGCATGTTGCCGACAACAACAAGCGCTGATAAGTGAGTACACTCTCCTGCCCTGCTCTTGTTGCTAACAGGGTTCTCTTGTGGTACCCTGTACACCAGGGACCTAAAGTTGAAGTGTGACACATCGTTGGTGGACGACACCGGAGTAACCAACTCTGACACCACCCAGGGGGTCTGCTGTCGACGTCTCTACAATGATGATGGGCGACGCCGGAGCAGAAAGCTATAGCACCACCCAGGGGGCTTGTCGTTGACGTCTCAACGACGATGTGGGCGATGCTGGAGCAGCCAGCTCCGACACCACCCAAGGGGCCTGCCATCGACGTCCCAACGTGTTGACGACAGCAACAAGCGCTGATAAGTGAGTACACTCTCCTGTCCTGCTCTTGCTGCTAATAGGGTTCTCTTGTGGTAGTCTTTACACCAGGGGCCTACCATCGAAGTGCTACACATCGGTGGTGAACGACGTCGGAGCAGCCAGCTCCGGTACCCCCCATGGGGCCTGCCGTCGATGACTCAAAGACGATGGTGGGCAACGCTGGAGCAGCCAGCTCCGGCACCTCCCAGGGAGTCTGCCGTCGATGTCTCTATGACGATAGTGGGCGATGCCAGAGAAGCCACCTCTAGCACCTCCCAAGGGTTCCGCCGTCGACGTCTCTACGATGGTAGTAGGCGATGCCGAAGTAGCCAACTCCGGCACCTTTCAGGGGGCCTACCGTCGACGTCTCAATGACCATGGTGAGCGACGCTGGAGTAACCAACTGTGGCACCACACAAGGGGCATGCCGTCGATGTCCCAGCATGTTGATGACAGCAACAAGTGCAGATAAGTGAGTACACTCTCCTGCCCTGCTCTTGTTGCCAACAAGATTCTCTTGTGGTAGCCTATACACCAGGGGCCTATCGTCGAAGTGCTACACATCGGTGGTGGGTGATGCTGGAGGAACCAGCTCGAGCACCACCTAGGGGGCCTACCGTCGATGACTCTACGACAACGGTTGGCAACGCCGGAGCAGCCAGCTCTGGCACCTCCCATGAGTGCCTACCATTGGCATCTCTACGATGATGGTGGGTGACGCAGGAGCAGCCAGCTCCGACACAACCTAGGGGGCTTCCCGTCGACGTCTCAACGATGATGGTGGGCGACACTGGCGCAGCCAGCTCCGGCACCACCCAAGGGGCCTGCCGTCAATGTCCCAGCATGTTGAAGATAGCAACAAGTGCTAATAAGTGAGTACACTCTCCTACCCTACCCTTTTTGCTAACAGGGTTCTCTTGTGGTTGCTTGTACACCAGGGGCCTTCTATCGAAGTGCTACACATCGGTGGTGGACGATGCCAGAGTAGCTAGCTCTAGCACCTCCTAGGGGGCCTACTGTCGACGACTCCATGATGATGGTTGGTGACGCTGAAGAAACGAGCTTCGGCACCACCAAAGGGGCCTGTCGTCGATGTCTCGACGATGATGGGGGGCGACCCCGGAGCAGCCAGCTCCAATACCTCCTAGGGGGCCTGTCGTCGATGGCTCTACGATGATGGTGGGCAAAGCCAGATCAGCAAGCTCCGGGACCACCCAGGGGGTCTGTCGTCAACGTCTCAACAACGATGGCGGGCGATGCCGGAGCAGCTAGCTCCGGCACCTCCCAGGGGGTCTGCCGTCGACATCTCAACGATGATGGTGGGCGACGCCAGAGCAGCCGGCTCCAGCACCACCCAGGGGGCCTGCCATCGACGCTCCTACTAAAAGAAAGCTTGGCACCCTAGGACCCCATCGAGGTCACCTGCTCAAACTCCCCCGCTCCACTCGGGGCCCGTCAAATACATCTTGTGATCAATTGGTAGGCGTGCCCAGCCACCTGGCCACATCTACCAGGGGGCCTCTAAGGGGCTTCCATAGGCAGGATGTCAACTGATGTCAAATCGGCCATGTCAATTGTGCGAACGTTGGTCCCTCAAAATCTAATGAACTTGACAAAAGTTCTTCAAGCCCTTACGCATCTAAGGACTCAGAGCAACAATTTGAGAAGCACAAGGCAAGCTAAGAAAACAAACACAAAGTCAAAATCATTGAAGAATATTTACAAAGGGGCGAACCCCGGATACAAAGACGGGCCGCCAACTTCAATCCCTGGCGAATTGCGCGACAACATGTTTGGTGGCATCCTTGACCTCCGCCGATGTCGTCTCCTCGCGCTCCTCAATGGGTCCTTCAAAAACCGGCTCCAGTGGCATCTCAGGGTACCGACTCCGGTAGCACACCGGAACATGGGATGCCACTGTCTCTACCATTGCTCTACCCTCGGCTTCTAGAAGCTAGGCCAGCTGATGCTCCTACAGATCGAGCTTCCGGGCGTGACACTTTGAAGTCTGCTCCCGAGCCTGGAAGTCAAGCTCTTGCAGGAGGGGTTCCTGACACTCAGCTTAGTGTTGTGCCCAGTCCAGTGCCAGGTTGCTCTCCCGTGGAACTGCAACCTGTCTCAATCTGCTTCAGCCCGAGCCATCATTGCCTGGGCCGCCACCTCGTGCTCGGCAACAACAGCCTCCCATTCGGCAACACAGATTCATGGCAACCCAGGGCCTCTCAACCCTCTTCAAGGGCACACAAGCGGGCATTAGCCATGTCATTGGTGGCCTTGGCGTCGACCAGAATCTTCTAGGACATGGCGTCCATGGCTTTCGCCATGCGGTGCCTCAACTCTAGCTCCTTACTCTCCTTCTGGTACTTTGCATTTGCCTTGTCGATCCTGGATCTCATAAGGTCTTCCCAGGCTTAGAGGTGCTCGCCCTCAGCCCGCCACTTCTCCCACTCTTCGGCAAGGGCCCCATTGAGCTCGACGGAGGTTGGATTTCACCAGGTTGATGCTAGATTGCGCCAAGTCCATGATGTCAGAGAGGTGCTCTAGCTCTATCGAAGTTATGGAAGGCCGCCTGATGATCATCTTGGGAACCTCTTCCTCCTGCGATGGTGAAGGCGACACCAACAGTACCGGGGGCCTCGTCCTCAGGGACTGAGCGGAAGTTGCGGCACTACACGAAGCGACAACACCACCATCGCCTAAGGAGCCACCTGTCAGATCAATAGCCTCAGAGGTCGGGCCCTCAAGTCGCTGAGACAATTCTGACATTGCCTCCGGTACGGCGGCTAGAGGTGCCTCCGGTACGATGCTCGGAGATGCTTCACTACCCGCGCCAAGCGTGGACGGCGGAGCAACGCTCCCCTGTATCGACTTGGTGGTCTGTTGTGTTGGTGCAGCTGTAGCCTCCTGGGCCGACTTCGCAGCACTTCGGCACACTATCCCCAGCGGTAAAGGCATCACAACAACTGACGTAGACTTGTAAATCAAAATCAAAATCTGCCCAAACTAGAAGAAGATATGAGATAACAAAGCAAGCATTGGTAAGAATGCCCTACCTACGTCCTCAGAAGCTCAAGCGGGCCTTGACGATCGACGGCTCTAAGGCTGCGGGCCCTATCAACGGCGTGGAAAGTGTGGCCGCTTCGGCCGGAACTCTACTAGAACCAACGACGATGCTGCCACTCTGCATCGGAGTATCCCCACCGACTCCAATGGTGCCACTCCCATAGCCTCCTCTTGAGCCACCGCCGAAGTTGGCCCGAGGCCTCTTGGCCTGGGGCTCCGTAGGTGTAGCACTCCTGGAGCCCTCTTTAGCACCTTGGACTACACTGGTGGCAGAGATGCTGGACCGTGTGCTGGCTGCACACAATTGCAGAACCACCGCTTAACAGGTTGGACCTCCCCCCGCCCCCCGCCCCCAAAGAACCGTCAACACCCGATGCTGAGGAGCGGTGCTCTGCTGGAAGTTGACTTGGAGAGAGGACCACCTACGGTAGCGATCAAGGGCGTTTCTCCTTCACAACCTCGATCACCAGCGACCTCCTATTCCCTACACCAGGGACAGGCGCTTTCCCCTTCCTTGGTTTGGGGATCGATGCCTTGCATTTCCCTCCATCGGAGGGCACGTCTTGCACCCTTGGAGCTTTGGAGCCTGGAGCAGGTGTAAACTCTTGTAGAGGGTCGACGATGGCCAGTCCACGGTCCACATTGCCAACCTACCATGGCACTAGATTGAGCGCATCCAGGTTCAGCATCTCCTTCAGGATCTTCACCCGAAGGTCCCGATCCGAGTAAAGTGGCGGGCAAGACCTAGGAAGGGTGAAGACGTCGGAAGACTGTGGGTCGTCACACGCCTTGGACATTTACATCAAACACCTCTTTCGAGGTTGTCTCCGTGTCAAGAGCCCCACCAGCCTGGTGCTGTCTTATGGCCTGAAGTATAGCCATGCAGGATGGCTACGATGATGGAGGGGAGCCAGGCGTTGAAGCACAAAGTCCACCGTAACCATCAGCTCTGACAAACCCTGATCCACAAAGAATCTGATCCTCTCCTTCACCGGGGTATATGCCTACTCCAACATCGGGCGCTCCTCTAATGTCTTCTTCCTATGTATCGACCAGTCGATGGGTAGGACCATGCGATCATGGACATCGACGTGTACGATCACCCATTCACTCCTCCAGTCGGCCCATTTCACTGTGGAGAGCGGGGTGATGTACTTGAAGGGGTTGTTGGCCCAATGGTAGAAGTAGTAGGCACCAAGGAAGCTCGTCTTGCTCTTCTTCCCAGTCCACCTCAGCACAAAGAACTGCCGGAGCACCAGCACGGACAGGTATACCCCGACAAACATCTCGCAGAAGTACGAGAACACCACTGCCATCACCAGAGAGTTCGGCGAAAGGTGACGAAGCTGGAGCCCGAGGACCTCCAGAAGCATCACCAAGAAGGAGGAAATGGGAGGAACCCCCACTCTACTTAGGAACATGCTCTAGGGCTGCCATGTGGTCCGCTGGTCGGGACCCGACCTCCCTCACAGAGGCTAGCTCCCGAGCTGCCACATACCCTGCAACTTGTTATGGACGGTGGGTTGCGGGAGTTAAGAGGGTGGTACGCCTAGTCTAAATCAAGCATTGAAGACTCGTGTCTTCCCCAGGCACATGACATGGTGCATGCTTACTGTCAGGTACCCCTGTGCCAAATCGCATTGCAGTGAAGGTGATGCAAGCCTACCCCACTCCGCCAAGTGGGTAGCTTAAGGTGCCAGGGATAGCCGGATGGGACATTCCCCGCTATCATCAATGACTACACATGGGCCACTGGCGACTGAGGCGGCAATACGGCGAGTCTTCAAGCCACAGTCAAAGGAGGCTTGTGCGAGAAGCTTTACATCTTAGGATAAGATCGCCCCGGAGCCACCTGTCGAGCACCGGACCCTATTTGTAAGGCATATGGCCTTGTCTATAAAAGGACCAGACCACCACCGTTACAAAGGATTCCCAATCTACGCACTCATGCACACAGCAACAATACAACCTCACCGTAGAGTAGGTTGTTATGCTCTTGCGTCCCAAACCACGTAAAAACCACAGTCTCACACTCTCATACGGGCGATCACTCGATAGAGGACTAAGCTCTGCCGATCAAAGAACCTCCGCGGGCTGCTCCATAGCAGATTCGGGGAAAGTGCCACATTAACACTTCGACAGATTTCTTACTTAACAACTCCTTTAGATTTTCATTAGTTTTTGGGACAATGCTGGTCGATTTGTAATCGGGTGCACCAGCCCTTCTGTTGATGTGTGAGTGAGTTGTTTCTGTGTTGCGAGTCAGCGTAAGTTTTGTGTACTATATATCTGGGGTTTCTTGTGCCCCTTTCTTCTTAGTATAATGATGTGCCGATCTCCTGCATGTTCGATGAAAAGGACATTTTTTAATTAATAATTAAAAAGTATCCTTGTCTTCCAGTTTAAATCATAGAGATTAATTCATGTAGACATAAATCACCAATCTTGGTGATAATTAATGCTTAATCCATAATAAATCCAATAAGTCCATGATCCATATTAAACACAGCTTGTCAGTGTATTGAATGGTTAAAATATAAATGATAGCATGCAACAGTTAGTGTAGATAATTATAAGGTTGTCCACACTCATATACTCTAAAAATCTACTCTAAACAACGAGTCTCACATCTTTCAAGTATTTTTCCAGTATATTCAAGATTTTCCTGCATTTGTCATACTTCACATACATACTCTATATCAACTACCATATATTCTTTAATATTTTTCTCTCTCTTCATTTCCTTTAATTTTCTTTTCCTTTCCTGTCTTCATTTTCTTCATTATGTTTCTCTTTTCTCTTTCAGTTTCCTTCTATTTTATTTCTTTCCCTTTCCTCTTTTCTTTCTTTTTTCCGCTCCTTGCATTTTTTCTATTTTCATTTTCTTTCCTTCCTTTTTACCTTATTTTATTCCCCTTTATAAATTTGCCTGGCTCCAGAACATTACAGTGCCTCCCTTTCTCTTCTTCCTCGGCGACTCCACGCCCTCCAGCCCCGTTGCTGCTCTCCAATTGAGCCACTGCTTGTGCCCTCTAGCCCCACCGTTGCCCGCGCCCTTGAGCTCTACCGCCAACCATGCCCTTGAGCCCCACGACCGCCGTCTCCCTCCAGATGATGGCCTGCTCATCCTTAAGCTCTGATAGTGCTCCACTCAAACGATGGTGCCGCCCTCCATAGTTGTTGCCTCAGCGTTTCTGTTCCACCTCTTTTCCACTAGAGGCTCGCCGAAACACCCCTTCCCCGTCGCAAGTCTCTACCGCCCAAGCCAACGCGCTCCACGCTGCCGCACCCGCTTCCCCAGCACGCTACGTACACCTCCCTCGTCGAGCGCTTTTAGACCACTCAGCTTCCCTCGCCCTCCCCTCCGCCGGCTCCTCTTGTCATCCCCCTTCTCCTCCTCCTCTAGTGTCACCCTCCTTCAGCTCCTCTGGCTACGTTGGGCTCCGTGCTGGTGCGCCGCCGTCCTGTCAAGTATGGGCATGCAGCGGCTGGCGGGAACCACCACCTCGCTCACCCGTCGCGTAGACAACCTACCGAGCTGTCACCTGTAGCAACCGAGCATATTGAGTATGGTTTCAAGTACACCACCGCGGGCCGAAAAAAATGTGTGCGTACTCCAAATCTTTGTTGCGTAGGATATCACGGTTGCCACTCCGGTCTACGGACAGCCTAAAGGTCATGGTCCCAGCGGGACGCAAGCCTAGATGAGGCCATAACCTTGGCTGACTGGTTGTACGAACACCTTCACGTGAACCTGCCTAGTAGTTGTCGAAAGCAAATTCTCTGTAGTAAGTGCACAACTGATATGTGGGCCCAGGAGGCATGAAGCCCGCATTTCAGTCGCATTAAATACACTGCAGTTAGCAGATGATTTTAGTCCTAGACACTACTACGAAATGTTTTATCTCAAACAGCTCTAAACATATTATCACAAGCGGATTTCAAAACCGCCTGAAACTAAGAGCCTATGAAAATAGGTCATTTTCACAGGCGGAGAAAATATCCGCTTGTGAAAACCTTTATCATAGGCGGTCATTAAATTACAACATCCACCTGTGAAGATTCATTATCACACGCATTTCATATTGTCAGTAGACCGTCTGTGATAAAACAATTTTCTCAAACAGTTCTTTACCTTCAAGCAACCGTCTATGAAGATAAATTATCACAGGCGATTCGTGTCACCAGAAGAGCTTGTGCTAACACAATTTTCGCAGGCGGTTTTTTACCTATGAGTATCCGCTTGTGAAGATTATTTATCACAGACGGTTCTTCAGCTACGTGGATCCGCCTATAAAAATGTCTTATCACAGGCAGTTTGTTAGTTACGAGGATCTGCCTGTAAAAATAAATTTTCAAGTACTATGTCCTGTTTTTTTCTGTAGGATCAAAGAGCACGTGAAAAGGTACCCGAGAGGGGTGAATGGTAGCGCAGGAGGTAACAAAAACATATCGGACCTAGCCAAAGTAAGTTGGACCTAGCCAAAACATGTTGAACCTTGCGTCGGATCTTGCCAGAGCTACCCAAAACAAGCCAAACTTATCGTCGAACCTTGCAGGAGCTTAGACCTAGAGTCGAACCTTGTTGAAAAAGATGTTTTGGCAATATTCAAAACTTTTAGCGTCAAAGACAATGTATTTAGCACACATAGGTCTCACAATCTCCTCCTTGATGAATGCATTGGCAACACCACTTAGAATCCGAACAATTGCTAATTCACATGAAAAGTTTTGAAAACATTTTTCTCCTCAAAATATTTCTCCCGCTTTGTAAATCAGAAATTAAATGAGAAGAAAAAACAAATTCTCCCCCTAAGGTTGTATACTTCTCCTAAGAAGAATCGTGCCAAAACACTCGTGAATGTGTGCAATCTGTGATCATTTTCTCCCTCTTTGAAAATGTATTCAGCAAGGTACAAATGAAAAATTTTAATTTGTTATGAGCATAATATGACATATACATATAAAACAAAGCTCATCCAAGTCATACTATCAAGTAACTTACACTATCACATCAATGAGATACATAAAGTAGTTTAAGTCATACTAGAAATCAAATGTAGTTTTCAATTTAAGCAAGTCATGATCTCAGAAACTTAACTATTTCAAGACCTTAAAGCAATTTTTTCTTTGAAGCACAAATTTTGATCATATGACATTTGCAAGAGATTATATGCCGCATACGCCTTATTTTAACCAACCAAGCCAAGCCTATGTCATTTGACAATCAAAAGCTTAAGGACATGGTTTTAGTCATACACAACTTCTTCCAAGTTCATATCTAAGTGCAATGATAAGCCATCTTAAAAGAAGAAGTGTGATGCATGCATATTCTCTTGATCTTTTCTCATTTTTTGTTTGATCATAGAAGCTCTACATGTGAATAGTTGATTGCTTGATTAATTTTTTATGATTAATTGCATTTTGTGAACATGCAACAAGTTCAAAACAGCAAGAAAGTTCGATCATGACCAAATTTAGTGTAAGTAATTATTCTACTTACTAGTCATGGAAAAAAACTACAAAATGTATAAGAAGAGTAACATAGTAAGAACTTTCAGCATGTAAAAGGAATCACAAAGCCATATATGTATGAAATAGTATGCTTATATTATTTTAAATTCAGATTCACACATGGACTTCCCAAGTTTCAAACCTCCCCCTCAAATTAAGCCATGAGGATGCATAACCCCTATTTCACTACGAATGTAACGAAAATGAGTTATATCCAAAGGTTTTGTGAAAATGTCAGCCATTTGTTGTTTGGTATCTACATGGCGAAGCACAATATTTTCTTTTTCAACATTATCATGGAGAATGTCATAATTAATGTCAATGTTCTTAGTTCTAGAATGTTGCACGAAGTTTTTAGCAATGCAAATGACACTAGTGTTATCACAAAACTATGGAACACTATCTAGATCAACCCCATAGTCCTTAAGTGTTTGAACAATCCATAGAATTTGAGAGCAAGCACTAGCAGCAGCTACATATTCAGATTCAGTTGTGGATTGTGCAACTGAGCTTTGTTTCCTAGAGGACCATGCAACAATTGAATTACCAAGAAAATGACAAACATCCGAAGTACTTTTCTATCAATCCTACAACCCAAATCAGCATTCGAAAAAGCTTTCAAAGAAACGGTTGAGGAATAGGGAAGAAAAATGTAAAATTCTTGAGTTCCATGCAAGTACCTAAGAATCCTTTTGACGTCTTGACGATGTGAAGCATGTGGGGAAGCTTGAAACCGTGCACAAAGACATACGCTGAATTGTATGTACAGTCTTGATGCTGTGAGGTACAAAAGTGATCCGATCATGCTTCTATATTCTTTTTTATCGATTGGGTCACCATCTTCATCAATTTGAAGTGTTGATGTTGTTCCATTGGTGTCTGAGGAGGATTTCTTTTGTCCATGTTGAAGCGCTTTAGGAGGTCTTTTTGCATACTTTGTTTGACGCACAAAGGTACCCTCCTTGGTTTGCTTGATTTGCAGCCCCAAAAAGTACGTGAGTTCTCCCATCATACTCATATCAAATTCTGAACTCATCATAGCTGAAAACATGGACACAAGATCATAAGAAGCACAACCAGAGATAATATCATCCACATAAACTTGAACGAATAATGAGTCATCGCCATGCTTAAGCACAAAAAGAGTTTTATCAACCTTGCCCGTGGTAAACCCCTTTTCAAGTAAAAATGTTTTTAACCTATCATACCATGATCTAGGGGCTTGTTTGAGACCGTACAAGGCTTTGGAGTGTTTGTAAACATGATTAGGAAAATCTGGATTTTCAAAACCTGGTGGTTGCATGACATAAACCTCCTCATCTATGTATCCATTAAGAAAAGAACTTTTAACATCCATTTGATGTAACTTGAAACCTTTAGATACAGCAAAAGCTAACAAAATTCTTATGGATTTTAATCTAGCAAGAGGAGCAAAAGTTTCATCATAATCTAGACCTTCAATTTGTGTGAAATTTTGAGCAACTGTAACACCCTCATTTTCATGCATCATGCCCTGCATACATTCATATATATGTCTAACATTAATCAGCATAAAAAGGAACAAGTTTAAAATTGAATTTAGAATTAAACCGCACTTAAGAATTCTGGGAAGTGCAGACTAGTCTGATTTTGGAGCGAACTAGTCCAATTTCTCTCTTACCTCGATCGCACTTGTCCATTTTTCTGCAGACTAGTCTATTTTTTCCTCTGGACACTTTCGGACTCGTTCGGTCCTATGCGTACTAGTCTAGTGTTCCATTAATCCTTGAAAATTTGCTAAGTCCTTGGACTTGTCGGGACTAGTCCGGTGTTCCAGCGGACTTGCCCCTTTTCCTCTCTGACTAAAGTCGGACTTGTCTGATTTTAGGAAAGACTTGTCTATTTTTCCCCTCTGGATAAGTTCAGACTTGTCCGATGTCCAGTCCGGACTTGTCCGATTTCTCTCTGTCCAACTTTAGACTAGTCCGTCCCTTTTTGGACTTGTTCGCTAAAACGCGACTTATAGTTGATCTTTTGTTTCACGACATGTTTCTTGGGTTTTACGTTAACTGGGCCTAGGGACGTCGTGCCTAACTCTTTTAGAGCCCATGTGGGACTGTAAACCGACCTCTACTCACCTCTAAACTTGAAATCCATCTAACCTTAGCCTTCACCTCTATATAAACAACCCCACCCATTGTCTTGACATCTATTTGCCACTTTTCCTCCACACCCAAACCCTAGCTCGTGATTAGCCGCTACCAAGAAGGGAAAAGGAGATCTAGAACAAGAAGAAGAATAGGAGGAAATGAAAGAGGATCAATACCTCCATCAACTTCGCGTTCTTCGTCAACAAATCACCATCAAGCTCTTCATCAACCCTAGATCGTCAAGATCCAAGTGTTACCTCCAAGATCCTTGATTCATTGGAACCCTAAACATCTGGTATACTCTATATTCTCTTTTTATTACATGAATTCGATCCCAAATCTCCAAATTCAAGTCGATCTAGAAAACCCTAATATGCTGTTCTCACGAAGTACGGACTTGTCCGGTCCCTAGCGGACTAGTCCGTTTTTCTTGGTTAAATTGTGTCAAATTAATTCTAAAATTTGATCAAATCAACTCCAAACCTGTATAAACTTGTTAAGATCTATTAGAACTAGTTAGTGATCATTAAAAGCAACTCGTTAATAAGTTTCACCAAGTGATCATTAAAAGCAACTCGTTAATAAGTTTCACCTTGCATTTGCATTAATCATGCATGTTATGTCATATTGAGTAATATTTGTGCACTTTTTGATTGTGTTTCTTGTTTGTATGATGAATGTGAGGACTAGAAGGATTTGCGCTAGAGAGTGCCGCGGAGGATCTTCAGCACCAAGAGTTTGAAGTCCTTGATCCTAATCAAGCCCAAGAGCAAGGCAACTGTCCTTGAAGCATATTGATCCTGTTTCAAAATAAATGTTTTGTTTGCAAACTGCATGCTTGAGTCAATTTGATGGGAATCCTATTGTAGGAAGTTTACTATATTTGTATAACCACCCTTGTCACCTGGAATATATGGTAGAGAGTCGGATGGGATTTTTACCTTTTTCCTTCACTTAATTAATTGGGTTGGGAAAACAACTATACCACTTAACTTAATTATGTATTTATTTGATTATGATTAACATGAATTGGTTAATATGATATGGTAATGGGTGATCTAAGCAAGCCTAGTATGTGGATGGGTTGGATGATATGGTGGTTGGCTTGCTTTAGATCTAAGGACCGGTTCATGCGAGAATAAGCCAGGACTACAGTGCCATCACGAGGCCAAGTATGAGTGCAGTATAGCTGATTATTAGGGCTTTGCCAGTGCTATTTGGACCATTAAGGATGCTCGGGGAAGGTGTAGTCGGATTGGGTTTGTTGATGATTTGTGGGACTACCCTGGGATCTGAATGGCTCAAGAGGGGGCCCTTGGTTTAAGATGTGCTCAGTTGGAGGCATCGCCACCGGTGAAACCTCAGTGGGGTCCAAATAGGCTAGTAATCCCTTTGTAAAGGCTATTTTGTGATCTCTTTGCCACACACCAATGGAAGTATGTTATGTGACCGATGAGTCATGGGCATAAGGGAGGTTCTTAGTCACCGAAAGGTGATGAAATCACAAACATGTGGGTAAACTGGTACAAACTCTGCAGAGTCTAATAAAACTGTCATGATAGCCGTGCTTCCGGTTATGAGCACCTGGATGACCTACATGATTACAAGGAACTTGGTATTGGGATGGTATTTGGGATGCTTTGGTACTGGTTATGGTTGGTAATATGGTCATGGCTGGTTATGAATTAGTTTCTGGTATTGGATATGGTTAATGGCAATGGTAAAAACTGGAATATGGATGATGGTAATGAATATGGACTTGTACTACGATATTAATTATGGTTTATGATGGGTTTATTCACATACAAGTAATATAATATATTGTTTTTTTTCAAATGTTTTATTGTACTTTTCATCACTCATCCTTTATTATATTCTTCATTTGAATCAGCTACATGTCATACTTTCCACACTTGCTGAGTACGACATGTACTCACTCTTGCATTTCCCCCCAAACAATTGCAGGTCAGAATTGGCAGTTTAACGGTGATAATGCAGAGTTCTAGGTCGTGTCTACCATCAGCTTTGCTTGTGGTGTGATTGGAGCTGTGCTACCCCTTTTGCTTAGCTGCTTAGTTTGCTTAATTAGTTTATTTACGCTGCATTAGCTTGAACTTGTCATTAATATTCATTAGAGCTTGTATTCGAGGATAATATGGCTTGTGTAATAAAATCTGTTAATTAATTTGAGCCATGGTAATTGTTTGTATATCATTTGTGATGCACTTGTGTATGTGTGTTGAACATCCCGGGCACACATATACTGCATTTGGTTCATTTTCAGAACCGAGTGTCACAACAACCAACCTAGCCTTATTGGTAACTACAACCCCATTCTCACATTGTTTGTTTTTAAACACCCATTTAGTTCCAATTAAAGTGTGACCTTGAGGTGGAGGTACAAGTTTCCAAACATTATTTCTTTCAAAATTTGCTAACTCTTCTTGCATGGCAATAATCCAAGATTCATTAGTGTGTGTGTGTGATATATCTTTGGGTTCAAAAGAAGCAACAAAAGCAGACTGAGCGTGAGAGTTTGGATCGCAAAATCTGGACCTTGTGACTCGTTCGTGTGAGCTTCCAATAATCTGTTGTGGAGGGTGACTTTTGAGGAATCAAAAGGGAGTAGACACTTCACAAGCTCTTTGTTCTTCATGTTCATCACAGATCGAAGAACTTGTGGCTTGAGGAGGACCGGTACCAGCTGCAGTAGTTGTAGGTGCTGGTAGGGGTGCAAAATCAGTATTGCGATCAACGTCATTTGCTTCTGAATTTTTGGGCAGCAGCACCACTTCTTTGTTTGTTTCGATGAAAATACTCCCCCCTTGCGGATATGGATTTGGACCTGCAATATTAGAGCTAGTATCTAGGCTAGCTTCATCAAAAGAAACCTCATAAGTCTCTATAATTTTGTTAGTGTCAAGTAAAAGTACACGGTAGCCTCTAGTATGAGATGGATAATCAAGAAACATGCCATCAACAGATCTAGCTTCAAAATTTATCCAGATTACCATGTTTCTTAACAAAGCATTTGCAACCGAAGACCTGAAAGTGTGTGACACTAGGCCTATGTACACATATGGTGTTTTTCCTAGCTTGGCACGCAAGAAAACACGATTTGAAACATAACAAGCGGTCGCAATTGCATCTACCCAAAAATTTCTAGGAGTTTGATATTCATCAAGCATAGTCCTAGCCATCTCAACTAAGGTTCTGTTCTTTCTCTGTACAACACCGTTTTGTTGAGGTACATAAGGTCAATAAAATTGATGATCTATTCCTTTTTTAGCACAAAAGTGATCAAAAGATTGATTTTTAAATTCAGTTCCATCATCACTTCTAATCGCTTTTAACGATCCTGGGTGATCAATTGATAATCTAAGAAATAAAGTTCTAAAGTGACTAAAAGTTTCATTCTTATATGCCATAAAATAAACCCAAGAGTATCTAGAATAGTCATCAACAATTACAAGAACATACCATTTAGCTCTGAAGGATTGAACACGTGAAGGTCCTACGGTGTCAAGGTGCAAAAGTTGACCCGGTTCAGTTGTCATGGTCATTGTGAGAGGAGCATGTGAACCTGCAACCATCTTAGCTTGTCTACAAGAAGAGCGCACAATTTTTTTGTCCCCTTTAAGCTTAGGATGCCCACGTATGCGATCAAGAGAACTAACACGCATTAGATGATCAAAGCCTATGTGACCAAGTCTATGATGCCAAAAATATAAGTCTTTTGAATTATTAGCAACTAGACACCTAGGCTTAGAGGATGAGATATCAAAATCAGCTTTAAAAACTCTTCCAAACCGAGACATGTTAAAAATGAGTTCACTATTTGAATCTACAACCTTGCAACAATTTTTAGTGAAAATAATTTCCAAATTTTCATCTAGCACTTGTGAAATAGAAAGCAAGTTGCATTTCAAATTTTTAACAAGTGTCACATCCTTCAAAGTGTAGTGATTATTTACTTTAACCGAACCCTTAGCAATTATAGGAGTTGAAAAATTATTGGCAAAAGTAACATTCTCTACACGTGACACAAAAGAGAGGGAGGAGAACTAATCTTTGTTACCGGTCAAGTGGCGTGAGCAACCTAAATCCACAATCCAAATGTTCTCCTTTCTCATGCGTGTAATCTACATAGAAGCACAATACATCGATGACTCAACACTGGGATTAGTCAAAAGGCATTTAGGAATCCAGTACCGAGTCACACGATGTCCAGCAAGAAGAATACACCAAAGCTGAGATAAAACAGTAGGTTTATGAGCCAAAGTTTTAGGATTTGTGTACCCAACTACTGACTTACGAGGTGTTACATGTGTAGCACGAAAAGCAGTAGGTTTGGGAGCAAACTTTGCATGTTTTTGACTCATAACAACTAGTTGCATGTTCTTGATATTCGGTTTAGCATGTGCAGCAAATGTTGCATGAGAGTTATGAGATCTAGGTTGCATTCTTTCCTTTTTGTGCTATTTAGCTAGTCCATAAAATCTATGATATGACCATCTCTACCGCAGTAGGTACAATGAAATTTAACTTTGTGTTCATATCTAGGTGTGCAAGCAATATGTTTATTAGCAACCGAATGAGACAACACTCCTGGAGATTTGAAAATCACTTCTTTTTGTTTAGGAGCTGTTTGAATCAAGCCACCTCCTAATGACTTTACAGTTATAGGTGGATGTGCCTTAGCATGAGCATGAGAATCAAAACCTAAACCAGATTTATCATTGCAAGATTTAGAAGTATTCGGCAGCAAGTTTAGATTCTTATTCCCATTACAAAACCGCTCTAGTGTCCTATTCATGTCATCAAGTTTCTTTGTCAAGTCTAGGCAGTTTTTACATGAAGTTTTTCCTTTTAGTTTGCAATTAGAACAAATTTTAGCTTCATGAGTATGCAAAGCATGGTTCAAAATAAAAATTTCATTCATAGCATCATGCAGTTTTTTATTAAGATCATCACAAGTAGAACAATGCAAATTGATTGTAGAACAGCTAGCATCTTTCAAGTTTTTATCATTAAGTGCAGAAAGATCTTTGTTCTTTTCAATTTCAAGTTCAAGTTTATCAAGAGTGGGGGTGTGCACACGTCTTAATGAGGACAATTGTTCATATATTAAATCACATGAGGAACAAGAACCATCACTAGGAATCAAATATTTTAAATGATTAATTTCATATTCTAGTTATTCAAATTTAACAGCATTGTCCCTACCATGAAGCACAAGTTGTTGTGTTCTGCTTCCTCCATACTTGATTATCGATGTTGTGTTCTGTTTCCTCCATACTTGATCTTGACTTGCCCGCCATGAAGGACAAGTTTGCCAAATCATCTTCATCTTCGTCACTTCTGATGTCCACATCGCTCAGGCCAAGTTCTTGAAGCGCGGATATAAAACCATTCACCAATTGGTGTCCCATAAAATCCTTATTTTTCTTGTTGTTCTTTGCAAAAGAGTACTTCGTCCTGGTTTACTTTTCATCACGAGAAGTAGTACCTGAAAGGTAAGGGCAATCCGTGTGAAAATGTCCTATCTTACCACATTCAAAAAATCATTGAGGTCCGACACTTCCTCTCCTTGTAGTTATCACATTTTGCAATGCTTTTAAGAACCGGGTAGAAATGAGTGCAAGTTCTTTCTCTGGAAAATCCTGAAGTTGTTCAAGGGTTAGAGAGGACAACAAAGCAAGTGTTCCACAAGATGAAGATTGGCCGGAGATAGGCATGTCACAATGAGAAACAAATGCAAGAGACATGTCGGGTTCTTATGTGAGATTATGTCAATTTCATATGTTTTCAATTTAGAATACTGAACATCTAAAGTAAGTGTACTCATGACAGTAGATTCATGAAAAGATGTGACTTTCATCTCCCAAATTTACATGTCTAATGCATTTAGTAATTTCCTAGCATTCTCAGCATCTGAAGAATTAACATTGACATTACGCAAGTTGCTGAGAATTTTATTAAAACGAGCAAAGAGGTTGTCAATGGACTCACCTGGTTGCATCTCAAAGTGCATGTACTCCTTTTTGAACATGTCTTGCCTTACCTCCTTGATCGTGTTAGGTCCTTCATGGTAATCACATAGAGCATTCCAAACATCGTATGCAGGTCGGAGGTGAGAAACACGGTCGAAGTCGCTTTGAGTTAGTCCTTGTATGATCAAGTTTCGAGCCTTGTTGTTGTTGTCAACATCTCTCAAATTTATAGTTGTAACTTGATCGTTTGGCAGCACGTCGTAAGGCTTGTACACCTTTTCCCATATTGCAAAGCATTTTGCCTGGATGAAAGCCTCCATACATACCTTCGAAACCTGAAAGTCAATGCCACTAAAAACTCAAGGTTTTGTGGAGTATTTCTCTATGATGATTAGTCAAAAACACGTGCAAAATCACAAACATTAGAGCACCGTGACTCTGATACCAATTGTAGGATCGAAGAGCACGTGTAAAGCTACCAGAGGGGGGTGAATGGTAGATTACAACTTTTTAGCGGAAGCAACGAAAACCCCTTGGTAGAGAATTGATCTGTTAAAGAAATTGTGTGTGGGACTAATCTAAATGTGTTTCACCATGACAAAAGTGATAGATATTAGAAAAAATCAAGTCACGAAGACACGACTACAAGAATCATTAAAAACCGTCGAGAAAAACTCAAGTTTCAATCGAATGATCGAATAAAGGTTATTCATTTCTACCGAGTAAAAACAGATCTGCAACGCTATAAAGAAACTCGTGTAAATCAGAAACCACAAATCCAATGACCGTAAAATTTTCATGATGATAGATAATCAAGTTGTGAAGACAACCCAAACAGAATCATGTCAATTGGATCTGTAAAACTGGAGTTATGATAAAACCACCAAAGCAAGATAGTGTTGTGCACAAACTCGACGAGAAAAACTTGTCTGAAACATGTCGGACGAACAAGCCATAAAAGTTCCTTTAAACTATGATCTTTATCCAATAGAACACAAGAGGAACAACTCAAAAGTCCATCTACCACGAGCTCTGGCTTTCATTGCTTATATAACCAGCCATGAGGCCAACCCAAACCAAACTAGGACTCGTATCCTACTCAGTTTCCACTGAAACTTTCCATAACTGCTCAAGACTCTTCTATACGCAGATTGAAACAATCTTAAGACTTCCAAACACCTTAGGAACATATACCACATTCATAAAAACAACTCAACTTCGTGACCCACGTGAAATCTAACCAAAACAAACTCTAAACTTAACATAAATGAAGAATAACCACATCAGCCGCAGCCTGAGGCATATTCCAGCCGGTTGGACCTTTTCGACCAATTCTTTATGTCCACTTCTCTTCATCATGCCTTGGAACCATGTTGCCACGTCCATGCACTCCTTGCACACGTGCAAACATCTTCCAACGACGTCCATGATACCTTCATGTTCATTGTTCTTGATTCAAACATGTTGTGCGACCTCCCGATCAACTCAACCACAATTCCTCCCAAACTTGGGTGTTGAACCTCATCTTCTCCCTAAGACTAGTTCAATGGATCCCGTCACCAGTCATGTCTTGAACTCAAGCAACACCTGCACATGAATAAACAACCAATACTTCCAAGCACAAGTCCTCGACTTGACTCACGTTAGTTCTGAAACCACAACACCTTACGTGAGCACCTCACATAAGCATGTTGCAAATCATATAAAAAATGATATCGGCCAAAATGCATCAAACAAACTGAGTAAAAGAATACTAAGAAAACTTTCTATAAGTGTAAAGCAAGTTCGAAACATTGCAAGTTAAAAGAGAACCATTGCAATCTAGCACCAGAACTTGCCAAAGCTAACCGGACCTTGAACTGGAGTTACCAAAGCTAGCAGGATCTAGCACCGGAGCTAAGCTAGTCGGACCTAGCACCGGAGCTTATCAAAGCTAGTCGGACCTAGCACTGGAGCTAACTGAATGTGGCCTAGAGGGGGGGGGGGTGAATAGGACTTTTTGAATTTTGTCGGAACCTGCATCACTTAACAACCAAATCAAATCTCGAGATATCGGACTAGTCCGATTGAGTGCGGACTAGTCCGATGTGTACCATCTAGGTTTATCAAATTTGATCGATTATCTTGATCCTAAGATGTATGCAGCAGAAATATACTTGTAATTGAAGTGTTACACGATTATGAACTAGGATGTACCACAAGTCAATCTTATATTCAATGTTTCAACGTAAAGTAAGCAAGATTGATTGAAACTCTAGATTGATATGAAGTATAAGAACGATGAGCGCAAAGTAAGAACATAAGCACTTTATACCGTGGTTCGGTTCCCACAGAGGCAACCTAAATCCACGTTGAGGAGTCCATAAAAGGACCGGGTCTTCTCCAACCCTACCCTCGCCGGATTGCCACGGAGGCCAATCCTGTTCACTTATCACAAAGGGCAAATAACTGAATTCAAGGGGCCTTCTCACACGTTGAGGGATCCCTAAGATTACAACAAGAACACCACTAAGAACAAACTCGAAAGATTACAATGAAAACCACAGGAGTATGTTAGGGAATCAAACTAAGAGCTCAATGAGTGATGAACCGTGTCTCTCCAATGATCCAAAGTGTATCCTCAAGGGATTGATCTTTGTTGCGTTTGATTTCATGGAGAGATGTGTTTTTGAGGCTCTTGGGAGGTGTGACAGCGTAGGGGGTCAAGAGTTATTGGAAGATGGGACATGTACACCTATTTATATGGGGTTCCAAAAAGTAACCGTTAGGGTTTAGAAAGATCAGACTAGTCCGTGGTAGACACCGGACTAGTCCGGTGTGCTGTGTGTAGCAAACCCTAGGTGTCCCGAAATATTGGACTAGTCTGTCTGAAAACGGATTTGCCCGAACTTGGTTCTGGAAATCTTCGGACTAGTCCAGTAGATATAGGACTTGTCCGGAAAAGTGTAACCCTAAGTGAATTTGGTGACAAGTCCGCACTTGGAGGACTTGTCCGATTTAGGTCAGAAGGTTTTTCGGACTAGTCCGTGCTAATATCGGACTTGTCCGATTTCATGCAACTTGTGATGTTTTTTGGGGACTAGTCCGCACTGGGGAGGACTAGTCCAATTCTAGTCAGAGATATATTAGACTAGTATGTGGTGATATCAGACTTGTCCGATCTTCTGCAGAAAGATATTGGACTAGTCCGGGGTTAGTCGGACTAGTCCGGTCCTGTATAAATATGTGCAATGTGTGTGATAATTTGCGCTTGAGATCTTGGGGTGTGTTTCATTAACACACTCCATACACAATGATCTATTACACTTGTTTCTTGAGCTCTTTTCAACATTTCTCCTCATTCTCCTTTCTTTTTGGCTCTTTGCTCATTTTCTCATTAAAACCTGTGCTCATCTCAACAAAGTAGTTAGGATCTCATTTGCTTGTCATAAATCATCTAAAACCCACAAGGGATTCCTAGATGCACTTTCAATCTCCCCCTTTTTGGTGATTGATGAAAACCAATTGAGATTTTACAAAATATGATGAAAAGTTGAGATTTTCATAAAGTGTGCACATATGAGTTTAAAATACATTAAGCAATGAAAACATGATCCATATGTGCACTCTTTATGGTGGGATGCAAAATTAAGTGTATAGAAGCAATAAGCATCATGAGAATGACATAATTGACATCAACAAATCAACAACAACCATATATGTCATTATTGTAGCAAAATCATAGAATTCATCAATTTCTTCATAAGTAGCTCAAAATATTGCATCAGAGGACCAAAACTACCATAAGAGCACATCAAGAGTTTTACAACCCACAAGATAGACAAAAGACATAAAAAGAAGCTTTCCTCGCATCCTACAGCTAAAACCAAAGACTCCCCCTCAATCTCTCCCCTTTTGATATCAAGGCACCAAAAAGAAGGAGATGAGGGACCTAAAGTCTTCAAGCCTCGCTGTCGGTCCTCTCGTCATCTTCATCTTCATCCTCTGGCTGATGAGTAGGAGGAGGAAGGAATGGAGCCACTCGAGTCCCCAATGCAAAAATATGCAAGCTAGGAAGGAGTCAAGGGCCCGAGCTCTGTGAAATCAGAGTCGGAGTCATTTGAAGTTACTGGGGATCCAATGGGCTCGATCTCCAGCTTTTGGCAAATCTGCTTCACGTTCTCCTTGACATATCTCATGTTAGCCTTTCTTCTCTTGTTGAGCTTGTGGGCTTTCACTTCGGCCTTTTTGCAGGAGGCAAAAATGGCAGTCAGGTACTTCAGGATACCACTTGGGGACCCCTTTTGAGGAGGGGCCCTAGTGGCGCGAGCAGCCCTAGCACCGGCACTGACTCTCGCTGGAGCCTTAGGGCTAGAAGCCGGAGACGGAACAGCTTGAACACTTGGATTTTGAGGCATCTGGGGCCTCAAGGGAAGGTGCTCCACATCCTTGACAAACTCTATGTCTGTGACCTTCTCAATCATGAACATGAGGTAAGGTGCATAGCCACAGGACTTGTTCGGTGTGCAGGAGATGTTCACCATGTCATTCCAAATATAGTCAAAGACATCAAATCTTCTGTCTTTGCTCATGACCTTCATCAAGGTCCTGAGATACCCCTGCACACTTCCTGCATCCCCATCCTTGGGTGCAATTGTCTTCCTTAGAACCCTGTTCAACACCACAAAGAAGGGCTTCATGTTCTCGGTAGAAGGGGGGTTGAACTTGGAGTTGGGTTCATAAAGGAACTTCATCCTGTCTTTTTCGATGACACCAATGTTGCGGATGATCACATTGTCATTGCTTGAGGTGTCAAGATGCAGCATCCTTGCAAATTCATCATAAGTAATAGTGTACTCGGATCCATGAGTCATCCAAGTCACCCTTTCTTCCCCATCACTGGCAAAGTGAAGGGTAGCATAAAACTAGGCAATCACCTCATCATTCCAATTGTTCTAGAAGATGAATAGATCCTTCAATCCATGCCTCTCAATAGCCTCGGCCACCTCAACAAACGGTGAGCAGCCCTTCTTCTCAAAATGCGCCCAATCGATCCATTGGCTACGCACCACTGGCGTCTTCATTAGGAGATAGACGGTCTTGTAGAAATCTGCATGAAAATTGCTCCAAAACCTCCCATCGGTAGCTTGCTTCAGACGGCTGTAACAATCAACATTCCTGAACTTGGCCGCCGTGTCACTGCACTTTCCGTTGAATCTCTCCACTGCGGGGTCCTTGACCCCTTCCCTTGGAGCTGACAGCTTTAGACGGCCAATCGGGCCCTTTGCAATTCCTTTGCCCTTGTTCGAGCCTGGGGAGGAGAGGTAGCCAGCTCGGATGGGCGCTCTTGGCGCTTCTTGCTTAGGCTTGTCGAGGACCGAAGCACGGCTTCATGGTCCATCTCGGCCTCGAAGTCAGAGAATTCGTCGTTGGTGCTCGACATTGTCCTGAGAATAGATTTCAAAGGAATTGATGAGAATAGATGGCAAGGAGTTGCATTGATGAATTGAGAAGTTAGGGTTGAGTCCAGAAAAGTCGTACTAGTCCGGTGTACAGGCACGGACTAGTCCGGTTGACCGGACTTGTCCGAGCATGGGTCGGACTAGTCTGGTGTTCAACCTCTAGAACCCTAACTATGAGACAAATGGTGATTCCTAATGCACAACTAGCTTAGCATAAATGTAATACATCAAGGAAGCATGTACATAATGGATGGAACCAAGCTATTTGATCACAAACGAAGAAAATAGCAATTTCTAGGGTTAGGGAGGAAAATTTACCAAAATTGCTTGATTCGCGGAGATGTAGGTGTTGAAGGATCGGACAAGTCAGTGGCCTTCAATCTCTACACGAAGAGGGTCAATTTCCACCAAAACTTGCGAAGTTTTGATGGAGGAAACAAAGAATTGCCTTGGGGAGCTCGAGCTTGGAGAGAGAAAGCTTGAGGCAAGTGTGGGGTGAGAAAGATTAGGGTTTAGCGGCGGCTAGGGTTAAGGAAACGAAAAATCAGACTTGTCCAAAAATGATCGGACTAGTCTGAACTTTTCTAGAGACTATATCGGACTAGTCTGTGGTCTGTCGGACTAGTCCGACCTAACCGTCACACTGCGGACTAGTCTGCATGGGCGGACTAGTTCTGGCAACCACGGACTAGTCCGTGGTCACCAGGGAAGAAATGCTTAGCCCATTCGTATATATTCGAAGGTACTTATGTAGAAAATAGGGAGGCAAATCAAACCAAATAATCTTGATGAATATGATCAGTAAGCATACAACAATCAAGCAACGATCATAATTCACCAAGATCTAGTAATTGACATAGTTTTTTGGAAAAAAATGGAGAGAAGATTTTCACAACACAATCAATGAATTTTGAAGATAGCATTCAGGTATACAAGATTTCAAGCCACACTCCGAGCATCAAGGATATTAAGTTCATTTCAGAGCTCGCAAAAGCGTTTTTCATGGAGTGGCTTGGTGAATATATCGGCTAGTTGCTTTTTGGTATTGACATGTGAAATGGCTATGTCTCCCTTCATTGAGTGGTCTCTCAAAAAGTGATGTCGGATGTCTATGTGTTTGGTCCTCGAGTGCGCAACGGGATAATGGGCAATTTTAATGGCACTCTCATTATCACAAAGTAGTGAAATACGGTTCATATTGTAACGGTAATCCCTTAGAGTCTGTCGCATCCAAAGGAGTTGAGCACAACAACTCCCAGCTGCAACATACTCTGCTTCGGCCGTGGATAAGGCAATGGAGTTTTGTTTCTTGGAGGACCAAGAAACTAGGGATCTACCTAGGAATTGGCATGTACCGGAGGTACTTTTTCTATCTACTTTGCATCCGGCATAATCTGCATCAGAGTAACCAATGAGATTGAATTTGGAACCTTTGGGATACCAAAGGCCTAGGTTGGGTGTATGGACTAAATACCGCAAGATTCTCTTAACGGTTGTCAAATGACACTCTTTTGGGTTGGCTTGAAACCTCGCACACAAGCATACACTCAACATATTGTCTGGCCTAGATGCACATAGGTAGAGTAAAGATCCAATCATAGAGCGATGTACCTTTTGATCGACGTTTGGTCCATCTTCATTGAGATCCAAGTGGCCATTCATTGCCATGGGGGTCTTTATAGGCTCTGCCTTGTCCATTCCAAACTTCTTGAGTATGTCTTGAGTGTACTTAGTTTGTCTTATGAACGTCCCTTCCTTTTGTTGCCTCACTTGGAATCCCAAGAAGTACTTTAGCTCTCCCATCACGGACATCTCAAACCTATCTATCATAATTTTACTAAATTCCTCACAAAAAGATTTGTTAGTTGAACCAAAGAGGATATCATCAACATAAATTTGACAAATAGAAAGATCATTGTCAAAGTTCTTTGAAACAATGTGTAGTCTACTTTACCGATCTTAAAACCATTTTCAATTAATAAATCTCTAAGACACTCATACCAAGCTCTAGGAGCTTGCTTGAGGCCGTAGAGAGCCTTACGCAATTTAAATACGTGGTCGGGGAACTCTTCATCTTCAAACCCGGCGGGTTGCTCCACATACACCTCCTCCTTGATTGGTCCGTTGAGGAAGGCACTTTTCACATCCATTTGATAGAGCTTGAAATCATGGTGAGTAGCATATGCAAGTAATATTCTAATAGACTCAAGTCTACTTACGGGAGCAAAGGTCTCATCAAAATCCAAACCTTCGACCCGTGAATACCCTTTGGCCACAAGTCGTTCCTTGTTCCTTGTCACCACCCCGTGTTCATCCTTTTTGTTGCGGAAGGCCCATTTGGTGCCGACAATGTTGAATTTGGGTCTTTTGACTAGTTCCCACACCTCGTTTCGCTTGAAATTGTTGAGTTCTTCTTGCATGGCCACTACCCAATCCGGATCCTTCAGTGCATCCTCAATCCTGCGCGGTTCCAAAAAGGATACAAATGAATAGTGCTCACAAAAATTAGCTATGCGTGATCTAGTAGTTACTCCCTTTTGGATGTCACCGATGATGTTGTCGATTGGGTGATCCCTTTGGACGCATTGGTGTACTCTTGGGTGTGGCACTTGCTGTCTTAAATCTTCATGATAATCTTCTTCTCCCCCTAAATGGTTGCCCTCATTGACTTGTTAATCATTTTCGTTTTCTTGAGGTTGATCTTGTATGGAAGCTCCCCCTTGATCATTGGCCTCCTCTTGTGGTTCATTTTCCTCATGCATATGTAGAGGTGGCTCTTGTGGTCAAACTTCGCCTAACGCCATTCTTTTCAATGCTTGACAAGGAGCTTCTTCTCTTTCTAGCACACATGGATCAACTTGCTCCCTTTGGGAGCCATTAGTTTCATCGAACACTACGTCACGTGCTACTTTAACAAGTCCAGAGGTCTTGTTGAATACACGATAGGCGTAAGTGGTCGAATCATAACCAAGCAAGAAACCTTCATCGGACTTTGAAGCAAACTTTGAAGTCCTAGGCTTCTTGTTTAGAATATAACATTTGGAATTGAAAATATGAAATATTAGGCTTGTTACTGGTGAGTAACTCATAGGATGTTTTCTTGAGTAGTCGATGAAGATAAAGTCGATTTATGGCGTGGCAAGCGGTGTTGACCGCTTCCGCCCAAAATTGATCCGAGGTCTTGTACTCATCGAGCATTGTTCTCGCCATCTCTATGAGGGTTCGGTTATTTCTTTCGGCAACTCCATTTTGTTGAGGGGAGTAAGAATCTAAAAACTCATGCTTTATCTTCATCTAGGTACTCCTCAACTTGTGTGTTCTTGAACTCCGTGCTGTTGTCGCTTTGAATGTTCTTGATCATCAATGAAAACTCATTTTGAGCACGCTTGAAAAAATTCTTCAATATTCATTGTGTTTCAACCTTATCATGTAAAAAGAAAACCCAAGTGAAGCGAGAAAAGTCATCAACAACTACTGAGCCATATTTGTTACTGCCGAAGCTTATGTAAGCAATTGGACCGAATACGTCCATGTGGAGTAACTCGAGCGGTCTTGTTGTAGTCATGACGTTCTTAGCGGGATGGGGTGCTCCAACTTGCTTCCCGGCTTGGCACGCGCTACAAGGCCTGTCTTTCTCAAAAACAACATCCTTCAAACCTCGGATGCGATCGCTTTTGACGAGTTTTTGAAGGTTCCTCATACCAACATGCGCTAGCCGTCTATGCCACATCCAACCCATGTTGGTCTTTGCAATCAAGCATGTGTCAGGTTCGGCTTTATCTTTGTTGAAGTCAACAAGGTAAAGTTTTCCCTTTAACATACCCTTGAATGCAATGGAACCATCACTCCTTCTAGAGACGGTCACACCCTCATTAGTGAACAAATAATTATAACCTTTGTCGTATAGTTGAGATATGGACAGCAGGTTATAATCTAAGGAATCAACATGTAACACATGAGAAAGAGTATGTTGTGATGATATGGCAATTTTACCGGTACCGAGCACCTTTCCTTGACTATTGGCTCCAAAATAGATGCCCTCGCTTGGATCCTCATTTGCTTCATATTTCATAAACATCCTTCTTTCTCCGGTCATATGGTTGGTGCAGCCACTATCTAGCACCCATTTAGATCCACCGGAGGAATAGGCCTACAAAAAAAAATCAAGCCTTGGTTTTAGGTACCCAAGCTTTCTTGGGTCCTTTTAGGTTAGTCACAAGGGATTTAGGCACCCACACATGAGATTTGGTGTTCTCATGGTGTGTCCCAACATAATGAGCATAAATCTTACCAATATTACTTCTCATTAACACATAGGTTGCATCAAAAGTTCTAAATAGCAACTGTTGTTGTTTATAAACAGGACTAGTTTGGGAGATCAGACTTGTCCGGAGAACCGGACTTGTCCGGACCCCGACCGGACTAGTCCGGTTTTCATGTGTGTTTGATGTGTTAACTTTGGACTTTCCAGTTTGAGAGGGTCTTCCCTTTCCAAAGGCAATGCTTTCCTTGTCATTCTTATGGCTTCTAGCTTTTTGCTTTCCACCATATGAATACCCAATGCCATATTTGACATTAGGAGGTCTTGTGGCCAAGTATGCACTACGTGCATATTTGACCTTCTCCTTGTCAAATATGCCACTTTGGGCAGGATGCTTATCCTTGGTAGAGGTTGACTTGTCTTTCTAGCTGGTGTAAACTTTACCACATGTGCAAATAGAAGGAGTTTCAGTTTTAAGGGGTTGAGAAGGTGAGCTTGAAGAGGATGAAGGATCACTTTGCTTGAGTGACTGAACTTGCACTTCAAGGATCTTGTTAACCATGATTAGGTTAGCAAGTTTGTCCTTGATTGTAGCATTTTAGTCGCTTAACTCCAAGCAAGCTTTCTTGCTTGAAGCTAACTCAAGCTCTAGTGACTTACTTCGCTCTTTTTCAAGTTCTAGAAGCTTGTCAAGTTCAACATATTCCTCCTTTTGGGAGATAATCATGTCTTCTTGACGATGTATCAACTTCTCCTTCTCAACAAGTTGATCAAGTAAAAATTTCATTTTTGTGGCTGTTTTCTTATCTAATCCAATGAGCATTTCTTCATTATCACTATTAATTTCACTATCACTACAATAGGAATGCACGGAAGAGGATTTGGTAGTTACCTTGCGTTTACCTTCCTTTGCCATGAGGCAAGTGCCGTTCCCCTTTCGTGCGCCATGAGTGGGGAAGAGAGTGGACTTCATGGATGTCTTTTCGATGGCTATGCTAGCCACCTCCTCTTCTTCTTTGGATGAGGACTCATCATTTGAGTCCCATTTTTCCCAAGATGCGCTTATTCATCTTGCTTCTTCTTCTTGAAGAACTTCTTGGGTTGAGGCTTCGCTTCTTTGGTCTTCTTCTTATTCTCTTCATAAGGGCAATCAACTATAAAGTGTCTATACTCACCACAATTATAGCATGTCCGTCTCAATTTCGGTCTTGATTTTTTCCTTGTACTTCCCTTCACTCGATTGAGCCCCTTGTCTCTTCTTCATCATTCTTTTAAATTTCTTCATGAATAGTATCATGTCATCTTCATCCAAGTCACTGCTCTCATCGTCACCTTCTTCTTCTAATTGAGCTTCTCGAGCTTCATTAGATAAGGGCTTGAAAGTGGACTTCAACGCAACCCCTTTCTTCTTTGCCGAGGTGAGATCGGCAATCTCCTTAACGTGCTTGGCCTGCTTTTCCATCATCTCAAAGTTGATAATTTTCCCAAGTAACTCATCTAGGGTCATCTTCTTGTACTCGGGGCTTCCTCGTATTATTAAGCACAAGGTGACATTGTGAGGCATGAAGGCTCTAAGAATGAGCTTCACCACCTCGTGGTCGTTCCACTTCTTGCTTCTGTATGCTTGCACCTCGTTGATGAGCGTCTTTAGTCGATTGTACATATCTTGTGGCAACTCGTCTTCTTTGATGGCAAACCTTCTCAACTCGCCTTC
Organism: Tuctoria greenei; assembly: GCA_036927565.1. Classification (NCBI taxonomy): domain Eukaryota; kingdom Viridiplantae; phylum Streptophyta; class Magnoliopsida; order Poales; family Poaceae; genus Tuctoria; species Tuctoria greenei. The sequence goes on from JAYESD010000008.1 coordinate 88,357,290, forward strand.
AATCATCTCGATATTTGCTTCTCGCACATGACGATCGCCTTTATGTGCGGTTTGCAACATATCCCATATCTCCTTTGCGATCTCGAGTCCATCCACCTTTGTGAACTCATCCCGACTGAGTGATGAGGTGATGACTGCTATAGCTTGGGCATTTCGATAGATGGCTTGCTCTTGGCTAGGTGTGACCTCCTCATCATCATCCGGGATATCTATTACTGTGCATACTATGTGCCACAAACTTGGATTGAGAGAAATCAAATGCATTTTCATATTTTGCCTCCACATTGAGTAGTCATTGCCGTCAAAATGTGGGGCTTTTCCAAGTGGAATGGATAGATAATGATTGTTGTTAGAATTTAGGCGATCATAATTAAAAGGATATTGGGAGTAGTCGATATGACTACTCCCCTTATTTTTCTTCTCATCTTCGATCTTCACCTTTCCCTTGGAAAGGAGGAGCGCCTTGAGTTACAGCGTCTCCTCATCGTCATCCTCGAAGTCCTGAATGGCCTCGAGGAGCCTTTCCAATTTCTGGTTCTTGTCTTCTTCAACCTTTTCTTGGTTGATTCTCTTGTGTGCGTCCTTCATGTCCGACATGATCTCTTCGAGCGATTAGTCTCCTTTTGAAGAACCTTGCTCTGATACCAATTGAATGTGGCCTAGAGAGGGGGTGAATAGGCCTTTTTGAATTTTGTCGGAACCTGCAGCACTTAACAACCAGATCAAATCTCGAGATATCGGACTAGTCCGGTCGAGTGCCGACTAGTCCGGTGTGTACCGTCTAGGTTTATCAAATTTGATCGATTATCTTGATACTAGGATGTATGCAGCGGAAATATACTTGTAATTGAAGTGTTACACGATTATGAACTAGGATGTACCACAAGTCAATCTTATATTCAATGTTTCAACGTAAAGTAAGCAAGATTGATTGAAACCCTAGATTGATACGAAGTATAAGAACGATGAGCGCAAAGTAAGAACACAAGCACTTTATCCCGTGGTTCGGTTCCCACATAGACAACCTACATCCACGTTGAGGAGTTCACAAAAGGATCGGGTCTTCTCCAACCCTACCCTCGTTGGATCACCACGGAGTCCAATCCTCTTCACTTATCAAAAAGGGCAAATAACCGAATTCAAGGGGCCTTCTCACACGTTGAGGGCTCCCCAAGATTACAACAAGAACACCACTAAGAACACACTCGAAATATTACAATGAAAACCATAGGAGTGTGTTAGGGAATCAAACCAAGAGCTCAATGAGTGATGAACCGTGTCTCTCCAATGATCCAAAGTGTATCCTCAAGGGATTGATCTTTGTTGCGTTTGATTTCGTGGAGAGATGTGTTTTTGAGGCTCTTGGGAGGTGTGACGGTGCAGGGGGTCGAGAGTTATTGGAAGATGGGCCGTGTACACCTATTTATATGGGGTTCCCAAAAGTAACCATTAGGGTTTATAAAGATCGGACTAGTCCGGTGTGCTACGTGTAGCAAACCCTAGGTGTCCCGAAATATCGGACTAGTCCGGCTGAAAGCGGACTTGTCCGAATTTGGTTCTAGAAATCTTCGGACTAGTCCGCTAGATATCAGACTTGTCCGGAAAAGTGAAATCCTAAGTTAATTTGGGGATAAGTCCGCACTTGGAGACTTGTATGATTTAGGTCAGATGGTTTTTCGGACTAGTCCATGCTAATATCGGACTCGTCTGATTTCATGCAACTTGTGAAGTTTTTTGGGGACTAGTCCACACTAGGGAGGACTAGTTCGATTCTAGTCAGAGAGATATCGGACTAGTCCGTGGTGATATCGGACTTATCCGATCTTATGCAGAAAGATATCAGACTAGTCTGGGGTTAGTCGGACTAGTCCAGTCCTGTATAAATATGTGCAATGTGTGTGATTGTTTGTGCTTGAGCTCTTGGGATGTGTTTCATTAACACACTCCATACACAATGATCAATTACACTTGTTTCTTGAGCTCATTTCAACATTACTCCTCATTCTCCTTTCTTTTTGGCTCTTTGCTCATTTTCTCATTAAAACATGTGCTCATCTCAACAAAGTAGTTAGGATCTTACTTGCTTGTCATAAATCATCCAAAACCCACAAGGGATTTCTAGATGCACTTTCGCTAACCAAAGCTAGTTGGACCTAGCGCCGGAGCTAACAAAAACATGTCGAACCTAGCCAAAGTAAGTCGGACCTAGCCAAAACATGTCGGACCTTACGTCGGATCTTGCCGGAGCTACCCAAAACAAGCCGGACCTATCGTCGGACTTGCAGGAGCTCAGACCTAGAGTCGGACCTTGTTGAAAAAAGTGTTTTGGCAATATTCAAAACTTTTATCGTCAAAGCTAATGCATTCAGCACACATAGGTCTCACAATTTCTAATTTCCAACTCAAATTCAAATACACATTCACAAATAGTACGAACAATATATTTTGACAAGCAACATTGACACACATCAAAAAATATAAGTCATCTCATATACATCTCAATTCATACTGTACAATACAAGTACATCTCAATTCAAAGTTTACATGTGTTCGTCACTAAAAACAGTTTCAATTTTCATACTCGCTAAGTTTTGACGCATCAACAAGTGAACCTGTGTTGTCGAAGAACATCCCTTTCCAGTGAAAAAATTCACGACGCATGAAATGACACAGTTCACCCGCAATCTTATCGACTCCTCCACCAGGCATATCTCTACAAACTGAACATTCTTCGTTCACATTCTTATGCTGCAATGAAACACATAATAAGGTTTACAATGAAAACATAATATAAGTATTAGAATAGGCAAGTGACAATAAAAATGTATCTCAAAGGTATGAAAACATAATATTGATATTAAAGATAACTTACATCCTCATGATTCACTCTATATTCGCTAGCGGTTCGAACATGCTTGCATACAAAATACCCGCATAAGACACTACCAGGAGGCTGCTTGGCACAAGGAAAGTATGTTGATATTTTTATTGCATCCTTATTAGCAGGTCGCTCACCGCCAAGTTCTTTCCAATAATACCGCCAAGAGTTGTCACGCAAGGAATATCATATAAGAATTGTTGACCATTATACACGTGTGTATTAAAAGTATCGAATACCCATACCTTCTCAAAATGTTAAGAAATTCTTTGTAAGTATTTGATGAGTAATCGGCTGAGTCCAAGACCGTTGCTAAACCTTGCGTTTGCTTGATGAAGATCATTATGTAGTGTTTACTGCACACATACGAACACACATGTTATGTTAACAATTAGCAATAAATTGCTATTTAAATATCATGTGTCGAACTTATTTGAAGTGGTACGGAGCCTTTATGAGGTTCTTGCCATCTTTGAAAAACTTAAACATGGCGTGTGCTATGTAGAGTGCCACCCTTGTCTTTTTAACCTTGTTTTGGTCTGCGATTGATTTTTTAAATTCTTTTTGTGACATGCGTCTGTATTGTTCTGAGTCCCGTTTCACCTAGAAGTCAAAATTCAACTTTGCAATTATTGTAGGGTCAAGGATACCCATCCTGGACTTCAGTTTTTCATTATCTATGTATTGCATTCTATCAAAGAATAAGTCTTAAATTGTTATAATCTCATGACATGTATGCGTGTAGTAAGAAAAGCAAGTACGAAATATTAGAGGCACTTATAAGCACCATACGAGTAACAGGTTGATTTCGAGCATGTCTCGATAGAACAGGCTTCACAGATCTTCAAGGAGAATGACTCGTTTAGTTCTCCTCTGCCATAGAATGCTTTTTTCAGCACACGAAATGTGACACAATCAAGTTCATATTTAGTGTTGGCAGTGATGTACCACTTGTGCATTCTCCTGAGTGGGAAAGGTTGTTCACTTAGTTGTGCCGATGTCATAAACAACTTTGCATTCACAAATTTAGGAGGAACGTCCGGAATCATTTATACCGTATCTTTTGGTTTAACTAAAGTTGTCTTCTGAGTATAGTTTTTTTCCATTTTCTTCCCACTCCTCAATATTTTCAAATGTTGGCTCATATGAAGCACGAGATGCATGAGATTTTGTATTTATTTGCTTCAATCTTTCCAAATATTTTGCCACTTCTTTAGAAAGTTCCTTTGTTTCATATGAGCTAACTTTCACAAGCATTGACGGAGGAGTAGTCGTCGGAAGTTGGACATTGGCCTGTTGTTGAACCTGTTGTTCTACTTGTTGCTCTTTACTATCAGCTTGCTCTCGTACAACTTCAAGCTATTGTTTAACTAGTTGCTCTTTAACATCAACTTATTCTCGTACTGCTTCAAGCTGTTATTCAACTATTTGCTCTTTACTATCAGCTTGCTCTCGTACTACTTCAATTTGTTGTTCAACTATTTGCTCTTGGTTATATTTACTCTCATCCTTGCTAGGACATAGCAGGAGTGAATATTTCTGAACATTCAACAAAGAAGACGGGGTTGCAGTCTTCCGAGCTGTGATGGGGCTAAAAATTGGCTCATCATCCAACATGATGTTGCATCGGTGCTAAAGGATTAACTGGTTGACAGCCTGCGCCAGAGTCCTGATCTCCTCGAAAGTGATGTGGTCTATTTTGTAATCTTCATAATCATTGTCAATGATCTAAAGAACTTGCACCACAACATAATACAACGGAAGTGAATTGCTGTTGATACAAGATTCAGTTTTGCCATTGCAGTGCAACATGTTTGGTTTTGTTCCTTGCTCTGCTGATTGGCACAACAAGACGACAAGACGTGTCCTGAATGATATCATCGATGGGGAACTTAATGCTTGACCCTTCTCTCTCAACGGATTGAAGAGACCCTTCTATTGCTGGTCAATTACTTCTTTCATTCTCTGCTCTACTTGGTTCACAGAGTCGGGCTTTGCAAGTTGACCCTCATCAGTCAAACCTGACCGAGCTAACACCCACCGCTTAGTTCGCTCATCTCAACCTTGTAGCAGGTTACGATTGCCCGCGCTGACTGTTTCCTCTAATATTTTATTCCATTTTTGAACTTTGGTGGCATATCCAGTAGACCCCAAGAGATCATGGTATATGTTCTTTTTCGTAAGCTCGGACCTAGATTGACATAGGGCTTGAGCCTCAAGTGTGGTATTTTGAGGAACAAGTTCTAGCCACGGAGCTTGCATGATTTTTCCCATCTTCATTGGGCTAGGGACCTTATTGTCCTTAACATAAGCATTCATTTCACTCTTCCAACCATGAAACTTCTTGCAGCAAGATATCAATGTTGCTTTTTTATAGCTTCTTTCGTGCCTTTTGGGAACCTAAACTGTTTCTTTAACTTCTCCCACAACACATTCTTGCCCACCTCAGGGAATTTTCTCCAATTCTTCGTTGTGATCGGCACGAGCTCTGTAACAAGACAACCACATGCATTTAGGTACTTTATAATAGAATCAATTGGTTCTTGGGGTAGCCCACCTGAACTGACACTTGCTATGTATATGATGCGGTTGAGTGGACTCTTATTGGTATCTCGTTGCCCTCGTATTCACTTTAGTGAACTTGAGGATACAACCATTAAAGAACCTTATGCAATTTTTAGAGCCGAATTCACCTCGTTCTCTTCGTAATTAAGCTAGGTAGAAAAGAATTAAAAGACTTCATATACTTGACAACCAACATTAACTTAAACAGCTGGAGTTAAGATTCGTTACCCATACCTCGCCGGTGGGATCATATTTAGGGTCAAGATGTGCCTGAACTGTGATACGAGCTTGAACTGCTGGAGTCACTAAACTCAATATTGGGGAATTCATTGTTACTACCAGCACCATCACCTTAGGGGACAACCTTCTTAGGGCTTCCCATGTTAGTACTGATAAGACAGTGTCCCACTTTAATGTAAGGTACAAGAAGAAATGCTCTAACATTGTCATCATCTTACGCAGGCTCAAATGCAGGAAGATATAACTCCGTAAAAGCTGAGCGCCTGCTATGATGAGCAAAAAAATGAAGAGACTGCTATGAAACTTACAAGGAGCCACAAGTAGACTACTCAAGCCTTATCACCAAACTCTTTTCCTATACATCCTCATAGATATGGGATGGATGACTTGCGCACTCTACTGATTTGTTGTATAGTGCCATGAAGCACCTTTCAATCTCTCGTCACATACACTTAGTATTAAATTTACTTTCTGGGTATTCAGTGGTAGAACCAGAACACCATGAACAGAGGTCTATTATACTTACACTTATTTAGTTATCAAGGTTGTCAAAGTGTTCCAACAACACTTCCCCCGATACTACTAAGAAGTAGCCCACGGAGGTTCGTATTTAGGCGTGGTGCTATTCAATATCCCAGAGCAAGGTGACACAGGGAGTTTATGTGGTTTGGGCTGCCTGAGCTTAATACCCTAGTCCATGGAGCGTTTGTGTATTGTATGAGCTTGAGAGTGGATGAGTCAGAATGTGTGTGTATGAATGTCCTTTCTACTGTGTAGCACAGTCCTTTTATATGCCAAGGACTGGTTGTTACAGTATGTGTCATGGCCTGACAGGTGACCCCGACTGTCATAACCACCCTATACACGATCTACAGGTGTTAAGGGGGGTTAATAGTGTGATGGCGTGCCTTAATGGTAGTATTATTGGTCTTGATAGTCCTCTGATCGTGTGTCATTAATATAGCATTAATGATGTGTTAACCATGTCTTGTAACGGCCAATTTATAGCCCTTGAATGTCTGCACCATTGAAGATCCTAGAGTCTTCCCATTGTAGACATAGATCTGGACGTGTGACACTGTTTACGTTTCTTACGTCACAGATCATCTATCGAAAGAGATGAGGCCCGCAAGCGCAAGGAAATTGTCGTGTAGCATTTCACCCAAGAGTATTCCCAAGGGTATAGTTTTTATCCCAAAGGAAGGTAATAGAATAAAGTAAACACTAGTCTTATGATCAAGCTATGGGATACTAATCAATTATCAAGATAGGGGTATGTTGATAATATGGGTACTGTGACAGACACCTAAGCAATCTACTCTAAGGGTAAGGTTGTCCTAGTGAAAGTGCATCTAGGCATCCATTGTCGGTTTTGGTTGATTTATGAAAAACAAATGAGATCCTAACCACATTATTGAGATGAGCGCAGGTTTTAATGAAAGAATGAAGAAAGCACCAAAAAGAAAGAAGAATGAGGATCCAATCAGAAAAGAGCTCCAGAACTGAATAGAATACATCATTGTGTAGGGAGTGTGTTGGTGTAACACATCCCAAGAGATCAAGCACAAAAAAAATCCTCACACACTTCACATTTCACAGGAAAAACGGACTAGTCCAATATCCTCTCTCTATATGTTCGGACAAGTCCTGCCAGTGCGGACTTGTCCACACCGGACTAGTCCGATAATGTCCGGACTAGTCCGATAATGCCTCTGACTAAAAACGGACAAGTCCTATCTCTTCACGGACTAGTACAAAAAACCCTATGACTAAAATCGGACAAGTCCTCCAAGTGTGGAATTGTCCTCTATTCACTAAGGGTATCACCACACCAGACTAGTCTGATATTACAACGGAGAAGTCCGAAAACCTTTTTGACTAAAATCGGACAAGTTCGATATTCCTGGAAACTTAGGGTTTCCTGCGCGCCACACACCGGACTAGTCCGGACTCCACCACGGACTAGTCTGGACCCTCAAAACCCTAACAATAACTTTTGGAAACACCCATTAAATAGATGTGTACAGCCCTACCTTCAACACTCTCGACCCCCTGCACCGTCACACCCTCCAAGAGCCTAGAAAACACATATCTCCATGCAATCCAACGCAAGAAAGATCAATCCCTTGAGGATTCACTTTGGATCCAAGGAGAGACATGATTCCACATGTTTGAGCTCTTGGGTTTGATCTCTAACAGACTCCTATTGTTTCATTGTTGATCTTAAGAGTGTATTCTTGGTGGTGTTTGCTTTGTAATCTTGGGGAGCCCTCAACTTGTGAGAAGGCCCCTTGAACTTGGTGATTTGCCCCTTGTGATAGTGGAAGAGAATTGGCCTTCGTGGCGATTCGACGAGGTTAGGGTCAGTGAAGACCTGGTCCTTTCGTGGGCTCCTCAATGTGGATGTAGGTTGCCTCTGTGGGAACTGAACCACGGGATAAACTCTTGTGTCAAACTTGTTCTTAATTTTCATATTACATTCTAGGGTTTTGTCAATCTTGCATAACCTACGTTAAAACTTTGAAACAAGAATTGGTTTGCATTATACTCGGCTTCATTGACTCAATACTTGCAAGTTACAAAATATATTCCGCTGCGTATTGTGCTTGTATTGAAATTATTGATCGAACTTGATCAATCTAGTACGCACGCACCGGACTAGTCTGTAATCTACTGGACTAGTACGATATCTCGTGATTTGATCAGTTTGTTAAGTGTTGTGGGTTCCGACTAAATTTCTAAAAGGCCTATTCACCCCCCCCCCTCTAGGCCACATTCAATTGGTATCAGAGCGAGGTTCTTCGCAAGAGACTAATCGCTCGAAGAGAACATGTCAGACATGAAGGATGTGCACAAGAGTCTTAACCAAGAGAAAGTTGAAGATGAAAAAGCTCAAAAATTGGAGAAGCTCCTCGATGCCATCCAGTACTTCGAGGATGATGATGAGGAGACGCTTGAACTCAAGGCGCTCCTAAGGAAGAAAGCTCTCTCGAAAGGGAAAGTGCAGGTCGAGGACGAGAAGAAGAAGAAGGTGGGTAGTCACACCGTCTACTCCCGATATCCTTTTAACTACGATCGTCTTAATTCTAACAATAACAATTACTTATCTATTCCTCTAGGAAAAGCTCCACACTTCGACGACAATGACTACTCAATGTGGAGGCAGAACATGAAAATGCACTTAATCTCACTCAATCCCAGTTTATGGCACATTGTGTGTATAGGAATAGATATCCCAGACGACGATGAAGAGCTTACCCCAAGTCAAGAGCAAGCAATTCATCAGAATGCTCAAGCTGCAGCAGTCATTACATACTCTCTAAGTCAGGACAAGTTCACCAAGGTGGAGGTCTCGAGATTGCGAAAGAAATCTGGGATACATTGCAAACTTCACATGAAGGCGATCGTCATGTGCGAGAAGCGAAGATCAAAATGATCAAAGGAGAATTGGGAAGATTCACCATAGAAGAAGATGAGTCGCCACAAGACATGTACAACTGGTTAAAGACTCTCATCAACAAGGTTCGAGCATACGAAAGCAAGAAGTGGAACAATCACGAGGTGGTGAAGCTCATCCTTAGACCTTTCATGCCTCGAAACGTCACCTTGTGCTCGATGATCATAGAAAGCCCCAGGTACAAGAAAATGACCCCAGATGAGCTGCTTGGAAAAATCATCAATTTCGAGATGATGGAAAAACAAGCAAAGCATGTCAAGGAAATTGCCGACCTCACCTCTGCAAAGAAGAAAGGGGTCGCTTTGAAGTCCACTTGCAAACCCTTGTCAAAAGAAGCTCGAGAAGCTCAACAAGAAGAAGACAGCGATGATGAGAGCAGCGACATAGATGAGGAGGACATGATCCTCTTTATGAAGATATTCAAGAAAATGATGAAGAAAAGACAAGGGGGAAAACCAAGTGAAGGAAAATACAAAGAGATGTCAAGACTAAAGTAGAGGCGGATGTGCTATAACTGTGGTGAATATGACCACTTTATAGTTGATTGCCCGTATGAAGAAAACAAGAAGAAGATCAAGGAAACGAAGCCTCAACCCAAGAAATTCTTCAAGAAGAAGAAGAAAGCTTGACAAGCGCACCTAGGAAAGGAGTGGGACTCAAATGATGAGTCCTCATCGGAAGAGGTAGAGGAGATGGCTAGCATAGCCATCGAGAAGACAACAAAGAAGTCCACCCTCTTCCCAAATCTCATCGCATGGAAGGGCAACGACACTTTCCTCATGGCAAAGGAAGGTAAAAGAAAGGTAACAACGAAATCCTCTTCCTTTCATTCCTATTCTAATGATAGTGAAGTCGCTAGTGACAATGAAGACATGCTCGTCGGCTTAAATAATAAAACAGCTGTGAAAATGAAATTTCTACTTGATCAGCTTGTTGAGAAGGAGAAGTTGATCAACCGTCAAGAAGATATGATCATCTCCCAAAAGGAGAAATATCTCGAACTTGACAAGCTTCTCGAACTTGAAAAGGAGCGAGGCAAGTCACTGGGACTTGAGTTAGCCTCAAGCAAGAAAGCTTGCTTGAAGTTAAGCAACTCAAATACTACCATCAAGGACGAACTTGCTAACCTATCAAAGGTTAACAAGATCCTTGAGGTACATGTTGAGTCACTCAAACAAAGTGACCCCTCATCCTCTTCAAGCTCACGTTCTCAACCCCTTAAAACTGAAGCTACTATTATTTGTTCATGTGCTAAAATTGACACTAGCTTGAAAGACAAGTCAACCTCTATCAAGGACAAGCATCATTCCCAAAGTGGCATATTTGACAAGGAGAAGATCAAATATGCACGTAGTGCATACTTGGCCACAATACCTCATAATGTCAAATATGGCATTGGGTATTCTTATGGTGAAAAGCAATATGCTAGAAGCCATAAAAATAACAAGGAAAGCATTGCCTTTGTGATGGGAAACTCCTCTCAAAATAGAAAGCCTAAAGTCAACACATATGAGCATCGGAATAGACTGATATCTGCAAGGACAAGTCCGGTCCTCCAGACAAATCCAATTTCCCGGACTAGTTCTGTTCATAAACAACAACAACTGGTATTTAGGACTTTTGATGCATCCTATGTTCTAATGAGAAGTAATTTTGGTAAAGTTTATGCACATTATGTTGGGCCACGCCATGGGAACACCAAGTCTCATGTGTGGGTGCCCAAATCTCTTGTAACTAACCTCAAAGGACCCAAGCAAGCTTGGGTACCTGAAACTAAGGCATGATTTGTTTTGTAGGTCTATTCCTCCGGTGGATCGAAATGGGTGCCTAACAGTGGTTGCACCAACCATATGACCGGGGAAAGAAGGATGTTCGTTGAATATGAAGAAAATGAGGATCCAAGCGAGGGCATCTATATTGGAGACAATAGTCAAGGAAAGGTGCTCGGTACCGGTAAAATTGCTATATCGTCTCAACATACTCTTTCTCATGTGTTACATGTCGATTCCTTAGATTATAACCTGCTGTCCATATCTCAATTATGTGACAAAGGTTATAATTGCTTGTTCACTAATGAGGGTGTGATGGTCTCTAGAAGGGGTGATGGTTCCATTGCATTCAAGGGTGTGTTAAAGGGAAAGCTTTACCTTGTTGACTTCAACAAAGACAAAGCCGAACTTGACACAGGCTTGATTGCAAAGACCAACATGGGTTGGCTGTGGCATAGACGGCTAGCGCATGTTGGTATGAGGAATCTTCAAAAACTCCTCAAGGGCGATCACATCCGAGGTTTGAAGGATGTTGTTTTTGAGAAAGACAGGCCTTGTAGCACGTGTCAAGCCGGGAAGCAAGTAGGAGCACCTCATCCCGCGAAGAACGTCATGACTACAACAAGACCGCTCGAGCTACTTCACATGGACCTTTCCGGTCCAATTGCTTACATAAGCATCGGCGGTAACAAATATTGGTTAGTAATTGTTGATGACTTTTCGTGTTTCACTTGGGTTTTCTTTTTGCATGATAAGACAGAAACTCAAGGAACCCTCAAGAAGTTTTTCAAGCGTGCCCAAAATGAGTTCTCATTGAAGGTCAAGAACATACAAAGCGACAACGGCATGAAGTTCAATAACACTCAAGTTGAGGAGTACCTAGATGAAGAAGGCATAAAGCATTAGTTTTTAGCACCTTATTCCCCTCAACAAAACGGAGTTGCCGAAAGGAAGAACTGAACCCTCATAGAGATGGCGAGAACAATGCTCGATGGATACAAAACCTTGGATAGGTTTTGGGCGGAAGCGGTTAACACCGCTTGCCACGCCATAAGTCGACTCTATATTCATCGACTACTCAAGAAGACATCCTATGAGCTACTCACCGGTAACAAGCCAAATATTTCTTATTTTCGAGTTTTTGGTTCTAAATGCTATATTTTGAACAGGAATTCTAGGACTTCAAAGTTCACTTCAAAGTCCGATGAAGGTTTCTTGCTTGGTTATGATTCGAACTCTTACGCCTATCGTGTCTTCAACAAGACCTCCGGACTTGTTGAAGTAGCATGTGACGTAGTGTTCGATGAAACTAACGGCTCTCAAGAAGAGCAAGTTGATCCATGTGTGCTAGATAAAGAAGAAGCTCCATGTCAAGCATTAAGAAGAATGGCATTGGGCGATGTTCGACCACAAGAGCCACCTCTACATGTGCATGAGGAAGATGAACTGCAAGTGGAGGCCAATGATCAAGGGGGAGCTTCCACACAAGATCAACCTCAAGAAGACGAAGATGATCAACAAGTCAATGAGGGCAACCATCTAGGGGGAGAAGAAGAAGATCATGAAGACACAAGACCGCAAGTGCCACACCCGAGAGTACACCAATGCGTCCAAGGAGATCACCCAGTCGACAACATCATCGGTGACATCCAAGGGGAGTAACAACTAGATCCCGCATAGCTAACTTTTGTGAGCATTACTCTTTTGTGTCCTTTTTGGAACCACGCGGGATTGAGGATGCATTGAAAGATCTGGACTGGGTTGTGGTGATGTAAGAAGAACTGAACAACTTCAAACAGAACGAGGTGTGGGAACTCGTCAAATGACCTAACGCGAACGTCATCGGCACCAAATGGGTCTTCTGCAACAAACAAGATGAACACGGGGTGGTGACAAGGAACAAGGCACGACTTGTGGCCAAAGGGTATTAACAAGACGAAGGTTTGGATTTCGATGAAACCTTTGCTCCCGTAGCTGGACTTGAATCAATTAGAATATTGCTTGCATATGCTACTCACAATGATTTCAAGCTCTACCAAATGGATGTGAAAAGTGCCTCCTCAACCGTCCAATCAAGGAGGAGGTGTACGTGGAGAAACCTCCCGTATTTGAAGACAAAGAGTTCCCTGACCACGTCTTTAAACTGCGTAAGGCTCTCTACGGCCTCAAACAAGCTCCTAGAGCTTGGTATGAGTGTCTTAGAGATTTCTTAATTGAATGGTTTTAAGATTGGAAAAGCATATTATACATTATTTATGAAACACTTCGACAATGATCTTTTTATCTGTCAAATCTATGTTGATGACATTATCTTTGGTTCAACTAACAAATACTTTTGTGAAGAATTTAGTAAGATTATGACAGATAGGTTTGAGATGTCTATGATGGGAGAGCTGAAATACTTCTTGGGATTCCAAGTGAGACAACAAAAGTAAGGGACATTCATAAGCCAAACCATGTACACTCAAGACATACTCAAGAAGTTTGGGATGGACAAGGCAAAGCCTATCAAGACTCCCATGGCAACTAATGGACACTTGGATCTCAATGAAGATGGACCAAGCGTGGATCAAAAGGTATATCGCTCCATGATTGGATCCTTACTTTACCTATGTGCATCTAGGCCTGATATTATGTTGAGTGTATGTTTGTGTGCGAGATTTCAAGCCAATCGTAAGGAGTGTCACTTGACAGCCGTTAAAAGGGTATTGAGATATTTGGTTCATACACTCAACCTAGGCCTTTGGTATCCCAAAGGTTCCAAGTTCAATCTCATTAGATACCCCGATGCAGATTATGTCGGATGCAAAGTAGATAGAAAAAGTACCTCCGGCACCTGCCAATTCCTAGGTAGATCCCTAGTTCTTGGTTCTCCAAGAAACAAAATTCCATGGCCTTATCCGCGGCCAAAGCAGAGTATGTTGCAGCCGGGAGTTGTTTTGCACAACTCCCTTGGATGCGACAAACTCTAAGGGATTACGGTTAAAATATGAGTCGTATTCCACTCCTTTGTGATACTGAGAGTGCCATCAAAATTGCTCATAATCCAGTTGAACACTCTAGAACCAAACACATAGACATCCAGCATCACTTTTTGAGAGACTACTCAATGAAAGGAGACATAGCTATTGCCCAAGTCAACACCAAAAAACAACTAGCCGATATATTTACCAAGCCACTTTATGAAAAACGTTTTTGCGAGCTCCGAAATGAACTAAATATCCTTGATGCTCGGAATGTGGCTTGAAAACTTGTATACCTGTATGGACTCTTCAAAATATATTGTTTGAGTTGCGAAAATCATCTTTCTCAATTTTCTCCAAAAACTATTTTAACTACTTGATCTTGATGAATTATGGTCATTGCTTGATTGTTGTATGCTTACTGATCATATTCATCAAGATTGTTTGATTTGCATTGCCCCCTATTTTCTTAATAAGTACCTTCGAATATATACGAATGGGCTAAGCATTTCTGTTCTGGTGACCACGGACTAGTCCTGGTTACACGGAGTAGTCCGCCCCTGCAAACTAGTCTGCAGAGTGTCCGGTGGTCCGGACTAGTCCGATTTAGGCTCTGGAAGAGTTCGGACTAGTCCGATTATTTTTGGACAAGTCTGATTTTTCGACTCCATAATCCTAGCCGCCGCCAAGACCTAATCTTCTTCATCCTCACAACATGCCCCACACTCTCTCTCCTCGCTCGAGATCCCCACGGCAATTTGGCGATTTCTCCATCAAAACTCTCCAAGTTTGGGTGGAAAACGACCTCCATTGCATAGGGACTGAAGACCACGGACTTGTCCGCTCCTTCAACCCCTCCATCTCCAAGAATTGAGAAATTTGGGTAAAATTTCCTCCCAAACCCTAGAAATCTTGATTTCCTTTGTTGTTGATCAAAAAGCTTAGTTCCTTTCACCAAATACATGCTTCCTGGATGTATTACATTGACGATGAGATATTCTTGCATTGAGCAACACCATTGATCGTCTAGTTAGGGTTTGAGGTGATGAACACCGGACTAGTCTGGTCCATGTACAGACAAGTCCAGTCACCCGGACTAGTCTGTACCTGTACACCGGACAAGTCCGATTTTTGTTTGAACTCAACCCTAGTTTCCCATTCCTCAATGCAATTCCTTTCCATCAATTCACATCCATACCTTGTGTAATCCATTCTCAGGACAATGTCGAGCTCCAACGACGAGATCTCCGATTTCGAGGCCGAGATGGACCAAGAAGCCTTGCTTCGGCCCTCGACGGGCCAAGGCAAGAAGCGCCAAGAGCGCCCATTTGAGCCGAAACCTTCTCCACCTCAGGATCGACGCAAGGTCCTTGCCAAGAAGCATGTCTCCAAGGCATCAACAGGTGTTGGCCCTAGCTTGGCGGCTACTCGCCAAGCTAAGGGCAAGGACAAAGGGATTTCCACGGGCCCAATTGGCCCTCTCAAGATGACAACTCCAAAGCAAGGGACCCGGGATCCCTCTGAGGAGAGGCAATGGCAGGGGAAGCGACAAGGCTTCCAAATTCAGAAATGTGGACTGCTACAGCCGGTCCAAGCAGGCAGCCGATGGAAGATTCTGGAGCAACTTTCATACAGACTTCTATAAGTCTGTGTACCTCACAATGAAGACTCTAGTGGTGCGCATCCAATGGATTGATTGGGCGCACTTTGAAAGGAAGAGCTACTCAACCTTTGATGAGGTAGTTCAGGCAGTGGAGAAGCATGGATTGAAGGATCTGTTTGCCTTCAGGAACAATTGGAATGATGAAGTCATTGCTCAGTTCTATGCTACATGCTACTTTGCAAGTGATGAGGAAGAGCAGGTGACTTGGCTGACTCATGGATCCAAGTACACCATTTCCTATGACGAGTTTGTAAGGCTGCTACATCTTAAGAGCTCCAGCAGTGACAACTTGATCATTCACAACATTGGTGTCCTTGAGAAGGACAAAATGAAGTTCTATTATGACACCCGCTCAACTTTCAACCCTCCTTACACCAAGAATATGAAGCCATTCTTTGTGGTCCTCAATAGGGTCCTGAGGAAGACTATTGACTCGAAGGATGGAGATGCAGGGAGTGTCCAAGGCTATCTCAAGACACTGATGAAGGTGATAAGCAAAGACAGGAAGTTTGATGTCTTTGACTACATGTGAAATGACATGGTCAACATCTCCTACACTCCAAACAGATCCTGTGGCTACGCACCTTACTTGATGTTCATGATTGAGAAGGTCACGGGGATCGAGTTTGTGAAGGATGTGGAGCACAATCCATTGAGGCCCAGAAGCCTCCCCAAGTCTATATCCAAGCTGCCCCTTCTCCTGCATCCAGTGAAGAAGCTCCAAGGAGATCTAGAGGAGATGCAAGGGTTGATCCCTCCACTAGGGCCCCTCCCCAAAAAGGGTCTCCTAGTGGAATCCTAAAGTACTTGGCAGCAATCTTTGCCTCATGCAAGAAGGCCGAAGTGAACACTCACAAGCTGAACAAGGCGAGGAAGGCTGATATGCGGTATGTCAAAGAAAATGTCAAACACATTTGCCAGAAGCTGGAGATCGATCCCATTGGATCTCCAGTCATTTCTGAAGATTCAGCCTCGGATTTCGCCGAGCTCAGGCCTTTGACTCCCTCCGAGCTTGCTTACATTGGCATTGGGGGTTCGAGTGGATCTGCCCCTCCTCCTCCTCCTCAGCCCGAGAATGAAGATGAAGATGATGAGAGGACTGACAGCGAGGACTGAAGATCTTAGATCCCTCCTCTCCTTTCTTTTGGTGTCTTGATGCCAAAGGGGGAGAGATTGAGGGGGAGTCACTAGGTCTTAGCTATAGATTGAGAGACGAGAGCTTCATTTATGCATCTTTTGTTTCTTTTGGGTTGTAAAACTTCATATTACGCTCTTTTTATACTTTTGGTATTGTGATGCAATACTATGAACTATCTATGCTCATATTTATGAAATCTGTGATTTTGCTGAAATTGACATATATGCTTGTTGTTGATATACTGATGTCAATTATTTCAATGTCATCATGATTACTACTCACACTCACTTAGTTTTGCATCCCACCATAAAGAGTGCGCATATGTATTATGTTGTCATTACTAAATGAGTTTCAAGCTCATATGTCCACACTTTATGAAAATCTCAATTTTTATCATACTTTGTGAAATCTCAATTGGTTGTCATCAATCACCAAAAAGGGGGAGATTGAAAGTGCATCTATGCATCCCTTGTGGGTTTTGGTTGATTTATGACAAATAAATGAGATCATAACCACATTATTGAGATGAGCGCAGGTTTTAATGAAAGAATGAAGAAAGCGTCAAAAAGAAAGAAGAATGAGGATCCTTTAGTAAAAGAGCTCAAGAACTGAATAAAATACATCATTGTGTAGGGAGTGTGTTGGTGTAACACATCCCAAGAGCTCAAGCACAAAAAAATCCTCACACACTTCACATTTCACAGGAAAAACGGACTAGTCCGATAGACACCGGACTAGTCCGATATCCTCTCTGTATAGGTTCGGACAAGTCCTGCCAGTGCGGACTTGTCCGCACCGAACTAGTCTGATAATGCCTCTGACTAAAAACGGACAAGTCCTATCTCTTCACGGACTAGTCCGAAAAACCCTCTGACTAAAATCGGACAAGTCCTCCAAGTGCGTACTTGTCCTCTATTCACTAAGGGTATCACCACACTGGACTAGTCCGATATTACAACGGAGAAGCCCAAAAACCTTTCTGACTAAAATTGGAAAAGTACGCTCCTAGCCGGACAAGTCCGATATTCTTGGACACTTAGGGTTTCCTGCACGCCACACACCGCACTAGTCCGGTCTCCACCACGGACCAGTCTGGACCCTCGAAACCCTAACGGTAACTTTTGGAAACACCCTATAAATAGATGTGCACGGCCCTACCTTCAACACTCTTGACCCCCTGTGCCATCACACCCTCCAAGAGCCTAGAAAACACATCTCTCCACACAATCCAATGCAAGAAAGATCAATCCCTTTAGGACTCACTTTGGATCAAAGGTGAGACACGATTCCACACGTTTGAGCTCTTGGGTTTGATCTCTAACACACTCCTGTTGTTTCATTGTTGATTTTAAGAATGTGTTGTTGGTGGTGTTTGCTTTGTAATCTTTGGGAGCCCTCAACTTGTGAGAAGGCCCCTTAAACTTGGTGATTTGCCCCTTG
Organism: Tuctoria greenei; assembly: GCA_036927565.1. Classification (NCBI taxonomy): domain Eukaryota; kingdom Viridiplantae; phylum Streptophyta; class Magnoliopsida; order Poales; family Poaceae; genus Tuctoria; species Tuctoria greenei. The sequence continues at coordinate 88,375,403 of JAYESD010000008.1, forward strand.
TTATAGTGGAAGAGAATTGGCCTTCGTGGCAATTTGACGAGGTTAGGGTCAATGATAACCCGGTCCTTTCGTGGGCTCCTCAACATGGATGTAGGTTGCCTCTGTGGGAACCGAACCATGGGATAAACTCTTGTGCCAAACTTGTTCTTAATTTTCATATTAAATTATAGGGTTTTGTCAATCTTGCATAACCTACGTTAAAACTTTGAAACAAGAATTGGTTTGCATTATACTCAGCTTCATTGACTCAATACTTGCAAGTTACATACTATATTCCGCTGTGTACTGTGCTTGTATTGAAATCATTGATCAAACTTGATCAATCTAGTCCGCACGCATCGGACTAGTCCGCACTCTACTGGACTAGTCCGATATCTCGGGATTTGATCAGTTTGTTAAGTGTTGCAGGTTCCGAATAAATTTCAAAAAGGCTTATTTACCCCCCCTCTAGGCCACATTCACCTAGCGAGGGTTAGACTACGAGACGAAGATACTCCTACTATACTCTAATTACGCATATAGATAGAATAATAAAGTACACATGAATATGCTAATGGTGTATACTAGGGCTTAGTGGTCCAATATATCGGGCACGGGTTTACCCCTAGCAATACTAGGTGACTCCTGCCAAGAGCTTGTGGCATAGCCGAACGTGGAGGATTACAAAGGACAGGGTTGTCACCACCTACTGCCTACCTCTTCAATGCATGGATCTACGAGACATCCAACGCTACTTAACTATACTAGCACCATGCTAGCATATTAAGTAAATACCTAAGGCGCCACGACACAAGCCACCCTAAAGCAATGACTAAACATTGTTGAACCAATGTTGGGACCAAGCACTAACATATTCATATTAACATTATCATATTATTACCTAATTAGACTGTAGTGGCGGTGTATGATGTTTATGATAACATGATAATGGAATTATGTATACATCATAAGAACATCTACACCTAGCACATACATGGACTCCACAACCAAACAAGGAACGCTTTGCCCAAGTATATAAGTAAATAAAGACTAATAATGATATTATTATAAAGCACAAAGTCTCAAATACAAGAAAAGATACATGAGCCATACCTTTCCCAATTTGTACTTGGGACTGGAGGCTCCTCTCTACAACCAAACCTCCACTAAGGAACTAGGAGAACTAGTGTATACAATAGAGTGATGCTCAAGTGGTGTGTGTTGATGTGAGGGGTGAGTGGTCCTATTTATAGCTTGGAGAGGGGTCGGTTCTCGCCACCAAAAGCGTGTGAATCAGTCACCCATGACCTCTTCAAGCCGGGAGGAGCCAACACATGGCAATTGACAGCGTTTAGGGGCAAGAACAAGTCGGCCGACTAGAGGGGTCAGCCGACCTGGTCTTGGCCCCGTTGGGGTTGTGCTTCCTCCAGGTCTCTGCCAGGTGGGTCCCATTCCTTTATATGGGTGCTACACCATTGGATGGCCTCGGATACTTCTGTTTGTGGGCCATTTGATCCATGTGGTGCCACATATCATCGCTTGATTGGCGGGAATGATATTTTATAGGATCCATCCCCTTGTTTCACTTCATTTCTGCATAGAATCACTGCATGCACTAGTTTCTCCAAGGACAAGTGTAAATAGGTTTAATAGAAAGGTGATGTGTGCAAAAAATGACAATTCCTTTACATAATTGAGTTATATTGACGGGTGAAATTGGTGTATAACAGCCGTCAACAAACTCCCCCAAGCTTATCCTTTGCTCGTCCTGAGCAAAGTCAAGACTTTAGGTTGATGATCAAGAGTTGCTACAATATTCTTTTTTTTCAAAAGTACCATGTGCACAACAAAATACTCTACCTAGTATTGCAAAAATTGGCATGGTAATTCACCCTTCTCAAGTCAATATGGGGCTTATGCCATCTCCTATTCATGGGTGGTTGAAATATAGAACAGCAAATGGAGCACACATACCCTAGAAATCAAGTTTCACTCAAATCCCGGAGAGTTCAATTTAGATTATAAGTACCTCAATTTGATTCTCTTGGTCTCTCATTTGTGTGTAGTGGAAATAATTCCTCACCAAGGCATTTTGCCTACACTCATCCTACCACTAAATAAGGCTTGTATGTGGGGCTTCATAGGGAATATAGTAGGCATATTTGCAACACATAATATTGCTAAGTCAAAAGAGCAAGCCTTAGGAGAAATCAATTCAAAACAATTTGATTCAAGACTTGTGCATGTGTGATGGAATGGAGTGTATGTGGATATTTGAGATGACTCCTATGTATGTAGACTCTTTTATTTTGCAGGGATGAAACATTGCTACTTTTCCTTTTTTTCTCTCTTTTTCTTCTCATGCTTATGATGTAAGCATGCATTTTCTTTCTTCTTTATTTTATTATTTTTCTTGTAGCCATGCATTCTACTCCCTTTTTATGCAATAAATTTGGAGAGAGTACTAAGCATGAATGGTATGGAGTTTTTTTATTGTGGAATAGTGGTATGATGGGAATTTTCTTACTTCTAGTGTAGAAGTTGAAGCATGTGCAAGTGAAGTCTTGAATTCAAAAAGTAATGAATGAAATCTCACATAGGTATATACTAGTTTGACAAAGCTCAATGTGAAAACAAATAGCATATGCATAAGGTCTATCAATATAATGTATCATATGGCTTTGGTGGGTACTTCCAATCACATGAGGATAACTTAAATCTTTTTAGAATTCCTCCGGAAATCTAAGTTTAACTATCAAACTAGGAATAGCAGCCCTATCACTATATCATATCTCACAACAACTTAGAATTGGATTAAGCTTTCGCTACCCACAATTTCTAAATCAAGGCAAAAGTAATTCTAGCCAATGAAAGAAATATTTTGGAGAGTAGTAAGTTGTAAACTAGGGACTTAGGAAAATTAAAACAGAGCTACTATTCATCATTTCATCTATGTGAATTGCAAACCATTCTTACCGCATATCCTTTATTTTATTTTAAAGGCAAATCTACTCTACTTTTTTTAAAGTTTTTTTATATGCAAGATGGATCATAGAAAATAAATATGCAAGGAGTGTGATACAAGTTACCTCAAGTGGGGGTCCTACCCCCAAAGCTTGTTCTTGTTCAAGGTCCGTGATAGGGGTTAAAACCCTAACAACGGATGTAGACCATGAGGTTGGCCTAACCTTGCTGCAGCATGGCCTTGACATTGGAGGGGTTGAGTGTCGATGTTGGGTTGCCTTCCATGGGTTCCACAAATGTGGTCGAGGAGAGTGTTGTCGATGTCGCTTATCCATACCTCAAGGTTCCCATAGGTTGGATGTACTTGGTTATTCCATGTCTAAGGTAATGATAACCCTTAGCTACAAAGGAATGATGTGCACTCAACATGGTTGAGTGTGTTCCATCATTGTTTGGCTAAGGTGTATCATACCTTCTTGCCATATGAGAATAACTTGTACCTCTCATGCATTGGGTGTGATCTGTCATTCCTTGGCTGAGGTAATGATACCCTTTAGCCACAAAAGAGTGACATGTACCCAACATATGTTGAGTACGATCCGTTATTCCTTGGCTAAGATACAACATACCTATAACCACAAAGGGATGATGTGCACTCAACATGGGTTGAGTGTGATCCATTGTTCCTTAGCTAAGGAATAAAATACCTTCTAGACATATAGGAACAACTTGCACCCAATATACATTGGATTTGATCTTGTCATTCCTTGGTTAAGGCACATCATACCTTTTAGCCACAAAGGAATAGCTTAAACCCAATGATGGTGGCAATTCCCTTGTGCTTGAATGAGTGCTTAGAATAGTTGAGAGCATAATGCTCTCACATATTCGTAGCAGCCCATTGGTTGCTCATGGAGGGTTTTCATGTCAAATCTCTGGCCTCGTATAGTTATGGTTGACCTTCGGGCTTAATTTCCGATAGGTAGCAACCATCCTAATTCACTTCTTGGCCAAGAGATGTTGAAATGGAATCCACTTAGGGTTTCCAACAATCGGATCATTGAATGCATGCATAGTTATTTTACTCCTGCAAATCCCTCTCTATGATAGAGAGGGATGGTTAGTCATGATACTTGTACAAATGAATTCTCCATTTGTACACACGGGGAAGAACAAGACCAAAGATGCATTGGGTCCAATTTCAAGTGATTCTATGAACAATGTATGAATCATTGCTAGGACTGGGGCCTTATGGATACATCAAGTTGAACATTTTCTAAAGCTCCTACTCATAGAAATGCAGGTGATAAAAAATACACTATACAGACCCCTTCATCTTGTAAAATTTCTAACCATCATAGTTTTTTTACACAAGAGCAAATGTTTATCATTTGAATCATGGCAACAAGATTCTCAATTTTATCCTCTTGAACATTTATAGTTTCTTGCCTAGGAATTGAAATTTAGTGATCCATGCATGAATGAGATTCAAATCAGAATTATGGACATCACTATTTCTAGGTTGACACATACCAATTCAACCATTAAGTAATTTCATAAGCATTACCTAGGCAGAAAATTTCTAAGTCAATTTTAACAGTGCTTATGAAACTCTAGGTACTTGTTTAAATTTATTCCCAAGTAAGGTGACATTCCTTTTTGAAGAATTAAAAAGAGTAATGTCAACACTTACTCTCGTGAGGATGCATAAGAATTGAATGATGAGAAGGTGTAAACCTTCCTTACCAATGTAAGCAAAAATCATTCAATCCTAATGCACTTCAAACGATGGAAAACTTTAAACTTGTACCTCAATTGAAGAGCAGTCTTGGTTGAAGGTCGTTGTGTGAAGAACTCACGACCATGAATTTTGATGAAGCCTTCACGTTCAATGTCAAGTTAAGGTTGGAGTTGAATGGGATTCATGTTGCTCCTCCATTGGGCCACCATCTTGAGCATTCCTCCACCATGAACTCAAAATGAGATCGATGGAGGGATATGCACTTGATGGGGCCTTCCAACCTATTTACAAATTTTGTCTTGGCTGCACTAAAATCAAGAACAAACAAAACAACTCCAAAAACGGGTTACATTAGCTCCAAAGCATGTTGTACCCTTTGCCATGTTGTTTTTCCCAAATTGAAACAACTTGCAAATGCAATGAAAATTTAGGGAAATATATTTTTGGTTTGAATTAGGTGGATGAATTCAAGTGGTTATGCCCAAGGATCATATCCAAATAAATTTATTTCCTAATTCAAAATTTTAGTATTATGATGGTTGGAAATTTTACTCTCCAACATGCAAGTGTGAAAATTCAAACATGCTAAATGCAAATGCAAAGATTGATGGGAAATTAAAATATGCAATTGTGAAAGCAAATATGAGATAATTACCAATTAACCTATTGGCAAGGATTCACGAATTTTTGAAATCCGATGAGTGGGACTTACCTTCGTCCTATTTAGTGCGATGATTTGTTGTCCACTCCCGGAGTTGAAGATGTGGACAACTTCTTTTGCTTGTCATGCCAAATCTACTTTGGCATGTCATTCGGACATGTGGGCCACATGGTGGCCTGAGCCCCTCCATCATCTTGATGAAGACTTGTTGATGTAGTGACGGCTTTTCATTCTTGAAGATATTCTCTCATGAGCATGGTGAGGCTTTTCTTTTTTTAGGGGTGTCACTTCGACCTTCTTGATATTCATTAAGGTCAACCCATACCTTGATCATGGATCAAAAGCTTCCTTGGGCATGATGGCATGTGGACTCCACAATCAAACAAGAAACGCTTCATCCACAATCTCACTTGCCCTAGGTTTCATGGGCTTGGTCGAAGGGTAGGAATCCCAACAAGTGATTGCGGGATATCTTGGATCTTGAATGCTCTTTAAGTTTCTTGTCCTTGGCCAAGAACTTCATGTAAATTTTGTCTTGATTTCTTGTTTGGCCATGGACAAGATACTTCAAGGTAGGCTAGTTAAACTTAAATCCCTTGAAATCCGCATAGCCTCCTTGATTACAAGGGTGATGTTGATTCACCCTTGACCTCCCTATAGGTGATAGCCATTGGAGTTGTATTTGGAAGGAAGAATCCTCATGGGTCTTTAGGGAAACGATTCCCAAAGTGGCCCATGATGACATGGATTTTCACAAATCATATGAATATCCATGGCTTGGATCATCCAAACACTCCTCCATTGGTTTGGTATCCATGATACTTTAGTGGGAGGTGTAGTTCCATAGCCAGCATATCCACCTTGTTAAGTGGTGTGGATGCCAAGCTAAAGGAACTAGAGCACTCTTCAATCCACACCTTGGGTAGAGACCATATTCTCATTCATGATAAATGAGAATAGGACTCCTTCAGTTCCAGCACAAAGGTGGTCATGGATTGGTGGACCAACCCATGACATGAATGTTGGATGAGAAGCCAACTATCCACCCTATAGTGGAGGCAAACCAAGAACAAATCTTGGAGCCTCTCCCAAACTTGGGGATGGATGACTTTGGTTACTATTGGAAGTTGAAATTCTTCTGCGAAAGCCAATGGTGTTGCCTAGCGGACATTTGTTGAGGTACACCTTCAATCATCTTGCAGTTGAGCACTAGCGTCCTCGTTGTCCATCCCATGAAATGGGTTAGCCAACACTACCCTGTTTTCACCCCAAAAGGAGAAAACAAATAAGGGTAATCCTATCTAATTAATATTAGTACCTATAGCTTAATCACAAGTTATAGTTATCCTTCACTTCCTTTGCCTTCCCCAACAAGGCGCCAGAAATGCTTGTTGATAGCTAATAAGAAACATTAAGAAATCATCCCCGGCAACGACGTCAGAAATGCTTGTTGACGTTTCATACGTCACAGATCATCTCTCAAAACAGATGAGGTATGCAAACGCACGGAAACTTTCGTGTAGCATTTCACCCAAGAGTATTTCCAAGGGTATCATATTTATCCTAAAGGAAGGTAATGGAGTAAAGTAAACACTACTCTTATGATCAAGCTATGGGATACTAATCAATTATAATGACAGGGGTAAGTTGATAATATGGGTAGTGTGACACACACCTAAGCAATCTACTCTAAAGGTAATGTTGTCCTAGCAAGGGTTAGACTACGAGACAGAGATACTCCTACTGTGCTCTAATTAATCATATACATAGCATAATAAAGTACACATGAATATGCTAATGGTGAATACTAGGGCTTAGTGGTCTAACATATCGGGTACGGGTTTACCCCTAGCAATACTAGGCGACTCCCGCCAAGAGCCTGTGGCATAGCCAAACGTTGAGGATTACACAGGACATATAGGGCTGTCACCACGTACTGCCTAACTCTTCAATCCGTGGGTCTACGAGACATACAACACTGCTTAACTATCCTACCACCATGCTAGCATATTAAGTAAATACCTATGGGGCCGCGGCACAAGCCACCCTAATGCAATGACTAAACATTGTTGAACCAATGTTGGGACCAAGCACTATCATATTCATATTAACATTATCATATTATTACATAATTAGACTATAGTGGTGGTGTATGATGTTTATGATAACATGATAATGGAATTATGTATCAATCATAACAACATCTGCACCTAGCATATACATGGACTCCATAACCAAACAAGGAACGCTTTGCCCAAGTATATAAGTAAATAAAGACTAATAATGATATTATTATAAAGCACAAAGTCACAAATACAAGAGAAGATACACGAGCCATACCTTTCCCAATTTGGACTTGGGACTAGAGGCTCCTCTCTACAACATAACATCCACTAAGGAACTAGGAGAACTAGTGTATACAATAGAGTGATGCTCAAGTGGTGTCTGTTGAAGTGAGGGGTGAGGGGTCCTATTTATAGCTTGGAGAAGGGTCGGTTTCTGCCACCAAAAGCACTCGAATCAGTCACCCATGACCTCTTCAAGCCGGGAGGAGTCAACACGTGGCATTTGACCGCGTTTGGGGGCAAGAACAAGTTGGTCAACTAGGGGGGTTGGCCGACCTGGTCTTGGCCCCGTTGGGGTTGTGCTTCCTCCAGGTCTCTGCCAGGTGGGTCCCATTCCTTTATATGGGTGCTACAACGTTGGATGGCCTCGGATACTTCTGTTTCTGGGCCAGTTGATCCATGTGGTGCCATGTGTCGTTGCTTGATTGGCTTGAATGATATTTTATAGGATCCATCCCCTTGTTTCACTTCATTTCTGCATAGAATCCCTGCATGCACTACTTTCTCAAAGGAGAAGTGGAAATAGATGAAATAGAAAGGTGATGTGTGCAATAAATGACAATTCATTCCCATAATTGAGTTATACCGACGGGTAAAATTGGTGTATAACAGACGTCAACAGACACATGGCAGCTTTGGATCTTCCCTCTGGAGGGAGATAGGTCCGGAGCTACTAGAAACATGGAAGAACTGGAGCTTTCCTTGTTGGGGAGTCAGGTCCGGCACGTGGCAGCACCTTAGCCACCCTGAGGAGGGAGGCAGGTCCTGAGCTACTGGACACATCGCAGCACTGGAGCTACCCTGAGGAGGGAGGCAGGTCCGGCACTGCGGGACACGTGGCAGCACCAGAGCCACCCTGAGAAGGGAGGCATGTAACACCCTCATTTTCATTCATCATGCATTGCATACATCCTAATATATGTTTAACATTAATCCACATAAAAAGGAACAAGTTTAAAATGAATTTAGAGTTAACTGCACTTAAGAATTCTGGAAAGTGCGGACTAGTCCGATTTTGGTGCAGACTAGTTTGATTTCTCTCTGATTTCAAACGAACTTGTCTGTTTTGCTGCGGACTAGTCTGTTCTTCTCTTTGGACACTTTTGGAATTGTCCGGCCCTGTGCGGACGAGTCCCGTGTTCTAAGAATCCTTGAAATTTCCGGACTAGTCTGGTGTTCTAACGGACTTGTTCGTTTTTCCCTCTGTGTAAAGTCGGACTTGTCCGATCTTTTGTCAGACTTGTCTGTTTTTCCCCTCTGGATAAGTTCGGACTTGTCCGATGTCCAGCCCGGACTTGTCCAATTTCTCTCTGGACAACTTCGGACTAGTCCGACCCCTTTTGACTTGTCCGATAAATCGTGACTCCGAGTTGATATTTTGTTTCATGACTTGTTTCTTAGGTTTTACTTTACGTGGGCCTAGGGACGTCATGCCTAACTCTTTTACAGCCCATGTGGGACTCTAAACCGGCCTCCACTCATCTCAAACTCGAAATCCATCTAACCCTAGCCTCCACCTCTATATAAACAACCCCACCCCTTGGCTTGACATCTATTTGCAACTTTTCCACCACACCCAAACCCTAGCTCGTGGATGGCCGCCATCAAGGAGGGAGAAGGAGATCCCATGCAAGAATAAGAAGAGGAGGAAAGAAAGAGGATCAAGATCCCCATCAACTTCGCGTTCTTCATCAACAAATCACCATCAAGTTCTTCCTCAACCCAAGATCGCCAAGATCCAAGTGTTGCCTCCAAGATCCTTGATTCATTGGAGTTCTAAACACCTGGTATACCTTCTATTCCCTTTTCTCACGTGAATTAAATCCCATTTCTCCAAATTCACATCGATTTAGAAAATCCTAGTTTGCTAGTTCTACGAAGTGCGGACTTGTCCGGTCCCAGCGGACTAGTCCGATATTCCTGGTTAAATTGTGTTGAATTAATTCTAAAAGTAGATCTAATTAACTCCAAACCTGTATAAACTTGTTAAAAGCCATTAGAACCAGTTAGTGATCATTAAAAGCAACTCATTAACAAGTTCCACCTTGCATTTGCATCAATCGTGCATATCATGTCATATTGATGTAAAATCCTACATTTTCCTTCATATGAGGTTCAGTTGTAAGTTGGTTATCAACCCTAATGGAGACCAATTATAACTATGCTTATGAACTTGATCTCATCAAATAATTTCTTCCACTCATGCTTAAATTTTATTAACATGAGGAATGGACTTCACCAATAATCTTAGATTAATTCTTTGACCTCTCTTCAAAGTTTGGAATTATTTGATGGAGGATCCTAGGTCAAATTAATATGCAGTACCCAATATATATTCAAATTAATTGCAAATTAAATATACTATTGTATATTTGTCCCTATCAAAATTATTCAATTCAGAGACCATAAATTTTTCTATGGTTTACTAATATTCCAAATAGACTTCCTGCAAAGTTTCAGAAATTATGAACTCCATTTGCTATTTTATTTGAGACGCTTAGCAGACTCAAGGCATATTAGAATTCAAATTTTAAATTCTTTTCGAACTTTTTGCACATCAAGATTTGAACACACCATCATGGTCAGCATAACTTGCTTGACTTATTCCCCAAGTTTCACAATTTTTGAAACTCATTTGCTATTTAATTCAGTGGCCCCATTGAATTTCATTAAAATTCAAATTTAAATTTCAAATGAAACTTGTTCCAATTCGAAATCCAACTTCAGAATCACATTCCAGATATTTATTTGAGCCTATCCATAATTTTTATGATTTTTGGACATCAGCTGGTAGGATATTTTGGTTAACAGAGAGGAATGAATTGAAGAGGCAGTGGGACCCACTAGTCAGAGGAACCAATACGTGAATACCCTGCTTCAACTCACCGTAGCGATGACACCTCCCGTCATGCATTCTACAGCGAGACAGCAGCGAGCTGCTCCCTGTTTGAGCCCTACAAATACCCCCCCTTGCTCTCTCTATCCCAGCTCCCTCTCTCTCTCTCGGTCCCCATCGCGCCCACGCGTGCAGAACCGAGCGCAGCGACGTTTCCTCGCCGTTCCTGCCGCACCTCGCAAGCAAGCCGAGGTTTGATCCCAAGCTCCACAGCAAAGTTGCGCACAACTTTCTTCTCCACCATCCAATCCAATTGGTTCGTCATTTCCTCAACCATGCGCTCGTTAAATTGCTGATTTCCACCGTCAATTTTCGCCCGCTGGGAAGGAGCTCTTTTGCTCCACCGTGGACAGCTCCACATAAGCCTTGTCAAGCTTCGACTCCCACATAGAAAAGGATCGCCATCCTGCCCTTTTACTCTCGATAAAAACCTCTCCTCATTTCATTCACTATGTCATGAGAAACTATTAATTTACCGAAGCTAGTTCATACCTTCGACATTAGATCTCGAGCTCAATTTGTTTTCTACGTGTAATAATTCTTGGAGATATCTTGAAATTGTGTTCACCAACTCCTAACGCGCACATCAAACCAATAATATTAAGAAATAATCAAGCAACGGTCAAGAAATCGAAGTTTTCCCCACCGCTATTAAGAAAAAGCTCGGTGCACCGTCGAGAACCCCCCTTACGCCTAGTTTTCTATCGATTGCTGGCCATTTCCTTGTTCCTTGGAGCACCAATATGCTCCTGGACATCGCAGCGCATCATTTGGTGCATTCCCCTGCGAGGTCACCATCGGCCATGCCAAGACTGCCGCGGTTGCCGACGCCGGCGAGGTTCTGCTCGCTGCCGGCTGTCACCATGGTGTCCCACAGGTGTCCTTTGCTCCATGGAATCTATCCCCACAAAAATATTGAAGTTTGGCCTAGCTTTGAGGTGGGAACATGCGGACGCCATAGCAATCCCCTGTTCTGGATCGGGGTGAACCGAGGTTGAAGATGAACCTGACCCGTGGGGCCCATTCGTCAGAGAGAGGAAGGCGTGCCCGGATCTGGTGTGGCCAGTGATCCAGTGAGGCTACGCGGTTAAATCAGTGGGCCTTGGTGTTGCTTCAGCCCGATTGGCTCATTTTAAAACCGTGGGCCCGGGTTGATTTATTTAAACTTTCCCATTAGAAAATAAATTCCAGATTTTAATCAAACTTAGAAAATCCATAACTCTCTGTAGATTCATCCAAAAATCTTCAAACAAATTTTGTTTGAAAGCCCTTGAGTTGTAGTTTCTGTTAGTACCAATTAAGATCCATAAAAATAGGTTTTCATTTATGGATAATTATCCTTCTCCAAACACTCCTGGAATTTTCACAGCAAATACTTCCACTGGAAAAATCCCCAAAATTCACATAAAATACTTTGTCCTATTCTTGGTTACCAGCAAAAGTTGGGAGCCATTGAACCTGTATAACCTAATAAAATTCCAAATCCCTTTCGGCTGTTCAGTTATAAAATAGGATTGTAACAAGGAATTTAATCAAAATTCTAAATTCTATTTCTCTTAGTATCCTTGCTCTAAAAATCTCAAGTAAAATCCTGTATAACCCTTATGATCTTAAATTTCAAGTTGTAAAGTTAGTTTGGTATGAAAATCTGTATGGCTCTCTGTATAATTCAATTGCCTTTTTCCTTCATTGAATTATTACAGATGTTCAGTTGCTTTGTTATGTCCCAAATTTGATCTGAACCTTGCTTTAGCTATATACTAGCTCCTATAAAAATTTCAGATTTATTAGACCTAATATCCTGGCCCAAATTCAATTCCCAATCTGAATGTTAATTGAGAAACTAAATTCAGTTATAAAATAATTCCAGAAATTCCTAGCAACTTAAGAATTCAATATCTCTTTCACAGAAACTTTGAAAATTTTAAAACCAATTTTCCAATAACCAGTGAGACCCCGTCTACATGATACCATCACTGGTAGCCATGATACATCTCCAAAATTTCAATCAAAATTTAGAGAAGGTTATTACTTACCATAATTTTTAGGAACAACAAACTTCTTTGATCATCTCCTGTTCTTTGCAAGAGTATCCCTTGTAGTCCCTAACACATGTACCATAAAAATCCCAAAGCCAAAGAAGATCATTCACTCACTATAACCATAGTTAGAAGCTTATGAACTATATATACATTATAATTTACTAGCATTCATATATGCATGTCGTGTAGTGATCAATATTGACGAGAAGTGTCGCTTGGAGGAGAAGTCCAGGGTGTCCACTTGAAGTCCTTGGCAGATTCTTCAGAGAAGGACCACTAACAATTGACATTTAATAGAGTCGCAAACTAAGGCAAGCCCCAGTTTCTATTTAAGAGCTTTTCAAAGTTTTCCAGTTTTATTCACTTATGTCTTCAAATGATATTGTGCATTACATATAAGGTGTTTGATACTCCACTTGCATATCCACAAATCCTATGGGAGGGTTGGAAAGGTTTACAGCTTGACGTGTAGAACTGCCAATGCTAATAGTGTAGATATACCGGTAGAAGTCGAGTAGTTGGAATCTACTCGCGAGATAGGAATAACAGTTTGTATGAGGGTGAAAGATGGAAGAATGGCTTATGAAATGAATATGAGACCGGGCAGGGGGAATAGGAGTCGATGAGATGGAGTCTCGGTCGCATGGCCCTGCCTGTGTCACTTGAGGACCGTGCCGTATGCGGCACCGTTGGGCAAGCTTGAATTGTACCGGTTGCATAATGGGATATGGGGCCAATAAAATGATGTAACTCCATACTATAGTGTGGAGACTCCTCGGCTATCCTTGAATAGAGATGCGAAGGCAGAAAGGTGTAAATCTCCTAGCGAAATGTTTTGACGTGTCCGTGTAGGAGACCTTTTGCTCAGGATGAAGAGTTTTGTCGACATTGGGGTCTTGGGTGAAAGGTGGCCGCGTATAACGCGGGTAGGAGAGTACATAGGTGTCTCTCATGCGGCTGTGTGTGTCGTGCAGTCCGGGTGTGTCCTGATTGCAATCACCATCCCGCACGGTTATTTGAGTACCACTTGTACGTCGCTGTCGTGATGTAGTAAATACTAAAGAAGCCAGAAGAATATGATGTATTGAATTATAATTGCTTTGCAACCTTGTGTGGCTTAGAGATAGCACAATTAAAAGTTTATAGATTCCCCATACTTTAGCTGTAATAGCATTATGTGCTTTGGGCCATGTCATATCATCAACAATGCGTTTCTTGTTTGATTGTGGAGTCTATGATGTGCCATGCCTGAAGAATGTCATTTGCTACATAAAACATGATTATAAGGATCCACTTGTAGGCAAGTCTATTTATGCTATGCGTTACCTATGTTTACTCTTTACCATGCATATGTCTAGTGAGACGGGTCAGCCTTGCTGAGCCTTATGCTCACGTTTGCAGTTAACGAGTTTTTGCAGGTTATACCGTTGATGCAGGGCCTAATGACGACGCCTTATACCCTTTAGGGTTCACGGCTGAGTAAGAGCCCTGCACGCTGCCTAAATATGTGAGTGTTGCTAGTGTAAAGCGTCTGAGGGCATGGACAACTTTACTCATGCATAGCTAGTGTTGAGAGCATAGTATGATGTATATACTTCTTTCCTACGTTACATATTGTAAAACTTCCGTTGTGTTTATAAATCAAAGACTTAGAATTGTATTTTATTCTCATTCTTTTCTTGTATATTGTTGGGTGTCGCATCGCACGGCACCACCCAATGAGATCCTTGGATGTCGGGATTCCGGTCTCCACAGGCATGGTATCAGAGCATCATTGGGAATAGTGTACTTGAAAAGAGCATATTTTCAAAAATTAGGATTTGAGTGAGGAATTAGTTATATGCCCTTATAAGGAGTATTATTAGTATAAGATATAAAGGTGGTAAATTAACTTATGTGTTATAAATTTTGTAAGACGCTCCGATGTTAGGTAAGAGTTAAGGTACGCCACCGTAAGCGGATCAATTGCGGTAAGCACACCATGCAAGAGGTAGCATGGAAATCTTTCCGTGGCTTCGCACGGAAGAGTTAATAGGAGTCTCTGAAACTTTCCATGTTTTTGAGAACCTATGACACGCGATACCCTAGCGTGCTTCAAAGTTAGTGGGAGCCCTCGTCGGGTGGTGTATAACCCGATAGTATGCCTCTCTAGAATCATTCATATTCTATGGGAGCATGTGAAACACGTATGCTCGAGCGTGTATAAGCTGGTTCGTACGGGAATCTTTGCTGTACAGACATATTTACAGCCATGTACTTCGAGACATGACATCGCTCGAGGGCGACTCACACCGGAATTGTATGCATTTACTTTCATATATATTATTGTAACTGCCTGTTGTGTTTCTCCGTACCGCCCTTGAGGTGTGAAAGTGTGAAAGGGGATTGTTTGTCTTCTGCAGCATTAACTATGGTAGCGACCCGTGTAACACACATTTGCGAGTGAACGATACTAGGACCACCTATAAACGTATCCGGATATACCAGTTAGAATTTTCTTTGGTGAGGCACGTAGTACCGTCAGTATCGACTTTGATACTTGACCATCCCCAATGTCAAAATGGTTGCATTACATTTTTGGAAAGTACGACTACCAGTTGCTGGTAAGTTTGGACATTGCAAGGTGAATATCACTCATAACTCGTGAAGAATCAAGGTTCTTTATTTCTGGCAGAAGTTTGCTCAACTTCACCAGGTCGTAATCTTGGTTAGTTAAAAAATAACATAAGGATATGCTATATGGATAGAAAGATCATCAAGTCCACTACAAAGTTTATTTTGGTCTTTAGGACTGAAAATGATCCTACCTTGGTGTAAACTGAACTCCACAAAAACTACTACAAATGTCTTACCCAATTACACAATCTCTGTATTTTCACCATAACTTCTTGTAGAAAAAATCTTCTGATGAGGAAATCACAACAGCGGAGACGCGCATTGAACTGCAAGGACCAATCACAAGAGCACGGGCACGGTTATTAAATCAACAGGTGAATTCGTTCTTAACTTCTTTTGCATGTGAGTTTGAGAATAGATTGCTATGTGATGATTTAATTGTTATTAGGAATAATGGAGAAGATCAACAAGTGAAGGAAGGAGGCCTTGGGAGCGTGGAGAACCACCTGGGACGTCCACAAGTTGATGAAAACAGTTCACAACTCGGACTCGAGTTCAACTCGGAGTCCAGGAGCAGTCCACATTAAAACAGACGCCCAGGAAGCATACAGACTCCGTTTTCGACGTTCTACATATGCACGGAAAGAGGAGAAGATAAACTTTCCAATGGTTCTGGTCCCACCTCAAAATACCTCCGGAGTCATTGGGAATCGTCGAAACAAGTCGAGTCCAGATTTCTGTCCGGTGCTGCACCACCGAATCGGGCCTTTGGGCCTTGTATCCCGTAAGAGTCCATTAGGGACGCGTCTAATCGTGTTTTGGTCGAACCCTAGCCTATAAATACTGCAGCCGCCGGTCATATTTGGTGGGTTTTGCTTAGATCAATAAAATCGCCGTTCTACGGTTTGTGAGACCCCAACTTCATGATTTCCGATCGTGTCTTCTACGTTCTTGCTCGTGTTCTCGGTTGCACTTGCAGGGATTAGCCTTCTTGGCGAGGTCAAGCGTGTGCAGCACGGTTGATAACCAACGGAGCCGTGGTGTAGTGATTGCAGGGGTACTCGAACCGCTCGAGTGCCGCGGATCATCAACGTCGAGTTCTCCATCCCAATCGACATACCTTTCGGAAGATCGGGCCTAAACCTACTCATCAATTGGTATCAGATTTCCAGGTTGCCCGTGAGGTATCTTTGTTTTCCTTCCTTCAATTAGATCAATTTTGTTTCGTACCTAGACTCTACATAAAAGCCACAAAAAAATTAGATCGTTTTTACCGCTTCCCAGACTATAGTGCCTGCAGTTTCGTTTTTCAGTTTGCATTGTTGAGTTTGCATTCGTGTGGTTGAGTCTTGTTGCTGGTTTAGCTTTGTGTTTTTGGGTGCTAGTTATCGTGTTTCGTCCTTGTTTTCTTGCTATTCGACACCTATTCCACAATCCCTAAATAACAAACCGATCTGCCACGTTCATCGGTTTGCCCTAGCTAGCCGCCTTGCGTGAACTCCCGCATCACCAGCGCTAGATTAGGTGACAAACCTTTGTGCCACTCATCCATGAATCATCACACACCACCCCATTAGTTGCTGTGCAAATTCCCGATTGTTTTCACATCCGATTGCGAGTTCTGTTCTCAAACCGAGTTGGAATCAACATCTAAAAAATCGTAACTCGGATAGCCTACCTTAAAACGGCCATAACTTTCGCATACGAACTCGAAATCGGGCGAATTTTTTTTTTCAAATTCATCTACGTGAAATTTCGCATCTGATTTTCTGCTGCGTAGCCGCGTTCGGCGAAATTAGATTGTCCAAATTCCCCTCGGAAGATAGGCTATCCGGCCTCCGAAGTTTCAGCACGAATTTTAAAGAATCTTCTTGATTTTCTATAGGCCGCATATTACATCCAATTGAGCTGCAAATTTGTGTGCTTCCTATATTTGTGCTCCTGAGTAAAGAAACAATATCAAAAAAATATTACAAAAAAGAAAAAAAAATAGTGAAGAGCACGCATATTAAAGCAATTGGCCTATACCACTTGGTGCTGTTTGTTTGGTTATATCATTGTGTCTTTCTTTTGCCTTGATACTTCCTTGTGTTGTGCTAGGCTCTATGGCACTCGGTTGACCAGCAATAGTTTCCTACATTGAATACTTATTCAACTTTGTTTAGCTGTTAACGATTTTCTGCTTATTAGCCACCATATTGTGCCATCCAAGCTCCACCTTTCTCTTGAGCATAACAGGTACCTTTGCAATCACCCCACGCTTCATTGGTTTATCTCACCGTCCACACCACCTGCTGTGTCAGTAAGAACACTTATAAGAGCGTGGTAAGACGCTTGAGCGAGAGAGATTGTTTTCTTCCACCTTCCACATTGTCACTGTAGTTGATAGGGATAACATTTTTTTGTTGTCTTTTGTTTCCTACTAACAATGGCAGGAGAAGACAATAATGACGAATGTGTTCAACATGCTGAGTTACGTGATATGATGAAGACCATGACGGATATGTTCGCCAAATACAACGCAGCAACGGAGGAGTCATTGGCGAACTTGACTCGCCATCTGGATGACCTTGCTCTTCGGATGAATACTTTTGAGGCTCGGTTGCCTCTCGCTGGAAGACAAGAAGACAATGCTTATGATGAACTGGAAGATCACAATAATCAGCCAAGACTGCCACTTTATCGTCGAGGTATGGGAGGTAATAATCATCACAATTATAATCGCCCTCCTGATGATCCTTTTGCTAAAGTGAAATTTACTATACCCTCTTTTTCTGGTGCTTATGATGCTGAGGCTTATCTTGATTGGGAGATGACAGTAGAGCAAAAATTTAATTCCCATCTTGTTCCTGAACAACATAGAGTTCGTCAAGCCACTAGTGAGTTTAAAGACTTTGCTATCATATGGTGGAATGAACTTGTTAAAACTAGAACTGATCCTCCAACATGGGATAGATTAAAGGAAGCTATGCGTGTCCGATTTGTTCCTCCATCTTTTCAGCGGGACCTTTACAAAAAATTGCAGCGTTTAGACCAAGGTAACATGTCCGTAGAGGAGTATTATCAAGAGTTACAAAAGGGTATGCTGCATTGTGGGGTAGTAGAGGACATGGATGATAAAATAGCTCGTTTTTATGGGGGGTTGAGGCGTGAAATTCAGGACATTGTTGATTACAAGGAATATGATACTGTTAATAGATTGTTTCAGCTTGCTATGTTGGCAGAAAAAGAATTGCAGGGCCGACAACAACAGCAACAACGCACGAGGAGCAACTTCACGCCGCGTGCAGCAACTACACCATCCAAAACAGCACCATCTTCGGCCCCCCGTGCAGCGACTACACCACCCAATGGCGGCCAACGAACTATACCTGCTGCTCCACCTTCTCGCGTGCCGGAAGGCAACAAGGTGACATCATTCAAGCCTTTGTCGTCCACTCCTTCTATGGGTCGTACTTCTGACATTAAGTGTCACCGCTGCCAGGGACTTGGTCATATGATGAGAGATTGCCCGAGCAAACGAGCATACATAGCACGCGACGATGGCGGGTATGATAGTACTTCGGATGTTGAAGATGAATATTCTCTTGCTACTGACTTTACAGATCCAAATGACGAACACACCGAAGAAGAGGTACTTGGTACAGCGGCTACGGAGAACTATAGGAGCATCATTGTGCAGCGTGCCTTGAGCTCCAAAGTGGAGACCGACGACAAGCTACAACGACACAACCTCTTCCACATGTTTCTCGTCGTCAAGGACTGCCGTGTACACACTATAATTGATGGAGGTAGCTGCAATAACTTGGTAAACACGGACGTCGTCAAGAAACTCGGTTTGACAACAAGAGCACACCCTCATCCGTACCACATTCAATGGTTCAACAACAGCGGTAAGGTTCGGGTAACACAAACAGCGAGAATCCATTTTTCAATTGGTTCATACCATGATTTTGCTGATTTTGATGTTGTTCCTATGGATGCTTGTTCTCTTTTATTGGGTCGTCCTTGGGAATTTGATACAGATGCTATTCATCATGGTAGAACCAATAAATATACTCTCATGCATAAGGGAAAGAAAATCACTTTGCTCCCTATGACTCCTGCTGAAATTGTGCATTTTGAGAAGAGTAAAATTCGTGAGGGCAAAGCAACAAAATTAGAATCTGAAAAAAAGCAAGTTATTAAGTTAAAATCACCATCATTGCTCGCAACTAAATCTGAACTTGCTGATTTATTCGATGCTAAGGGGATGTGCTATGCTTTAGTTTGCAAAGAAGCCATGTTTTCACTTCATGAATTGTCTATTGCATTGCCCCCTGCTTTTGCTAACCTTTTGCAGGAGTTTGAGGATGTGTTTCCCTCCGAGATACCCCCTGGTTTACCACCAATGAGAGGCATTGAACACAAAATCGATTTGATTCCAGGAGCAAGTTTGCCAAATCGTGCAGCATACAGGGCAAATCCACAAGAAACTAAGGAAATTCAGCGACAAGTCCAAGATCTTTTGGACCGCGGGTACATTCGTGAAAGCCTTAGCCCTTGTTCTGTTCCTGTTCTTTTGGTTCCTAAGAAAGATGGTAGTTGGCGCATGTGTGTTGATTGTCGAGCGATTAATAACATCACCATTCGATATCGTTATCCTATTCCTCGATTAGATGACATGCTTGATGAATTGAGTGGTGCTATCATCTTCACAAAAATTGACTTGCGTAGTGGTTACCACCAAATTAGAATGGCACTAGGAGATGAATGGAAAACTGCATTTAAAACCAAGTTTGGACTTTATGAGTGGTTAGTTATGCCTTTTGGTTTAACTAATGCACCCAGCACCTTTATGCGATTAATGAATGAGGTTTTGCGTGCTTTTATTGGACAGTTTGTGGTGGTTTACTTCGATGATATCCTCATTTACAGCAAGTCATATGATGAACATCTTGATCATTTACGTGCTGTTTTTACTGTTTTGAGAGATGCACGTTTATTTGGTAACCTCGAAAAGTGCGTCTTTTGCACCAATCGAGTCTCGTTTCTTGGCTATGTCGTTTCCTCGCAGGGAATTGAGATGGATGAGGCAAAAATTGAAGCAATCACCAGCTGGCCAGCCCCAACAACCGTCACACAGGTTCGTAGTTTTCTTGGTCTTGCAGGTTTTTATCGGCGCTTTGTGCGGGATTTCAGCACCATTGCAGCACCTCTACATGAGCTAACGAAGAAGGGAGTTCCATTTCGATGGGGTGAACAGCAGCAACAAGCTTTTGATGATCTCAAATCGAAGCTTACACAAGCACCATTACTACAACTTCCTGATTTTGACAAGACCTTTGAGCTAGAATGCGATGCAAGCGACATTGGTATTGGAGGCGTTCTCATACAAGGAGGTAAACCCATTGCTTTCTTTAGTGAAAAACTTCATGGTACTTCTCTGAATTATTCCACTTATGATAAGGAATTGTATGCCTTAGTACGTGTATTACAAACTTGGCAACATTATCTTTGGTCTAAGGAGTTTGTCATACATTCCGATCATGAATCATTGAAGTATCTTAAGTGTCAAACCAATCTGAATAAACGACATGCTAAATGGATTGAGTTCATAGAGTCGTTTCCATACATCATTAAGCATAAGAAAGGGAAGGAAAATATTATTGCCGATGCATTATCTAGGCGTTATACCATGCTGTCCCAACTTGATCATAAAATCTTTGGTTTGGAAACAATTAAAGCATTATATCCTACTGATTTGGACTTCAAAGATGCTTTTGAAAATTGTACAGAAGGAAGTGTTGATTCTGAATAGGCTTAGGATATACACTATGAACATCTAATGGAAAATTACTTAGGCATGAACAATCATTATCAATAGCATTAAGACTTAGTTAGACAATCTAACATGCATCCTATAGGCATGGCGAACAGAGTACAATTAGAGAGAGAGAGGTGAGGGGTGAGGTTACCTTCAGAGGATCCACTTGCGGCCATTGGGCTCAAGTGGATGATTGGTGAAGATTAGGTCGATGCAGGATGATCGCTGAGGCAGTGTCGACGCCGGTGTAGCCGGAGGCACAGAGGACGGCGACGGCGAAAGATTAGTTAGTTGTGGCGGGGGCCTCTGGGATCATATGCACCCTTGTGTATATTCCCTGAGGTCCCCCTGGGACTTATATAGCGCGCACCAAGGTGGGGGGCCTCAACAGAACAAGTCTGTTGCGCCCCCCTATAGTAACGCGTGTGGCTGAGAGGGATTCGGCGTGGGGTTGTTACCCACGTCCGATTCTAATGGGAGGACAGAGTCCATCCCGTTCGTTGTTGCCCAACGGGTTGGACCGGGATCAACCTAACATTCTCCCCCTTGATCTTGGGACAACTTAATTCTCACTTAGCTTACCTTTCATTCTTAACTACTAAACTTATGTATATTTCTTCTTGCTTTGACATAAAGAGCACGACGCATCAAAAACAGCCATTTACGTACTGTTCGACTCGAAGACCACAATATGTCTCACAATTAGAAATAACCTTACGCTTAGGTGTCCCCTCAGTATCCTGGATTTGTTTCACAGGCTCTCCCCTAATCCCATGCCGGCTATGTGTTCTCTGAACACATTGGGAGGGAGACCCTTGGTTAGCGGATCCGCAAGCATTTTATTAGTTCTTATATGCTCGAGACTAATTGAATTATCCTGGATTCTCTCTTTAACAACATAATACTTAATGTCGATGTGTTTGGCAGCACCACTCGACTTGTTGTTGTGAGAGTATGTCACTGCTGGCTCATTATCGCAGTACAACTTAAGGGGTTTATGAATGCTGTCTACCACTCTTAGACCGGGAACAAATTTCTTAAGCCAAGATGCCTGTCCAGTGGCCTCATAACAAGCTATGAACTCAGCATACATTGTGGACGATGCAGTTATGACTTGCTTGGAGCTTCTCCACGATATAGCTCCATTCGCGAGGGTGAATATATAGCCTGACGTGGATTTCTTAGTATCCACACAACCCGCGTAATCTGAATCTGAGTAACCCACTATTTCTAATGAGTCTGACTTACTATACTTTAACATGAGGTTCTTAGTGCCCTGAATGTATCTTAGAGCCTTCTTAAGTGCTTTCCAGTGGTCTAAGCCTGGATTACTTTGATATCTGCCAAGCATCCCAGTCACGAAAGCTAAGTCAGGGCGTGTACATGTTTGAGCATACATCAAGCTTCCGACAGCAGAAGCATACGGAATTCCCCTCATCTGATCAACCTCATACTGATTCTTAGGTGATTGTGATTGTGAAAATTTGTCACCCTTAACTATTGGGACAGGCGAGGGCTTACAACCTTGCATACCGTACTTTCTCAGTATGCTTTCTAAGTATGCCTTCTGAGATAATCCTAATACCCCTTTTCTTCGATCTCGGTGAATCTCAATTCCTAGGACATAGGAAGCTTCACCTAAATCCTTCATCTCAATGTTTGAGGATAAACACTTCTTAGTTTCTAAGAGTAGATTGACATCACTACTTGCAAGTAGTATGTCATCTACGTATAGTATTAGGAAAATGAATTTCCCATTCTTAAACTTAGCATAAATGCAGTTATCCTCCTCATTCTCCTTAAACCCAAACTTTCTTATCGTCTCATCGAACTTTAGGTACCATTGCCTTGAAGCTTGCTTAAGTCCATAAATAGACTTCTTCAAGTGGCACCCCATATGTTCCTTACCCTCAATGACAAAACCCTTTGGTTGAGCCATGTAGACGTCCTCATAAAGATTCCCATTGAGGAACGCCGTCTTTACATCCATTTGATGCAATTCTAAGTCATAATGTGCTACTAATGCCATGATGATTCGAAACGAATCCTTAGACGACACAGGCGAGAAGGTCTCGTTATAATCAATACCTTCTCGCTGCGTGAACCCCTTAGCCACAAGCCTAGCCTTATACTTTTCGATCTTCCCTTTGGAGTCACGCTTAATCTTGTAGACCCATTTACAGCCTACCGTTTTGGCTCCTTTAGGAATCTCTACTAAGTCCCAGACTTTGTTGGCACTCATGGATCTTATTTCATCTTCCATGGCTTTACGCCATTCGAATGATTGAGGTCTACTCATGGCATCTTCGTAAGATGTGGGATCATCCTCTATCTTAACTTCTTCGCTCAAGTATATCTGATAGTCGTCCGGGATGGCCGACCGTCTTACTCTTTGTGATCTTCTTACTTGAGCATCATCTAATGGTTGAGGCTGCTGCTGAACCTCATTTTGTTCGACCATGTCCTCAACAGCCTGAGGAGGTTTTTCTTCACTTATTTCTGTTGTGGCCGATGGAGGTGCAGCAACAGGCGTTGCGTCGCCAGCACTAGGTGCGGGTGGCACGACGACAGCAGGTAGGGTGAAATAAGGCTCTTGAGTCATCGGAACGGGTAGACTAATTCGTTCCTCCTCAAGGTCTATTTCCCAACGTACCGTACTCCCCCTGATCATAGTGTCCTCTAAAAATACGGCATGTCTTGTCTCAATAAACTTAGTGTGTCTACCTGGACAATAGAACCTAAATCCATTGCTTCTTTCAGGATAGCCAATAAAATGGCAACTAATTGTTCTAGAATCCAGTTTTCTTAAGTTCGGGTTGAACATCTTAGCCTCAGCTGGACATCCCCACACATGTAGATAGTTTAGTGAGGGCTTACATCCCGTCCACATCTCATACGGTGTCTTAGGTACTGACTTAGATGGAACACGGTTAAGTACGTGAATGGCGGTGTTTAAGGCCTCCATCCATAAACTAACTGGTAGTGTAGAGTAGCTTAGCATGCTTCTCACCATGTCCATAAGCGTACGGTTTCGCCGTTCCGCTACACCGTTCTGCTAAGGTTCGCCCGGTGTAGAATATTGGGCTACTATGCCATTTTCCTGTAAAAACCTCGCAAAAGGTCCAGGGACTTGGCCATAAGGGGTGTGTCGACCGTAGTACTCACCTCCACGATCAAACCTTACTACTTTAATCTTAATGTCGTGCTGATTTTCTACTTCAGCCTTAAATATCTTAAACTTGTCCAACGCTTCGGATCGCTCCTTGATTGGATAAATATAGCCATAACGACTAAAGTCATCTGTAAATGTTATGAAGGAATCATAACCATCTACCGATGTCACGGGAAAAGGTCCACAAATATCTGTGTGGATTATTTCTAAGACTCCCGAGCTACGTTTGGCGTTTTTCTTGATATTTTTGGAGAATTTTCCTTTAATGCAGTCAATGCATTCCTCAGAATCTGAAAAGTTTAAGTGTGGAAGAATCGATTGAGATACTAATTGTTCGATCCTCCCCCTCGAAATATGGCATAAACGACAATGCCATAATTTCGACGAAGTATCTAAATCGCTTCTTTTGCGCTTATTACGTCCTAAGTCGTTCTTAGATGAAACTTGATCATCACATACAGCAAATACATTCTCATGAGTGGACAATAAGTAGAGCATGTCTTGTCGGAAGGCAAGACCGATAATCTTATTATTATAACTGATAGAACACTTATCATTACCAAAATGACAAATGTATCCTAAATCATCCAAACATGAAACTGAAATCAAGTTCCTTTCTAATGAAGGGACATAAAGAACATTATTTAGCCTAAGTACAAAGCCACTAAGTAATCTAAGAGATAAGTCTCCAATGGCTTCGACTTCGGCTTCACGCCCATCTGCCACCTTAATCACTCTTTCCCTTCTTCTTATAGTTCTCATCGTACTTAATGCCTACATTGAATTACAAATGTGCACAGTGGCACCTGAGTCAATCCACCAAGTGGATCGTGAATAATTCACATATAAGGCCTCATTTACAAAAGTAATTATGTCATTAACTTTCTTAGCACACCACTTAATGAATCCAACGCAGTCCTTCTGGAAATGTTCATCTGAGCCACAGAAGTGACACTTATCCTTGTCCTTCCTTTGAGAGGACTTGCCCTTGAACTTGTTTGATGAAGAACTGGAGCCTGAAACCTTGAAGGAAGGTGGTTTGGGAGAGGAAAAGTACCTCTTTGCCTTTCCCTTACCCTTAATGTCAGCCAGATTGATGTAATCACCATTCTTAGAGCTCTTTATGCGTTCCTCTTCCTGAACGCACATAGCAACAATCTTATCAATGTTCCAAGTCTCAGGAAGTGAGTTATAATTGACCACAAAGGCCTCAAACTCCTTAGGAAGAGAACTTAGGATGAAGTAAATAAGCATCTCATCTGGCATCACAATGTTTAGCTCCCTAAGCTTAGAGTTATAGTGACTCATCTTATTGATGTGCTCACGCACACCACCTCCAGAGTACTTCTCAGTGACAATCTTTCTCATGAGAGTGCTAGCACTCGCCTTAGTGGAGCCAGTGAACTGACCTCTGACTCTCTCTAAGTACTCTGAAGCAGTATCACAATCAGGGATACTTCCCTTAATCGAGTCTGCTATGGTGCTCTTAATGATCACGAGACACTTCCTGTTGGAAGTGTCCCACTTAGGGAGATCCTTCTCATACTGATCCTTCAAGCTTAGGTACTTAGCCTTCCACGTAGCGAAAGACTCCTCAGATTCCCCAGTCTCAGCAATGGGGACAGGTGGCTCAGTGGGTCGAGGCGACGTAATCGCAAAATCGAGGTCAGAGACTACTAGAGCCATCTGGAGCCTCTCTTTCCATACCCCGTAATTTTGACCATTGAGGGTCTCAATTGCAGAGATATAGCTAAGTGCTGAGGACAAGCCTGATCCTTCAGAAAATAAAGATTTGAGGATTAATGACAAAACTTATAATAAATCATGACTTAAGAATGGCATTATTGCTTTTCACGTTGGTTACTTAGCAAATAATGCCCTTAAACATTAAAACTTAGCATGATGACAAAGCTTAATATGATAAACTCAAAGATAAACTTAAATTAATCATGGCAATTCACTTTCACGTTGGTTACTTTCAAATTCCATGCATAATTAACTTAACACATCATTTTTCACGTTGGTTACTCAATGAATCTTAAAATAATTATAAACATAAACTTAAGCATAAGATCAAAATTAATTGGCAAATTTAAACTTTCACGTTGGTTACTCATTTAAATTACCACTTATAGACATAGCATAACTTATCTTAAACTCAAAAATTGATAAATTAAAATTTCACTTTGGTTACTCAATTAATTATCACTTAATCACAGCGGAAGCTAAAACTTAATTTCTTAATTAATGAGAAAAGCACTTAATAATATTTAAATAACTGAAATAATGCTCTTATTGACAATAAATAGTATAAAAAAACAGGAAAATGCAATCAAAATATTTCATAACATCACACAAATTTTTCTACAATTTTTCTCAGTCATTTAACTAACTTCTAATAAATTTCCTAATTTCTGGAATTTATTTTCCATTTTTTTAAGCATATTCTGCAATTCAGAAAACATTTAAAATACTAAATGGGCTTAAAGCCCTGAATTCAGCCCACTGACTAAACTCTTGGCCCACTGAAAATTGGCCCAACCCAAATACTGAAATTCCCTTAAAAATAAAGAGGAGCCCCAACACGCAGCCCAAAAGCCTTTGGCCCATTTCTGAAAACAGCCCATTCAAAATTCGGAAAAATCCGGAAAAAAGGAAAGGGCAGCCCAGCAGCCAATCAGCGCGCTCCGCATGGGCTCGGGGCCCATTCCCTTAAGCGGTAGGCGGCGCAGGACGCGGACCGTCGGATCTTGATCCGACGGTTCTAATTCATTGCGGCCTTACAACGTGGGGCAATCGCAGCCGTCTGAGGTTGATCCGACGGTCGAGCGGCGAGTTCGGAGGTATAAAAACTTCCTCGCCGCGGAACCCGTCGAAACCCTAGTTCATTTGCCACTTCACTCTCTCTCTCCTCCATATTCTGAGCGGCGGAGAGGCGAGCGAGAGTGGCGGCGGTGTGGCGAGTGCCGTGCCGCGCCGGGACCTCCGGCGCCGACGCGCCACCGGCGCCGGCGAGGGACCCCCCCCCCCCCCCCCCGACGGGGCGGAGCTCCGCCGTCGCCGACGACGCGGGTCGGATGGCCGTTGAGGAAAACCGGCGGACCGGTGCTCGCGACGCCTCTGAGTGGAGAGGGACTTAGGGTTGTGCCGGTGCGGGGACTTCCGGCGCCGCCGCATCACTATCGACGACGTGGTGCGCGCGGTTGGCCGTCGAAGGAAACCCGCGGCTGGGGTTAGGGTTTCGACCCTCAACCCTAGCCCGACACTCTGAGTGTGTGCTGAGTGATTTTGCTTGCAGGTATGTCGCGCCGCCAAGGCCACTCCTACGGCACGCACGACGCTGGTGCTGCCGAGGGCTCCACCATGGCGCGCACTTCGTGCCGCCGGTGGAGTGAAGCGCCTAGGGTTAGGGTTTCTTAGCCCTAGGCTCTAAGGTGGTGGCGACGGACGGGTGAACAGCTAGGATTAGGGCTTCAGCCCTAAGACCCTAGTACTGCTCCCGAAAAGGGGGCGAGGGTTAGGGTTTCGCCTAACCCTGCTCTGAGAAGGACTCGGCGACCCAAGGCCCTTAATCCAGATAAGTCCCCTTTCTAATCTTAATTTCTTAATTCAATTCGGTTCTGATTTGCTTAGTTCTTTGTTGCAACCGAACTTAAAATGATCCCCTCCTTCTAATTGCTGCGGTAAAAAGCTACTTAATTAAACGGATCTTAGTTAATAAGGATTAGGCCTTAATGGAATGATTAGAATCTAATTAGTCCGATTAATTATCCAATTAGAAGTTCAATAGCGTGGCTCTAATGCCATTGTTGATTCTGAATAGGCTTAGGATCTACACTATGAACATCTAATGGAAAATTACTTAGGCATGAACAATCATTATCAATAGCATTAAGACTTAGTTAGACAATCTAACATGCATCCTATAGGCATGGCGAACAGAGTACAATTAGAGAGAGAGAGGTGAGGGGTGAGGTTACCTTCAGAGGATCCACTTGCGGCCATTGGGCTCAAGTGGATGATTGGTGAAGATTAGGTCGATGCAGGATGATCGCTGAGGCAGTGTCGACGCCGGTGTAGCCGGAGGCACAGAGGACGGCGACGGCAAAAGATTAGTTAGTTGTGGCGGGGGCCTCTGGAATCATATGCACCCTTGTGTATATTCCCTGAGGTCCCCCTGGGACTTATATAGCGCGCACCAAGGTGGGGGGCCTCAACAGAACAAGTCTGTTGCGCCCCCCTATAGTAACGCGTGTGGCTGAGAGGGATTCGGCGTGGGGTTGTTACCCACGTCCGATTCTGATGGGAGGACAGAGTCCTTCCCGTTGGTTGTTACCCAACGGGTTGGACCGGGATCAACCTAACAGGAAGAACTTGGAATAAATATGTGCTGCGAGAGGGTCTCCTCTATCGTGCTAACAAGCTATGCGTTCCAGCTAGCTCCGTTCGTCTATTGCTTTTGCAGGAAGCACATGGAGGAGGTTTGATGGGACATTTTGGAGTGAAGAAAACTGAAGACGTGCTGTCCACACACTTCTTTTGGCCAAAGATGAGGCGTGATGTCGAGCGCTACGTGTCACGATGCACTACTTGCAACAAAGCTAAGTCTCGCCTTAACCCACATGGTCTTTATATGCCTCTTCCTGTTCCTAGTGTACCTTAGGAGGATATTTCTATGAACTTTGTTTTGGGATTGCCTAGGACTAAGAGGGGGAGGGATAGTATTTTTGTAGTTGTTGATCGTTTTTCCAAATGGCACACTTTATACCTTGTCTTAAGAATGATAATGCCTCACACATTGCTGATTTCTTTATGACGGAAATTGTTCGTTTACATGGTGTGCCAAATACCATTGTTTCTGATCGTGATGCAAAATTTTTAAGTCATTTTTGGAGAACTTTGTGGTATAAATTGGGAACCAAGTTGCTGTTTTCAACTACATGTCACCCACAAACGGATGGACAGACCGAGGTAGTTAATCGTACTTTATCCACTATGTTGCGGGCTGTCTTGAAAACAAATTTGAAGTTGTGGGAGGAGTGTTTACCACATATAGAATTTGCTTACAACAGATCCATTCACTCCACGACAAAGGTAAGTCCATTCCAGGTAGTGTATGGTTTCAATCCCCGTGCTCCTATTGATTTACTACCTTTGCCTCCTTCTGAAACTATAAATTTGGATGCTACACAACGATCTGAATTCATTCTTAAGATGCATGAAACTACAAAGAAAAATATTGAAATGATGAATGAGAAGTATAGGATTGTAGGTAGTAAAGGTAGAAAAGAAGTAAAACTTGAACCGGGCGATTTGGTGTGGTTACATTTGAGAAAAGAGCGATTTCCCGACTTGAGAAAATCTAAACTTATGCCACGAGCTGCTGGTCCTTTTAAGATCGTTGAAAAGATTAATGATAATGCATATAAGCTTGAATTGCCTCCCGATTTTGGGGTTAGTCCTACATTTAACATTTCAGATTTGCGACCGTACTTGGGAGAAGAAGATGAACTTGAGTCGAGGACGACTCCAATTCAAGAGGGGGAGGATGATGAGGACATCACAACAGCGGAGACGCGCATTGAACTGCAAGGACCAATCACAAGAGCACGGGCACGGTTATTAAATCAGCAGGTGAATTCGTTCTTAACTTCTTTTGCATGTGAGTTTGAGAATAGATTGCTATGTGATGATTTAATTGTTATTAGGAATAATGGAGAATATCAACAAGTGAAGTAAGGAGGCCTTGGGAGCGTGGAGAACCACCTGGGACGTCCACAAGTTGATGGAAACAGTTTACAACTCGGACTCGAGTTCAACTCGGAGTCCAGGAGCAGTCCACCTTAAAACAGACGCCCAGGAGGCATACGGACTCCGTTTTCGACGTTCTACATATGCACGGAAAGAGGAGAAGATAAACTTTCCAATGGTTCTGGTGCCACCTCAAAATTCTTCCGGAGTCATTCGGAATCGTCGAAACAATTCGAGTCCAGATTTATGTCCGGTGCTGCGCCACCGAATCGGGCCTTTAGGCCTTGTATCCCGTAAGAGTCCATTAGGGACGCGTCTAATCGTGTTTTGGTCGAACCCTAGCCTATAAATACTGCAGCCGCCAGTCATATTCGGTGGGTTTTGCTTAGATCAATAAAATCGCCGTTCTACGGTTTGTGAGACCCCAACTTCGCGATTTCCAATCGTGTCTTCTACGTTCTTGCTCGTGTTCTCGGTTGCACTTGCAGGGATTAGCCTTCTTGGCGAGGTCAAGCGTGTGCAGCACGGTTGATAACCAACGGAGCCGTGGTGTAGTGATTGCAGGGGTACTCGAACCGCTCGAGTGCCGTGGATCATCAACGTCGAGTTCTCCATCCCAATTGACATACCTTTCGGAAGATCGGGCCTAAACCTACTCATCATCTTCTGCCCTATTTGGATACATATCTGGAGAGGGCAGAAGCATCACTAAAACTTTGTAAATTGAAGTGTTTTCTAATTCGACACTGAACCAATCCAAATCCTAGGTTGAAACTGGTACACTGCAGATCTGCTGGCAGAAAACCAGTCAACTCATCTGTCAACTTTAGACAGTCATATATCCTAATATTAAAACTTGACATAGTCATATATATACATTTCTGGAAATCTTAGGAAGTCCTATATCAACTTTCTATTCAGCTCCTGGTCTGAATCTTTCATTATCAGAGCCCAATTCCAATTATCACAAACGCTGTTCTGGCAGTCTAGGACCAGAAATCATTTGTGCATAGTTGGAATTTGCGAGCTTTGACCTGTATAACGACTTCGTAAGCCTGAACCAAATCTATTTATGGAATATTAACATGATTTGGTACCATGCTTATTTTGTCATTACCTCAAGATATTGTTTTGATATACCTTTATAAACTGTGGACAAAAACCCACATATACAGGGGAGGTTCTGTCAAAATTTCCAGAAAATTTTAGTCAACTTCAGACCTGTATAACTTTTAATCCAGAGCTCACCTGGAGGTGTTCAAGTACAATATGGAAAGGTTATGAAGTTCTATAAAACTTTTGTATTCAACTCAAATCCTATTCCTGCCATTTATGGGAGCAAATTTTGAATTTATACAGGATGGTCCGCTGCAACAGAACTGAAGTTCATATTCCAGATTCGAACTGTCTTGTACCCGTTAATCAAACTTTTATATCTTCCATTCCGGAATTTCTATGGGGAAAAATGAATACATTCTGGAAATATTTTTGAGTGTACTGCAACTTTATAGTTGAACTCCAGACCAAATTTTGCGTTTAACTGTGAGAAATAATTACATTTCTACAGACTGGTCTAATAGACCGGAAAATGGACAGCATACTAGTATGCGAAGTTATCGGCTCAAATCATTTTTGTTTCACTTTCTTGTGTCGCTCATCATGTCTAGAGGTGATTACTCGACATGATAGATTAACATAAAGTTGAAACACCATGTTAAGTATTTGGTGAGCAGTATCACTTATTTGAGTCTAGATCAATGTCCTAATCTGTATTTACACCTAGCCTACTACATTGTTAAGTGATGTATATTACGGTCTTTATCATGATTCCAGTTGGTATTGCAACTTTGGACCTCAACCGTAATGCTCACTCTTGCAGCATGGATCACACTCATTTTGAGCGTGAATTGGGTATTTCTGCTCGTGGTAGAGATGACTCAACTCTACCACGAGTGCCATCATCAACCGGATTGGCAGAAGTCTTAGCGAGGATGGCCGAGTCTCTGCATACATTGGTACAGCAGAGTGTACAACCTGAGGCTCAACCACTTGATCAACCTCGAGTCACATATCTGGATTTCTTGGCAACTCAACCACCAGTTTTCATAGAAGCCTTGGAACCATTGGAGTCGGAACATTGGCTCCGGGTGATTGAAGCCAAGTTTGAGTTACTCCAGTGTGATGAGTATCAGTAGGCTTTATTTGCCGCTCAACAACTTCACGGATCCGCAGGAGCTTGGTGGTCTGAATATCTCACCACTCTCCCTGACGGTCATCGTGTGACCTGGCCAGAGTTCCGTGATGCTTTTCGTGCACGCCACATTTCTACAGGGATGATTAAAACCATGTTGGAGGAGTTTGTGGAGTTGAAGTAAGGTGAAATGACTGCTTATGAATACTCCAAGGCGTTCAATCGTTTGGCTCAATATGCGCCCGAGTATGTGAATACCAAGGCGTTGAAGTGTGATTGTTTCTTTCGAGGACTGAACGTCAAGCTTCGAGCTCGACTGGTGTTATTCAATAACGGCAACTACAATGACTTGGTTGGTGCCGCTATTGTTCAGGAGGATGCAACTCTTCACTATCAGGCAGAGAAGAGGAAGAGGAAGACATCACTGAAGATTATCAGTGATGTTCCTCAGGAGGATCGAGTGGTATATTGCTTACCGTCTGGTCGAGAGCTTTGGTCGAGTGAGCAACCACAACAGGTTCGGTATCACTCCTATCCAGTGGAGACCTTACTTGCACCTCAGCAAAGCGTGCAAGTGTGTCCTGGTTCTCCATCGCAGCAGTATGATCTCACTCTTGTAGCCCAATCTCTGCAAGATGTGCATGTTGTCAGTCCACCCCAATTCAGTGGAAAGCACAGAATGCATTTAGCACGTGAACGTCGCAAGACGGAACATGACCGTGTCCAATTGTCCTTTTCCAAGAATTTTGATCAACACCATAAACTTAAAAAGAAGACCTCATCAAAGTCTGCCAGTGTTAATTATGTTGCGATTGAGGACATTCCAGAAGGAGAACCTGTTTTAGCAGGCATGTTTACTTTACATGATCAACCAGTAGTCGTTCTGTTTGACTCTAGAGCTACTCATAACTTTATGAGCAAGTCTTTTGTGCTGAAACATCAAGTGCCAATTGTGACTGTCTCACATCCTTTTTATGTCAGTTCACCTGGAGGCAACATTTCAGCTAATGAGGTTGTTTCTCGAGCACCTTTGTGCATGGGTGGAAGTATCTATCCGGTGAACCTCATCATTTTGGAAGGTCAGCAGATTGACCTCATCTTGGGGATGTCATGGTTGACACGTCATGGAGCTATCTTTGATATCATCTCGCGGACTGTCCAACTGAATTATCAATTCCATCGTAGCAACACTTTAAATCTTTTGGATACCGCACCAAGAGTCTTAGTGGTGCATCACACAAGTGCCAAGAAGCTTGAGGATATCCCTGTAGTGTGTGAATATCCAGTCGTGTTTCCTGACGATCTTCCGGGCATGCCACCAGAACGTGACATCGAGTTCAAGATTGAACTTACGCCAGGAACCATTCCAATCTCAAGGAAGCCGTATAGGATGGCACTGAAGGAACTTGCGGAATTGAAGGAGTGGCTGAATGACTTATTGAGCAAGGGTTTTATTCGCCCAAGTTCATCACCTTGGGGTTGTTCCGCGTTGTTTGTGAAGAAGAAGGATGAGACTTTGAGGTTGTGTGTGTCGCGGTCACCATCAAGAACAAGTATCCACTACCATGCATTGATATCTTATTCGATCAACTAGTGGGTGCTAAGGTATTCTCAAAGATGGACCTTCGATCAGGTTATCATCATAGTAAGATTCAACCTGAGGACATTCCAAAAACCGCATTCTCTACGAGGTATGGGCTGTATGAGTACCTTGTCATGTCCTTTGGGTTGACCAATGCACCATCTCACTTCATGTATCTCATGAATTCGGTGTTTATGCCGGCGTTGGACAAGTTTGTCGTGGTATTCATTGACGAAATCTTGGTGTATTCTAAATCTGAAGAAGAACAAGCTAAACACTTGCATATTGTGTTGCAACGGTTAAGGGATCACAAACTGTATGCAAAGTTCAACAAGTGTGAGTTTTGGATCCTCCAAGTGCCATTTCTAGGGCACATCATCTCGGCTGATGGTATTGTCGTTGATCCAAACAAAATTGTATAAGTCCTGAAGTGGAAATCTCCCAAGTCTGTACATGAAGTTGGTAGTTTCCTTGGCTTGGCTGGCTATTATTGGAGGTTCATTCCAAGTTTCTCAAAGATAGCTAAACCAATGACGGAACTACTAAAGAAGGGAACAAAGTATGTATGGACTAAAGAATGTGAAGAAGCATTTCAAGCTTTGGTGAAACACCTCACCACAACACCGGTGTTGGCTCAGCCGGACACAACCAAACCATTTGATGTCTATTGTGATGCATCTGACATTGGTCTTGGTTGTGTACTCATGCAAGATAGAAGAGTGATCGCTTATGGATCCCGATAGCTTCAAAATCATAAACAACATTATCCGACTTATGATCTTGAGCTCGCTGTCGTGGTGCTTGCATTGAAGATGTGGAGGAAATATCTATTAGGCAATCTAGTGCATCTCTACACTGATCACAAGAGTTTGAAGTACATTTTCACCCAGAAAGACTTGAATATGCGACAACGAAGATGGTTGGAGTTAATAAAAGACTATGAGATTGAGATCCACTACCATCCTGGCAAAGCAAATGTGGTTGCAGATGCGCTGAGTCGCAAGTCTCATGTCAATCATCTGTCAATCATTTCGATGGAAGAGGATGAGACGAGTTTATACTTGGTTCCATATGGAGCACTCTACAATCTGGCTCCCATTCCTACCATCAGGGAACATATTGTAGAGGCTCAAAAGAAAAACAAGGGAATGTCGCACATTCGGCAAAGAATGAAGAAGGGGGAGATGAAATGCTTTCGATGTGATGATCATGGTACTATTTGGTTTAAAGACCGTATAGTCGTACCCCATGACATGGAGCTCCGAAAGAAGGTCTTGGATGAAGCACACTTATCTAAGTACTCTATTCATCCGGATAGCAACAAGATGTACTAGGATTTGAAGAAGAAATTTTGGTGGTCCCGGATGAAGCGAGAGATAGCGAATTATGTATTCGAATGTGATACATGTCGGCGAGTGAAAGCCGACCATTTGAGGAAAGCTGGACAGTTACAACCCTTGAACATACCGACATGGAAGTGGGAAGACAGCAACATGGATTTCATCGTAGGGTTACCCCTCACTTTCCGTAAGCATGATTCGATTTGGGTGATAGTTGATCGGGTGACCAAGTCAGCTCATTTTATCCCTGTCAACACCAACTATCGTGCTCCCAAGTATGCAGAGTCTTATATCACAAGGGTCATGTGCCTACATGGAGTACCCCGCACTATCATTTCAGATCGTGGAGCCTTATTTGTTGCTCGATTCTGGGAGCAACTCCACGCATCATTGGGTACCAAGTTGATTCGAAGCTCTGCTTATCATCCGCAGACTAACGGTCAGATGGAGCGAGTAAATCAAGTCCTTGAGGACATGCTACGAGCTTGTGCCATCCACCATGGTAAAAATTGGGATGATCATCTACCATTGGCGGAGTTTTCATATAACAATGGCTATCAAGCTAGTATGCAGATGGTGCCATATGAAGCTCTATATGGCAGTAAGTGTTGCACACCATTGAATTGGTGTGAGTCTGGTGAAAGAGTGACATATGGCATTGATCTGGTCAACAAAGTGGAAGAACGAGTGCGAGTAATCCAAGCCAATCTCAAGGCTGCTCAATCTCGACAGAAGAGTTATGCAGATAGACGACATCGACCTCTTCACTTCGAAATTGGGGATCACGTTTACCTTTGTGTATCTCCAATGATAGGGATTCATCGTATGGAGTGAAGGGAAAGCTGGCTCCACGATTCATCGGGCCGTTCACTATCACTGAGAAATGCAGTCCTGTGGCCTATCGTCTGGAGTTACCAGCGTCTCTCTCTGGAATTCATAATGTATTCCACATCTCTCAGTTGCGGAAGTGTCTCAAATCCCCAGCTGAGGTCCGCTCGGAAG
Source organism: Tuctoria greenei (assembly GCA_036927565.1). Classification (NCBI taxonomy): domain Eukaryota; kingdom Viridiplantae; phylum Streptophyta; class Magnoliopsida; order Poales; family Poaceae; genus Tuctoria; species Tuctoria greenei. The sequence continues at coordinate 88,411,491 of JAYESD010000008.1, forward strand.
ATCTTGATGCTCTACTACCTGATCTCACTTATTCTGAGCATCCGGTCAAGATCATCGAAGAGAAGACTCGCACCACAAGAAACCACACTTTGCACTTTTACAAATTCTTGTGGAACAACCATACTGCTGATGAAGCGACTTGCAAAAGTGAGGATTTTCTTAGATCGAACTATCCGGACTTGTTAACATTATATGTTCATTAGATCTTTTCCTTCTATCCTTCCTTTTGTAATCTCGGGGCGAGATTCTTTTAAGGGGGGGAGGAATGTAAAATCCCACATTTTCCTTCATATGAGGTTCAGTTGTAAGTTGGTTACCAACCCTAATGGAGACCAATTATAACTATGCTTATGAACTTGATCTCATCAAATAATTTCTTCCACTCATGCTTAAATTTTATTAACATGAGGAATGGACTTCACCAATAATCTTAGATTAATTCTTTGACCTCTCTTCAAAGTTTGGAATTATTTGATGGAGGATCCTAGGTCAAATTAATATGCAGTCCCCAATATATATTCAAAATAATTGCAAATTGAATATACTACTGTATATTTGGCCCTGTCAAAATTATTCAATTCAGAAACCATAAATTTTTCTATGGTTTACTAATATTCCAAATAGTCTTCCTGCAAAGTTTCAGGAATTATGAACTCCGTTTGCTATTTTATTTGAGACGCTTAGCAGACTCAAGCCATATTAGAATTCAAATTTCAAATTATGTTCGAACTTTTTGCACATCAAGATTTGAACACACCATCATGGTCAGCATAACTTTCTTGACTTATTCCCCAAGTTTCACAATTTTTTAAACTCATTTGCTATTTAATTCTGTGGCCCCATTGAATTTCATTCAAATTCAAATTCAAATTTGAATTTCAAATGAAACTTGTTTCAATTCGAAATCCAACTTCAGAATCACATTCCAGATATTTATTTGAACCTATCCATAAGTTTTTATGATTTTTGGACATCAGCCGGTAGGATATTTTGGTTAACAGAGAGGAATGAATTGAAGAGGTAGTGGGACCCACTACTCAGAGGAACCAATACGTGAATACCCTGCTTCAACTCACCGTAGCAACGACAACTCCCGGCATACATGCTCCAGCGCGACAGCAGCGAGCTGCTCCCTGTTTGAGCCCTACAAATACCCCCCCCCCTTGCTCTCTCTCTCCCAGCTCTCTCTCTCGGTCCCCATCGCGGCCACGCGTGCAGAACCGAGCGCAGCGACGTTTCCTCGCCGTTTCTGCCGCAGCTCGCAAGCATGCCGATGTTTGATCCCAAGCTCCACAGCAAAGTTGCGCTCCACTTTCTTCTACACCATCCAGTCCAATTGGTTTGTCATTTCCTCAACCGTGCGCTTGTTAAATTGCAGATATCCACCGTCGATTTTCGGCCACCGGGAAGGAGCTCTTTTGCTCCACCATGGACAGCTCCACGCAAGCCTTGTCAAGCTTCGACTCCCACATAGAAAAGGATCGCCATCCTGCCCTTTTACTCTCTGTAAAAACCTCTCCACATTTCATTCACTATGTCATGAGAAACTATTAATTTACCGAAGATAGTTCATACCTTCGCCGTTAGATCTCAAGCTCAATTCGTTTTCTATGTGTAATAATTCTTGGAAATACCTTGCAATTGTGTTGACCAACTCCTAACGCACACATCGAACCAAGAAGATTAATAAATAATCAAGCAACGGTCAAGAAATCAATGTTTTCCCAACCGCTATTAAAAAAAGCTCGGTGCACCGTCGAGAACCCCCTTACGCCTAGTTTTCTATCGATTGGTGGCCATTTCCTTGTTCCTTGGAGCACCAATATGCTCCTGGACATCGCAGTGCATCATTTGGTGCATTCCCCTGTGAGATCACCGTCGGCCATGCCAAGACCGCCGCGGTTGCCGACGCCGGTGAGGTTCTGCTCGCCGCCGGCCGTCACCATGGTGTCCCACGGGTGTCCTTTGCTCCATGGAATCTATCCCCACAAAAAGATTGAAGTTTGGTCTAGCTTTGAGGTGGGAACATGCGGACACCATCGCAATCCCCTGTTCTGGATCGGGGTGAACCGAGGTTGAAGACGAACCTGACCCGTGGGGCCCATTCGTCAGAGAGAGGAAGACGCGCCCGGATCTGGTGTGGCCAGTGATCCAGTGCGGCTACGCGGTTAAATCAGTGGGCCTTGGTGTTGCTTCAGCCCGATTGGCTCATTTTAAAACCGTGGGCCCGGGTTGATTTATTTAAACTTTCCCATTAGAAAATAAATTCCAGATTTTAATCAAACTTAGAAAATCCATAACTCTCTGTAGAGTCATCCAAAAATCTTCAAGCAAATTTTGTTTGAAAGCCCTTGAGTTGTAGTTTCTGTTAGTACCAATTAAGATCCATAAAAATAGGTTTTCATTTATGGATAATTATCCTTCTCCAAACACTCCAGGAATTTTCACAGCAAATACTTCCACTGGAAAAATCCCCAAAATTCACATAAAATACTTTGTCCTGTTCTTGGTTACCAACAAAAGTTGGGAGCCATTGAACCTGTATAACCTAATAAAATTTCAAATCCCTTTCTGCTGTTCAGTTATAAAATAGTATTGTAACTAGGAATTTAATCAAACTTCTAAATTCAATTTCTCTTAGTATCCTTGCTCTAAAAATCTCAAGTAAAATCCTGTATAACCCTTATGATCTTAAATTTCAATTTGTACAGTTAGTTTGGTAAGAAAACCTGTATGACTTTCTGTATAATTCAATTTCCTTTTTCTTTCATTGAATTATTACAGATGTTCAGTTGCTTTGTTATGTCCCAAATTTGATCTGAACCTTGCTTTTGTTATATACTAGCTCAAATTTCAGATTTATTAGACCTAATATCCTGGCCCAAATTCAATTCCCAATCTGAATGTTAATTGAGAAACTAAATTCAGTTATAAAATAATTCCAGAAATTCCTAGCAACTTAAGAATTCAATATCTCTTTCAAGGAAACTTAGAAAATTGTAAAACCAATTTTCATATAACCAGTGAGACCCCCTCTACATGATACCACCACTGGTCGCCATGATACGTCTCCAAAATTTCAATCAAAATTTAGAGAAGGTTATTACTTACCATAACTTTTAGGAACAACAAACTTCTTTGATCATCTCCTGTTCTTTGCAAGAGTATCCCTTGTAGTCCCTAACACATCTACCATAAAAATCCCAAGGCCAAAGAAGATCATTCACTCACTATAACTATAGTTAGAAGCTTATGAACTATATATACATTATAATTTACTAGCATTCATATATGCATGTCGTGTAGTGATCGATATTGACGAGAAGTGTCACTTGGAAAAGAAGGCCAGGGTGTCCACTTGAAGTCCTTGGCGGAGTCTTCAGAGAAGGACCACTAACAATTGACAATTAATTGAGTTGCAAACTAAGGCAAGCCCAGGTTTGCATTTAAGAGCTTTTCAATGTTTTCCAGTTTGATTCACTTATGTCTTCAGTTGATATTGTGCATTACATATAAGGTGTTTGATACTACACTTGCATATCCACAAATCATATGGGAGGGTTGGAAAGGTTTACAGCTTGACATATAGAACTGCCAATGCTAATAGTGTAGATATACCGGTAGAAGTTGAGTAGTTGGAATATACTCGCGAGCTAGGAACAACAGTTCGAATGAGGGTGAAATATGAAAGAATGGCTTATGAAATGAATAAGAGACCGGACAGGGGGAATAGGAGTCGACCAGATGGAGTCTCAGGCGCATAGCCCTGCCTGTTTCGCTTGAGGACCGTGCTGTATGCGGCACCGTTGGGCAAGCTTGAATTGTACCGGTTGCATAATGGGATATGGGCCAAATAAACTGATGTAACTCCAGACTGTAGTGTGGAGACTCCTCTGTTGTCCTTGAATGGAGATGCGAAGGCAGAAAGGTGTCAATCTCCTAGCAGAACGTTTTGACGTGTCCGTGTAGGGGACCTTTTGCTCGGGATGAAGAGGTTTGTCGACATTGGGGTCTTGGGTGAAAGGTGGTCATGTATAACGCGGGGAGGAGAGCACGTAGGTGTCTCCCATGCGGGTGTGCGTGCCGTGCAGTCCGGGTGTGTCCTGATTGCAATCACCGTCCCTCGCGGTTATTTGAGTACCACTTGTCTGTCGCTGTCGTGACGTAGTAAATACTAAAGAAGCCAGAAGAATATGATGTATTGAATTATAATTGCTTTGCAACCTTGTGTGGCTTAGAGATAGCACAATTAAAAGTTTACAGTTTCCCCATACTTTATCTGTAATAGCATTATGTGCTTTGGGCATGTCATATCATCGGCAAAGCATTTCTTTTTTGATTGTGGAGTCTATGATGTGCCATGCCTGAAGAATGTCATTTGCTACTTAAAACATGATTTTAGGGATCCACTTGTAGGCGAGTCTATTTATGCTATTCCTTACCTATGTTTAGTCTTTACCTTGCATATGTCTAGTGAGACGGGTCAGTCTTGCTGAGCCCTATGCTCACGTTTGCAGTTAACGAGTTTTTGCAGGTTATACCGTTGATGAAGGGCCTAACGATGATGCCTTATACCCTTTAGGGTTCACGACCGAGTAAGAGCCCTGCACGCCGCCGAAATCTATGAGTGTTGCTAGTGTAAAGCGTTTGAGGGCATGGACAGCTTTACTCATGCATAGCTAGTGCTGAGAGCGTAGTATGATGTATATACTTCTTTCCTACGTTACATATTGTAAAACTTCCGCTGTGTTTATAAATCAAAGACTTAGAATTGTATTTTACTCTCGTTCTTTTCTTGTATACTGCTGGGTGTCGCATCGCATGGCACCACCCAATGAGATCCTTGGATGTCGGGATTCCGGTCCCCACAATTGAGTAATATTTGTGCACACTTTGATTGTGTTTCTTGTCTTGTATGTTTATTATGCGGATTAGACGCATTTGCGCTAGAGAGTGCCGCGGAGGATCTACAACACCAAGAGTTTGAAGGCTTTGACCCGAACCAATCCCAAGAGCAAGGCAAGTGTCCTTGAAGAATATTGATCCTATTTTGAAATAAATGTTTTGTTTGCAAAACTGCATGCTTGTGTCAATTTTGATGGGAACCCCATGATAGGAAGTTTACTTAGATTTGTTTGACCACCCTTGTCACCTGGAATTTATGGTAGAGAGTCAGGAAGGGCTTTTTACCTTTTTGCTTTCTTAATTAATTGGGATGGGAAGACAACTATACCACTTAACTTAATTATTCATTTATGAGATTATGATTAACATGAACTGGTTAATATGATATGGTAATGGGTGATCTAAGCAAGCATGGTATGTGGATGGGTTGGATGTTATGGTGGTCCGCTTGCTTTAGATCTAAGGATCGGTTCATGCGAGAATAAGCCAGGAGGACTACAGTGCCACCACGAGGCCAAGTATGGGTGCGGCGTAGATGATTAATTAGGGCTTTGCCAGTGTTATTTGGACCATTAAGGATGCTCGGGGAAGGGGTAGTAGGATTGGGATGTTGATGATTGGTGGGACTATCCTGGGATCCGAATGGCTCAAGAGGGGGCCCTTGGTTTAAGATGTGCTCTGTAGGAGACATCTCCACTGGTGAAACCTCAGTGGGGTCTAAATAGGCTAGTAATCCCTTTGTAAAGACTATTTTGTGATCTCTTGGCCATACACCTATAGTATTGTTTTGGCATAATGGAGGTTCTTTAGTCACTGACGGGTGATGAAATCACAAACACGTGGGTAAAGTGGTACAAACTCTGCAGGGTCTAATAAACTATCATGATAGTTGTGCTCCTGGTTATGAGCGCCTGGATGACCTACATGATTAGAGGGAAATTGGGATTTGGGATGGTTTGGTACAGGTTATGGTTTGGTTATGGTTATGCCTGGTTATGAATTAAATTCTGGTATTGATTATGGTTATTGGTAATGAGAAATCTGGAATATGGATGATGGTAATGAATATGGACTTGTACTATGATAATAATTATGGTTTATGATGGTTTTATTTCATATACATATAATATATTGCTTTCCAAATGTTTTAATGTACTTTTCAGCACTTAGCCATTATTATTGTCGTTATTTGTATCAGCTACATGTCATACTTTCCAGACTTGTTGAGTAGGACATGTACTCACCTTTGCAATCCCCCCAACAGTTGCAGTTTAGGATTGGGAGTTTAACGATGATAATGCGGAGTTCTAGGGCGTGTCTACTGTCAGCTTTGCCTGTGGAGTATTGGAGCTACGCTACATGCCCTTTGCTTAGTTGCTTAGTTTGCTCAGTTTAGTTATTTCCGTTGCATTAGTTGAACTTGTCATTAATATTCATTAGAGCTTGTATTCAAGGATTATTCTAAATTGTGTAATAAAGTGGTTAATTAATCTTGTTCTATGGTAATTTTTCTATATATCTTTTTGTGATTGCACTCGTGTATGTGTGTTGAACGTCCTGGGCACACATATGCGTTCACTTGGTTCATTTTTAGAATCGGGTGTCAAAAGGCAGGTCGGGCGCTAGGGGACACGTGTTACCTCTGAGCATCCACATTCTGGTACAGTGAGACTTGGCGCTTCTATTTCCGGTACCAAGGGGTACCCGGTACACAGGGTACCGACAAAGGCTGTGACGTGCAATAGTTATATTCAGCAAACTTGCATTTATGCAATCAATACAATGCTCATTGGTTTCTTAAACAATATATATAGAAATAACAATGACATTATCTACAATGGATGTATATATATAAAAATGAAAGCATTCATTCCATAGGATTATAGCATATTTAAAAACATAGAAAGACAAAATCTTAACAATGAAAGCGGCGTAGGGAGGAGGGAGGGAGGGAGGCAGCGCGGAGATTAGGGAGGAAGGGAGGTTGCGTTTGGAGGAGGGAGGTAGGGAGGCAGTGCGGGGAGGATGAAGGCGCAGGGCTGCGGCAGAGATCATGTCGCAGGGCAACAGAGAAGGGAGGAGGGAGGCGTGCAGAGATGGCGACGGGGAATGGCTTGTCGGCAAGGGTGAGGTGACAACGCTGGGCGGTGAGGGCTTTGCTGTCGGTGCTCCGCGACAAGGGCTTTGGCGGTAAATCAAAATTTTGGCAGCCAGACGACGTCTAAGTGAAATCTTCCGGTTTATGTTTTTCCGAGGACATCGAGCAGCATTATATAGGTGCCTATTTTCACATGCGATGTTTAGTAAGGCCTGCCTATGGAAATAAATTATCTCAGGCGGTGGTTAACTACAAAGCCGCTTGAGATGGGATATTATAACTGGCGATGGTTCACTTAAAAGCCCCTTGTGAAAATTGACGACTCTGTTTAGGTTTAGTTGGTTTGCTCTCACAGCAAGAATGTAAAAACATAAATTTCTATTTAATTTAAGACTACAGAACTAGAACTTGAAAGATTGAAGTTCAATCTAAAGTTTGAATTTAAATTTGGAATTTAAAAATTAAAGCTTGATTTAAAATTAAAAATCTCGAGTTAAAAATTCATTTTTTTATTTTGAAAAATTTTACTTGAAAAAACATGGTAATTCAAAATCAAGTTTCAAAATTTGTTGAAATATCAAATTCAAATTTATGTGTTCGGAGTCTTATATTTCAAATTTGTATCTGATTCAAACTTTGTCAATTCTCAAATTTGAGTTTATAATTGGGTTCTACATGTTTTATTTTGTCGACATGCAAAGTTGGGGTATTTTTGTACAATGTTTATACTTGAGCTAGTAGAGGTCAAAAATGAGAAGGAAAAACAAAATAAATGAACTAAAGAAAATGGAATTTAATTAAACCTAAAAGGAGAGATTCAAAATTTCAAACTTAGCTCCCATTCAAAACATTTTAAATCTCAAACTTGAGTTCACCTTTGAGTTCCTCATAATTTAAACAGTGCTCTTGTGTCCCATTTCATAAATTTCAGAGCACATTTGCTATTTAATTAAATGAAATCATTGAAATGCATGTGAATTAAAATTAAAATTTGAATATGACTCAAACTTTGTCAATTTTTAATTTTGAGTTTATAATTGGGTTGTACACAATTTATTTTGTCTACATTCAAAGTTGGGCCATTTTTGGACAAAGTTTGTACTTGGGCTAGTAGAGATAAAAAATGAGAAGGAAAAAACAAATTAAAGAAATCAAAGAAAATGGAATTTAATTAAACCTAGGAGGAGAGATTCCAAATTTCAAACATAGCTCCTGTTCAAGCCAAGTCAACTCTAAAATTTGAATTTGCCTTTGAGTTCCTCATAATTTAAACAGTGCCCCTATGTCAAATTTCATAAATTTTAGAGCACATTTGCTATTTAATTAAATGAAATCATTGAAATGCATTTGAATTAAAATTTGAATTTGAATCTGATTCAAACCTTTTCAATTATCAAATTTGAGTTTGTGATTGGGTTCTACACATTTTAGTCTATCTACCTGTAAATTTGGGGCATTTTGAACAAAGTTTGTATAGGATATTCAATTTAACAAAGAATGGAGATAAGAGGAGAGTACTGTGGGCCCCACAAGTCAGCTGCACTGGACTGACTATTATTACAGGCGGTGTTTAACTTCAAAACTGCTTGCGAAGAGATACTATCCCAGGCGGTGGTTCACTTATTATAAACTGTAAAGATCTTTTGTCCCACAATGGAAAGTTGAGCGCGTTGCAACGAGCATATAAGTCGAGGTGTTGCATGTATGACATTAAGTTCGGCGTGGGCGGTCTCGATGTCAAGTTAACAAAATTTAATCTGGCAATCAAGACCGTTCAAACCGAGTTGTTTTTTTTGACAGTCACTGACATGTTGGCCGCCTGCGAAGTGATTTATCCCAGGCGGTCTTTCACTTAAAAGCCGCATGTGAAAATATTATATTATCCTAGGTGGTGGTTCGCATAAAAGCCACCTGTGAAAATTGATGACTATATAAGGCGCCGCTCGGACACTGCAAAAAATAACACGGGAGTTTCACATCGATGTCGTGAGGCTACCAAAATTTTCATTTGGCCCTCGCCGCCGTCCAGGCCATCACCACCGTTGTTGTCCTCGCCCTCTCTGCCGAGCCACGTCGTCCTCCTCGCCCTCGCCACCAAGTGTCGTTATCCTCGCCGTCTTTGCCCTTGCCCCCATCGTCGATCCCCGTCGCAGTCACCATCCATGTACGCCTCCCTCTTCCCTTCTGTCTACTCCCTCTGTTTCTTAATAGTTGTCGTCAGGACAGTTAAAAATTTTGTTTAGGATGTCTTAATTGTAGGATCGAAGAGCACGTGAAAAGCTACCAGAGGGGGGAGAATGGTAGATTAAAAAATCGTACGCAGTGGAAACAATTAAATACCAACCCTTTCGGCAAAAATATGATCTGTTAAAGAAATCGCGTGTGAGACTAATCTAAACGTGTTTCACTGTGACAAAAGTGATAGATATCATAGATAATCAAGTCACGGAGACAACACAACAAGAATCACTCAAATCCGTCGAGAGAAACCCATGTTAGGATCAAAAGATCGAACAAAAGTCAATCTGTTCTACCGAGTAAAAAAACAGTTCTGGAGCACTGCAAAGAAACTCATGTAGATCAGAAACCACAAATCAAATGACCGTGAAATTTTGACAGATGATAGAAAATTAAGTTTTGAAGACAACCCAAAAAGAACCACGTCAATCGGATCTGTAAAACTCGAGTTATGATAAAATCACCGAAGAAAGGTAGTGCTGTGCAGAAACTTGACGAGAAAAACTTGTCTGGAACAAGTCAGACAAACAAGGCACAAAAGTTCCTTCAAAATATGAATTTTATTGATCACACCATAAGAGGAACAGCCACAAATTCGTCCACGATACCTTCATATGCATTGTTCTTGATTCAAACATGCTGCGCAACCTCCTAATAACTCAACCACAATTCCTCCCGAACTTGGTTGTTGAACATCATCTTCTCCCTAAGACTAGTTCAATGGATCCCGCCACCAGCCAAGTCTTGAACTCAAGCAACACATGCACATGAATAAACAACCAATACTTCCAAGCACAAGTCCTTGACTTGACTCTCGTTAGTTCCGAAACTACAACATCTTACGTGAGCACCACACATAAGCATGATGCAAACCATAGCAAAATGATATCAGCCTTAACCACGAAAACACACCAAAAACTTAGTAAAAGAATACTAATCAACCTTTCCATAAGTGTAAAGCAAGTTCGAAACATTGTAAGATAAAAGCAGAAACACTGCGATCAAGCACCGGACCTTGCCAAAGCTAACCGAACCATGAACCGGAGCTTACCAAAGCTAGTCGGACCTAGACAAAGAAGTCGGACCTAGCCAAAGCAAGTCGGAACTTACGTCGAACTATGTCGGAGCCAACCAAAACAAGCTGTACCTATCGTCGGACCTTGATGATAAAGGTGTTTTGGTAGTATGCAAAACTTTTATCGCCATAGCCAATGTATTCAACACACATAGGTCTCACAATCTCCCCCTTGATGAATGCATTGGCAACACCACTTAAGGTCCGAACATTGGCTTACTCACATTAAAAGTTTTGAAAACAATTTCCCCCCTATTTGAAAATCAAATGAGATAGAAATAAATTTCTCTCCCTATACATATTTCTCCCCCTTGCATACTTATCTTTAAAAATTCATCATATTATCTCTCCCCCTTTGACAATGTATTCAACAAGGTTGAAAAGAGAAATTTTAATTGTTATGGGCATATTATAACATATACATATAAAACAAAGCCCATCCAAGTCATACTATCAAGTAACTTACACTATCACAACAATGGCATACATAAAGTAGTGTAAGACATGCTAGAGATCAAATGTAATTTTCAATTTAAGAAAGTCATGATCTCACAAACTTAACTATTTCAAAACCTGAAAGCATGACACTTGTTGCTGCATTTTATTATTTCAAAGCACAAATTTAGATCATATGATATTTGCAAGAGATTATATGCACATCTACCTTATTCTAACCAACCAAGCCAAGCCTATGTCATTTGACAATCAGAAGCTTAAAGACATGGTTTTAGTCATACACAACTTCTTTCATGTTCATATCTAAGTGCAATGATAAGCCATCTCAAAAGAAGAAGTGCGATGCATGCATATTCTCTTGATCTTTTCTCAACTTATATTTGACCATAAAAGCTCAACATGTAAGTTGATTACTTGATTAATTCTTTATGATTAAAAGCACTTGTGAGCATGCAACAAGTTCAAAACACCAAGAAAGTTCGACCATGACCAGATTTAGTGTAAGTAATTATTATAATTACTAGACATGGCAAAAACTACAAAATGTATAACACGAGTAATGTAGTAAGAACTTTCAGCATGTAAAAGAAATCACAAAGTCATATATGTATGAAATACTATGCTCATATTATTTTAATTTCATATTCACACATAGACTTCTCAAATTTCAAAACTCTCCCTCAATGTAAGCCATGAGGATGCATAACCCCTATTTCACCACGAATGAAACAAAAACACGTGAAATCCAAAGGTTTTGTAAAAATGTCAGCCAATTATTGTTCGGTATCTACATGGTGAAGCACAATGTTTCCTTTTTCAACATTATCATGGAGAAAGTGATACCTAATGTCAATGTGCTTAGTTCTGTTGCATGGGGTTTTTAGCAATGCAAATAGCACTAGTGTTATCACAAAGCAGTAGAACACTATATAGATCAACCCCATAGTCCTTAAGTGTTTGAACAATCCAAAGAATTTGTGAGCAAGCACTAGCAGTAGCTACATATTCAGATTCGACTGTGGATTGTGCAACTGAGTTTTGTTTTCTAGAAGACCAAGCAACTAGTGAATTACGAAGAAAATTACAAGCACCAGAAGTACTTTTCCTATCAATCCTACAACCTCCAAAATCAGCATCGGAAAAAGCTTTCAAAGTAACGGTTGAGGAAGAAGGAAGAAAAATGCCAAATTCTTGAGTTCCATGTAAGTACCTGAGAATCCTTTTGAGGGCTTGACGATGTGAAGCATGTGGAGAGGCTTGAAACCGTGCACAAAGACATACGCTGAATTGCATGTCCGGTCTTGATGCCGTGAGGTACAAAAGTGATCCGATCATGCTTCTATATTTTTTGGATCCATGGGTTCACCATCTTCATCAAGTTCAAGTGTTGTTGTTGTTCCCATTGGTGTCCGAAGAGGCTTGCTTTTATCCATGTTGAAGCGCCTTAGGAGGTCTTTTGTATACTTCATTTAATGCACAAAGGTACCCTCCTTGGTTTGCTTGATTTGCAGCTCCAAAAAGTACGTGAGTTCTCTCATCATACTCATCTCAAATTCTGAACTCATCATAGCTGAAAACTTGGACACAATATCATGAGAAGCACAACCAAAAATAATACCATCCACATACACTTGAACGAATAATGAGTCATTGCCATGCTTAAGGACAAAAAGAGTTTTATCAACCTTTCCCATGGTAAACCCCTTTTCAAGTAAGAACGTTTTTAACCTATCATTCCATGCTCTAGGGGCTTGTTTGAGACCGTACAAGGCTTTGTACAGTTTGTAAACATGATTAGGAAAATCTGGATTTTCAAAACCCGGTGGTTGTTTGACATAAACCACCTCATCTATGTAGCCATTAAGAAAAACACTTTTAACATCCATTTGATATAGCTTAAAACCTTTAGATACAGCAAAAGCTAACAAAATTCTTATGGCATCTAATCTAGCAACAGGAGCAAAAATTTCATCAAAATCTAGACCTTCAACTTGAGTGAAAACTTGAGCAACCAACCTAGCCTTATTCCTAACCACGACCCCATCCTCACTTTGTTTATTTTTAAACACCCATTTAGTTCCAATTAAAGTGTGACCTTGAGGTGGAGGTACAAGTTTCCAAATATTATTTCTTTCAAAATTTTCTAACTCTTTTTGCATTATAATAATCCAAGATTCATTAGTGAGTGCGTGTGATATATCTTTGGGTTCAAAAGAAGCAACAAAAGCAGAATGAGCATGAGAGTTTGGATCGCAAAACCTGGACCGTGTGACTCATTCGTGCAAGCTTCTAATAATTTGTTGTGGAGGATGACTTTTGAGAACCCGTAGGGGAGTGGACACTTCACAAGCTTCTTCTTCTCCTTGTTCATCACAAGTAAATGAGCTTGTGACTTGAGGAGGATCTGTACCAGCAATGGTGATCGTCGGTGTTGGCTGTGAATCAAAATCAGGAGCTGGAACAATGTCATTAGCTGCTGAATTTTCGGGCAGCAGCTCCACCTCTTCCTCATCTTCAACGAAAATGCTCTCCCCCTGCGGATATGGATCTGGACCTGCAATATTTGAGCTAGTACTTGGGCTAGCTTCATCAGAATACACCTCACAAATCTACATAATTTTGTTAGTGTCAAGTAAAAGCACACGGTAGCCTCTAGTATGAGATGGATAACAAAGAAACATGCCATCAACAGATCTAGTTTCAAATTTATCAAGATTACTATGTTTCTTAACAAAGCATTTGCAACCAAATACCCGAAAGTGTGTAACATTAGGCCTATGTCCAAACCGGAGCTCATATGGTGTTTTACCTAGCTTAGCGCACAAGAAAACACGATTTGACACATAACAAGCAGTTGCAATCGCATCAGCCCAAAATTTCCTAGGAGTTTGATATTCATCAAGCATAGTCCTAGCCATCTCAACTAAGGTTCTGTTTTTTCTTTCTACAACACCATTTTGTTGAGGTATATATGGTGAAGAAAATTGATGATCTATTTGATTTTCAGCACAAAAGTGATCAAAAGATTGATTTTCAAATTCGGTTCTGTTATCACTTCTAATTGCTTTTAAAGATCCTGGGTGATCAATTGATAATCTAAGAAATAAGGTTCTAAAGTGACTAAAAGCTTCATTCTTAGATGCCATAAAGTAAACCCAAGAGTATCTAGAATAATCATCAACAATCACAAGAACATACCATTTACCTCCGAAGGATTGAACACGTGAAGGTCCTACGGTGTCAAGGTGCAAAAGTTGACACGGCTCAGTTGTCATGATCATTGTGAGAGGAGAATGTGAAACTGCATCCATCTTAGCATGTCTACAAGAAGAGCACACAATTTCTTTGTCCCCTTTAAGCGTAGGCAGCCCACGTATGCGATCAAGAGCACTAACACGCGTTAGATAATCAAAGCCTACGTGACCAAGTCTACGATGCCAAAAATATAAGTCCTTTGAATCATTAGTAACTAGACACATATTCTTAGAGGAAGACATATCAAAATCAGCTTTAAAAATTCTTCCAAACCTAGACACGTTAAAAATAATCTCACTATTTGAATTTACAACTTTGCAACAATTTTTAGTGAAAATAATTTCCAGGTTTTCATCTAGCAGTTGTGAAATAGAAAGCAAGTTGTATTTCAAATTTTTAACAAGTGTCGCATCCTTCAAATTGTAGTGATTATTTACTCTAACTGAACCCTTAGCAATTATAGGAGTTGAAGAATTATCGGCAAAAGTAACATTCTCTACACGTGACACAAAAGAGATGGAGGAGAACCATTCTTTGTTACCGGTCACGTGGCGTGAGCAACCTGAATCCACAATCAAAATGTTCTCCTTCCTCAAGCGTGTAACCTACATAGAAGCACAATATGTCGATGACTCAATACTGGGGTTAGTCAAAAGGCATTTAGGAATCTAGTACTGAGTCACACGACGTCCAGCAGGAATAACACGCAAAGCTGAGATAAAACAGCAGGTTTATGAGCCAAAGCTTGAGGATTTTTGTACCCAACTAATGTCCTATGATATTTTACATCTGTAGCACAAAAAACAGTAGGTTTGGGAGCAAACTTTGCATGTTTTCGACTCATTACAGCAGATTGCATGTTCCTATCATTCGGTTTAGCAAGTGCAGCAAATTTTGCATGAAAGTTATGAGATCTAGCAATCATTCTTTCCTTTTTCTGTTGTTTAGCTAGTCTATAACAAAAATCAATGACATGACCATCTCTACCACAGTAGGTACAATGAAATTTAACTTTTTGTTCATGTTCAGATGAGCAAGCAACATTTTTATTTGAAAATGAATGAGACAACACTCCTGCAGATTTGAAAACCACTTCTTCTTGTTTAGGAACTATTTGAATCAAACCACTCCCTAATGACTTTACAATTTTAGGTGGATGTGCCTTAGCATGAGCATGAGAATCAAAACCTAAACCAGTTTTATCATTGTAAGATTTGGAAAAATTCAGCAGCAAGTTTAGGTTCTTATTCCCATTACAAAACCGATCTAATGTCCTATGCATGTTATCAAGTTTATTGGACAGATCAAGGCAATTTTCACATGAAGTTTTTCCTTTTAATTTGCAATTGGAACAAAATTTAACTTCATGAGAACGTAAAGCATTGTTCAATATAGAAATTTCATTCATAGAATCTTGTAGTTTCTTATCAAGATCATCACAAGTAGAACAATGCAAATCAAATATAGAACAGCTAGCATCTTTCAAGTTTTTATCATTAAGTGCAGCAAGCTCTCTATTATTTTCAATTTCTAACTTAAATTTACCAAGTGTGGAGGTGTGCGCACTTCTTAATGAGGACAATTGTTCATATATTAAATCACATGAAGGGCATGCATCATCACTAGGAATCAAAGTTTTTAAACGGTTGATTTTAGATTCTAGTGATTCAATTTTAGCAGCACTATCTCTAAGCTTTTTGTCCTTTTTCTTAACTATAATAGTGGAACGAGAAATAGCATCACACATTTCTTCGCAAGTAGGACATACCTCTTCATTGTCGCTGTTGTGTTCTGCATCCTCCATATTTGATCTTGATTTGCCTGCCATGAAGCACAAGTTTGCCAAATCATCTTCATCTTTGTCACTTCCAAAGTCCACATCGCTTGAGCCAAGTTCTTGAAGTTCGGAGATAAAACTGCTCACCAATTGACGTCCTGTAAAACCCTTCTTTTTCTTCTTATCATTTGCAGAGGAGTGCTTCATCCTTGTTTGCTTTTCATCCCGGGAAGTAGGACCTGAAAGGTTAGGGCAATCTAATCAAAAATGTCCTGTCTTACCACATTCGAAACATCGTTGAGGTCCGGAGCTTCCTCTTCTTCTAGTTCTAACATTTTGCAATGCTTTTGAGAACCTAGTAGAGAGAAGTATTAGCTCCTCCTCTGGAAATTCCTCAATCTGTTCAAGGGTTAGAGAGGACAACAAAGCAAGTGTACCACAAGATGAAGTTTTACCGGAGCTAGGCATGTCACGTTGAGAAACAAAAGCAATATACTTGTTGGGGTTCTTACGTGATATTATGTCACTTTCATGAGTTTTTAACTTGGAATATAGCACATCTAAAGTAAGTCTACTCATGACAGTAGATTCACGAATAGATGTGACTTTCATCTCCCAAATTGACATATCTAATGCACTTAACAATTGCCTAGCATTTTCAGCATCTGAAAAATTAACATTGACACTACGCTAGTTGCTGAGAATTTTATTAAAGCGAGCAAAAAGGTCATCAATAGACTCACCGGGTTGCATCTCGAAGCGCATGTATTCTTTCTTGAACATGTCTTGCCTTACCTCCTTGATCGTGTTGGATCCTTCATGGTAGTCACAAAGTCCTTTCCACACATCGTATGCAGATCGAAGGTGTGCAACAGAGTCGAAGTCGCTTTGAGTTAATCCTTGTATGATCAAGTTCCGAGCCTTGTTGTTGTTATCGACATCTCTCAGATTTGTAGCTTTAACATGATCATTTGACGGCACTTCATAAGGCTTGTATACCTTCTATCATATTGCAAAGCCTTGAGCCTGGATGAAGGCTTCCATACGTTCCTTCCAAACCTGAAAATAAATACCACTAAAGACACAAGGTTTTGCCGAGTATTTTTCCATGATGATCAGTCAAAATACGTGCAAATCACAAAGATTAGAGCATCGTGGCTCTGATAACAATTGTAGGATTGAAAAGCACGTGAAAAGCTATCAGAGGGGGGTGAATGGTAGATTAAAAAATCTTATGCAGCAGAAACAATTAAATCCCAACCCCTTCAGCAGAAAAACGATATGTTAAAGAAATCGTGTGTGAGACTAATGTAAACGAGTTTCACCATGAGAAAAGTGATATATATCAGAGATAATCAAGTCAAGAAGATGAAACAACAAGAATCACTCAAGTCCGTCGAGAGAAACCCATGTTACGATCGAAAGATCGAACAAAGGTCAATCTGTTCTACCAAGTGAAAAAAAAAACAGTTCTGGAACACTGCAAAGAAACTCATGTAGATCATAAACCACAAATCCAATGACCCTGAATTTTTGATAGATGATAGAAAATTAAGTTTTGAAGACAACCCAACAAGTCACGTCAATCGGCTCTGTAAAACTCGAGTTATGATAAAACCACCGAAGAAAGGTAGTGTTGTGCAGAAACACGACGAGAAAAACTTATCTGGAACAAGTCGGACAAACAAGGCACAAAAGTTCCTTCCAACTACGGATTTTATTGATGAAACCATAAGAGGAACAGCCCCAAAGTCGCCTACGATACCTTCATATGCATTGTTCTTGATTCAAACATGTTGCGCAACCTCCCGATCAACTCAACCACAATTCCTCCCAAACTTGGTTGTTGAACCTCATCTTCTCCCTAAGACTAGTTCAATGGATCCCGTCACCAGCCATGTCTTTAACTCAAGCAACACATGCACATGAATAAATAACCAATACTTCCGAGCACAAGTCCTTGACTTGACTCTCGTTAGTTCTGAAACTACAACATCTTACGTGAGCACCTCACATAAGTATGTTGCAAACCATAGCAAAATGATATCAGCCAACCACCAAAACACACCAAAAACTTAGTAAAAGAATATTAAGAAACCTTTCCATAATTGTAAAGAAAGTTCGAAACATTGCAAGATGAAAGAAGAAACACTGCGATCAAGCACCGGACCATGCCAAAGCTAACCGGACCTTGAATGGAGCTTAACAAAGCTAGTTGGACCTAGCCAAAGCAAGTAGGACCTTACGTCGGACTATGCCGAAGCTAACCAAAACAAGTTGTACCTATCATCGGACCTTGATGATAAAGGTGTTTTGGTAGTATTCAAAACTTTTATCGCCATAGCCAATGTATTCAGCACACATAGGTCTCACAATAATAATAGACATATTAATTATGTCGCTTGTACTGGTACTTTTATCTAATCCACGAGATGTATAGTTCCCCCGTTTCTTAATAGTTGGCCCCAATGCTTTTAATACTCCTAATGATGTAGTTTGTTATAAAATGCAAAAGACATATAAGAGGTCCTTGTGTTAAAAAAAATGTAAAGCGAAAAATATATGTTTTATCTAGTGTATTTTATCTAGTGTTATTTAATGAAAATGAAATGATATCTTATTTTTATATGTACAGTTTGACATAGAAGATAGACCGTCAAGCATGGATGTACAACATGCCAAGACCTGATCCTACGTATATTCAAAATGTTGAAAACTTTATTGTAGCGTCCAAGAGACATGCAAAGCTGCAAAAGATAGATGACATATTATGCTCATGTATCGTCTGTGAAAATAAGATTGCTTGGATAGATACTATAGTTATCCAATCTCATTTGGTGAAAAGGGGTTTCAAAATAAAACACACAATATGGACAGAGCATGATGAGTTAGATACACATGAAGTGGATAAAGATGATGAGAGAGGTTCTGATGGCCATAATGCTCATATCGATGATGGTACTGATAATCAGGATGATGATGACGACGATGATGATGAGTTTGTTTGTGAGGATATGTTGCGTCACATCATAGATTTCTATGTGAGCAACTAAAGTTTTAAGTAAAATAGAGACATTGCATAATGCAGCGGCAAAGCTTTTATATGATGACTCAAAGGGTTGTGATAAAGAGTTTACTGCATTGTGTGCAGTTCTAAAACTATTAAAGTTGAAAGCCACAAATGGATGGTCCGATTGTAGTTTCCTCTGATCTTTTGAATCTTTTTACAGAAATTCTTCAAAATCCCAATAAACTGCCTAGAAGATTTAAAGCGAAGAAACTTCTTTGTCCAATGTCACTAGGTGTGACCAAAATGCATGCTTGTGTGAACCATTGTATTCTGTATCGTAAAGAGCATGAGCTCGCAACTAGATGCCCCATCTGCGGTGTCAGTAGATACAAGAAGGACTACAATCACCATTATGTTACCAACATGAATAATACTCAGAAGAATAGGACGTTTATTATTGGCCCTGAAGGTGACGATGACGATACTTCTGACGATGTAGGCGAGAAGAATAAGAGAAATATTCATTCCTTGGTGATGTGGTACCTTCCAGTAATTGATCGCTTGAAGCGTTTGTTCTCAAACCCCAAGTAGGATGAACTATGCGTTGGCATTCCGAGCAGCGCGGGAAGAATGAAAAACATATTCACTATCCAGAATTTGCAAAGGAAATCAGAAATGTAAGGTTTGACTTGTTTACAGAGGAAATGAACCCGTTTGGCGAAAAAAGGAGCATACACAGCACATGGCCCGTGGTCTTAACGATGTACAACCTATCGATGTGATTGTGTCACAAAAGGAAATATATTTTGTTATCTGTTATTATACAAGGTTCGAAACAAGTTGGCGTCAAAATTGATGTGTTCTTGGAACCTTTAATGGAAGATATGGCGAAGCTGTGGAATGAAGGGGTACGTACATGGGATGAGTACAAGTGGGAGTATTTCACGCTAAGAGCAATGATATATGTTACCGTGCATGATTATCCCAAACTGTTTACATTATCAGGACAAATGAAAGGGGAGAAAGGTTGTGTAAGGTGCGTAGATGGAACTGGTTTTTTTGTACCTCGCTTCATCCAGAAAGACGGTGTACATGAGACACCAGCGGTTCTTGATAGATAGACACAAGTACCGTAAGATGAAAGAAAAATTTCATAACAAAACCGAAAAAGATGCTGCACCAAAACATTACAGTGGAAAACTCGTGTTCGAAATGGTCAAGAACATTCAGGTTGCTTTTGGTAAGGGCAAAAAATGTAAAGGAATAAAGAGAAAGAAAACTACATCTTCGGGTGATACAACTAACATGACTTTCAAGAAACAATTGATTTTTTAAAGTATCTTCCATACTAGAAGGACCTGCAAATTTGCCATATTATTGATTTGATGCACGTTACAAAGAATGTTTTTGACAGCATCTTTGGAACCTTTTTGCACATGCCAAGGAAAACAAAGGACGGGTTAAAATGACGTATGGACCTAGTAAAAAAGGCCAATGGGAAGCATTACCTTCCCCCAACTAGCTACAACTTGACACCACGGGAGAAAAAGGCAATTTGCGAATGCTTGTGTGGCATCATAGTGCCCACGAGTTTCTCATCTAATATTCAAAAACTAGTCTCGATGAAAGACTTGTCTCTATTCGGCTATAATTCTCAGGACTATCACATGATGATCACAGTGTTCCTCACCATTGCAATAAGGGTCATCAAACCAAATCATATAAAAGTTGTCACCACACATTTGTGTTACTTCTTTAATTCAGTATCACAAAAGGTGATAGCCCGTGAAAACTTAGACTATTTGAAAACGTACATCATCGAGACTATGTGCAAGTTTGAGATGTGTTTCCCCCCATCCTTACTTGATATGCAAGTACACCTAATCATACATCTCGTGGATAAGGTAAAA
Source organism: Tuctoria greenei (assembly GCA_036927565.1). Lineage (NCBI taxonomy): Eukaryota > Viridiplantae > Streptophyta > Magnoliopsida > Poales > Poaceae > Tuctoria > Tuctoria greenei. Next base: position 88,432,215 of record JAYESD010000008.1, read on the forward strand.
GCATTTGGGCCACTATATTTAAATCATATGTATCTTTTGTGCGCTTGCAGATCTCATCTCCGGGGTGTTAAGAAATACCAACAAGCATTTCTGGCGCCGTTGCCGGGGAAGGAACAAAAGTGAAGGATAGCTATCACTTATGATTAAGATATAGGTACTAGTAGCTATTAGACAGGACTGCCCTTGCTTTGTTTTCTCCGTTGTGTGAAAACATGATAGTGTTTGGCTAGCCCGTTCTTTGGGAACCAAAAAGCGGGTGCAAGAGCTTAACTCCATTATTACTTCAAGGCGTTCCTCAACAAATCTTCTGGTTGGGAAACATTGTTGCCCACAACGGGAGGATTTTCCAGCTTCCAGTAGGAGCCAAAGACATCTATCCCCAAAGCTTGGGGGAGGCTCCAAGATTATATCTTGGTTTGCCTTTACCATGGGGTGGATATTTTGTTCATTGTCCAACACTCCTACAACAGGTTGACTTCGTTGACCCGTGGTCAATTTCATGCTGAAGTTGGAGGTGACCTCTTCTCATTCATGATGAGAAAGATAAAGATTTAATTGAGGAGAAGGTCACCATTCAAAGGGGTGGATCCATGAATGTTTCAGTTCCATTGGTATGGCATGCACACCATTGACAAGGTGGACATGCTAGCCACAAAACTGGACCACCTCTTGAAAATTTAAGAAGTTCGAGCCAATGGAGAAGTGTTTGGGTGATCCAAGCCATGGGATATTCACATATATTGTGAAAATCCATGTCAACATGGAACTCTTAGGGATTTATTTCCCTAAGACCCATGAGGATCTTACATTTCCAAACAACTTCAAAGGCTACCACCAATAAGGTGGTCAAAAGTGGAATCAATACAATCAAGAAGGCTATGTGAATTTGAATTCCAACAAATTCAACTTCAACTAGCCTACCTTGATGTACCTTATCCATGGCCAAGGAGAAATTAATGACATACCCAAGAAGCATTTGGCCAAGGACAAGCCACTTTGAAAAGCATTCAAGATCCAAGGGTTCCACAATCACTTGTTGGACCCTACACTTCGACCAAACTAGTGCAACTTTGGGCAAAACGACACTGTGGATGAAACATTTCTTGTTTGATTGTCGAGTCCACATGTCTTTATGTCCAAGGAAGCCTCTTGATCCTAGATCAAGCATGGGTTGGATCAAAAGAATACCTTGAAGGTTGAAGTAACACCCCCATAAGTGGACAACCTCATTGCCTTTATGAGGAATGAGGAGACTCTGTCATGTCATCCACAATGACATTATAAGAAGACAGAGAATCCAGGGCCGTCCAAATGGCCCAAGTCCACTAAGCTGCCAACAATGGAATGGCGAAATAAGTACAAGCCTCACCAAGTTCATGAAAGAACATTTTCAAGAAAAGAAAGTCGTCGCAACATCAAAAAGTCTTCATAAAGGCGATGATGAGGTCGGGGCTACCACGTGCCTCACTTGTCCAGATGGCAGCCAAAGGAGGATTGGCTTGCCAACAAAAGAAGTCATTCGCACCTTCATCTTTGGGTATGGATGACACACCATCAAGCTAAACAGGACGGAGGTAAGTCCTGCTCATTGGACTTCAAAAATTTGGTGAGTCCTTGCTAATAAGTTAATTGGTAGTTATCTCATATTTGATTTCCAATTGCATATTTAAATTTTCATCGAACCTTGCATTTGCATTTAGCATGTTTGAATAGGCGAACCTCATGGCCTACCTCTGCCGTTATGTTTCAACCACAATAGCGGACCTTGACCAAGACAAGCTTGGGGAGGACCCCCACTTGAGGTAACTTGTATCACACCCCATTTGTATTCCTTTATTTTATTTCCTTGTTTCCACCACATTTGCATCTACAAAAAGATAAAAATATGATAATGTAGTGTAGGTTAGGTTAATAAAATAAAAGATGTGCGGTAAGAATATTTTCATTTTGCACAAGTTGAAATGATGAATAGTTGCTTTGTCTTATTTTCTCTAACCCCATGCATACAACTTAGTATTCTCCAAGTATTGCTTTTATTGGCCTAGAATATTCTTGCCTTAAACTTGGATTTGTGGATAGCAAATGCTAAGTCCAATTATAGGTTGTTGTGGGGGTATGATATAGTGATAAGAGCTGCTATACCCAAGTTGAAAGTGAAACTTTATTTCTTAGAGAAAATTTAAAATGAGAGTTCCTCATTTGATATAAATTCCTACCAAAGCCATACGATGATTTGAATTTGATAAACTCTATGCATATGTTATTTGCTGTAAAAGCCCGTTTTTCGGAAGAACAAAAACGCAAAAATGCGAACTTAAAAATTTTGAAAATAGACTTGGAAATCCAAACTCACATGAGCCATATGAGTTAAACTATGTTCACTAAAAATGGGGACTTGTTAAAACTTTACATATAGAACATGGTTGCTGATGTGGAATGGAACTTAAGGTGAAGAATCCTTAATTTCCAAGTATTCACATTTTCAATAAAAAATTAAAGGAGAAAAGAAAACAAAATAGAGAGATAGAAAAAGGAATTATTCCAACCCTACAATGGGACATCCAAAAATATTCAAATCTCAGGTCGTAAATTTTTCCATGACCTTCTAATATTCCAATTAGACTCTCGGTAAAGTTTCAAAATTTTTGAAGCACGTTTTCCATTTATTGGACACGTACTGAGAGTTTAATCAACGTCGACTTCAAATTTAAACTTTGTGCTCAACCTTGTCCAAATCAACTCCAAATTTTTCCTGAGGTCCCTTATGGTTCAAAAAGGTTAACCTCAAAGTTTCAGGATTTTTGGACCTAATCTACTATTTATTTCCTTGAGTCAAGTATCACCACTTGAATTCAAATTCCAATCTGAGTTCAAATTCAACTTGCTCAGTTTTGAAATCTGATTGCACCATAAAATTCTCCACATTTTATTTAGTCACTGGGCCAAAGATGACTATTTTTGAAGCACGTTTGCTAGCCTATTGGAATTTTGGAAAGAAGAGGGAAGTGGGTCCCACAGGTAGGCCCCACCTGGCAGGTCGGCACCGGTTTCCTCTCTCCTCCCCTGCCTCCACGCGACGGCATGCAGCGCCACCGCGATGAAATCCGTCCTTATCGTGCCGCCCGACTCCCAGCCGGCCCTGCATCCTCGCCCGACTTCGCACCTCCCATGCGTCCCGGCCACTGACCGCGCCGCCACCTCGCCTCCCAGCTCCGCCCGGCGCGCACCCCGCCGCCAGCGCCGCGCCCCAGCACCCTGCTCCATGGCCGTCTCAGCTCCCACTCGCGCAAGCTCGTCGTCCCGCTCGGCCGCGCGCCCTAGCCCTACGGCTCATCCCCTGCGGCTCGCCCCTCGCCACGACCACCGCGCCGCACCTCCCCGTCGGTCCCCGCGCGTCGTCCTAGCATCACCGCCTCCGGCCCGTCCCCGCAGCTCGCCCCCACGGCGCCTCCCCGCCGGCGCTCCACCTCCCCGCGCGCTCAGACCACCCCGCCGAGCCGCCCCGAGCCCTGCACCACCGCGCTGCTCGCCCGGCCACCGACGCCAGCGTTCCCTCGCCTGCGACCGCCGTTCTCCTCTAGCCCGAGCTTGCCGCCTTGTTACTGCTTCACCGGCGCCACACCTACGCGCTCGCTCACCTCCCTATCGTCGCCCACAGCACTGCAGGCTACACCCACACCAAGCCGCGGCGGCCGCGTTCCTCCTGTCCGCGCCGTTTGCCGGCAACACTCTGTCCACATGCCGTGTTCAGCACCTTGCAACCGTCCATGACCTCAACCGGTGGCCGACACCCAGAAACGCCGCCGCGTTCCTCGCCGACGCGCTCCCACGCCGCAGTGACCGCCGTTCCCTCCGCGTTCCGCGCCGTGTCTATGTCCGGGAAGCAAAGCGAGTAATGGGTGTGATGGAGGATATGCAGGAACACACCTTTGACACCATGGTATCGACAACTGGCTCAAGGTTAGCTCTGATTTGTGCAAAGGTTAGTTGGGACAGATCTGCAGCTAAGGTGTTCGATGAAATGTTTACGAGGGATGAACCAACTTCGTTGATGTTCGGAACTGGTCTGTGATGCAGGGGTAGAATGATGTGGCAATCGACAAGGACATGTGCCAAGATACCCTTTTAACGGTGATGAAGCGACGGAATCGAGTACCCATCCAAGATGTTCGGCAAAATGCCTACAAGGTGAGCCTTGCTCTGAAATATCTTGCTTGACGTCATCAAAGTCTGTTCATGGTGATCGCTAAGATTACTCATATGTCGTCAAGCCGTACGTCCATGTTCCGCATTAATATCATTTCTATAGAAGTCCCTAAGTCGACCTCCTTTGTCGTTTGTATCACGTTGCCATGTCCGTGCATGCTCGTGATGCTCCACCCTGAGCCGCGTCGACGTCGTTGACCATATGACGTCGTCGTGACACTCTGAGCCGTTATTGTGCCCTGGCATCGAGATGGAGGGTTCTTGTAATGTGTGTGGTGCTGGAACACAACCACGACACAACGGTCGATAGTCGTTTAGCCAAATTAGGGTTTGGTCCAAGCGAGACTCTTCGAGTCCTGGGTGTAGCCAGGGTGCTCGATGAAATGCCTTCTAGGTCAAACCAGGTGTGTCGGTGACCACCGATGACCTAGGGTAGAATACTGCGAGAACGTTGCGATCGACGAGGAGAACTAGTCCAAGTGGAACCTTGGATAAGAATTTCTTAGTCGTGTCGAGGACGTTTCCTTTCCGTTCGCAGAATTGCTTACCTAGGTGTACCTCTTCATCGACGGTAGGTTCGTCGAGTCTTTTGTCGACAACTAAGTCGAGTCCCTAACACTTCGACTCATGGAGTGGTGTTCGAGATTCCGCTCACCCCTTTGACGAGTCCGGATCGATGTGGACCTGGCTAATCCGATCTTCTCGAGATGGCGAAGCATGACCGTCACGACAAGGTCTCGCATCATGTTCGAGTTCTAGGAGTTCACCGAGCTCATCTGGACAATCTTGCAAAGGACACTGCAATAGTGTCACGTAAGCACTTGAACGATGCTCGAGAAGCTTGCCGTAGAAACTACTTTATCTAAAGGTCATTTGAACATTGTCTCAATACTCATGTTAGGTTAACAAGGCTCGTTATGATGTCTTAAAGTCCAAAGAATGTTGACCTCACTTCACTCCCAAGTATCGCTAGGGTTTCATCCTGGTTCATCCTTATCAGAACCCTGCGACCACACTTGTCCCGTAATTAGGTTTACTCCTTAATGAGTTTGTGTAACTTCATTGGTCGACTTCTAAGTCACAAACTCTTGTTGCACAGTTCACTCACGCCTTAAGCTTTCTATGCTCCATCTTGATCGCTTAGTCTTCCTTACATCACACAGTCCAGTAATACTTCTTCACCATTCTACCTTATCACTCTTTGTGCGGCATAGCTCCAAGTGTCGAGTGCTAAATTGCGATGTGTCATTACATTGCACCTTTCAGTGCTTATCTCGACACTACTATGCCATCTTGATCGCTTAGGTCATCCTTACACCACCAGTCCAACACTTCCACACCATTCAGATGTATCGTCCTTAAGTGGCATAGCGTCGAGTGTTGAGTGCCAAGTTGCAATGTGTGCTTACGTTGCACCTTTCAATTCACATCTCGATACTACTATGACCACTTGACTCCATCCTTTGTTCATTCACACAACAGAGGCATATCTGTCCTTCCTAGTCGAACTCCTCATTCTTAGAGTTTACACAACCCCGTGGAGTCTTTTCTTAAATTGCTTAATTACTTAATTACTTATATGCATAACATGTCGATAGGAACGTGCTGATAGGTGATCGACAAGAAGCTTCACTTGGAGGAGAAGGCCAAGGTTTTTCCACTAAGGTTCCATGGCAGGTCCTCCGGAGGAAGATCAAGCCCTAACAATTGACATTTGTTCAGTCGCAAACTAAGGCAAGCCCCGGTTTGCATTTAAGTCGTTTATGAGCTTTTGCTTTATCACTATGATGAATAGTATATGAATTGTGCATTACGTTTAGGGTGAATGATACTCCACATGCATGACCAAAAATCCCAGGGTTTATTTGGCACGAGTTACAGTTTGACCTATAGTAACTGCTTTGCTAATGCATAGGAAATCCGGTAGAAGTCGAGTAGTTGGAATCTACTCGCGAGAGATGTATCTCACAGGATTGGTTGAAAAGAAAATGGTTTAATATAATGAAATTGAGACCGGGCAGGGAATGGATAGGAAGCGGCGAGAATGGAGTCTCGGTCGCATAGCCCTGCCTGTGTCGATTAAGGCCCGTCCGTATGCAGCCCCTTCGGACAAGCTTGAATTGTACCGGCAATATAATGGACATATGGAATCCAATAAACTGATGTAACTTGATAACTGGGATGTTGAGACCCATTAACTCACCATCGATAGGGGTGGGTTGAGGACAGTAAGGTGTAAATCGGTCGGCGGACACATGAGGTGTTCCGTGCGGAGACCTTCTGTTTGCGGAGGTGAGACGGGCTCAGCATTTGAGTTTCTTGTGAAAGGTGGCCATATACGCCTAGTACTGAAGTGTTATGTAGGTACAGGTGTGCTCGCTGCCACTTCCGAACGACGTATGTGTCGTGTTGTCCGGGTGTGTCTTGATTGCAATCACTGTCCCTCGCAGTAATAGAGTACCACTTGTTCACTGAGCGGTGACGTAGTAAATACTAAAGAAGTCAGAAATTCATATTGTATTGATTTATAAGTATTTTGCAACCTTGTATGATTTAGAGATAGTACAATTAAAAGTTTACAGTTTCCCCATACTTTAGCTGTAATAGCATTATGTGCTTTGGGCATGTCATATCATCGGTAAAGCGTTTCTTGTTTGATTGTGGAGCCCATGATGTGCCGTGCTCAGAGAATGTCATTTGCTACTTAAAACTTGATTATAAGGATCCACTTGTAGGCGAGTCATTTATGCTATTCCTTACCTATGTTTAGTGTCCCCTTGCATCTGTCTAGTGAGACGGTTAAGTCTTGCTGAGCCTTATGCTCACGTTTGCGCTTTAACGATTTTTGCAGGTATTAGTTTTATTTCTGCTGTTCAGGTTGTACATGAGACTCGAGGTGTCGAGATAAATCTCATGTGAGCCACGCCGCTGCTGTATGTTCTTCGTGTTGCTAGTGAGAATCGTCCTAGGCATGGACATCTTCTCTCCCGCTTAGTTAGGTGAGATTATGAGTATGTATTTTCCGCTGCGTGTGTACTCCTATTGTACACTCTTTTGTAAACTCTTCTTATTATGAAATGAAAACTGTATATGTTTTGGTATCCTTTTCGCGTGTGTTGTTAGGTGCCGCATCGCACGGTACCACCCAATGAGATCCTCGGATGTGTGGACCCTGGTCCCCACAGACATGGTATCAGAGCTTCATTGGGAATAGCACGCTCGAAAAGAGCCTATTTTCGAAAACTCCGAAGTAGTCGAGTGAGGTTTAGCTATATGCCCATTAAGGACTATTACTAGTATAAGTTATAAAGGTGGTGAACTAACTTGTTATATTATTCTGTAACGACGCTCTGTCTTCAAGGTAAGAGGTAAGGTACGCCGCCGAGAGCGGATCAATCTCGGTAAACTCTGCATACGAGATATGGTATGTGAAATTTCCGTGGCTTAGCACGGAAAGTCAATATGAGTCTCTGAAACTTTCCATGTTTCTGAGAACATATGACACGCGGTACCCCAGCGTGACACAAAATTAGTGGGAGCCCCCGTCGGGTGGTGTATAACCCGATAGTATGTATCTCTAGAACTATTCATGTTCTATGGGATCATGCGAAACACGTATGCCCGAGCGTGTATAAGCCGGTTCGTACGGGAGTCTTTGCTGTACAGACGTATTTACAGCCATGTACCTCGAGACATGACTTCGCTCAAGGGCGACTCACACCAGAGTCGTATGCATTTACTTTCATATATATTATTGTGACTGCCTGTCGTGTTTCCCCGTGCCGCCCTTGAGGTGTGAAGGTGTGAAAGGGGATTGTTTGTTTTCTGCAGGTACACTAACTCCGGTAGCGACCCGTGTAGAATACGTTTGCGAGTGATCGATATTAGGACCACCTATAGACGTATCCGGATATACCGGGTTAGACTTTTCTTTTGGTAAGGCACGTAGTACCGCCAGTATCCCAATTGATACTTTGACCATCCCCCACGAGAGAAATGGCTTCATATTCATATTAAGTCCAAGTATCAGTTGCTGATATCTTGTGGACGAAGTAAAATGTTTCTTTTCAAGAGTAGGTGAACCAAAGTTCTTTGCTCCTGGCGAGAGTTTAGCTCGACTTCGCCGGAGTAAGACTTTGGATAAGTTTGAAGATCCATAGTGATATGCTATGGATAAGAAGGTCATCAAGTCTCTTTTAAGATTCCATTTGGTTCTAAAGGAAATGATTAGTTGTGAATCAAGTTCTAGCCATCGGACTTGAGTTTTGAGCTAAGTTTCAAAATTTGAGTTTGTTCCCAAATTCTTGTGTTTCGAAGCCGGTGAGTTCTGTTTTCGAACAGAATTGACCTGACGTTGAAATTCCATATCTCTTCAACCTGGAGGGCTTTGGAGGCAAGTGAATACTTTTTGAAAAGCTTTTGAAGTCTTCTAATAGTTTCCTATTGACCTCCAAGCCAAAAGATGCTTTTATGGTGATGAAAATGCACCATAACCACTGCAGCTGCTGTTCTGAAACTGTACAAGACAGTATCTGAACTTTTGTCATAATTCCTTGAAGAAAGCTCTTCTATTCCATTATGATGCATTTCTGGAAAGTGGAAAAGCTATTCTACAACTTTGTTATTCAGTGATACCTCAAATTCAGCTTATAACTAATTAGAAAACAGAGTTGAAGATAATACATGTATATAGGTGCTATCTGAAACAGTCGGAAAAATTCTGAACTTTGAACGGACATAACTCTTAAACTAGAAATGCAAACTATACATGTTTATACATGCCTGGAAAGCTTAAATAGTCCTCTACCAACTTCCTAATCAACACGAAGGCTAAAACTCGCAATAACCAAGTCTAAATTGAAGTATCGTTTAAGGTGTCGAAACAGTTCAGAATATGGACCGTTACCTATTCAGTTACTGTTTCGATTATAATTCCTAGTAGAATTGTCGAATGGATTCGTATTTTACATTTCTGGAATCTTGAGAATGTATGCAACATGTTTTCTATGTATTACTTTTGCAAATATTGATGTTTGTATATCTGAAATTTGTGGACAAAATCAGCCTTAAACAAAGGAGGTGCTGTCCAAATTTTCAGAAAAACTGTCAACTTGCAAATGCCGTATCTTCTCAACCAGAAATGCTACGAGGGCAAGTAAATACTCTTTAGAAAGATTTGGAAGTCCTCTACATGTTTTCTGTTCAACATCAGACCAGAATTCTTTTCTAAATGGGTGAAATTTGGATAATTGCAGAGACTGTCCAGGTATACCCAAACTGGACAGCAATCTGTACACCTCTGAATTTAATCCATAACTCGCAGACCCTTGATCCAATGGTGTCGCCCGAGTAACCGTTGGAGAGGTTAGAGAGTCAGCTACAATTTTTGCAATTGGCTCCAGACCTGAATTGGTCATCTACCTATTCCAAATCGAGTTTGAATACAGAGTGGTCAATCTGAACTGAATTCAGTTCTGAATACTGAAATTTTACCTAACTTCAAAAATTCATATCTTTTGATCTAGAGCTGATATGAAGACAAGTAAGTACATTCTGGAAAGCTTATTACATTGGCTACAACTTTGTAAATAAGAATATTTCCAGATTTCCATCAGAACAGCCTGAAAACTTTAGATCAAAACTGCTACTGTTTAAGCAGATTCTGCTGAAAGTGCAGAGAAATCTGCTAACTTTAAAATTGCATAACTTGCAAACCAGAGACGATCTAGAGTCAAACCAATACTTTTTAGAAAGGTCTTGAAGTGTACTTTAACTTTGTTGTTCACCTCAAGATATGATTCTGCCATTTACTTGGCCAAATTCTAAGTTGCGTCCAAGCTGTTCATCCTCCACCAGAATTTAACCGGGTGATGACCCTTCAGGATGTTTATGGATTTGGTTCTCGAGTTCAACTCGAGGAGTTTCATAACATCCCAGGTGTTGCGACCCAACAATATTTGCCTTTAGAGTTGAGTATTACACTAAGGCAAATCCCTTTTTGCTCGGATGCACATGCTAGTGTTTTGACTATACAACCTTGCATCTCACACTTTAATTGTGCATTGAGCATGTATGACACTTCCCTTAGTTGGACGACCCTCCCCATAAATATTGCTTGGAGTAAGTTTCTTGCTCACCTAGCTTGAATCTTAAGGGGGAAGGAGTTCATCTAGTAATTGAAGTGTTACGTTCACCCAGGTGTCATACCAAGGTACATCAATACCGAACCAACGTGCTGGGAGCAATGCTCAAGTAAGTAGGACCGAGTACAACATTGACTCATTAAGTCAATGTGAAGCTTAAGTAACGGATCACCTTGAACCCCGTTTCTTGTGGAATTCGATCAACGAGTTAAAGGAGTCAGTTGATTCTTCACGCTAAACCACTCCTTTGCTTCAGTCTTTGAGACGAGAAGCCATAAGTGGGTAGTATGAGCTGGAAATTCTTTAGCAAGAACGTGGATTACTAACCAAGGTCGTGCCTAGCACAGTACCTTGTCAACCACTTAGTGCAACCTACGGAAGTGAGGAGAACCTTACTCTTCAAAGGTTACTCTCTTTGCCACTTCTGAAGGCAACCCTACCGCACCTTTTAAGGGGTAGACATAGTACTTTAAGAAAACTACGAGATGAAAAACCTGACCCATTGTTAAGGAACCACAATTACCTGTAGGTTGTGATTAACAAGCTTTAGGGAACTTCCGATCAACAAAAAGTTCAATCACTTTGCTCCATTTTGTACACTCCGTTGCCTTGAGATGAACCTCACCATTCCTTGCTAATACTTTTACCTTGAAACCATCGAACTTGGTCGAGATATGAAAGTAGCAAGTTTTCTCTAGCGCCTTTCATGACCAAGTTCAATCAATCCTCCTGTAATTGGGATACTTCTGACTGTGTTTGGATTGTCTTACCTATTTTTGCTCAAAGTATAATACTGAATGCACCATACCTTGCATAAATATCCGCGGAGTTGCATTGTGTCTGCATAACATCATCCGGTTTGTGATGCATCATAAAACGTAATTACTAATGAGTTTTGAGCAAGAATATGTGACCCCGTTCAGATACTTAAGTAGTGCCTAACATTTTTGAGTTGTGATCAATTTTATCGTTCGCAACGCTTTCGACTGGTTTCATTATCTTGAGTAGCACAAGGGACACCTTGTGACTAAAACACAGTTGAGTCCTTGTCCTTGACTTGTTGAAACTCAAATCGCCTTGAGTACTTGCAACTAAACCAACACTTGGACTTCCAGCCTTGACTTGTTAGGTTCAAGTACCTTAATTGTTGCAACTATACCGTTCGTTTGTCAACCTCGTGAAACTCTTTGGGTCCATCTAAGGTCTTATGTTGTTATATGGTAACCTTGCTATACTAATTACCTTGTAGTTACCATATGATTGAGTTCTTTGCTGTGTTGAAACATATGAGGATACTAAATCCTTACATCCTCATGTGCCACCGCAAAAAGGTCTTCATCTTCTGCTTCTATTGTTTGAAGACGTTGATATACCCAGAAACCTTGTAGTCGTCATATCTTCAATATTCCTGCTGTTTTGATTACATAAGAGTGTTGAGTGTCTTGCTACTCTTATGCTACGGCTAAGGAATCCTATGGTTGACTAAACATCAAACGAGGTTAATGATTGTTGTTTAACATCGTAAACCATCTTAACTCATGTCAAGGGAAATACCACATTAAGTTGAAAGGACCTATGCAAAACCAAGCAAGCAACCAAGAATCAATGCAAGAAAAGTTTCAAACTATCAAGGTGACCTAGAGAAGCAAAGAACAAGTGCAAATTCTTCAAATCAAGACTAGGACAGGACAAGATGTCATGTCAGTGCAAGAGTACAACAATAAAGGATCAGTACCAGACGTGAAAGTTTTACGTTGTGATATTGTCATATCGAGCTTCCTGTCAAGGTTATCAACTTAAAGACTGGAATCTCCTGAAGCAGACTTTAGAATTTCTTAAGATGCCTGAAGATAATCACTATTTCGTAGAACCCAAGTTTTTAAGGGCATTGCCATTTTCCTTAGTCAATGACCCTCTTTTACGGATCGTTCCCTCATCGTTCCGTTATTCTACCTGTTAGAATCTCGGGACGAGATTCCTTTAAGGGGGAAGGATTGTAAAAGCCCGTTTTTCGGAAGAACAAAAACGCAAAAATGCGAACTTAAAAATTTTGAAAATAGACTTGGAAATCCAAACTCACATGAGCCATATGAGTTAAACTATGTTCACTAAAAATGGGGACTTGTTAAAACTTTACATATAGAACATGGTTGCTGATGTGGAATGGAACTTAAGGTGAAGAATCCTTAATTTCCAAGTATTCACATTTTCAATAAAAAATTAAAGGAGAAAAGAAAACAAAATAGAGAGATAGAAAAAGGAATTATTCCAACCCTACAATGGGACATCCAAAAATATTCAAATCTCAGGTCGTAAATTTTTCCATGACCTTCTAATATTCCAATTAGACTCTCGGTAAAGTTTCAAAATTTTTGAAGCACGTTTTCCATTTATTGGACACGTACTGAGAGTTTAATCAACGTCGACTTCAAATTTAAACTTTGTGCTCAACCTTGTCCAAATCAACTCCAAATTTTTCCTGAGGTCCCTTATGGTTCAAAAAGGTTAACCTCAAAGTTTCAGGATTTTTGGACCTAATCTACTATTTATTTCCTTGAGTCAAGTATCACCACTTGAATTCAAATTCCAATCTGAGTTCAAATTCAACTTGCTCAGTTTTGAAATCTGATTGCACCATAAAATTCTCCACATTTTATTTAGTCACTGGGCCAAAGATGACTATTTTTGAAGCACGTTTGCTAGCCTATTGGAATTTTGGAAAGAAGAGGGAAGTGGGTCCCACAGGTAGGCCCCACCTGGCAGGTCGGCACCGGTTTCCTCTCTCCTCCCCTGCCTCCACGCGACGGCATGCAGCGCCACCGCGATGAAATCCGTCCTTATCGTGCCGCCCGACTCCCAGCCGGCCCTGCATCCTCGCCCGACTTCGCACCTCCCATGCGTCCCGGCCACTGACCGCGCCGCCACCTCGCCTCCCAGCTCCGCCCGGCGCGCACCCCGCCGCCAGCGCCGCGCCCCAGCACCCTGCTCCATGGCCGTCTCAGCTCCCACTCGCGCAAGCTCGTCGTCCCGCTCGGCCGCGCGCCCTAGCCCTACGGCTCATCCCCTGCGGCTCGCCCCTCGCCACGACCACCGCGCCGCACCTCCCCGTCGGTCCCCGCGCGTCGTCCTAGCATCACCGCCTCCGGCCCGTCCCCGCAGCTCGCCCCCACGGCGCCTCCCCGCCGGCGCTCCACCTCCCCGCGCGCTCAGACCACCCCGCCGAGCCGCCCCGAGCCCTGCACCACCGCGCTGCTCGCCCGGCCACCGACGCCAGCATTCCCTCGCCTGCGACCGCCGTTCTCCTCTAGCCCGAGCTTGCCGCCTTGTTACTGCTTCACCGGCGCCACACCTACGCGCTCGCTCACCTCCCTATCGTCGCCCACAGCACTGCAGGCTACACCCACACCAAGCCGCGGCGGCCGCGTTCCTCCTGTCCGCGCCGTTTGCCGGCAACACTCTGTCCACATGCCGTGTTCAGCACCTTGCAACCGTCCATGACCTCAACCGGTGGCCGACACCCAGAAACGCCGCCGCGTTCCTCGCCGACGCGCTCCCACGCCGCAGTGACCGCCGTTCCCTCCGCGTTCCGCGCCGTGTCTATGTCCGGGAAGCAAAGCGAGTAATGGGTGTGATGGAGGATATGCAGGAACACACCTTTGACACCATGGTATCGACAACTGGCTCAAGGTTAGCTCTGATTTGTGCAAAGGTTAGTTGGGACAGATCTGCAGCTAAGGTGTTCGATGAAATGTTTACGAGGGATGAACCAACTTCGTTGATGTTCGGAACTGGTCTGTGATGCAGGGGTAGAATGATGTGGCAATCGACAAGGACATGTGCCAAGATACCCTTTTAACGGTGATGAAGCGACGGAATCGAGTACCCATCCAAGATGTTCGGCAAAATGCCTACAAGGTGAGCCTTGCTCTGAAATATCTTGCTTGACGTCATCAAAGTCTGTTCATGGTGATCGCTAAGATTACTCATATGTCGTCAAGCCGTACGTCCATGTTCCGCATTAATATCATTTCTATAGAAGTCCCTAAGTCGACCTCCTTTGTCGTTTGTATCACGTTGCCATGTCCGTGCATGCTCGTGATGCTCCACCCTGAGCCGCGTCGACGTCGTTGACCATATGACGTCGTCGTGACACTCTGAGCCGTTATTGTGCCCTGGCATCGAGATGGAGGGTTCTTGTAATGTGTGTGGTGCTGGAACACAACCACGACACAACGGTCGATAGTCGTTTAGCCAAATTAGGGTTTGGTCCAAGCGAGACTCTTCGAGTCCTGGGTGTAGCCAGGGTGCTCGATGAAATGCCTTCTAGGTCAAACCAGGTGTGTCGGTGACCACCGATGACCTAGGGTAGAATACTGCGAGAACGTTGCGATCGACGAGGAGAACTAGTCCAAGTGGAACCTTGGATAAGAATTTCTTAGTCGTGTCGAGGACGTTTCCTTTCCGTTCGCAGAATTGCTTACCTAGGTGTACCTCTTCATCGACGGTAGGTTCGTCGAGTCTTTTGTCGACAACTAAGTCGAGTCCCTAACACTTCGACTCATGGAGTGGTGTTCGAGATTCCGCTCACCCCTTTGACGAGTCCGGATCGATGTGGACCTGGCTAATCCGATCTTCTCGAGATGGCGAAGCATGACCGTCACGACAAGGTCTCGCATCATGTTCGAGTTCTAGGAGTTCACCGAGCTCATCTGGACAATCTTGCAAAGGACACTGCAATAGTGTCACGTAAGCACTTGAACGATGCTCGAGAAGCTTGCCGTAGAAACTACTTTATCTAAAGGTCATTTGAACATTGTCTCAATACTCATGTTAGGTTAACAAGGCTCGTTATGATGTCTTAAAGTCCAAAGAATGTTGACCTCACTTCACTCCCAAGTATCGCTAGGGTTTCATCCTGGTTCATCCTTATCAGAACCCTGCGACCACACTTGTCCCGTAATTAGGTTTACTCCTTAATGAGTTTGTGTAACTTCATTGGTCGACTTCTAAGTCACAAACTCTTGTTGCACAGTTCACTCACGCCTTAAGCTTTCTATGCTCCATCTTGATCGCTTAGTCTTCCTTACATCACACAGTCCAGTAATACTTCTTCACCATTCTACCTTATCACTCTTTGTGCGGCATAGCTCCAAGTGTCGAGTGCTAAATTGCGATGTGTCATTACATTGCACCTTTCAGTGCTTATCTCGACACTACTATGCCATCTTGATCGCTTAGGTCATCCTTACACCACCAGTCCAACACTTCCACACCATTCAGATGTATCGTCCTTAAGTGGCATAGCGTCGAGTGTTGAGTGCCAAGTTGCAATGTGTGCTTACGTTGCACCTTTCAATTCACATCTCGATACTACTATGACCACTTGACTCCATCCTTTGTTCATTCACACAACAGAGGCATATCTGTCCTTCCTAGTCGAACTCCTCATTCTTAGAGTTTACACAACCCCGTGGAGTCTTTTCTTAAATTGCTTAATTACTTAATTACTTATATGCATAACATGTCGATAGGAACGTGCTGATAGGTGATCGACAAGAAGCTTCACTTGGAGGAGAAGGCCAAGGTTTTTCCACTAAGGTTCCATGGCAGGTCCTCCGGAGGAAGATCAAGCCCTAACAATTGACATTTGTTCAGTCGCAAACTAAGGCAAGCCCCGGTTTGCATTTAAGTCGTTTATGAGCTTTTGCTTTATCACTATGATGAATAGTATATGAATTGTGCATTATGTTTAGGGTGAATGATACTCCACATGCATGACCAAAAATCCCAGGGTTTATTTGGCACGAGTTACAGTTTGACCTATAGTAACTGCTTTGCTAATGCATAGGAAATCCGGTAGAAGTCGAGTAGTTGGAATCTACTCGCGAGAGATGTATCTCACAGGATTGGTTGAAAAGAAAATGGTTTAATATAATGAAATTGAGACCGGGCAGGGAATGGATAGGAAGCGGCGAGAATGGAGTCTCGGTCGCATAGCCCTGCCTGTGTCGATTAAGGCCCGTCCGTATGCAGCCCCTTCGGACAAGCTTGAATTGTACCGGCAATATAATGGACATATGGAATCCAATAAACTGATGTAACTTGATAACTGGGATGTTGAGACCCATTAACTCACCATCGATAGGGGTGGGTTGAGGACAGTAAGGTGTAAATCGGTCGGCGGACACATGAGGTGTTCCGTGCGGAGACCTTCTGTTTGCGGAGGTGAGACGGGCTCAGCATTTGAGTTTCTTGTGAAAGGTGGCCATATACGCCTAGTACTGAAGTGTTATGTAGGTACAGGTGTGCTCGCTGCCACTTCCGAACGACGTATGTGTCGTGTTGTCCGGGTGTGTCTTGATTGCAATCACTGTCCCTCGCAGTAATAGAGTACCACTTGTTCACTGAGCGGTGACGTAGTAAATACTAAAGAAGTCAGAAATTCATATTGTATTGATTTATAAGTATTTTGCAACCTTGTATGATTTAGAGATAGTACAATTAAAAGTTTACAGTTTCCCCATACTTTAGCTGTAATAGCATTATGTGCTTTGGGCATGTCATATCATCGGTAAAGCGTTTCTTGTTTGATTGTGGAGCCCATGATGTGCCGTGCTCAGAGAATGTCATTTGCTACTTAAAACTTGATTATAAGGATCCACTTGTAGGCGAGTCATTTATGCTATTCCTTACCTATGTTTAGTGTCCCCTTGCATCTGTCTAGTGAGACGGTTAAGTCTTGCTGAGCCTTATGCTCACGTTTGCGCTTTAACGATTTTTGCAGGTATTAGTTTTATTTCTGCTGTTCAGGTTGTACATGAGACTCGAGGTGTCGAGATAAATCTCATGTGAGCCACGCCGCTGCTGTATGTTCTTCGTGTTGCTAGTGAGAATCGTCCTAGGCATGGACGTCTTCTCTCCCGCTTAGTTAGGTGAGATTATGAGTATGTATTTTCCGCTGCGTGTGTACTCCTATTGTACACTCTTTTGTAAACTCTTCTTATTATGAAATGAAAACTGTATATGTTTTGGTATCCTTTTCGCGTGTGTTGTTAGGTGCCGCATCGCACGGTACCACCCAATGAGATCCTCGGATGTGTGGACCCTGGTCCCCACATTTGCATTCACATTGAGCCTAGTCAAACTATTATAGACCTATGTGAGAATCTTTTCATGCTTCTAAAATTAAGATTGCACTGGCACATGCTAAACTTCTACACTAGAAGTTAGCAAAATTTCATCATACCATTCTACTGCCAAAAAGATAGTCTATGATTTTCATGCATAATACTCTCTCCAAAATATTTGAAAAAGAAAAGAGGAGTAGAAGACATGGATACAAGAAGAAAAAGTGCATGCTCATATACAAGAGTATGAGAAAAAATAGCCATGTTTCATCCTCACAAAAAGAGAGTGCATACAGAGGAGTTATCTTCATATTTCCACTCCACAAATATTCCATGACACTTGCACAAATCTTGATCAAAAGTATAATTTGTTTCTCCTAAGGCTTAATCTTTTGACTTAGCAATAAATGTGTTGCAATATGCCTACTCTTGATCCCTACCAAGCGTTCATTGTTTTGTTGTGGAGTCCATATATGTGCTAGGTGTAGGTGTTCTTATGATCTAGTTATAATGCCTTTATTATATTATCATAAACATCATACACCACCACTATAGTCTAATTAGGTATTAATATGATTATGTTAATATGAGTAAGTTAGTGCTTGGTCCCAACATTGGTTGCAATGATGTTTAAGTTGGTCATTGTCTTATGAAGGTACTTGTACTGCAGCTCTTAAGGTATTTACTTGTTATGTAAGCATGGTGCTTAGATAATCAAATAACGTTGGATGTCTTGTAGACCCATGGTTTGTAGGGTTAGGCGGCAAGTGGTGACATCCGTGTCCGTCCTTCGTAATCCCCCACGTTCGGCTATGCCGCAGGGTCATGGCGGGAATCGTCATGATATTCTCAGGGGTAAACCATTGCCCGATATGTTGGACCACTGAGCCCTAGTATTCACCATTAGTATATTCATGTGTACTCTATTAGGCTATGTATATAAGTAAGTAGAGCACAGTAGGAGTGGCCCCTTCTTGTAGCTTAACCCTCACTAGGACAACCTTACCCATAGAGTAGATTGCTTATGTGTGTATCAAACTACCCCTATTATCATCTTACCTCTATTCTGATAAATACTTAGTACCCTATACCTGGATCATGAGAATAGTGTTCCCTTTACTTCACCGTCTTCCGTTGGGATAAATATGATACCCTTGGGAATACTTTTGG